>JAYKKT010000072.1:18203000-19476000 GCA_036023115.1 Brasenia schreberi
GCATGTTCCTCGCCAAGTATTTCATTTGTGTGAAATGACACATCAAAAAATGGGTCATTCTTATCCGCCTTAATACTGTAATCATCTTCTGGTTCAGCACTCCTTTCAAGTTACTGCACATTTTCATCATCACTCAGGCAAAGTGTGGCCTGGCTAATATTACCAGTAAATGATAACACAGATCCACTGCCAACGCCAACCCTATTCAAGCTAATTGATCCTCTGCTCACAAATTCAAAACTCCTAGAAGCACCCTGGTCTATCAACTCGCCACCTCCTTCTTATGTCATTGCTGCTGCTCCTTAAATCTCAGCCATCTTTAGAGGAAACCAGTCATAGCATATCTGGGCCCAGATGTAGGATCTATCATGAAACACACGGCTTTGCGCCAAGCTTTGTTGTTGTTTATGTGATCACAATCAACATTATTCTTTAGTAACTTCACAACATCAGCCCGTGTTGTGATTTAACAAATCAGAACACTTTCCCATTAATGTGAAATGTCCCAATCATAATCAGTAGTATCTCTAAACCAGATTAATTTGTCCTTGTTCTGTTTCAGAAAGTTCAGCATTTTCCATAATATTGGCATTTTGTGACATTCCCCATTCTTTGTCAGGTGAATCTATGATTCAGCAACAACATCAGCAACTTCAGCATATCCTGTATCTTCCATGTTCTCTACCATGAGCATTATGAATTTCCACCTGCATACTTGCTGTGGAAGTGGTTAAGCAAATACATGTTACATGCCTTTCTACTATGAACGTGTTCTATTAAGCCCATGTTACGTTTTTGGAAATCAACTATCATGCTCATTCAATCCTTTCCACGAGTGTTGGGTTATTAAAATTGCTCTTATCATAACATATCAATAGCATACCAGTAACAAATGACAATGCAAATTGATGTATATCAATACTAATTACCTCAATACCCAAACATAACGTAGACACGTTACGAGAGGCGTTCGATACCAAACCTTCATTTTTGGAGGCTTTCGTTCTTGCTTCCACCTTTCCTTTCTTTTGATAATACCGACCTTATCCTCTAGAAACTGATTTCTTTCCAAATGTGAGCTTTTCTTTCTAGGAAGCTCACTTTCTCTTTTTAATGCCCGTTTTCCCTTTCTGGGCGTCCACCGTACTTTTCAGGTGTCAACTTGTCTTTTTGATACCTATATCTTTTCAAAAGGAAAGATTTCAACATACTTTTCATCATAAATCTTTTAAGGAAACGAAATCCTGCTTTTCCAGTACTAAGGGCAAAATCGTCATTTTTCCAAATTTTGTCAAAACTCAAAACTTTCAGAACGGAAAGCATTCTTTCATCATTTTAAAGCTTCCATAAAATTTTGGTACCAAAACAAACTCGTTTAGTACCTTTTTCCTTCAAAAACCCCAAATTTTCTAAAAATGGCCACTTTCCTAAAAAGGTAAAAATTTTATAAAAAAATTTTGGGTGTTTACAGATGCCCCTCTTTGGCATTATTCCAAATTAATTTGGATAATGGCAAAGAAGAAAACACCCATTTGCTTTGCTTCCCAGATTTGCCTTGAGAGTATGGAATTGTTCTTTATTCCATAACATCTATTTCCTTGGATTCTTAGCAAAATGGGATTTGGTAAGAGCTTTTAGTCCTAGAGCAATCATGCATGAACGATCACTTTATGAATGCAGTCATGTGTGTGAAATGAATGTTTAGAGACTCATACCTTTGATTCACGAACTCGAGAAGAAGCCTATGATGGCCAGCTGCCCCAAGCAATGGTCCCTGTTTCTTTTGATGTTTAGGATTTTCAAAATTCCTTTTTCAAAAAGAGAACTCTTTTTGGTTTCTATCAAAAAGGACTTACAATTTCTCATATTTCCCTTCACTCGGGTTTTTAATACCCATAAATAAGTAGAGGTTTTATGGAAGATTTTGAATAACATTTCAAAGCTCCCTTTCTTACCCAACGAATTCTAATTCTCAAACAACATGAATTCAAATAAAATAGGTCCTATTCTTACTCTAGGACTTTCAAGGTGAACTTTTCTCCATCGGGATGAACTATGGGGATTTGGGAAAGAATTACCCGCGGTCCCTTCTGAAGCGTCCCGGGGTTTAAGGCAAAGAGATGGAAAATTGCTCTTTTGAGCTTTGGCTTTTCCTTTTTTTTTTCATTTTTCAAGAGAAGACCTCTTTTGAAGAAGTTTTTATATTCCCTTTGTCTATTTGGGGAAGACTTCTTCTCGGAGGAGTTTTTGCATTCTCTTTTCTTTTTCTTTTTCTTTTTTTTCTTTCAAAGAGAAGACTCCTTTTTTAAAAAGTTTTTGTATTCCCTCGATCTATTCGGGGAAGACTTCTTTTTCTAGGAGTTTTTGTATTCTCCTTTTCTTTTCTTTTTCTTTTGAATATTGCCAATTTTCCTTTTTGGAGAGAAGCGAAATGGGGAATACAACTCATCCCTTTAGATAATCAATCCAGGCAAGATTGTCCTATTTCCTAATAGCACCTACCATTTGAAAGCACCTTGCTATTTTGAACTAGGCCTCATTTGGTAAGTAAAAGATTTTTGACATGTTACCAAATAATTTTTGAAAACTCCACTTTTCATAAAGTATCAATTCCCTAATTTGAGGTCACATAATCCATCTTTAGTCCTTCTTTCCGGAAATCCAAAGGAGATCTATTTTTCAAAATCTTTTCAAATGAAATTTAAAGTAGACCCCATACATAGTATTGGGCATTTATAGAATCTACTAAATTTCCTTTCTTAACATCAACTTACCAGCATTCCTTTTGTGATGCCCCTTTGCATCATAGGAACCATCCTTGTGGGCCGCCATCTTCAAATGGAGTGCGGGCTTCTTGTGGATGCATTATGTCATGCAAGATGTATTCCTATAATACAATGGTAATGCATGCTTTATGATATGATGAATACACTTAGTTTCTATGAAATGTATTTAAGGGATAACATCTCCATGCCCCTAGTTTGGAGTGAATAGCACGAGAACTCACATATCATGGCCGATCTCTATATGACATGATTGTTTTTCAATGTGATGCATGAAAGATATGCACAACCTTAGTCTTGGCGATGCATGATATGATCCTTGGATGTATTCTAGGTAGGTTAACTCTCTAATGCATTTCTAGAAAATTCTTACACACTTTGAAGCTTTTCCAAATCAATGATTTTATGGAATATAGAAAGCTTGGAGGCTTGACCATCCTCATGGATGAGGGGACTTTCCTCCTTGCTTTAATCACTCTCAAGTTCTTGTTTTCTAGGGAAGTATCATGGATAAGAGAAGAAGGCATTTCTAAATCCAATTTTTGAAAAATAATATTTTTGGAGTTTTTCAAATTTTTTTATTTTTTTGGATTTTCCGGAACAACTAGTAGAAGGGAAAACAAACATTTCTTTTTTTTTGAAATTTTTATAATTTTCTATTTTTTTTGGATTTTTCAAAGCAAATAGCAAAAGGAGAAACGAATAAAACTTTCTTTTTGGGAATTTCAAATTTTTCATTTTTTTTTTGGGTTTTTTCATTTTTTTTGGCTTTTGGGAATATATAATTTTTTTGGATTTTTTTCAAATAAAAAGGGATCTTCCATCAAACCTGCAAAGAAAACACTACGAGTTAGACTCTAAATAAGACATCTAAACCATAAGTTTCGGGATTAGCAGGTTCTAGGGCACCCTTAACCCAATTGGTTTCGGGTGGTGGCTCGGGTGGTATGGATAGGCTATACCCTAAACCATGGCATCCTACATTTGGCATGGGTGTAATGGGTTCTAGTTTTCCTTGGCCTTGAATCCCCAATCCTTGGTAAGGAGTATATCCCATATTTAGCAACATCTTCCAAGGTTTTTTGAATTTTGAAAATTTTTGATATAGAGGATGATTTTGGAAAGATGAATCATCTATGGCAGGTTTACTTATCCTAATGGTTCTTTTGGAAAGATGGAGGGATTTGGAAAGTTTTGACTCGCCTAAAATACGAACTACTCTCGTTTTGGAAGGTTTAGCTATTTTAGGGAGGTTTATTTTGGCAGTTTCCCGATTGGTCTTTACTTCTTGGTTTGGCTCCCCTGATATACAAGGAAAGGTTTGTATTCCATTCAATTGGGGATGGTCTTCTCCAAAAATAACCACTACCCGATTTTTCCATGGGATTTTGAGGCATCTGTGGAAGGTGGATGGGACCGGCTCTAAGAGAGTGTATCCATGGTCTTCCTAATAATAGGTTGTAATGGGGATTTATATCCAAGACATGGAATAATCCCTCGTGAGGTATTTGTTCGACTTTCATGGGTAACTTTATGGAGCCTAAGGGGTTGGATGGGTTCCCATCATATCCTATAATGGTTATGGGACTCGGTTCAAGCATAGAGGTAGAGATTCCTATTTGGAAAGCCACATGGAGGGGAAGGATATTAAGGCCTCCTCCTCTATCGACTAGGCATTTACTAATAGGGTAGCCGTTTAACATAACTTCTATATGGAGTGCTTGGTTATGGATCACATCATACTTTCTCAAATCATTCTCTGTGAATACAATGGAAGTTTTTGCAAAGACGGGAGAAACCAAGGTAGATAGGGATTCAGGGGATATCGTAGTGTCGACTCTAGTCTTCTCTAAAATCTCCTCTAGGACTCGTCTATGCTTGGGAGAAATTTTTATCAGTTCCAAGATAGACATGTTTATGGGGAGTTTAGAAAGATGCATTTCTAGGTCATAGGGGTTTATTACCACACCCTTTTTATCGACACCCTGGGATGAGTTTGGTATGCATGCTTATGGGGGGCCTGGTAGAACGACCACTCCCTTGCTTGTTTGTTTTGCTAAGTGTGGGGGTTGGTAGATCCTCCCGGATTTAGTCACTTCCTCTACACTATCCCTAGGGCTCGTTCCTATTTTGGCTCTAACTTGATGTCTCGAGACACCTCGAATCACTACCAAGGCTCTAGCCGGGGGCGGGTTTCTAAGTGCTCCTCGGATCACTATTGCTTGGGCATTTTTTATTTCGGGAAAGTGTGGTGTGTGAGGTGTGGGATGCACGATATGCACTACATGATTAGAGTGTGATAGGGAGCATGCCTCTTTTTCCTTCCCACTCGTACTGGCGTGGTTAGGGAAGGGTTCTTTAAAAATGGCCTGGGGTGACTCTGGCTCTTCAGACACGTGCAGCTTACCTTGCTCAATCAAATCCTCTATCCTATTCTTCAGGGTGTAGCAGTGTTGGGTATCATGGCCCTTGAGCCTATGATATTTACAAAACTTGTTTAAAAACTTTCCTTGGGGTGGTGCCCCTTCGGGAATCTCTGGGAGTGTTGTGAGACCTTGTGCCAATAGGATGTCTAGGACCTCCGTGAATGGTTGTCCTAGGTTAGTGTACTCCCTTCTTTCAAATCTCTTTTTATTTTTTTGGTTCTTTTCGAAATCTTTTTGCCCTGAAGGTTTTGAGGGTCCTGCTAAACCTTGCTCTACTCGAACATTAGCCACTTTTGGTACTTTTATCCCTCCCTCTGGTGCATGTGGCCCATATGCCCCAGGTTTTTCAAATTTTTTTGGAAAACTTTTTCCTTTCCATAAATCTTCATAAGTTCCCTTTTTCAAATTGGTCTCGAAAAGGGAAGCTTTCTTGATCAATTTTTGGAAAGTAGAAATCTCATGTAAGGAAAGGAGGACTTTTAAATCAGTTTTGAAATTGTCTAGGATGAGCATCACTGCGCACCCTTCGGAGATAGGTTCTTTGACTTGCCCCAAGATTGATCTCCATCTAACGATAAACGCGTGGGCGTCTTCGTTAGGGCCTTGTTTGGTGTCCCTCAATGTATTTAAAGTGGGGGTAACTTCAACATTGTGCGAAAATCTTTGCATAAAACAGTTGGCTAATTCTTCAAAATCGGCAAACTAGCTTAAGTCATAAGAGGCCAACCATTTTGCAGCACTCCCTTTTAAAGAATGAGGGAACCAATAGACCCACTTAGAGGAGTCTTTTTTCTTTTTATAGGCACTTCGGGAGAAAAGTTGGAGATGAGACCTAGGGTCTCCGTTTCCATCATAACGGTGGAAGCTGGGTATCTCATCATCACTATCGGTTTGGTAGTCGAAAGGTAGGAAATCTGATAAGGCATAGGATTTTTTCTCATGTTTTTGGTTTTTCAAAAGTTGATGTAGAGCCTTTCGATCTTTCATGGTGAAGGATTCGGGCTCAAGTTCTTCTTCAATTTTGGAAACGACCCTAGGCTTCCTACAGTGGTTTGATTTCCTATTCGTTTTGGTTTTCCTATCATGGGAAGAGCAGGATTCGACTGCTTCAGCTTCTTGGCTTAAAGCGTCGATTTCTTCTCTTAGTACCTTTATTCCCTCCCTTAGGGCAGCGAACCTGTCTCCTTTTGAAAAGCTTTTTGAAATTTTGTTCGAGCAGCGGCTGGTAGAGCAGGAGACCCGGTTGGATACCTCACAAGATCCTTCTGAGCTCAACATGATCAACCTGTTTAAGCCAACTTATCACAAACCTGAAAATTGAATTAGTATAATGGATTCAAACAAAATTTCAAAGTCTCAAGTCCCACCGGGCGTGCCAAAATCTGTAGACGTGATTTTATTTCAAATCGTGGGATCCGAAATCAAACCCTCGAACTACGTCAGGTTGCGCGAGCGTGCCAGTTAGTTTATCAAAACTAACAAATTCTGATTTTCTGACTTCTAAGAACGATTGTGGACAAGTGAGATCTTTTCGACTTAGGCCTTCTTGAACCGGCGCTCAAGGGTCAGCCTAGACGCTTGAAATTTGTTTGAATCCGTTAATTCGAGAAAGGAAAAACCAGATTTTTCAATAGTTTCAGATTTGTGTTTAAGTTCTTGATTTCTGAAAATTTTCAGATTCTGAAAGTTGCAGAATCTGTTCAGTTCCAAAGACCTGTTCTTCGAATTTTTAAAAATACTTTTGATTCTCCAAAAATTCTAAAACTTTTACAGAATAGAGACACGTGTGTGTAGAATCAGAATATATTTTTATTTTATAATTTTGTTCTTTATTTTCTGAGAATTAAATACAGAATCAGAAACTGTTATAAAGTTCGGAATAACCCTATTTCTGTGAATCAGAAGCTCAGAAAAACAGCAATATCTCAGCACTCAGTCATCCAATTTCGATAAAATTTGTTGTGTTAGAAAGATACGGATGTTAGGTTTCCAAAGAATCAAATTTTATCCAATTTCATTCAGTCGTTGAAGATATATGGGCAAAAGAACACAGGTCTGTTACTGAACGTTCTGTTTCTGTAAAACGCAATCTAGATTTTGTATAAACTTCACGGATCTAATTGGCTAGGCAACAGTTCATAAAAATTCCTCAAAATTTTATCTAAGAATATCTGATATGTCTAGATTATTAATGCAAAATTTCGAAGCAATTGGCTTATCCGTTTGTCTATAAAGATTCCGTGATCAGACGCGTGTGCACGGACAGTTTCAGAAACCAAGTTTGCAGAAAATTTCAGAAAGTTCCTAACGCGATTCTAAAACGAAATTCAACCTGTATCAGTCCTAATGATGCATAGAAATCATCTAAACATGGATTTTAATTCCGTTCATGAAGGAATCATGCATGTTTGTATCGATATAGATGAAGAACATGGGCTCAAGGCCTTGATTCACGTACAGATTTCCAGAATCTGTGCTTTTTCAGATTCTCATGAATTAAAACCAATTTGTGCAAGAATTCCAACCTGTATGAGTGAGAGGAGACGTAAGAGCACTTCGCCGGACGATCGTCGGACGTCGGAACCAGGCCGGACTTCCTTCTTCTCCTTCTTCTCTTCCTTTCTCTCTCTCTCTCTATTTCTCTAAATTTTCGGACTGAACCTCTTGATGCTCGTTGGTTGATCGTCACTGGTTGATGATTTCTGCAGCACCTGGGGAAGCCTTTTTATAGGCTCTCGCTGTGATTTGGATAAGCCAGATGGTTGGGATTTGGATGAGTTCGGTTTTGATTGTGCTGATAAAATCTTATCTGAATTGGTTTCATCCTTATCTGGAACGTGATCTCCACAGGATCTGTATTGCTGAACTTTATCTTGAACGTTACTTTGTAATTTGAATATCATATGCATCTGATCTCTTGTGAATTGGTTGGACGTTATCTGTAGTTGATAACGTTATCTGCATTTGATGATTCCTTTATCTGGTAAGCTTTGAATCGTTATCTGATTAGGCTTTGATTTCATCTGAGTTAGGTAAGCCTTGATGACTCGGTCCATAATCAATACTATGACCACTGAGTTCGTCATATGATGAATTGCTGGGATTTCTGCCTCTTGAAGCATTGTAGAGATCGCTCCCTCTGTAGCTGCTACGCGAGCCATCCTAATGACAATATTGGAAACAAGGATTTGGAAGTGAAATAGATGAGCGAAGAGGAGCACAGGCAGAAGTTCCTGTGACACTGATGTTAGGTGGATGATAGCTACTAAGTGATTTGACTGAACTTCTCGTTGAGTATGGAGTGAATTTTGTTGCGGTTCTCAACCCTCACTCTCCATTTCATCCAAATATCTTTGTGAATCTTCTCTATTTAATTCTGTAAATAGAACCTCATCAAACAACTCATCTGCACCAGGCATGTCTTTACTTATTGGCGATACAAAGTTAGCTAGCATCTCATTTACTGCTTCGGCGGACACTTCCTCCCTTAACCAAGATCGACTGGCTTTTTCTTTCGTTTACCATGTCTTTGTATGAGGCGTCTGCTACAGCAGAAGCATGAGGACTTAAAAAGGTTTGCCCTTATACTGTTCCTTCATATGCTTATCACACAAATGAGGAAGCCTTGTGAATGGATTAACAACAATCAATATATGCTTCCTGTGTATGATGGATGGCACATCTTCTAGCAAGGTTATAGAGAAGACCAGGTTCGTTTAAATACGCCAATTTGGTCATATCATCGACAACCAACTCAGAAAATAAGTCGTTTGCATGTTCCTCGCCAAGTATTTCATTTGTGTGAAATGACACATCAGAAAATGGGTCATTCTTATCCGCCTTAATACTGTAATCATCTTCTGGTTCAGCACTCCTTTCAAGTTACTGCACATTTTCATCATCGCTCAGGCAAAGTGTGGCCTGGCTAATATTACCAGTAAATGATAACACAGATCCACTGCCAACGCCCAACCTATTCAAGCTAATTGATCCTCTGCTCACAAATTCAAAACTCCTAGAAGCACCCTGGTCTAACAACTCGCCACCTCCCTCTTATGTCATTGCTGCTGCTCCTTAAATCTCAGCCATCTTTAGAGGAAACCAGTCATAGCATATCTGGGCCCAGATGTAGGATCTATCATGAAACACACGGCTTTGCGCCAAGCTTTGTTGTTGTTTATGTGATCACAATCAACATTATTCTTTAGTAACTTCACAACAGCAGCCCGTGTTGTGATTTAACAAATCAGAACACTTTTCCATTAATGTGAAATGTCCCAATCATAATCAGTAGTATCTCTAAACCAGATTAATTTGTCCTTGTTCTGTTTCAGAAAGTTCAGCATTTTCCATAATATTGGCATTTTGTGACATTCCCCATTCTTTGTCAGGTGAATCTATGATTCAGCAACAACATCAGCAACTTCAGCATATCCTGTATCTTCCATGTTCTCTACCATGAGCATTATGAATTTCCACCTGCATAATTGCTGTGGAAGTGGTTAAGCAAATACATGTTACATGCCTTTCTACTATGAACGTGTTCTATTAAGCCCATGTTACGTTTTTGGAAATCAACTATCATGCTCATTCAATCCTTTCCACGAGTGTTGGGATATTAAAATTGCTCTTATCATAACATATCAATAGCATACCAGTAACAAATGACAATGCAAATTGATGTATATCAATACTAATTACCTCAATACCCAAACATAACGTAGACACGTTACGAGAGGCGTTCGATACCAAACCTTCATTTTGGAGGCTTTCGTTCTTGCTTCCACCTTTCCTTTCTTTTGATAATACCGACCTTATCCTCTAGAAACTGATTTCTTTCCAAATGTGAGCTTTTCTTTCTAGGAAGCTCACTTTCTCTTTTTAATGCCCGTTTTCCCTTTCTAGGTCCACCGTACTTTTCAGGTGTCAACTTGTCTTTTTGATACCTGTATCTTTTCAAAAGAAAAGCTTTCAACATACTTTTCATCATAAATCTTTTAAGGAAACGAAATCCTGCTTTTCCAGTACTAAGGGCAAAATCGTCATTTTTCCAAATTTTGTCAAAACTCAAAACTTTCAGAACGGAAAGCATTCTTTCATCATTTTAAAGCTTCCATAAAATTTTGGTACCAAAACAAACTCGTTTAGTACCTTTTTCCTTCAAAAACCCCAAATTTTCTAAAAATGGCCACTTTCCTAAAAAGGTAAAAATTTTATAAGAAAATTTTGGGTGTTTACAAGTATGATTTAAAATTTCATCATCAAACCTCCATTAAGGGACAAGCCCTAGCCGATCATGTGGCCGAATTGCCTCTTGAGGATACATATCTCATACTTGATGAAATGCCCGATAAAGGCATATTTGCCAATGAAGTTCAAAACTATGTTTTAGCAAATTGTTTTAATGAAGATCAAGTATGGAAAATGAATCTTGATGGGGCAAAGAATCAACAAGGGGCAGGTGTGGGAATCATCCTCATATCACCGGAGAAAGGAGAGATCCCAATTGCCATTCGACTAGATTTTTCATGCTCAAATAATGTGGCCGAATATGAAGCACTCATACAAGGCCTAAAGATTTTGAAAAAACTAGGGACATCATGTAATGAAGTCCTTGGAGATTCTATGCTTGTTATAAACCAAGTTTCGAAAATGTGAAAAGTCAAAAATGAAAAACTCATACCATACCATGAATTGGCCACTAGATTAGTCAATTCTTTCAAATCATGCACACTCACTCACATAGGTAGAGAGGACAACACCATAGCAGATGCCCTCTCATCTTTAGGATCATCTCTAAGGGTCGATCCCACCATGGGAACCCGATCCTTAGAAATTTGGCACTCACCCATCCATCCACCCACGATTTGGAGATTTTCCAAAATGACCAAAATTTAATTGAAAAACCTTGGTTTCAAGATATTAAAAACTTTTTAGAAAATGGAGGATTTCCCAAATTTGCTTCTTCTAAAGATAAAGCTTTGATTCGAAAAATTTCAATAAGTGATTTTGGAAGGGATTCTTTATAAAAAGTATTTTATCGGCATCTTGTTGAGATGTGTCATGTTAATGCAAATATGATGGCCATGAAGATACTTAGGTCCGGTTATTTTGGTCTACACTTAAGCAAGATTGTCACAATCATGTTAGAAAATGTCATCAATGTCAAGTGCATGGACATGCCATTCATATCCCATTGTCCACCTTGCATTCCATTGTAAGCCCATGGCCCTTCACCATGTGAGCATTTGATATCATAGGACCCATCTTCACCAAACTAGGGGCATGTAAAATGCATTCCCTAAACACCTTTCATGGAGACTGAATATATTCATCATCTCATAAAGCATGTATATCCATCATGTCATATGGAATACATTTTTACATGTCATGCATCACATGCACATCATTCACCCAAATAGACCCAAAAAGGTGGCAGCCCAAGTGAGAATGTCCCCATGTCATAAAAGGGGCAACAAAAAATTGGTAATGCATATTGGTTGATTGATGTTAAGGGCAGAAATTTAGTAGACCCTATAAATGTCTAATACTTCAAAAATATCATGTATAGGGTCTATGTTAAATTCTTTCGAAAAGATTTTTAAAATGGGTCTCCTTTGAACTTCTTGAAAGAAGGATCAAAATTGATTGTATGGCCCTAAATGAGGGAATTGATACATTATGAAAAGTAGAGTTTTCAAAAATCATTTGGTAACATTTCAAAAATCTTCGGCTTACAAAATGAAGCCTAGTTCAGTATAGCGAAATATTTTCAAATGGTAGATGCTATTAGGAAATGGGATGATCTTTGTTGAATCAAGTAGCCAAAGGGATAAATTTTCCCCCCATTTTTCTTCTCTCCCAAAAGGAAAATTGGAAAAATTCAAAATAAAAAGAGAATACAAAAACTCCTCCATAAAGAGCTCTTCCTTTCGAATAGAAAAAAAGAGAATACAAAAACTCCTCCATAAAGAGGTCTTCCTTTCGAATATAAAGAAGGAATACAAAAATTCCTCCGAAAGAGGTATTCTCTTTGAATGAAAAAAAGAAAGAAAAGAGAATACAAAAACTCCTCCAAAAAGAGGTCTTCCCTTCAAATAGAAAGAGAGAATACACAAATTCCTCCGGAAGAGGTCTTCTCTTTGAATGAGAAAAAAAAAGAAAGATAGAAAAGAAAAAGCCAAAGCTCAAAAAGAGCAATTTTACATCTCTTTGCCTTAAACCACGGGATGCTTCAGAAGGGACCATGGTAACTCTTTCCCAAATCCCTACAACTTATCCCAATAGAAAAAGATTTATCCATGAAAATCCTAAAGTAGGAATAGAATCTACTTATTTGGATTTCATTTTGTTTGAGAATTAGACTTTGTTATCTAGGAAATGTAATTTTGAAATGTTTTCCAACATTTCCTATAAAACCTCTGCTAAGTAGTGGGTATTGAAACCCAAATGAAGGGAGATATGAAAAATCGGAAGTCCTTTTGATAGAAACTAAAAGGAGTTCCCTTCGAAAATGAATTTTGAAAATTCAAAATGTCAAAATGACATGGGATTATCTTACTTAGGGTAGCCGGCCTTCATAGGCTTCTCCTCAAGCTCATTCATGCCTTAAGTGAGTCTCTAAAACCTCACACTTCATTTGCATCACCCACACCATGCATGCATACATTCAAAGTCGTCCATGCATGATCATGTTTAGGACAGATACCCAATATAGGTCAAGTCCCCTTTGTCTAAAATCCCCTCCTCTATAATCCAAGAAAAAGGATTTTAGGAAATGAAGGATGATTTATATTCTCAAGAATAATCTGAGAAGTAAATCAAAAAGGGTATTTTTCTTCTTTTCCATTATCCAAATAAATTTGGATTAATGCCAAAGAGGGGCATTTGTAAACACCCTAAAAAAAAAAATTCCTAACACCCCCAAATTTCGAAAGCTCAAATGATTTAAAACCTTTTGCTTTAAAATAAAGATTTTAAATCTTTTTAAAGGTTTCAAATTAAAGGTTTTAAATTAAAGTTAAAAGGATAAAGCCCGGAGGATATGCATGAATCAGGTGAACAGGTGGAGCCCACTTTAAGCCAGGATCGAGCTCACGAAGGATAAGCCTGAAGGCAAAGGAGTGGACCATGTCAAAAGTATATCTTCATCAAAATCAAATCCAATGGGTTAGTTTTCAGAAGGTAGCTTGAGTGCTTATCTTATCAAATCAAATGCAGTCAACGATTCTCTTGAACCAATGGCCATATTTTGATAAGGATTGGCCGGCTGTTGCAAGATGAAACAGATCGAATCTTGGGTTGATTTCAAAGATTTATCAAGCCATATTCATCCCATATATCAAGTTTAAATCAAGTAAGGAAGGACGAGCCATAAAGGAGGTTGATCAAGGCCTTGAATCAAGCCTAAACAAGTGCATTCAAGTCCAATTGGCTGGGACCAAAGCACATGACTCAAGCTCAAACAAGCCCACATGGGGCTGGTCCACCTTTGACCATGAGGGACCACCAAGACCACGTGAAATGGAAGGCCTTGGGGCTGGGTTTGGACTTTGGATCACCCACCCCAAGGAATGGCCTAGAAGATCCACCCTTGGCCTATAAATTGAGGCCAAGGGTGGGGGCGTGAACCATCTTGGGAGGCTTTGCTTGGGGGCTATTTTGAGAGTTGTGTGAGATTTGTGAGAGTTGCTAGGGAATAGCATTAGAGAGGGAAGGTTGTGTAGAATCTAGGCCACAGTTTTGTGAGTGTGAGTGATTGATCAAAGAGGGAAAGGGTGAAGAAAGGGGTGGCTAGCCAATACCTTGGAGGACGATCTCTTATGTAAGTCTGGGTAAGTGTTGCTCCAATTTATTCTTTTACATCTCTTCTTCAAATTTAATTCAAAAGGGGTTGTATTAATGGAGCTTTGTCTCCCCCCATGATGTAATAAAAGTAGATGTTGAAATTTTCCTTTCTTTGATTATGCACTCTATATGTTTGATTTCTTGATTCTACCTCTCTATATTCTCTAATCCCCTCTATGCATAAGCTATTAAGTATATTTCAATTCATTTTCTTTCAGCAATTTAATTCATGATGTTGTGTTATTGTTTTTCAATTCGTGCGAGTTTGCATTATGTATGATTCTAAAATCCTGAAATCTGGATTTCATCATCTCTATATACGTGAATTGCTTGATATTTAATTCCCAAACCTCTATTACAATTATTCCAAAACTTTGCACACTTCTTCTACACATACAGGCCCACGTCTAATAAAATTTGCAAGAATTTTAGGATCATGAAACATCGTAATTAAAATTATGCAAAATTAGTAAAGTTTTTGTAAACTGTCTGTCCATCCAGTTTTCCTGTAATAGAGTCTGGGTATTTATCCCACAACTCTATCTATGGGTATCCAAAATCAATGAATTTTGATTCATTAGAAAGATGATGTCCATAGATTTTCATAATTAAATTCATTAAATTTGAAACTCTGAGAACCGAGAAACATTCTAATCTTTGAGTCTCTATATTTCTGTGACAGAACAGTTTTGGGTGCTTGAGCAAAGACACTTCACAAATTTAATTCTACAACAATATAGCTCTGAATCATGATCTGAAAGATGCTTCAGACTCTTCACATCTCAGGATTAGGCCTGTAAAATTTTGATGATTTTTGGATGTCTGAAAGGTATTCAAAAGGATTCAGAAAACAAGTCCTGAAAATAGAGTTTTCTGTTTTTCAAAACTTGTTCATTTTGAAACTTGAATCAAGTACACATGTTTTCATACTCAATACCTTTGCTTTTCACGTGAATTTGAAAGTCTCACCTATTTAGTTGGAATCCCTAAGTGCTTAGATTGACCCTTGAGCATTGGTTCAAGAAGGTCTAAAGCAAAAAGAGCTCGCTTAGCCACAATCGCTCGTCAGATTAACTTTTGCTAGTTTTTAGAAAACTAGCTGGCACACTCGCGCATCAAGTAGAGTTGAGAGTTTTATTCCAAGTCTCTACATAGGCTTTGAGTGGAAATTTCATGTCTATAAAGAGATTAATCCATGAAGCAAAAATGAATAAAATCATCAAGCCCGAGCTGTTGGCCACCACATGCTCCACCACCGGCCACCAAGCACACCACCACCAGCCACAATGCACACCACCACCATGCGCGCCCCCACCACGTGCACCGTATAGCACCAGCGTCTAGCTCCCATGCACGACACCCTGCTCCCACACATCCCACTCCTTGCATGGTCCCAGCTCCCACGCACCCCATGCACTGCCTTGCACCCTGTGACACATGCCATCCTGTCTTATGTGTCTTCCATCCCATCTAGCCCTCTTCTCACGTTTCACATGTGTCCAATTTCTCCTCCAACATATGGATGTCTCCAAACAGTTGTGTAGTAGGGTTGATCTCTTGATGGATTGGATTTGGATCGAGTCCAGTAACCCAAGAAAGATTCAGTTCGATTTAATGCCTATAAATAAGAGAGTTTGACCAGAAAAAAGGGAGGACCTAGGAAAGAAAGGAGGCCAGCCTAAGAGAGGAGAGAACCAGCCAACAAAGAACCTAGAAAGGGAACATCGTCAAAGGGATGAAAAAGAGAGACTAAGAGAGAAGCCTTCGAGCCGCCTCTTCCCCCCTTTTTCATTTTGTCCCATTTGTTGTAAGCTTGGGGTTCTTGCCCCAAATCATTGTATCTTAAGAGAAAACAACCATTTTCATTGCACATCATTATAAAAGGAGGATCACCCCAGTCTAGAACCATGAAGGAGCAGGCTATAGGTAAGAAGGATCCGTTAAACTTTACAAAGTTTTGTTGATTCTTCCTCAATATACTTATATCTTATACTCCCTCTTCTTATTCTATGCTTATATGAATATCATCTCCTCTCTCATTTCTTTGGTGGATTGGTTGTCTCTAACTCAATTCAAGAAACCATAAGAGGGACGTAGCTGCTTGATTACATTTGATGACATGAGTATGTAATCACTCTTATGGTTGATTAATCACCCCTAAGTTTCTATTCAAGAGGAAATTGGGCTATGATCGCATACATTTCCTAAGTGAGTAGCTCTCTTGGAGAGGCATCCCGAGGATATATATATATATATATATATATGGATGAGTTCCTCCCCAAAATAACATGGTCCTCAATGAAATTCTTTGAGTGATCATTAAATCGTTAACATTCAAACCAGATGCATCATTATTTTCTATAAGAAAATTTTTAAAAATTTCAGCATCCTACATAAACTTGTTCGATTGTCGGATTTTTCCCGAATCCATTTCCATGGGAAATGTAGCCAAATTTTTTCTTTAGAATAACATACCTAGAAAAATGTCTACAAAAATTTTAAAGAATTTTGGACGGTATAAGGTTCATAAAAAAATCACCAAATGTTAGACTCAGTCCTAACAAAACCTACCTATGACGGAGGTTTTGTGACCCTCGTTTAGTAAACCTAATATAACTCAGTTTGGAGGTACCTGTAGATGTGAATTTTTATTTCAAAGTTTATGTAGAGACTTGAAACTAAATTGGCAAAATACGTGTGCGCAATCGTGCCATCTAGTTTGCTCAAACTAGCAAAGATGATTTCTGACTTCTGTGATGATTGTGGGTAAGTGAATTATTTTCAATGTAGGCCTTCTAGAACCGATGATTAAGGGACAACCTAGACGCTTTGAAAATCGTTTGAGATTTGGTATGTTTTCAGAACTAAATTCAATTCCAAAAGTTTTGCAAAAATCGTGAACTTACTTCTAGACCCAAAACATTTCAAATCTTGAAAAACATAAACTAGTTCTGTTTACAGAGACTTGTTTCTAATCTTTTTTTTGAACAGCTTCTAAATCTCTAAAAATTCTCAAAATTTTATAAAAAGTAGAGTTTGATATATAGATTCATAAACTATTTTATTTCTATTTTAAATGTTATAGATTTATGCAATTAAGTCTATAGACACCGAAAATTCTCACTTCTGGTTCTTAGGCCTAAAGTGAACCTTTTCGAGTTCTACTTCACTTTATATGGGTGTGCCAGCTAGTTTGCTTTAAAACTAGCAAAGTTTTGAAATATCTAACTTTTTTGGGCGATTCTGGGCAAGCGGGATCTTTTCGTTGCAGACTTTCTTGCACCGATGTGCAAGGGTCAGTCTGTACGCTTAGAGACCTTGATAAAACGGTTTTGACTCTTGAAAACATAAGTGTTTGAAAATATGGATTCGATTCGTGTTTGTGTTTGCAAGTTTTATATACGTGGGTTTGCACGTATCTATGTCTTTCAATTTTATGCTATTTAGGCCAACTAGGTGTGTGCGCAAGTGACCTAAGTTGGGCGATTTTTGCACGGGAGTATGGGGTTTGCTTTGATGCAATATGCGTCCTAACTCGTGGTATGGCGAATATGCAATGCAAACTCACACAACTCCAAGGGAAAACCCGAAATTGAAAGATAATGCTTAAGGGAAATTGCATAATGTAAATTACAAAAGGGAAATTGCAAAAGGGAAATAGGGTTATATCTTAAGAGCGGAAAGGCTCAATTGTGTAAGTGTATGCCATGTATAAATTGAAATGCAACTCACACAGTTGAACCTTAAAACCCAAATCTAAAAGACATAGCGGAAGGGAAATACAACTATATATATATATGGGCCCGAAGGTCGCCAACGTGTGCGTGGGTGTTGTGTACATATGTAAAGACAACTCACACGACTTGGAATGTAAAACCCAAATAGAATTGCAATATGGCCCTTATTAGGGTCTTGGGAGTAAGAGCCAAAGCTCAATGTGTGTGAGTGTGGAATGGAAAGACAACGCACACGACTTGAATATAAACCCACGCAGCTGAATATATATAAATAGAACTACAACTTAGGGGCTATCAAGGCTCGTGTGTGTGCAAAAGTGTGCAACTAAGAGCGGAAAGGCTCAAGTGCACGTATGTGCTTGTGTGTCATGTACGTTATTACAACCTGGGGGAGACAACGCTCCATTACTACAACCCCGTATCAAAATTTAATTAAGTACCAAATGTAAGGACTTACAACTCACCTAGCCCTCTATGTGGGGTGTGTCTAGGACGCGTACGCCTTCTTTGTGTTGAGCACGGGTCACAGCATCTTCATGTTGCAGCAATGGGGGCCGACTCCTTCCAAAGGCGAGCCTTGATGGCGTGCAGCCAAGAGGTAAGCCATGTCGGGTGAGGTTCATGCAAGAAAAATTTGAGAGCTTGGGGGATTTGAGGCTTGGAGAGACTTGTGGTTAGGGTCTTAGGGGAGCTTAGGTTCGGCCAAGAGAGGACTGTCTAGGGTCTGTCCTAGGTTGCAGGTCACGGCCAGGGTACAGGTCAGGTCAGCAAGGAGCAGGTCAGGTCGACAGGGAGGCGTTGGGTGACTGGCGTAGCAGTCGCTGTGCATAGGAAGGCTGCCGGGCGCTGGGCGTTGGGCGTTGGGCGCGTTGGAGGTGTTAGGGGCACCGCTGGGGGTTCGAGTGACGCACAGGGTGCGTGGACAGGGCGCGGGGCACACAACAGGCGCCCGGGGGCTTGATGATTTGGGGGGAATAGCTTGAGGCGGTTGGGGTTAGGTTAGGTCCAGTTAGGGTTAGGTTGGTTCAGTTTGGGTTAGGTTCAGTTGGGGTTAGGTAGGTTCGAACCTAGGCTAGGTTGGGGGTTAGGTTTAGAGGGGTATAGAGAGAACAGCTAGGTTAGGTTAGGCTTACCTCTTGGAGTCGGTCCAACCCATGTCCAAGCTTGGTTGCAGCAACCTCTTGTCGAGCCCACTTCTTGGTTGCAGCCCCTTGGTCTAGACCCACTTAGCCCACATGGCTTGAACTCACCCAATGAGCCCACATGGCTTGAACTCACCCAATGAGCCCACATGGCTAGGTCTATCACTCCCTCTCTCTCCTCCCAAGCATTTGCATGAACCCTTTACATGGACCCCCTCACCTCTATTTATAGACATTTGAAGTGGGTCTTGGATTTGGGTTTGGGTTTGGAATTTGGATCCAAACCCAAATCCAAACACTATTTGGATATGGATCGTGGATCTCGGATATTTTGAGATCCGTATCCGATCCAAACCCAACATTTTTATGGATACGGATCTGGATATTTTGGTCCAGATACAATCCAATCCAAACACTATTTGGATCGACCCAAACACTCTTTGGATTGGCCCAAATCCAAACACTATTCATTATATGGATTTGGATCTGGATATTTATGGTTCAGATCCAAATCAAAATTTCTTCGGATAGTCCTTCTTGGCTTCTCGAGGCGAACGATCTGTGCTGGCACTGGCTTCATCAGCACTCCGTCTGGTACTGGGTTTTCCCCAACTTTGTCGTCCGGACTCCGTCTCGCCATTTTGGACTCCGTTTTGCTTGATTTTGAGCTTTTCTTCGAGCGAGCTCTGCTTTCTCTTGTTTTTTATCAAGGAGTGGCTTTTTGAGACTCCGGGCTTAAATCCTTCTTCTTGTCGGGGCTCTCCTTTTGCCTTTTGTACCTGTTTTTGCATTTAAAATAGGTGTCATTTTGGCCCAAACGAGCTTTTTATGTTTTTGAGAGTTTTTGAATTTTGGAAAATTCGGGGTGTTTACAAAGTCCGAAAATACACCCACTCAAACTTTTGAGACAAATCTCTAATAAAGAAACAAAGACCTAGAAAAGTAATTGTATATTGATGCTTAGATCTCTAGATATTGTTAGAAAGCTACACATTTCAACTTTCAAATGAGACTATTTTCAACCAAAACGATTCACTGGATACAAAGATATGAGGTTATGACCCAACCTCTCTTGAAGGAACTTCTCGTTTCACAAATTATGTTCTGATTTCATTAAATCTTTTCCGATTTTACTTACGATGTTGCACAATCCTAAAACTCTTGAAAATTTTATGAATAGTGTGTCTCTATGTATAGATTGGATGTGCAAAATTTCAGAACATTTAGAGAAGGGAATAATCAAATAAAAATCATTTATCAGACATGTGTAGAGTACAGAAAATAGATTTTTAGATTTCACAAAATTCATGCATGCATATCATTTGAATTAAAAAAAAATCTACTTGAATTAAAAATGAAATTATAATTATATCCTAACCATAGAGGGGATTAAGAGGTATAAGATTTTATATTATATATTGGAGTAGAAAGGATCTAGAATCAATCACATAATAGATAATTTATGAATGTAAAAGAGACAGGGCAACATTTGATCCTTATTTATTACATCAAAATGGAGACATGAACTACTTAATTACAACCCCATTAATTTTAATGAAAGTGGAGAAGATAATAATTGAAAGGTAAGAATTGGATGGTGGCTAGCAGTTGGGAGCGGTGAGCTTCCTTCTCCTTCTTCTTTCTCTCTTCCTCTCTCTCTTTCTCTCTCTATCTCTCTTTCTCTCCCTCTTGCTGGTCACAAATTCCCTTGGATGATTGTTGGGTTTGATGATGGAATTCGATGGATGATTGATGTGGGTTTGATTGATCCTTGATCCCTTTGTAGCCCCCCTCAAGGTCTGTTTTATAGGCAATAAGTTGCCCCTTGAGGTTGCTCCTTGTAAGTCAACTTACCTAAGTCATATGGTAAGTTACCTTGCTGAAAACCTGCTAAAATAGGACAAGCTTGGGAAAGGTAAGTGGCTTTGCTACTATCCACTTGTTGAGGTCGGCTAGGGCTGGAAAAGGTAAGTAGCCTTTGAATTTCATCTTCTCTTACTCAACTCACTAGCATGTTACGAATTGCATCACTAGTAGGCAGAACTCTAGATTGTATAGGAAGGAGCATGCTCATTCTCTTTAGTATATAGCGTTATGAAAGATGTGACTGCTTCCTCTTGGATTTGGTTTAATACACCAAGAACCGAAAGATAGTAGATGATTATCGATCTTCGACTCCTTCTTATCATGATGCTGGAAACTCCTTCTTATTAGAAAGAAACCAAGTCGAGTGCTCAAAAATCAAGCTATGTCTCTTGCACCATAGGATGCACCATGGTCAGCCAGACTACACTAAAGGTTGGATGGAACTAAGCCACGCCTGGTTGGGACAGCACCTAGCCCATATGCATGGGAGGATTAGGGATGATGGTGACACGTTTCGTCCAAAGGACACACCTAAGCGTGACCCATTGGCTAGTGTAGATATGAAAATTTTACTCCAAGCCTATGTAGAGACTTGAAATAAACTTTTCAAATCTACTTTGCTCGCGCGAGCGTGCCAACTAATTTTCAAAACTGGCAAAGTTTTGTAAATCAGACTTTTGGGCGATTGTGGCTAAGCAAAATCTTGTCACCTTAGGCCTTCTTGAACCGATGCTCAAGGGTCAGCTTAGGCACTTTGAGGACTCATTGGTGTAGGTGTGATTCCAAATCCAATTCAAGAAAATCTGAGAAAAACTTGATCAAACTCGTGCAAATCTGAGAAAAACTTGATCAAACTCGTGCAGTAGGTGTTTTGGAAGACAAAATTTTTACCAAGTTCTGAAAAATAGAAACTAGTTCTATTTTTAGACCTTGCTTTTAATTTTCTTTTAGTGTCTTCCAAGTTTCCAAAAATCATGAAAACTTCACAGTAAATAGGAGCAATTATAGGGGGGTTTAAAATATTTTTGTTCTATTTTTGTAAGCTATGATTCTCCATTATTAAATCTAGAAAGTATCTCTGCTATACACTCAGGACTGCTCTATCACAAAAATACAAAGACTCACAAAAGAGTTTATATCTTAGTGCACATAGCTCCGATTTTGGTGAATTTAGTTTTGTTAAAAAGCTGTGGATGTCTTATTTCCAATAAATTAAGTTCACTCAATTTGAATCAATATGCATAAGAGTTATGGGACTTTTACCCAACCTCTATTGCAGGAAAACAAATTGTATAGAAACGGTTCTGGTTTTTTCCTGATCTTACATACTTTTAATTACATGGTTGCATGGCCCTAAAATTCTTGAAAATTTTATCAAATGTGTGCTTGTGTATGTATATGACGTGTTCCAAATTTCGGATCAATCAGAGTATAAATGAAGAAATGCAAATTAAAACATCATACATATGCAGAGATGCTGAAAACAATTTTTCTGTGTTTTTACAACATATGTAATGCAACTCACCCGAATTTAAATGACATAATCACAACAACCCAAAGTAAATTGTTGAAGAAAAATGAATATAAATATGTATATTAGCTTAAGCATAGTGGGGGTTACGAGTTATAGGAGTTTTATAGAATATAGAGAGGTAGAATCAAGAAAGAAAACAAGTAGAATACATACGTAGGAAATAAAATTGACAGCATATCTATTTGCTATTATAATATTAGGGGAGACAAAGCTCCATGATTACAACCCCTTCCTTGAATTGAATGTTAAGAGAAGAATTAAGATTGGAATAGGGAAAGAAATACTCACTTAGCAACCCAAGAACCGGATTCACAATGGGGAATTCGACCCCTTCTTTTCTTGGAACCGCCCCTTCTTCTTCCTCCCTTTTCTCTCTTCTCTCTTGTTTTCTCTCATTCTCTCTCTAACTTGCAACACTTACCCTCTCTTTCCTCATGTTTTGGCAAGTCCCTCAAAGTGTTAGATGCTAAGTTGCTGGAAATGAGTCCCCCATGGCCTCTATTTATAGGCCAAGGGGGGGTCTTGCTAGACCCTTCCATGGGGCGGGTTGGAGATGGGCCTTCTTGGCCCATTGCTTTGATCCAATCCAAAGCCATCACATGGACCTTTGTGGTCCCTCTTGATCATGTGCTGGACCAACCTCATGTGGGTTGGTCCTTGGCTCAATCTAGGTGCACCTAGGCATGGCCGGTTGGACCTAGGTGCCTCCAAATGCAATCGGCTAAGCTTGACTTCAACATGGTGTTGCCTTGATTGAATTCCCTTGTGGCTTGTCTCATCTTCTCTTGGAGCAACCTTTCATGAGCTTGGCTTGGCTCCTAGGGTACTTCTTGTCTTCGTTTGGTGCAGTCAAGTCATGTCAAGGTGGGGCCCTGAGGTAGGCTAGGTTGGTTCGAGCCAAATGGGTCCGATCGGCCAAGTGGACTAGGTGTGTTAGGCTAATGTGGTTTAGCCAAGGTGAGTGTGATTCAAGGTAATTCGGTCTAGTCAATGTAGCTTGATCAAAGCTAACCCATGGGTCACGATTAGCTAGATTAATTGGGTCTAGGCTTGGTTAATTCAAATAGGTTAGGTTGGTGCAGTTTTTTATTTGGATTAGCCTTTGATATTGCCTTTGATGGAGCCATGCCTTGGGTCTTCCCTTGGTCCATATAAATTGAAGTCCTGCTTTAATTGCAACCTTAATCCTCGCTGATTCTTCGGAGGGGAGGATTCAGTTTTATCCCTATTTATGGTTTCAAATATTTTCTTGTTTAAAACCATTTTATTTTGAAATATATTTGAAAATATTGAGTTTTATCAAAATCTTCAAATATTCTTTTGAAAACAACTAAGTTTCATTCCCAGTGTTTGTTTGTATGGGTGACCTACTTTCGCCCCGTGAGTTAGTCTTTACCGTTTCAACCACTTTAACCCTTTATTGGGTGTAAGGTATCAAACTACTTTAACCCTAGATGGGTTTAGGGTGTCAGACTACTTTAACCCTTGATGGGTGTAGGGTTTCAGAGTAGGACTCTTCTCAATATGATGAGTTTTTGAGGTCCGATTTGGATTTGATCTGATTTCAAAAGGTTTTTGATAAGTTTGATATTTACCAAACATGCTTGAGTTTGGTTCCCAATATTTGAAACCATCCTTTCTTTAGATAAAATCATTTGAATAGGTAGAATGCTATCAATTTAGGCTTGAAGGCAAAGCAGTCAATTTTTTGGCTCTTCATCAAAATTTGTTTTTTTAAGAGAGGTACAATTTAACTTTATTTTGAGGTTGCTACGAAATTTTGGTGCAGAAATGAGTTCGTTTAAGGTATCTTTATTCAAAAACCCTTAAAAGACCTAAAACCGAGATTTTTCTTAAAAAGGCAAAATTTCTAAAAGATCAAATTATTTTGAGAAAAAATTTGGGTGTTTACAACTACCCTTGACCCAATGACCTTAGTTAAGCATGGCTTGAAAAAGCCTTCTCCCGTGACATTGGCCAAATTTGCTAAACCTTGACATAACCTAGCTTGATCCATCTTCACCCAACATGCCTTGACAGAACCACACTAGCTAAGCCTAAATCACCTAGACTTAACCTACCTTGGCTAGACAAGGGGCCATGTTCACCATGACCCGACCCTTAGGGGTTGACCAAATCCCCCAACGGAGGACCGCCCCTAACCAATTAGACTCAAACTTGCCTAGCCGATGGGACCGAAACCATGTTGGCTCAAGCCAAGGCCAACCCACTCAAGTCAAGGGTTGCATGGGCTGGACTCCTCTTGATCTAGGGGACCACAAGACCATGTGTAGTTGGACCTCTTTGGATTGGAGCCAAGAAGAGATCCATTGACCCACATCATGGAAGGGTCTAGCAACCCCCTCACTTGGCCTATAAATAGAGGCCAAGGGGGGACGATTTCCAGCATTGGAGGGAATTGGAGGGACTTGCCAAGGCTTTAGAGAAGTGTAGGAAAGGGTATAGGAGAGAGAGGAGGTGATGCAACAAGAGAGAGAGAGAACGAGAGAAAAGAGAGAGTGAGAGGAGATGAAGGGGACAACTTCCTTCTTGAATCCGTATATCATTGGAGGGCCTGTAAGTAAGTATTCTCCTTTTACTGGTCTTGATTCTTTTCCTCATATTTAATTTGAATATGGGTTGTATTAATGGAGCTTGAGTCTCCCCACGTTGTAATAGCAAGTAGAAATGTTGCCCATTTTATTTCGTGTATGTTTATGCACTCTACTTGTTTTCTTTCATGATTCTCTACCTCTTTATATTCTATATACTCTTATACCTCCTAATCCCCTCTATGCTTAAGTTAAATATGTATTTACATTCATTTCCCTTCAGTCACTTGCTTTAATTTAGTTGTAGATGGATTTTAAATTCAGATGGATGCATGCATGTATGTTCTAAAACTAAAACTTTGTTTTCCTACATCCTGCATACTCTATTGTTTTATTTTTCATTTCTAGACCGTTGTTCCGAATGCTCTGAAATTTAATACACCGAATCTATACAAACAAGTCCACTAGAAATAAAATTTTCAAGAATTTTAGGACCGTGTATCTTCATGAATAAAACAGGAAAATATCGGTTAAATTCATATTCAGTTTCTTCACAGTCTGTTTTCCTACAACAGGGTTTGGGTAAAAGTCCCATAACTTTGTTTGTAGTGAACCAAATTTTATAAAATTAGTCTCATTAGAAATATGATATTCATATTTTTCTAGCAAGACTAAAATCATAGAATTTGGAGTTTGTATACCGAGATACAGAGGTTTCTTTAGGTTTTTGTGTTTCTATAACAGAATATCTTAAAACACTTGAGCAGAAGTTTGTTCTAGATTTAATTCTATAAATCCACAACACCAAAATACAAAACAAAAATAGTTTTAGAATCTCCCCATTCTATTCTGTAGACTGTGAATGTTTCATTAATTTTAGAGATCTTTAAGTCATCCAAAAAAAATTAGGAAACAAGTTTTGAAAACAGAATCAGTTTCTATTTTTCAGAACTTGAAGATTTTCACTCTCTTAACCAAGTGCACAAGTTTGCTTTTATCAAAATCATCTTTCAAAGTGAATTTTTGGAAATACACCCAGCACAAATCAATCCTCAAAGAGTTTAGGCTGACCTTTGAGCATCGGTTCAAGAAAGCCTAAGACGAAAAGATCCCGCTTAGCCACAATCTCTCACGAAGTCAGAATTATACTTTGATAGTTTTAGTGAAACTAGCTGGCACACTTGCGCATATACGAAGTAGATTGAGAAGTTTATTTTAAGCCTCTAGATAGGCTTTAGAATAAAATTTTCACATCTACATAAAGGTAAGTGGGTTGGAATCGGGTGAACCTTGTTCCTTCTTTTGTTGTTGGCCTTGCTGAAGTCGGTTAGGTCTTGGAAAGGTAAGTGGTTGACCCCATAATGTTGCAGTTGACTTGTTGCTTTCATACAAATCGAGCATTTAATGGCTGCGTATGGTAAGCAGGTTGATCCATTTATGCTGAAACTAGTAAGTTTCCTCTTGGTGGCTTGCCAAATCGAGCACCCTGGCTTGCCAAATTGAGCCACTTTCCTTTTTTGAACATTGATCCTTCTTTCTTGAACGCTGACTTTTCTTCTTTGACGCCGACCTTCCTTCTTCGACTCCGAGCTTTCTTTCTTAAGCTACTTGCTTGGAACTAAAATTGGTAGATTACTTTGCCCAACAATGCCAAAATTGGCAAGTGCTTGGTCGTTGCCTTTTTGGTTCATATAATTTCCTCTTTCTGAGGCATTTGCTTCCTTCCGGTTCGAGTTTCATATAAGGCAAGTATGATTTCAAACGTTTCTTTAAAACCATTTTTATATTTAAAAGCATCAAATTTAATGAAATCTTCAAATATTCTTTTGGAAAACACTGAGTTTCATTCCTAATTTTTGTTTGCATGAGTGACTTGCTTTCGCTCCGTAAGTTAGTCTTTACCACTTCAACCACTTTAATCCTTTTGATGGGTATAGGGTGTCAAACCACTTTAACTTTTTTTATGGATATAAGGTATCAAACCACTTTAACCCTTGGGTATAGGGTCTCGGAATGAGACTATTCTCGATCGGGCGAGTTTTTAAAGTCTCGTTTGGATTTGATTTGTTTATGAATTTGAGGGGTTTTTAAAATTTTATAAATTGTCAATTTGCAAACATCTTTGGGTTTGATTTCCAATGTCTCATTTTCACTTGTTTCTCTGAGAAAAATTATTTAAAACCATTCTTTCTTTGAAGGCAATCTTTTGAAAGAGCAAAATCCTGCCAATTTGACCTTAAGGGCAAAATAATCACTTTTTTGAGATTTTGTCAAAACTAGATTTTTTAAGTAGGTCATATTTCTACTCTACGATTTTAATGGTAAACTTTTCTACGTTGGGATAAGCTGTGGAGATTTTGGGAAAGAGTTTCCCACGGTCCCTTCTAAAGTGTCTTGTGGTATAAGGTAAAGAAATTTTTTATGAAAAATTATTCTTTTGAGCTTTGGCTTTTCTTTTTCTTTTCTTTCAAATGGAACCTCTATATTAGAGGTTTTTGTTTTCTCTTTTCTTTTCTTTTTCTTTTTGGAAGACCTCTATATTGGAGGTTTTGTTTTTCTTTCTTTTCTTTCGATTTTGCCAATTTTCCTTTTTCAGGAGAAATGAAATGGGAAAATACAACTCATCCCTTTAGATACTCAATTTAGCCAAATATATCCCATTTCCTAATAGCACCTATCATTTGAAAATATTTTGCTATTTTAAACTAAGCAAATTCAAAGGAGATCCATTTTTAAAATCTTTTCAAAAGAATTTAAAGCATACCCTATACATAATATTTTTTTTAAGTCCTCTAAATTTCTTCTCTCAACATCAATCAACTAATATGCATTATTTGTGGTTGTCCCTCTTACAACATAGGGACCATCCCACTTGGGCAGCTACTTACCAACTGGATGTGGGTCACATTGGTGGATATTTTTCAAGACAAGGTCTCCCACTTTAAAGTGGCAAGACTTCATATGCTTTTCGTACTATCGGGCTATCCTTTACCAGTATGCATGTGCATGATCCATGATAGGGAGCCTTTTTTCATCAAGTAGGTCAAACTAAGTCATCCTAGCTTGTTGTAGGATTTTTATGGGTAAATTGAGTGCAAGAGATATATGAAATGAATGTAATTTTGTATGAATGGGAAGTATGACATTTGTACGATAAACCAACTCAAATGGTGTGGCATTTGTGGGTGTGCGGATGGAAGTCCTATAAGCCCATAAGGCTTCATCTAGTTTCTCATGCCATATCCTATCCTTTTCTAAAGTTTTCTCAATGATGCTTATGAGGGTTTTGTTCGTGGCTTCAGCTTAGCCATTGCCTTGAGGGTATTAAGGTGATGAGAAGTGTTGAGTAATGTCATAGGTCTTACATAACTTTTCCACTTTCTCATTCTTGAATGGAGTGCCATTATCTGACACTAGGTCTCTTCGAACTCCAAATCGAGCCAAGATATTTTTCTTAATGAATGCCACTACATGTTCTCGTTGGACATTAAGTCAAGGAGGTAGCTTCAACCTATTTAGAAAAATATTCAGTGGCTCTCAAAATAAACCTATGTCCATTTGATGCAATTGGTGAGATTGGTCCAATGATATCAAATGCCCACATGGTGAAGGGCCATGGACTCACGATGGAATGCAATGTAGATGATGAAATATGAATGGTATTTCCATACACTTGACATTGATGACACTTCCTAACATGGTTGTGATAATCTTGTTAGAACATGGACCAAAAATAACCTATTCTAAGTATTTTCATGACCATCATGTTTGTATTGACATGGCCTCCACATTTTCCATCGTGGAATTCATGCATAATAGTCCTAGCCTCATTATGGTCGACACATCTCAACAAGATGCCGGTAAAACTCTTTTTATAAAGAACCCTTCCCAAAATCACATATCGAGTAGAAATTTTCTGAATAAAAGCTTTATCTTTAAAGGAAGTAAATTTGAAAAATCCTCTATTTTTTAAAAAGTTTTTAATGTCTTGAAACCAAGGTTTTTCGTTTGAATTTTAGTTATTTTGACAAATCTCTAAATCATGGGTGGATAGTGGGTAAATGTAGGACCTCTAAGGATCGAGTACCTATAGTGGGATCGATCCTTAGAGATGACCCTAAAGAGGAGAGAGCGTTTGCTATGGTGTTATCCTCTCTACCTATGTGAGTGAGTGTACATGATTTGAAAGAATCAACCAACTGGGTGGCCAATTCATGGTATGGAATGAGTTTTTCATTTTTGACTTGCCAAATTTTTAAAACTTGGTTTACAACAAGCATAGAATCTCCAAAGACTTCAATACATGATGTCCTTAGAATTTTCAAATTTTTTAGGCCTTGTATGAGTGTCTCATATTCAGCCACATTATTTGAAGAAGGAAAATCTAGGCGGAATGCCATTAGGATCTCTCCCTTCTCAGGGGATATGAGAATGATTCCCACGCCTGCCCCTTGTTGATTCTTGGCTCCATCAAAGTACATTTTTCATACTTGATCTTCATTAAACAATTTGATAAAATATGGTTTTCTAATTCATTTGTCAAGATGCCTTCATCAGGCATTTCATCTAGTGTGAGATATGTATCTTCAAGGGTAACTCATCCACATGATCGGCTAGGGCTTGTCCCTTAATGGAGTTTTGGTGATGGAATTTCAGATCATACTCCATTAAGAGGAGTTGTAATTTACCTAGCCTACTTGTTAGGATAGGTTTTTCAAAATGGTGCTTAATAGGGTCAAGTTTAGATATTATCCAAATTTCATGATCTAGGAAATGATGTCTAAACTTTTGGCAAGCCCATACCAAGGCTAAACAAGTTTTCTCCTTGGCTTGATAATTCCTTTCATATGCCAATAGAGTTTTTGAAATGTAGTAAATAGCATACTCCTTGAGACTATCATCCTCATATTGAGCAAGTAAAGCACGTAATGCATTCTTATAAATGGAAATATAAAGCAATAAAGGTTTTCTTGGCTTTGGAGGTTTTAAAATTAGAGGAATTACCAAATAAGTTTTCAATCTTTCAAAAGCTTTTTGGCAATCGTAATCCCAATCAAATTTAAATCCTTTTCTCAAGAGCCTATTGAAAGGTTCGCATCTTGTTGGTAAGTTGGAGATGAATCTCCTAATTGCTTGGAGTCAACATTGGAGGCTTCGAATTTGGGTCAAGTTGGAGGGTGGACGCATGTCTATGATGGCTCAACACTTAGAGGGGTCAACCTCTATGTCCCTTTGGCTAACTATAAACCCTAAAAGTTTTTCCGATTTTACTCCAAAACCCCCTTTTTGAGGGTTTAGTTTCACTTTATAAAGCCTAAGTCTTTCGAAAACCTTTTGCAAAGATTATAAGTGTGTGCATCAGGTTTTAGATTTTACCAAAAGGTCATCCACATATACTTCCATGAGCTCATGAATTTGATCATGAAAAATAGTAGTCATGGCTCTTTGGTATGTGCCCCAAGGTGTAACAGTGTAACAGTATGTGCCCCAAGGTGTAGTAAAAGTAGTCTTAGCCTGGTCTTTTGGTGCTAGCTTAATTTGATTATAACCCGAGTAGCCATCCATGAGAGAAAACATTTCATGATTTGTAGTGCTATCCACTATCAAATCAATATTTGGAAGTGAAAATTTATCTTTTGGAGTGGCTTTGTTCAAATTTCTAAAATAAATGGAAATACGAATTTTCCCATTAGATTTTCTAACAACAACAATATTTGAAAGTCATTCCGAATAAACAATGGGTTTTATAAATCCAACTTTTAAAAGATCTTTCAAACCCTCTTTTACTTGAGAGTGGACATCAGGATGGATTTTCTTAAGCTTTTGTTTCATGAGTTTTGTATTTGGTTCTAGAAGAAAATGATGTTCTACAATCCTAGGGTCTAAACCAGGCATATATTCATAGGTCCATGCAAACACATCTATGTACGATTTCAAAAATGCAATGAATAATGCCTTTTCATGTTCATATAAACAAGTACCTATTTTGATACACTTTGGATTAGACTCACTCCCTAAATTGACCTTTAGGAAATCCCCTTCTACGGAATTTGAAGGTTTTTCCAAGTCAAGGATTTTATGAAATTTAGGAAGCTCGAGGGCTTTATCATCTTCATAGATGAGGGGATCTTCCTTCTTCCTTTGATCACTCTCAAGTGCATAAGAGAAAGGTTATGCATAAGAGATACTTTGGGTTTGAGAATGGGTTTAGTCAAAACCAATTTTTGAGTTTGTACCTAGTTTTGAAAACCAAAATTTTTTGGATTTTGACTTTTTCAATTTTTTTGGATTTTTCCAAGCAAATGCTAGAAGGAAGAACATAAAGCGGTCTTCCATCCAACCTACAAAGAAAACACCATAAATTAAACAACAAACAAGAGATCTAAGCCATATGTTTCGGTTTTAGTCAGTTCTAGGGCACCCTTGACCTAATTGGTCTTAGGTGGTGGCTTAGGAGGTATGAATGGGTTATACCCTAAGCCATATCGGCCCAAGTTGGATAGATGGGTTCTAGTCTACCTTGGTTCTTGGCTCCTATACCTTGGTATGGTGCATACCCTATGTTCAATAATATATTCAAAGGCTTTTTAAGTTTTGATAAAGAGGATGGCCTTGGAATGATGTATCATCTATGGTATGGTTATACACTCGAGTTTTGTGGAGTGTGCCTAGGAGGTGTATAGCTTTAGAGGTGGAAGGGTTTGACTCTCCTATGATGCACATGACCCTAGGAGTGGAAGACTTGGGTGATTTGGATGTTCCTAGGAGTTGGACGACCTTGGAAGGGTGCGTCTTGGGTTCTCCTAGGAGGTGGATGATCTTGGGTGAATTTGGCGTCTCTATGGCCCTTTTCACTCTACTCAATGGGTCACTTGATAGGTAAGAGAAGTTTTGTATTCCCTTGAGATGTGGGTTGTCTTCTCTAAAGACTACCACGACCTTGTTATCTCATGAGATTTTAAGACACTTATGGAAGGTTGAAAGGACTGCTCGAAGGGAATGTATTCAAGGCCTCTCTAATAACAAGTTGTAGTGGGGGTTTATGTCTACATGTGGTATTTGGCCGACTTCCATGGGTAACTCTATGGAGCCTAAGGGGTGGGATCAGTTGTCATCGTATCTTGTGATGACAATTAAACTTGGTTCGAGCCTGGATATGGGTACTCCTATTTGGAAGGCCACCTGGAGATGGAGAATATTTAGACCTCCTCCCCCATCAACCAAGCACTTGTTCAGAGTGTGGTGATTCAATAACACCTCTATGTGCAAATTTTGGTTGTGGGTTGTATCGGGTCTTTCTAATTCATCCTCGGTAAATACAATTGAGGCTTTAGCAAAGATGGGAGAGACCAAGATAGATAGGGATTCGAGAGTTATGGTAGTGTTAACCTTGGCTTTTTCTAAGATTTCCTTAAGACTTGTCTATGCTTAGGTGAGGTTTGTATCAACTCCAAGATAGACATGTTTATGGGAAGTTTCGAGAGATGTAATTCTAAATCATATGGGATTAACACAACACTTTTACCCTTATCCATGCCATGAAATGAGTTAGGGATGCATGCTTTCGAGGGGCCGGGCAAAATTACCACCTCGTTGCTAGCTTGTTTAGCTAAGTATAGGGATTGATAGATCCTTCTAGATCTAGTCAGTTCCCCTACACTCTCCCTAGGGCTCGATCCTAACTTAGCTCTAATTTGATACCTTGGAGTACCTCGAATCTCTACAAAGGCTCTAACCATATGCGGGACTTTAAGCGCTCCCTGGATCACTACTTGTTTGTCTTTTTTCATTACGAGAGGGAGTGGTGTGTGGCAAGTAGTGTGAACTATATGTAATGCATGCTCAATCCTACAAACTTGGTTTAGATGAAGACATACCTCTTTATCCTTCCCACTTGTACTTATGTGATTCGGGAAGGGCCCTTTCAAAATGGCTTGAGGGGGGTCCATTCCTCCAAGACGTGGAGCCTACCCTGCTCTATTTACTCAATTTTGTTTTTCAAGGGAAAGCAATGATTTGTATCATGGCCTTTAAGCTTATGATATTTACAAAAATTATTAAAAACTTTTCTTTAGGAGGTGCCCCTTCAGGAATTTCCAAGAGACTTACAAGACCATGTGCTAACAAAATATCTAGGACTTCCGTGAGTGGTTGTCCTATATTGGTGTATTGCCTTTTTTTAATTTTTTTCATAATTTTTTTGTTTTTTCAAAAGATTTTTGTCTAGAGGACTTAGAGGATCTGGCCGAACTCGTCTCTACTTGGATGTTGGCTACTTTTTGAGTTTTTGCTCCTCCTTTCAGCGCATGTGGCCCATATGCCCTAGGTTTTTCAAATTTGGATTTTAGAAAAAAAAATCCTTTCCACAAATCTTCGTAAATTCTTTTTTTAAAATTTGCTTCGAAGAGAGAAGCCTTTTTTATTAATTTTTGAAAAGTAGAGATCTCGTGAAGAGAGAGGAGATCTTTCAAATCAGTTTTAAATTTTTAAGGATCAGCATCAATGCACATCCTTCATAAATGGACTCCTTGACTTGGCGTAGGAGTGACCTCAACCTGACGATGAATGTGTGTGCATCCTCATTAGGGGCTTGTTTAGTGTCTCTCAAAGTGTTGAGAGTGGGCGTGACTTCTATATTATGTGAAAATCTTTGCATAAAGCAATTCACCAAGTCCTTGAAACTAATGAATTAGCTTAAATCGTAGGAAGCCAGTCACTTTGATGCATTCCCCTTTAGAAAATGGGAGAACGAGTAAACCCACTTTAAAGAGTCCCTCTTTTTCTTATAAGCTCTTCGAGAAAAGAGTTGGAGATGGGATTGAGGGTTCCCATTTCCATCATACCGATGGTATTTCATCATCACTATCTGTTTGGTAATCGGATTATAAAAAGTCAGGTAGTGAGTATGACTTCTTTTCTTTTGTTTGGTCCTTTAACAATTGTTGTATGGCCTTTCTATCCTTAATAGTGAAGGACTCGGGTACTAGTTCCTCCTCAAATTTGAAGGTCACTTTAGGCTTTCATGAGTGATAGGATCTCCTATACGCCCTTAGCGGCTTGCCAGGAGAGCAGGATTCCACTGCATCGGCCTCTTGGCTTAACGCGGTGATTTTCCATTCGATCCTTAGCTCTTGGATGTAACGGGATAATCAAATAAAAATTATATAATAGTCAGATTGGATGTGCAAAATTTCAGAACATTCGGAGTAGGAGATAATCAAATAAAAATCGTATATCAGACATGTGCAGAGTGTAGAAAATAGATTTTTAGATTTTACAAGATTCGTGCATGCATATCATCCAAATTAAAGACAATCTACAACAATTAAAAATAAAATTATAATTATATCCTAAGCATAGAGGGGATTAGGAGGTATAAGATTTTATATTGTATATTGGAGTAGAAAGGATCGAGAATCAATCACATAACAGATAATTTATGAATGTAAAAGAGACGGGGCAGCATATGATCCTTAATATTACATCAAAATGGAGACATGAACTCCTTAATTACAACCCCATTAATTTTAATGAAAGAGGAGAAGATAATAATTGAAAAGTAAGGAACGAAGGGACCTCTAGCAAAAGAATCAGATGGTGGCTGGCGATTGGGGACGGCGAGCCTCCTTCTCCTTCTTCTTTCTCTCTTCCTCTCTCTCTCTTTCTCTCTTTCTCTCCCTTTGTCTCTTTCTCTCCCTCTCTTTTTGTCCCTCTTGCTGGTCACGAATTCCCTTGGATGATTGATGTGGGTTTGATTGATCCTTCATGCCTTTGTAGCCCCCCTCAAGGGCCCTTTTATAGGCAATAAGTTGCCCCTTGAGGCTGCTCCTAGTAAGTCAACTTACCTAAGTCATATGGTATGTTACCTTGTTGAAAACCTGCTAAAATAGGCCAAGCTTGGGAAAGGTAAGTGGCTTTGCTGTTGTCCACTTGCTCAGGTCAGCTAGGGTTGGGAAAGGTAAGTGGCCTTCGAACTTCATCTTCTCATACTCGACTCACTAGCATGTTACGAACTGCATCACTAATAGGCAAATCTCCAGATTGTATAGGAAGGAGCATGCTCATTCTCTTTTGTATACAACGTTCTGAAAGATGTGACTGCTTCCTCTTGGATTTGGTTCAATGCACCAAGAACCGAAAGATAGTAGATGATTGTCGATCTTCGACTCCTTATCATGACACTGGAATCAACTTGGAAACTTCCAAGCTGAAGTTGGCAAGGCTTCCATGCTGAATCGGTTGAACTTGATGTGGTAAGATGCTTCCTTGTGGCTACCAAATCAGGCCAAGGTTGGGAAAGGTAAGTGTGCTGGAATCGGGTGAACCTTGTTCCTTCTTTTGTTGCTAGCCTTGCTGAAGTTGGCCAAGTCTTGGAAAGGTAAGTGGTTGATCCCATAATGTTGTAGCTGACATGTTCCTTCCATGCAAATCGAGCATTTAATGGTTGCGTATGGTGAGTAGGTTGATCCATTTATGCTAAAATTGGTAAGTTTCCTCTTGGTGGCTTGCCAAATCGAGCACCCTGGCTTGCCAAATTGAGCCACTTTCCTTTTTTTAAAGAAGATGACCCCACACGAATAGTTGTGCACAGTAAGCTCGAGGAGAATACTAGAAGAAGATGAGCATATCAAAATCCTCTAACCTCTTGTTCTCAAGAGGAAAATGAGAATGGATAAGGAATCAGAAAATGGAATGGGTCATCGACAATCCGATTGTACTTTATCTCAATTATCGATGGGTTGCGTAGGCACCAGATGTAGCCAAGAAGATGAAAAGACTATGTTATGTCTACTCTTAGAAAAAGGAAAACAAGAAAGAAATTGTGATTGTATCATTGATTTATGAATGCTATCTTTGATTACACATGGTTATTTATAGGCTTTCACCGAAATGACAAATAATGTACATAGCTTTTTGGATGTAATTCTTGATAACTCCCCACCTCTGTGTTCATGCCACTATTTTTGCCTTCATATCGATTGAGATATCTAAACTAACTCCATGATACGTAATATGAGCTCAAGTACATTGGTTTGTCCTCGCATGCTCGTTATTATAATCCTTCACGAACCTTTACGAGCCACATATTCCTTTTTTTTTTAACTTTCTACCTTTTTTCATGTATCCACGTACATTTTTGGGCGTCAACAATATATATATATATATATATATATATATATATATATATATATATATATATATATATATATATGATTGAGTTTGATTTAGTTTTTTCCTTCGTGTAAGTACCACGTACCTGTTTAGCTGCAAAGTGAATTAGAAGTTCGTAAAGTTCACCGGCACATAAACCCACATCAACATGCCGAATAGATGGACATGGTTGGAATAGATTGTGGGAAGCATTATGATGTCCAACTCCTTTTCGAGTATCCATTACAAATTTACGATATGATCTGTTCCATACGAGCTGACCCTTTTCCCATATATATATATATATATATATATATATATATATATATATATATATATATATATATATATATATACATGTCACTGGCCAAGTGGAGAATACCACGCTTTCCATTATTAAAAGTTCAAATCGAGCTTACATGCGCTTATTTCCTGTGCCGCTTTCTTTCTATTATTGATAGTGAAATTAGAGCACGGGAATTATGAACTCTGGAAAATGTATGTGAAATGAGCTCAATGAGACCAGAGACAAGGACGCCTTTTGTAAAACATGTGACCATTCGCTGGCATATGCCGCATACGGTAATCACAAAGTCCTCCAGTCTCCGTCTCATCTATCAGTTCTTCGGGAATTGGCAAATCATATCCGTGCTGAAGCAAGAGATGTACGTCGTTCACTACTGTATAATCACTATCTGAGATGTGACCTAAAGTGACTTATCAGAAGTACTAGTCTTTGTTATCTTAATGATTCCAAGTGGGATGGCACTGTGGCACCATAGTTGACGGAGTGAATTAATATGTGTGTGCATTAAGTTTAAGTTAGATATGATTGAGACTGCAGATTTTTCAGTTCGTTGAAGAGTCTCAATCACACTGATAAGACACGCATGACTCCAAAATGAAACAAAGCTCTGACAAAGATCACCAACATATTTTCTCTCTCAAAAATACAAGCACATGCAGGGCATGCACACTCATTTTCGCAGTATCTCTTTGTGGTGGGAAAGTGGATGGGAGGTACAAAAAAGCTTTTCATGTATTGGAATGAATAATTCATGTCTTGTACTATTATTGTTCTACTGGGTTGCTATTTGTGCACTCCACTAGCATTAGCAATATTGGATCACTGAACATATTAGCCCCCTTATTAGATATCAAGAAAATATTCCGTTTATTACCTTGTTCTGCCTTTTGGGCTTATGGAACTGCACTTTACGGAAAAGCAACTTTTCTTTCTTTGAATGGAAACTATGACAGATTCAACCTCTTTGAAGAGCACCATCATTCATGCCATGGGACCATCATTATTTGTTTTGTTCGTCAAAGAAAGAGAAAAATATAACACCGGCAACATGGCTTACTGTGTATGATCTTAAAGGCATGAATGCTCGAGACAGCTTTCCTTTCACTACTGGACCAGTTTCACTGTATCATTGCTTTTCGCTAATAGGAAGAGCCCACATATCTTGTGGTTGATGCAAAAGAAGGATTTATGTGTTGATCACTAGGGTTGAAGAGATTGAACTCCCCGTGGTGTTAGGTTCCACCGAAAGGAAAAACTGGTTGCCTGACAGTAGTATCAGAGAGATCAGCTGTCTCATATAGATAATCAGCAGAACACAGCCACTCATGTAAAAGGCAAGATGACCCATGAACACTCTTTCTTCCCTTAATTCGTCTTGATTACCAGCCATATTGCGTTCAGAATATCCATACGAAGTGTCACGCGGCATCTTTAATTGTAGATCAACAAGTTCTTTAAGAAGAGCTTATCTCAAGTTTGATAAGCCTAATAGCAAATAGGGATAAACTAGGAAATCAACAGAATCTGCTCCACGTGGAGGAGAAGAAAGGAAAGGGAGAACAAAGTTGACAGGAAACATTAGGGGAGAATTTTCCGAACTCCACAAATTATCTGAATTATGTGAGAAAGATTCCGAAGAGAAGGGGGAAGTTGGTGACTGTTGTTGGGTGCGACTCGGTTCAAATGGTGTCGAAGAGCCCATTGGTTACTTTAGGAGTTGGGGGTGTCCCAAAGAACATTGACTTTTGTTCTTTTGACCCAGGCCCATACAGTCATGAGTCTTGTGAATCCGACAAGTGTATGCTATCAAGATTGGTTGGGTCTTGTGAATCCGAAAAGTGTATGCTATCGAGAATGGCTGGGTGATTAGTATGGATCTGCATAGATGGAGACCCTAGATTCCATAAATACGATGTTGTCAATCCGGTAAAAAGAAGGTATTTCTTATTGAAGAAATGAATCTTTTACAGGAGACTATAAGCTAATGGAGAAACCTAGAGACTATATATGGTAAGGCTGCCACTATAACTAACAAATTAATGAATTGTTGAAAGATTGCTCGATGTCTATTATATATTTTTTGTCTCCCTTTTGTAGAGTGGTGGAAACGATTCTAGAAGAACCCTTTTGCTTTTTATCGGTTTTTGATCTGGAGGCATTTATGATCTTTAATTCCTCCATTGCCGACTTTCGTCATCTTAATGGATTGATCGCCAGCTTATCATGAGCATGCTCTCATGTTTTCCATCATTACTCTTGGTGTTTCGAGGTTCCTCCGCTTCCTAGTTGGCGGCTCTGGTACTGGTATAATTTTTGACAATAACAGTGGCAAATGTAAAGAGAATAGCTCAACAAAAGCACATCTACGAACACATCAGGATACTGCTCAAGAACCTTTTCCACCATTATAAACAAACAATACGTTTTCTGGTTCTCAAAAAAATGTAAATGATATAAAACCATTGAGTTACACTATAGGGTTGGTCCGAACAAACGCCAGATTGCGCTGTTCCTCGCGTAGGGTCAATGACAGGCGGTGTAGAACCGAATCCAACCCAGCTGCCCAATGGCTCACACAATTGGATCGTTTATGACGGGTTCAGTTGGATCCAATTGGCCTTGAACCTGACCTGATAAAAAATTATTAATCTGTCATCACATTTAAATAATATTCCGTAAAACCCGTTTTGTGCCTTTGAGTGGAGTGTGTTGTTCTATCTAGTGGACATATGTGACCCTTGACATGTGTCATGCCAATTGGTTCGAACATGGATACGAGTTCGGATATAGGTAGACTGGTATCTGATTTTTTTTTTTAAGTGCGAATCAGTTTAGCTTGTTTGTATCTTAATGGGATTTACTTTGTATTTATTCAGGTAAGGCTTTTGGTTTGGATACGAATCAGACCCAGTTCGGTTATAGTCAACAAAGTTCAATCAGATTCGCTCAGGCCAGACAACAGCTTTTGACAAGAATCTTTTACTTGGGTCTAAGAACTTAAACGGGGATGTCTTAGTATTTTCCATTTTTACAGTCATACACAGTTCAACTCGGATGCTTTTTCAGGCATCGAATTCAATTCGCTATTAGGTAAATTTTAGTACTGTGGCGTTTTTGTGCTTGTTTAGTGATAAGACTTTGGCATCTTAGTGATTGAACATATGATTCGTACCTTTCAAAGGTGAATATTGTAGCATTTTGAGGTTGATGCATTGGCAGATCCACGTTGTGACAGGGTCCTCACCCGAAATTTTGAAAATTTTCAATTACTTATTGAAATTTCCAAAAGAATTTGAAAATTTTTAAAGCCCGCCTCACCGGAACATGAAGTCTGCCCCACCCAAAACAAGATTCTGGGTTCGCCACTGTGTCGATGGATAGTCTTTTTTTTATAAGAACACTAGGAGTTGCTTTACGTGCCTTTGCTGTGCTTGATATTCTTTAAATGTTTTTTAGATGTTTAAAACTGTCTTATAATTGCTAAATTTGATTCGCAAATGAAGACAACGATGAAACATTTGTGAATTGATGCAAGTTATGTACGTCTCCTTACGAGAGTGAAACATCACTTTCTTTTTCTTGCACAAAAGGTAGGAACAACATTCAGAAAGAAGGTACAAGTGGGCTCCGTAGGGCAGCATATCATCAACGAGCAATACAAACACAAAACAAGAGACCTCTGAAAGTGAAAAATATAAGTCTTACAGTGTATGATATGAAACTAAAACAAAACACTGTGGAAATCGATCACCTTGCGAAGGCATTATCAAGAGACAAGCCATTAAACTACTGCAAAGAACCATTTGAATCCATTCTTCGACACACAAAAACTTACCCAAAACCCTCTACAAGTAAAGACTCCATTCATCGCTACTTACCTTCTCACATTCATCCGTGAGGAACAGAGAGGGAGGTAAAGAGAATATGACAATGCCAAACGGCCTCCGCTCCCTCTCTGGGTCAAAAAAAAAAACTCTTCTCATCTCTTCACTCATACTCTCCTACTTAAAGGTGTCAATTCTGGCAGACCCAGCTCCAACCCTAGTGGACCAGGGAAAATGTGGATGGGACCGGCCCGAAGGGTCACAGAGAATCTCATATCACACATATATGTATATATACCAGCCCGGCCCAGCCCTTGAAAGACCACGGGCAAACCCATATCATAAATGCACACGCACACAACCACACATACATTTATTAAAAATAGGTTAACCTATTTAAATTAATTATGCAAATATTATGTAACCAAACTTTTCTAGTAAAATGTGTCTTTTATTAAAGTTATTTATTGAAAAGAAAGTTGTTTAACCAAACAGACACCCAAGGCTTTGGATGCTCAAAATTCTCCAAATATGAACAACTTTCTTTTCAATAAATTAATGACAGTATCTCACTAAATTCTAAGTTAATTACACATCCATTCTATATCGTTTGGAATTATAACAGCTTGTTTCAATCCGTTGCCACCATCATATACAAATCTTCATGCTTCCTAACGAACTGCCTTTTTCATCCTAAATTAATGGACGATGCCACCTCCATTAGCCGTAAATCATCTAAGTCTAAACCTAGCCCATCTAAGGATAGCCACACCTAAGGCTCGCTCTAGTGACTGAGATAGAACTAGAAGCCGTAAAGAACCAGTTGAAAGAGGTATAGCTTGCCAACAATATAATGCGATTAAAGAAAAAACAAAAACGGCAAGAGTACAACAAAGGTAAGGAGGTAGTCAAGGGCCATTCCACTTCTGATAGGGCACCTTCAATTTTGAGCAGGAAGAGAGTAAGGAGGAATATGAGCTCAAGAAGGTGAAGCAAGATATTTGCAAAAGGAACCAAAGTAGAGAGAGGACTTGGAAAAGAGCTAAAGGTCATGTACCAGGTGCTTCCAAGGAATCTTTCTTGAACGATTTTCATGTGTTAATATTTAGGTATGCTCGATGGAACACTATGAGAATAAGATTTAATCTTGCTTCATATTCATCTCCTTGGAACGAGATTATGCTTTCGTGGATTTGAGAAAAAACAGTCTAAGTTCAAAGAGTCACTATCGACGGTGAAGAACAATAGTAATCCTTTGCATTTAGGTTGTAGTAGTGGAAACTTAATAGCACCACCAAAAAACTGGCATGAACGGTGGCTCCACGTCTGGAATACAAATACTTTGTTGTACCATTATACAAATACTCTAGGGCCGATCGTACAGAATGAAATTAATACTTCCCTAGAGAGAGTTTAAGAAAGAATATCAAAGGGAGGTAGTTGTTTGACTACCATCCCATATGGTGTATAAGTAGGCCAACCTACCAATTGGGTTTGCTGGGAGGCATATGCAGGTACTAGCTGAGGCTTGTATGCCGACTAGATTTGATACGCCACCGCAATATCTTGTTCATCGACCATATGGGAATGTTTGGATCACAAAAATGCCTAAATATTTTTCAAACCCTTCTTTACCTCACCTGAACGGATGGTTACATCTGCAAGCAATAGGTCATTCCCTAACTGGGACTGCTTTCCTCTAATGTTCAACATGTGTAAAACAAGCATTCCCTTAGTATCACGATGATTATAAGCACTAAAGGAAATCCAAAGAATTGCTTTAACCCCCGATCTGTTTAGACATCAGCTGAAATGGAAAGGTTTTTCTATAAAAGATTTTTCTTATCAGCCTTCGAAACTACAATAGCAGATCTCACTAGTACAAAACATGATTCTGATGAACCTGTGATGAAGTTCATGACTGTTTAGATGGATAAAAGTTTTATGCAAGGTGAGAGTCCCAAAATCACGATGCCCTACCACTGCCATAAAAAATATGGTAACATAATTGCGGGGATTATCGGTCACAGAGAAATGAAGAGACCTCATTGAATAGGAGGGCATCCCATGCGGAACAATAACCCAAAGAAATGTCTATTGGGAAATTAATACCTTTAGAAAACCTTTATTAAAAGAGAAAGGAGGCTTGTGAAAGCCCATAAAATTTCTTAAAGATGTAGAATACATGCTCTTTCACTTCAGATTTGTTTCTGTATTTTTTGTTCATCACAATTAGCTTCTTTCAGATTCGTTTCTGTATTGTTTGTTCATCACAATCAGCTTCTTAGAAACGTATCGAACTCTTTAGAAACTTCAGATTCGTTTCCACACTGATTGCTCATCACAACTTGTTGGAATCGTGTCCAACTTTTTTCTTCCAATTGGCTTCTACACTGTTTGTTCACCGCAAGCAGCATCAATATCCTTCTTTAACCCAAGCTATTGTCAAGGGGCTTGAGGAGCCTACTATGGCCTGGTCCTCCGGCAGTATGATACAGTTCTGTGACATTGGCATGCCTTGTCATCGTGAATTACCGATTCGGCTAAAGGTCATTAAAGGCCGACTCAATCGCGTTTCCTGCCATGTTGAGCGATCCATGGATCTTTCTTAGAGGATTTTCTCCTTTTAACATATATGTTTCATAGTTTAGTTATTTGCATTGTCGAAATACCGATTACGCTAAAGGTCATTGGAGACACTGACTCAGTCGCGTTTCCCGCCATGTTGAGCGAGCCATCGATTTTTCTTAGAGGATTTTCTTATGTCAAGGTATATGTTTGATATTTTAGTTATTTGCATTATACTTCTAATTTGATATATATTTATTTGCAAGATCAAGTGTATTATAACTATTTGTTGTTATTTGAAATGTATAATATGTGTATATAATGGGAACCTATTTTTAGAAGTTTATTCATGGATAGATACTATGATTCGGAGAAAGATTCATATCTTATGTTTAGAAGAGACAAAGTGGGTTGGAGAAAAAGGAAAGTTTTAAATTATGGTACTCACGTAAGAAAAAGGCTTGAAACGGAGTTGGTATTATCATAAATAAAGATTTAAAAGATAGTGTAGTAGACATACAACGCTATGGTGATCGAATCATTATATTGAAATTAGTGTTAGGAGCAAAAGTTTTGAATATAATTTGTGCTTACGTACCCCAAGTACGACTACAAGTTAGTATAAAGATGGTTTTTTGGGAGGAGTTAGATAAGGTGATTCAAAGAATTCTACAAAGGGAGATGATTTATTTAGGAGGGGACTTAAATGGACATGTCGGTAAAGAGGCATTAGGATATCTAGGTATTCATGAAAACTTTGGTTTTGAGGATATGAATGAGGAAGGCAGGGAGATTTTAAATTTTACTATGACATTTGATCTCTTTATAGTCAATACAATCTTCAAAAAATGAGATGAACATTTAATTATTTATAAGAGTGGCTTATCACAAACATTATTTTATTTGTAGAAAAAATGATAGAGTGTGTTGTAAAGATTGCAATGTAATTCTAGGAGAAAGCTTAACCACCTAACATCGACTTTTAGTTATGGATTTATAGGTAAAAAAATAGACAAAGAAGAAAAGAGTACATTGTGCTATTCGTACAAAATGGTGGAACTTCAAAAGCGAGAAAGAAGGTATATTTAAATAAAAGTCCTTCAAGGAGATGTTTGGAATTATGTTGATACATCTTGTGATATGTGGAACAATATGGCTATACATATTAGGAAAGTAGCGAAAGATGTGTTAGGTGAATATAAGGGAGGTGTACCAGCACAAAAAGAAGCTTGGTGATGGAGTGAAGTAGTGCAAAATAAAATCAAGGCAAAGAGGGCATGTTACAAATTACATTATGCTAAGAAAACTAGTGAAACTTTAGAGGCTTATAAGAAAGAAAAGAAAGAAGCAGTGAAGCAAAAGCTAAAATTTAGGAGGATTTATATAAAAAACTCAACTCAAAAGAGGGTGAAAGAGATATTTTTAGGATAACTAGGGATAAAGATAAGAAAACTAAGGATCTTAATTTTGTTAGATGCATCAAAGATGAGGATGAGAAAATTCTAGTGACAAATGAGGATTGAAAAAATAGATAGAAAAAATATTTTTATGAGCTTTTTAATGGAAATAAATATGTTAGTATTAACTTAGGAAAGTTAGCCAAATCAGAAAAGTATATAAACCATAATTTCTACCAACGTATTCAAAAGAATGAAGTCAAAGAAGTTGTAGATATGAAAATTTTACTCCAAGCCTATGTAGAGACTTGAAATAAACTTTTGAAAACTACTTTGCTTATGCAAGCATGCCAGCTAGTTTTCAAAACTAACAAAGTTTTATAAATCAGACTTTTGGGCAATTGTAGCTAAGCAAGATATTGTCACCTTAGGCCTTCTTGAACCGACACTCAAGGGTCAGCCTAGGTGCTTTAAGGATTTCATGTGTGCAGGTGTGATTTCAAATCTACTCAAAAAAATTGACAGATTAGACCAAATTTTGTGCACTTGGTATTTTTGAAGAAAAACTTTGTTAAGTTCTGAAAAACATAAACTGGTTCAAAAAATCAGGAAAATTTTACAGTGATCAGGCACATATGTGGAAATTCCAAAAATATTTTTGTTCTATTTATGGGTGATACGATTATTCAAAATTAAATCAGGGAAGCATCTTTCCTTAGACACTCGGGACTGCTCTATCACAGAAATATAAAGACTCACAAAAAATTTTGTATCTCGGTACTCAAAGCTCCTATTTTGATAAATTTGATTTTGTTTGAAAGCTAAATTCCACTCGATTTGGATCACTACATACATAGTTATGAGATTATTACTCAAACTCTATTGCAAAAAATATAGATTGAGAGAAATGATTTTGGATTTTCTTAATTTTACACACCTTTATTACAAGATTGCACGGCCCTAAAATTCTTGCAAATTTTATCAGATGTAGAATTATGTTTGTAGGAGAAGTGTGGCAAATTTCAGATCAATTAGAGTAGAGATGAAGAAATGAAAATTGAAGAACATATGTATGCAAAGATGCTGAAAACTATTTTTCAGTGTTTTTATAACATACGTGATGCATCTCACCCGAATTTAAATTGTACAAACACAGCAACCCAAAGTAAATTACTGAAGGGAAGTAAATGTAAATATGTAGATTAGCTTAATCATAGAGGGGGTTAGGAGTTATAGGAGTTTTATAGAGTATAGAGAGGTAGAATCAAGAAAACAAACAAGTAGAGTGCATAGGAAATGAAATTGACAGCATATCTACTTGCTATTACAACATGAGGGGAGACAAAGTTCCATTATTACAACCCCTTCTTTGAATTGAATGTTAAGAGAGGAATTAAGATTGAAAAATAGAAAGAAATACTCACTTAACAGCCTAAGAACCGAATTCACAAAGGGGAATTTGACCTCTTCCTTGCTTGGAACTACCTCTTCTTCTTCCTCCCTTTTCTCTCTTCTCTCTTATTTTCTCTCACTCTCTCTCTAACTTGCAGTACTTTCTCTCTCTCCTAAGCTCTCCCTCTCTCTTCCCTCACGTTTTAGAAGGTCCCTCCAAGTGCTAGATGTTGAAAATGAGCCGCCCCCAAGGTACCTTTTTATAGGCTTTTTGGTGGGTCTTGGATTGGGCTTGAATGGGACTTTTGGAACCCAAGTCTTGACCCAACTCTTGGTTGGCCACATGGGCTCACATGGGCCTTAGAGTGGTCCCTCTTGGGTCAAGGTGGGTGGACTAAGCTGGCCAAGGTATGTGTGCCTAGCCAAGTGGGTTCGGTCACAATTGGCTAGCATATGTTGAGTCAAATGGTGGGTTCGGTCAAGGTGGTTCGATCAAGGTATGTATGTTCAAAGTTTATTTGGTTAGGTAAGGCCAAAGTGGTTTGATCAAGATATGTTTGACCAATTAAATAGAGGATAGATTGGCCATGGTAGGTTCGGTCAGCTAAGTGCACTTGGGCATGGTTGGCCGGACTTGGTGCAAACCGTTGGCTCGATGATGCGGTCTTGGTTCTCTTGCATTGGCTGAATTGTGGCTCACCTTTGTATGTCATGATCAACCCACCATTTGCTTGGTTTCATTTGAGTTTTAATTGACTCACATTTAAACTTGATATGAACCTCCTTTGTCCCACTTTAATCGTGATCTGCTTCATGCTCTTCTTGGTCATTCGAACTTGAGGCTTTGAATGAGCTCTAACCTTTATTTGAATCCACCTTTCATGCTTGAGCCAAGTCCCCTTCTTCATGGAGCTTTGCCTAGATGAGTCTCATTGGTCCGATCAAGTCATGTGAGCTTGGCCAATGTGGGCTTGGTTGTGATGTGTACCTTGGGTCATCTCTTGGTCCATGTCCTCCTTGATGCTTGTTGTGGTCGTGATCTTCGCTGCTTTTTCGGAGAGATGATTAGGCTTTATCCCTGTTCATGGTTTCAAATATTTTCTCATTTAAAACCATTTCATTTTGAAATATATTTGAAAATATTGGTTTTATTAAAATCTTCAAATATTGTTCTTTTTTAGAACAACTGAGTTCCATTCCCAGTCTTTGTTTGTATGGGAGACATGCTTTCGCCTCGTGAGTAGGTCTTTACCATTTCAATCACTTTAACCCTTGATTGGGTGTAGGGTATCAAACCACTTTAACCTTGGATGGGTGTAGAGTATCAAACCACTTTAACCCTGGATGGGTGTAGGGTGTCGGACCACTTTAACCCTTGATGGGTGTAGGGTCCCAAAGTAGGATTCTTCTCAATCGGGCGAGTTTTTGAGGCCTGATTTGGATTTATTTGATTTAAAAAGGTTTTTGATAAGTTTGACATTTAGCAAACATGCTTGGGTTTGGTTTCCAATGTCCCATTTTCAATTATTTTCTTGAAAAAAATTGTTTGAAACCATCCTTTCTTCAAATGAAATCATTTGAATAGATAGAATGTTGCCAATTTGGGCTTGAGGGCAAAGCAGTCATTTTTTGGCTCTTTGTCAAAATTTGATTTTTCTGAGAGAGGTATAATTTACCTTTATTTTGAGGTTACCATGAAATTTTGGTCCGAAAATGAGTTCATTTAAGGTGTCTTTATTTGAAAAACCCTTAAAAGACCCAAAACCGTGATTTTTCCTTAAAAAGGTAAAATTTTTAAAAGATCAAATTATTTTGAGAAAAGTTTTGGATGTTTACAAAGGCTCTTAAACATATAAAGGGTGGTAAATAAGTAGGACCATATAATATTCTTATAGAAGTTTGAAAAATCTTAGGAGAAACAGGAATCACTTGGCTCACAAGACTATTTAATGAAATATGGAGAAACCAAAAGATACCCGAGGAATAGAGAGCAAGTATACTTATACCTATATATAAGAACATGGGAGACATTCAAAATTGTGCAAATTATCGGGGTATCAAGTTAATGAGCCATATTATGAAATTATGGGAAAGAATTATCGAATATAAGTTAAGATTAGTATTGAATAAAACAGAGAACCAATTTGGATTCATACTAGGTAGATCTATTATTAAAGCGATTCACCTTTTGAGACGTCTTATGGAACATTTTAGAAAGAAAAAAAGGCCGTCATATGATATTTATTGATGTAGAAAAAGCTTACGATAGGGTACCTTTTAACTTTAAGTCCATACTTATTTATAATGATGATTGATGTGTTAACAAAACATATTCAAGATGAAGTACCTTGGTGTATGTTATTTGCAGATGACATTGTATTAGTGGAAGAGTCTAAGGAAAACGTTAATAGAAAATTGAAACTATGGAGAAAAACATTAGAAAGTAAAGGCTTTTGACTTAGTAGAATAAAAACGGAATGTATGGAATGTAAGTTTGATCATTTTGTTACTTTAGAGGACATAAAAATTAAAATTGATACACATTGCATCCCTCAAAAGGAAAGTTTTAAATACCTAAGGTCAATTTTTGAGAGTGGTGAAAGAATTGATGGAGATGTTATGCATAGAATTAATGCTGGTTGGTTAAAATGGAGAGGAGTATCAGTATTCTTTGTGATAACAAGATACCATTAAAGTTAAAAGGTAAATATTATAGAGCAGTATAGATGTGAATTTTTATTCTGATGTTTATGTAGAGACTTAAAATTAAATTTACAAACTACAAGTACGCGAGCGTGCGAGCTAGTTTGTTCAAACTAGTAAAGATGATTTCTGAATTCTGTAGCGATTGTGGGTAAGTGAATTCTTTTTGATGTAGGCCTTCTTGAACTGATGCTCAAGGGTCAGCCTAGACACTTGGAAAATTGTTCGAAATTTGGTAAGTTTTCAAAACCAAATTTTGATTCCAAAAGCTTGACAAAAATCATGAACTTAGCCTTTGAATCAAAACATTTCAAATCTTGAAAAACAGAAACTGGTTCTGTTTTTAGAGACTTATTTCCTGATATTTTTGGACGGCCTCCGAATCTCAAAGATTCTCAAAATTTTCCAGAAGATAGAGTTTGATATGCAGATTTAGAAACTATTTTTATTTTTATTTTAAGTATTGTAAATGTATGACGGGAAAATATACATTTGAAGTTAGTATTTTAAGTATTTTAAGTATTGTAAATGTATTCAGAATATACCCCACTTAGGTGTTCGGGACAGATTTGTGACGGGAAAATAAAGGCCTAGAAAAACAACTATATCTTGGTACCCAGATCTCTGATTTATATGAAATTGATCTTGTTGGAAATCTATGGATCTCACCTTTCCAATGGGTCTATTTTCACCTTTGCCTTATACCTGGATCTAAAATGGTAGGTTACCTTATCCAAAAATGTCGAAATTGGCAGGTGCTTGGTTGTAGCCTTTTTGGTTCTTACCATCTCCTCTTTGCGAGGAATTTGCCTCTTTTCAGTTTGAGTTTCAGGTATGGCAAGTACGGTTTCAAACTTTTTCTTTAAAACCATTTCTTTTATATTTGAAAACATCAAGTTTTAATGAAATCTTTAAATATTTTTTTTGGAAAATACTAAGTTTCATTCTTAATTTTTGTTTGCATAGGTGACTTGCTTTCGCTCCGTAAGTTAGTCTTTACCGTTTCAACCACTTTAACCCTTTGTTGGGTGTAAGGTATCAAATCACTTTAACCCTTTCGATGAGTATAGGGTATCGAACCACTTTAACCCTTTTAATGGGTATAGGGTATTGAACCAGTTTAACCCTTGAGTGTAGGGTCTTCGAGTAAGACTATCTATAATCTGGCGAGTTTTTGAAGTCTCATTTGGATTTGATTTGGTTTTGAATTTCAGGGGTTTTTATAATTTTATAAATTTGTCAATTTGCAAAAAATTTTGGGTTTGATTCCCAATGTCTTATTTTCATTTGTTTCTTTGAGGAAAATTGTTTGAAACTATTCTTTCTTTAAAGGCAATCTTTTGAAATATCAAAATCCTACCAATTTGGTCATGAGGGCAAAGTAGTCACTTTTTTGAGATTTTATCAAAATTGGATTTTTTTTAGAAGGATGTAATGTACCCTTATTTTGAGGTTTCTATAAATTTTAGTACAAAAATGAGTTCGTTTATTTGAAAAACCCTTAAAAGACCCAAATCTATAATTTTTTTTTAAAAAAGGCAAAAATTCTAACAGATCAAATTTTTGTTTTGAAAATGAGTTCATCTATTGTTTCTTTTGATGTTTCGGGTTTTCAAAATTTCTTTTCAAAAAGGGCACTCCTTTTGGTTTCTATCAAAAAAGACTTTCAATTTCTTACATTTCCCCTCACTCGGGTTTTGATATATATTAATTAGTAGAGGTTTTGTAGAAGATTTTGAATAATATTTCAAAATTCAATTTCTTATACAACAAGGTCTAATTCTCAAACAAAATGAAATCCAAATAAGTAGGTCCTATTCCTACTATGAGATTTTAATGGTAAACTTTTCTCCATTAGGATAAGCTGTGGAGATTTTGGGAAAGTACTTTTCACGGTCCCTTCTAAAGCGTCCCGTAGTATAAGACCAAAAAATTTTTGATGAAAAATTACTCTTTTGAGCTTTGGCTTTTCTTTTTCTTTTCTTTTAAAGGGAACATCTATATTGGAGGTTTTTGTTTTTGTAAACACCCAAAATATTTTCGAAATTTAGCCCGGCCTGCTTCAGAATTTCCAAAACAATAAGCTTGTTTTCAGAAGTCCTAATTTTTAATATAGCTTATAAATTTTCATAAAATCAAAAAGAGATTTTAAATGTTTAGAAATTCAAAGGATTTTAAAGTTTGAAATCAAGATTTGAAAAGGATGAGGCTGAGGAAATACAACACGGATCAAGAGCCAACGAACGAAAGCAATGCCGAATATTCAGGGCCCGACCCAACTGAAGATTGAAGCAAGGAACGAACAAAGATCAAGTCAAACCTCGAAGCGAAAGCACACCCGTCTAGCCCAAGTCGGCTAGATCAAGTCAAAATGCCCAAGATCAATCGGGTTTCTTGAATCAAAGTCCACTTCAAGTTGCATGAGGCATAGTCGGACTACACCAAGGGTTGGATCAATCCAAGCCATGCCTAGTTGGGGTTGCACCCAGCCCATACACGTGAAGAGGCTAACCTTGGATCAAGAAGAATGGCACCAAGGATTGCTTTAGGTTGCATCAAGTCGAGCCGGACTGCACCTTGGCTGATTGTGGCTCACTTGGTTCAAGAACGCACATAGCTGAAACATGTCGAAATGAATCAAGGGGTTACACCTTGGCTAGACCTAGCCTACTTTGGTTGGACCAAACAAAGGGTTACGTCTCACCATGACCCAACCCACATAGAAGCTGGATGGACTCACCAAAATGGGACCACCAAGCCATGTGAAGACCATGTGGATTAGCCCCAACATTGTATCAAGCCTTGGGCCAAAGAGATCTAATTCGTGAAAGCCTCTAGCAGCTCCCCCCCCCCTCTTGGCCTATAAATAGAGGCCTTGGGGGCTCTTTTCTAGCATTGAAGGGAGTGTAGAAAGGGGTCCAAGAGAGAGAGTAGTTGTTGCAAAAAGAGAGAAAAAGAGAGAAAGAGAGAGTGTGAGAAGAAGGCAAGAAGGGATTGTCCCCTTCCTACCGTGTGCCATTTGAGGAAATGTAAGTGAGCTTTCTTCCTTTTTTTGTTGATCTTAATTCTCTCTTCCTCATATTCAATTTGAAAGGGGTTGTATTAATGGAGCTTTAGTCTCCTCCCATGTTATAATAGAGTAGAAATGTTGCTCATTTCATTTCGTTTACGTTTATGCATTCTACTTTTTTGCTTTCATTTTTCTCTACCTCTCTATATTTTATATACTCTTATATCTCCTAATCTCCTCCTTAAGCTAAACATGTATTTACATTTATTTTCCTTCAGTCATTTACTTTAATTTAGTTATAGATTGTTTTTAATTTCGGATGAATGCATGCACGTATGTTTTAAAAACTGAAACTCTGTTTTACAGCATCGTGCATACATTTATTATTGCATTTTTTATTTTTGAACCGTTGCTCCGAATGATCTGAAATTTGGAACAACGAATCTACACATTTGTTATATATTGATGACGCATAGACCTCCTAGACAAACCCAAGTCAACTCGTGTGTATGACCAAGATATTGATGACACATTATTCCAAGGCCATCTTCTTTACAAAAAATTATTGAAACTCAAGAAGCCTTGGAATATGTTATTGAACATGAAATATACACCGTACCAAGGGCTAGGAGCCAAGAGACAAGGTAGGTTAGAGCTCATCCTACCTATGCCAAACCAAAATCGATATGAATTGGGATACACCCCATTCATACCCCTTGAGCCACCACCTAAGACCAATTGGATCAAGGGTGCCCTAGAAACCACTAAAACCGAAACCTATGACTTAAACCTCTTGTTTAGAGTCTAATTCATGGTGTTTTCTTTGTAGGTTTGATAGAAGACCCCCTCTTTTGAAAAAAAATCCAAAAACACTATATATTTAGAAAAACCAAAACTTTCAAAATCCAAAAATACTTGAAAACCCTGAAAATTCTAAAAAGAAAGTCTCTTATGTTCATCCTTCTAGCATTTGTTTGGAAAAATCCAAAAAAATTGAAAAGGTTGAAAATCCCAAAGAAATTGGTTTTCAAAACTATGTACAAATTCCAAAATCGGTTTTGACAAAACCCATATACATTCTCCACCCCTAGGGGCACATTGGGTTGCACCTAGGATCCATGCTAGGGACATCAACCAAAACCATACCCCAGGTGCGCATCTTTAATGCACCTGAACCCCCGAACCCACCATGGATATGAAGCTAACTCTGAGTTTTTATATATATTGTATATGTTATTTCCAAAATCTAAAAAAATCTGAAAAAAGAAAAATACAAAAAAATTTAAAAGGAAAAAGAGAAAAATCAAAACCATTGTTTTGTCAATTCCCTTAGAGATGATTTGAGTGATCAATTTACATGAACTTCCTCAAAATCAACAAAGTCTTAGACTTGGGTAAACATTTAAGTTCCTTAGAAGGTGACCAATATAGGAATAAAACCTATACCCAAAATACATCAAAGGCTAAGATCATATCATGCATATTCCTAAGCCATGCCAAAAACCAAGATCGTGCATGTATAGGTCATTCATGCATCACATTGAAAATCATTCATCACATGCCACAATAGGGGTCGACCATAATGTTAATGTTCATATCATTCAAACTAGGGGCATTAGAATGCATTCACACCTTTCATGGAAACATACATCATTCCATGTATCTCCATCACCTCGTATGGGGATATATTTTACATATCATACATCTCCCTAGTTCACATCAAAAACAAGATGTCCAATGACATAGTGCATGTAAGGTCATTCATGCATTACATTGAAAATAATCATTCATCACATGCCACAATAAGGGTCGGCCATAGTATATGAATGCTCATGTCATCTCCACCAAACTAGGGGCATGTAGAGTGCATTCCCTAAACACATTTCATAGATACTTAACACATTCATCATTTCATAAAGCATGTATCTCCATCATCACATATGGAATACATTTTTACATGTCATGTATCCCATGCACATCATTCACCCAAAGAGGCCCAAAAAGGTGGCAGCCCAAGTGAGAATTATAAACACCCAAATTTTTTTATGAAAATTTTTATCTTTTAGAAAATTGGCTATTTTTGGTAGCTTTAGATTTTCAAATAAAAATACATCAAATGAACTCATTTTGGCATCAAAGTTTTCTAGCAACCTCAAGATGATAATATATTGCATCCCTTTTAGAAAAAATCAAATTTCAACAAAATTTTATGAAAATAACTATTTTTCCCTCATGACTAAATTGGCAAGATTCTGCCTTTTTAAATGATTGCCTTTAAAGAAAGGATGATTTCAAACAATTCTTTTTATATAACAAATGAAAATGAGAACATTGGGAATCAAACTAAAAAATGTTTGTAATTTGATAAATTTAAAAAATTTGAAAAACCTTGAAATTCATAAACAAGTTAAATTCAAATCAGACCTCAGAAATTCGTCCGGTTTAGAATAGTCTCAATTCGAGACCTGATACCCAGGGTTAAAGTGGTTCGATACCCTACACCCATTAAAGTGGTAAAAGTGGTTTGATACCCTACACCTGTTGAAGTGGTTAAAGTGGTTCAACATCTTATACCCATGAAAAGGGTTAAATGGTCAAGGTGGTTATAGACTAACTCACGGAGCAAAAGTAGGTCACCCTTGCAAACAAAAACTGGGAATGAAACCTAGTGCTTTTCCAAAATAATATTTGAAGATTTCATTAAATTTGATGTTTTCAAATATAAAATATTTTTTTATATAAAGTGTTTGAAACCTGCTATATATATAAAATATGCCCGTAAGGAAGCAAATTCCCTAGAAGGAGAAGGAAATAAAATGCAGCAATTGAGCACCTACCAATTTCAGCATTGTTGGGCAAGTTAACATGTCATTTTTAGTTTCAGGTATTAAAAAAGAAGGTTGGCATTCAGGAAAGGAAATCAATATTCAAGAAGGGAAAGTGGTTAAACTTCGCAAGCTGTAACGCTCGATTTGGTGAGCCACTAAGAAGAAAACTTATCAACTTCAACGTGGACAAATTATGGGACTTGCCTTAAGTAGCCTTGGTCCATGATTCGGTAAGTCACAAGGCCAATCTACCACATTCAAGGGCTAGACGACTTCATCAAATAAGACAACCACTTACCTTTACAAGCCTCAACCGATTGTAGCAAGTAAGTGGATTCAACTTACCTTATGCAATCTTGGCCGACCTCAATATAGAGAGTATGATCACAAAGAGGTTGATTTGGTAAGCTCTAAAAAGTGGGTCAGCTGGTTTTAATAAGGTAAGCCAAGAGTCTCACAATCAATAGTTACCTTGACTTACTTGGGCTTCATCCTATTGGTTATGCGATGGAATAGAAAAATGATGGATAAGATTGAGGTGTTACTAGTTAGGTATGAAATGAAAAAGGAAAATGTGATCAGCAAGAGGGATTTTCTTTCCCATTTCAATGTTCGATTTTGATCACAACCTTGAGAGAAAGTGATTAAGGTTGAATGATGATCCATATGGAAGTGACAACAAAAGTATTTTCGACCAATAAAAGCAGAAAGGATTGGTCTTTTATTCTGAAACAGATTGGCATGATCTCTTTTATTGGATTGAACAAAATCTCAGAATGACAACATGATGAATAAGTGGCACGTATATATGACCAAAGGTGGAAGGATATCATTGACGGGATTGTCTTTATCTAAGTGTATCTGGTTGATGCTATTATTCATTCTTATCACAATGTCAGACTAGCACATGACAAGTTGTTCGTCTAAAGATAACCTTGGTGCCCGATTTGTTAGGTTGTCAAGACGTCAGCTCCTTATCTTTCCAATCTTGCAACAGCTCCAACCGAATTCAGCAAGGTGGACAGCAGCATCAACTTACCTTTTGCAGCGTGAATCAACTCCGACATGCACAGCTATAGCCGAATCTGATAATTTCCATGATACGTGATGCAAAATTTGGCAAGTGAAGTGCAGCAGATGTGGGCTGGATTTGGAAGGCCTTGGACAGCACCTTCTTGCCTTATTACAGCAAATCACGGTAAGGCAAGTTGCCTTATAGATGACCACAGCCAATGGGCAACCCATGGCCTATAAAAGGGGGCTCAAGAAGGTTGCAATGCAATCAACAATCAGCTATCAACCATCAAGCTACCACAGCAAACCCGAGTTCAGCAAGATATCCAGCCAGAGAGAAAGAGAGGGAGAGAAATAGAGAGAGAGAGAGAGAGAGAGAAAGAAGGGAGGTCGCTGCTCACCACCAGCCGTCTGCTGCAGATTCTCCTCTGCCAGCCACCACAGGTTCTTCCTCGCTCCCCTTTTGGAGTAAACATAGTGGGTTGTAATTAAGGAGTTTGAGTCTCCACAAAGTGTATTAATTCAGAAGGCAGCCCCTTTTATGCGTTTCTCTATGATCCTTTCGACTCCATAGCATAATTGAAAATCACAAACCTCTTGATCTCTCATTATTCACATAATTTATAGGATTTATGCTGTTATAGATTCGTTTAAATCGAATTAGAACACATACATGTTTCCTGAAAATCTGAGAACTTTTTCTTTGCACTCTGCACATGTCTGGTAAAACATTTCTCTGTGAATATCTACTACCCCAAATAGGTCAAAATTTGGCTCATCTAATCTAGACATGTACACGGACGTCTGGTAAAAATTTCAAGAATTTTGACTTTTTTAAACAACATTAAAAAAATCCAAAAAGTTTTACAAAAATCATAACAAATTCTGAAAAACCAGAAGTTCTTGTGACATATGTTAGGTAATTCATGAATATCTTTGTGCACAGTGAACCAAATTTATTTAAAATGGTCTCTTTGGAAAGCTGAAATCCATATCTTACCAACAAGATCAATTTCACGGAAATTTAAGGTCTGAGCATCGAAATATCTCTATTTTTTTGAACCTCTGATATTCTTGCACATGTCTGTCCCGAGTGTCTAAGTGATGTTTGTTTCCAAATTTAATTATGCGAATCTATAGAAAAATCAAAATAAAAATATTTTCTGAATCTGTACATGAGTTTCTATCCTCGGTAAAATTTTCAGAATTTTTGAAAACTCAAAAATATTTTAGAAAAATCAGAGAACAGGCCTCTCAAAACAGAACCAATTTTTGTTTTTCAGAACCTGAAATATTTCTAAGTCCATAACTAAATCATGATTTTTTTTATTAAACTTTTCAAGTTAGAATTTTATTTTTCAAAATTTACTAGATCTCAAATAATTTTCAAAGCATCTAGGTTAACCCTTGAGCATCGGTTCAAGAAGGCCTACATCGATAAAAGCTCACTTATCCACAATCAGAAATCAAATCTTTGTTAGTTTGAGTAAACTAACTGGCACGCTTGCACACACGACGTAGTTCGAGAATTTCTTTTCGAATCTCCACATAGACTTTGAAATAAAAATTCACGTCTACAGAAATGTCTCTATGTCATAAAAGGGGCAAAACAAAAAAAAAAAATCGATCATGCATATTGGCTAATTGATGCCTAAGAAAGAAGCTTGGTAGACCCTATAAATCCCCAATATCAAAAAGATATGATGTTTAGTGTCTACCATAAATTCTTTTGAAATGATTTTTACAAAATGGATCTTCTTTGATTTCTTGAAGAAGGGATCAAGTCGAATATAGGCCTCTTAACTGGGAATTGATGTTCTATGAAAAGTGAAGTGTTTTCAAAATCATGAACTGATATTTAAAAAATCCTTCTTTTAGAAGATAGGGCCTAGTTCAAAATAGCAAAATATTTTCAAATTATATGTGCTATTATGAAATAGGGCATACTTGATTAGACCAAGTATCTAGAGGGACAAGTTGTTTTCCCACTTCATTCTCTCCAAAAAGGAAAATTGGCAAAAAAGTCAAAATAGAAAGAAAAAAAAGAAAGAAAATAAACCTTCAACATAGAGGACTTCCTAAAAGAAAAAGAAAAAAACAAAAACCTCTAATATAGAGGATCCCTTTGAAAGAAAAGAAAAAGAAAAGTCAAAGCTCTATAAAAAAGCAATTTTTCATCAAAAATTTCCTGGCCTTAAACCACAGGATGCTTCAGAAGGGAACGTGGTAACTCTTTCTCAAATCCCCTATAGCTTCTCCTAAAAGGAAAAAAGTTTGTCAATATGGTCCTAAAGTAGGAATAGAACTTATCAATTTGGATCTCATTTTGTTTTAGGATTAGGCCTTGTAGTGTGAAAAATAGAGTTTTGAAATGTTGTTGAGTTTTTCCAACAATAAAACCTTTACCCCGTAATTTTGCACTAAAACCAAAGTGAAGGGAAATATAGGAGACAAAAGTCCTTTTTAATAGAAACAAAAAGAAAGTATCCCTTTCAAAATGATTTTTACAAAATCCAAGGAATCAAGGATGTAAACATGGAGGCATCCCACTTAGGGCAGCCAACTTTCACGGTATCTCCCTTAAAAAAAAATCATGGAGATCATCAAACATTCATGTTTCATCCATTGCATACATCTCATTCTCATATGCATTCATAAATAGCCTTATGCACATACGATCCATGCATTGGTCGACTACCATCCATGTTGAGTCATCTTTGCTACAAATTCTCTTCTTCATTGGAATTAGGATAACCAACTTTCATGGGATCTCCCTTACAAATTTATGGGTGTTATTGTTTGCCATTAACCAAATAAATTTCGGTTAATGCCAAAGAGGGGCATCTGTAAACACCCAAAAATTTTCTCAAAATAATTTGATCTTTTACAAATTTTGGCTTTTGAAGAAAAAAATCACAGTTTTGGGTCTTTTAAGGGTTTTCAAATAAAGACACCTTAAACTGACTCATTTCCACACCAAAATTTCATGACAGCCTCAAAATAAGGATAAATGGCACCCCTCCCAAAAAAGTCAAATTTTGACAAAGAGCCAAAAAATGACTGCTTTGCCCTCAAGCCCAAATTGGTAGCATTTTGCCTATTCAAATGATTTCATCTAAAGAAAAGATGATTTCAAACAATTTTCTTCAAAAAAATAATTAAAAATGAGACATTAGGAACTAAACCCAAAAATCTTTATAAAACGACAAATTTACCAAAACCTTGAAATTCAAATAAAATCAAGCTTCAAAAACTTGCCCGATTGAAGATAGTCTTACTCCGGGACCCTACACCCATCAAGGGTTAAAGTGGTCCGACACCCTACACCCATTCAGGGTTAAAGTGGTTTGATATCCTACACCCAACAAAGGGTTAAAGTGGTTGAAACGGTAAAGACCAACTCATGGGGCGAAAGCAAGTCGCCCATACAAACAAACACTGGGAATGAAACTCAGTTGTTCTCAAAGAAAAGCATATTTGAAGATTTTATAAGAAAATATTTGAAACCATAAATAGGGATAAAGATGAATCATCATCATTGAAGATTCAGCAAAGATCAAGGCAATAGTTAAAGCAGGCTTACACCAAGCAAAGACCAAGCTTAAGTGGGCCCAAACAAAGCAAGATCGTCTCGGCCAAGCCCACTTACCCCGATCGAAGGAACAAGCTCACCTAGTCATGGAGCAAGGAAGAGGCCCACTTAAAGGTGGCACTCGACTGTACCAAATGAAGCCACCCAAGGACGCCTCACTCTGTGAGCCAAGTCAAGCTCATATTAAACAAGGTGTAAGGTTAGCCAAGAGTAGAATGGACGAGCCACACTCGGGTGTAGCCAATGAAGACAAGATAGCATAAAGGTGGTACCAAGACTAGCTGATTGCATTTGGACTCACCTAGCCGGTTGCATCCAAACCGTGCCTAGGTGTACCAAGCTCGAGCCAGGAGCATACCCAATCCACTCCACGGAAGGGTCTAGCAGCCCCTTCATTGGCCTATAAATAAGGGCCAAGGGGGGGACGTTTCTAGCATCTTGCACATTTGGAGAAGCTTTCCAAGGCTGGAGTGAAGGGAGAGGGAGAGTCTACGATAGGTAGGAGTTGCTACAATTAGATAGAGAGAGAAAAAAAAAGAGAGAAGAGAGAAAAGAGAGGAAGAAGAGAGTGAAAATAGAAGAGGAAAGGGAACGATCCCTCTTGTGTCCGATTTTTCTTGGAGGGCTGGTAAGTAAGCTCTTCTCTTCCATTGTTAATCTTGATTCTCTTCTTGATATTAAATTTAAGAAAGGGGTTGTAATAATGGAGCTTCGTCTCCCCCCATGTTGTAATAGCAAGTAGATATGATACAAATTTCGTTTCATACTTATGCACTCTACTTGTTTGCTTTTTTTATTCTCTACCTCTATATTTTATAAACTCCTATAACTCCTAACCCCCTCTATGCTTAAGCTAATACATATATTTACTTTCATTTTCCTTCAGCAATTTACTTTAAGTTTGTTGTGATTATGTCATTTAATCTCGGATGAATGCATCACGTATGTTGTAAACACAGAAAAACTGTTTTCAGCATTTCTGCATACGTCAGATTTTTTTATTTTTCATTTCCACATTTCTACTCCGATTGACCTAAAAATTTAAAAACTTCATCTACACACACAATACCATATAGGATAAAATTTTTAAGAATTTTAGGGTCATACAATCATGTAATTAAAAGTGTGTAAGATCGAGAAAATCCTTAATCAACTCTATCAAAACTGTATTTCTTGCAATAGAGTCTAGGTAATCATTTCATAACTCTGTTTGTAGTAGTCTAATTTTAGTGAAACTTAGTTCATTGGAAATTTGACATCCATATCTTTCCAACAAGACTAAATTCATGCAAATTAGATCTCTATGTACAGAGATATATACCTTTCTTTGAGTCTCTATATTTCTGTAACAGAACAACTCCGAGTGTCTGAACAGAGACACTTCCCAGACTTAAATCTGAATAATCATAGCACCCAAAAATAATAAAAAAATAGTTTCAGAAGCTCCACATTTGTGCATATTCACTGTAAAGTTTTTATGTTTTTTAGAGATTCAGAAATTATTGAAAGAAAATCAGAAAACAAAGTCTGAAAACAAAACTAGTTTCTGTTTTTCTTGGCTTAGCAAAATTTGTCCTCAAAACACCTAGTGCATGAAGTTGATCAAGTCTTTTGGAGTTTTCTTAAAGTAGATTTGAAATCACACATGCACAAATGAATCCTCAAAGCGCGTAGGCTAACCCTTTAGCATTGGTTCAAGAAGGCCTAAGGCGAAAAGATCTCGTTTAGCCACAATCGCCCACAAAGTCAAATTTATAACTTTGTTAGTTTTGGAAACTAGCTGGCATGCTCTCGGATAAAAAAAGTAGATTGAGAAGTTTATTTCAAGTCTCTACATAGGCTTGGAGTGAAATTTTCATATCTACAATTTTTTTTTTCTTTTTCATTTTGAAATTCTTTTTGTTGGTGCTGGACATTCGATGCACCTTGAAAATCTACATCCTTAGGCACATTTGGTGGGGTTGTGGGTGCATGAGTATGATTTGATACATGGAATGCATAATTTACCGATCCTACACTAAGAAGGAGAGGATCAAGTAGAGAGTTTTGAGGGGAGTGAGTTTCAGGTATACCTTTTCTGAGTTTGACTACCTTTTCATGGTGAGAGCAAGTTTTCTTGCAGGAATCCTGAGGTTACACTAGCTCAGACATAACTTTGAGCTCCCATTGTTTTGTTAGGTCTTAAATTTTATCCTTCAAGCCTATGTGTGTGCAACACTCATTCTCCTTTGTGTGTGAAATGGTGCTCATGGGAATGGAACCCAATGGAGTAAATGATTTTGAAAAATTTGGAGTGATTTGTGTGAAGTAAATCTCATGCCCCACTTCGTTTGTGTGCCTAGGGATGTAGACTTTTTCTTCATTTTCAATTTTCAGAATTTCAACTTTTTTATTTTGAAATGTTTTTTATTTTTGAAAATTTTCTAGATTTTTTTGGTTTTTTCACATAAACAATGTTTTTGGATTTTCTATGGACAAAGGGGCGTTTGGATGATTAGCAATGTTAGATGATTCAATCTGCATACTTGCTACATTTGTGACCTCATATCCTTCATCGGATTTTGTGCTCGGTTTGGTTTTTTGGGTATGATTTTTTCCCTTATGTACCCGAGATGATTTTTTTGAGAACAAAGTGCCTTGACCTCTTGGCTTATATCCTCAATTTCCCTTCCAAGTTGTATCTTTCTCAATTCCCTCTTCAAAAAGGCAATTCTTTCTTCTCGGATTTGAGAAGATTTTTTTGTGGTTTTGGAAAACTGACTTGGGAAGTTAGATGAGGCCTTCCTTGACATATTTTCAAAGGAATCATCCAAACTTCACATTATTGAGTTGCTGGAAATTGAACTCAAAACAAGGGATTTGAAAAAGAGAGAAGTTTAAGAATCATGATTTGAAATTTGAATTGGTTTGGAAAAACAAGAATGGACCAAACAATTTTCAAAGTCTCAAGTCCCATCAGGCATGCCAAATTTTTAGATGTGAATTTTTATTCTAAAGACTATGTAGAGACTTGAAATTAAATTTACAAACTATGAGTGCACGAGCGTGCCAGCTAGTTTACTTAAACTAGCAAAGATGATTTCTAACTTCTGTAGTGATTGTGGGTAAGTGAATTATTTTCGATGTAGGCCTTCTTGAACTGATGCTCAAGGGTCAGCTTAGACGCTTAGAAAATTGTTTGAAATCCGATAAGTTTTCAAAACCAAATTTTAATTCCAAAAGCTTGAATAAATCGTGAACTTAGTCTTTCAATCAAAACATTTCAAATCTTGAAAAATAGAAACTGGTTATGTTTTTAGAGACTTATTTCCTTATATTTTTAGACGGCCTCCGAATCTCTAAAAAATCTCAAAATTTTACAGAAGATAGAGTTTGAGGTGAAATTCAGAAACTATTTTTATTTTATTTTAAGTATTGTAGATGTATGCATTTAAATCCAAGAATATACCCCACTTAAGTGTTCGGGACAGATTTGTGACAGGAAAACAAAGGCCTAGAAAAACAACTATATCTTGGTACTCAAATCTCTGATTTCTATGAAATTGATCTTGTTGAAAATCTATAGATCTCACCTTTCCAATGGGACTATTTTCAATCGAAATGGTTCAATGTATACAAAGATATGGGATTATGACCCAACCTCTATTGTAGGAATTACAGGTTTTATAGATTATGTTATGATTTCACTCGATCTTCTATGATTTTATTTATAAGTAGTGCATGAACCTAAAATTCTTGAAAATTTTATGGACAATGTATCTGTATGTATAAATTAGTTGTGCAAAATGTCTGCATATTCGGAGTAGGAGGTAAGGAAATAAAAATTATTCATTAGACCTATGTAGAGTGTAGAAAACAGATTTTCAGTTTTCATAAGATATATGCATGCATTTCATCCGAATTAAAAGACAATCTACAATAATTTAAAATGAATAAAATTATAATAATATCATAAGCATAGAGGAGATTAGGAGGTATAAGATCTCATAATATATATTGGAGTAGAAAGCATCGAAAATCAAACACATAACAAATAATCTATGAATGTAAAGGGAATGAGGCAACATATAATCCTTAATTATTACATCAATGTGGAGACCCAAGCTCCTTAATTACAACTCTATTAATTTTAATGAAAGAGGAGAAGATAATAATTAAAAGATAAGGGAAGAAGAGACCTATAGCGGAAGAACAGAATGGTGGCCGGTGGTTGGCAGTCTCCTCCTTCTTTCTCTCTTCCTCTCTCTCTCTCTCTCTCTCTCTCTTTCTCTCTTTTTCTCTTTCTCTCCCCCTTGCTACTCACGGGTTCCACTCTTGATCGTGGAAGATTCGATGCTGGATGATTGAGGATTTTTTACGGATTGTGGGATCGAATTTTTGATGCTCTATCAGCCCCTCTCAAGGGCCCTTTTATAGGTGTAGGGTTGCCTCTTTGATCGCCCCTTGCTGCTACCCTTTTTATGTCAACTTACCAAATGGTTGAGCCTGCAATATGGTAAGTTGATTCTGTTGAAATTGGCTAGGTTTGTGGTTGTCTAATGGCCTACCAAATTGGGTCAAGATGCTGCTCAAGGTAAGTTTCCTAACCTTGTTGCAATCGGCTGGAACTGATATGGTTAAGTTGCCTAACCTTGCTAAAATTGGCTGGACTTGATGGCTTACTAAATCAGGCACCAAGGTTGCCTTATTGCTGTCATGCTGAAATTTGCAATCCCATGGCTAGATGGCTTACCAAATCGGTTACTGCATCATGGTAAGTTGTATGCTCCGACGATGGTGCCTTGTTACACCCTGCTGCAATTGACTGGACCTGGTATGGTAAGTTATCCAATCCACTTATATTGAAATCGTCCAGCCCATCTTGATGGCTTGGTGACTTACCAAATTGGGCACCAAGGCTACATCATGGTAAATCATCTAATTCACTCATGTTCTAATCGACCAGCCCACCTTGATGACTTACCAAATTGGGCAACATGGCCGCTTAAGGTAAGTCGTTCAGTCCAATGATGCTGAAGTCGACAAGGTTCTTCTTGGTGGCATACCAAATCTAGCCCAATGCTATCCATGATAAGCCCTTTTGTTCAATCTTGTTGAAATTGGCCAGGCAATGGTTGCTCATATCTTACCAAATTATGTCACTTTCCTTTCTCTTGGATGCCAACCCTTCCTTCTTTCTTGGATGTTGACCCTTCCTTCTTAGATGTTGTAAACACTCAAAAAAACAATTCAAAATAAAAAAAATTCATCTTATAGAAATGTTTTTTTTGGCAACTTTGGGTCTTTTAATGGTTTTCAAATCAAAACACCTTAAACGAACTTATTTCCTCATCAAAATTTTCTAGCAACCTCAAAACGATGGTATATTGCATCCCTCTTGAAAAAAATCAATTTGGACAAAATTGTATGAAAATGACCATTTTACCCTCAGGACAAAATTTACAGGATTCTGCCTTTTTAAATGATTGCCTTCAAAGAAAGGATGATTTCAAACAATTCTTTTTATATAAACAAATAAAAATGAGAGCATTGGGAATCAAACCCAAAAATGTTTGCAAAATTATAAATTTATAAAATTCCAAAAAACCTTGAAATTCGAAATTATATCAAATTTAAATGAGACCTCAAAAATTCGCCTGGTCGGTAATAGTCTCATTCTGAGACCTGATACCCAGGGTTAAAGTGGTTCGATACCCTACACCCATTAAAGTGGTTAAAGTGGTTTGATATCCTACACCCGTTGAAGTGGTTAAAGTGGTTTAATACCCTACACCCGTTGAAGTGGTTAAAGTGGTTCGATACCCTATACCCATGAAAATGGTTAAATGGTAAAGGTGGTTATAGACTGACTCATGGACCAAAAGTAAGTCACCCTTGCAAACAAAAATTGGGAATGAAACCTAGTACTTTTCTAAAAATAATATTTGAAGATTTCATTAAATTTGATGTTTTCAAATATAAAATGTTTTTTTTTTATATAAGGTGTTTAAAACCTATCATATATGAAACTCGGACTGGAAGGAGGCAAATTCCCCAGAAGGAGGAGGAGGTATGAACCAAGGAGGCAACAATCGAGCACCTGCCAATTTCGATACTGTGTGCAAGGTAACCTGTCATTTTTAGTTTTAGGTAATAAAAAAGGAAGGTCGGCAACAAAAAAGAAAACTTGACTTTCAAGAAGGAAAGTCGGCAGCATTGAGGATGGAAAGTCGGCATCATCCAAGAAAAAGGAAAGTGATGCTCGATTTGGAAAGCTATAATGTCTAATTTGGCAAGCTATGATGTTCGATTTGGCAAGCCATCGATGACCTTGGTACATAATTTGGCAGTTGTGACATGCAATTTGGTAAGTCACCTAGTCTTACCAATTTTAACATGGAAGGATCAAGGCAACTTTGGTACAATTTGGCAACCTTAATACATACTTTATCCACTTACCGAATTTGGTCAACAAGCTTGGGTCGACTTCAGCATGAATAGTAGCAAAAGTGATCTAAAAGAGATTAAAGTTGAGCTAGCAAAGTGCCAGGTTACACTACTTTGGGTGTGGAATTAAATTAACATTTTGGACATTCACCATTTCCTCTGTGATTCAATCCATTTACCGCATCCGAATCCAATAGTAAATATGAAAGAGAATACTAAGCCTCAAGTTAAGCATACAGATGAGAAGGGAAGCTTCTGTTTCATGGTCACTGGATTTTCTGTTGGTCGCCGTGTTGTGGGCACTAATGGTGTTGGAGTTGAAAATGTCAAAGTAATTATTGATGGTCATGAGAGAACTTTAACTGATAATCTGGGATGTTACAAGTTGGATCAGGTCACCTCGAAGCATTACACTATTGCTGCAGATAAAGAACACTATAGATTCAAAACTTTAGAAAATTTCCTGGTCCTTCCAAATATGGCATCTGTCCTGATATTGAACCTACACACCTTGGTCGACCTAGTTACACTCACCTTGGTCGACCTAGTTCCACTCACCTTGGCCGACCTAGTTCCATTCACCTTGGCTGAACCCACTTGGCCAAACCCAGAACACTATAGGTTCAAAACTTTAGAAAATTTCCTGGTCCTTCCAAATATGGCATCTGTCCTGATATTAAACCTACACACCTTGGCCGACCTAGTTCCACTCACCTTGGCCGACCTAGCTCCATTCACCTTGGCCGACCTAGTCCCACTCACCTTGGCCGACCTAGTTTCATTCACCTTGGCTGAACCCGCTTGGCTGAACCCACTTGGCCAAACCCACTTATCTTATTCAAGGGAGCAACTTTTAGCAAGAAGGGTCAGCAATTCACTTACCTTATTCAAGGGAGTAGTTTTTGGCAAGAATGGCCAACATTCACTTGCCAATTTAATAAGGCAACTTGCCTTATGAAAATTTGTAGCAAAGAGGCAGCCCTTGGCCTATAAAAAGGGCCTCAAGGGGGCTGCAAATAATCAATCCGAGTTCAATCATCCCATCCACCAATCATCCAGGTATCCAGCATCCCACGACCCAGCAAGAGGGAGAGAAAGAGAGGGAGAGAGAGAGAGAGAGAGAAAGAGAAAGAGAGAAAGAAGAAGGTGCGCCGCCACTAACCGCTGGCCATCCTCCAATCTTTTCGCCATAGGTCCATTCTTCCTTTATTTTATTTTTATAATTATATCTCCTCTTTCATTAAGCTTTATAGGGTTGTAATTAAGGAACTCATGTCTCCATTATGATGTATTAATCAAGGTTCATACACTACCCCGTCTCTCTTTCATTCATATGTTATTCATTATATATTTTAATTTTGATTCTTTCTACTCCATAACATAATATAAGATTATAGACCTCTTCATTCCCCTATGCTTGCATGGTAATTAGGATTTTATTTATTTTGAACAGTTGTAGATTAAATTTTTATTCGGACAAAAATACATGCACAAATCTGAAAATCTAAAACCATGTCTTTCTACACTCTACATATGTCTGATGAACGAATTTTATTTCAAGATCTCATGCTCGGAATGTTCTGAAACTCTGCACGTCTAATCAACACACTTTCAATAAAATTTTCAAGAATTTTAGGCTTGTGAAACATCACCAATAAAATTGGAGAAGTTTTATTAAAATCATAGTAGATTTTGAAAAACCAGAAGTTCCTACAATAGAGGTTGGGTTATTACCCAATATCTTTGTACACAGTGAACCAATTTGATTGAAAATGGTCTCATTGAAAATCTAAAATCCATAGCTTTCTAACAAGATAAATTTCATAGAAATCGGAGGTCTAATCATAAAAATAAATAGTTTTTCTAAACCTCTAATTTTCTAGTACAGGTCTTTCTCGAGAGTCTGAGTAGGGGGTATTTTTGAAGTTAATTATATAAATATACAGCACATAAAATTAAAATAAAAATATTTTCTGAATCTTTACATAAAAATATATTTTTTGTAAAATTTTAAGAATTTTTGGAGATTTAGAACTATTCCAAAAAAATCAGAGACAAGTCGCTAAAAACAGAATAAGTTTTTGTTTTTCAAGAACTTGGGATGTTTTTGAGTTTAGAAGTTAAAATCATGATTTTCTCAAACCTTTGAAATTAGAATTTTGGTTTTGAAAACTTATCGGATCTCGAACGATTTTCAAAGCGTCTAAGCTGACCCTTGAGCATCAGTTCACGAAGGCCTACATCGACAAAAATTCACTTATCCACAATCGCTACATGAAAGTTAGAAATCAATCTTTGTTAGTTTGAGCAAACTAGCTGGCATGCTCGCACACACGACGTAGTTTGGGAATTTAATTTCAAATCTCTACATAGGCTTCAGAATAAAAATTCATGTTTATAGATGCCGACCTTCTTAGAAGTTGACTTTCCTTTCTCTTTACAATCACCTTTGCCTTATACCTGGATCTAAAATGGCAGGTTACCTTGTCCAACAATGTCGAAATTGGTAGGTGCTTGATCGTTGCCTTTTTGGTTCTTACCATCTCCTCTTTGCGAGGAATTTGCCTCTTTCTAATTCGAGTTTCAGGTATGACAGGTAAGGTTTCAAACGTTTTCTTTGAAACTATTTTTTTATATTTGAAAACAAAAAGTTTTAATGAAATCTTTAAATATTCTTTTTGGAAATAATAGTTCTGAGTATTGGGTAGTTAATCATCAACATGTACAAATGATATCTGTGACAGAAATGAAGATGTTGAGATTAATCAGTGGTCATACAAGAAAAGACCGTATACATAATGAGGTTATTATAAACAAATTAGGAGTGGCACCAATAGAGGATAAAATGTGAGAATGTCGTTTAAAATGGTTTGGACAAATAGAAAGAAGATCAAAAGAAGAACCTATAATAAGGTATGAAAAACTAGATTTTGAAAGTATTAAAAGATGTAGAGGACGATCACAAAATTGTTGGAAAGAAACAATAAAGAGTGATCTAGCTTATTGTCAGTTAATTGCTAACATGGCACATAATAGGGCTTTGTAGAAACAAAAAATCCATGTGGCCGACCCCGTCTAGTATGGGAAAAGGCTTAGTTGTTGTTGTTGTTCATGGATAGAGTCCATCAAAAATACAAGCTTAAAAATACTTATGGCAGTTATTCATTAAATATTTTGATGGTTCGACCCACAAACCTACGTTATCCAACATTTTTATTGAAAGTTTTATATTTCCAAGAGAAATTTTTTGGTACGAGAGAATTATTCTTCATAGTTTAACATAATATTCCCGATGGTCCCAAAAAGCTTCTTCTTTATGTTTCTGGACCATTGGGAAATTTATGATGGTTTTTCACATATTTCTAGGGTGTTTTATGATGTTTTTTGACTTTGCATTTCTTGAAGCCTTTCTCTAGTGGTTGTATTTGGTTTCAAATGGTTTTAATGTCGAAATAGCCTTTTTCAAAACCATTGCAAGAAAAGTCAAATCTGTATTGGTGACTACTTTTATTTTTGACATAGTTATCTTATTTGTTTGTTTATTTATATCATGAATTTATGGTTATTATTAGTTAATGGTAACTTAATGTGGGTACTTGCATTACCCAAGACTTTTTTGATAATTTCTGAAAATTAATTCCACCGGTTTCTATATTTTTGAGACATTCCCAATGGTTTAATGAAACATTCCCATTGGTCTCGACACTTGACATAAAAGTTTCTTCCCGCAGTTATGGACCAATGGGATATTTTTGATGATTTTATACATACATATATATATATATATGGGGCTTCTTATGGTGTTTTCTAACTCTTCATGTATGGAAGTTTTGTTTGGTTTCCAATGTTTTAACATGAGAAATAGTCTTTTCTAGAACCATAGCAAAATGTCTTATCTATACTAGTGATTATTTTTATTTTCAGTTAGTTTTCATGAATTTATAATTATTATTAGCTAATATTAGTTTAATATAGGTACTTGTGTTACCCAAAATTTCTTGGTCAGTTTTCGAAAATTAATGTTCCTATATTTTCGATAGAAATTTTTGTTACCAAAAAAACTCTTCCTGCTGGTTTGACAAAACATTCCCAGTGGTCCCAATAATTTATGGGAAAGCTTCTTCCTGATAGTTATGAATTGATGGGATGTTTTTGACAGTTTTTCACATATTTATGCATATTCTTATGGTGTTTTTCAAATTTGTATTTCCAACAAATCTTTTTCCATAGTAGTTGTATCCTGTTTCGAATGGTTTTAATCATCAAAAAGGCCTTAGAGAACAATTGGAAATTATCTGATCTTTACTAGTGATTATTTTTATTTTTGAGTTATCTTGTTTGATTGTTTATATAATGAATTTATGATTATTATTAGTTAATGACAACCAAATGTAGGTATTTCTACTCATTACCCTATTAATTTGTTATATACTCTAAATAAATGCTAATATTTGCCCACACTTATTTGGGTTCATAACAATTATTCATATAAAAGTGGGCATCTGTTTCTCGAATTCATAAAGAAATTAGCTTTAAAGATACATCAGGAAATTATTTTTCCAAAACCAACCTAATTGCTTCATTTGTTTGTATTTCATTTGAGGAACAAGGATCCACGAAAAGTTAAGGTCCTCTATAATGTACTTGGAAACACAATTAGATTAAGTTCTCCTTTTCAATGGTATTGCTTCTATATTTCTTACACATGGAGGTAGTGATCCTCTTAAAGGATGGTGGTCCCCAACCACCTTAGGGAAATTAGATCTTCAAAGAAAATCTTGATAGTTTGCATTATGATGCATAAATGTCATCAAAATGTGATGGCATAGTTGAAATAGCATATGTGAAAACCTGTTGGAATGAGATGCGGTGCATATATGCCTCCAAAATGTGATGATCCTCATTCTCGAAGAGGATGATAGATAAGGCTTCCGGAAATAGAAATGGGTTATCAAGAATCTGACCGAGCGTATCCTAGTTTTCTTATGAATCACATGCAATTTATGAGAAAGGATATAACAGGCAAGTTCTAGCCTTGTTGTGTTCATATGGATGCCGGGATGCTCAGTTATCTACTCGTAGGAAAAGCGAGGAAATACACTAGCAATAGAAAAGATTGTAATGTAATTAATTTGATGTCTTCCTTGAATATTACATTTGCTATTTATAGATCTCCCTCGAGGTGGTAACAATTAAACTTGTCTTTCTGCACACAAATTCTAATTACTTTTGACTTGCCTTATCAATTTGTCTATGTGCCACTATGGCATACATCCTCCATCATTATATCGTACTTAGCTCTCTGGCATCATGGGCTAAAACTAGAATCCCCTCTTTAGATTTTTGAGAGCTTGCCACATATCCTTTTTCGATTCTTTCGGCATGAATGCATGCCTATTGCAACTTATGTATGGAACTATTTTTTAAGGATATAAGTTATACTTTATCCATATCAATCACCAAAAAAAGGCTCTATTTCCATGTGATTCTCAGGATTTTAGTCCCTCTTGAGTAACATTTGGGCCTCATAAGAACTGGGTATCATTTTCTTTTATCTTCTTCCTACTTGCAAACCCCTTTGGCGAATGAAAACTCCCTTTCCTTTGCATCCACATTACTCATGGCCCCTAATTCTAGCGATGTTCTTCTGTCTATTTTGTATAATTGATGGTCTTGCTCAATCATTATCCTATAATGAGTTTGTAATATCCCAATGCCCTAATTTCATCTATTATTGGTCATTAAGTAGTGAACTATTGTGCAACAACTTAGATATTGCAGCACCGCCACTACCGCCATGTAGGAGCGACTATAAGACACACTATAGGGGAGCAGGCAGGAGGTAAGCCTGCATTTACCGTAGAGTGGGGCCAGCACTATAGGGCACCCACTAAGACTGAAGATACTTTAGGACTGAACGAAGTGAAGCAGCTTTATCGTTGAACGAATGTATGTAGGCCTGAACGAAATGAGGCGAAGGGCCGGAGGCTTGAACGAAGTGAAGTGGTATTTGAAAATGAAGATGGGGTATTTACAGTCTCATGATGTCTTATTTGGCTATCCATTTCGACAACCAACTTTTGTATTCTTTCCTTGCCTTCTAGGTTTCACAATCATCTCAAGTTTGCTTTTGGGATGATGTTTGCTACGGTTTTTCAAATTCTAGATATGTTTGTATAAACACCCAAAAAATTTCTCAAAAAATTTAAACTTTTATAATTTCTGTCTTTTTCAAGGAAAATTACAATTTTTGGTCTTTTAAGGGTTTTCAAATAAGGACACCTTAAATGAACTCATTTCTGCACCAAAATTTCGTAGCAGCCTCAAAATAAGGGTAAATGGCAGCCTTCTCAAAAAAATCAAATTTTGACAAAGAGCCAAAAAATAACTTCTTTGCCCTCAAGGCCAAATTGGCAAAATTTTGCTATTTCAAATGATTGCCTTCAAAGAAAGAATGCTTTCAAACAATTTTCCTCAAAGAAATAAATGAAAATGAGACATTGAGAACCAAACCCATAAAATGTTTGCAAAATAATAATTTCACAAAATTACAAAATCTCTAAAGTTCAAAAACAAAACCAAATCCAAACCAGACCTCAAAAACTCGCCCGATTAAAGATAGTCTTACTCCACGACCCTACACCCATCAAAAGGGTTAAAGTGGTCTAACACCCTACACCCAACAAAGGGTTAAAGTGGTTGAAACAGTAAAGACTAACTCACGGAGTGAAAGCAGGTCACTCATGCAAATAAACACTAGGAGTGGGACTTAGTTGTTTTCCAAAAAGAATATTTGAAGATTTCGTTAAAACTCGATGTTTTCAAATCGAAAAAGAAATATTTGAAACCATGAATCTTAACTGAAATCAAGCAAAGCAGAAATCCTGAAGGCTACAGTGAAAGTAGGAGAGCCCTGAAGAAATAAAGGTCCTCCAACAAATGGATCAAATCAAATCCCACTCAAATCAAATTGGGCAACACTTGGAACTAGCCCATACCCAAAAGCAAGATAAATGCAAATTTAATCAAGTCAAAAGGTGCACCAAACCGGCCAAGACATATCAAGATCAAGGTTGAGTCAAAAGTGGCACCAAGAAGGACAAGCGATCAAGACACAAAGCCAAGGCTAGACACGGGATAGATCAAGCCAAGAAGGGTGAAAGTCAAGGCAAAAGCAAGGGTTAAAGGGCTAAGTCAAAGGCCATTCATGCACCAAGTGGCAGGTTGCAAGCTAAATCAAGTACAAACTAAATCGAGCTAAGCAAAGGGGCGAGATGCATCATTCCTAGCCAAGGGTGAGCCACCAAACCGCACCAAGCTTGGGTGGGTTGCACCAAGGCTCATCCATAACCAAAATGAGGATCATCCATATGCTCCCATGTGAGTCATGTGACTAGTACCTTTTCAAAGTGGATTTGGATCAAAATTGGGCCAAACCACTTTCAAGCTCCAACCCATGGAAGGCCCTAAAGGCCCCCCTTGAAATCTATAAATAGAGGCCTTCGGGGGGACTGGTTTAGAGGAGGCAAAGTAAGAAAAACCCAAGGGTTAACCTAAAGAAAAATTAAGAGAGAAAATCCCAACAAAGAGAGAGAGAGAGGAGAGAAATAAGAAGGAGGAGTTCCCCAAGAGTGGAGATGCCACCCCCAAGCTGCCGGTCTCCAAGCCATCTCAAGGTCTTCAATCAAGGTCGGTTTTCTTTCCTTCTCTTTTCTTTTTTTAATTCAATACAATTCATGTTGTAATTAAGAAGTATTTATCTCCAAATCACTGTAATATTTGAGGGGAGGTGCTACAAAATTTCATCCAAGAGCAAAGGTAAAATCGCCTATCAATTGTTTGATTTGTAGTTACATCTACCTCAATATATATTTACACCTTATACTCTCTCATCTCTTTTATGCTTAAGCTATATAATAATTTTTCTTGATTATTGCACTTCCTCTCTTATATAATAAAGTCCTCAACCAAAAAATTATTTGGATGATCATATAAACCATTAAAGATCAATTGGATGCATTCATTAGACTCTTAAAATAGAAAACTCTGTTTTCAGCATTCCGTATCCTTCTGATCATTACTTTTCTAGCCCGAATCTGTGAACATAAAATTCTGAAAATTAGTACATAGTTCAATCACACATAGGCCAACACTCTACAAAAGTTTCAAGAATTTTAGACATGGGTAAGGTCATGAATAAAATTGACAAAACTGAACCAAAACCGAGATAGAACCTATCTTCACTGCATATCCTACAATAGAGCTTGGGTAAAAATCTCTTAACTCTACCTATAGTGATCCAAAATCTCTGAAAAATAGTCTTATTAGAAATTTTATTTTCATAGCTTTCCAATAAGATCATTTCATAAAATTTCAACACCTACATACAGAGATACAGGCATTTCTTTAAGCTTCTATATTTCTGTCACAGAGTCTGTCCTGAGTTCCAAGGCTGGAACATTAATGAATTTAATTATATTTATCCTTAGAACCAAAAACAAAAATATTCCAATAAATTCTACTGCTGAACCTATCTCAAGTAAATTTTTTAAGATTTTTGGAGATCGAAAAAAATACAAAAAAATTAGAAATATTTGTTGTTGGAAACAGAACTATTTTTGTTTTTCATATTTGAACCTGAAATTTTGTTAAGGGAAAACATCACACGATTTTGAAAAGGCTTTTTTATTCAACATTTGTTTCAAAAACTTACCGGATCATAAAACAATTTTCTAAGCATCTAGGTTGATCCTTGAGCATTGGTTCAAGAAGGCCTATGTCGAAAAGAACTCACTTACCCATAATTGCTCTAGAAGTCAGAAATCATCTTTGCTAGTTTAAGTAAACTAACTGGCACGCTCACACACGACATATTTTGTGGATTTGATTTTAAGTCTCTACATAGACTTTGGAATAAAATTTCATATCTATAGTTTGTATTTCACATAACTTGGATTTTCTCACCTACCTTCCTAGTTCTTTGTATTAGATTCATTGAGGCAATGTTTAGCCTAGTTCCTCATGTTTCCCTATCTCCTAAAGATATTGTTGCTTGGTTGAGGTTTATTAATCTTGGTGAGAAAACTTTCGACTAAGGTAGATCAACTTGAATCTCTAGTTTCTCCCTTTTTGTGGAAAGGAGCTATAAATTTAGATACTTTGGTGAGATCTACGAGGAGTAGAATGAGATCCAAGATGTTGAGTGTATCTCATGTACCTCGTAGACCATCTGGGTGAAGAGCCAAACTTATATCGACCCTGACTCTATCTCCTAGACCATCATTAGGAAGGAGTCTCCTCCTTCTTATGAGACACCATCGACCAGATCACATGGTGTTATGATCATGAATCTTCTCATTCCAGCATACCTCTAAAGCCTTGTGACTCTCTCTCGATTGCATCTCAGGATGTTTTGGTGTCTATGATCTGTCACTTGACGAGGGACTCTCTTCTGATGAATCTACTCTAGATGCAATGTTTTGTTTCTTCATGTGATATTTGGTCTTTCAGCGAATGCATTTCCTCTCAAATTGAGAGATCAAGTAAAAGAGGCCTTTAATATATGTGTTGAGGCCTATGAAAAACTTGAGGCTCATTGTGCCTGTAAGTTGTTCATGCAAGACAAACTTGCTTCTATAGCCGATTGTCAGGATGATATTTGCTCTCTATCTCCCCAAGCAACTATCGTTGGGAAGGCCCACCTTGAGACTTTTATGAAGTTATAGGTGGTACCTTTTCATGTCAAGGATGTGCAAGCTACAAGGTTGTCGACCCAAGTTGAGATTGACCTCCTCGAGGAGCAGCTTGAGTTTCTGTACAAACTCCTTGTTGAGGTTTCCCAAGCTTTACCCGACCTCAATTCTTTAATGTCATAGGTATCAACCACTGGTGAGGCGAAGGTTAAGAATTCATCTGACAAATGTAGGAGTTGCATTGTTTTGGCTAGGGAGGAGGACCTCAAGAATGATGTTGAGCCGACACCCTCAAAATTTGTGGCTTAGAAACACACTTGTAATGGCCTTGGGAGAGACTCAAAAAGATTCTCTAAAAGATATTAGGGACCAAATAGACATGACATGGGATGGAAATATACTTGATTTCATCATGCCTATATTAATTATTGTTTTAAAATTTCTACTCATCTTTGATTATGGCAATCACTTCTCATTCCTGTATTTTTTATTCTATCTCTCACTTTTCGTTGTTCTAAGGTTATAGAAAGGTAGGCTCAATTATTATTTAATGTCCTATTGTCATATGACGAATCCCACTATCGCATGATAAATTACTTCATGCATCGGATAACATCCCTTGAACAACCTCCAATGGCTCAAACACTTTGATACAGAAAAGTGTGCAAGGAAGTCTACTATGGCATGTCTTTTAACAGCTTTGAGAGGAAAGTATTTTAAGTCAAATGGGTATAACTTAATCACCCATTTGACTAGCCTATCTTGGAGAGCTAAACAACTCAGAAGATAATGTATGGGATCTACTCTACAAACTACATGCACTTCAGTAGCTAAAGATAATATAATACTTGCATACATGTATGATATAAGGCCAAACATAACTTTTCTATGGGGAATAACGAGACTTAGTATCGGTGAGTAACCGGCTTAGATAGAAAATAACATGTTTGATATCATCATCGGCAAACGAATAATGAGACTTAGTATCGGCTCACAAAGCAATTTGTGATAACCTAGAATTGGTTGTTCATAAGTGATTGTAGGAATGGGTCGTAGATCAACCAAATCAAAAGTGAAGCCTCAAGTAGTTATTGATAGGATCTCAACTCGAGGGCCTTGGAGATAATAAAAGGACTGACTCAAGGTGAATAAACAGCCTAGACATACTCTATGAAGGGATCTTTCTCAGTGTCAGTCACTTCAACCGTATCACCCATCCAGAACATCAACTTTTGGTGTAGCATTAAAGGTACACAATAATTCATGTATATCCAATTTTTACAAGGAAACAAAGAATACCCCAAGCTAGCACCAACCACAAAGAATGGGGTGTTCAAAGTTGTCAAACCCACTATGCATTCAAGGGACAAAAGGTATCCATGTTTGAAGTCTTCATCGAATATATAAGTGTCATCCAACGAATAAATGTCTTCAATTGTGTCGAGTGATAACACTTATAGGAGATGGGCTTGTGGTTATTGTAGAACATCTTTGTCAAATTAAACGGCCAATTAAACTAATGTTGACTCCATCTTCTTAGGTCAAGGAGTCACAACAGGTTCTGGTTTGTGTCGCTCCATCCTGCTAGTAATCGATGCACCAGTCGGCACTCGGATTCTCTCAAGACTATGGTTCACCATGCCCTATCATTGATGGTGGACATTCACCTTCTCGAATGACCTAATACTCACTATCAGAGGGCCAAGGATCTTCATCTTTGGTATCATTTGTACGATGGGTCATGTATGCTCATAGGGTCGCCCTCCAAAGTATCATGGTTGCCACGATCTTTTGCATGGCTCTCTCCTGATCAGATCAATGGAAGCTTACCATTTACTTCTCCATTCCTTTAGGATTGTCTTGATCCATTTATCAGTTTCATCAGGAAGGAAGTATAGGTGTCCCTTCGGCTTAGCATGTGCATCATCTCCCAAATCTGCATGTTCGCCTTCTAGCACAATGTTGGTTTCTTTTGGTAAAGTTTGTAGAGTGAAAGGGTGGTTATTGCCTCCTTTGAGGTCAAGCAATGACGGACTTGACTTTTGTTGTTTGCTCCTTTTCTATCATAAGGGGTAATCATGTTTCAACTCTTTGTCAGAATCTAATAAAACTAAGTGCAAGTGGAATGAGAGGATGCTTGTGTCTCCTTAAAGGATTTCTCGAGCTCCATAGATTTACTCTAATGTATCCTTGTCTTTGAGTGGGCCTCTTTTGCGTTCATGTTGGTTGTAGCTTGCATCATTGAGATTGCCATGTGGGTCATAAATTTTCAACCCATTGATTGACCTTGGGATCGACCCTAGGTTTGATCATTCAATCTCTTGTCCAGACTCAATCTTCACCTAATTTGTCTAAGGTGATCATTGTGTAGTGGATAGAGATGCATAATGTTAGCACCCACGACCTCGACAGCTCAAAGAAGAGGATGTTGGTAGTGCCGCATAGATGAGCGCATCCTCACTCAACTTGAATGGACCTTCACCTATCTTCAATCATCCATGTTGAGCCTGTCTCTTGTGTAGTGGGATTACAGTCTTTATTGAGATATCCTCCAATGATTAAATCGTTATTCCTCATGCACACGATGTTGGTGTCTTTATTCTCTTCGAAGTGGGTGTTAGTCTTGTCAAGGAGAAAGTTGGCCGTAATGGCCAGAAAAATAGAGGAGTCTAGGCATATCTTGGTCATCATCGGGCCACCATTCTCTCCTTGGACTGGGGCTTGTAGATCTGCCTTGATATTACATGGTAGTTCGAGTCCACTCTATATCAAAACCAACCATAAAGTTATCCCCTCATTGGGCTTCCTACTTATGAGTTCCACCAATGAAAATGGTACAAACAAGCAAAATAGGACTATCTTCTATGAGGGTTGATACGACTAGGAATAGATTTATGTTGATAGGTGACCTTCTTTGATGGAATGTTGTATGACCATACGAAATTTCATATATTGGTTGAGGTTGTGGGTATTAACATTATACCATTTACAATATCTCAACATCTTTTGATGGTCTTTTCAACTGGGAATGAAGTGGCCTTCATGAAGACATATCTATTGATCTTTCAATAACAAATCAAAGATTTCATCAGCTTTGGACATGTTGAAGTGCTATGGGTCTTTTGTGTTGGCCTTCTTCTCTATCCTCTTTCGAGGTTGTAGAGCATTGCACATGTAAGGTAGCCCTTACATCAATTCATTTTCCCTGACTTCAATCAAATTAGAGTCCTCAGTAGTTTCATCTATTATTTCTTTGATGCACAAAATGAAGGCTTACCATTGAGATCTTTTTGGTCCTTCACACTTGGCAAACAAGAGATTAGAAGAACTCAAGATGTATTTCACCTCCACCGCATGATTTACAAACTAGACCAAGGTAGGACATTTTTGCCCTACCAGTCCTTTCTTAATTTCAGATTGTAAACAATTTCATGTCAAGACCTATATTGGTGAATTGCATTTGATAATAGGTGACCATATTATGGAACTTCTTGAAGAATGATTTGATGGTCTCTCCAACCTTTTATCAAATGTTCATGATATTTGTTGAAACAGGTTGTGACCTGATCTTGTTGTATTGTTTGTGGAAAGCATTTTACATTTCCTCTCACGTGTGAATATAACCCTTCTTCGAGAACGTATACTAAGTATATGCTTGACTTGTGAGAGAGTAGACAAAAAGTTTGAGCTTATGGAACTTATTGTCACCCAACTCTATGCATTCAAGGGTAAAATGTGCTAAATGTTTACCTCAATATTTACCATCCTATCTCCAAAAGGTGGTAAATTTTGCTTTGAAACTTCTTGGGATTAGAGCGAGCCTATCAACACACTCATGGTAAGGCTTGCGGTCAACCTCATTATCCATTTCCAAATGCATTTTGAGCTAGGTTGATAACACTATCTTGGTTCAAAGGTGCATCTTCAAGATCTATAGGTTGATGAGGCATTGGATTACCCATGAGATGATATTGTCATTTGGCAGACTAGAACTGGCCTTGGTGTGGTTGAGGTTAGAACTTTAGTTCGAGATAGGAACGAGGCCTAGTTGTGGTTGAGGTTGACATGTCCTATTGCATGCTTGAGCTTTGAGGCATCAAAGTCTTAGGAATGTCATGACTTTTGGTATATGTACTAAAAGTCGGCTATTGTTAAGTTAGAGCCTGTGCGACGGCATTGGCAACCAACTTTCGCTTTTCAACTAGATTCCCTTTCCACGTAAGGTATCTAATTAATTCACCATCATGGTAGGCATTGTCTTTGACATGTGATGGAATAGGGATCCTTTGAGATCCCTTAACTGTGACTGCAACTAATCAATTATAGATGACTTTAACCTTTTGAACATTGTTTTGTCATCAGATCAAGGATGTGAAGTTGATAGGATATTCTCTCGGTAAAAATATGTTGTATGTTGAGAGAATGAAGCCTCATCCACTGAGCCATAGGGCTTTGGCATTCGAGAACTCTGAACTACTGAAACATGTTTGATATTTGCGTTAGAGGATGTTATCGAATACACTCAACTAAATTGAGTCTACATCCACTGTGACTCAAAAGAAGGTATGATATCCCACCAGCCATGCCAAAGAATGTATTGTTACCAAAATGTGATAACACAATTCAGATAGCACATGTAGAAAGCCGCTAAAATAAGAAGTGATGCGTGGCATTTCAGAGAATTCTGACCCTCATTCCTAAATGGGACAATGAATAAGGTTTTAGGTGATGAAAATGGGTTTTCGAGAATCCGACTAAGTGTATCCTAATTGTCATATGAATCATATGACAACCAGGATAGACAATTCATAGCCTTGTCATGTTTGGATTGACATCAAGACGCTAAGTTAAATCTACTCCTAGAAAAATCAAGAAAGAACTACCATAGAAACAAAAAGGATTGTAATATGATTGATTTGATGACTTGCTTGAATATTATAGTTACTATTTATAGACCTCGCTCAAGGCGGTAATAGGTAAACCCGTCCGCATGATTTCCACTAACTTCCAACTCACCTTATGGCATGTGCACCACAATGTGAAGTATGGCATGACAACTGTCCTAATTGTTACATTATGCCTTTAGGCTTTCGGGAATCGTGAGCCTAAATTGATGTCTCCCCTTTAGACCTTGGAAAGATTGTCATGTATCCTTCTCGGTTTTTTTACATCAACAGTACAAAATGTGTAATTTCAAAAAGTTGACAATGAGGAGAAGTTTGGTATGTACAACTGTGGGGGTGGAAAAAAGATGCATCATCAAAAGGAGTTAAAGGAGAAAAATAGATCATGGGTTCGTAACTTTTAACGCATGCAATTTACATCTCTTGATGGAAATTTACGTCAAAATTGTAATTTTCAATAAGATATTATGTGTTTGTATGTATCAATCATATGTACTTGAGTTATTATTGCGTCAAGTTTTTAGGAAAATAAGTTTAAAGATGCTGAAAATGGTTGTTGGTTCTATTTTTCATCACATACCACTTTATATGCATATCCATATGTATTTTAAATTGCAATTTTCATTGCAAATTACTCTCATGTGGTGCTTGTCATTTCCTCATACTTTAAACAAGGCATAAACGTTCACGCTTGACCAATGTAAAAATTTCGTGTTAGGTTTCACATTATGCGAGGGAGATACTTCATATGAAATAGGGACAATTTATCATGAAACATTGTAGGTGACAATTCCATTGCCTCTAAATTAATTTAGTGGTACTGATGAGTTCCAAACGCAATGTAGCGTCTGTAAACCTTTGTCATGGATTCATTGTTGACCTTTAAATGAAAGCTTGCATATTCTGATTATGATTCTACGGCATTTAAAGATAAGTTAGTAAACCTAAATGTTCTCTGCTTCTCGCACTTGTTCCGGTTAAGCAAGGTATCGAATTCGAATTTTGGAACAGCATTATGCGGGTTCATTTTGGGCTCCGGATACCCGTAGTTGAAACCGGGCAGAGAAAATCTGCAATCTTTGCTGTAAAAATATAATTTTATGTTTTGATGTAGACAAAGTTTGGACATGATTTGGCTGACGCTGTAGCAGAAGATTAATGTACGGGGAACGGGGAGACGGATTTTTACCAAGTGGGGATTCTATGTAGGATCCGTCTAAAGTTGACCACGCCAAAGCAGTTGATCATACTTCGGGGACACGCATATTATGTGGATTGTATCATGATTTCCAGCTTAACAATAATGTGATGCATGATTCTAGTTTTACCAATATACTATTTATAATTTCTAGATTTTTTTAAAGATTAGACGTGTATATATGATTTTCAAGTTGACCACACTTCTCACAGCATCCAAACCCGATACCACATGACATTGTGTGTGCGTTTGTGTGCGTGAAATTAAGCCACATCTTTGGGTGGTACTGTTTTCTTTTCGCTCTTTTTGTTTAACAATTGGTACAGAAGCAAGGCTTCTGTAAGCAGTAACAAGCAGCTCGCCAATGCCTGCTGCAGTCTACAATATTTGGGCTTTGTTGTCTGAAAAATCAGGACAAAAGGTACTTTGAAATAACACAGGATGTTTCTCTTTACGAGCTTGTTATATTCATAACTTAGAAGGTAGATTGTTTAAGTGTTCAAGTGTGTGTTATAAAAGGAAAGTTTCTTTTAAAATTATTGAAAAGCTGAAACCTCTTCCAAAGTGACCATAGTTCATGATTAAAGGTAAAATCTGTTTCACAAATTTAAAGTTAAAATGAATTTTCGAAAAGGTATCCTCTTTTAACTTCCTCTAAAACACTTCACCAAACTAAAAGAAAAAACTTCCTCTAAAACAAAAGAACTCTTCATACTGATTACTAGTCTACTAGTTAGTTCACTTGATAGGAGAGTCACAGGAGTCAGTCAGTTCAACACCAGGGACTTGGCACTGGCTTCAGCATCCCTGTCGTAACAAAAGAAGAAAAAAGAAAACACTTTTCCGTAGAGAGAAAACAAAGAAAATTGTATATCCATCAAAACAATAAAAGAAAAAAGAAAAGATATTGATTACTAATTCAACGGATTTATGGAGACAGAGAGAGATAGGCGTTAAATAATCGGATGCGTCTCTTTCTACGGAGCAACACACGCGTCATTAATGACGATTCTGTTGCATCCTTTTGCTCACGGACCTTTCCCTCAGGATATCTTCTCTCCTATAAAGAGGCGGTGTGTTGGTTGTGGCTTCTTGGCGAAGGGGGGCTAAGCTTTTCAAAGATGAAGGAAACAAGTAAAAAAGAAACCCGAGGCACCCAGCCACCGCTCCGCTTGACTTCCATAGGAACGATATTCATGCATGCGGACGCCATTGATAAATTGCTGATGATCTTCGGCTTTCTAGGTGCAGTCGGAGATGGCCTGACTCTTCCTGTCATGTTTGTGATCTTGAGCAAACTCATGAACAATCTTGGCAACAGCCCTTCCTATGATTCCTCATTGTTTACAAACAGAATAAACCAGGTTTGTAACTCCCTCTCTGTCTCCCCGGTGTGTGTGCGCGTGTGGTAAAAGATAGCTCAAATATGTTATGAGATGGCATCATATCCTCGTCTTTTTTGGTGCATTTGTTCCATGCCATCTTATTGTGTTTCTCTCCTCCATCATGCCCATCACAAAATTAATGGAAGAACATCTTTTATTGATATGGTAACAGTGGTATTACGAACCCTTTATGTCTCTCATGAATAAGCAAAGTATTTTGTTGTATATTTCTAATGAGTGTATATCGTCTTTAATACGTAGAACTGCGTGGCACTCTTGTACATGGCGTGTGGTTCATGGGTGTCATCTTTCCTAGGTAAGCCAAATATCTTTAATTAATTTTATGAGATCAATCTCGTCTTATCTTTTCAGAAATCAATCTCTTATTCTTTGGTATTCGTTCTTAATTCAATTCTTTTGTTTGTGATCACTAAAGAGGGTTATTGTTGGACAAGAACGGCTGAGAGGCAAGCGTCGAGAATGAGAGTGAAGTATTTAAAGGCAGTGCTGAGGCAAGATATTGGATACTTTGATCTCGGGATGGCAAGCACAGCAGAAGTGGTGACCAATGTCTCAAATGACAGCCTTGTGATCCAAGACGTTCTCAGTGAGAAGGTGAATTTCTCCTACCCCAAATAATGTGCAAATTAAAAATACAAACATGCATTCATTTGATGCAGTTGAACTGCTGAAATCCTCTTTAAGATCAGATCCAGATCATTTAGGATCATATGATATAAGATAGAAACATCCCACCACGGATGGTGGGGAAGATCACAAGATAACCATGACTTGACGCTGTCACCTTTATTGTTGTTTACCACATTCGACGATGGAGATGGAACTCTTGGGGTTTTAGTGGATGTGCAGTTGTATCATGGTGCCAGTGTATCTTGGAATCAATCAATCAAGGGACAGGAAACTTTCAACTCAAAAACTTGTTTTTCTGGTGGGACCTGCCTTCTGTAAAGAGGTATGGCATCAAAAGAAAGCAGCCAATCGTACATCATTAATTTCCCAGTGAGAACATTAGGGAAAAGAAAACAATGAAGTTTGTTGACTATTAATCAATAATTAACATCTTTTTTCCTTGTGATTCCATTTCGCGTTAAAGGTTTAACTAAGTTCATCCATATTAACGGCACAGACAACAGAACTGGGAAAAGTGAAACAATTAATTAAGTTTGAATTAACTAAGGCGATAGCATTTTGTAAACTTTAGAAGACAGCTTCAGTCTCTACCACCCATTCGGTCTACTAACCTTTCTATGCACACCTTTCTTTAATCACCTTTATTACATACTCAGTTGTTTCTTTTTTCCAATGAACAGATACCAAATACGGTAATGAACGTGTCAACTTTCATAGGGAGCTATGTAAGCGCATTTGTATTACTGTGGAGGCTAGCATTGGTGGGGTTCCCTTTTGTGGTGCTCTTGATCATCCCAGGATTGATGTATGGTAGGATATTGATAGGACTAGCAAGGAAAATGATAGACGAATACAACAGGGCAGCAATCATAGCGGAGCAAGCAATATCTTCAATAAGAACTGTGTATTCTTTTGTAGGAGAAACTAGGACTATGGATGCCTTTTCGAAGGCACTAGACGGGACAGTGAAACTTGGTAAGAAACAAGGTTTGGCGAAGGGAATGGCCATTGGTAGCAATGGCATCACGTTTGCCATATGGTCCTTCATGGCTTGGTATGGTAGCAGACTTGTGATTTACCAAGGTGCTCAAGGAGGGACCGTCTTTGCAACCGGTGGTTCCATTGCAGTTGGTGGCTTGTAAGTGCTCTCTCTCTTTATATATATATATATATACAGAGTTATGATAGTGCTGTGTGAAAACAAAGAATCCATGCAGCCAACCTCATCTAAAGGCTTAGTTGTTGTTGTATATATATATATATATATATACGGAGTTAAGAGGAACGAGTCCGTCAAATGCATGTCCGATGGATTATATATTGTGGTTGTAGGACAATCAATAAGTCAGGCCCCACGCACCATGACACTGTGATGCTTTAGAAAGATCGGCTTTCTCAAAGTGGGGCCTTCTGGAAATGTATGGGAAAAGGCTCAGTTGTTGTTATATATATATATATACGGAATTAAGAGCACCGAGTCCATCAAATGCATGTCCGATGGATTATATATTCTGGTTGCAGCACAGTCAATAAGTCAGGCCCCACGCACCATGACACTGTGATGCTTTAGAAAGATCGGCTTTCTCAAAGTGGGGCCTTAATAAAGCTGGAAATGTTGTTTACAGAGGAAAATAAGTTGGACATAACCACAGGAAAAAAGTAGGAAATAATGAAGGGTTGGATCTAAACACGAATTCCCACAAAAACTCGGATAGACATACTTTCTTGAATGTATGTGTACGTTTGGTTATTTTCTGAGCTGTAATGAGTACATGGCATCTCATTGCCAGCAAGTATACTTGCATCGAATGTGATCAAGACGCTATAACGCACCCTCGGACTATCCCACTTCTCATCTTGTCTATCATCATAATCTTGTTTACTTCATGTCACAGGACACTCGGTACCGCACTTTCAAATTTGAAGTATATTTCAGAAGCATGTTCAGCAGGAGAAAGAATCATGGCCGTGATCGAGAGGATCCCAGAGATCGACTCTGACAACGTGGATGGAGAGGTTTTGAAAGATGTGGTGGGTGACATCGAGTTCAAGAATGTTGACTTTGCTTACCCATCAAGGCCAGGGACTCCCATATTTCATAATTTCTCCCTCAAGGTTCCGGCAGGGGAGACACTTGCATTGGTCGGCAGCAGCGGTTCCGGGAAGTCTACCGTCATTTCATTGCTTGAAAGGTTCTATGATCCACTTGATGGGGATATTTTCCTTGATGGAGTGAGCATAAAGAATCTGCGGCTTAGGTGGCTGAGGTCGCAAATGGCCTTGGTGAGCCAAGAGCCAGCTCTTTTTGCAACATCTATAAAAGAGAACATCCGTTTTGGGAAAGAAGATGCTTCAATGGATGAAGTAGAAGCTGCAGCAAGAACAGCTAATGCTCTCACTTTCATCTCACAGTTACCGCAAAGATACGACACACAGGTAAACACCCATAGTATAGAAAGAGACAATAGTTCATGCTCACACTTTCATCTCACAGTAACCGCAAAGATTCGACACAGGTAAACACCCATAGTATAGTGAGAGACAATAGTTCATGAGCAGTTAGAAATCTTTAAAGCAAAAAGTAAAAGTAAAATAGGAGTATATATAGTACACGTCCAATCCAAAAGTATCATGATACTTTTTTTACTTATTAAATTTAAACTTCAACCATTAAAATGGAGGCTTGTGCATAGGCATTTACCATATATGTATATATATATATATATATATATATATATATATATATATATATATATATGTATATATATATATATATATATATATATATATATATATATATATACACTTCCTAGGAGAAAAGCTTTTGATGCCAAAATAATTTTCTTTAACTTTGTCTCCTCAACATGTATTTTTCTATTTTGCAAAGACATATAGTTGGTCCCTCTTGTGTATCACTGCCTCCTTTGTAACAAATTTGGTATTTCTGCATTCAGGTTGGGGAGAGAGGTGTACAGATGTCTGGTGGACAAAAGCAGAGAATTGCCATTGCAAGAGCAATAATCAAGTCGCCTAAGATCCTACTCCTAGATGAAGCAACAAGTGCGTTAGACTCGGAATCTGAGCGCATAGTTCAAGATGCACTGGATCAGGCCAGAGTTGGGCGTACCACCATAGTAATTGCCCACCGGCTTTCAACAATCCGAAATGCAGATAAAATAGCAGTGATTCAAGCAGGCCAGGTCATGGAAGTTGGCTCACATGACTCATTGATTAAGAATGAGCAGGGGTTATACTATTCATTAGTTAGACTTCAACAGATGAAGGATAAAGAGGAAGAGCACCACTCGATTGTTCAAGAGAGCATGTTAGCTACATCAAGTGGTCCTAGTACTTGCGGTAGAAGTCAGAGATTGAGTAGGTCTAACTCGATTAATTCAGTTGGTTCGACACAATTCGATCTGGTTGTGGACAAGGCTTCCTCTCAACCTCTTCCTGTTCCTTCTTTTAGGAGGTTACTGCTGATGAATAAACAAGAGTGGAGAATAGGTCTCACTGGTTGTCTTGGTGCCACTGCTTTTGGAGCCATACAGCCAACTTACTCCTTCACTATGGCCACCATGATTTCTGTCTTATTCCTCCCAAACCATAGTGAGATTAAATCAAAAGTCAGAACATATTCTCTGAGCTTTCTTGCGTTGTCCGTTTTCTCCGTCATCATCAATGTGATTGAGCACTACAGTTTTGCTACCTCGGGCGAGGCCTTAACAAAGAGGATCCGTGAGCTGATGCTCTCAAAGATTCTTACCTTTGAGGTTGGTTGGTTTGATCAGGACGAGAACTCTAGTGGAGTCATATGTTCTTGGCTTGCCAAAGATGCTAATGTGGTAAGCACTACTTCCCTCTATTTCCATAATCGCTAAGGATGTCAACTGCTTATCTTTAACAATCCTAATTCCGCAAAAATGCAAAAAGGAAAAGAACTTTCCATTTGTAAAATAACTTGTAAACTCATCATCGTGGTTTAAGAACATTTACACTATGCTTTCTTCTACAAGGGATTTATTTTTATTAGGGGAGAAAAGAAAATGACCTCTAGTTTAAATTTATGAATTACATGACTAGCAAAGATTGTAATGACTTTGATTGACTTTGATTTCTACAGATTAGATCTTTAGTTGGTGATAGAATTTCTCTTCTAGTTCAGACCATTTCAGCAGTGGCCATAGCATGCACAATTGGGTTGGTCGTTGCGTGGAGACTTGCCATTGTAATGATAGCAGTGCAGCCCCTAATTATAGTTTGCTTCTACGCGAGAAGAGTTCTGCTAAAGAAAATGTCCAGGAAGGCCATCAAGTCACAAGATGAAAGTTGCAAGTTAGCCGTAGAGGCAGTGTCAAACATCCGCACTGTGACCGCCTTTTCGTCACAATCTAGGATCCTTAACATGTTTGAGCTTGCACAAGAAGGGCCAAAGAGGGAGAGCATCAAACAATCCTGGTATGCTGGTATTGGGCTTGGAACGTCTCAAAGCTTGATGGCTTGCACTTGGGCATTTGACTTTTGGTATGGAGGTCGACTTGTCTCACATGGCTACATAAATTTCAAGCAACTCCTTCAGACGTTTATGGTACTAGTGAGCACAGGCAGAGTCATAGCAGATGCTGGTAGCATGACCACAGACTTGGCCAAGGGCGCAGATGCAGTAGGCACAGTGTTTGCCGTACTTGATAGAGATACCAAGATTGAGCCCGATGATCCTGACCGATACAAACCAGATAATCTACGTGGTCAAGTTGAGCTAAATGATGTATACTTTGCATATCCATCTAGGCCGGATATCATCATCTTAAAATCATTCTCTCTAAAACTTGAGGTTGGTACATCAACTGCATTAGTTGGGCAAAGCGGGTCTGGCAAATCAACAATCATTGGGCTTTTACAGAGATTTTATGATCCAATCAAGGGGATGATAAAGATTGATGGTAGAAACATCAGGTCATACAACCTAAGGTCACTAAGAAAGCACATTGCACTAGTTGGGCAAGAACCAACTTTATTTGCGGGGAGTATCAGGGAGAACATAGCTTATGGTAAAGAGAACGCAACTGAAGCTGAGATACTTGATGCAGCGAGGATCGCGAATGCGCATGAATTCATTTGCACACTAAAGGATGGTTACGATACATGGTGTGGTGAGCGTGGGGTTCAGTTATCTGGGGGACAGAAACAACGGATAGCCATAGCAAGGGCCATACTGAAGAACCCAGCTATATTGTTACTAGATGAAGCTACTAGTGCATTAGATAGCCACTCTGAGAAGGTTGTGCAAGAAGCGCTAGACAAAGTCATGGTAGGCAGAACAAGTGTGATTGTAGCACACAGATTAGCCACCATACAAAACTGTGACGCTATTGCTGTGCTGGAGAACGGGAGGGTGGTAGAGAAAGGGACGCATAGTTCCTTGTTAGCCAAAGGTGGGCCTTACTACTCCCTTGTCAAGATACAGGTCGGTTCCAATGGCGGCAATTAAGGTCCAGTCAAGGTCAGACTGGCTCAAAGGAGACCCCCTGGTGGCTATACCCCCTGGTGGCTATACTCTTGAGGTCAAGCTAATTCTTTAATGTCCATCATGGATATATTTTTGATGATCGAGGAGACGACAAGAAACATCTTGTTAATTCATTGTGGCATGGGACTTTGTGGGGTTCTCTTTCTTTTTTTCTTTTCTTTATGACGTTTAAAGTTCAAGAAGTTAGGATGCATGAATGTGAAGGGAAATGTTTCCCTTTTCTTTGTGCTGCCTTTGAGTAACTATGTATAGGCATATTTGACGGTAAATAAATTGATAACGGCTGTAATTAACCCCGTAATTTCCATATCAAGTATTGCGATTTTTTACTTAAGGTTATTTGAAGTTACATTCTTCAACAGACGAGGAGTTGCTTAGGTTGGGCTAAAATAGGCAACAGCTTAGGTCATAGCTTCTAAAGTCCTATAATCAACACCTAAGCCACCCAACAGCATGTAGAGTTTGCTACTATGATTGTGAGGCATAATGTTTGAGAAGGGTTAACTTTATATATATATATATATATATATATATATATATATATATATATATATATATATATATATATATATATATATATATACCTTTTGGGTTTTATCTTGCCCCTTTTCACAGTTCACATCTTTGGGTTTTGGAATCGGACCATCTCCCCCACTCCCCGATTGCGTTCCCGCTCCCACATGTTCTCTCTCTCTCATCCTCTTGCCTCTCTCAGTCTCTCTCTATCATGAGCATGCATCTGTCCAACTTAATACTCTTCTCGTAGGATTCTCTCTTTGTTGGTACCCTTAATTTCGAAGTGTTAACAGAATCCTAAATTCTTAGTTATGTTTCTATTATGATATATTGTTGTAGTTTTAACTAATCCTATCTCATGATATTACGTACATTTCGTCTGTAACCCTTACCCATAATTTGTTTTCTCTCTTGTGAACGTTATATGATTTTTTTTGCTTCCTAATTTGTTGATGTTTCGGAGATACTTTATTTTATGCTATTGCTTCATTCTCATAATTACATGTGTGCGTTTAAATTAAGGGTATCTTTTCCAGCGTCCTCAAAACCACTAGATAGTTTCTATTGTATATATGCTTTCCCCTTATCCTTCAAACTCCTTGATGTATTTCATATTCGAATAATATTTCAATCGAATGTGTTTGATGTTCTAACGACAGATGATATCTGAGTTGAATGTGCCTGTCATCGTGAATTAGGTATCTTTTTGTCCCTAATCCTTTCTCATAATTTGTTTTCTCTATTGCAACAGTGCATTTTATGGTCGTTTCTTTTGTTGATTTTTGGGAGTTGTCTTATCATTTCTCATAATTTGTTTCTCTATTGTAAATATGTTTTGATTTGTGTGCAATGCATTTTATGATGGTTCTTCTTGTTGATCAATGGGAGACGTCTTATTTATGCTTCTGGTTCAGTTGTCTATTTAAAAGAATCTACTAGCTTTTGCAAGCTTGCAATTCTTGAATTAGGGATGTTTCGTCCCCAATCCTCTCTGACAATCTTTTTTTTCCATCATAAAACGTGATCTAAATTGTCCGCAATGCAATTTATGGTGGTTCCTTTTGTTTATCTTTCAGAGAGGTCTTATTTTATACTATAGGTTCAATTTTCTGTTTTAAAAATCTACTAGTATTGATTCTCAAACTTGCAATTCCTGGATTAAGTACGTTTCATCTCATGATCTAATTAGTTTGAAATGCATTTTATGATGATTTATTGTGTTGATCTTTAGGAGATGCCGTATTATATGTTACTGGTTCAGTTGTATATCTAAAAGAATCTACTAGCTTTGATTCACAAGCTTGCAATTCCTGAATTAGGTATATTTCATCCCTACTTGTTATCTACTACATGATCTGATCCGAGAGAGACTACTTCAAGTGATTTTCAGAATTATTTCTCACCTACTTCAAGCGATTCCTATACATATTCATCATCTTGAACGGCAAGCAAGCGGTTACTTTCTGTAGCCAAATGCTTTTGCCTGACATGGTATCAAATTCAACATCTTTTTGTAAATCGTTCTCCTTTTCCTTTTTCCCCTTACGTCTTTTACATTTTTTTCTTTTTTTTTTTGCTTACCATGGGAGGCCAAAGGCGGATTGCATGCCCCTGGAGTCGAACTTGTGATCTACAACGTACTAGCGGAGAGTCCTGAGTGGTTTTTCGTCTTTAACATTGTGAAGTTACCGTACAGCACCCAAATTTATTTGCTTTAAGGCAAATATTTGTGAATACCACCACGTCACTAAAATGGAGCCTAACATGAAAGGGCAATCGGAAACTGAAACCTAGACGTAAAGGGCGAATGCTAAAATTTAAGATAATTCATGGCACCTCGTAAGACACTAAAGTGGAGCCGAGCATGATCCGGACCCAAACCCAAACTCAATACATATAAAGCAACTCAAATAACTCCAAAATAGGTCTAAGACATGACCCAGCAACTCCAATCCAAATCAAATAAGGCGCTTCCAGGACTGATTGCATGCAGTATGTAGATCATTTGAGGTATCGCCAGGTTCGCACTCAGAAGTACTCGGCATATATATATACATATATATATACATATATATATATATATATATATATACATATACATATGTATATGTATATGTATATATACATATACATATGTATATGTATATATACATATATATACATATGTATATATACATATATATATGTATATGTATATATATGTATATATACATATACATATGTATATGTATATATACATATATATATATACATATACATATATATACATATATATAGATAGATCCAAACCCAAACTCAATACATATAAAGCAACTCAAATAACTCCAAAATAGGTCTAAGACATGACCCAGCAACTCCAATCCAAATCAAATAAGGCGCTTCCAGGACTGATTGCATGCAGTATGTAGATCATTTGAGGTATCGCCAGGTTCTCACTCAGAAGTACTCGGCATGCAGGGTGTTATATATATATATATAGATGTATATGTATATATATATATGTATATGTATATATATATATATATATGTGTACATATATATATATATATATATATATATATATATATATATATATATATATATATATATATGTACATATGTATATGTATATATGTATATATATATGTATGTATGTATATTATATATATGTATGTATGTATATATATATGTGTGTGTGTGTGTGTGTGTGTGTGTGCGCACATCCGCATCTGTGTATATAACGCGATAATAGGTGTGGATGGCAACGTAAACGTCACAGATGTCATAATGGGGTTGTCTCCGGGAGCCAGCCCAAACAACCCAGGAAAAATGTAGGGTCTCGGTAGAAATTTTTCGCCCATTTTTAAAGCCAGACAAATAGCACGGTCCTGTATATATATATTTGGGAAAATGTCGAAGTACACACACACACACACACACACATATATATATATATATATATATATTGGGGTTGCAGGGGTGTTTTATGTATTAATAATATAGTATAGTATGATATGGGCTGGGCCAGCCCAGGTTGATACCTCTAGTAATAGAAACGGAACAGCGGAAAATGCAAATGCCAAAAAATACACAACACAGCACACAATAGAGGTATGCTTTAATCGGATAAAGATGAAAGTCATTGACTTCCAAATATGGAAATCAAGCAGCAACAGTATGTGATAGTTAACCTTTAAACGTAAAATATCTTTATTCTTATCTTTATGCAGATCGTAAGAGGTGGTATTTATTCTCTTAGCTAGGAATGCGATGCATATGAGTTTGTAGATCACATGATCCTTAACTCTAGGCTCTATAAATATGCTAATAAAGTGAATGCCTGAAGTTTGTCAACTTTTTTTTTTTCTTTGAGGTGCCTGATGGCTTTAAAGTTGTACCATTGACCGAAAGTAATATTAACATCAAATTTATGGCTTCACATCTCGTGCAGCAGTAACAAGCATATTTATGGAGACCATGAAAAGGGAATAACAACTTGTTTATTTGATTTGGCTTGCTAACATCAGCATATAATCCAGCAGTAACCTGCATATTGTTATTCAAATAAAAACCCTTTCTACTGATTATATTATTCGTTTTTTTGTTAGTACCTATGTGAGTGAATGGAGCAATTAATGGAAGCCAGCAGTTGAAAGAAAGAAAGGATTTCTCTATATCACTTTTTTCGTTAAGCTCAGTTGGACGTTTCATCAAGGATTCTAGATGCACTTATTTTTATTTATAGAGATCGTTCCTTTTGACACCTGTGGTAACATATTCTGCTTCAATAGAAATCATTTCATTTTTTTGAACGCTACATTTTTTAGCACTTGGATACTGCAAACTTGTTGCGATGTTTCTTTTTCTAAGAATGTGGTTTTTGAGTCATGGGCTTACTGTTGAGCACGAAGTAGCCACCGAATAATTTCCCTTAACTGCAAAGTTATGCCTTTTGTTGATTCCTGGGTTTGCCATCTACCAATTACCACACTATCCTATAATAACAACAATCATGAAATGCGCGAAGAAGGGTCTCTTCCTCGATTTCATGAGTTATCTTTTTATAAAAGATAAGATTTATAGAAATTTTATTTTTGTATTTTTGAAAAGGTTACAAGCATTTTTCGGATAAACATGAAATGGCTTTAACAGAAAGCCTAGAGAGGAAAACTCAGAAGAGGAAAAAAACCAAGTATATATACGATGAAATATTGAAAAAAAGAGAATTACATCTTCATCTTCCTTAAAAAAACCTCTATGGGTAACTGGGTCCCTCCCTTTCCCTTTTTCTATATCTTCCCTTTCTTCTTACTTCTCATCTAAAGGTATACGGCTTCCGCACTCATTAGGACAGCTTAAACATACGTGAAATCATTCATCGGCCCCAACACTAGTATCAAAGACTATTTGAAGGCTTTCGAGGCTCCATAAGGTACATCATTCCTGTAAGAAAGAAAAAGAAGATAAAAATGATACTGAAAAGGTCTTTGCGACTCCATAAGGTCGGAGACAAGCAACTGTCGAAAGTCGTTGCATCACGAGCGGCCTTAGGCAGGTCACGAGCTTAAAACAGAACAGACGCCATGAATGTCACCGAGAGGAGAAAAGGTGGCAGGGGTGCCACTAAAATAGGAAAGAATATCATGGTTGTTGTTGAGAGAATGAAAGATAGGAGAGAGGAAGAACGGGAGATACTACATGAGGGAGGCGGCTTCTCTCTCCCTTATCTCCCCGTCTTCCCCTTCTACGTCCCCTTTGTCTCCCTCTCTCTCTAAATCTCTCTCTTTGCAGGCGCCTCCTCCGTTTAATATACACCACATGTAGAAAAAACACTGGTTTTGCAAAACCGCGAAAAGATTACTAGTTAGGGTCTAGCTCTAAAAGCATTGAGAATAAGAATAAACTAAATAAGAAATTTGGTAAGAATAACAAGCAGGGCGATCAAACTTTTAAAAAATCATCGAAATCAATTTCTCGAATAAAGTGTTTCAAGTATGACAAGATGGGGCACTACAAAAGAGACTGTCACAACAAAAAAATAATGTTGGGAACAACTAACGATGCAGCCCAACAGAGAAGCAGAACATAATCTGCATAATTTCAGAGTGTCTCTATATAGATCGTCTAGTGACTGGTTGGTGGAGTGACTTAAGAGCGACTCAACATATTTCAAAGAGCAATGATGGATTTAAAGGAATACAAACTTGGCAAACACGGTTTATATTAGGAATAATATCTTTTTTAATGTTCTTCAGGTTGAATCCTTTAGAATTTTTATATAAGATACGCCGATTATACTTACTCATGTATTAGTTGTACCTACTATTATGCGCAATCGAATATCGGTCCCTGCCTTGGTAAAGAAAGGGTTTGAGGTAAGGTTTGTTCCTAGCAAAGTCATTGTGACAAAACATGATAGGACAACTTTTTCTGGTCTATTTGATGTTGAGCATGGTTTGTTTAAACTCATTGTTAATGAAAATAAAAGTTATTCTTTTGCTTATATTGATAATGTTTATGTGATTGATGTGAATGTATGACATAAATGCTTGAGTCATATAAGTTTGAAAAAGTTAATAAAATTAACCAACTTTAACTTATTACCTAACTTTCGTAAAAACACTTTTAATAAGTGGGAGTCCTTATACAAGAGAAAATTACTAGAAAATCATTTTCTAAAGAAATAATTAGGGCAACAACCCACTAGATATTATTCACGTTGATTTATTTGGACCCTTCAAGGTAGGATCTCTTCGTGGAAGGATTTATTTTATAACCTTTATTGATGATTATTCGAGATATAAATATATATCTCCTTGCACATAAGTTTGAGACATTTTGAAATATTCAAAGAATATAAGCATGAAGTTTAAAATCAATTAGGGAAGACAATCAAAGTCTTAAGGTCAAACTGAGGTGGCGAATACAACTTTATAGAATTCTTGAAATATTGTAAAAACTTTGGGATTATAAAATAAAATACCATGCTCAGAACACCTCAATAAAATGGTGTAGCAAATAGATATAACTTGACCTTGTTGAATATAACCAGGTCCAATGCTTCTCTTTCGAGGGTATTTTGGAGAGAAATGGTAAATACAATCATGTATATACTAAATAGTGTTCATTGTAATGTTGTATTCTCTATACCATATGAGATGTAGTTTGAAAGAAAACTAGACTTAGTTCATCTCAGGAGGTGGGGATCTTTCGTACATGTGAAGATCTTATTCAGTCTAGATATATTAGTTTAGACAAAAGGTCCTTGAGATGTATATTTATTGGATATACTAAAGGATCAAAAGGATATCGGTTTTATCATAAGAGTCATGGATTAATAAAAAGCAAGGATGATGAATTCTTAGAGGAGCCTAAGAATGACATCCTTGAGAATGATGATGAGTGTATTGATGATCTAATGGATCTAGATCCATCATCATTTGAAGGTATAGATAATTAGGATCCTTCTGAACAAACTATAACTTTAAGTGGACATAAAAGACCTAGGGTCACTCCTTCCTACTTAAAGATTATCACACTTACCTTATAGAGGAAGTGTGCAAGCAATACAATAGATTTAGATGAGCTCACTGATAACTTTACATATCAGTAAGGTATTGACTCATCTGAATCTTTAGACTACAAAAAGGTCATGGATGAGAAAATTGAATCCATGAAGAAAAACTAAGTTTACGAATTTGTTGATTTTTCAAAAGGAAGGAAAGTCATAGTCCGTGCGTTTGGAAAAAGAAATATAAAGTCAATGGGTCTATCGACATGTTTAAGGCGAGATTGGTTTTAAAAAAAAATTCGCAAAAGGAGGAGATAGATTATGTTGAGACATATTCTCCTATTGCAAAATTTGTATCCATAAGGATAATTCTAACAATTTCAGTATATTATAATTTGGATTTAGATTAGTTAGATGTAAAGATTGTTTTTCTAAATGAAGATTTAGATGAAATCATATATATACAAGAGTTCGAATGATACAAAGTTAAAGGCCAAGAAGATAAAGTATATAGGTCGAAAAAAATCTCTATATGGCCTTAAACAGTCACCTCATTAATGGTATTTGACTTTCTAAATACTATTCTAGAACTTGGGTTTGCGGCTAATGAGCGTGACCATTGTGTATATGTTTGGAACAGTGGGATCCATTTTGTCATACTATCTTTATATGTAGATGACATTATTGACCGGAAATGACAATGAGATGATTGTTAAAACCAAGTCATGGTTAAACTCAAAGTTTGAAATGAAGGATATGGGATATATTCTAGGTATAAAGATTTCTGGTGATAGAGAATCTAATATTGTGTGTTTGAGTCAAGAGAGAGATATTGATTATATCCTTAAGAAGTTTAAAATGGGTGAGTGCAAGCCTGCACCCACACCTATGCGAAAAGGGTCAAATTGAGTAAGGTTGATTGTCCCAATAAGGGAGAGATCAAGTCTAATGTTCCTTATGCACAAGTTGTGGGTAGATTAATGTATATGATTCTTTGTACAAGACCTAATATCAGCTTTGTTATTGGTCTTGTGAGTAGATATCAAAGTGATCCTGATTAGTAACAATAGATAGTCGTGAAAAGGATTCTAAGATATCTTAAAGGAATAAAAGACTTGAAACTATGTTTTCAAGTAGATGAATTGAAAGTAGTGGGATATTCGGATGCTAACTTTGCAGGGAGCAAAGATGATAGAAACTCAACCTCTCGTCAAATATTCTTATTTGGATGTGATGTTTTTTTGGCTTACAAGAAACAGAGTTATGTAGCATTGTATACACAAGAAGCTAAGTATGTTGTTTGTAGTATGGTTACTACGAGCCAACGAGCTAATTGTCATTTATTGTGACAACAATGCAGTAATTATTCTTATTAAGAGTAGAGTTGATAACTCAAGAAGCAAGCATACAATGATTAAATATCACTGTGTTCATGATATGCTCAAAAGAAATGAAATAACTATATGTTATATGCCAATTGGTGATATGTTGGCTAACTCTTTGACAAAAGGCATCTCAGAAGAACTTTTTACTAAACATATAACCCACTTGGGTTTGAGATATGTCTAGAGTATAAGTGTAAAAAATATACTTTGTTGAGTGTTATCAAGGAAAAACACATTGATTGTGGGAAAACCACATAATAGGTAAAAGTTACAATTTACTGACAATTAGATAAATGACACAACTTAGGAAAACTCCAAAATAGTGAGAGGTAAAACAAGTGTATCATAGATTAGCTAAAGTGGCCAAGTGAAAGATGTAAGTTGTTGGTGGCCACTATGAGCCCAATAACAACAACAACCATAAAATACAGGAAGAAAGGTCCTCTTCTCGAATTTCATGAATTGCCTTTTATAAAAGATAAGATTTACAGAAAAACTGTTTTTGCCTTTTTTGAAAAAGTTACAAGCATTTCCCGAATACAGAAAGCTCAGAGAGAAACTCGAAAGAGAAAAAAAAGCCAAGTATATATACGATGAAATACAGGAAAAAAAAAGAATGACATCTTCATCTTCCTTAGAAAATTCTCTGCGAGTAATGGGATTCCTCCTTTCCCTTTTTCTACTTTTTTCCTTTCTTCTTCCTTCTTATCTAAAGGTATATGGCTTCTACTGCGCTCACTACGACGCTGAAGCATACATGAAATCATTTGTCGGCCCCAACACCCTCTGTGGCCAATAATTTCAAAAATCAACAACGAAATATCTGGGTTTTTGTTCTTTCGTGCCTTCTCTTTAAAAAATGAAGATTTCTAACCGTTTAGCGATTGATAGTTGTAGGGAGACTTTTGAACCTTGGTCGGTGATTATCATGACTAGATGTGGCCAAATACTGTCGAAAATAGGGGTGTTCATGGTTTGGTTTGGCTCGCTTCTAGCTTTAACCTCAAACCCAGCCACTTTTTGAGGTTCTTAATTTTTGGGAGAACCGAACCAAACTGTGGCATGATCAAAACCGAACCAAACTGCCGGTTCCAGTTTGGCACATGCCATTTCCTTCTTTCGATACTTGACACCTTGTTTCATTTTGTGGCATTGTTAGGCTATGTTGAGTTTGTGTTTTGTTACATATACAGATTAGACTTGCATTTAGTTATAGTCTAGGTCCATAATGAATAGTGTTTGGAACCATATACTATACCTTACGCTTAAAGAGGTTGTTTAGAAACCGCTTATAGTTCTGTCAGCTATTCCGAAGTAATACAGTCTAATTTCAATGCAACTGTCGGACTCACGATTCTGTGAAGTTTAATGTCGTACTACTTTTATACACTTTTAGAGAATAAAATCTAGGTCATTTCGTGATTGGAAAGTGGATCTAAATGATTTTGAAGTTCATCATGCTGAGAAATGTGAAATTTTTACTTTTCTCTATGGTGCCATATTTTACGGGATCGTCAATGTGCATATATGCATAAGATGCAAATTTGATTTATCAATACTCTGTTAGTTTCTAGATGAGGAATTTGCAACTTTATAGATGTGTATGTTTTATCAGAGTTGTGTTTATATTACTTCTACGTGCCTGGGAATTGTGTGCAAGCTTTGATTGAATCTGATGAATGTGAAATGATATTATACGAGCTCGGTCAATGGGGCACATGTTTGTTCTTCGACGCGCCTGGTGACTGATGGATGGTGTATTTGGTTAATGAACAAGCGAAATTGAATTGCGTGAAAACATTTGTCATGATTATGGATTGAGTTACATGAGGCTCGTATGGATATGGGTGTGTAAGATGCATGTTGCTTGTGTCTGTTTTAGTTGGTGACAGAATGTAGGAGAATCGTTTATTTTATTTATTTGAATTGACGATCGTGCTTGTAGGTTGACCCATCAAATATTTGACAAACTTAATAGTCTTCTACTTATAGTTCTTCAACAACTTGATGAGTAATAGTACCTTTAATAGGATTGCTTGTTTCATGCCTGACATGGAGAATGATGAAACCGAAGCCCAAAACCATATTTATAGCAAGCACAATTAGATACATCCTCCATTAATGTTTGGATTACATATTATGAGACCTTGACAGGAGCAATAAAGATACAAATAGAAATAGATATGATAGAATCTAATGATTGGAACATGCCAGTGGGTCAAGCCTTTAATTGGTGGCAACACCTGAAAAGTCTAGGTCGACACCATCAGAGTATGGGATGATATATATATAACATCAACACTGAAACGGGATTCCAAGCTAAACCGTGACCTCGAAGGGAGTGTATTTGGTGTTATTTGGTTCTGAATCTATACGTCCATATGGTTTGGTTCTAGCGATTAAAATCACATTATCATTTCGGTGAGTTTCGGTTCTAATTCACTTCATCATTTCAAACATCGAGCTAAAAATGTTCAGCCAGCTTCTCTTTGATATGAGCCATACAAATTCAGACTATTAGTTGTGTTTGAAGGATGAAACACAAAAGGTACCGATCTCTCAAGTTTGATGATGGAACTTCCACTTCAAAAAGGATGAGTATTTGCGAATGGATGATGCAGTACCCGATGTATTTTCTTCAGTGATCTCGTGCTTAGCACGGTTGAGGGTTTTCTTGACTGATATGTTTTCAGTGATGCTTTAGTGAAATTGTAATTTGATTAAATAATAAACTATATTGATTGGGATCTAGAGGTAATACGAAATTTTCAAGGGAAATTTTTCTTAAGAGCCCAAAATATAGTAATCAAGGTATGACGAAGGAACCAAATATGAGAACTAATTTCAACAACTACGTTTGAAAAGAAAATAAAAACCTTAATGACAATGAAAAAAACCTTTAAAATGATTGGTTTCCTATTGGTTTCGAACTCCTTTGCAGGTAATTAAGTAGTGGGAGGGTTTCGTTGAGGTTCAAACAATCCCTCACAGCTGATAGCATCACAAACGAGAGAGAACACTATGAAACTAGTGTGCATCACACGGCCTGACGGAATTGGTTAGAAAATGGAGCGTCGTGAGAGTGGGACTACATGGGAGTTTTGAGGCCATTGGCAGCCCAATACTGACAAAATTGGAAAAGATGAGTCTAGGATTTTGTTGCACTTTGAAACATCAATTATACATTGATTTGGCATGAATCTCTCTCACATGAACAGGGTCTATAAAGATGATGTAAACGTTATGTAGGCATGCCAAAAGATGGTGACCTCTGATATTAGAGGGCTTTTAGGAGGCTTAGGTGACTCTGTGTCCTTAGGAATCTTGGGACAAGTATCCTAGTTTATTCCTTGAAAAGCCTTAGCAATAATAATGTTATTGAGAGAGATCTCAAGAAGTGTGGGTCCCACTCGAGATGTGAGAAGTGAATATTATAAAAAGATAAAAGAGATGAAATTGATCTTAATGTGAAAGATCTATTACAAAGAACTAAAGAAAAAAGGAAATCCTAGGCTGCTAAGAAACAGGAAAAAAGTATGCTAAGAAAACTATACCTAGAATTGGAAGGAAAGACTAGAATTGAGAATGATCTGATGCATCATTCATCACTCGTTTGTCCTTGGGTAAGGTGGTTCAAGAGAAGCTCTTTCATCTTCCATGTGTTTCCTCATCCGAGTGTTTTTCTTGTCATAATGCCCCTGTTACGCACTTATTGTTGCCTTAATGAGCTGATCATGGGTTAGTCATGGTCATGACCATAGGTTACTTGTCATTCACCATTAATTCTTCCATCTTCAGATCTTCAAATTTCCTTTTGGAATCTTCAATGTCGATGTAATTTTTAGTGTTAATACTTTGCCCGTATAACTTGTGTTCGAATTCACTAAGGAGATGAATCATACCTCATTGTTTTCAACCCAAAAATCTTTTGCTTTAACGTCAAAGCGTTGTCCTTCAAGGAAATAAGTTTACTATTGAAGTTTTCCAATGGCCAATAAAGGCACCTTAGCCTTCATTCTTTTTTAAGCTATCACTTTGTTGGACTTCTATTCTTCTTCTAGTTTTTATGCCTTTGTCTCTTGTTTTTCTTAAACTCCTCCAACTCTAATGCAATGTTACCTTCAGTTACCTAAGAAGAAGAAGGATTAAGGGGTTTCATGTTTCACCTATATATTCAAATTTTTAGTTCTGATGAACCTTAATCACAACCTACTTAAAAGAGAGGAATAGACTAGGAAAATAGGTTTTAGGACTTACCTTCAATTACTTCGAATGTGTAGGCTGTACCAATTCTTTTTACAAAGTCTTCTTATCCAAGTGGACAAAGGTCAACTTTTATACAAGCAATTTATTTAGCTAATTAAAATGAGACATAGCTACATACTTAAGAAAAAGTGAGCAACAAAAGGGGGTTGCATGCTATGGGCTTACAGGTAGCCTTTTCTAATGGTACTCTAAGGTTGATTTAAGACTTCTAAATGGATAACTCGGGTTCCTAGATGAGACAGGTTTGATGGAGTTGGCTAGATATCTTGGATTCCTAGGGTTACTAAAGATACTCATGTCTTGAATTAATCTATATAAGATTCTATGGACAAATTATGGCTAGTTATTGACTTGGTTTTGATTGAATAACTAATAGATGGATCAAAATTCAACTAACATTGTTAAGGACAGATTATATGAGTCTTATGGGATAATTTGGGTAATATGAGGTTAGGTTTTGGCTAAGATTTGGTTATGGGACAGCAAGTAAGATGTATAAGCAGATTTTTCCTTTTGCTACTCCGATCACTTAAGGAAGTATGCAAGTATCGTGCAGCTTATCAAGAAATTCCAACGATGATACATAATTTAAAATATACTAGATGCGATTTTTAGATTCTATACAGTGCAAGATGTATGTTAACTAATATGTATAATGAGCAAATATATATGTATACCTAATACTTGATTGATTCTTTGGAACATAATAGACCTATATGGATCTAATAAGTAACAATAGTGAATATTAATGAGATAATCAATAATGAAATGATTTAATACAAAGAAACTAATTAGACTAGTTATTATGAAATTAACTAGAATGGAGAATTAATAAGAACTATGATGCTACTTTCTTTTCTTTCTTTTTTATGATGTAATACTAGTGATGCAAGGGATATACCTATGGATGCAAGGCAAATAAGATGAATAATGAAACTAATGAAACAAAAGACTAGAGTTTGCATGTTACTTGGAAGAGACTTGGATCATACCTTCCTCCTTTCTTCTTTGAAAACACCCACAAACAAGCAAAGAAAAAGGAGTAGAAGAACTTGATTTCTTGAACTCTCTTGAATTCTTCTAGATCTCTCTTGAATTTTTGGGTGGTTACAATGGAAGAGGAAATAGAGAAGTGTGGAGTACAAAAAATTAGCAAGTTTACAATGAATTCACAATAAACTTCTAACAGCCATAACCTTCTATTTTTACTTCAATGAATAGGAAAGTCCATTAAGCAAATTGCAAGTCTTCTCATGAAAGGGTTATCCTCGCCTTTATGAAAAATTTGACTTCTTAGCAAGGATTGGCATCCTCTAGGCCTTATTTAAATGAGTTTGATCTTCTCTTTGCTGCACTATAGGTTGGTTGACCTATCTCTTGTCATAGATCATCATCACTCAATGTCATTTATGTTACACTTAGGTTGATCGGTTTCTTCTTGACATAGATCATCATCAACCACCATTAATTTTAATACACTTAGATTGGTCAATCCCCTCTTGACATGGGCCATGGCTAGACATCCTCCACCATAGCATGAGCCCAACTTCAGCCTAGCTTGAACATACTTCTCACTTTTCATTAAAATGAGCTCAAACATTCCATATTAAACATAAATTATTCCAACCATAACATTGTCTTGGCATGGGGTCATCCAAAATAGGTGGGTTATAGGTCCACTTGGGTCTCAAGCCATGCATGGTGATAGGTGTTGAGTCATGGGTCTAGTGAATCAATTAGGTGAACTTATTGACTTTTCAAAAGTTAATTAATTTTTATACAAGCATATAGTATATACATAAGCTCATAATTTAAATTTTTATGCAAACTAGATAATTAATTACAATGTATAAATTAATTTTGCAAAGTTCATGCATGATACAACTTTCCAAAATCTTGAATATGCCCTCATATTTATAACTTTCTAAAACTTTGAAGACATAAATTCAAATTTTTAGCTTTCCAATTCCATGACCATATAATTTAGATTTATGACTTTTCAAATCCATTAAATATAATTTCAGATTTTATGACTTTCTAAAAACATGAACATATAAATTCAGATTTATGACATTCTAAAACATGAATGTATAAATTTAGATTTATGACTTTCCAAAATCTTGAAGATATAAATTTAGATTTATAACTTTTCAAAACTTTGAATATATAAATTCAAATTTTCAAAATTTTGGAAACTTGCCGTATTCAAGAAGAGACCCTCTTCAAAATATATTTCCAACCAGATTTATATATCAAAACTTTGAATATATAAATTCAAATTTTCAAAATTTTGGAAACTTGCCATACTCAAGAAGAGGCCCTCTTCAAAATATATTTTCAACCAGATTTATATATCAAAACTCATCAAGCACATGCACTTGAGCTTACATACCCTATCTTGATTGAGCTCAATAACATATATACATATATATGTATATGTATGTATATATATTTCTAGAGGTACATATATGTGTAGGATATGAATACCTATGAAAATATGCATGTACTTATCTAGCCTCATAGGTTCCCCTAAGATTCAACTCAATGGGACTAAGACGGGACAAAGGTTTAGGTGAAATGGACCGACACCGTTAAGGCTAACAAGGTTTAGGTTCAAAATCCATAAAATAGGATATAAAAGATGCTCAACTGAGACTTGGATGACTCACTCTAAGCTTGTGCTTGGTGGCAGACATATTGATAACAGCATGTTGCTACAATCAATTTTGTGTGTTTTAAAATGAATAGTTAAAATCAATTATATGAACCAAAACAGATTTGTCCTAAGAAAAATTTTGGGTGTTTACAGATACCCCTCTTTGCCATTAATAGGGAAGACTTGGCTAATGGCAAAGACTTACTTCAAAGATCGTGGTAGAAAAATTTATTTGAGAAACTTTGAATCTTTTATAAAACTTTATGTGAAAATAAAGCTTTTTGGATGAAAATTTAATAGGTCATATTCAGGAGGGACTAGGGCTAAGGAGGTGTCTTATCATAGGATATACTATTGAACTACGTATGTAATGGAGAGCAAGACAAAGGATATTTCTTTTAATGAAAAGGATGACCAACTTTCAAAAAAGTACTATTTTTTTCAATACTAGATAATTTTTCTTCTAAATCAAATCAGTAAGGCTATCTTGAAATATTTTTCCTTAGAAAAACCATTTAGACTCTTAGAAGATGATCTTCATGCTTGAGGAAAGGTGAGTTTGTTTTCATAAAATAGGTTCTAAAATAATCAATCATTTTTAAAATAATATGAAAATAATACTTTAATCTTGTTCTTAAAGCACAATAATTTACTAAGAAGATAAGTCAGTAGTAATTCATTTCTTGCCTTTCATCATGATGTTGTGAGTTTAGGCCCAAATTTAATTGTCTTTAAGTCTCCTCTTAAGCAATCCTCATGACACGTTTGTAGATGACTTGAGTGCCTTATAAAGTGTAATGTTATCATAGAAATGTTTGTTAACCTTTAAGCATATCTCTCACCCATTCCTTCAAGAGAACTTATGGATGGTTGGTGGGGTAGCAACTACAATGACACACTGCCAAGTCTAGTCGGATAAAGGAAGGTGCAAGTATGATTATCACAAATAATGATTTCCTCCTCCTAGAATCTTTGACGAGAGTAAGCTGACGATAGGTGATGCCTTTCAGCATCTTGTAGAATCATGCAATACAAAAGATCTCTAAAAAGACCAAGTGAATATATTCCAGAAAAGTATAAGAGAATAAATCCTATAGAATTGAAAATAACAAGCTAAGAAAAATGTAGATGAAGTGACCCAAGATAAAATGAGTAGGAAAGGAATGAGATGAGAACAAAAGGAAAGCATGGACATGAGAGATATCATGGACGATATAGAAATGAAAGTGAAGGAGAAAAGTATGGCCCGAATGGAGAGAACCCAAAATGGAATCAGAAAAATCTTCTTGAACAATAAGATACTATTACATAAGATCAATATCTAATAAAATATCTCTAGTATAACAAAGATAAGACTCCAAACCTAATGCCAAAGGGAGAATGAAACTTCTCCCATCATGACTCCAAGAAATGGAAAATGTCCTAGCTTATAAGAAAAATGTATTTATATCATGAGAATGAATTATGAATGTGTAAACACCCTGAAATCCCATGAACTTCTCAAACACACCTGGTTTTTGTAAAAGCAGCCCCAAAGGGCTATTTTGAGTCTGGAAACCCAGGAGCCTTCCAGGCAACCCTGTACATATGTTTAAATTGTATATGCTTTAAAATATGTATAATATGCTTTTAAAACCCTTTTAAAACACATTTTGAAACCCCACGAAGCGGCTTGGCCTGATGCAAGCAGGACCAGAAGAGCTAAAGAGAGCCCGAAATCGGAGCACATGTCAAGCCCAGCACAGCAACCCTCGTATTAGATCCATCCCCGGGATCTCGAACGTCCAAGTCCCTGTTATCAACAAAAGTCATGTAAAATCATCTCCGGAAGGTGAAAACAGAAGCAGACGACCATGTTGGCGAAGACCCAACGCAAGACGGAGTACTGATGCTATCAGACTCCGCACAAATCGTTTGTTTCGAACATACCCTTAAGGAGTCAGAATTCAGTTTGAATTGGATCTGGACCATATATATCTAGATCCCAATCCAAACGTATATGTGGATTTGGATTTGGATCTAAAGATCCAATCTAATATCCACATCCATGGCCCACATCACCTTCTCATAAATGGAGGTGGGGCCCACTTGAAATTCACGTGGAATTATGGGCATGAGAGAGAATGGGGAGGATTAAGCATAAGGGGAATGTATTAAGCTTGACTTGTGTGTCAAGTTTCGGGTTAATCATGTGGGTTAGCCTAATTAGTGTCGGTTTAAGCTTGTATGAACCTACACCTAACCTAGGGCTGCACCAACATGATGCAATGAAGTCCATGGGCTATGCAAAGGGAGACTCCTAACCCAATCCTAAGCCAAAACTCCTAATCCTAGCCATTTACCCTAATCCCGACCTAATCCTAGCCTAATCACCTAACCCACTTTCCTAATCCCAGCCTAATCCCAACCTAATCACCTAACCCACCTCCATAATCCTTCCCTAAACCTAGCCTAATTCTCTTAATCATAACCTAATCCTAGCCTAAACACCTAACCCACCTCACTAAACCTCACCCCAAAACCAACCCACCTAGCTAAGCCCTAAACTACTAAACCACCCCACCTAAACCCTAGCCCACCATATCCCTAAAACCACCTAAACTAAAAAAAATCTAGCCCACCATATCCCTAAAACCACCTAAACTAAAAATCTGGCCCCCTAAATATCTAGCCCACCTTATCACTAAACCCCCACCACCTAACCACCAAACTACTCTTTCAAAACCAGCCCAAACCGACCCTTGAAAATCCTATAAAAACCCCCCCTAGTGACCTTGGGCCAGTCGAGCCCTTCCTCTCCTCCCACCTGCTCCACTCCACGTCGCCACCAATTGCCCGGCCTGCACCATCCAACTCCGCCACCAACTGCCCGGCCAGCTCCATCCACCTTACACTCGGCTGCCCTCCTTGGACACCAACCTCCCTCTCCTATCCGGTTAGTACACTACCCTAACTCCACCCTATCTTCTCTTCCCCCTCCACTCTCAGCCACCCATACCACCACAACACCACACCAACACAACCGTCCTGCCACTCTTCCCCATTCGGCCAGACACAACCCATTACACCACCTACTGCCCTACCTTCCCATTAGTGACACCCCCTAACTACCCCAGCCACCTTACCTTGTTTCCTAGGACCTGCTCTTCCTCCCCTTTAACCACCCCTTAGCCAACATCCTAGCTAGTTCTCCCTCGCCATTTCCAAACACCCCTAGCTACCCCAGCCGGCCACCACCTAACCTGCCCCTAGTCGGCCAGCCACAGTTGGCTGCACCTCGTCACCACCCGCGGTCTTACACCCTCTTCCTTAGACATCCCCCTTAGTCACCCCGTAGCTCCACCTTCCCTAGGATCTGCCCTATACCTTAGTGACACTCCCTAACCACTTCAGCCCGAGACACCACAGCAGCACCCTCCCATCAGCCGACTACCCCCAAGGCGCCACACCCGCGCTCTCTTGTCACCCGACCAATTACTTCCTTGCCGTGCCATTCCGAGGAGCTCCCTCTTGCAGCCCAAGGCGATGCCCAAGCCCAAGCTCAAGCAAGTCACCTCCGGACCAGCTATACGTAAGTGCCTAACTCGATCCTTATTTGTAGACTTGCTTAAGTTAAATTAAATTTGATACGGGGTTGTAATAACGGAGCATTGTCTCCCCCCGCTTGTAATAACGTGGCTTGGCACACCCACACACACGTGCACTTGAGCCTACCTCGCTCTTAATCGTGCACGATTTTGAACAGACACGGGCCTAATCAGCCCCTAAGATATAAATTTATTTATATAGTTTAATTTGCGTGGGGTTTTGCTTAAGTTGTGTGTGTTGTCTTTCAATTCTCGCACTCACACACATTGAGCTTTCGCTCTTATTTGCAAGACCCAAGTAAGGGCCGTGATATGTTTCTCTTGGGTTTAATTTTATGTCGTGTGCGTAGTACTTCAATTCTCGCACTCACACACATTGAGCTTTCGCTCTTACTCCCAAGACCTTAGTTAAGGCCATATTGCAATTTATATTTGGGTTTAATTTCATGTTGTGTGCATAGTACTTCAATTCTCGCACTCACACACATTGAGCTTTCGCTCTTATTCCCAAGACCTTAGTTAAGGACATATTGCAATTTATATTTGGGTTTCATTTAAGTCGTGTGAGTTGTCTTTCAATATACACACAACACCCACGCAACATGTTGGCGACCTTCGGGCCCATATATATTATAAGTATTTCCCTTTCAGCTATGTCTTTTAGATTTGGGTTTTAAGGTTCAGTAGTGTGCGTAGTCTTTATATATATACACGGCACACACTTGCACTATTGAGCCTTTCCGCTCTTAAGATATAGCCATATTTCCCTTTTGCAATTTCCCTTCCGCAATTTCCCTTTTGCAATTTACATTTCAAGTCATTTCCCTTCGGCATTGTCTTTCAATTTCGGGTTTTCCTTTTGGAGTTGCGTGAGTTTGCATTGCATATACGCCATCCCACGAGTTAGGACGCATATTGCATCAAAGCAAACCCCATACTCCCGCTCAAAGTCGCCCCACTTAGGTTACGTGTTCATAACACACACCTAGTTGGCCCGAAAAGGGATAAAAAGAAAGACATAGGCACGTGCAAATCCACGTGAAATAAAATCTGAAAATCATACAAAAACAAAACCCGAATCAAACACCTCAAACACGTTTTCGTAGGTTCTTATATTCCAGAACTCGATTTTTAAAGCGTACAGACTGACCCTTGCGCATTGGTGCAAGAAGGTCTACGATGAAAAGAGCTTGCTTGCTCACAGTCGCCACGTTAGGAGTCAGATTTAAAAATTTATCTTCGCTAGCTTAAGTAAGCTAGCTGGCACGCCCTTTTGCTTAATTAGAATTTAGACACACGAAAAGGTTCGCTTCAGGCCTAAGAACCAAGAGCGGAAACTTTCTGCGTCTACAGAATGCAACCTAATATATATCATGATGTAATAAAGTGCACAGTCTCCAAACAAGTGGGACAAATGATAACCTTGTTTAAATGTCACAATGGAGTGTTTTAGTACAAGCTAAAAGAAAAGAAAAGAACAAGACTCCTCACAAAAGACAAGAACAAATCTAAGTACTAAGACAAAGACAATCACGTAATTAGTTATTTATAGGTGATCATGGCTCATGTATTGGTTTTGAAAAATCATAAAGGTGTTTTCAAAAATCAACCTCTGTTTGAATAAACCACTTCAAATAAAATCCAAAAAGACAAATCATCTCTACTCAACTCCCTACATGTACTAATAGAGGAAGAAGACAACTAATTTTGGCAATCAAAAGGACAATATCATCTAGTGACCCATAGACAAATAAACAACCTAGAACTCTCAACTACAGGTGGAGCATGGATCTCTTCTTAAATGCAATAAACTTTCTAGACTAAATATCTAATAACATGATCTCCCAAATATAAGAAGATATATAATAACTCGAAAGGAAACTTATAAAATAGCACTTTGCTTTACTTTTTCTTTTCTTTTTACTTTTCAACTTTTCTCTTCATTTTCTTTAGACTTTGTTATTTTTTAATTTTTTAAGCCTTGTGGCTTTTCACTTTCTTAAAATATAACATTTCATAATGTACATAGAATGAATATATAAGAATACATCAATGAACCATGAATACATGAAATAGACTTGAAAATTCATTACACTGAGCACAAACACCACAAAACATAACAAGAAACTAAGTAAATTATTGATTTCTAAAACTTTTTCTAGACCAAAAATCAAATAAAAATGATTTACACAAAAAAAATTAATTTGAAGTGATTCAAAACAAAGTAAAACTAATATTTTTGAAATCAAATTCAAAAGGCACAATAGATAAAAACAACATAAGCATAACAAAATATCAAAAATAGAATCTAAGAATAGTACTCCTGACCATGGAGGTAATGAATCAACAAGATCAAGCGATAGATGCTTAACACTAGAGACATCGCACAAATCCATAGTTTCATATCACTTTTAAGAAATATTATCTTATCATTCATATAAAATCTGGATCATAAGCATAATACCTCTGGCCATTATGGCAACAACTTTAAATAATCAAGCCATAGAAGCATCATGTTGGTTCCTACATTCAAACTATTTTTAAGAAATACTACCTTATCATCCATATAAAACTAGCTACAAAAATGCAAGTCAAAAAATCAAATAAACATCATGAATAATATTTCTTTAAGTACTTGGTGTTTATTGAGTTTTACAAGTCTCAGCATCAGTTTGAGAAAGTGAGGCAATGTAATCAATCAAGTGAAAAGATCACCATCCAAGAACTTTAGTACATACAAACATGGATAGGGATAAACATACTAAGGTCTACACTATGCACTGGTGACAGTGACAAATGTATAGACATGAGGGCACAACACTAGTGGTATATGTCAAAGCATATGATATCAAAAGTTCATGAAAGTACTACTACTTATGCTATGATACACAAATGTACTAAAGCAATCATAGCAAGGAGTAGACAACCATATACCGGTAAACACTAAAAGGTATATAGAGATGACTAAAGGCATACATGATAATGAAACTATAAATGAAGAAAGAATTCATAAGACATGGGTAGGAGATAATGTATGATATGAGACATGAGCACATATGCATGATACATGGATAGATAAGATGCATGATGTATGAGCATATAAAGTGGTGAAAACATGAAGTGATAAATAGATGTAGATGTGTGAATATGAGAAGATGCAAATGCAAATGCACAAGTATATAAAACATGCTCCTAAAGCCTAATAATATATATAGTGTAAGTAGGTTATGGTGCTTTCCTAGAAGTACTCAAGGGAAGGTTAAGAGGAGCGGTGACATCAGAAATGCATCCCATGGTCTCTAGATGTATGCTCCAAACTAAAGAATGGTTATCAGAGTAACCAAGGACTCATGATACAAGTGCAATTCCAACTAAGGATAGTATGTATCCCATATTTAGATATTGATGAGGAAGACTATCGACGAAGTCTCCTCCTACTAGGTGAGAGGATTTTTCTTGATGCTCTAAGGATTGACCAAATTCAGGAAGAACAATGATATCATGATTGTCTTCTCCATATTCAAGCATTGCATCATTATTGCCCAATCTCTTCCTTACGTTGCAACTATGGATGATGAATAAAGGTTGCATTTTGTCATCATTGTCTAGCGATAATGTCATCATTGCCTAATGTTACCAAATTCTAGTGTTATGCACCTATGGCTTGATTTTGTCTAGTCGTTGTTTTCATAATCAAGAATACTATTCTTAGATTTGAGTTTTAATAGTTTAATTCTATCATATTTTCTTCATCTATTTTTGCTTTTTAGATTTGATTTCAAAAATATTGACCTGACTTTGTTTTGAACTACTTTAAATTAAATCCTTTTAGACAAATTATCTTTACTTGATTTTCAGTGTTAGAAAATATTAGGAAATCACCAATATCTACACTTCTGTAACAATCTCTTGATCTTCAAAATACTAGGATGATTTATCCATGCGATATCTTAGCTTATAGATGGACTAGTGTTTTTATTCTTTGTTATGTATTAGGGTGTTTTATACTCAGTATAATAGATTTTCAAGTATGCTTCCTACAAAACACACTTCATTGATATATTTTCATATGTTATATATGGTCAGAATGTTATATTTTGAAAAAAAACAAAAGGTTTGAAAAAAGAGAAAAAAGAAAAGAAAATTGGAAAAGAAAAGAAAAGTTGAAAAGGGAAAACAAAGGAAAATTCTATTTTATATATTTCCTTTTGAGTTATTATCCTTTATATAGTTGGGATGCTTCAAAAGGAACTGAGTGGGTCTTATTGTACATTTGTTCATACGTGTGACACCATGCTCTTATGTACTCAGTTTTGAGAGTTTATTACATCTGAGGAACGGCTTTCTTATTTGTTTATGAGTCACTAGATAGTTATGTTTGGTATTTTGAAAATTAAGATTTTGATTATTAAAATTGGTATTATCGTCTTCTTTTACTAGTACTTTGAGATGGAAAGTTGTGTTGGGATATTTTGTTCAACTGGATTTTATTTGAAATCATCAAGAAAACCTATATGATTTTCTAAAATCTAGCATGGGTGCGATGATCGCATACAAAGAATTGACATGCATGTCTATTATTGCTTTAGTACCTAGAATAGATGAGTCTTTCCTCTTCTTAGCTTGTACTAAAATGTATACTTCCATCATGACATTTGCAAGGAGCATTACTTGTCCCGCTAGTATTTGAGATCACATATTATATTACATTATGAGACGTATCATGCTCATGATACATCATGATATACATGAATTTTCTTAAAAGATGGGGCACCTTTTCTTTTTAGTCATATTAGGAGTTAAGTTTGTTTCCTTTGGCATTAGAGTTCACATTTTCTCATTGCTATGTTGGGGACGTTTTTCTTACTATTGCTCTTATGGTGATGACAGCCCCTTATTGTTATTATGATTGAGGAAGGTTTTTCTAAGAGTGTAATAGGTTCTCACCATTTGGGTCAAATTCTCATAATCATATCTCTCACTCATTTTACTATATATCTCTATGTCATCCATCATTTGTGCAACCCTCTTCTATGAGAGTCGTGACCAAGCAACACTATTGTCACTATTTTGGATGCAAAAGAGACGCATTACTCTATATTTTTATGTTAACATTGTTATTCTTTAATTTGAATGATGTCAAAGAAATCAAGTGAAATTGTTCACTATCGTGTAATAGATTTTGGATATACTACCATGACAATACTGATATTAATGATAGTAGGTTGAATGACTCATTTGTTGAATGGTTAGTCGATGATACATGTGACAATGCATTTGTTCACTACGAGGGTGATGGACTTGATTATGTACTTTGTATTTATCACAAATGAAATATTTTACAGTCACGATGACCTGGTTCAGTGGTTAAGAGATGTTGGGAGGAAGCAACATTGTTATCATCATTCTTTGATCAAAAAGTAAAGTTGTAAGAAGCATAGTGTGGCTTGGGTGTGAAAAAAGTGGCAAATACAAAAGCAATAACAAAGTTGATATTAAAAGTCATCATTGGATTGCACCAATGTATGCATTACAATACTCATACAATTAACCGGTAAGTAAGTTTGCTTGTTTGGATATATAAATTATTATTTTATTTCTAAACTTATAATTTTGATAGTGTGTTGGTCAATAAAGTTGAGGGTGTACATGCAAGGTTAAAGGGCTCATCAGCAACTCTATTGGGCAGTTCGATACAATATGGAACCCAACTCTATTCATTGATTGAGTTGTTGGTTATGTAACTAAATAAGTCATTTGAGGAATTGTGAATTGTTAACATATTGATTGTACACAAGATAATCAAAAATCTAGAGAGAAGAGTCTCATGTCATGTACTTGATGTAATTGTCAAAGAGATGAATTGTATAGAAAAGGTAGGATATTGATCATGTTTCATGCCAATATACATTATTGAAGTCACATGAGTTGTCGTGTGCAAACAATATGAGTGCTTTTTAAAGTAGTGAAGCACTACAACTTTCTTCAATTGATCTATTTTGGAAGAAAGTTGGCATGAAGGTGGAAAGACTCTTAATATTTTAAGTGCAAAGATGAAACCAGAGAAAGATAGCTAAGATGTATTAACTCATCCTAATGTAGAAAAATAAAGCAAGTTGGTTAACTTGTTGGATGAGCATTTGGATCATCACATTATATTGGAGGAGTGATCCCTTCACCATCCTAAAGGCAGGCATCTAATAGATCCACTAAGTGGAAGTTATCCTCATGGAAGCATATAGAGATGAGTACTAGTCAAGAAATGTCAAGAGCCGATTACGTGGGCATAGAGTGTCTCTTTGATGTGATCTTTCTACTTCAAGTAGTTTTGACCCTATATTCGATGTTGCTCAAAACTTCATTGCTCCATGTATTGATACTTCTCATGGTAGAAAAACTACCAAAAGAATAGATTTTGGATAACCCAACAATACATAGATACCTTTGTTTATAATCATGTATATTGATAGATGGGTGAATGTTTTTAAAGATAGTAATTGTGGCTACCACATCATTATAGAGCTTTTAGAACAAAGTGAGACATGATGGTCTAAGGCTCATAGATTGTGTATTAGAGAGGTTGTACATGATCAATACTCCCTAATTTTTATGGAGGAGGGAGGTGTTGGTACTATTTTCCAATGCATTGCATATTGGAAGGATAGTTAATGTCCCTTTGAGCATTGCATTAATACAACTCTCCAATGTTGAGTTGACAAAGTTCCTTCTATTATTTGCAAATGATGGTGAGTCACCTATATGACACGTGTGATACATGTACTATGATGATTCAACAGAACATTTTTCTCGGTAAAGAAATGTTTGTCAAATTATTATATATTAAAATGTAGTATGAGTTTTATTTCTTACCTTATGTTACATTTTTTGCAAATACATAATGTGGATGCGGGTATTGTCTGATTATCCAGATTGCAAGTCTCATCATCCATAGGGTATCTAGAACACACTAGTGATAGATGGTTTAATACTTCTATAGAATAAAATATAAAATGAAGACCAAATAAATGAATACTATTTTACTTGATTTGTCATCCTTGACATTGAAGGGTGATTGCCCGATATAGGATGAGGGTGTCAGAAGCAACGGGCTGAATCTATCAATAAAAATGGATGTATTCATACGACATACCAACTCATATACAAATCATTGTACTCATGTAGTATGACACTTGGATACCAAGTTATTGCATTCGAAGGCAATGTGAGTTGTGTGACTGCCACTGTGCATCACGCAGATGGTCCTCTACCTTATAGGCATGTGGCTTTACTAGCTTATGTACTACAACGGCTCTTAATAGATCAATTGGAATCTATTGATGATGACCAAATTAACAAGCAACTCACTCCACCATATATGACTCCACGATGTCCAAACATCGAATGCATCCATAGAATTGGGATAAGTGATAAATGTCATCCGTGTATCTATTCCAGCAATATGGCTTCTATGTGATATGTGAAAAAGAGATAGAGTGAACAATATTAATATTATTATAGTAACATTCGTTGCATCTGATAAAGAACAACCAAATACATATCATCATATATTTCATGAGTCCAACTGCCCATGATATGTAATAAGATTATTAGAAAGATAATCCCTATGAGTGATATTGCTTATTCACCTAGTCGCATGAGGTTGCCCATCAATCAGCCTACCTAGCATGTTGCCTAACTCAAAAGGTTGGAAAGTACTCATAAATCCATGCCTACAACACAAAATATTTTTTATCATGAAATTAATATTGCTCCACTAGAAGAAACAAAATGCATAATTATTACCTACACTAGAGTACTATTGCTATTAAGTTTGTCTTTCTTTGTGCGAGAAACCTTCCCTAACGGTCTATACAAATAAGCCAACTAGCTATATCCTAAGCATACTTATCGACCCTTGATAATGCAAAAGCCAACAAGTGCATATAGAAACCAATATCCTATTGCTAGACTTATCCTATTATATAGTGCACCCTATATTATAGGACAAAAATAATAATGCCTTTGCTCAAGTGTAATCTCCCTTCTCTATGCATGTAACTGGAGCATCTCAAACTTTACATCTATAATTTCACTTCATCATAATCCATGCCGATCATTCAACCATAATATCTATCTTATTCATCGCTTCTATTGTTTCTATGAAGGTTATAAAGTAGTCACCTATTGAAAGACCTAAAATCTCATGGATATCATGGAGAGTAATAGTCATCTCAACCCCCGACCTATGAAAGTCATTAGTATCAAGTTATCATCTCTTAATAAAAGCAATACGCATTGGTTGTTCCAAAGTCTTAAACAACAACCCTCCTTGCTTAGATAACGCAGACCGCTATACAATATCCTGCCAACTACCTAGTACTACTATTACTCTTAGAAACGGACACTCAACGTGGCGGTGCCTCTCCTTCAAATAGCCGCTAAGCATTGTATCTCATTATAATGAAAAAAATAAAATATCATATAGGGGTTTAGAATTACCTACACCTGCCAAACAGTATATGTAATATGACCTATAAAGTTGAGAAGTAACTCCAAGATTGAAGGAGTGACATCATCATCACCTTCTACAAGGTACTCATCAATATGAAGTTCTGAGGGACCGACTTCATCATAGTACTCTGAAAAAGCTATTACATAATACATCTCAAAGTATGGTTGAATCCTGAGATGATCTGCTTGTGATGGCTCCACATGCCCCTCCTTCTCCTATCACCATAGTAGTCTACTATATACCAACCCCGAAGACATTTTGTTGTCACGATCATATGGTAATAATGTGGTCTTTCCCTTGTCTACCTCCATATGATATATCATCACCTCTTCGAGCAATTCCTACTACAAAATCCAAAACTGGTGTTTAACTTGAATGCGTGAATATCCCTCAAAGGACAAAGGACACGAGTTGGGCATGTCCTACAAGGAAGGATACATTATGGACATGTCATGTGAGTTTTGTAACCCACACACATCGACATAGATGAAAGACCATGTTCGGGGTATGTGACCGGAAAAAACAAAATATGCAACAGCCGCATCACCTAGAAAGACTAGGTGTGACACCTATAATGTTTTGTTGTGTCCCGGTCGTGTCTCTACGCAACTCACAGTCGCTAGAAGAAAAAAAATCGAAAATTCAAAACAAGTAAGAACCATACCTAACTCAATTTCAATCGATCCGATGACTATCCTTAAATAGATGCTACGAAAAACAAAAAATTGTCAATGTTGTTGGCGTCGTTGGTGCATGCTGACGGTCAATACGAATGCCAACAGAGTAGCTGGTGTAGCAAAAGCATGTCGGGTTCAAATTGGATGTTGGAACGGTAACTTAGACTTCATAGTCAGCACGATGGATGACTTTGGAGTAGTGTTTGGCTGTGACTTCTTTCGTGCAGCCAAAATGATGGCCGCACCACACCTTGGTGGATTGGTGTGTATGGCTCCCAAAAACCCGACCTGCGAAGCAATGTGCTTATCAGCAATACAACTCAAAATCGGACTACAAAAAGGACACCCCACGATACTTGCGGTTTTGAGAGAAGACGAACGGGAGCTAGGGGAGAACGAGATCCCACAGGAGATCGAGCAAGTGTTGCTCTCATTCCAGGATGTTATGCCACCAGAATTCCCAAAAACAGACTCTCAAATGGGACAACATGGACTCTCGAATAGGGGATTGTCGAGTATGAGATCGTGATGGAGGAGCTACTTCAATATAAGGTTCTGCATAGAGAGTGAGACAGAAAGGGCATTTCAGAAAATAATGAAAAAGTGGTGTATTTTTCGTAAAAACGGGTGTGTATATATAGTGACATCCTTACATGAAGCCACATCCAAAATGTGAGAAATAGAAACATAGTACGTGGGGTGTAGGACAGTAGCCACTGTATATAAGTGGCCTATTTTCCCACACCGTACAATTAGCTTCTATGTATAACCAATGGCTATTCACACCACCGTGTAACCATGGGGAATCGTCCCACCCTCAAAAAATTTCTCAATCTGCACTGAATTGAACCTATACTTTGTTTTTTACTTATTCCATGTCATTTTTTTCTACCAATCATAAAAGGGCCACGATTTTGATGCCTTGATTGTGCATATCTCGGTCTTCCTAACCCAATCTTGCCAATCCAAAAAGTACAGAAAGCAGGCTTCGCTTTGCTCTTTTTTACTCTTAATTGCATGGTTATTTTTTATTAAGTTGTAAAATTATGGGATGGAATCTCGTCTTCAGATACGTGAAATCGATGTCGATGTCACTAATTTAAAGCTATCTGTAAATATGATCTTGTGTCACTTTTGTGTATTGTACTGGAATATTTGCAGACTTGGTATCTCACCACAGACAGACATGCTGTGATGACATGCATGTGAGACTATTCCCTTTTGCATTAAGTGGAAATACACGAGATCCTCATGTTTTGGGAAGTATTTTCCCTTGCTTCAAAAAGCATATTCTCTGCGGATTGCTGGGTCCTTTCGGTTTCGTTTGGTTGGAGAGATTTCTACAACCAAATGAGCCATTTTTGAGAGCTTCACAAAGCTAGGAACTATGTTTTCCAACAGTGTAATGTGTTACATCATATGCAACCCAAAATCCTGATACAATGTTCTCATTCATATTCAGAAAGATTTTTATTACGTTATTGCTTTGGACTTTGAAAAGGTTAGTTCAATGCTAAAAATTTTCAGGCTGAACATTTTATTCTAACGTTTCAACATTTGAATGTGTATTCAAGCTCCAAAAAAACTCTATTTCAGTGTTTGCTTTTTTATTCGAAGTATATTTATTGTGATGGTACGACAATTCATTTTGTGACTACTAGAGATTTATTTTTTTATGTTTTGATTCTTACTGGAGTTTTCTGGCCAACATTAGCATAGACAGACCACAACAAGATTACAAGACTTACGATCTTGAATTACCCAGATGGGTGTGGTGTAGAGAGAGAGAACAATTCAGCAGCTTATAATTCCTTTCCTTAGATACCCATTTACATAAAGTACTTAAGTTTCTGAAATATCAACAGACAAATATACGCGTTGCATGACCTTGCATAACCATCAATACTGGTACGACAATATATGGAGACAAGGCCAATGATAATCTTTGTAAGCTCAATGTCTTTTAAGATATACTAGTCCCATTAGTGCCGCTAGGCAGTTTCTAGCCTGAATAGGTTGTGTCAATAATCTTGCTTTAATGTATATTCCATTATGGTTCTGAATGATCAAGAGTATCAACCAGTCTTATGGTATTGGATCCATGTTATATGCATCTCAGCTTCTATGTGTTTTCGGTTGCATGATGGAATAGGAAGAATATGTTCCCAGTGCACCAGCAACCCTGATTCTTATCCACTTCCTAAAAAAACTTCTATATTTTGTAATTTCACAGTGAAAATGAAAATGTTTTAGTGTTAGTATTTGGGATAATCGATTTGTTGAGGCGTAAGCAGGGTAGGGCTGATATGGCCAAAGAGAATGGTCCTTCAGAGCAGTGGTGGTCCTAGTGGATAATATGTAATATGCTTGATGACCATTTGGTGTCTCAGCAGGCGGGTCATGTGCCAAGGCCATTGCCCTATAAGCTCTCTCTCTTTCTCTCTCTCTCTCTCTCTCTCTCTCTCTCTCTCACACACACACACACACACACGGATGAATGCACAATTTGAATGCTTTTTAAGGTAAAGCGAAATAGACAGGATCTTCATGTTTGAACAAGTATCTCCTGAAGATCCCAAAAGCATGTATATCTGCTAGCACCATTGAATGTTTAAATTCTATGAATGTGATAACCTTCGAAAGAAGGAAAATCAACATATAAGTCGCTTTCACAATCCAATATTAAAGTGAGCTAAGAAAAGCTCCTTCCAGATGGGCTGCTCAGCTTAAAGCTGAAGATGTACTCAGTTTACAGTTCCCCACTATTGGATGTGTATGTATGGCTGCATTTGATTCATCTGGTCATCGTGTGCATGTCCTCGTGCATTACTTTATCTCGAAGAGTCGCAAGAGTTTCTTCTTTCCACACGGAACTAAAGTAGTTTTATTATATGCCTTTGAATTTGCTTTGTTACAGGTCAGACACAACTTTGGAAATCGACTTGGTTTCTTTCCCTGCCATGAAAAATCTGCCTTGCTGGTGTGGTCATTAGTCTTTTCTGTCAACACACTTTCCCTACCGGTCTCTGCCTCATCAAATGTATAGCAGCATACGCAGTTTTTTAGAACTCTGACGTTATGAACCTTGAGGCCTGGAGCTCATGCTGGGTATTTTATGTAGATAGACATGGGATCGGTGAATGGACAGGTTTCCACTACTATCGTGCTTATTGAACTACATAGCACTAGATAGCACCGGCTATTTTGTGTTCACTGAAATGTCTTCATGTTCGCCAGACTTGGATGCGATTTCACCCGTTGACCATGATCCTTATCGTACTTACTGAGCAGAAAATTCTGTGTTTACTAGACTACTACAACTACAACTACAAATAAGCCTTTTCCCATACTAGACGGAGTCGGCTACATGGATTCTTTATTTTCACATATCCCTATCATGTGCCATGTTAGCAGTTAACTCACAATAAGCTAGATCATTCTTTATTGTTTCTTTCCAACACTTTTGTGGTCGTCCTCTACCTCTTTTAATACTTTTCAAATTTAGTTTTTTGTACCTTCTCATAGGTTCTTTTGATCTTCTTTCTATATGTCCAAACCATCTTAAATGATATTCTCATTTTATCCTCTATTAGTGTCACTTCTAATTTGTTTCTAATAACTTCATTATGTATACGGTCCTTTCTTGTATGATCACTCATTCATCTCAACATCTTCATTTTTGTCACAAACATATTTTGTACATATTATGATTAACTGCCCAACACTCAGAATTATAAAACATGGCAGGTCTAATTGTTGCTCTATAATATTTACCTTTTAACTTTAATGGTATCTTCTTATTACAAAGAATGATGCTCCTCTCCATTTTAACCAACCAGCATTAATTCTATGCATAACATCTCTATTAATTCTTCCATCACTCTGAAAAATTGACCCTAGGTATTTAAAACTTTCTTTTTGAGAGATGCAATGTGTGCCAATTTTAATTTCTATGTCCTTAGAAGTAACCAAATGATCAAACTTACATTCCATATATTTTGTCTTTGTTCTACTAAGTCAGAAGCCTTTGCTTTCTAATGTTTCTCTCCATAGCTCCAAGGGAGTCTGTCACAGGGTACCGAGAGAGGTTTTATCAAAGAAGTTTGTCATTCCTTCATGAGTCCTCACACATGTTTTTGCATCATCGTACATTTCTCTTATAAGGTTTATGTATGTCAATGGGATGCCCCTTTTTCCAAGGTTTTCTAAAGAACCTCCCTCGATACCTTATCGTAAGCTTTTTTTAGATCAATAAATATCATGTGAAGGTCTTTCTTTTTTGCTCTAAAATGTTCCATAAGGCGTCTCAAAAGGTGAATCGCTTCAATAGTAGATCTGCCTAGCATGAATCCAAATTGGTTCTCTGTTGTACTTGATACTTGTCTTAACCTACGTTCGATAATTTTTTCCCATAATTTCATAGTATGGCTCATTAACTTGATACCTCGATAATTCGCATAATTCTGAATGTCTCCCTTGTTCTTATATATGCGTATAAGTGTACTCGCTCTTCATTCCTCGAGCATATTTTGGTTTCTCCATATTTCATTAAATAATCTTTTGAGCCAAGTGATTCCTATTTCTCCTAGTATTTTCTAAACTTCTATAGGAATATTATCTGGTCCTACCGATTTACCACCCTTCATATGTTTAAGAGCCTCTTTGACTTCATTCTTTTGAATACGTCGATAGAAATTGTGGTTTATATACTTTTCTGATTTTGCTAACTCTCCTAAGCTAATACTAACATCTTTATTTTCATTCAAAAACTTATAAAAATATTTTTTTCATCTATTTCTTGTATCATCATTTGCCACTAGAATTTTTTCATCCTCGTCTTTGATGCATCTAACAGAATTAAGATCTTTAGTTTTCTTATCTCTAGCCCTAACTATCCTAAAAATATCTCTTTCACCCTATTTTGAGTTGAGTTTTTTATATAAATCATCACAAATTTTAGCTTTCGCTTCACTGACGGCCCTTTTTGCTTACTTCTTTGCTTTCTCATGAGCATCTAAAGTTTTACTAGTTTTCTTAGCATAATCTAATTTGTAACATTCCCTCTTTGCCTTGATTTTATTTTGTACTACTTCACTCCACCACCAAGCTTCTTTTTGTGCTGGTACACCTCCCTTAGATACCCCTAACACATCTTTCGCCACTTTCCTAATATGTATAGCCATATTGTTCCACATATCACAGAGTGTACCAACATAATTTCAAACATCTCCTTGAAGGATTTTTTGTTTAAATATATCTTCTTTCTCGCTTTTGAGGTTCCACCATTTAGTCCGAATAGCTCGATGCACTCTTTTTTTCTTTGTCCATTTTCTTATTTGTAAATCCATAACTAAAAGTCGATGTTGGGTGGTTAAGCTTTCTCCTAGAATTACCTTGCAATCTTTACAACATGCTCTATCTTTTTTTCTACAAATAAAGTAATCAATTTATGTTTGTGATAAGCCACTCTTATAAGTAATTAAATGTTCATCTCGTTTTTTGAAGATTGTATTGACTATAAAGAGATCAAATGCCATAGTAAAATTTAAAATCTCCCTACCTTCCTCATTTATATCCCCAAAACCAAAGTTTTCATGAATACCTTGATATCCTAATGCCTCTTTACAGACATGTCCATTTAAGTCTCCTCCTAAATAAATTATCTCCCTTTGTAGAATCTTTTGAATCACCTTATCTAACTCTTCCCAAAAAGTTGTTTTTATACTATCTTTTAGTCCTACTTTGAGTGCGTAAGCACAAACTATATTCAAAACCTCTGCTCCTAACACTAATTTCAATATCATGAGTCGGTCACCATATCGTTGTATGTCTACTACACTATCCTTTAAATCTTTATTTATGATAATACCAACTCTATTTCAAGCCTTTTCTTTACCTGAATACTATAATTTAAAACATGTATCCTCTATCTCCTTTGCTTTTTCTCCAACCCATTTTGCCTCTTGTAAACATAGAATATGAATCTTTCTCCGAATCATAGTATTTACCACCTCTATTAGCTTACCAGACAATGTTCCAATATTCCAAGAACCAATACGAATCTTATTATTTAAAACTAACTTCCTTACCCCCTGCATTCGTCCATATTGAAAATTCGAACACCCTCTCTGTAATTTATTTACTACATTCGAGCGACAATGTAGTGGGACTAACTTCTTTACCCACACCCGTCCATAATGTGGAAACCCTCTCTGCAATCACTACATTCGAGCGAAAATGTTGTGACCCTTGCTTACTTATCACTGCATTCGAGCTCTATAACGTGTCACTAGGCGAGAACGTCCCAAAGCAATGCTCATAATTTTTGTAATTCATGTTAAAAAAATCCGACGAAGTTTTACACTGGCTGTCGGAAGCCTAACACAACCCCCTCCTTTATCCGGGCTTAGAACTGACAATGCAAGGGTGATCCCTGACATGAGCGGAGTTTATGTGTTTACTAGAGTATGATAGAAATCTTCCTACTGCCTTGGTGAAGAGTTGGTTGGTTTTTGTTAACAACTTGGTAAAAGAAAGAACACCCACAATCCTGACTTCAGGACCAGAATAATGGCTGACAAACCACGGAAATCGATTCACATGTAAGAAATATTTCAGAAACTTTGCTGTTAACAATATGAAACATTCTATTCTTGCTGTTAGATAAATATCCCTTGTATCGGTAGTTTTTTCTATATATGTATCTGAAAATCTTCGACACATTAATTCTAGTTACATGAAAGATGGATGAGATTTCATGAATGGAGACTTCCACAGATTTTGCTGCCAAAGAAGCCAGCAGGCACGTAACCATATTCTAAAAATATGAAAGAGGCAATAATTTTCTAATATCACTAGATGAATAGGCGAAACATTGGCAATTAAGAGATGGTGAGACTATAATTTCGAAATCAGGAAAGTTTTTAACAGTTTCTGGTATAGTTGATCCCGATGGAGCTTAGAACAGGGTCAACCGAATCTTATCCACTGACAATACTTACATCAAACTGAAGTTAACTTCCTACAAAATAAATTTGTGAACAAAAAAACATATCATGACAGGAAATGGAGAATGCTTTGACATAATGGTCCACCAAGCTGCTTTACTAATCATTTTTCAATCATCAATGTCTCTTAGTTTCTTAGTTTCTGGAAGTTTCACATATAAGAGTCAAATATGCATTACTTGAGTAAACATAATTTCCCCTTAACTATTTGCATGCTCTGGTAATGTCTCCCTTTCTTTTGTTTGAATCTGTGTAAAGAAATTTGGAAAAGGCCTACAGCACACAATACATTTGCAAATTGAGATATTACACGTTTGAAAAAGAATTGTATCAAACACCTAAATTGGCCGCATACGTAATGTGATATATTGATTTAGTCATGAAACAATGTGCTTGATGTCTGGAAATGTAACATGAAACCAGTATTTGAACATTCAAATCAGGATGAAAGCTCTATGCATGTGTGCGCATACTTGGACACATGCAAAATCGTTAATGCCATCACCATTATTTGAACATTCAAATCAGGATGAAAGCTCTATACATGTGCGCACATGCTTGCACACATGGAAAATCGTAAATGCTATCACAAGCTAGACAAACACATACATGCAAGCACATACACACGAAATAAAGATAAACTTAACAAATAGATGTCATTCCTTCATTGGCAATTACAATGGGCAATCACACAATGCACAAATGAATCTTCAGTTCAAGTAAACAATCAGAACCAAAGAGTGCACTCACCATGTATTATTAACTAAACAGTAGATACATCAATCTTCTATTTCACTTCTACATAAGTAGCAGATGCTCTTGAACCAGGGCGACTATATTCTCTTCCATTCTTCATAATCAAGGATGGGAGGACTCTCAAAGAATTCACAACATTGACATTTTGTCCTGATGTGCAGCCATGATCCATAGGAAACCTATGCTTCAAACATGTCTTCTTCTCACATGACTTGCAAAATATAGAATTAGAGAAAGTTAGAACCTCCTTGCATCCTCTTATTGGGCACCTGGGCTTCTGCTTCAATTTTGGATCGCAACTTCTTGATGCCTTATGTTTCTCCATTAACGCCTTAATATCTGGTTCATCTCCTTTATCATTGCCAACATCATCAGTTTTCTTCTCACTCTTTATCTCAATGGATGTTGAACACACATCACATACCAACACCACTCTGTTGTTATACTCTTGTCTAGGGCATTTATGGGATCTATAGTTCCTATGCTCTAGACAAAAAACCTGTTGCATGAAATTTCACAATCAGGGTCAATTGTATAAATCAAAATATGGAGATTAACTAACTGGTCACAAGTAATCATTCATCAGCTTGTCTTATAACTTGGAAATAGTAAACTATCTAACATTCCTAGTTTTCCTTTCTATATATACCCACAGGAACTGGTACCAGGAAGAGTTTGATTGAACCATCAAGAGCAAAAGTACAAAGCTGTGACCCATGCTTCAGGGCCTATAGTAGGATGCAGCTGGTGCACCGGTGTAACATTATCTATTCCGATATTAGAAGGGTGCAAGTACAATCCATTGCACGATTGTCTAGGTCTGGCTACCATGGTATTGGCATCACAATAAATAGGGAGACATTACTGCAATTCAAATGAGTTGCAGCAAACCACAGTATCTAATCCTCTGTAGCAAATTAACCTTATTATTCTTTTGTTCCAGTCTCTTGGCAAAAACTGAACATCATGTTTCACACAAAACCAAAATTCCTCTTGCATTCTGTTTTCGAATACACAAACAAGCAGGCAACATTTCCTGCAATAAATCGTGATCTTGGGGAGGTTTCTATTGGTCGCAAAATAATAATTAGCAGAAAAGGTGCAGCTCCTATGGATTTGTTAATGCAAAACAATTCTCAACGGAGGCATTCAGGGTCAAACCGATGGGAGAGATGTTCTGTATTTCATAGCCATATTTTGCAGAGAGAGAGAGAGAGACAAGGTACTTTTTTTACAGTAATGTTGTTACAGGAGCAAAGCAGTGCCACCAGCGTTAATGTCAGCTAACGAATGTAGTGGATAGTAGTTGTTGATTGTTATGCAAATCGGGTTGCAAGGGTACAATCCAGTACGTTTGACATGGAGGAAGTGTTGCAAAGAAACTCGTCGATGTTTCAATGAGGTGTAGAACAATACCTTTTGTATTGTTGGTGTTGATTATTATTGTTGTTATGCCTCTGCAAAAAATTCAGAGAGGGCTACTTAAGATTTTGCAGCTAGTGAGGTTGCTGCAAAAATGTGAATAGCCACGAAGGCTGGTGAAAGATTATTGTGGCCATAAAGGTTGTTAAGTTTGTTGCAGCCATTAAGGTTGTTGAAGTTTATTGCAGCCATGAAACTATTGAAGATTGTTACAACCATGAAGCTGCTGAAGAAGAATAGTTATGAAAGGTGATAAAAGGTGTTATAGCGAAGAAGTTGTTGAAATGTAAACAGCTAAGAGGATTGAAAAATTCAAAAAAAATATGCATAAAGTATGATGTAATAGTTGGTGAATGTTTTCTATTGGGTCAAATAGCATAAATGCACATAGAAGAAAAGTTGAAGTGCAAAAAATGAGTTTTCTCACCACATATGCTTGAAAACCAAATCATAGAAGAGGCAGATGCATTGATTTTACAAGGTTACAATCCAGTACGTTTGACATAGAGGAAGTGTTGCAAAGAAACTCGTTGATGTTTCAACGAGGTGTAGAACAATACCTTTTGTATTGTTGGTGTTGATTATTATTGTTGTTATGCCTCTGCAAAAAATTTAGAGAGGGCTACTTAAGATTTTGCAGCTAGTGAGGTTGCAAGAAGTTACAGCCGCGAGGGCTGCTGAAATGTGAATAGCCAGGAAGGCTGGTGAAAGATTATTGTGGCCATAAAGGTTGTTGAAGTTTGTTGCAGCCATTAAGGTTGTTGAAGTTTATTGCAGCCATGAAACTATTGAAGATTGTTACAACCATAAAGCTGCTGAAGAAGAACAATTATGAAAGGTGATAAAAGGTGTTATAGCGAAGAAGGTTGTTGAAAAGTAGACAGCTAAGAGGATTGAAAAATTCAAAAAAAAGACGCATAAAGTATGATGTAATAGTTGGTGAATGTTTTCTATTGGGTCAAATAGCATAAATGCACATACAAGAAAAGTTGGAGTGCAAAAAATGAGTTTTCTCACCACATATGCTTGAAAATCAAACCATAGAAGAGGCAAATGCATTGATTCTTATAGAATATTGCAGTGTCACCAAGAAGCATAAAGTTTGAACCCTTGAGTTGCTGAAGTGAACAGCCAAGAGGGTTGGAAAATAGGTTAGTCAACATGTGAATAGGCGCAGAACCGACTAGTATAATCAGATGTTTGTATTCTGCTATTTGAGTGGTAGAGAGAAGACACCCAACCAACACACCAACAACAGCCACCATGTAAAGGGCCGCAGAAAAAGTCGATTGAAGTGTTGGTGGAGATAGTTCATCCTACCATAAAAATCAGCTTTCTCAAGAGAAAGAAAACATGATTTTTGAAGTGTTGATGCCCAAACACTTCATAGAAAAGAAGGAAGAGAGGGAACAGTCGATACCCATAAAAGGGTCTTGCGCTACCCAAGTATGTTCTTAATTGTTCAAGTTAATTTAAAGAAGCTTCATAGAGATTATTGTTGCAAGTGTGGTGAAGAAAGAAATAGTTTTTCGATAAGTTTGGAGTTTGAAGTATCTCACTCCCAACTTTAGGGGTGTTGAATAATATGTTGTATTAGTGTCATTTCTGTATTTTTTGATATTTTAGTATTATTGTAATTGCCCATAGTATTAAGGGCATTTTGGTCTTTTCTATATTGACTAGTCCACTATATAAGGATTGGTCAAGCTTGTATTAGGGTTAAGAAACATATTAAGAGAGAGAGAAAGAGATGGGGCAGCCTCCATTGAAGGGCTTGCCCCCTTCCGATCTCCAACTTTTTCTTTCAGATCTTTTCTCCTTTTTCTCGTGATTCGTTGCGTTTCTCCGAGAATTTCAATAATTGTAAGAAAGAATTATTAAACGTATGTTAGACAAGTATCAAGTACATAAAGAACCAATTTGAATTTATGGTAGAAAACCTACTATTGAGGCTATTCACTTATTGAGACATCTTATAGGATATTTTAGAGTAAAATAAAAAAACTTTAGTGGTCTAGAGAAAGCTTATGATAGGGTACCAAGAGATATTTGTTAGAGAACTTTATAAAAGAGAAGTATCACATTAATATATATTAATCTTATAAGAGATGTGTATCATGGTGTAGAAACATGTGTGAAGATTTATGAAGAAATAACCGATTTCATTGAAGTTAATATCGGATTACATCAAGGATCAACTTTAAATCCATATTTATGTATATTGGTCTTTAACAAGTTAACAAAATATATTAAAAATGAATGATATTGGTATATTATTTGTGGATTATATTGTATTAGTGGATGAATCTAAGGAAAAGGTTAATAGAAAATTGGAACCATATAGAAAAACATTAGAAAGTAAAAGCTTTCGATTTAGTAGAACCGGGTATATATGAAATATAAATTTGATCATTTGGTTACTTTGGATGAAATAAAAATTAAGATTGGCATACATTGCATCCCTTATAAGGAAAGTTTTAAGTATTTAGGATTAGTTTTTAGAGTGGTGGAGAAATTGATGGAGATCCAAGTTGGTTAGAATTGAGAGATGCATCTAAGTATTATGAATGACAAGAAGATATCATTAATGTTGAAAGGTAAATATTATAAAAGAGCAATTAGATTCGCTATGTTTTATGCTTTTAAGTGTTGAGTAGCTAATCATCAACATGTACCAAAGATGTTCATGGTAGAAATGAAGGTGTTGAGATGGGTGAATAGTCACATAAGGAAAGACCATAAAGGTTATTAGAAACAAATTGGGTGTAACATTTATAAAATAAGAGAAAATTGTTTAAGATGGTTTGGACACGTATAAAGACGACCAAAAGAAGCTTTGAGAAGAAAGTATGAGAAACTAAATTATGAAAATGTTGAAAGAAGTAGAAGAAGACAACAAAAGTATTGGAAGGAAATAATAAAGAATGATCTAGCTTATGTTGGGTTAACTGGCACATGATCAAGCTCTCCTGCAACAAAGAATCTATGTAGTATACGCTATCTAGTATGGCAAAAGGCTTTGTTGTTGTATTTTGTGGAGATGAGTATGGTCCCATAGAGAAGCTCATTTGAACAATAGCATACAAATGCTTTTAGAAAACCAGGAAAAAGGTGTCAACATTACAGCCTAAATGTAAGTTTCGAAAAGGGAACAGGTTTGATTCTTCATGACAAGTATCTTTCTATGAGCATTGCACACTAAAATTAATAAAATGCATGAGAAAAAAATATAAAAGTAACTGTGAAATTTTAACCTTTAAATGTTGTTGAAGGAATCATATGCGGGACACCTCTTTCCAGTTAACTTCAAAGGGCAAAGATTCTGGGTGCAAAGTTAACTAAACTTAGGTCCACATGAACAAGAACAAGAAAAAGATTCTGGATGCAAAGTTAACTAAACTTAGGTCCACATGAACAAGAACAAGAAGAAAACACGAGAAAAGGTGAAGAAAAGGAATAATAGGAGAAGAGAAAAAGGTAATTGCTAAGCATTGGAAGAATGCCAAAGAGGGAAAACCCTGGACAAAGAAAATGAAAAGTTTGAAACTCAAACATCGCATTTTTGCACGTCAATATGAAAACTTGTATATTCCCAAGAGAAAAAAATTCAAATTCTCAAGTTGAAATAGAAACAAATGAATGAGAAATTGAATAAATTAGCTGTGAATTAGGTCTTTATTGTGAAAAATATTACATGAGAAATTGAAACATTAGAACGAGCAATTGAAAAAGTAGCGTGAAGCAAGTCTTTATTATGTGGAGCACTAACATCCACTGTAGAAGGCTCATTGAGAGATAGAGAAGTATTGCTGGGATAAGTGAAGGAAACATGTCTTCTTTCTTTTTTCCTCTTTTTTATTTTCTTTACTTGTCTTCTCTTCCACTGATACGCACATATGTATATAAACATACATACATACTATGTGTGAAGATGTTTCACCCTCAAACTGTAAAAACTTTAAACGAAGGAATAGCAAGCTCTGCACAATTTAACGCGTAGCACCACATAATATCCTCTGTGCACCATTGTTAGCGCATGCTATTGATGCCTAGCACTATTTAGCTTTAACTTAACATAACTCGCTATATAGCATGCATGTTATTAGAAACACTGATTCGGGCAGAGAGACAAAGTGAGCTCCAATGACGATGTGAGAAATTAGATCAAGAACACTTCAAAAAAAGCCAAAAGCAAGGAAGGCTTCAAAAATGTTATGAAGCTTTTGGCGTTAATGCTAACATGCACAAGGTAGAGCACAATGGTGGCTAAAATCCACATAGTCAACTACAATTTATGTGCAAAATCAATTAAAACATAAACTCACTATCCACAAGCATTAACTGTACTTCAAAATACTACTCAAAAAAAAGTAAGAAATCTGAATTTAAGAATTTTGGTTAGAGGATAACCAGAAGACATATTCCCAAAAATTCACTACAATCCGACCGGACCCTTAGTTTCTCAATACATAAACTCTTTGTCCATGTCTACCAAGTCCAAAATCAATCTATTGCCTAAGGCCAACTTGATACTAGCTCACATGAGCCACCATTAGTGTGAGTCAGTGTAACGTCCCACAAGTATCGACCAACATGACATAGGGCCCGTTAACAAATACGAAAGTGACATAACCCATAGAATCAAAGACACATCAAAAGTTCATACAATAGAAAGAAATTCAAAACTACAAGGAGACTATCAATTCCTACCATAGTGAAAGACAAAGTATTGCTTCAACATCCCACATGCTCAGCGTCCATGTTGGCTATAACCTAAAATTCATATAAAATAAACCTTACCACCACATTATGTTCATAGACAGATATGATCTCTTCAGAGATAATCATACTAGACACATTGCACTATTTCAAATCAAGTGGTGATAAAATATATAACATCTAACAAAATAAATATCATTACAAAACATGTATGCATACTCAAACCGTGTTATCCGTATCGCACCGTATCGTACGTATCGTATCGTGAGAAGCCACGATACGATATGGTAACCTGTATCGTAAGATACAGGTTATCGTGCCGTATCGTACGATACGCCCCAAAAAAAATTCAAAATTTTTTTTTCAAAAATTTTTTTTTCAAAATTTTTTTTTTTTCAAATTTTTTTTGCGTGTTTCTGCCCTCTCTTTCCCTCTCTTCACTTCTCTTAAAGGCATCCTCCAATATGCTTATAATTTGGGTTTATAATTTCATTTATTTAATAAAAATAATGTATAAAAAAAAAATTATGACAAAACCATTTCCCTTTCTGTTACAACTTTTAGGTATATTTTTGCTAACAGTTTCTAATTTCATAAGATCGTAAACAATTAAAAACATTTAGTTCTCTCGGTTCATTGAGTAGAGATTTCACAACTTCACTATTTTAAGGTTCACGTTACATGACTTCCATTGAGTTGAACATGATCAATGTGTGTGAGGCTTAACTCAGTCTGTGAAGTGAGAAATGAAGCTCATGCATTAGTTAAAAAGCTAGTCTCCAATAAGAGAAAAAGGGGACATCATCAAGTAATAATATAACATCATTAAGGTGTCATAGACTCAATAATCAAAGAAATTGAGCTCTTTATTTTGCTCACATATGAAAATTAGCAAATATGACAACTACATGTACAAAGATAGCAGTTTGTTAATTTTGATATATTACATGAGTGAATTATGGAAGATAACGAAGAAAATGCACTCCTAAGTCCTAACTGAAGAAGACATTGCATGAATTAATTTGAAGTGCAACAACATCATCAAGGAGAAGATGAAGATTATTTAGTTAATGATCCTGATACAAATTTATAATATGTAAAATATAAATGTATTTCATTTTTTGATTCAAAATATATAATTTTGGATGCAATTGTTCAATATTAAATGTTCAATTTGTGCTAAACTTTGCATTATATGAATTTAAAGCAATTACCAGATTTTTTCAAAATTTTCCAGAATTTTATTGATTTTTTTCGGATTTTTACTAATTTTATTGATTTTTTAAATAATTTTTATAGTTTTTTAATATTAAAATACGATACAATACGATACGATACGCCCGTATCGTGGAGCCCAGCGATACGCGATACGATACGCGTCGGACAACACTGACTCAAACACTCATCAATATGCAACTTAGTTTCGATATCATAAACACTATAGTGTAAAAAACCATTGTCACACCATAGGAGTTGCCCGCACCATACTCTTATCTAGCCACGTGACTTCCGACAACACTCACAACATGTCGGGCCAGGATCTTGATACCTCACAAGTGCCCACCAAGTTCAGCCCCTCGGGTCTATGGGGCAAAAGTATTTGGATACCCCACTTATCCCTAACTTAGGTATATCATAACTGACATGAGTTGTCCACTGCAATTATAAGTGCAAACTAGCTCAACCAACGAAGTAGCAAATACAACTCAACACATCTACGAGTTAAGATTATCTGATAAGCCCATCTATAATCCACTAACATCATAAACTATCGTGGAAAGTAAATCCATACCGATAATATTTCACTCGCTTATAATGACAACCTGATACTAACTGATGTGTTTATCTATAATCTATCAAAGTATCATACCATCGTGAAAGATAGATACATACTCATTAAGCGGTTTACTCACACACAAGCACACTAATATCATGCATCCATATAGTCATCAAAATCAATTAAAACTTCCTCTAGCAAGAGAACACATCCACCTACCCAATATCTCTATCCATATCCAAATATTATAGTGTTAACTCCCCCCTTAATAAGTTCAATCTAACTCCTAAATCATGATAAAAACATAATATTATTATTCAATCCAATGGTTTAAATCACGTCGAAATTGAATCTTAAACGAGTATGAAAACCCTAAAAACCTAATTTGGTTTCATATAATCCTGTTTAGATCCTATAAAAGTTTTTAAAAAGTATCTCATTTCACTATATACCCAAATCCAGATCTCGAACCTTGTCTCTCTGATGATTTGATGTTTGGGGGCCGACACATGTCGAGTCGGTTCACCCGCCGGTTCCTCCGATATTTCAAAAACCAAACATTCCTCCCCGGGCAAACGGACTGCTTGCCCCCTATCATCCTCCACCCATCAACCCGGTTTCTCCACAAAAGACGAGGAAAGAAGCGGGTGACCCCTTTTTCCCAAAATCTCTCTGGAAACAGTTACCTTTAAAACGAACGAGAGAAGGATGGTTCTCGTACCTTGGCAGCTTAACATATCGATTTGACCGTTTTCCCCTTCAATCGATCATTCCCCGGCGATTACTGAGATTTTCTTGCGGTCTTCCTCCTTTTTCCGTCGTTTCTCTCTCCAGCTCTCTGGCAAGAAGGCGGTCGCCGCCTTCGGCTTCAAGTATCGGGTCCCATGTGGGACCCGATTGGATCGGATTGGGTTCGTTGGACCCAATCTGGTCCAAACTTCACAGTCAGCGAGCACAACCGATGGCCAAACCAAAATTGATAAGATTAGAAACATTAATGATGCAGTGTTTTGGATGAATTTATTGGCCTAAACGAATACACTGAAAAACAACAAAGTACATACCGGTATTTCTAGTGATATCTTCGTACAAAAGAATACGCGGAGATAGAGAGGGGGAGGGGGGGGGGGGGGGGGGGGGGGGGGGGGGGGTTACCTTTCTGCATCCATCGCACTCGAATGGGAGGAAATCCAGTTGATGGCATTCATCAAATTGGCAGTGCCGCCCCAGATAAAGAAGATCTCTTCCTCCACCCCCCATCTTGGTTTCTCAAACTGATCGGAACCTTTTTCCTCTTCTCTTGCCAACTTCTTTGCACAAAGAATCAAGGAAATTTGCATCCTGCGCTGGCGTTTATAGGCTCACCACAAGGGAGCAGCTATCTTGGACAGGAAGTCATCCGTTACGTCGGTTTTCTTACGTGTCACGATTGACGTCTTTCTTCGAAATTCTTGTAGCGCCGACTCTTTTGGGATTTGAATTGTCAATCTGTCTGGTAATGAGCGGAGAATCGACAGCTGGCACTCGGCAGCTAGGTTCGTTCACATTTTAAACACAGGGAAGAGAACTCTGCCCAACTTATTGATTTACCCAAACTCTCGGTGGCTCCAAAATTTTGAGGAGGTCCAAATGATTTAGATCCGAATAAGCACCTATATCTAAATCCAAAAACCGATCTCTTAAAACTAGACTTCTTCCTAACCCAATCGAAGGCCACCCCTATAGACACCCATTAGTAGACATAAGTTCCGTACTAAAGGGGGTTACAATACATACACCTGTTTTTACTAAACATATACTCTTTCATATTTTTTTTTAAATACACTTTACAGTCTCAATGTGATTTTCTCTTTCGTACGGATGGTTTACCTTTATCTTCAACCTATCATGGTTGTTCTCCATTTGACAAGTTCATCGTGCTTCTTTCTTGTACCAAGAAAGTTATAAAGATGGTTTGAGTCATCCATTCTGACAAAATTGAAGAACCATACATGAGCGGCATATACAATATTGGGGCTTTTTTGTTTTCGGTTTTATATTCATGTGCTCGTGTTATTTGAAGGATTGTGGTTGCATCAATTGAAGAATCGTCGATTGAAATTGAGTTAGGTATTGTAAACACCCAAAAAAAATCTCAAAACATTTGATTTTTTAGAAACTTTGCATTTTTAAGAAAAAATTACGATTTTGGGTCTTTTAAAGGTTTTCAAATAAAGACACATTAAACGAACTAATTTTCGCACCAAAATTTCGTAGGTTACTCTCGAAAGGTAGTGCAGCTCGAAAAGGGTATACCTAAAACTCACTCTTCTCAAAACTCTCTACTCGATCTTCCTCTTTGTAGTGTAGGACCGGTAAATCATTCATATGCATCTGATATATCAAATCACACTCATGCACCTACAACCCCACCAAATGTGCCAAAGAATGTAGATTTTCAAGGTGCACCGAATGTCCCGCACCAACAAAAAGAATTTCAAAATGAAAAACAAAAAGAAAACAAAATTCAAAATATGGTAGACATGGTTACTCCTAAGACATACATCGATAGGTACACCTAACCCTACCATGTATAAACAAATTTCTTTGAGCCTAGGTTTGTCTCATAAACACAAGCCTATGACCATGACTTCCCGAACATCCCTAAACCAACCAACCGACTTTTGTTTTCCTTTGAATCCATACATTTTCACTTCGCAAGGGATCAAACATGCTCTCCATAACATCTATATAAACTCAAACCGTCCACCCCTAAGAGCACATTGGGTTGCACCTAAGATCAGCCCCGAACCGTTTAGGGTCACACGTATCCTAGAGGCACCCAAGGCAAATCCTTCCAAAGTCATACACCTCCTAGACACACCCCAAATAACTTGACTGTATAACCATGTCATGGACGATACATCATTCCAAGGCTATCTTCTTTATCAAAAAATTTCAAAACTCAAAAAACCTTGGAATATGTTATTGAACATGGGATATGCACCATACAAGGGTCTAATTGCCAAAAACCAAGGTAGGTTAGAACCCATTGTGCCTCTACCTAACTTGGGTCGACATGGATTAGGATACACCCCATCCATAACCCCTCAGTCACCACCTAAGACGATTGGGTCAAAGGTGCCCTCAAACCAACTAAAACTGAAACCTATGACTTAGACCTATTGTTTAAAGTGTAATTCATGGTGTTTTCTTTGTAGGTTTGATGGAATACCCCTTTTTAAAAAAAAATCCAAAAAAGTATTATTTGGAAAAACCAAAAAAATCTAGAAGATTTCCAAAACCCAAAAACATAGAAAAAATTAGAAAATTCCAAAAAGAAAGTCTTTTATTTTCGTCCTTGTAGCATTTGTTTAGAAAAAGCCAAAAAAATTGAAAATCCCCAAAATTTTGGTTTTCAAAACCGTGTAGAAATTCCAAAATCGGTTTTGACAAAACTCATGTACATCGTCCACCCCTAGGGGCACATTAGGTTGCACCTAGGATTCATCACAAAGATATCAATCAAACCAGACCCCAAGTGTGCATCCTTGATGCACCCGAAGCCCCGGACCCACCATGGACATGAAGCTAACTCCGGGTTTTTGTATATTATGTATAGGTTATCTCTAAAATCCAAAAAAATCTAAAAAAGAAAAAATCAAAAAAATACAAAAATATTTTTCAAAAAAAAAAAAGAAGAAAGAAAAACCAAAACCATTTTCTTCAAATTGTCAATTTCCTTAGAGATGACTTGAGTGATATCAATTTACATGAACTTCCTCAAAATCAACAAATTTTTGGACTTGGGAAAACATTCAAGTTCCTTAGGTGACCAACATAGGAATCAAACCTATACCCAAAATGCTTCAAGGCTAGGATCATATCATGCATATTCCTAAGCCATGCCGAAAACCAAGATAGTGTATGTAAGAGTCATTCATGCATTTTGTTGAAAATCATTCATCACATACCACAATAGGGGTCAGTCATAGTGTATGAATGCTTGTGTCATCTCTATCAAAGTAGGGGCATATAGAGTGCATTCCCTAAACACATTTCATGGAAACTTAACACATTCATCATTTCATAAACCATGTATCTCCATCATCTCATATGGAATACACTTTACATATCATGCGCATCATTCACCACAAGAAGCCCACATCCTCTTGAAAGGTGGCAGCCTAAGTGGAAATGTCCCTATGTCATAAAAAAAAGTCGATCATGCATATTGGTTAATTGATGTCTAGGGAAAAAACTTGGTAGACCCTATAAATGCCATATATAAAAAATATATTATGATTAGTGTCTACCACAAATTCTTTCAAAATGATTTTCAAAATGAATCTTCTTTAATTTCTTGAAGCAAAGACTAAGTCAAATATATGCCTCTTAACTAGGAATTGATGCTCTATGAAAAGTGGAGTGTTTTCAAAATTGATTAAATGACATTTCAAAAGTCCGTCTTTTACAAGATAGAGCCTAGTTCAAAATAGAAAAATATTTTCAAATTGTATATGCTATTATGAAATAGGGCATACTTGATTAGACCGAGTATCTAGAGGGATAAGTTGTTTCCCCACTTCATTCTATCCAAAAAGGAAAATTAGCAAAAAGTCAAAATAAAAAAAAAGAGAAGAAAATAAACCTCCAATATAGAGGTATTCTTAAAAACAAAAAACAAAAACCTCCAATATAGAGGTTCTCTTTGAAAGAAAAGAAAAATAAAAGTCAAAGCTCAAAAGAGTAGTTTTCCATCAAAAAATACTACGGGACACTTTAGAAGGGACCATGGAAACTCTCTCCCATACCCTTATATCTTATCTCAAAAGCAAAAAAGTCTGTCATTATGATCCTAAAGTAGAAATAGAACCTACCAATTTGGATCTTATTTTGTTTGAGGATTAGGTCTTATAGTGTGGAAATGAAGTTTTGAAATGTTAAGTTTTTCCAATAATAAAAACCTCTCTACCCAGTAATTTTGCGTTAAAACCAAAGTAAAGGGAAATATAGGAGATAAAAGTCATTTTCTATAAAAACAAAAAGAAAGTATCATTTCAAAATTGATTTTTACAAAACTGAAGGCATCAAGCAAATGAACATGAATGACATCCCACTTAGAGCAACCAACTTTCATGGGATATCTCCTAAATAAATCATGGAGATCATCCAATATACATGATTCATCCATTGCATACATCTCATGCCCATATGCATTTATAAATGGTCTTATGCACATATGATCCTTACATTAGTCGACTACCATCCATGTTGAGTCACCTTTGCTAGAAATCCTCTTCCATTGGAATTAGGATACCCCAAGTCTAAGAAATGAACCCCTTAACAAAGATTGACAAAGTTCATGAAATCTTGATTCAACTTAAATCAACTCTTGCATTAAAAAAAATAAAATTTTTATGAGTGTTATTCTTTACCATTAACCAAATAAATTTGGATTACTGCCAAAGAGGGGAATCTGTAAACACTCAAAAAATTTCTCAAAATATTTAATTTTTTAGAAATTTTGCCTTTTCAAGAAAAAATTGTGGTTTTGGGTCTTTGAAGGGTTTTCAAATAAAAACACCTTAAACAAACTCATTTTCACACCAAAATTTTATAGCAACCTCAAAATAAGGATAAATGGAACCCCTTTAAAAAAATCTAATTTTCACAAAGAGCCAAAAAAATGATTACTTTGCCCTTAAGTCCAAATTGGCAGGATTCTACTTTTTCAAATGATTGCCTTAAAAGAAAGAATGGTTTCAAATAAGTTTTCAAAGAAACAAATAAAAATGAGACATTGGGAACCAAACCAAAAAATGTTTGCAAAATATCAAATTTACAAAAACCTTTGAAATTCAAAAACAAATCAAATCCAAATCAGATGTCAAAAACTCACCCGATTGAGAATAGTCCTACTCCGGGACCCTACACTAATCCAAAGGGTTAAAGCGATCTAAGACCCTACACCTAAGGATTAAAGTGGTTTGATACCTTACACCCAACAAAGGGTTAAAGTGGTTGAAACGGTAAAGACTATCTCATGAAGCAAAAGTGGGTCACCCATGCAAACAAACATTGGAAATGAGAATCAATTATTTTCCAAAAAGAATATTTGAAGATTTCGTTAAAACTCAATATTTTCAAATATATCTCAAATGAAATAGTTTTAAGTAATAAAAAAGAAAATGTTTGAAACCATAAATCTTAATTGAAAAGATAATCAAGCAAAATAAAATTCCTAAAGATAAGATTAAATGAAGCATCCAAATCAAGCCTCGAAGTGGGGTCATCCTGAGTTCAAAATTGTAGACCCAGAAAATTCCCACTTCTGGTTCTTAAGCCTGAAGTGAACCTTTTCGTGTGTCTAAGTCGTTTTTAACAAAAAGGGGCGTGCCAGCTAGCTTGCTTAAGCTAGCGAAGAAAGTTTTTGAAATCTGAGTCTGTCGGGGCGACTGTGAGCAAGTGAGCTCTTTTCGTCGCAGACCATTTTACACCGATGCGCAAGGGTCAGTCTGTACGCTTGGCAAAGTCTTTAAAATCAAACCTCTTTAAAAAATACCTGAAGTATTTGGGCTTTATTTGTACGATTGCAAGTTTTATTACACGTGGGATTTGCATGTGCCTATGTCTTTCTTTTTAAGCTTTTTTAGGGCCAACTAGGTATGTGCACAAGTGACCTAAGTTGGGCGATTTTTGCACGGGAGTGTGGGGTTTGCTTTGATGCAATATGCGTCCTAACTCGTGGTATGGCGTATATGCAATGCAAACTCACACAACTCCAAAGGAAAAACCCGAATTGAAAGACAATGCGGAAGGGAAATGACTTAATGTAAATTGCAAAAGGGAAATATGGCTATATCTTAAGAGCGGAAAGGCTCAATTGTGCAAGTGTGTGTCGTGTATATATGGAAAGACTATGCACACAACTGAACCTTAAAACCCAAATCTTAAAGACATAGCCAAAGGGAAATACTTATAATATATATGGGCCCGAAGGTCGCCAACGTGTGCGTGGGTGTTGTGTGTATATGTAAAAGACAACTCACATGACTTGTAATATGGCCTTGACTAAGGTCTTGGGAGTAAGAGCGAAAGCTCAATGTGTGTGAGTGTGGAAATTGAAAGACCACGCACACAACTTGAATTAAAACACCCAAGGGAAATTGCAATACGGCCTTGACTAAGGTCTTGGGAGTAAGAGCGAAAGCTCAATGTGTGTGAGTGTGGAAATTAAAAGACCACGCAAACAACTTGAATTAAAACACCCAAGGGAAATTGCAATACGGCCCTTACTAGGGTCTTGGGAGTAAGAGCGAAAGCTCAATGTGTGTGAGTGTGGAAATTGAAAGACCATGCACACAACTTGAATTAAAACCCACGCAACTTAAAACATATAGGTATAACTATATCTTAAGGGCTGATTAGGCCCGTGTGTGTGCTAAAATTGTGTGCAACTAAGAGCAAAATGGCTCTAGTGCACGTGTGTGTGGGTCTGCCAAACCACATTATTACAAGCGGGGGAGGCAATGCTCCATTATTACAATCCCGTATCAAATTTAATTAAATGTAAGCAAGTTCATAATAAGGACCGAGTTAGGTACTTACATGTAGCTGGTTCGGGTGTAACTTGCTTAGCTTTGGCCTAGTGAGTCACCTTGGATAGCCAATGGGGAGCTCCTTGGTTGCGTGTGGGTGCCAAGTAGGGTGAGAGCCGAATGGAGACTTGATGATGGCCGGGTGGTGGGCACAGCAAGTAAGCATGTTAGGTGGGGTTGTGGTAGGTTAGGGTGTTAGGTGATGATAGGTCAAAGGTGGAGGCTTAGCTAGGGGCTGGGAAGTGGATGGCTAAGGGAAGGTGGGGAGGTAGGGTGTGAAGTGGCCGAATGAGTGAAGAAGAGGCAGGCTGTGGTGGCGGGTGATGGAATGTGTGGCCGGGTAAGAGAGGGGTGAAAGAGAGGTTAGATGGGGCTGAGATGGGGTACTAACCGTGGGCTGGTGGGTGAGGTGGTGGAAGGAGGTGGCAGCCGAATGGGGTGTGCAGTCAGGTGAGGGAGTGAGAAGGTGAAAGCCGAGTGGAATGTGTAGCCGGGGGGAGTGTCGGTGGAGGTGGTTCAGTTGGGGGGTGATGGAGTGAGATGGGGTGGAAGAGAGGGCAGGTGAGAGAGGAGAGAGAGAGAGCTAGAGCCCCTTTTCACACAAAAGGAATGGGTTTTATAGGCAAGGGGCTGGGGTCGGTTGGGAGTGGTATGGGGTAGATATTTAGGATAAGGTGGGCTGTGGTGGGGTGGTTTGGGTAGGTCGGCTAGGAAGGGTGGTATGGTGGTTTAGGATAGGTCAGTTAGGGTGGTTGGGAATTAAAGATTATGGTCTAATTAGGTGGATTAAGGTGGGATTAGGCTTAGTCTAACTAGGGTCTAGGTGGTCTAGTTAGGTTGGGTGAGCTAGGTGAGGTCGGCTAGGTATGGTTGGGACGGTTTTGGGTGAGGATGGCTAGGATTGTGTCAGGTTTAGGGGGGAGTGGCTAGGTGAGGTGGGTTAGCTTAGGGCTAGGTTTTAGGAGCATTCCCTTAGCATCGATCCATGGACCTAGTTGTAGCCATGTTCATGTTGGTGCAGCCCCAGGTTAGGTGTAGGTGCATACAAGCTCAAACCCACACTCTTAGGCTAAACCCACATGGTTAACCCACCCTTGACTAAAGTCAAGCCCACCAACTTTCTCACTCATACTTTATTATCCCATTCTCTCTCTATACCCAAGCTTTTCACGTGAATTCTCTATGGGCCCCACCTCCATTTATGAGAAGGTGATGTGGGCCATGGATGTGGATATTGGATTGGATCTTTGAATCCAAATCCAAATCCAAATGTATGTTTGGGTCTGGATTTGGATATATATGGCCCAGATCTAGCCCAAATCTGATTTTCTAATTCCTTCATGGCATTTCGAAATGGACGGTTTGTGCGGGGCCTGAATGCATCAATACTCCGTCTTGTGTTGGGTCTTCGCCAACATTGTCGTCCACTCTTCTTCTCACCTGCCGGAGATCATTTTGAACAATTTTGTTGATATTAGGGGCTTGGATGTCCGAGAATCTGTGGATGATTCTGATATGAGAGTTGATGTGCCGGGCTTGAAATATGCTACGGGTCTGGGCTCTCTTTCGCTTCTTCGGTCCTACTTTCATCAGGCCAAGTCGCTTTTCGGGGTTTCAAAATACCTTTTTAAGGTTTTAAAAGTTGTATGTATATAATTTTAGAACATATATGGTTTAAACATATGTATAGGGTTGTCTGAAAGACTCCTGGATTTCTAGACTCAAAATAGCCCTTTGGGGCTGCTTTTGTAAAACCAGAAATTTTTGGAAAAATCGTGGGATTTCGGGGTGTTTACAGATGCCCCTCTTTGGCATTATCCAAATTGATTTGGATAATGGCAAATACGACAACACCCCTTTCTATGTCTCCCTAGATCTATCCACGAAAATATGGGATCGTCCCAATTTTTAAGCAAAATATCTCTTTTAAACCTGATAGGAGGAGATATCGCGCCAAAGGGATATTTCTATGGTTTCTGGTCCTAAATGGGATCATGTTTATGCAAGTGTTTATGCGTGGATATGTACGTGCATGTCATGGATGAGACGCCAAGAATGGCGACCTCCCAAAGACCAGAGGGCATGGTCGAACTCTTGAGACTTACCAAGGTCTGCTGCTCCAAGTGAGCAAACCCTACGTTGCTCGATGTTCGATTTTTCAAAATCTATTTACAAAAGGGAAAACTGCTTTGAGCTTCAATCCTAAGGATCTCGAGCTCTTCTGGTTTGCCTTTTGCTTGAGTCTTGACACTCGCTAATCTAGCGGAGGTTTTATAAGAAAACAAGCTATGTTTCAAAATCCCTACGCCTTACTCGAAATGTCGAATTCTCAAACAAAATGAAATTCAAGTAAGTAAATCCTATTTTTACTTTAGGATTCCTCGAAATGAACCATATTTTACTTGGGATAAGCTAGGGAAAGAGATACCATGGTCCCTTCTAGAGCGTCCCGTGGTTTGAGGCATAGAAGGTGAAAAACTGCTCTTTTTTTGAGCTTTTTGGCATTTTTTCCTTTTTTTTTCTTTTCATAGAGGGTCTCCCTTTGGGAGTATTTTTTCTTTAGGGCTTTTCATAAGAGAATCGAATTTTTCTTTTTGATTCTGGTTTCTTTCTTTGGGGAAAGAGATTTTGGCGGGGATTTCCCTTTGATTTTGGCCATATTTTCCTTTTGGAAGGAGAAGAGAAGAGGGGATGACTTATCCCAAGGTCATACTCGATCCATTCCAGATCAGCCTATTTAGAAATAGCACGTACTACTTGCAAGTATCTTGCTATATTGAACTAGGCCTTTCTTTGTAAGAAGAAGGATTTTGAAATGTAACCATGTATTTGGAAAGCTCCACTCTTTCACAAGTGCGAATTCTCTCACTCAGGGTCACACAATTCGCCTTTGAAATTTACTTTCGAAGTTTCAAAGCAACTATCCCTAAGGATTTTCAAAAACTGGGAATTTAACCCAAACCCTACACATAATACTTCTTTAAGTATTGAATATTGATAGGATCTGCTAAATTCCTACCTTCTACATCGATCAACCAATATGAGTTGTTCGTGGTGGTTGCACGCACAACATAAGGTCCATCCCACTTGGGGTGCCAATTTCCAAGTGGATGCGGGCCACGATAGTGGATGATTTTCAAAACCAGATCTCCCACTTCAAAGCGGCGAGGTCTCATGTGTTTGTCATAATGTCGGCTTATCCTTTGCCGGTATGCATGAGCATGATCCATAGCAAGGAGTCGCCTTTCATCTAGCAAATCTAGTTCGGCCATCCTAGCATGCTGAAGCGTCTCTAGGGGGAGGTCGAGTGCAATGGATGTATGGAATGAATGTAATTGTGTATGAATGGGAAGAATGACGTTTGTGCCATAGACCAACTCGAATGGTGTGGCATTCGTGGGAGTCTGGATGGAAGTCCTATAAGCCCATAAGGCTTCATCCAGCTTCTCGTGCCACGTCCTACCCTTCTCTAAAGTCTTCTCAATTATACTAATGAGAGTTTTATTCGTGGCTTTGGCTTGGCCATTGCCTTAAGGGTAGTAGGGCGAGGAGAAGTGGTGAGCTATGCCATAAGTGTTGCACAACTTGACCATCCGCTCGTTTTTGAATGGGGTGCCATTATTGGACACAAGGTCTCTCGAAACTCCAAATCGAGCCAAGATATTTCTCCTAATGAAAGCCACCACATGTTGCCCCTGTACGTTGGCCAGGGAGATGGCTTCGACCCACTTAGAGAAATACTCAGTGGCTGCTAAGATGAACCTATGCCTATTCGATGCCTTTGGAAATATTGGGCCTACAATATCAAACGCCCACATGGTAAATGGCCAGGGGTTGACCACGGAATGCAATGAAGATGATGGGATATGAATGGCGTGCCCATACACTTAACATGGATAACACTTCCTAACATGATCGTGACAATCCTTTTTCAGGGTGGACCAAAAATAGCCCGCTCTAAGTATTTTCATCGCCATCATGTTGGCATTAACATGACCTCCTTATTCTCCATCGTGGAATTCATGCATAACAATCCTAGCCTCCTCTAAGTCGATACATCTTAGTAGGATGCCGGTAAAACTTTTTTTGTACAAAACCTCACCCAGAATGGTGTATCGGGTAGAAATTTTTCGGATGAATGGATGTGGCATCCTCAGCAAATCCCCTATTTTCTAGAAAATATTTAATATCATAGAACCAAGGTTTTTCAACATAATCTGGATTATTTTGGCAAATATCCAAATCGTGTGTGGATGGAGTGGGCGCATGCCATATTTCTAAGGATCGAGTTCCCAAAATGGGATCGATCTTTAGGGCTGAACCCAAGGAGGAGAGGGCGTTGGCAATGCCATTATCCTCTCTTCCTATGTGTGTGAGTCTACACGATTGGAATGACTCAACCAATCGAGTGGCCAACTCGTGATATGGAAGGAGTTTTTCATTTCGCACTTGCCAAATTTTTAAAACTTGGTTTATAACAAGGAGCGAATCTCCAAAGACCTCGATGCATGATGCCCCTAGAGTTTTCGAAATCCTTAAGCCTTGTATGAGTGCTTCATACTCAGCTATGTTATTGGAACATTCGAAATCTAGGCGGATTGCTATGGGGATCTCACCCTTTTCAGGGGATATGAGGATGACCCCAGCACCAACCCCTCGTTGGTTTCGTGCCCCATCGAAGTGCATCTTCTACACTTGGTTTTCGAAAGAGTTTGCCAAAAAGTGGTTTTGAAAATGGTTTTGCAATATACCTTCATCAGGCATTTCACTGAATGTGGGATATGCGTCCTCCAGGGGGAACTCAACCATGTAGTCAGCTAGGGCTTGCCCCTTAATGGAGATCTGATGATAGTATTTCAGGTCATACTCCATTATAAGGAGTTGCCATTTGCCCAATCTACCAATGAGAATGGGTTTTTTGAACAAGTGCTTGATTGGATGAAGCTTGGACACTATCCAGATCTCATGATCTAGGAAATAGTGTCGAAATTTTTGGCAGGCCCAAACTAGGGCCAAACACGTCTTCTCCATGGCTTGGTAATTCCTTTCGTAAGCCAAGAGAGTTTTTGAAATATAATAAATGGCATACTCCTTATGGGTGTCAGCCTCATATTGAGCTAACAACGCTCCCAAGGCATTCGCATGTACCGAAATGTAAAGCAAAAGAGGTTTTCCTTGCTTTGGAGGATTCAAAACAGGGGGATTAACTAGGTATGCCTTCAATCTTTCAAATGACTTTTGGCAGTCGTCATCCCATGAAAATTTCGTGCCCTTCCTCAACAATTTGTTGAAGGGTTCGCATCTAGTCGCCAGGTTTGATATAAACCTGCGAATGGATTGTAATCGACCCTAGAGGCTATGAATCTGCATGAGATTGGAGGGTAGAGCCATGTCTATGATGGCTCGACACTTAGAGGGGTCAACTTCTATACCCCTTTGGCTCACCATAAAGCCTAAGAGCTTTCCGGACTCTACTCCGAATACACATTTCTGAGGGTTTAGCTTTACTTTTCGGACCCTTTCGAAAATCTTTTGTAAGCATTCGATGTGAGTGCATCGAGTTTTGGATTTTGCCAAGAGATCATCCACATATACCTTTACAAGCTCATGAATCTGATCATGGAAGATCGTGGTCATGGCTCTCTGGTATATTGCGCCGACATTTTTCAAACCAAAGGGCATGACTGTATAGCAGTATGTCCCCATGGAGTTGTGAATGCGGTCTTACCCGGATCTCGTGGACTTAATTTGATTTGATTATACCCTGAATAAACATCCATAAACGAAAACATTTCATGATTTGCAGTACTATCGACTATCAAATCTATGTTTAGTAAAGGATAATTATCCTTTGGAGTGGCTTTATTCAGGTTTCTGAAATCGATGCATATTCGAATTTTCCCATTGGTTTTTTGAACTACAACGATGTTTGATAACCAATTAGAATACGCAATGGGTTTTATAAATCCGACTTTTAGTAGATCTTCTAAACCCTCTTTGACTTGTGCGTGTACATTCAGATGTATTTTCTTAAGCTTTTGCTGTATGGGTTTTACATCCGCATCTAAGGGAAGATGATGTTCGACAATACTGGAGTCTATGCCCGGCATGTCTTCATACGTCCATGCAAACACATTTAAGTAAGTTTGTAGAAATGCAATGAATGCTCATCTTTCATGCTCATGCAAACATGCGCCTACCTTAATGAGTTTGGGATTGAAATCACTCCCTAGGTTTACCTCTATGAAATCTCCTTCTACTGAATTGAAAGGTTTTTCAAAATCGAGAATTTTATGAAATTCTGAGAGCTCAAAAGTGGGATCTTCCTTAAGGGGATCCACTTCTAGGCTTCGATCATTCTCGTGGTTTATAGATCCTAGGGAATTTGATGCATGGATTTTCAAAAGACCTGATTTTACACTTGGAATTTCTATTGATTTTGAAATTTTTGGTCTGGTTATTAGGACAACGTTTCTTTCGAAATCCTTTTCTTTTTCCAAAGCCTTACCAGGAGCAGCTATGTACAAAATCTTTTTAGAATTTTATAAATTTTTGATTTTTTTGTGCTTTTGCAAAACGAATATTTTGGGAACTATACAAACTACTCTTTTTTCGAGATTTTGATTTTCCAATGTTTTTGGTTTTTGCAATTTTTCCATTTTTTCGATTTTGAGTTTTTCAAATGTTTTTGTATTTTTGATAAAGGGATCTTCCATCATACCTACGAAGGGAAAACACTATGGGTTAGACTCGGAATAAGAGGTCTAGATTGTAGGTTTCTTCTAGGGTAGGCTCCAGGGCACCTTGACCCAGGTGGTCATAGGGGGTGGCTCTGGTGGTATTTTGGGAGTATAGCTGGTCCCATATCGGCTTGGATTGGCCCTAGGAAGTATGGGTTCTAGGAGACCCTGATTTTGTGCCCCTAGACTCTTATAAGGTAAATAGCCCATGTTTAACAGCATGTTCCACGATTTTTTGTTTTTAGAGAAGTTTGAATACAAATCGTGGTCCTGGAACTTGTTGTCGTCTATGTTGTGCACATAGGACTTCTTGTCTAGGGGTTTTGGAAATAAGGGGTTTTTGGATTTTCCTAGAAGGGTCAGAACTTTGAGGGGGCCAGCCTTGGGCGACCCCTTCACATACACGTCCTTCCTAGGGTTGTGCAATATGAGCCTTGGTGGCTCGAGCATGGTTTGCCCCAGTTTCACCTCATGGGTTTGGGAGCTTGACAAGCAGGGCGAATTTATGACCCCCTGAAGTTGAGGATGACTCTCTCCTAGGATCACTACGACTTTGTCCCTGAAAGGGATCTTGACACACCTGTGGAAGGTGGATAGCATAGCGCACAAGCTGTGTATCCAGGGCCTTCCCAACAACAGGTTATAATGGGGGTGGATGTCTAAGACATGGAACACCCCCGTGTGTGCTATCCCTCCCGTTTCCATGGGGAGTTCGATAGATCCTAGTGGTCTAGACGCATTCCCATCGTATCCAGTGATAACGATGGGACTTGGATGAACAGATGTCAAGGTGACTCCGATTTGATTCGCCACATGAAGTGGAAGGATGTTGAGCCCTCCTCCCCCATCGACAAGGCACCTATCCAGAGAGTGGTTATTTAGAACCATCTCGATATGCAGGGCCTGGTTATGGGACTCGTAGGGTCTTTCTACATCGTCTTCCGAGAATACAATGGACGTTTTCGCTCCTATGGAGGCCACTTGTTTGGACAAAGATTCAGGGATAATGTTCGAACTAACCCTTGCTCTTTCTAGAATTTTCTCTAATACTAGTCTATGCCTAGGCGAAGTTTGTATTAGCTCTAGGATAGACATATTGATAGGAATCTTTGAAATATGGTTTTTGAAATCATACACCTTCAAAACGACATTTTCTTTGTCCGTTTTTGATGGAACTCTAGGAATACATGCTTTTGAGGGGCCAGGCACACTGACCACCCTTTTAGCACTTTGTAGATGTGGGGGTTGATAGATCCTCTCGGATCTTGTCACCTCCCCCATGATCAACCTAGGTTTCGTACTAATCATGGCTCTAATCGAGAGATTTGGAGCACCTTGAATGGTTAAAACTGGTTCAACCGGGGACAGAACTCTTGGTGGTCCCCGGATGACTACTTGGGTGGGTTTCTTATAAAGTATGAGGGTAGACGCACAAGTAGATGAACCAGACTCACATGCATGCGCTAGATTCTTTGAAATCGTAAGAGCACATACCTCTTTTCCCTTCCCACTAGTACTTGCGTGCTTGGGGAAGGGTTCCTTGAAGATAGTTTGGGCAGGCTCAGGTTCTTCTGCGACCTAGAGTCGGCCTTCTACTATCAAGTTCTCAATTTATTAAGGAGGGAGAAACACCGCCTTGTATCATGGCCTTTGAGCCGATGATATTTGTAGAATTTGTTTAAAAACCCTCCCTTCGAAGTGACTCCCTTGGGAATCTCGAGGAGTTCGATCATACCCTGGGCAAGTAGGAGGTCTAGGGCCTCCAACACAGGTTGCCGCAACGGAGTATACTCCCGTCTTTCGAAGGGTTTTTGAAAACTCCTCTCCTTTTTATTTTCTAGCTTTTCAAAGGTTTTTGAAGCACTTGTCGGGCTTGGATCCACCCGGACATTGGCGATTTTATGGGGTTTTGCCCCTTTGTCCGCGGTGGATGGCCCATAAGTGATGGGCTTTTCCAAGCGAGTTTTCGAAATGGGATTTCCTTTCCATAAGTGGTCATACTCCCCCTTTTTCAAATTTGTTTCGAAAAGGGATGCTTTCTTTATTAACTTATGGAAAGTTGAGATTTCATGAAGCGAGAGAAGGGTTTTCAACTCGTTTCTAAAATTATCCAGGATGAGCATGACTGCACATCCTTCGGATATTGGCTCTCGCACTTGACCTAAGAGAGACCTCCAACGAACGATGAACGTATGTACGTCCTCGTTTACACCTTGTTTTGTATCCCTCAAGGTGTTTAAAGTCGGCGTGACTTCTACGTTATGCGAGAATCTCTGCATAAGGTAGTTCGCTAACTCTTCGAAAGTTGCGAACTGGCTAAGATCGTAGGAAGCCAGCCATTTAGCAGTTGTGCCCTTGAGGGACAAAGGAAACCAATATACCCATTTCATCGAGTCCTTTTTCTTATGGGCTCGACGAGAGAAAAGCTGCAAGTGAGACCTAGGGTCTCCCATGCCATCATACCGATGGAAGTTCAGTATTTCGTCGTCACTATCTGTTTCATAGTCTACAGGTAAGAAATCAGACAGGGCGTAGCTCCTTTTCTCTTTATTTTGCCCTCTCAGCAACTGTTGTAGGGCTTTACAGTCCTTGTGTGTGAAGGACTCGTGGTATTGGTTACCTTCCATCGCGAAAGTCTCTTTGTGTTTGAGAGGTTTTTCAAATTTTTTCTTGGCCTTTGGTTCGCTATTTGACGAACACGAATCGCCTGCTTCAGCCTCTTGGCTAAGAGCGGCGATCTTGGACTCAAAATCCCTTCTCAAGTCTTCAATCTCCTATTTTTTCGAAAACTTTCTAGATTGAGAACTTAATGCGCATGAGCCATGGCTAGATACCTCTTGGGAGCCTGGACTCGACATGCTTCAATATGCTTTTTAAAACAAATCCTAAGTATGAAAAATGCAACAAACAAAGTTAAAACACTTTAGAAAAATTTTTCATGAGGTTTTTCTACATGAGATGACTCTGCACAAGTCCCAGGTCCCACCGGGCGTGCCAAATCTATAGACCCAGAAAATTCCCACTTCTGGTTCTTAAGCCTGAAGTGAACCTTTTTGTATGTCTAAGTCGTTTTTAACAAAAAGGGGCGTGCCAGCTAGCTTGCTTAAGCTAGCGAAGAAAGTTTTTGAAATCTGACTCTATCGGGGCGATTGTGAGCAAGTGAGCTCTTTTCGTCGCAGACCTTCTTGCATCGATGCACAAGGGTCAGTCTGTATGCTTGGCAAAGTCTTTACGATCAAACCTCTTTAAAAAATACCCGAAGTGTTTGGGCTTTGTTTGTACGATTGCAAGTTTTATTACACGTGGGATTTGCATGTGCCTATGTCTTTCTTTTTAAGCTTTTTTAGGGCCAACTAGGTGTGTGCACAAGTGACCTAAGTTTGGCGATTTTTGCACGGGAGTGTGGGGTTTGCTTTGATGCAATATGCATCCTAACTTGTGGTATGGCGTATATGCAATGCAAACTCACACAACTCCAAAGGAAAAACCCGAATTGAAAGACAATGCGGAAGGGAAATGACTTAATGTAAATTGCAAAAGGGAAATTGCAAAAGGGAAATATGGCTATATCTTAAGAGCAGAAAGGCTCAATTGTGCAAGTGTGTGTCGTGTATATATGGAAAGACTACGCACACAGCTGAACCTTAAAACCCAAATCTTAAAGACATAGCCGAAGAGAAATACTTATAATATATATGGGCCCGAAGGTCGCAAACGTGTGTGTGGGTGTTGTGTGTATATGTAAAAGACAACTCACACGACTTGTAATGTAAACCCAAATATAATTGCAATATGGCCTTGACTAAGGTCTTGGGAGTAAGAGCGAATGCTCAATGTGTGTGAGTGTGGAAATTGAAAGACCACGCACACAACTTGAATTAAAACACCCAAGGGAAATTGCAATATGGCCTTGACTAAGGTCTTGGGAGTAAGAGCGAAAGCTCAATGTGTGTGAGTGTGGAAATTGAAAGACCACGTACACAATTTGAATTAAAACACCCAAGGGAAATTGCAATACGACCCTTATTAGGGTCTTGGGAGTAAGAGCGAAAGCTCAATGTGTGTGAGTGTGGAAATTGAAAGACCACGCACACAACTTGAATTAAAACCCACGCAACTTAAAACGTATAGGTATAACTATATCTTAGGAGCTGATTAGGCCCATGTGTGTGCTAAAATTATGTGCAGCTAAGAGCGAAATGGCTCAAGTGCACGTGTGTGTGGGTGTTCCAAACCACATTATTACAAGCGGGGGGAGGCAACGCTCTATTATTATAACCCCGTATCAAATTTAATTAAATGTAAGCAAGTTCATAATAAGGACCGAGTTAGGCACTTACATGTAGCTGGTTTAGGTGTAACTTGCTTGGCTTTGGCCTAGTCAGACACCTTGGACCGCCAAAGGGGAGCTCCTTGGTTGCATGTGGGCGCCAAGTAGGGTGAGAGCCGAATGGAGACTTGATGATGGCCGGGTGGTGGGCACAGCAAGTAGGGATGTTAGGTGGGGTTGTGGTAGGTTAGGGTGCTAGGTGATGATAGGTCAAGGGTGGAGGCGTAGCTAGGGGCTGGGAAGTGGATGGCTAAGGGAAGGTGGGGAGGTAGGGTGTGAAGTGGCCGAATGAGTGAAGAAGAGGTGGGTTGTGGTGGTGGGTGATGGAATGTGTGGCCGGGTAAGAGAGGGGTGGAAGAGAGGTTAGATGGGGCTGAGATGGGGTACTAACCGTGGGCTGGTGGGTGAGGTGGTGGCCGGAGATGGCAACCGAATGGGGTGTGCAGTCGAGTGAGGGAGTGGGAAGGTGGCAGCCGAGTGGAACATGCAGCTGGAGGGAGTGGGTGGAGGTGGTTCAGCTGGGAGGTGATGGAGTGAGATGGGGTGGAAGAGAGGGCAGGTGAGAGAGGAGAGAGAGAGAGCTAGAGTCCCTTTTCACGCAAAAGGAATGGGTTTTATAGGCAAGGGGCTGGGGTCGGTTTGGAGTGGTATGGGGTGGATATTTAGGGTAAGGTGGGCTGTGGTGGGGTGGTTTAGGTAGGTCGGCTAGGAAGGGTGGTATGGTGGTTTAGGGTAGGTCAGTTAGGGTGGCTGGGAATCAAGGGTTAGGGCCTAATTAGGTGGATTAAGGTGGGATTAGGTTTAGTCTAACTAGGGTCTAGGTGGTCTAGTTAGGTGGGGTGAGCTAGGTGAGGTCGGCTTGGTATGGTTGGGGCGGTTTTGGGTGAGGATGGCTAGGATTGGGTCAGGTTTAGGGGGGAGTGGCTAGGTGAGGTGGGTTAGCTTAGGGCTAGGTTTTAGGAGCATCCCCTTGGCATCGATCCATGTACCTAATTGCAGCCATGTTCATGTTGGTGCAGCCCCAGGTTAGGTGTAGGTGCATACAAGCTCAAACCCACACTCTTAGACTAAACCCACATGGTTAACCCACCATGACTAAAGTCAAGCCCACCAACTTTCTCACTCATATTTTATCATCCCATTCTCTCTCTATACCCAAGCTTTTCACGTGAATTCTCTATGGGCCCCACCTCCATTTACGAGAAGGTGATGTGGGCCATGGATGTGGATATTGGATTGGATCTTTGGATCCAAATCCAAATCCAAATGTATGTTTGGGTCTGGATCTGGATATATATGGTCCAGATTTGACTCAAATCTGATTTTCTGATTCCTTCATGGCGTTTCGAAACGGACGGTTTGTGCGGGGCCTGAATGCATTAGTACTCCGTCTTGCGTTGGGTCTTCGCCAACATTGTCGTCCGCTCTTCTTCTCACCTGTTGGAGATCATTTTGAACAATTTTGTTGATATCAGGGGCTTGGATGTCTGAGAATCTGGGGATGATTCTGATACGAGAGTTGATGTGCCGGGCTTAAAATATGCTACGGGTTCGGGCTCTCTTTTGCTTCTTCGGTCCTGCTTTCATCAGGCCAAGTCGCTTTTCGGGGTTTTAAAATACCTTTTAAAGGTTTTAAAAGCTGTATGTATATAATTTTAGAACATATATAGTTTAAACATATGTACAGGGTTGTCTGGAAGGCTCCTCGGTTTCCAAACTCAAAATAGCCCTTTGGGGTTGCTTTTGCAAAACCAAGCATTGTTGGGAAAATCGTGGGATTTCGTGGTGTTTACAAAAATTCAAGTTGATTCTAAGACAAGCCAGAAAAAGTTTACTCAAGCTAAGGTGGATGTAAGTCTCAAGTTTAAAGAACAAATGAAGACCACACCCAAGTTAAGGATTCAAGTATCAAGTTCAATGAACAAATGAAGACCAACCTAGCTCAAGTCGACTTGGCCAAGTCAAGATCTCGATCAAAGACATAACCAAGGTCGAGTCAAGGTCGACATCAAAGAGCCCAAGGTTGCACCCAAATAGCTAAGGCAAGACCACCTTGGGCTAGACCAAACCAAGCCATGCCTAGTCGAGATTCCACCATGGTCTGGACCAAACTGAGCCATGCCTTGCTGGGTTTGCACCAAGAGTTGCACTAAGGGTTGCACCAAACCATGTGGTTGGACTCACCTTGACCTAGGGGACCACCATGTGTGTCCATGTGACCAGCCACTCCCTTTGTGGGTTGGATCAAGTGTTGGGCCAAGAACCAACCCATGCCCAACTCGAGATTCACTTGAAGCCTATAAATAGAGGCTTTGAGGCTGAGTTTCAAGCATGAGAGGAAATTGAAGGAGATGAAGAAAGGGAGAGGGAAAGCTGCAGAGAAAGTGAGAGAGAGGAAGAGAAAAGAGAGGAAGGAGGAGTTGTCCCTTCCAAGGTCTTCCACATCCGGTGCCAAGGAAGGCTCCATCACAAGGTTGATTTCTTGCCTTTCATTTGCTTTAATCTTCTCCTTTCTCTCATTCAATTAAAAGTGGTTGTAATAATGGAGCAATTGACTCCCCCCATGGATGTAATAGCTAGTTATGCTGCCCATTTTATTTCGTTATATTCATGCATATTACTTGTTTGATTTCAAGTTTTTCCTACCTCTCTATACATTATAATTCCTTATACCTTCTAATCCCCTCTATGTTTAAGCTATAAATATATTTCAATTCATTTCCTTCCGTCATTTACATTAAATTTTTGTGATTTGTCTTTAAATTGTAGGTGAGATGCATTCATATATGTTATAAACACGAAAATCTGTTTTCCACATCCTGCATCTGTCTGATGTTTTATTTTTAATTTTATGCTCTCTACACCAAATGATTTGCAATTTTGTACACTGAACCGCACACAAGCCCACATATAATAAAATTTTCAAGAATTTTAGGGTCATTTCTACATGTAAATAAAATTGGAGAAAATTAGACAAATCCATAACCAAATTTGTACAATCTGTGTTTCCTACGATAGAGGTTCGGTTATCATCCCATAACTTTGTCTGCAATAATACAATTTTATTAAAACAGTCTTATTGGAAAGCTGACATCCATAACTTTCCAACAAAACCAAGTTTATAAAGATCGGATATCTGTGGACCGAGATAAAGTCATTTTTCTAAACCTCTATATTTATGTCACAAATCAGTCCCGAACGCCTGAGTAAAGACAAATGTTTGATTTAATTTTGCACAGTCACAATACCAAAAATCAGAATAAAAGTAGTTTCTAAATCTCCATACTTGTATCTACTCACCGTAAAAGTTTCATAGTTTTGAAGACTTAGAAGCTATCAAGAAAAATTCGAGAAAAAATTATGAAAATAGAACAAATTTCTGGTTTTTCATAACTTTGAAATACATCTTTTCAAGACCTAGTTTCACGAATTTGATTAAGCAATTTGGATTTGAAAGTGGATTTTGAAAACACATCTGATTCAAACCAATCTTCAAAGCATCTAGGCCGACCCTTGAGCACCGTTTCAAGAAGGCCTAAGTCAAAAATATCTCACTTCCCCACAATCGCCATTAAAGTCAGAAAATACAACTTTCCTAGTTTAAGTAAAACTAGCTGGCATGCTTATGCATGGCGTAGTGTGTGAAAGCTTATTTTAAGTCTCTACATAGACTTAAGAGTAAAATTAACACATCTACAAGTATGCTATTTTTTTTTGTTTCCCTTTTTTCATTTTCTTCCGACGATTGAGAGGTTGTGCTGGTCATGAAAAATATACATCTTGGGTCCAACATCTTGTTATAAGCACCGTGCTTGGCTTTTATCAATAGTGTGGTTGTGGTGTGTGTAGACGCACAAAGTTCCATCTTCTGGAAATATGGCTATATCTTAAGAGCGGAAAGGCTCAATTGTGCAAGTGTGTGCCGTGTATATATGTAAAGACTACGCACACAGCTGAACCTTAAAACCCAAATCTTAAAGACATAGCCGAAAGGGAAATACTTATAATATATATGGGCTCGAAGGTCGCCAACGTGTTGCGTGGGTGTTGTGTGTATATTAAAAGACAACTCACACGACTTAAATGAAACCCAAATATAAATTGCAATATGGCCTTAACTAAGGTCTTGGGAGTAAGAGCGAAAGCTCAATGTGTGTGAGTGTAGAATTGAAGTACTACGCACACGACATGAAATTAAACCCAAATATAAATTGCAATACGCCTTGAGTAAGGTCTTGGGAGTAAGAGCGAAAGCTCAATGTGTGTGAGTGTATAATTGAAATACTACGCACACAACATGAAATTAAAACACCCAAGGGAAATTATAACACGGCCCTTACTAGGGTCTTAAAAATAAGAGCGAAAGCTCAATGTGTGTGAGTGCGAGAATTGAAAGACGATGCACACAACTTAAGCAAAACCCCATGCAACTTAAATTATATAAGTAAGTCTATATCTTAAGGGTTGATTAGGCCCGTGTGTGTTCAAAATCGTGTGCAGCTAAGAGCGAGATAGGCCTAAGTGCACGTGTGTGTGGGTGTGCCAAACCACGTTATTACAAGCGGGGGGAGACAATCCTCCATTATTACAACCCCGTATCAAATTTAATTAAGCTTAAGCAAGTCTATAAATAAGGACCAAGTTAGGCACTTACAGATAGCTGGTCCGGAGGTCATTTGCTTGAGCTTGGGCTGGTATGTTGCCTTGGGCTGCAAGAGGGAGCTCCTCAGAAGGGTGCAGCAAAGGAGGGTGCTGGCCGAACGACAAGGGTGCGGATGTGGTGCCTTGGCGCTAGCTGAACGGAGGGGCTGCTGCTGCCTTGGTTGGGGTAGTTAGGGGGTGCTTAGGAAAGGAAGGGGAGCTAGAGTGTGTCACTAAGGAGTGGGGGGCTGTCTAAGGGAAAGGTAAGGTGGCTGGGGACTAGCTAGGGGTTGTCTAAGGGGAAGGTAGGGCTGGCGGGTGGTGCAGTCGGTTGTGGCTGGCCGAATGGAGGGGGTATTTAGGTGGTGGCCGGCTGGATGAAGTGGAGACTAGGCTAAGGAAGGGTGGCGTGTGGTGGCTGAGAGTGGAGGGGGAGTGAAGAGAGGGTGGTGTTAGGATGGGGTACTAACCGGAGAGGAAGGTGAAGGTGGCAGGTGTCAAAGGGAGGCAGCTGAACGGTGGCAGGTTGGTGCAGTCGGGTGGCAAGGAATGGAGCTGGCCGGGAGGTGATGGTGGCGTGGAGTGGAGCTGGCCGGAGGTTGGAGGTGGCGGGTTCCAAGAAGGTGCAGGTGAGAAGAGAGCAAGGGATGAGAGAGGAGAGGGGGCTCGATTGGCCCAAAAAGCCTAAAAAACCCGCCCACTAGGAGGGGGGGTTTATAGCTTTTGATGGGTCGGTTGGGGCTGGTTTTGGGGGGATGGTTAGTGGTTAGGTGGTGATGGTTTGGGGATAAGGTGGGCCAGATATTTAGGGGGGGCAGATATTTAGGTTAGGTGGTTTTAGGGATATGGTGTGCTAGGGTTTTAGGTGGGGTGGTTTAGAGGTTTGGGGCTTAGCTAGGTGGGTTGGGTTTAGGGTGAGGTTTAGTGAGGTGGGTTAGGTGTTTAGGCTAGGATTAGGTCGGGATTAGGGGAATTGGGCTAGGTTTAGGGAAGGATTAGGGAGGTGGGTTAGGTGATTAGGTTGGGATTAGGGAAGGATTAGGAAAGTAGGTTAGGTGATTAGGCTAGGATTAGGCCGGGATTAGGGCGAATGACTAGGATTAGGGGGTTTAGCTTAGGATTAGGCAAGGAGCATCCCTTTGCATGGCCCATGGACTTAATTGCATCATGTTGGTGCAGCCCTAGGTTATGTGTAGGTGCATACAAGTTTAAACCCACACTAATTAGGCTAACCCACATGATTAACCCAAAACTTGACACACAAGTCAAGCTTAATACATTTCCCTCACATTTAATCCTCCCCATTCTCTCTCATGCCCAAGATCCCACATGAATTTCAAGTGGGCCCCACCTCCATTTATGAGAAGGTGATGTGGGCCTGGGATGTGGATATTGGATTGGATCTTTGGATCCAAATCCACATGTATGTTTGGATTGGGATCTGGATATATATGGTCTAGATCCAATCCAAAGCTGAATTCTGACTCCTTCAGGGTATGTTCGAAACGAACGGTTTGTGCGGGGCCTGATAGCATCAGTACTCCGTCTTGCGTTGGGTCTTCGCCAACATGGTCGTCCGCTTCTATTTTCACCTTCTGGAGATGATTTCAAAGAGTTTTGTTGATAACAGGGGCTTGGATGTTTGAGATTCTGGGGATGAATCTAACACGAGAGTTGCTGTGCCGGGCTTGACATGTGCTCCTGTTCTGGGCTCTCTTTTGCTCTTCTGGTCCTGCTTTCATCAGGCCAAGTCGCTTTGTGGGGTTTCAAAACATCTTTTAAAAGGTTTTAAAACAATATTATACATATTTAAAACATATATAGTTTAAAGCATATGTACAGGGTTTGCCTGGAAGGCTCCTGGGTTTTCAGACTCAAAATAGCCCTTTGGGGTTGCTTTTACAAAACCAAGTTTATTTGAGAAATTCGTGGGATTTCGGGGTGTTTATAGATGCCCCTCTTTGTCATTATCCAAATTGATTTGGATAATGGCAAAGACGACAAACACTCCTTTCAAATTCTCCCTAGATCTATCTACAAAAATATGGGATCGTCCCAATCTTTAGCAAAATCTCGATTTTAAAACCCTGGTAGGAGGAGATATTACGCCAAAGGGATATACAAAACGGTTTCTAGTCCTAAAAATGGGATAATGTTATGTAAATGTCCATGCGTGGGTATGCATGACATGGGTGGGGTGCCAAGAGTGGCGACCTCCCAGAGACCAGCTATGGTCGAACTCCTAAGACTTTCAAGGCCTGCTGCTCCAAGTGAGCAGATCCTATGCTGTTCGATGTTCGATTTTTTTCAAAATTTATTTACAAAAGCTATTTACAAAATCTATTTACAAAAGGGACAACTGTCTTGAGTCTCAATCGTAAGGATCTCGAGCTCTTCGTGTTTGCCTTCGATTGAGTCTTGACACTTGCTAATCCAGCAGAGGTTTTATAAGAAAACAAGCTATATTTCAAATTCCTACGTCTTACTGGAAACGTCGAATTCTCAAACAAAATGAAATTCAAGTAAGTAAATCCTATTTTTACTTTAGGATTTCTCGAAATGAACCATGTTTATACTTGGGATAAGCCAGGGATGGGAAAGAGGTACCACGGTCCCTTCTGAAGCGTCCCGTGGTTTAAGGCATAGAAGGCGGAAAACTGCTCTTTTGAGCTTTTTGGCCTCTTTTTCCTTTTTTTTCATAGAGGGTCTCCCTTTGGGAGTATTTTTTCTTTAATCCCTCTTTTTCACACGAGAATCGATTTTTCTTTTGAATTCCGGTTTCTTTCTTTTGGAAAGAGACTTTGGATGGGAAAATTTCCTTTATTTGGGCCGTGTTTTCCTTTTGGAAGGAGAAGAGAAGAGGGGAGGACTTATCCCAAGGTCACACTCAATCCATTCCAGATCACCCTATTTAGAAATAGCACGTACTACTTGCAAGTATCTTGCTATATTGAACTAGGCCTTTCTTTGTAAGAAAAAGGATTTTGAAATATAACCACGTGTTTGGAAGACTCCACTCTTTCACAAGTACGAATACTCTCACTCAGGGTCACACAATTTGCCTTTGAACCTTGCTTTCAAGTCTCAAAGCAGCTATCCCAAGTTTTCGAAAATTGGAATTTAATCCAAATCCTACATATAATACTTCTTTAAGTATTGGATATTGATAGGATCTGCTAAATTCCTACCTTCTACATCGATCAACCAATACGAGTTGTTCGTGGTGGTTGCACGTATAACATAGGGTCCATCCCACTTGGGGCACAACTTTCCAAGTGGTTGTGGGCCACGATAGTGGATGATTTTCAAAACCAAATCTCCCACTTCAAAGTGGCAAGGTCTTATGTGTTTGCCATAATGTCGGGCTATCCTTTGCCGGTATGCATGAGCATGATCCATAGCAAGGAGTCGCCTTTCATCTAGCAAATCTAGTTCGGCCATCTTAGCATGCTGAAGCGTTTATAGGGGGAGGTCGAGTGCTATGGATGTATGGAATGAATGCAATTGTGTATGAATGGGAAGAATGGCGTTTGTGCCATAGACCAATTCGAATGGTGTGGCATTTGTGGGAGTCTGGATGGAAGTCCTATAAGCCCATAAGGCTTCATCCAGCTTCTCGTGCCATGTCCTACCCTTCTCTAAAGTCTTCTCAATTATGCTAATGAGAGTCTTATTCGTGGCTTCGGCTTGGCCATTGCCTTGAGGGTAGTAGGGCGAGGAGAAGTGGTGAGTTATGCCATACGTGTTGCACAACTTGACCATCCGCTCGTTTTTGAATGGGGTGCCATTATCGGACACAAGGTCTCGTGGAACCCCAAATCGAGCCAAGATATTCCTCCTAATGAAAGCCACCACATGTTGCCCCTATATGTTGGTCAGGGAAATGGCTTCCACCCACTTGGAGAAATACTCCGTGGCTGCTAAAATGAATCTATGCCCATTCGAGGCTTTTGGAAAGATCGGGCCTACGATATCAAACACCCACATGGTGAATGACCAGGGGCTGACCACAGAATGCAATGCAGATGAGGGGATATGAATGGCGTGCCCATGCACTTGACATGGATGACACTTCCTAACATGATCGTGACAATCCTTTTTCAGGGTGGACCAAAAATAGCCTGCTCTAAGTATTTTCATTACCATCATATTGGCGTTAACACGACCTCCACATTCTCCATCGTGGAACTCATGCATCACAGTCCTAGCCTCCTCTAGATCGACACATCTAAGTAGGATGGCGGTAAAACTTTTCTTATATAGAACCCCACCCAGAATGGTGTATCAGGTTGAAATTTTACGGATGAATGCCTTATCTTTGGATGTGGCGTCCTCGGTGAATCCCCCATTTTCTAAAAATCGTTTGATGTCATAAAACCAAGGTTTTTCAACAGAATCTGGATTATTTTGGCAAATATCCAAATCGTGTGTGGATGGGTTGGGCGCATGCCATATTTCTAAAGATCGGGTCCCTGAAATATAATCGACCTTTAGGGCTGAACCCAAGGAGGAGAGGGCGTCGGCAATGCCATTATCCTCTCTTCCTACGTGTGTGAGTTTACACGATTGGAATGACTCAACCAATCGAGTGGCCAACTCGTGATATGGAAGTAGTTTTTCATTACGTACTTGCCAAATTTTCAAAACTTGGTTTATGACAAGGAGCGAATCTCTAAAGACCTCGATGCATGATGCCCCTATAGTTTTCGAAACCCTTAAGCCTTGTATGAGTGCTTCATACCTAGCTATGTTGTTGGAACATTCGAAATCTAGGCGGATTGCTATGGGAATCTTGCCCTTTTCAGGGGAGATGAGGATGACCCCAGCACCAACCCCTCGTTCGTTTCGTGCCCCATCGAAGTGCATTTTCCACACTTGGTTTTCGAAAGAGTTTGCCAAAATGTGGTTTTGGAAATGGTTTTGCAATATGCCTTCGTCAGGCATTTCATTAAGTGTGGGATATGCGTCCTCTAGGGGGAACTCAATCACGTAGTCAGCTAGGGCTTGCCCCTTAACGGAGATCTAGTGATGGTACTTCAGGTCATACTCCATTAGAAGGAGCTGCATTTGCCCAATCTACCAGTGAGAATGGGTTTTTCGAATAATTGCTTGATTGGATCAAGCTTTGACACTATCCAGATCTCATGATCTAGGAAATAGTGTCGAAATTTCTTGCAGGCCCAAACTAGAGCCAAGTACGTCTTCTCCATGGCTTGATAATTCCTTTCATAAGCCAAGAGATTTTTTGAAATATAATAGATGGCATACTCCTTATGGGTGTCATCCTCATATTGAGCTAATAGAGCTCCCAAGGCATTCGCATGCACGAAAATGTAAAGCAAAAGAGGTTTTCCTTGCTTCAGAGGATTTAAAACAAGGGGGTTAACCAGGTATGCCTTTAGTCTCTCGAAGGACTTCTGGCAGTCGTCATCCCATAAAAATTTTGTGCCCTTGCTCAACAGTTTGTTAAAGGGTTCGCATCTAGTCGCCAGATTCGATATAAATCGGCGAACGGACTGTAATCGACCTTGGAGGCTACGAATTTGTGTGAGATTGGAGGGTGGAGGGGTCGACTTCTGTACCCCTTTGGCTCACCATAAAGCCTAGAAGCTTTCCAGACTCTACCCCGAATACACATTTTTGAGGGTTTAGCTTTACTTTGTAAAGCCTAAGCCTTTCGAAAATCTTTTGTAAACATTCGATATATGTGCATCGGGTTTTGGATTTTGCCAAGAGATCATCTACATACACTTCTACGAGCTCATGAATCTGATAATGGAAGATCGTGGTCATGGCTCTCTGGTATGTTGCACCGGCATTTTTCAAACCAAAGGACATGATTGTATAGCAGTACGTGCCCCACGGGGTTGTGAATGCGATCTTACCCTGATCTCGTGGACTTAATTTAATTTGATTATAGCCTGAATAGCCATCTATAAACGAAAACATTTCATGATTTGCAGTATTATCGACTATCAAATCTATGTTTAGTAAAGGATAATTATCCTTTGGAGTGGCTTTATTCAGGTTTTTGAAATCGATGCATATTCGAATTTTCCCATTGGTTTTTTGAACTACAACGATGTTTGATAACCAATCAGAATATGCAATGGGTTTTATAAATCCGGCTTTTAGTAGATCTTCTAAACCCTCTTTGACTTGCGTATGTACATTCGGATGTATTTTCCTAAGCTTCTGCATTATGGGTTTTACACCCGCATCTAAGGGAAGACGATGTTCGATAATGCTAGGGTCTATGCCTGCCATGTCTTCATACATCCATGCAAACACATCTAAATAGGTTCGTAGAAATGTAATGAATGCTGATCTTTCATGCTCATGCAAACATGTGCCTATCTTGATGAGTTTGGGATTGAAATCACTCCCTAGGTTCACCTCTATGAAATCTCCTCCTACTGAATTGGAAGGTCTTTCAAAATCGAGAATTTTATGAAATTCTGGGAGCTCAGAAGTGGGATCTTCCTCATGGGGATCCACTTCTGGGCTTCGATCATTCTCGTGGGTTATAGACCCAAGGGAATTTGATGCGTGAGTTTTCAAAAGACCTAGTTTTATACTTGGAATTTTAATTGATTTCGAAATTTTTGGTCTGGCTATGCAGACGAGGTTCTTTCGAAATCTTTTTCTTTTTCCAAAGTCCTACCAGGAGCAACTATGTACAAAATATTTTTGGTATGTTGTAGATTTTCAATTTTTTTGTGATTTTGTAAAACAAGAACTTTAGGAACTATACAAACTACTCTATTTTCGAGTTTTTGGTTTTCCAATGTTTTTAGTTTTTGTAGTTTTTCCATTTTTTCGATTTTGAGTTTTTCAAATGTTTTTGTATTTTTGTAAAAGGGATCTCCCATCATACCTACAATGGGAAAACACTACGGGTTAGACTCGGAATAAGAGGTCTAAATCGTAGGTCTCTTCTAGGGTAGGCTCTAGGGCACCCTTGACCCAGGTGGTCACAGGGGGTGGCTCTGGTGATATTTTGGGAGTATAGCCGATCCCATATCGGCTTGGGTTGGCCCTAGGAAGGATTGACTCTAGGAGACCCTAGTTTTGTGCCCCTAGACTTTTATAGGGCGTATTGCCCATGTTCAACAGCTTGTTCCACAACTTTTTGTTTTTTGAAAAGTTGGAATATAAATCATGATCCTGGAACTTGCTGTTGTCCATATCGTGCACATATGGCTTTTTGTCCAAGGGTTTTGGAAATAAGGGATGTTTGGGTTTTCCTAGAAGGGTCAGGATTGGGAGGGGGCCAGCTTTGGGTGGTCCCCTGACGTATACGACCTTCCTAGGGCTTGCTATCACGAGCCTTGGCGGCTCAACCATGGTCTGCCCCAGGTTAGCCTCATGGGCCTGGGAACTCGACAAACAAGGGAAGTTTATGATCCCCTGAAGCTGAGGGTGATTCTCACCTAGGATCACCACGACTTAGTCCCTGAAAAGGATCTTGACATACCTGTGGAAGGTGGATGGCACATCGCACAAGCTGTGTATCCAGGGCCTTCCCAACAACAGGTTATAATGGGGGTGGATGTCCAAGACATGGAACACCCCCGTGTGTGTGATCCCTCCCGTTTCCATAGGAAGTTCGATCGATCCTAAGGGTCTAGACGCATTCCCATCGTATCCAGCGATAATGATAGGGCTTGGGTTCACAGAAGTCAAGGTGACTCCGATTTGGTACGCCACATGAAGTGGAAGGATGTTGAACCCTCCTCCCCCATCGACAAGGCACTTGTCCAAAGAGTGGTTATTCAGAACCACCTCGATATGTAGGGCCTGGTTATGGGTTTCGTTGGGTCTATCTATATCATCTTTCGAAAAGGTGACGGGCGATTTTTGCTCCTATTGACGCCACTAGGTCAGACAAGGATTCAAGACTTATGTTCGAACTAACCTTAGCTCTTTCTAGAATTTTCTCTAGCACGAGTCTATGCCTAGGCGAAGTTTGTATTAGCTCTAGGATGGACATGTGGATAGGAATCTTTGAAAGATGGTTTTCGAAATCATAAGGGTTTAAAACGATTTTCCCATTGTCTGCTTTCAGCAGAACTCTAGGAATACATGCTTTTGAGGGGCGAGGCACACTGACCACCTTTTTAGCATTTTGTAGGTGCGGGGGTTGTTAGATCCTTCCGAATCTTGTCACTTCCCCCATGACCAACCTAGGGTTCACACTTAAACTGGCTCTAATCGTGAGTTTTGGAGCACCTTGGATTTTTAAAACTAGTTTAGCCGGGGATTCAGCTCTTGGTGGTCCCCGGATGATTACTTGGGCGGGTTTCTTGTAAAGTACAAGAGTAGACGCACAAGTGGATCAACCAGACTCTGATGAATGTGCTAGATCTTTTAAAAAGGTGAGGGTACATACCTCCTTTCCTTTCCCACTGCTACTGGCGTGCTTGGGAAAGGGTTCCTTAAAGATAGCTTGAGTTGGCTCAGGTTCCGCAATGACCTGGAGCCGGCCCTCCACTATCAAGTTCTCGATTTTGTTTAAAAGGTTGAAACAACGCTTTGTATCATGGCCTTTGAGCCGATGATACTTGCAAAAGCGGTTTAAATATCTCCCTTTGGAAGTGACTCCCTTGGGGATTTTGGGGAGTTCAATCATGCCCTGGGCAAGTAGGAGGTCTAGGACCTCCGACACAGGTTGCCCTAGCGGAGTGTACTCCCGTTTTTCAATAGGTTTTTGGAAGTTTCTCTTCCTTTTGTTTTCTGATTTTTCAAAATTTTTCGAAGTGCTCGCCGGACCTGGATCCACCCAGACATTGGTGATTTTATGGGGCTTTGCCCCTTTGTCCATCGTGGGTAGCCCATAAGTAATGGGCTTCTCCAAGCGGGTTTTTGAAATGGCACTTCCTTTCCATAAGCGATCGTATATCCCTTTCTTCAAGTTGGTTTCGAAAAGGGATGCTTTTTTGATCAACTTATGGAAAGTTGAGATTTCGTGAAGCAAGAGAAGGGTCTTTAGTTCATTTTTAAAATTATCCAAGATGAGCATGACTGCGCATCCTTCGGATATTGGCTCTCGCACTTGCCCTAAAAGGGACCTCCATCGAATAATTAAGGCATGCACGTCTTCGTTCATGCCTTGCTTTGTATCCCTTAAAGTGTTTAAAGTCGGTGTGACTTCTACGTTATGTGCAAATCTTTGCATAAAGCAGTTCGCTAACTCTTCAAAAGTAGCGAACTGGCTTAGATCGTAGGAAGCCAGCCATTTGGCAGCTATGCCTTTAAGAGATAGAGGGAACCAATACACCCATTTCATCGAGTCCTTTTTCTTCTTATGGGCTCGACATGAGAAAAGTTGCAAGTGAGACCTAGGGTCTCCCATGCCGTCATACCGATGGATGTTCGGTATTTCATCGTCACTGTCTGTTTCGTAATCCATAGGTAGGAAATCAGACAGGGCGTAACTCCTTTTCTCTTTATTTTGCCCTTTCAGCAGCTGCTATAGGACTTTATGGTCCTTTTGTGTAAAGGACTCGTGGTATTGGTTGCCTTCCATTATGGAGGCCTCTTTATGTCTGCAAGGTTTTTCAATTTTTTTCTTGGCCTTTTGTTCACCATTTGATGAACATGAATCGCCTGCCTCAGCTTCTTGGCTGAGAGCATCGATTTTAGCCTCGAATTCTCTTCTCAAATCCTCTATCTCTTCTAGTTTGATTTTATTTTTCAAAATCCTCCTAGAATGAGAACTTGATGCGTATGAGCCTTGGCTCGACACTTCACTTGGGTTTGATTTTGACATGCTTTCAAGCTTTCAAAAATCCTACACCTATGAAGTAAAAGAGTTTAAAAATAACACCTTTGGAAAATATTTTCGCAAGGTTTCTAAGATGACTCAACTTTCAAAAGACACACGTCCCATTGGGCGTGCCAAATCCTGTAGACGCAGAAAGTTCCCGCTTCTGGTTCTTAGGCCTGAAGCGAATCTTTTCGTGTATCTAAGTCTTATTTTAAGCAAAAGGGCGTGCAAGCTAGCTTGCTTAAGCTAGCGAAGAGATATTTTGAAATCTGACTCCTAACGTGGCGACTGTGAGTAAGCAAGCTCTTTTCGTCGCAGACCTTCTTTCACCGATGCACAAGGGTCAGTCTGTACGCTTAGAAAATCGAGTTTTAAATATGAGAACCTACAAAAAAGTTTGAGGTGTTCGATTCGGGCTATTTTTGTATGATTTTCAGATTTTATTTCACGTGGATTTACACGTGCCTATGTCTTTCTTTTTACATCCCTTTTCGGGCCAACTAGGTGTGTATTATGAACACGTGACCTAAGTGGGGTGATTTTGAGCGGGAGTGTGGGGTTTGCTTTGATGTAATATGCATCCTAACTCGTGGTATGGCGTATACGCAATGCAAACTCACGCTACTCCAAAGGGAAAACCCGAATTGAAAGACAATGCGGAAGGGAAATGACTTGAAATGTAAATTGCAAAAGGGAAATTGCGAAAGGGAAATATGGCTATATCTTAAGAGCGGAAAGGCTCAATTGTGCAAGTGTGTGCCGTGTATATATGTAAAGACTACGCACACAGCTGAACCTTAAAACCCAAATCTTAAAGACATAGCCGAAAGGGAAATACTTATAATATATATGGGCCCGAAGGTCGCCAACGTGTTGCGTGGGTGTTGTGTGTATATTGAAAGACAACTCACACGACTTAAATGAAACCCAAATATAAATTGCAATATGGCCTTAACTAAGGTCTTGGGAGTAAGAGCGAAAGCTCAATGTGTGTGAGTGTAGAATTGAAGTACTACGCACACGACATGAAATTAAACCCAAATATAAATTGCAATATGCCTTGACTAAGGTCTTGGGAGTAAGAGCGAAAGCTCAATGTGTGTGAGTGTATAATTGAAATACTACGCACACGACATGAAATTAAAACACCCAAGGGAAATTATAACACGGCCCTTACTAGGGTCTTAAAAATAAGAGTGAAAGCTCAATGTGTGTGAGTGCGAGAATTGAAAGACAATGCACACAACTTAAGCAAAACCCCATGCAACTTAAATTATATAAGTAAGTCTATATCTTAAGGGTTGATTAGGCCCGTGTGTGTTCAAAATCGTGTGCAGCTAAGAGCGAGATAGGCTCAAGTGCACGTGTGTGTGGGTGTGCCAAACCACGTTATTACAAGCGGGGGGAGACAATCCTCCATTATTACAACCCCGTATCAAATTTAATTAAGCTTAAGCAAGTCTATAAATAAGGACCGAGTTAGGCACTTACAGATAGCTGGTCCGGAGGTCATTTGCTTGAGCTTGGGCTGGTATGTTGCCTTGGGCTGCAAGAGGGAGCTCCTCAGAAGGGTGCGGCAAAGGAGGGTGCTGGCCGAACGACAAGGGTGCGGATGTGGTGCCTTGGCGCTAGCCGAACGGAGGGGCTGCTGCTGCCTTGGTTGGGGTAGTTAGGGGGTGCTTAGGAAAGGAAGGGGAGCTAGAGTGTGTCACTAAGGAGTGGGGGGCTGTCTAAGGGAAAGGTAAGGTGGCTGGGGACTAGCTAGGGGTTGTCTAAGGGGAAGGTAGGGCTGGCGGGTGGTGCAGTCGGTTGTGGTTGGCCGAATGGAGGGGGTATTTAGGTGGTGGCTGGCTGGATGAAGTGGAGACTAGGCTAAGGAAGGGTGGCGTGTGGTGGCTGAGAGTGGAGGGAGAGTGAAGAGAGGGTGGTGTTAGGATGGGGTACTAACCGGAGAGGAAGGTGAAGGTGGCAGGTGTCCAAGGGAGGCAGCCGAACGGTGGCAGGTTGGTGCAGTCGGGTGGCAAGGAATGGAGCTGGCCGGGAGGTGATGGTGGCGTGGAGTAGAGCTGGCCGGAGGTTGGAGGTGGCGGGTTCCAAGAGGGTGCAGGTGAGAAGAGAGCAAGGGATGAGAGAGGAGAGGGGACTCGGCTGGCCCAAAAAGCCTGAAAAACCCGCCCACTAGGGGGGGGGTTTATAACTTTTGATGGTGTCGGTTGGGGCTGGTTTTGGGGAGATGGTTTAGTGGTTAGGTGGTGATGGTTTGGGGATAAGGTGGGCCAGATATTTAGGTTAGGTGGTTTTAGGGATATGGTGTGCTAGGGTTTTAGGTGGGGTGGTTTAGAGCTTTAGGGCTTAGCTAGGTGGGTTGGGTTTAGGGTGAGGTTTAGTGAGGTGGGTTAGGTGTTTAGGCTAGGATTAGGTCGGGATTAGGGGAATTGGGCTAGGTTTAGGGAAGGATTAGGGAGGTGGGTTAGGTGATTAGGTTGGGATTAGGGAAGTAGGTTAGGTGATTAAGCTAGGATTAGGCCGGGATTAGGGCGAATGGCTAGGATTAGGGGGTTTAGCTTAGGATTAGGCAAGGAGCATCCCTTTGCATGGCCCATGGACTTAATTGCATCATGTTGGTGCAGCCCTAGGTTAGGTGTAGGTTGATACAAGTTTAAACCCACACTAATTAGGCTAACCCACATGATTAACCCAAAACTTGACACACAAGTCAAGCTTAATACATTTCCCTCACATTTAATCCTCCCCATTCTCTCTCATGCCCAAGATCCCATGTGAATTTCAAGTGGGCCCCACCTCCATTTATGAGAAGGTGATGTGGGTCTGGGATGTGGATATTGGATTGGATCTTTGGATCCATATCCAAATCCAAATCCACATGTATGTTTGGATTGGGATCTGGATATATATAGTCCAGATCCAATGCAAAGCTGAATTCTGACTCCTTCAGGGTATGTTCGAAACGAACGGTTTATGCTGGGCCTGACAGCATCAGTACTCCGTCTTGCATTAGGTCTTCGCCAACATGGTCGTTCGCTTCTGTTTTCACCTTCCGGAGATGATTTCAAAGAGTTTTGTTGATAACAGGGGCTTGGATGTTCGAGATTTTGGGGATGAATCTAACACGAGAGTTGTTGTGCCAGGCTCGACATGTGCTCCGATTTCGGGCTCTCTTTTGCTCTTCTGGTCCTGCTTTCATCAGGCCAAGTCGCTTTGTGGGGTTTCAAAACATCTTTTAAAAGGTTTTAAGACAATATTATACATATTTAAAACATATATAGTTTAGAGCATTTGTACAGGGTTTGCCTGGAAGGCTCCTGGGTTTCCAGACTCAAAATAGCCCTTTGGGGCTGCTTTTACAAAACTAGGTTTATTTGAGAAATTCGTGGGATTTCGGGGTGTTTACAGTGTGTTGTCTTTTTCCAATGGTGCGCTTCAAACATGATTCGTTGCATGAGTTGTTGTACATTAGTAGACATAAGTTCAGTACTAAAGGGGGTTATAATGCATACACCTATTTTTACTAAATATGTACTCTTTCATATTATTTTTTTCAAAAATACACTTTACATTCAATGTGATTTTCTCTTTCATACGGACCGTTTACCTTTATCTTCTACCTATGATGGTTGTTCTCCATTGTGACAAGTCCATCGTGCTTCTTTCTTGTACCAAGAAAGTTATGAAGATGGCTGGAATCATCCGTTCTCCCAACAATTGAAGAATCATACATGAGTGGTATCTATAATATTGGGGATTTTTTGTTTTTCGGTTTTATATTGATGTGCTCGTGTTATTTGAAGGATTGTGGTTGCATCAATTGAAGGATTGTCAATTTAAATTGAGTTAGGTATACTAGGTGTTTTTAATTTCCCTTTTTTTCATTTTCTTCCGACGATTGAGAGGTTGTGCTGGTCATGAAAAATATGCATCTTGGATCCGACATCTTGTTATAAGTACCGTGCTTAGCTTTTATCAATAGTGTGGTTGTGGTGTGTTGCCTTTTTCCAATGGTGCGCTACAAACATGATTCATTCCATGAGTTGATGTATATTAGTTGTGACCTAGTGCTCTACATGACACATACTTCTTCGGAGAACATGTCCAACTTGAGTCTCCTACATATATATGTATATACCTGTGTACGTATATATATATATATATATATATGTAATACTATCACTTGCTTGTATTGTATATTTTATTGTATATTCACATATTTGAATGAAACATTTATTTTAGATTTTATAATAGGAATGACTTGGAGAAGTAATGATGTATTATATTGAGTAGGATGAGTAGACTATTGTTACTATATCGTCGAGACAATAATTGCTTATATTGTATATTTTGTTGCATATTCATATATTTAAACGAAACGTTTGTTTTAGATTGTGTAATAGGAATAACTTGGTGAAGTAATGTTGTATTATATTGAGGCAGATGAGTAGAAGACTATTGTTACGACATTGTTGAAATAATAAAATGCCTTGAGGTTAACATATAATAAATGACTACAGCGACATAGGGAGGAGGGACACATGGAGTTATTGTAGCCATATCATCTTAGGGTACAACTACCCTTTAAGATGGATTATGAGACATCTTCTTCAAGGTATCGTGATGTAGTTGGTCTTTCATAACTTTGTCCCAATAAGTACTTGTACATATCACTCTCCCTATTTGATAATTGCTCCCTAGTTGTGAAGGTCAAATTACATACACAATTTGATAGGAATAGGTAATTATAAACTCTTATATGATATAGCATTTTAACATTATAAGTAAAAGATTCTTAGATTCGAATGTAACTAACAAACATTATGTGTAATATATAGTGGTTGTTGAAATTAGTGACATACCACAAGATAAATATTGTGGTTGAGTGGTTGTTTCTACATAAAAAAATAGTAACTCACGTGTTTAACAAGATATTATGGAATAGTTTGGGTTATTTGAGCATGAATTTTTATTCTTTCAGACTATGGATCACTCATTGTTCACGGCCACGATGTGCTCGTCACAAAGTTGCACAATGAAAGTTGAATTAAAAGTCCACATGCATGTAGATCCTGAGGCTTTCTAGTTCACCCTTCTGCAGTTAACCTTGATTTCACCATTGGATCTAGTGAGGGGCTTGATGTCACCCATGTTGATCATGGCTGCAACAAAATCGGCATTGAATGTTTTAGCATTCTCGCTATATTGTTTAACTTGGAAGTCATTGGAGCCACCGTTAAAGAGCTCTTGATCACAATGAAGAATGTGTAAGTTGTTAGTGGCCACTATCAGCCCAATAAGAACAACCATGAAATGCGGGAAGAAGGGCCCCCTTCTCGTATTTCATGAGTTGCTTTTGTAAAAGATAAGATTTTCAAAGAAAAACAATTTTGCCTTCTTTGAAAAAGATGAGCATCTCCTGGATAAACATTAAATGGATTTAACAGAAAGCCTATGGAGGAAATCATGGGAAGTGGAAAAGCCAGTTATATATGCATGAAAAATAGAACTGAGCTTTTTGTGTGAAAACCCCTTGTGTGGAAATCGTTCACCACCAGCTACTATCACCGTCTTCCCAAAGTGTTTCTGCTGCAATAAGGTACTGACGGCTCGCTACTACTATGCAAGAAAATCCAATACTGGTAAGGCCTCCATGACTCCATAAGGTATGTCGTTCCTGTAGGAAAGAAAAGGGAGACGAAAATGATGTTCAAATTTTTTTTCCTAAGGCATGTGATTAAAAAAAAAATGGAAAGGAGGTTAGAAGAACTCCCTAAGACATATAATAACCGAAAGTTGCCTCATCAGAGGCGGCCTTAGGCAGGTCGCAAGCTGGAGACAAATGGTTTCTCTCTCTTCTCAACAGATATAGAGAAGAGGGAGATGAAATAACGAAAGAGAAGATGGTAGAGATGCCACTGAGAGAAGAAAAGATGACATGGATGCCCCTGAGAAAAGAGAAAAAAGAGGGCGGCACAATCTTCCAACGAGGGAGAAGCTAGCGGCAGATGCTACACATGAAGGAAGAAGAAGAGACCGACCGCATGGGGCTGGTAGCCCAGCTCTCTCTCCCTCCTCTTCTCCGCCCCTTATGGTTCTCTCTCTCGCTCTTTCCCCTGCTTATATATATCGCGGTTTTGTAAAACCGTGGGCGATAAATCGCCCAGAGTAGCTGGTGTCTCAAGCAATGGACTAAAAAGTTCATTTTGCCCTCGGGTATTCAGTCAAATTACAATCTACCACTAGATGAAATTACCAAAATGTTCAGATATTTTAAAATAAAAAGACCTCAACATACGAAAAGACTTTTCTATCCTCTAGCAGTTTATGATAATTATCAAATACTAGCTTATTGAATTATGCAATTATCCTTGAATGTGTGGAAATTTATAGGTTTGCAACTTAGTCAAAAGACGTTTCTTGCCTCAATCATTAGAAAATTACGGATAGACCAGATAGAGTCATTACAGTTTTGTCCTTGGTCTTTTGGGATAATTACCAGAACAAACAAAAGTAAAAATTACAGGTCTACCCACTACTTCTAAATAAATTACAAAGGTAGACAAAAAGTGAATTTACTATTCTGTCCTCAAATTTCTTCTAAAATTACAAAAACTGTTTGAATCTTGTATATTTTTATTATGGTACCCTCAAGTTATCTAAAAATGATGTTTAGTCAAATTATTTATAGTTCAATGCATAGATTTTATGGATAGTGCAGTTTAGTGCCCAGTTATTGTAGACACAGGAAAATCCCCGCCTCTGGCTTCTCAGAGCCTGGAGCGGATCCTCTCTTGTGTCTAAGGCCTATTTATATAAATAGGGCGTGCCAGCTAGCTTACCCAAGCTAGCGAAGATGTGTTTTAATCCGACTTCTAACGTGGCGACTGTGAGCAAGTGAGCTCTTGTTGTCGCAGACCTTCGTGCACTGATGCACAAGGGTCAGTCTGTACGCTTTTAAAAATCGAGTTTTGGGATAGAAAAAGCTTACGAAGCGGTTCGAGGTGTTTTGATTCGGGTTTTTAATATGATGGCAGATTTTAGATCACGTGGATTTGCACGTGCCTAAGTCTTTCCTTTTATCCCTTTATGGGCCACCTAGGTGTGTGTTATGAACACTCCACTACATGGGGCGAATTTTGAGCGGGAATACGGGGCTTGCTTCGATGCAAATATGCGTCCTACCTCGTGGTATGGCGTAGATGCAATGCAAACTCACGCTACTCCAAAGGGAAAACCCGAATGTAAAGACAATGCCGAAGGGAAATAACCGAAGGGAAATGACTTGTAATGTAAATGCCGAAGGGAGATACGTATATAAGGTATATATATGGGCCCTTACTCGGGTCTTGCAAATAAGAGCGAAGGCTCAATGTGGGTGCGTGCTTGAATTGAAAGACTTACACACACGACATGAAATAAAACCCAAATATAACTTGCAATATGGCCTTGATTAAGGTCTTGGGAATAAGAGCGAAAGCTCAATGTGTGTGAGTGCTTGAATTGAAGTACTACGCACACAGCATGAAATTAAACCCAAATAGTATAACACGACCCTTACTTGGGTCTTTCAAATAAGAGCGAAGGCTCAATGTGTGTGAGTGCTTGAATTGAAAGACTTACACACACGACATGAAATGAAAACCCAAATAGTATAGCACGGCCCTTACTTGGGTCTTTCAAATAAGAGCGAAGGCTCAATGTGTGTGAGTGCTTGAATTGAAAGACTTACACACACGACATGAAATGAAAACCCAAATAGTATAGCTCGGCCCTTACTTGGGTCTTTCAAATAAGAGCGAAGGCTCAATGTGTGTGAGTGCTTGAATTGAAAGACAACACACCCAACTTAAGCAAAACCCTACGAAAGTTAAAGTATATATATATATATATATATTAGGGGCTGATTAGGCCCATGTGTGTTCAAAATCGTGCACAACTAAGAGAGTGCACGTGTGTGTGGGTGTGCCAAGCCACATTATTACAAGCGGGGGGAAACTATGCTCCGTTATTACAACCCCGTATCGAATTGAATTTTAAGCAAGTATACAACTAAGGACCGAGTTAGGCACTTATTAATAGCTGGTCCGAAGATGCCTTGCATTGTAAAGACAATGCAAACGCACGAGTCTATGCCTAGGCGAGCTCCGTGGAGTAGATCGGCAAGAGGGGCTGCTGGCCGGCTGCAAATGGGACGCGGGAGAGGCACCTTGAAGGTGGTCGGCTGCTTAGCGAAGGGCTGGTTTTGTGTGTGGAGCTAAGGTGACTATGTAGGGTCACGAAGGGAAGGTATAGTGTTAGGGAGTATGGCACTAAGGGGAGCCTAAGGGAATGTCTAATGGAGTATCCAAGGTTGGCGGGTGGCTAGCCGAATAGGTATATGGCAGTCGGTTGGAGTGGCCGACTAGGGGAGGCTCGGTGGTGGTGGTTTGCTAGGGTGGCTATGTGTGGAGGATGGGAAGGAAGCTAGCAAGGGTATGGGGTAAGGTGATGGTGGGTGTGGTGAGGTGATATGGGCAGGTTTTAGGGAGTTGGGTGGAGTGGCCGGGTGTAGCTAGGGTGTCTAGGTAATGGCGGGTAGGTAGATTGGTTGAGGCTTGGCCGAATGGGAGTGGTGGTGGCAAAAGGCTGGTGTTAGGGTAAGATGGTGGTGGTGCAGGTGGCTGAGAGTGGAGGGGGAGTGGAGAAGAGATAGGATTATGTTGAGACACTAACCGAGTGGTGATGGGAGGCGGCGGATGGAAGAGGAGCAGCCGGGTGTGGTGGAGTGGCTGGTTCGGTCGGATGAAGAGGATGGCGACGGGTGGCTGGGGAGTGGTGGAGCAGGTGGAGCACGGTGGTGGTGCAGGTGGAAGAGCCGACTGGGCTGGAAAGGAGAGTGGGAGATGATGATGGAAGATCGGCTGGGAATGGAGGACCCAAAAGCTGAAAAACCCGCCCACTATGGGGGGGGGTTTATAGCTTTTGTGAAGGGCGGTGGGGCTGGTTTTGAGGAGGTGGTAAGGTGGTCTAGGGGGTGGTGGTGTGGTGATAAGGTTGGCTGGTATTAGGGTAGGGCCAGATATTTTAAATACAAGGGGTTTTGGGTAGGTTGTGTGCTAGGTTTAGGTGGGGGTGGTTTAGAGGTTTAGGGTTTAGCTAGGTGGGTTGATTTTGGGGTGAGGTTTAGTGAGGTGGGTTAGGTGATTAGGCTAAGATTAGGTTAGGTTTAGGGAAATTAACCTAGGTTTAGGAAAGGATTAGGGAAGTGGGTTAGGTGATTAGGTTGGGATTAGGCCGGGATTAGGGAAGTGGGTTAGGTGATTAGGCTAGGATTAGGACTGGATTAGGGTAGAAGGCTAGGATTAGGTGTTTTTGGTTAGGATTAGATTAAGGAGCTCCTTTTGCATGACCCATTACGATTTTGAAGACTCCACTCTTTCACAAGTGCGAATTCTCTCACTCAGGGTCACACGACTTTGCCTTTGCACCTTATTCGCATGTCTCAGGGCAGCTATCCCTATAATTTTCGAAAACTGGAATTTAATCCAAATCCTACACATGATACTTCTTTAAGTATTGAATATTGATAGGATCTGCTAAATTCCTACCTTCTACATCGATCAACAATTACGAGTTGTTTGCAGTGGTTGCCCGTACCACATAGGGTGCATCCCACTTGGGGCGCCACTTTCCGAGTGGATGTGGGCCACGATAGTGGATGGTTTTTAAGACCAGATCTCCCACTTCAAAGTGGCGAGGTCTCATGTGTTTGCCGTAGTGTTGGGCTATCCTTTGCCGGTATGCACGAGCATGATCCATGGCAAGGAGTCGCTTCTCTTCTAGCAAATCTAGTTCGGCCATCCTAGCATGCTGAAGCGTCTCTAAGGGGAGGTCGAGTGCAATGGATGTATGGAATGAATGCAGTTGAGTATGAATGGGAAGAATGGCATTTGTGCCATAGACCAATTCGAATGGTGTGGCATTCGTGGGAGTCCGGATGGAAGTCCTATAAGCCCATAAGGCTTCATCCAGCTTCTCGTGCCACGTCCTACCCTGCTCTAAAGTTTTCTCAATTATGCCAATGAGAGTCTTGTTTGTGGCTTCGGCTTGGCCGTTGCCTTGAGGGTAGTAGGGCGAAGAGAAGTGGTGGGTTATGCCATACGTGTTGCACAACTTAACCATCCGCTCGTTCTTGAATGGGGTGCCATTGTCAGACACAAGGTCTCGTGGAACCCCAAATCGAGCCAAGATATTCCTCCGGATGAAAGCCACCACATGTTGCCCCATCACGTTGGTTAGGGATATGGCTTCCACCCACTTGGAGAAATACTCCGTGGCTGCTAAAATAAACTGATGCCCATTCGAGGCTTTTGGAAATATTGGGCCTACGATGTCAAACGCCCACATGGTAAATGGCCAGGGGCTGACCACAGAATGTAATGCAGATGAAGGGATATTAATGGCGTGCCCATGCACTTGACATGGATGACACTTCCTAACATGATCGTGGCAATCCTTTTTCAGGGTGGACCAAAAATAGCCCCCTCTAAGTATTTTCATTGCCATCATGTTGGCATTAACATGACCTCCACATTCTCCATTGTGGAATTCATGCATTACTATCCTAGCCTCCTCTAGGTCGATACGCCTAAGCAGAATGCCGGTAAAACTTTTTTTGTATAAAACCCCACCCAGAATGGTGTATCGGGTCGAAATCTTACGGATGAATGCCTTATCTTTGGATGTGGCATCCTCGGCGAATCCCCCATTTTATAAAAATTGTTTTATGTCATAAAGCCAGGGTTTTTCAATAGACTCTGGGTTATTTTGGCAAATATCTAAGTCGTGTGTGGATGGGTTGTGCGCATGCCATATTTCTAAAGATCTAATCCCTGAAATGGGATCGACCTTCAGGGCTGAACCCAAGGAGGAGAGGGCATCGGCGATGCCATTGTCCTCTCTTCCTACGTGTGTGAGTTTACACAATTGGAAGGACTCAACCAATCGAGTGGCCAACTCATGATATGGAAGCAGTTTCTCATTACATACTTGCCAAATTTTCAAAACCTGGTTTATGACGAGGAGCGAATCTCCAAAGACCTCAATGCATGATGCCCGTAGAGTTTTCGAAATCCTTAAGCCTTGTATGAGTGCTTCATACTCAGCTACATTGTTGGAACATTCGAAATCTAAGTGGACTGCTATAAGAATCTCGCCCTTTTCAGGGGATATGAGGATGACCCCAACACCAACCCCTCGCTGGTTTCGTGCCCCATCGAAGTGCATTTTCCACACTTGGTTTTCGAAATTGTTTGCCAAAATGTGGTTTTGGAAATGGTTTTGTAATATGCCTTCATCAGGCATTTCAGCAAGTGTGGGATATGCATCCTCTAAGGGGAACTCAGCCACGTAATCTGCTAGGGCTTGCCCCTTAATGGAGATCTGGTGATGGTATTTCAGGTCATACTCCATTAGAAGGAGTTGCCATTTTCCCAATCTACCCGTGAGAATGGGTTTTTCGAACAAGTGCTTGATTGGATCAAGCTTGGACACTATCCAGATCTCATGATCTAGGAAATAGTATCTGAATTTCTGACAAGCCCACACTAGGGCCAAGCACGTCTTCTCCATGGCTTGATAATTTCGTTCATAAGCCAAGAGAGTTTTCGAAATGTAGTAGATGGCATACTCCTTATGGGTGTCATCCTCGTATTGAGCCAATAGGGCTCCTAAAGCATTCGTATGCACGGAGATGTAAAGTAAAAGCGGTTTTCCTTGCTTTGGAGGGTTCAAAAAGGGGGGATTAACCAAGTATGCCTTCAGTCTCTCGAAGGACTTCTGGCATTCGTCATCTCATAAGAATTTCGTGCCCTTCCTCAACAGTTTGTTGAAGGGTTCGCATCTAGTTGCCAGATTCGATATGAATCGACGAACGGATTGTAAACGACCCTGGAGGCTACGGATTTGAGTGAGATTGGAGGGTGGAGCAATGTCTATGATGGCTTGACACTTAGAGGGGTCGACTTCTATACCCCTTTGGCTCACCATAAAGCCTAGAAGCTTCCCTGATTCTTCCCCGAATACACATTTTTGAGGGTTTAGCTTTACTTTGTAAAGCCTAAGCCTTTCGAAAATCTTTTGCAAACATTCGATATGAGTGCATCGGGTTTTGGATTTTGCCAAGAGATCATCTACATACACTTCTACGAGCTCATGAATTTGATCATGGAAGATCGTGGTCATGGCTCATTGGTATGTTGTGCCGGCATTTTTCAAACCAAAGGGCATGACTGTATAGCAGTACGTGCCCCATGGGGTTGTGAAGGCGGTCTTACCCTGATCTCGTGGACTTAGTTTGATTTGATTATAGCCTGAATAGCCATCCATAAATGAAAACATTTCATGATTTGCAGTGCTATCGACTATCAAATCTATGTTTGGTAAAGGATAATTATCCTTTGGAGTGGCTTTATTTAGGTTTCTGAAATCGATGCATATTCGAATTTTTCCATTGGTTTTTCGAACTACAATGATGTTTGACAACCAATCAGAATATGCAATGGGTTTTATAAATCTGGCTTTTAACAGATCTTCTAAACCCTCTTTGACTTGCGTGTGTACATTCGGGTGTATTTTCCTAAGCTTCTGCTTTATGGGTTTTACACCTACATCTAAGGGAAGACGATGCTCGACAATGCTGGGATCTATGCCTGGCATGTCTTCGTACGTCCATGCAAACACATCTAGATAGGTTCATAGAAATGCAATGAATGCTAACTTTTCATTTTCATGCAAGCATGCGCCTATTTTGATGGATTTGGGATTGGAATCATCCCCTAGGTTCACCTCTATGAAGTCTCCTCCTACTGATTGGAAAGGTCTTTCAAAATCGAGAATTTTATGAAATTCTGGGAGCTCAGATGCGGGATCCTCCTCAAGGGGATCCACTTCTGGGCTTCGATCATTCTCGTGGGCTATAGAACCGAGGGAAGTAGATGCGTGGTTTTCAAAAAAACCTGGTTTTGTACTTGGATTTTCAAGTGATTTCGAAATTTTTGGTCTGGCTATGCAGACGACGTTTCTTTTGAAATCCTTTTCTTTTGCCAAAGTCCTACCAGGAGCAACTATATACAAAATCTTTTTGGTATTTTCCAAATTTTCGATTTTTTTGGGTTTTTGTAAAACAAGAACCTTGGGAACTATACAAAGCACTCTTTTTTCGAGTTTTTGTTTTTCCATTGTTTTTGTTTTTTCTTGTTTTTTGATTTTTTTGATTTTAAGCTTTTCAAATGTTTTTGTGTTTTTATAAAAGGGATCTTCCGTCATACCTACAAAGGGAAAACACTACGGGTTAGACTCGGAATAGGTGATCTAAATCGTAGGTCTCTTCTAAGGCAGGTTCCAGGGCACCCTTGACCCAGGTGGTCACAGGGGGTGGTTCTGACGTTATTCGGGGAGTATATCCGATCCCATATTGGCTTGGATTGGCCCTAGGAAGGATGGGCTCTAGGAGACCCTAGTTTTGCGCCCCTAGACTCTTGTAGGGCGTGTAACCCATGTTCAACAACATGTTCCATGACTTTTTGTTTTTTGAAAAGTTTTGGTACAGGTCGTGGTCCTGGAACTTGCTGTCATCCATATTGTGCTCATATGGCCTCTTGTCCAGGGGTTTTGGAAATAGGGAACGCTTGGATCGTCCTAGAAGAGTTAGAATCGGGAGGGGGTCTGCTTTGGGCAGCCCCTTCACACATACAACCTTCCTAGGGTTGTTTAACACGAGCTGGGGTGGCTCAACCATAATTTGCCCCAGGTTAGCCTCATGGGCCTGGGAGCTCGATAAACAAGGGGAGTTTATGATCCCCTGAAGCTATGGGTGACTCTCACCTAGGATCACTACGACCTGGTCCCTAAAAGGGATCTTGACACACTTGTGGAAGGTGGATGGCACAGCGCACAAGCTGTGTATCCAGGGTCTTCCCAGCAACAGGTTATAATGGGGGTGGATGTCCAAGACATGGACCACCCCCGTGTGTGCGATCCCTCCCGTTTCCATTGGGAGTTCGATGGATCCTAATGGCCTAGACGCATTCCCATCGTATCCAGTGATAACAATGGGGCTTGGGTTCACAGAAGTCAAGGTGACTCTGATTTTATACGCCGCATGAAGTGGAAGGATGTTGAGCCCTCCTCCACCATCGACTAGGCACCTGTCCAAAGAGTGGTTATTCAGAACCACCTCGATATGCAGGGCCTGGTTGTGGGATTCGTAGGGTCTATCTACATCATCTTCCGAGAAAGTGATGGGCGATTTTGCTCCTAATAAAGCCACTTGGGCAGACAAGGATTCCGGACTTATGTTCGAATCAACCTTGGCCCTTTCTAGAATTTTCTCTAGCACGAGTCTATGCCCTTGAAGGTGCGGGGGTTGATAGATCCTCCCAGATCTAGTCACTTCCCCCACGACCAGCCTAGGGTTTGTGCTAAACTTGGCTCTAAGGATGAGTTGAGGAGAACCTTGGATTTTCAAAACTGGTTTTACCGGGGATTCCACTTTTGGTGGTCCCCAAATGACGACTTGGGCGGGCTTCTTATATAATACAAGAGTGGGCGCACAAGTGGGGCGACCAGACTCTGGTTTTTGCGCTAGTTCCTTAGAAAAGGTGAGGGTACATGCCTCCTTTCCTTTCCCACTGCCACTGGCGTGTTTGGGAAAGGGTTCTTTGAAGATAGCTTGAGGTGGCTCAGGTTCCGCAGTGACCTGGAGCCGGCCCTCCGCTATCAATTTCTCAATTTTATTTAAAAGGGAGAAACAATGTTTGGTATCATGGCCTTTGAGCCGATGATACTTACAAAATCGATTTAAATACCCCCCCTCCCCTTGGAGGTGACTCCTTCAGGGATTTCGGGGAGTTCTATCATGCCCTGGGCAAGTAGGAGGTCTAGGACCTCCGACACAGGTTGCCCTAGCGGAGTGTACTCCCGTTTTTCAATCGGTTTTTGAAAGGTTCGCTCCCTTTTATTTTCTAATTTTTCAAAATTTTTGGTAGTGCTTGCCACGCCTGGATCCACCCGGACATTGGCGATTTTATGGGGCTTTGCCCCTTTGTCCATCGTGGGTAGCCCGTATGTGATGGGCTTTTCCAAGCGGGTTTTAGAAATGACACTTCCTTTCCATAAGTGATCGTATGTCCCTTTTCTCAAGTTGGTTTCGAAAAGGGATGCCTTTTTGATAAACTTATGGAAAGTTGAGATCTCATGGAGCGAGAGAAGGGTTTTTAACTCGCTTTTAAAGTTATCTAGGATGAGCATGACTGCGCATCCTTCGAATATGGGCTCTCGCACTTGGCCCAAAAGTGACCTCCATCTTATAATGAAGGCATGTACGTCTTCGTTCATGCCTTGCTTTGTATCCCTTAAGGTATTCAGAGTCGGCGTGACTTCTACGTTGTGTGCAAATCTTTGCATGAAGCAGTTCGCTAACTCTTCAAAAGTAGCGAACTGGCTTAAGTCGTAGGAAGCCAGCCATTTGGCAGCTGTAACTTTAAGGGATAAAGGGAACCAATACACCCATTTCATTGAGTCCTTTTTCTTTTTGTGGTCTCGATGCGAGAAAAGCTGCAAGTGAGACCTAGGGTCTCCCATGCCATCATACCGATGGAAGTTCGGTATTTCATCGTCACTGTCTGTTTCGTAATCCATAGGAAGGAAATGAGACAGGGCGTAGCTTCTTTTCTCTTTGTTCTACCCTTTCAGCAACTGTTGTAGGGCTTTACGGTCCTTTTGTGTGAAGGACTCGTGGTATTGGTTACCTTCCATTACGGAGGCCTCTTTGTGCTTGCGAGGTTTTTCAGATTTTTTCTTAGGCCTTTGTTCACCGTTTGATGAACACGAATCGCCTACTTCAGCCTCTTGGCTGAGAGCATCAATTTTGGCCTCAAACTCCCTTCTCAAGTCCTCGATTTCATCTAGTTTTATTTTGTTTTTGAAAATCCTCCTAGAGTGAGAACTTGATGCACATGAGCCATGGCTCGACACTTCACTTGGATTGGATTTTGACATGCTTTTCAAGCTTTTTCAAAATTTCCTAAGTACAAGCAAAGAAAACAAGTTAAAAACGACCTCTTTTTAACAAAATTTTTCGCAAGCTTCTAACTAAAACTCGATTTTTGAAAGGCTCATGTCCAACTGGGCGTGCCAATCTTCTGTAGACGCAGGAAAATCCCCACCTCTGGCTTCTCAGGGCCTGGAGCGGATCCTCTCTTGTGTCTAAGGCCTATTTATATAAACAAGGCGTGCCAACTAGCTTACCCAAGCTAGCGAAGATGTGTTTTAATCCGACTTCTAACGTGGCGACTGTGAGCAAGTGAGCTCTTGTCATCGCAGACCTTCTTGCACCGATGCGCAAGGGTCAGTCTGTACGCTTTTAAAAATCGAGTTTTGGGATAAAAAAAGCTTACAAAGCAGTTCGAGGTGTTTTGATTCGGGTTTTTAATATGATGGCAGATTTTAGATCACGTGGATTTGCACGTGCCTAAGTCTTTCCTTTTATCCCTTTATGGGCCACCTAGGTGTGTGTTTTGAACACTCCACTACATGGGGCGAATTTTGAGCGGGAATACGGGGCTTGCTTCGATGCAAATATGCGTCCTACCTCCTGGTATGGCTGTGAACACCCCGAAATCCCACGAATTTCTTAAACAAATCTGGTTTTTATACAAGCAGCCCCAAAGGGCCATTTTTGAGTTTGGAAACCCAGGAGCCTTCCAAACAAACCCTGTATATATGTTTTAAACTTTATCTTTCAAAAACATATAATATAGCTTTTGAAAACCCTTTTAAAACATGTTTTGAAACCCCGAAGTGGCTTGGCCTGAGCAAGACAGGACCAGGAGAGCCAAGAAGAGCCCGGAACCGGAGCACCTGTCGAGCCCGGCACAGCATCTCTTGTATCTGATTCACACCCCAGGATCTCGAACGTCCAAGACCCTGTTCTTATCAAAAAAAGCATTTGAAGTCATCTCCAGAAGGCAGAAACGGAGGCGGACGACTATGTTGGCGAAGACCCAACGCAGACGGAGTACTGATGCTGTCAGGCCCCGCACGAATCGTCCGTTTCGAACCCAGCTCGAAGGAGTCAGAGTTCAGTTTGGATTGGATCTGGACCATATATATCCAGATTCCAATCCAAACCCATATGTGGACTTGGATTTGGATTTGGATCCAAAGATCCAATCCAATATCCATATCCATGGCCCACATCACCTTCTCATAAATGGAGGTGGGGCCCACTTGAAATTCACGTGGGATATTGGGCATGAGAGAGAGTGGGGGTGATAAATATCAAGAGTGTTGTATTAAGCTTGACTTGTGTGTCAAGTTTGGGTTTAATCTGGTGGTTTAGCCTAATTGAGTGGGTTTAAGCTTGTAATTAGCTAAAACCTAACCTAGGGCTGCACCAACATAGGGTGATCAAGGTCTATGGGCCATGCTAAGGGAGCTCCATCACCTAAACCTACCCAAAATGCCTAAACCTAGCCTAAACCCCTAATCCACCCCTAATCTGAACCTAATCACCTAACCCACTTCCCTAATCCCGGCCTAATCCCGACCTAATCACCTAACCCCCTCCCCTAATCCTTCCCTAAACCTAGATTAATTTCCCTAATCCTAGCCTAAACCTAGCCTAAACCACCTAACCTAGCTCACTAAACCTCACCCTAAAACCCAACCACCTAACCTAGCCCTAAACCACCCTTAGCCCACGATTTTCCCAAACCCCTAGTTTTAAAATATCTGGCCCAACCCCATCCAGCCCACCTTATCTACATACTACCCTACCTAAACCACCTAACCACTACCCACAACCCAGCCCTAACCGACCTACCCATCCCCTATTTAAACCCCCCCCATTGTGGGCGGGTTTTCCAGGTGGGAACCACACTCCACCTCCCAGCCGGGCCCTCTTCCTCTCCCATCTCTCACCCGTCTTCCCAGCAGCTCCAGCCCCACCAGCCGCCACCTGCTCCGCCACTCTCCCTCTTCCATCCACCATCACTGCCCCACCAGCCGGACGCCACCACCTCACTCAGCCGGGCCCTCTCCTTCTCCCATCTTCCACCAGCCGACAGCCACCTTTGCCGCCACTCCTTCCCATTCGGTAAGTCCCCCTAACTCCCTCAAAACCACTCTCTACCACCTCTCCACTCTTAGCCACCCATCTTCCCCTTAGCTCAGCCTCTTTGCCGCCACCATCTAAGCCTAGCCGAACCTAGGATAACCCAAGTGGCTGGCCACTACTCAGCCACCACCTCCCATTCGGCCGACCTCCCCCTAGGCGTCCTCTTTGGCCTTCCCACTAGCTCACCTTTTAGGTCCAGTTTCCCTAAGTCCCTAACTTACCTAGTGACCCTAAGACCCACTTAGTCAGCCACTCTAAACTCCCTACTTGGAGGCGCCGCCCACTTGCCACCGGTCCCCTTCGAGGCGTCCATCCCGCGCCCCATTTGCTGCCGGCCAGCACTCTTGGTCACACACCTTCGCGGAGCTCCCATTCGCAGCCCAAAGCCAAGGCCACGCTCAAGCAAGACCTCTACGGACCAGCTACTTGTAAGTTTCTAGACTCGGTCTTTAATCATACACTTGCTTGAAATTCAATTTGATACGGGGTTGTAATAACGGAGCATAGTCTCCCCCCGCTTGTAATAACGTGGCTTGGCACAACCACACACGTGCACTCTCTTAGTCGTGCACGATTTTGAACACACACGGGCCTAATCAGCCCCTAATATATAAGTATACGTATATATTTCATTTCCGAAGAGTTTTGTTCAAGTTGGGTGTGTTGTCTTTCAATTTAAACACTCTCACACACATTGAGCTTTCGCTCTTATTTGAAAGACCCAAGTAAGGGCCGACCTATACTATTTGGGTTTCATTTCATGTCGTGTGAGTAAGTCTTTCAATTTAAACACTCTCACACACATTGAGCTTTCGCTCTTATTTGAAAGACCCAAGTAAGGGCCGACCTATACTATTTGGGTTTCATTTCATGTCGTGTGAGTAAGTCTTTCAATTTAAACACTCTCACACACATTGAGCTTTCGCTCTTATTTGAAAGACCCAAGTAAGGGCCGACCTATACTATTTGGGTTTCATTTATTGTCGTGTGAGTAGTCTTTCAATTCAAGCACTTTCACACACATTGAGCCTTCGCTCTTACTCTCAAGACCTTAGTAAAGGCCTTATTGCAGTTATATTTGGGTTTCATTTATTGTCGTGTGAGTAGTCTTTCAATTCAAGCACTTTCACACACATTGAGCCTTCGCTCTTACTCCCAAGACCTTAGTAAAGGCCTTATTGCAGTTATATTTGGGTTTCATTTATTGTCGTGTGAGTAGTCTTTCAATTCAAGCACTTTCACACACATTGAGCCTTCGCTCTTACTCCCAAGACCTTAGTCAAGGCCATACTGCAATTTATATTTGGGTTTCATTTCATGTCGTGTGTGTAAGTCTTTCAATTCAAACACGCACCCACATTGAGCCTTCGCTCTTATTTGCAAGACCCGAGTAAGGGCTCATATACATAAGATATATACATATTTCCCTTCGGTTATTTCCCTTCGGTTATTTCCCTTCTGTTATTTCCCTTCAGCATTGTCTTTACATTTCGGGTTTTCCCTTTGGAGTAGCGTGAGTTTGCATTGCATCTACGCCATACCACGAGGTAGGACGCATATTGCATCGAAGCAACCCCCGCTCGAATTCGCCCATGTAGTGGAGTGTTCATAACACACAAACTAGGCGACCCAAAAAGGGATAAAAGAAAAGACTTAGGCACGTGCAAATCCACGTGATCTAAAACATGCAATCGCATCTTAAAGACCCGAAATAGACACCTCGAACCGTTTCGCAGATTTTCTCCCTAAAAACTCGATTTTTGCAAAAGCGTACAGACTGACCCTTGCGCATCGGTGCAAGAAGGTCTGCGACGACAAGAGCTCACTTGCTCACGGTCGCCACGTTTAGAAGTCAGTATTGATATATCTTCGCTAGCTTAAGTAAGCTAGCTGGCACGCCCTGTTTGTATACATAGGCCTTAGACGCACGATAAGATCCACTCCAAGCCACGAAAGGGGCGAAGAGGCGGGGATTTTCGCGCGTCCACAGAGATTGGCACGCCCGGTGGGACGTGAGCCTTTTCAAAAATCGAGTTTACTTGTAGGAGTCTTGCGAAAATTTTATAAAGGTGTCGTTTTAACTTGTTTTCTTTGTTTTCACTTAGGAAATTTTGAAAAAAGCTTGAAAAGCATGTCAAAATCCAATCCAAGTGAAGTGTCGAGCCAAGGCTCATGCGCATCAAGTTCTCACTCTAGGAGGATTTTCAAAAACAAAATAAAACTAGATGAAATCGAGGACTTGAGAAGGGAATTTGAGGCCAAAATCGATGCTCTCAGCCAAGAGGCTGAAGTAGGCGATTCGTGTTCATCAAACGGTGAACAAAGGCCTAAAAAGAAAATTGAAAAACCTCGCAAGCAAAAAGAAGCCTCCGTAATGGAAGGCAACCAATACCACGAGTCCTTCACACAAAAGGACCGTAAAGCCCTACAGCAGCTGCTGAAAGGGCAAAATAAAGAGAAAAGAAGCTACGCCCTGTCTGATTTCCTTCCTATGGATTACGAAACAGACAGTGACGATGAAATACCGAACTTCCATCGGTATGATGGCATGGGAGACCCTAGGTCTCACTTGCAGCTTTTCTCACGTCGAGCCCATAAGAAGAAAAAGGACTCGATGAAATGGGTGTATTGGTTCCCTCTATCCCTTAAAGGCACAGCTGCCAAATGGCTGGCTTCCTACGACTTAAGCCAGTTCGCTACTTTTGAAGAGTTAGCGAACTGCTTCATGCAGATTTGCACACAACGTAGAAGTCACGCCAACCCTGAATACTTTAAGGGATACAAAGCAAGGCATGAACGAAGACGTGCATGCCTTCATTATAAGATGGAGGTCTCTTTTAGGCCAAGTGCGAGAGCCTATATCCGAAGGATGCGCAGTAATGCTCATCCTGGATAATTTTAAAAGCGAGTTAAAAACCCTTCTCTCGCTCCATGAGATTTCAACTTTCCATAAGTTGATCAAAAAAGCCTCCCTTTTCGAAACCAACTTGCGAAAAGGGACATACGACCACTTATGGAAAGGAAGTGCCGTTCCCAAAACACGTGTGGAAAAGCCCATTGCATATGGGCTGCCCACAACGGACAAAGGGGCAAAGCCCCATAAAATCGCCAATGTCCGGGTGGATCCAGGCATGGCGGGCACTTCTAAAAATTTCGAAAAAATAGAAAATAAGAGAGAACGCAATTTTTCAAAACCAATTGAAAAACGGGAGTACACTCCGCTGGGGCAACCTGTGTCGGAGGTCCTAGACCTCCTACTTGCCCAGGGCATGATCGAACTCCCTGAAATCCCCGAAGGAGTCACGTCCAAAGGGGGGTATTTAAACCGGTTTTGCAAGTATCATCGGCTCAAAGGCCATGATACCAAACGGTGCTCTCTCTTCTAAATAAAATTGAGAACTTGATAGCGGAGGGCCGGCTCCAGGTCACTGCGGAATCTGAGCCACCTCAAGCTATCTTCAAGGAACCCTTTCCCAAACACGCCAGTGGCAGTGGGAAAGGAAAGGAGGTATGTACCCTCACCATTTCCAAGGAACTAGCGCGAAAGCCCGAACCTGGTCGACCTGCTTGTGCGCCCATCCTTGTACTATACAAGAGGCCCGCCCAAGTCGTCATTCGGGGACCATCAAAAGTGGAAACCCCGGCAAAACCAGTTTTGAAAATCCAAGGTTCTCCTCAGCTCATCCTTAGAGCCAAGTTTAGCGCGAACCCTAGGCTGGTCGTGGGGGAAGTCACTAGATCCGGGAGGATCTACCAACCCCCGAACCTTCAAGGTGCTCAAAAGGTGGTCAGTGTGCCTGGCCCCTCAAAAGCATGTATCCCTAGTGGTCCGCCAAAAGCAGATAAGGACAAAATCATCCTAAATCCTTATGATTTCGAAAACCACCTTTCAAAGATTCCTATTCACATGTCTATCCTAGAGCTTATCAAAACCTCGCCTAGGCATAGACTTGTCTTAGAGAAAATTCTAGAAAGGGCCAAGGTTGATTCGAACATAAGTCCGGAGTCCTTGTCTGCCCAAGTGGCTTTGTTAGGAGCAAAATCGCCCATCACCTTTTCGGAAGATGATGTAGATAGACCCTACGAAACCCATAACCAGGCCCTGCATATCGAGGTGGTTCTAAACAACCACTCTCTGGACAGGTGCCTAGTCGATGGTGGAGGAGGGCTCAACATCCTTCCACTTCATGTGGCGTACAAAATCGGAGTCACCTTGACTTCAGTGAACCCAAGCCCCATCGTTATCACTGGATACGATGGGAATGCGTCTAGGCCTTTAGGATCCATCGAACTCCCAATGGAAACGGGAGGGATCGAACACACGGGGGTGTTCCATGTCTTGGACATCCACCCCCATTATAACCTGTTGCTGGGAAGACCCTGGATACACAGTTTGTGCGCTGTGCCATCCACCTTCCACAGGTGTGTCAAGATCCCTTTTAGGGACCAAGTCGTAGTGATCCTAGGTGAGAGTCACCCACAACTTCAGGGGATCATAAACTCCCCTTGTTTATCGAGCTCCCAGGCCCATGAGGCTAACCTGGGGCAAATTATGGTTGAGCCACCTCGGCTCGTGTTGAACAACCCTAGGAAGGTTGTATGTGTGAAGGGGCCGCCCAAAGCAGGCCCCCTCCCGACTCCAATCCTCCTAGGAAAACCCAAGCGTTCCCCATTTCCAAAACCCCTGGACAAAAGGCCCTACGAGCCTAATATGGACGATAGCATGTTCCAGGACCACGACTTATATCCCATCTTTTCAAAAAACAAAAGGTCGTGGAACATGTTATTGAACATGGGCTACACGCCCTACAAAAGTCTAGGGGCACAAAACCAGGGTCTCCTAGAGCCCATCCTTCCTAGGGCCAACCCAAGCCGATACGGGATCGGCTATACTCCCCGAATACCGCCGGAGCCACCCCCTGTGACCACCTGGGTCAAGGGTGCCCCGGAGTCTGTCTTAGAAGAAACCTATGGTTTAGACCTCCTATTCCGAGTCTAACCCATAGTGTTTTCCCTTTGTAGGTATGACGGAAGATCCCTTTTTCTAAAAATACCAAAAACATTTGAAAACTTAAAATCCGAAAAAAATCGAAAAACAAGAAAAACCAAAAACAATGGAAAAGCAAAAACTCGAAAAAAGTGTGCTTTGTATAGTTCCCAAAGTTCTTGTTTTACAGAAACCCAAAAAAATCGAAAAATTGGAAAATACCAAAAAGATTTTGTACATAGCTGCTCCTGGTTTAACTTTGGCGAAAGAAAAGAATTTCGAAAGAAACGTCGTCTGCATAGCCAGACCAAAAATTTCGAAATCACTTGAAAATCCAAGTACAAAACCAGGTTATTTTAAAAACCACGCATCAAGTTCCCTCAGGTCTAAAGTCCACGAGAATGATCGAAGCCCAGAAGTGGATCCCCTTGAGGAAGATCCCACTTCTGAGCTCCCAGAATTTCATAGAATTCTCGATTTTGAAAGACCTTCCCAATCAGTAGGAGGAGATTTCGTAGAGGTGAACCTAGGGGATGATTCCAATCCCAAAACCATCAAAATAGGCGCATGCTTGCATGAAACTGAAAAGTTAGCATTCATTGCATTTCTACGGACCTATTTAGATGTGTTTGCATGGACGTATGAAGACATGCCGGGCATAGATCCCAGCATAGTCGAGCATCGTCTTCCCTTAGATGTAGGTGTAAAACCAATAAAGCAGAAGCTTAGGAAAATACACCCGAATGTACACACGCAAGTCAAAGAGGGTTTAGAAGATCTGCTAAAAGCCGGATTTATAAAACCCATTGCGTATTCTGATTGGTTATCAAATATCGTTGTAGTTCGAAAAACCAATGGGAAAATTCGAATATGCATCGATTTCAGAAACCTGAATAAGGCCACTCCAAAGGATAATTATCCGTTACCAAACATAGATTTGATAGTCGATAGTACTGCAAATCATGAAATGTTTTCATTTATGGATGGCTATTCAGGCTATAATCAAATCAAACTAAGCCCACGAGATCAGGGTAAGACCGCCTTCACAACCCCATGGGGCACGTACTGCTATACAGTCATGCCCTTTGGTTTGAAAAATGCCGGCGCAACATACCAACGAGCCATGAACACGATCTTCCATGATCAAATTCACGAGCTTGTAGAAGTGTATGTAGATGATCTCTTGGCGAAATCCGAAACCCGATGCACCCATATCGAATGTTTACAAAAAATCTTCGAAAGGCTTAGGCTTTACAAAGTAAAGCTAAACCCTCAAAAATGTGTGTTCGGGGTAGAATCAGGAAAGCTTCTAGGCTTTATGGTGAGCCAAAGAGGAATAGAAGTAGACCCCTCTAAGTGTCGAGCCATCATAGACATGGCTCCACCCTCCAATCTCACCCAAGTCCGTAGCCTCCAGGGTCGATTACAATCTGTGCGCCGATTCATATCGAATCTGGCAACTAGATGCGAACCCTTCAACAAACTATTGAGGAAGGGTACGAAATTCTTATGGGATGACGAATGCCAAAAGTCCTTCGAAAGACTAAAGGCATACTTGGTTAATCCCCCCGTTTTGAATCCTCCAAAGCAAGGAAAACCGCTTTTATTATACATCTCCGTGCATGAAAACGCTTTAGGAGCCCTGTTGGCTCAATACGAGGATGACACCCATAAGGAGTATGCCATCTACTATATTTCGAAAACTCTCTTGGCTTATGAACGAAATTATCAAGCCATGGAGAAGACGTGCTTGGCCCTAGTCTGGGCCTGCCAGAAATTCAGACACTACTTCCTAGATCATGAGATCTGGATAGTGTCCAAGCTTGATCCAATCAAGCACTTGTTCGAAAAACCCATTCTCACGGGTAGATTGGGCAAATGGCAACTCCTTCTAATGGAGTATGATCTAAAATACCATCACCAGATCTCCGTTAAGGGGCAAGCCCTAGCAGATTACGTGGCTGACTTCCCCTTGGAGGACACATATCCCACTCTTGTCGAAATGCCTGATGAAGGCATATTGCAAAACCATTTTCAAAACCACATTTTGGCAAATTCTTTTGAAAACCAAGTGTGGAAGATGCACTTCGACGGGGCACGAAACCAACGAGGGGCTGGTGCCGGGATCATCCTAATCTCCCCTGAAAAGGGCGAGATTCCCATAGCGGTCCGCTTAGATTTCGAATGTTCCAACAACGTAGCTGAGTATGAAGCACTCATACAAGGCTTAAAGATTTCGAAAACTCTAGGGGCATCATGCATCGAGGTCTTTGGAGATTCGCTCCTTGTCATAAACCAGGTTTTAAAAATTTGGCAAGTACGTAATGAAAAACTACTTCCATATCACGAGTTGGCCACTCGATTGGTCCAATCTTTCCAGTCGTGTAAGCTCACACACGTGGGAAGAGAGGACAATGGCATCGCCGATGCCCTCTCCTCCTTGGGTTCAGCCCTGAAGGTCGATCCCATTTCAGGGACCAGATCTTTGGAAATATGGCATGCGCCCCATCCATCCACACACGACTTGGATATTTGCCAAAACAACCCAGAGTCTATTGAAAAACCCTGGTTCTATGACATAAAACAATTTTTAGAAAATGGGGGATTCACCGAGGATGCCACATCCAAAGATAGGGCATTCATTCGTAAGATTTCGACCCGATACACCATTCTGGGTGGGGTCTTATACAAAAAGAGTTTTACCGGCATTCTGCTTAGATGTATCGACCTAGAGGAGGCTAGGATAGTGATGCACGAGTTCCACGATGGAGAATGTGGAGGTCATGTTAATGCCAACATGATGGCGATGAAAATACTTAGAGGGGGTTATTTCTGGTCCACCCTGAAAAAGGATTGTCACGATCATGTTAGGAAGTGTCATCCATGTCAAGTGCATGGGCACGCCATTCATATCCCCTCATCTGCATTGCATTCCGTGGTCAGCCCCTGGCCATTTACCATGTGGGCGTTTGACATTGTAGGCCCCATATTTCCAAAGGCCTCGAATGGGCATCGTTTTATTTTAGCAGCCACGGAGTATTTCTCCAAGTGGGTGGAAGCCATTTCCCTAACGAATGTAATGGGGCAACATGTGGTGGCTTTCATCCGGAGGAATATCTTGGCTCGATTTGGGGTACCACGAGACCTTGTGTCTGATAATGGTACCCCATTCAAGAACGAGCGGATGGTTAAGTTGTGCAACACGTATGGCATAACTCACCACTTCTCCTCGCCCTACTACCCTCAAGGCAACGGCCAAGCCGAAGCCACAAACAAGACTCTCATTGGTATCATTGAGAAGACCTTAGAGAAGGGTAGGAGGTGGCATGAGAAGCTGGATGAAGCCTTATGGGCTTATAGGACTTCCATCCGGACTCCCACGAATGCCACACCATTCGAATTGGTCTATGGCACAAACGCCATTCTTCCCATCCATACCCAACTGCATTCATTCCATACATCCATTGCACTCGACCTCCCCCTAGAGACGCTTCAGCATGCTAGGATGGCCGAACTAGATTTGCTAGATGAAAGGCGACTCCTTGCCATGGATCATGCTCGTGCATACCGGCAAAGGATAGCCCGACATTATAGCAAACACACGAGACCTCGCCACTTTGAAGTGGGGGATCTGGTCTTGAAAACCATCCATCATCGTGGCCCACACCCCCTAGGCAAGTGGCGCCCCAACTGGGATGGACCCTATGTTGTGCGAGCAACCACTACGAACAATTCGTATTGGTTGATCGATGTAGAAGGTAGGAATTTAGCAGATCCTATCAATATTCAATACTTAAAGAAGTATCATGTGTAGGATCTGGATTAAATTCCAGTTTTCGAAAATTTTATAGGGATAGCTGCCCTGAGACGTGTGAATAAGGTGCAAAGGCAAACTCGTGTGACCCTAAGTAAGAGAATTCGCACTTGTGAAAGAGTGGAATTTTCAAAATCGTGGTTGCATTTCAAAATCCTCCATCTTACAAAGAAGGGCCTAGTTCAACATAGCAAGATACTTGCAAGTAGTACGTGCTATTTCTAAATAGGCTGATCTGGAATGGATCGAGTGTAGGCTTGGGATAAGTCCTCCCCTCTTCTCTTCTCCTTCCAAAAGGAAACAAAGGCCCAAATCAAAAGGGAATTTCCCATTTAAAATCTCTTTCTAAAAGAAAGAAACCAGAATTCAAAAGAAAAATCGATTCTCTTGTGAAAAAGAGGGATGAAAGAAAAAATACTCCCAAAGGGAGACCCTCTATGAAAAAAAGGAAAAAGAGGCCAAAAAGCTCAAAAAGAGCAGTTTTCCGCCTTCTATGCCTTAAACCACGAGACGCTTCAGAAGGGACCGTGGTATCTCTTTCCCATCCCTGGCTTATCCCAAGCTAAAGCATGGTTCATTTCGAGGAATCCTAAAGTAAAAATAGGATTTACTTACTTGAATTTCATCTTGTTTGAGAATTCGACGTTTCGAGTAAGACGTAGGAATTTGAAATGAAGCTTGTTTTCTTATAAAACCTCCGCTAGATGAGCGAGTGTTAAGACTCAAACAAGGGCAAGCGCGAAGAGCTCGAGATCCTTAGGATCGAGACTCAAGACAGTTGTCCCCTTTGTAAATAGCTTTTGTAAATAAGTTTTAAAAACCGAACATCGAACAGCATAGGGTTTTTGCTCACTTGGAGCAGTAGGCCTTGTAAGTCTCTAGAGTTCGACCACACCTGGTCTCTGGGAGGTCGCCACTCTTGGCACCACACCCATGTCATTTGCATTCCACGCATGGTACTTGCATGAACATGATCCCGTTTAGGACCAGATTCCATAGTATAACCCTTTGGCGTGATATCTCCTCCTACCAGAGTTTGTAAAATTGAGATTTTGTTAAAATGGGACGATCCCATATTCTTCGTGGCTAGATCTAGGGAGACATTAAAAGGGGTGTTTGGCATCTTTGCCCTTATCCAAATCTATTTGGACAAGGCCAAAGAGGGGCATCTGTGAACACCCCGAAATCCCACGAATTTCTTAAACAAATCTGGTTTTTATACAAGCAGCCCCAAAGGGCCATTTTTGAGTTTGGAAACCCAGGAGCCTTCCAAACAAACCCTGTATATATGTTTTAAACTTTATCTTTCAAAAACATATAATATAGCTTTTGAAAACCCTTTTAAAACATGTTTTGAAACCCCGAAGTGGCTTGGCCTGAGCAAGACAGGACCAGGAGAGCCAAGAAGAGCCCCGAACCGGAGCACCTGTCGAGCCCGGCACAGCATCTCTTGTATCTGATTCACACCCCAGGATCTCGAACGTCCAAGACCCTGTTCTTATCAAAAAAAGCATTTGAAGTCATCTCCAGAAGGCAGAAACGGAGGCGGACGACTATGTTGGCGAAGACCCAACGCAGACGGAGTACTGATGCTGTCAGGCCCCGCACGAATCGTCCGTTTCGAACCCAGCTCGAAGGAGTCAGAGTTCAGTTTGGATTGGATCTGGACCATATATATCCAGATTCCAATCCAAACCCATATGTGGACTTGGATTTGGATTTGGATCCAAAGATCCAATCCAATATCCATATCCATGGCCCACATCACCTTCTCATAAATGGAGGTGGGGCCCACTTGAAATTCACGTGGGATATTGGGCATGAGAGAGAGTGGGGGTGATAAATATCAAGAGTGTTGTATTAAGCTTGACTTGTGTGTCAAGTTTGGGTTTAATCTGGTGGTTTAGCCTAATTGAGTGGGTTTAAGCTTGTAATTAGCTAAAACCTAACCTAGGGCTGCACCAACATAGGGTGATCAAGGTCTATGGGCCATGCTAAGGGAGCTCCATCACCTAAACCTACCCAAAATGCCTAAACCTAGCCTAAACCCCTAATCCACCCCTAATCTGAACCTAATCACCTAACCCACTTCCCTAATCCCGGCCTAATCCCGACCTAATCACCTAACCCCCTCCCCTAATCCTTCCCTAAACCTAGATTAATTTCCCTAATCCTAGCCTAAACCTAGCCTAAACCACCTAACCTAGCTCACTAAACCTCACCCTAAAACCCAACCACCTAACCTAGCCCTAAACCACCCTTAGCCCACGATTTTCCCAAACCCCTAGTTTTAAAATATCTGGCCCAACCCCATCCAGCCCACCTTATCTACATACTACCCTACCTAAACCACCTAACCACTACCCACAACCCAGCCCTAACCGACCTACCCATCCCCTATTTAAACCCCCCCCATTGTGGGCGGGTTTTCCAGGTGGGAACCACACTCCACCTCCCAGCCGGGCCCTCTTCCTCTCCCATCTCTCACCCGTCTTCCCAGCAGCTCCAGCCCCACCAGCCGCCACCTGCTCCGCCACTCTCCCTCTTCCATCCACCATCACTGCCCCACCAGCCGGACGCCACCACCTCACTCAGCCGGGCCCTCTCCTTCTCCCATCTTCCACCAGCCGACAGCCACCTTTGCCGCCACTCCTTCCCATTCGGTAAGTCCCCCTAACTCCCTCAAAACCACTCTCTACCACCTCTCCACTCTTAGCCACCCATCTTCCCCTTAGCTCAGCCTCTTTGCCGCCACCATCTAAGCCTAGCCGAACCTAGGATAACCCAAGTGGCTGGCCACTACTCAGCCACCACCTCCCATTCGGCCGACCTCCCCCTAGGCGTCCTCTTTGGCCTTCCCACTAGCTCACCTTTTAGGTCCAGTTTCCCTAAGTCCCTAACTTACCTAGTGACCCTAAGACCCACTTAGTCAGCCACTCTAAACTCCCTACTTGGAGGCGCCGCCCACTTGCCACCGGTCCCCTTCGAGGCGTCCATCCCGCGCCCCATTTGCTGCCGGCCAGCACTCTTGGTCACACACCTTCGCGGAGCTCCCATTCGCAGCCCAAAGCCAAGGCCACGCTCAAGCAAGACCTCTACGGACCAGCTACTTGTAAGTTTCTAGACTCGGTCTTTAATCATACACTTGCTTGAAATTCAATTTGATACGGGGTTGTAATAACGGAGCATAGTCTCCCCCCGCTTGTAATAACGTGGCTTGGCACAACCACACACGTGCACTCTCTTAGTCGTGCACGATTTTGAACACACACGGGCCTAATCAGCCCCTAATATATAAGTATACGTATATATTTCATTTCCGAAGAGTTTTGTTCAAGTTGGGTGTGTTGTCTTTCAATTTAAACACTCTCACACACATTGAGCTTTCGCTCTTATTTGAAAGACCCAAGTAAGGGCCGACCTATACTATTTGGGTTTCATTTCATGTCGTGTGAGTAAGTCTTTCAATTTAAACACTCTCACACACATTGAGCTTTCGCTCTTATTTGAAAGACCCAAGTAAGGGCCGACCTATACTATTTGGGTTTCATTTCATGTCGTGTGAGTAAGTCTTTCAATTTAAACACTCTCACACACATTGAGCTTTCGCTCTTATTTGAAAGACCCAAGTAAGGGCCGACCTATACTATTTGGGTTTCATTTATTGTCGTGTGAGTAGTCTTTCAATTCAAGCACTTTCACACACATTGAGCCTTCGCTCTTACTCTCAAGACCTTAGTAAAGGCCTTATTGCAGTTATATTTGGGTTTCATTTATTGTCGTGTGAGTAGTCTTTCAATTCAAGCACTTTCACACACATTGAGCCTTCGCTCTTACTCCCAAGACCTTAGTAAAGGCCTTATTGCAGTTATATTTGGGTTTCATTTATTGTCGTGTGAGTAGTCTTTCAATTCAAGCACTTTCACACACATTGAGCCTTCGCTCTTACTCCCAAGACCTTAGTCAAGGCCATACTGCAATTTATATTTGGGTTTCATTTCATGTCGTGTGTGTAAGTCTTTCAATTCAAACACGCACCCACATTGAGCCTTCGCTCTTATTTGCAAGACCCGAGTAAGGGCTCATATACATAAGATATATACATATTTCCCTTCGGTTATTTCCCTTCGGTTATTTCCCTTCTGTTATTTCCCTTCAGCATTGTCTTTACATTTCGGGTTTTCCCTTTGGAGTAGCGTGAGTTTGCATTGCATCTACGCCATACCACGAGGTAGGACGCATATTGCATCGAAGCAACCCCCGCTCGAATTCGCCCATGTAGTGGAGTGTTCATAACACACAAACTAGGCGACCCAAAAAGGGATAAAAGAAAAGACTTAGGCACGTGCAAATCCACGTGATCTAAAACATGCAATCGCATCTTAAAGACCCGAAATAGACACCTCGAACCGTTTCGCAGATTTTCTCCCTAAAAACTCGATTTTTGCAAAAGCGTACAGACTGACCCTTGCGCATCGGTGCAAGAAGGTCTGCGACGACAAGAGCTCACTTGCTCACGGTCACCACGTTTAGAAGTCAGTATTGATATATCTTCGCTAGCTTAAGTAAGCTAGCTGGCACGCCCTGTTTGTATACATAGGCCTTAGACGCACGATAAGATCCACTCCAAGCCACGAAAGGGGCGAAGAGGCGGGGATTTTCGCGCGTCCACAATGGCGTAGATGCAATGCAAACTCACGCTACTCCAAAGGGAAAACCCGAATGTAAAGACAATGCCGAAGGGAAATAATCGAAGGGAAATGACTTGTAATGTAAATGCCGAAGGGAGATATGTATATAAGGTATATATATGGGCCCTTACTCGGGTCTTGCAAATAAGAGCGAAGGCTCAATGTGGGTGCGTGCTTGAATTGAAAGACTTACACACACGACATGAAATAAAACCCAAATATAACTTGCAATATGGCCTTGATTAAGGTCTTGGGAATAAGAGCGAAAGCTCAATGTGTGTGAGTGCTTGAATTGAAGTACTACGCACACAGCATGAAATTAAACCCAAATAGTATAACACAGCCCTTACTTGGGTCTTTCAAATAAGAGCGAAGGCTCAATGTGTGTGAGTGCTTGAATTGAAAGACTTACACACACGACATGAAATGAAAACCCAAATAGTATAGCACGGCCCTTACTTGGGTCTTTCAAATAAGAGCGAAGGCTCAATGTGTGTGAGTGCTTGAATTGAAAGACTTACACACACAACATGAAATGAAAACCCAAATAGTATAGCACGACCCTTACTTGGGTCTTTCAAATAAGAGTGAAGGCTCAATGTGTGTGAGTGCTTGAATTGAAAGACTTACACACACGACATGAAATGAAAACCCAAATAGTATAGCTCGGCCCTTACTTGGGTCTTTCAAATAAGAGCGAAGGCTCAATGTGTGTGAGTGCTTGAATTGAAAGACAACACACCCAACTTAAGCAAAACCCTACAAAAGTTAAAGTATATATATATATATTAGGGGCTGATTAGGCCCGTGTGTGTTCAAAATCGTGCACAACTAAGAGAGTGCACGTGTGTGTGGGTGTGCCAAGCCACGTTATTACAAGCGGGGGGAGACTATGCTCCGTTATTACAACCCCGTATCGAATTGAATTTTAAGCAAGTATACAACTAAGGACCGAGTTAGGCACTTACTAATAGCTGGTCCGAAGATGCCTTGCTTGAGCGTGGGCTTGGCCTTCGCCTTGGGCTACAAGAGGGAGCTCCGCGGAGTAGATCGACAAGAGGGGCTGCTGTCCGGCTGCAAATGGGAGACGGGAGAGGCGCCTTGAAGGTGGCCGGCTGCTTAGCGAAGGGCTGGTTTTGTGTGTGGAGCTAAGGTGACTATGTAGGGTCACGAAGGGAAGGTATAGTGTTAGGGAGTATGGCACTAAGGGGAGCCTAAGGGAATGTCTAACGAAGTATCCAAGGTTGGCGGGTGGCTAGCCGAATAGGTATATGGCAGTCGGTTGGAGTGGCCGACTAGGGGAGGCTCGGTGGTGGTGGTTTGCTAGGGTGGCTATGTGTGGAGGATGAGAAGGAAGCTAGCTAGGGTATGGGGTAAGGTGATGGTGGGTGTGGTGAGGTGATATGGGCAGGTTTTAGGGAGTTGGGTGGAGTGGCCGGGTGTAGCTAGGGTGTCTAGGTAATGGCGGGTAGGTAGATTGGTTGAGGCTTGGCCGAATGGGAGTGGTGGCGGCAAAAGGCTGGTGTTAGGGTAAGATGGTGGTGGTGCAGGTGGCTGAGAGTGGAGGGGGAGTGGAGAAGAGATAGGATTATGTTGAGACACTAACCGAGTGGTGATGGGAGGCGGCGGATGGAAGAGGAGCAACCGGGTGTGGTGGAGTGGCTGGTTCGGCCGGATGAAGAGGATGGTGATGGGTGGCTGGGGAGTGGTGGAGCACGGTGGTGGCTGGTGGTGGTGCAGGTGGAAGAGCCGGTTGGGCTGGAAAGGAGGGTGGGAGATGATGATGGAAGATCGGCTGGGAATGGAGGACCCAAAAGCTGAAAAACCCGCCCACTAGGGGGGGGGTTTATAGCTTTTGTGAAGGGCGGTGGGGCTGGTTTTGAGGAGGTGGTAAGGTGGTCTAGGGGGTGGTGGTGTGGTGATAAGGTGGGCTGGTATTAGGGTAGGGCTAGATATTTTAAATACAAGGGGTTTTGGGTAGGTTGTGTGCTAGGTTTAGGTGGGGGTGGTTTAGAGGTTTAGGGTTTAGCTAGGTGGGTTGGTTTTGGGGTGAGGTTTAGTGAGGTGGGTTAGATGATTAGGCTATGATTAGGTTAGGTTTAGGGAAATTAACCTAGGTTTAGGGAAGGATTAAGGAAGTGGGTTAGGTGATTAGGTTGGGAGGGAAGTGGGTTAGGTGATTAGGCTAGGATTAGGTATTTTTGGTTAGGATTAGATTAAGTAGCTCCCTTTGCATGACCCATAGACCCTAATCATATCATGTTGGTGCAGCCCTAGGTTAGGTTTTGGCTAATTACAAGCTTAAACCCACTTTAATTAGGCTAACCCACATGATTAACCCCAAACTTGACACACAAGTCAAGCTTAATTACAACACACTTTGATCTTATCCTCCCCCACTCTCTCTCATGCCCATAATCCCACGTGAAATTCAAGTGGGCCCCACCTCCATTTATGAGAAGGTGATGTGGGCCATGGATATGGATATTGAATTGGATCTCTGGATCCAAATCCAATATTATACATTTTTGAAATATGTAAAGTTCAAAACATATGTACAGGGTTGTCTAGAAGGCTCCTGGGTTTCCAGACTCAAAATGGCCCTTTGGGGCTGCTTTTACAAAACCAGATGGATTTGAGAAATTCGTGGGATTTCGGGGTGTTTACAGTTATATTTTATTGTTTGCTTCCCAGAAAATGTCTTATGGCTAATTATCTATTGCTTGTTTTTTGTTCCTTATTTAAATTGCATAGGCCATCTATGAGTTGTTTCTACCAAAGTATTAAAAATTAGTTCAAGAATTAGTGTTTCTGAACCGGCAAAAATTAAAAAGTGAAACGGCTTGAATTTTCAAACATGGAAAAAAAGAATCCCGTTGGCTTTAACTTTAGAGGGTGTTGATTATGTACTTAGGGAAACCGTTTTATCCCTACCCCAAATTCAATAGATGAGGAAAATGTAAAATATAAGATATATATAAAGGATGACACTATACCTAAGACTATCATATTAACATACTGTAAACACCCTAAAATATTTTCAAAAACAAATCCTAGCATGTTTTAAAATTTTCAAAACAGACTTAGGTTTGTTTTAATTTCACAATTTGAACATAGCTTACGAATTTCATAAAATACCAGAAATACGACATTTTAAATGTTTTTAAAACTTGAAGTTACAAAATTAAGTTTTGAAAGTTAAAAGGAGTTGATTTGATAAAAAATGGAATAAAGCCTAGATAAAAAGGGGATGAGGATGAATTTGCGAAAGCCACGCCAAGGATTCAGGATGAAGGAATGGGTCAAAGCACGATCGACCATCCAAACCCGATCTCAAGGCTAAAGCAAGATCCAATGAAGCATCCAGATCAAACCTCGAAGCAGAAGCAAACCTAGATCGAGCACATGTTTCAAGACCAATTCAATTCAGGGGCAAGTTGCAAATCCAATTCAAAATAAAGACTCAATGCAAATCAAAAGGTCGCACCAACCTAGCCCAAGTCAGCTAGGACGATCAAGTCCAACATCAAGGTATGTGTTCGGCCAAAGTAAGTCAAAACAATTCCAATGCAATGGCCAAAAGACTAATACAAAGACCAGACTCACGCACCAAGTGTGGACTAAAGTTGCACTTAGCCAACAAGTCAAGGCCATGGAGGCTACAAGACTACACCTAGCCGAACTACACCAAGGCTTGGAACGAGCCAAGCCATGCCTAGCTGGGACTGCACCAAGCACGACACCAAACTAAGCCATGCCTAGCCTTCACCACACGGGGCTGGACTTACCTTGACCTAGGGGGACCACCATGAGTCCCATGTGAGGCCATGTGACTAGCAACTTTCTTGGTGGGTTGGATCAAGCATTGGGCCAAGAACAAACCCATACCCAACTCAAGTTCACTTGAAGGCTATAAATAGAGGCCTTGGGGCTAGATTGAAGGCATTGAAGGAGCCTTGGAGAGAGCATAGAGAGTGAAAAAAATCTGCAACAAGAGAGAGAGAGAAAGAGAGAGAGAGAGAGAGAGAGAGAGAGAGAGAGAGAAAAGAGAGAGAGTGAGGAAGAAGAAGTTTGGAGGTGCTCCCCACCCCAAACCGTGCTCATCCTTTGCCAAGGAGTCCTCCAATTAAGGTCAATTTCTTTCCTCTTCTTTACTTTGATCTCTTCTTTACTTCTATTCAATTAAAGGAGTTGTAATTAAGGAGCAGCTGACTTCATTCATTGATGTAATAGATAGATGTTATGCTGCCCAAATTTTGTTTAGTTCATGCCTATTATGTGTCTGATTTGAAGTTCCTTCTACCCCTTTATATGATATAATCTCTTATATCTCCTAATCCCCTCTATGCTTAAGCTATAGACATATTTTACTTCATTTTCTTCAGTCATTTACATTTTGATTGCCGTGAATTAACTTTTACATTCGAATGGAATGCATTCATATAAGTTTTAAAACCTAAAAACTTATTTTCTGTATCCTGTATACATCCAGTGTTTTATTTTTAATTCCTTGGTCTCTACTACGAATGTTCCAAAACTTTGCACACCCAATCTTCACACAAAGACCCACCTTTGTTAAAATTTTCAAGAATTTTAGGTCTGTACAGCCACGTAATTAAAATCGGAACAGAACCTTTAAAACCCAAGTTTCCTTTAATAGAGCTTGGGTTATCATCCCATAATTTTGTCTGCAGTGAACCAATTTTATTGAAACTGGTCTCATTGGAAAGTTAATATAAATAGCTTTCCAACAAGACTAAGCTAATAAAGATCAGAGGTCATACACTGAGATATAAACATTTTGCTAGACCTTTGTATTTCTGTCAAAGAATTGTCCCGAATGTCTGAGCAAGGGTCAATATCTAATTTAATTGTGCACATTCATAGCAAATAAAATCAAAATAAAAATAGTTCCTGAATCTCCATATTAGTCTCTGTTCACTATAGAATTTTCATGATTTTTAGAAATTTATAGGCTAGGAAGATAAAATATATAGGTTGAAAAAACCCGTATATGGCCTTAAACAATCACCTCGTCAATGGTATTTGACTTTTCAAATTTTCATTGTAGAACTTGAGTTTGTAGCTAATAATCTTAACCACTGTATGTATGTTTGGAAAACTATGAGCCACTTTATCATTCTATCGTTATATGTAGATAACATATTATTGACTAGGAATGACAATGATTATTAAAACCAAGTCATGGTTAAACTCAAGGTTCAAAACAAAGGATATGGGAGAAGCATCCTATATCTTAGTATAAAGATTTCTCGTGATAGAGAATCTAATCTCTTATGTTTGAGTCACGAGAGATATATTGATTATATCCTCAAGAAGTTTAAAATAGATGAGTGTAAGTTTGCAGCTACACCCATTGCTAAAGAGGTCAAATTGAGTAAGGTTGATTATCCTGAAGATGAAGAGAACAAACATAATGTTCCTTACGTAGAAGCTATTGGTAGCTTGATCTATGTGATGTTGTGTACAAGACCTGATATCAGCTTTGTTGTTAGTCTTATAAGTAGATATCAAGGTGATCCTGGTTGACAACATTGAATAGTTGTGAAAAGGATTATAAGAAATCTTAAAGGGACAAAAGACTTGAAACTGTGTTTTTAAGGAGATAGAACTGAAAGTGGTAAGATAATTAGATGTTAACTTTGTTGGGAGTAAAGATGATAGTAAGTCAACCTCCAATCAAATATTCTTATTTAGAGGTGGTGTTTTTTGGGCTTGCAAGAAATAGGGTTATGTAGAGTTTATATAGAAGAAGCTGAGTATGTTGCTTGTAGTATAGATGCTGCTAGTATCACTTAGATAAGTCGCTTCATACATTATCTGAAGTTAGACATAGCCAATGAGTCAGTTGTTATTTATTGTGATAATAATGAAGCAATTACTCTTATTAAGAGTAGAGTTAATAGATCAAGAAGCAAGCATATAATGGTTAAATATCACTACATTCATGATATAACTATATCTTATATGCCAATTGATGACTGACTAAAGGCATATCAGAATATGTTTTTACTAAATATGTTACACACATGGGTTTGAGATATGCCTAGAGTACGAACACATAAATATGCTTTGTTGATTATTATGTAGGTAAAACATATTGGTTATGGAAAACCGTATAACAGGTAAAAGTTGCAATTTACTTTCAACTAAAAAAATTATACAAGTTGGTAAAACCCCAAAATAGTGGGAGGCAAAACTATTGTGTCATAGATTGGCTCAAGTGGCAAAGTGAGAGATGTAAGTTGTTGGTGGCTACTATCAGCCCAATAACAACAACCATAAAATGCAGGAAGAAGGGTCCTCTTCTCGTATTTCATAAGTTGCTTTTGTAAAAAATAAGATTTATCAAGAAAAACAGTTTTGCCTTTTTTGAAAAAGATACAAGCATCTCTCAAATAAACATTAAATAATTATAATGGAAAGCCCAGAAAAGAAATCATGGGAAGTGAAAAAGTCAATTATATATACATGAAAAAGTAATAAAGGAAAATATTGATACACATAAAAAACAAAAACAGAACCGAGCATCCCATGTGAAAACCCTATGTGGAAACCATTCACCACCAACTGCCATCACTGTCTTCATCGAAAGCGTCTTCGCTGCAATATGGTACGGACTGCTTGCTACTACTATGCAAGAAAATCTAGTAGAAGGCCCTTCTTGGCAATGAGGTTCTTGTAGTAATTGTTGTCAAAGAATGTGGGAGTGTTCAAGTCAAGGGGTGCGAGATTGTTGTCACCAGATCCTGTAGTCCTTGGGCAATTTGGCTTCCTTGTGCCAGCAAAGAAATAATCTATGTTGGTTTCATTGTAGATGTGATTCCTAAATGTGGTCCACCTTGCTTGGCCTATAGTACAAGGTCCTGCTTTCACAAAATGCGTGAGAGAGAGATTGGTATATGTATATACATATCCAACAATTTAGAAAACACACAAAGAAGATCTAAAATAGGATAGATGAATATCCAATCTTCTAGAAAACAGAGAAAGAACATCTAAAATAGGCATTTCTTGGAAAACCTAGTTAAGGGTAATCCTCACTTGGAGAGCTTCTTGTAAACCATGAAAATTCTCACTTCTGGTTTTGAAGCCAGAAATGAACCTTTTCGCGTCTACGTCGTTTCTATGGGCGTGCCAGCTAGCTTGCTCAAACTAGCGAAGTTTTTTGAAATATCTGACGTTTTAAAAGGCAATTGTGAGCAAGTGAGATCTTTTCACTTTAAACCTTCTTGAACCGGTGCTCAAGAGTCAGTTTAAGCACTTATAGATGTTGATAAAACAATTTTGAACTCTTTGAAAGAATACAAGTGTTTTGAAAACTCGAGTTTGCCTAAGTTTGCAAGTTTTATGTACGGGATTTGACGATTCCAAGTCTTTGAGCTTTTAAGCTATTTAGGCCGGATGTGTGTGTTCAAGTGGCCTAAATTCAGTGAGTTTGAGCGTAGATTCGGGGTTTCTTTGAAAACGCACGAATGCAAGGATGCACCAAATGTTTTTCGGGTTTAATATGATGATGTGAGCTAGGCTCGAATTGAAAGCAACTCACACACACAACTTAATATAAATACCCGAATGAAAGTGCAACGCATGCAGCTTAAGGAAAATACCTGAAATTGAAAGCAACTCACACGACTTGAATGTAAATTGCAGAATTGAAATATACTTATATCTTAAGAGTGGAAAGGCTCAATGCACATGTGTGTAGTGTGGAATTTAAATGACAAACTCACACGACTTGAATTGAACTTGCTGAAATTGAAATATAAGTATATAGTAAGAGTGGAAAGGCTCAATAGTGAGTGAGTGCTCTTGGTGAGTAAATGTAAAGACAACTCACACAACTTGAATTGAACCACTCGGAAATGTAAGTGCATACACAACTAAATGTAAAACTCACGTAGCTGGAAAATATATAAGTATGCTATATCTTATGAGCAACAAAGGCTGAAAATGTGCGCGAGAGTGTGGAGCAAGTGCTCAAGTACTTCTTGGGTGCGAGTGTCAAATTTAAATGACAAACTCACACGACGTGAATGTAACAACCCAAATTGAATTGCAACTCACACCACTTTCACTAAAGTAAATACCCAAAGGGAAATATATACTTTAGCTTAAGAGCGGAAAGGCTCAAGTGCACGTGGGTGTTGTGTACGTCTAAGAGCAATATGGCTTAAGTGTACGTGTGTACTTTGTGTATCAAGCATGAATATTACATTTCGGAGGGAGACTACGCTCCATTATTACAACCCCGTGTCGAATTGAATTAAATTTGACATGAGTAAGGTAAAAACCGAATTTAAGCACTTACAGGTGGTCGGCTTTTCCTCTCAACATGTTGGGGTTTGTCCACCTTGGTAGCCAAAAGATGGGTCTCCCTAGGTAGGTTTGACGTGAGTTATAGGGTATGCTTGGGGGCAGCCGGGTGCTTAGACTTAGGAAGGGCTTAGGTTCGGCCAAGATGTAGGGCTGGCTAAGGCAAGTCATGGCCTAAGTGGGGCTGGCTAAGGTAGGTGTTAGGTTGGTGCTAGGGAAGTGATCCTAGTTAGGGGGGTATGATTCTAGGTAATGGGATGGGAGTTAGGTAATGTCACGGCCAAGGTATGGTCTTAGGTAATGGGCTGGGAGCTAGGTAGGTATGGGTGGTGGTATGGTGCGGCAAAAGGTGTCAGGCGGAAGGCGCACTTGGCAGGTGCTGGGGTAAGGTGGTCGGGTGGCAGGGAGTGATGGGGCACGGTTTAATGGAGTGCGGGGGTTACGGCAGGGACGGCAGGTGCGCTAGGGAGTGAGGTGCAGGTGCCGGGTCATGGCAGGCGGGTGGCGTGGTGTAGGGTGGTGATAGGGACAGGTTACAGCAGGAGGGTTTATAGCTACGACAGTGTGGTGTAGTGGGGCATCTAGGGAAGGAGAGGGGGTGGTATGGGGAGATGCCAAGTGTTGGGTCACGGCAGGAAGGTGTGGGGCGCTAGGCGCGCCGGGAGGAAGTAGTGGGGCCCTAGGTGCGCCAAGTGTTGAAAGGTGGCAGGTGGGTGGTCACGGTAGGAAGGCGATGGGGGATGGTGCTGGCTGGGGTTAGGGAGAGTGGCAGGTGGTGAGGGAGCTGGGTGTTGCAAGGTGGTAGGTGGTGAGGGTCACGGCAAGAAGGTGGCAGGTGGTCGGGTGTTGGGGTAGTGCGGCGCTAGGTGCGCCTTGAGGTGAGGGATGTAGGGTGGCAGATGGGGTAGGAATTAGGTTCAAACCGAGTGTAGCTGCACTCGGTTGGGCTTAGATTTAGGTCGGTTAGGGGGAGTTTGGGTAGGTTTAGGTGAAAGGGGCTAGGTCTAGGCTAGTTTTGGGTTAGGTTTAGTGGGGTTGGTTAGGTGGTTTAGGCTAGGTTAGGGTGAGGTTGAGAGACCTACCTCTTGGAACCGGTCCACAATGCATCGCCCATGCTTTCACGCCCTTGTGCAACCCTTCTTCAAGTTGGTGCAACCCTTTGGTTTGAGCTTAAGTTCATACAAGGCTTGAACCCATGCCCTTGATCAAGCCCACAAGGCTAACCCACTTGAAAATATCTAGCACACCAATTTTCTCTCACCTACTTTATGCAAGCTCTCCCCAAGCCCACGTGAATTTCACTTGAACTTATGGCACCCCCTCACCTCTATTTATAGGCAAATGAGGTGGGTCTTGGGTATGGATCTTGGATTTGGATTTTGAGATCCAAATCTAATCCAAATACTATTTGTGTCTAGATCTAGATGTTTGGGTCCAGATCCAATCTAAATTTTCATTTCTTCAGTCCTTCTTGGCATTTCGAGATGGACAGTTTCTGCGAGCCCTGGCTTCATCAGTGCTCCGTCTTGGGCTGGGTCTTCTCCAACCTTTTTGTTCGAACTCCTTCTCACCTTTCTAGACTCCGTTTCAGTTGATTTTTGTTGTTTCAGGCTTGGATTTTTGCTATTTTGGTGGATGTTCTTGGCTTGGCATTTGATGTTCCTGGCTTGAAGTTTGCTTCTAGCCTGGGCTTTCCTTTCGCCATTTGATCCCGCTTTTATCAGGCCAAGATGCTTTCTAGGCTTTTGAACCTGCTTTTCAGGATACTTTTGATCAGGCTCCACCTATTGGATTTGTTTCTTTACAAAATAGGACTTGACCCGAGTTTGAGGAATTTTCAATTTGAACGGGGTTTTAAAACAGAAGTTTAAAGCTTTTGCAATACCTGGGTTTTCGAAAACTCCAAACCTGGCTTTGAAATGGATTTTTCAAACTAGGTGTTTGTTTTGGAAAATCGTTTGATTTTGGGGTGTTTACAGATGCCCCTCTTTGGCATTATCCAAATTTATTTGGATAATGGCAAAGAAGACAACACCCTGTTTGGATTCATCCTCGAGAATATGGGATCGTCCCAGCTTTGAGAAAAACGTTTCCTTTGTGCCCAGTAAGAGGGATTTTGCCAAAGGGGACTTTACCTGATGCGGTGCTAGTCCTAATTGGGATTGTATAAGTGTCCATGCATGCACATATGAGTGAATGGCATGAAATGATACGCTAGAAAGTATGGTTTCCTAGAGACTTAAGGGAATGGTCGAACTTGGGAGTTTTATGAAGACCTACTGCACCAAGTGAGCTGGTCTTATGTTGCTCGATGTTCGAGGTTTTTCTCAATTTGTTTTTGAAAGAGGAAGACTCCTTTTAGCTTCAATCCTAAGGATTTTCAGCCTCTCGTGTTTCCCTTTACTTGACTCTTGACCCTTGCTAATTTAGCAGAGGTTTTATAAGAAAATCAAGTAATATTTCAAAATTTTTACGCCTTACTCAAAATGTCTAATTCTCAAACAAGATGAGATTCAAATAAGCAAATCCTATTTTTACTTTAGGACTCCTTGAAATGAACCTTTCTTCACTTGGGATAAGTCGCAGGGATGGGGAAAGAATTACCACGGTCCCTTCTGGAGTGTCCCGTGGTTTGAGGCAAAGAGGCAGAAAACTACTCTTTTGAGCTTTTAGCTATTTTTTTCTTTTTTCCATAGAGGGTCTCCCTTTGGGAGTATTTTTTCTTTGTTTCCTCTTTTCTATAAAAGAAATGATTTTTCTTTTTTGGATTCAACTTTCTTTTGGAAAGAGATTTTTGTAGGGATTTCTCTTTTTGCTTTTTGCCAAGTTTTCCTTTTGGGGAAGAGAAGAGAAGAGGGGAAGGACTTATCCCAATGATCTACTCAATTCATCCCAGATCAGCCTATTTAGAAATAGCACGTACTACTTGCAAGTATCTTGCTATTTTGAACCAGGCCTTCCTTTGTAAGAAGAAAATTTTTGAAATGTAACCCTTCTGTTTTTGAAAACTCCACTTTTTCACAAGCATTGATTCTCTTATTCAGGGTTGCACGATCTACCTTGATCCTCACTCACGAAGTTTCAAAGGAGATTTTTCTCAAAATATTTTCATAATAGGATTTAGCTTAGACCCTACACATGGTATTTTTTCAAATATTGGGCATTCATAGGGTCTGCTAAATTCTTACCCTCAACATCGACTAACCAGTATGCATTGTTTGTGGTGGTTCCTCGCACAACATAAGGACCATCCCACTTAGGCCGCCACTTTCCAAATGGATGTGGGCCACAATGTTGGATGATTTTTAGCACAAGGTCTCCCACTTTGAAGTGGTGAGGTTTCATATGCTTCTCATAGTGTCAGGCTACCCTTTGCTGGTATGCATGTGCATGATCCATGGCAAGGAGCCTTCTTTCATCTAATAAATCAAGCTCGGCCATCCAAGCATGTTGAAACGTCTCTAGGGGAAGGTCGAGTGCAAGTGATGTATGAAATGAATGCAGTTTGGTATGAATGGGGAGAATGGCGTTTGTGCCATAGACCAACTCAAATGGTGTGGCATTTGTGGGAGTTCAGATAGAAGTCCTATAAGCCCATAAGGCTTCATCCAACTTCTCATGCCATGTCCTACCCTTCTCTAAAGTTTTCTCAATAATGCTTATGAGAGTCTTATTGGTGGCTTCGGTTTGGCCGTTGCCTTGAGGGTAGTAGGGCTATGAGAAGTTGTGAGTTATGCCATACGCAAATCTCCAAATCGTGAGTGGATGGAGTGGGTGAGTGCCATATTTCTAAGGATCGAGTTCCCAAGGTAGGATCGACCCTTAGGGCTAAGCCTATGGATGAGAGGGCATCAGCTATGCCATTGTCCTCTCTTCCTACGTGTGTGAGTGTACACGATTGGAACAACTCGACCAGCTTGGTGGCCAATTCGTGGTATGGAAGAAGTTTTTCATTTTTGACTTGCCAGATTTTTAACACTTGGTTTATGACAAGTAAAGAATCTCCAAAGACTTCAATGCATGATGCCCCTAGAGTTTTTGAGATTTTCAAGCCTTGTATGAGTGCTTCATACTCAGCCGTATTGTTGGAATATTCGAAATCTAGGCGAATGGCGATGAGAATTTCTCCCTTTTCAGGGGATATGAGGATGATTCCTGCCCCAGCCCGTCTTTGGTTTCGTGCCCCATCGAAGTGCATCTTCCACACTTGGTTTTCACTTAAGCAATTTGATAAAATATGGTTTTGAAATTGGTTTTGAAAGATGCCCTCCTCGAGCATTTCATCAAGTGTGGGATATGAATCCTCTAAGGGAAAATTAGTCACATAGTCAGCTAGGGCTTGCCCCTTAATGGAGGTTTGATGGTAGAATTTCAGGTCATACTCCATCAAGAGGAGCTGCCATTTACCCAGCCTACTCGTGTGGATAGGTTTTTCAAATAAGTGCTTGATTGGATCAAGCCTAGGCACTATCCAGATCTAATGATCTAGGAAATAATGTCGAAATTTCTGGCAAGCCCATACCAAGGCCAAGCACGTCTTCTCCATGGCTTGATAGTTTCTTTCATAAGTCAATAGAGTTTTTGAAATATAGTAAATGGCATATTCTTTATGGGTATCATCCTCATATTGAGCTAATAAGGCACCTAAGGCATTTGTATGCACAGAAATGTAAAGTAAAAGAGGTTTTCCTTGCTTTGGAGGGTTTAAAATAGGAGGATTAACCAAATACGCTTTTAATCTTTCGAAAGCTTTTTGGCAATCGTCGTCCCACACAAATTTCACCCCTTTTCTCAAAAGCTTGTTGAAAGGTTCGCATAGCGTAGTGAGGTTTGAAATAAACCTTCTAATTGATTGGAGGCGACCTTGGAGGCTTGAAATTTGAGTTAAATTGGAGGGTGGAGGCATATCTATGATGGCTCGACACTTAGAGGGGTCGACTTCAATGCCCCTTTGGCTTACCATAAAACCTAAAAGCTTGCTGGATTCTACTCCGAAGACGCACTTTTGAGGGTTTAGTTTCACTTTATAAAGCCTCAATCTTTCGAAAACTTTTTGCAAAGATTCGATGTGGGTATCTCGGGTTTTTTATTTTACCAAGAGATCATCCATATACACTTCTAAGAGCTCATGAATTTGATCGTGAAAGATCGTGGTCATGGCTCTTTGGTATGTGGGACCGGCGTTTTTCAAACTAAAGGGCATGATTGTATAGCAGTACGTGCCCCAGGGTGTGGTAAAAGCAGTTTTAGCCTGGTCTCTTAGGGCTAACTTGATTTGATTATAACCCGAGTAGCCATCCATAAAGGAAAACATTTCATGATTTGCAGTACTATCGACTATCAAATCAATATTTGGCAAAGGGAAGTTATCCTTTGGCGTGGCTTTGTTCAGATTTCTGAAATCAATGCAAATTCGAATTTTCTCATTGGATTTTCGAACTACAACAATGTTGGAAAGCCAATCAGAATACGCAATGGGTTTTATAAAACCATCTTTGAGCAGATCTTCTAAACCCTCTTTCACCTGAGAGTGTACGTTCGGGTGAATCTTTCTAAGCTTTTGTTTTATGGGTTTCGATTCTGAATCTAGGGGAAGACAATGCTTTACGATTTTTGGGTCTAAACCCGACATGTCTTCATATCTATGCAAAAACGTCAAGGTAGGCTTTCAAGAATGCAATGACTGATGCTTTTTCATGCTCATGCAGACATGTGGCTATCTTAACACACTTTGGTTTTTCTTTACTCCCTAGGTTGATTTCTATGAAATTTCCTCCTACAGAATTTAAAGGTTTTTCCAAATCGAGAATTTTGTTAAACTTGGGAAGCTCAGAGGGTTGATCCTCCTCAGGGAGAAGGGGATCCTCCTCCATGCTTTGATCATTCTCGAGAATTTTAAATCCTAGGAAATTTGGAGTTAATGCATGGTTTTTATAAACACCTAGTTTTGGTTTTGGAATTTCTACAGGTTTTGAAGATTTTGGTCCTTTTATGAAGACAATTTTTTCTTCAAAATCCTTGGTTTTTTCCAAATTTTTACTAGGAGCTGATATATACAAAATCTTTTGGTATTTTCACAAATTTTCAATGTTTTCAGTTTTTGCAAATTTATAATTTTTTTGGCTTTTTGTTTAAAAGAGGGGTCTTCCATCACACCTACAAAGAAAACACCACGAATTAGTCTCTAAATAAGAGATTTAAACCATAGGTCTCGGTTTTAGTAGGCTCTAGGGAACCCTTGAGCCAAGTGGTCGTGGGTGGTGGCTCTGGGGGTATGGTAGGGATATATCCTATCCCATACCTGTTTGGATTTGGATTTGGGAAGACAGGCTCTAGACGACCATTGTTTTTGGTCCCTAAACTCTGGTAGGGCATGTAGCCCATGTTGAGAAGCATGTTCCAAGGTTTTATTATTTTCGAAAACTCTTTGTACAAAGGATGACCTTGGAACTTGCTGTCATCCATGGCATGCTCAAATGGTTTTTGGTTTAGGATTTTCTTTGGAAATATAGGGAGTTTGGATTTGCCTAGGATAGTCACGACTTTTGGGGCAGCCTTGGGCTACCCCTTGACGTACACAACCGTCCTAGGGTTTTGGGGGATGAACTCATATGGTTCATCCATGGATTTGACGGGGTTGGCCCTGTAGGCCTTTTCAGTTGACAAGCAAGAGAAGTTTTAAACTCCCCTTAGTTGTGGGTGGCTCTCGCCCAGGATTACCACAATTTCATTTTCATGGGAGATTTTTACACACCTATGCAAGGTGGATGGCACAGCACGAAGGCTGTGTATCTAGAGTCTTCCCAGAAGTAGATTGTAATGGGGGTGTATGTCTAAGACATGGAACACCCCTGCGTGGGCTATTCCCCCAATCTCCATGGGTAACTCTATGGCTCCCAAAGGTTTTGATGCATTCCCATCATATCCAGTGATAACAATGGGGCTCGGGTTTACAAAAGTCAAAGTGACTTCAATTTGACATGTCATGTGCAACGGAAGGATGTTGAGACCTCCTCCCCCATCAACTAAGCACCTATCTAGAGGATGATGATTCAATACCACCTTGATATGTAGGGCTTGGTTGTGGGTTTCATACGGTCTTTCGATTTCGTCTTCTGTAAACACAATTGGTGTTTTTGCACAGATGGGTACAACTAGGAATGACAAGGACTCAGGAGTTATACTTGAGTTAACCTTGGCTCTCTCTAAGATTTTTTCTAAAACAAGCTTATGCCTAGGTGAGGTTTGTATCAGCTCTAGGATGGACATGTTTATTGGGATCTTAGAAAGATGATTTTCGAAATCATATGTGGTTAAAACGTTTTTACCTTTGTCCAAGATTTGCAAAACCTTAGGAATGCATGCTTTTGAAGGGTCAAGAACACTAACCACTTTTTTAGCAGTTTTTTCTAAGTGTTGGGGTTGATAGATCCTCCCGGACCTGGTCACCTCCCCTACACTTTGCCTAAGGCTCGCTCCTAAGTTGGCGCTATTTGTGTGCTTTGGAGCACCCGGAATTCTTAAGACGGCTCTAACCGGGGCGGGACACTAAGCACTCCCCGGATCACTACTTGGGCGACTTTCATATAAATGATGAGAGATGGTGGACAAGCAGTGAAACCAGAATATGCATGCACAAAACCTTTGGAGGTTGCGAAAGTGCACACCTCTTTTTCCTTCCCACTGGTACTTGCATGGTTGGGGAAGGGTTCTTGGAGCACAACTTGGGCAAGCTCAAGTTCTTCAGTGACCTGGAGCCAGCCTTGCTCAATCAAGTTTTCAATTTTGTTCAAAAGGGAAAAACATTTTTTCGTATCATGGCCTTTGAGCCGATGATACTTGCAGTATCTGTTCAAAAACCTCCCTTTTTGTGGGGTCCCCTCGGTAATTTCTGGGAGTATCACCAAGCCCTGGGCGAGTAGGAGGTCTAGGACCTCCGAGACAAGTTGCCCTAGTAGGGTATACTCCCGTTTTTCAAAGTTTTCTTGAAAATTTTCAATTTTTTGATTTTTTTGGTGTTCGAGCATTTTCGAAGTGCCTGCCGGGCTGGACTCCACTCGGACGTTTGCAGTCTTTTGGGGTTTTGCTCCTTTGTCTGTGATGGGTGGCCCGTAAGTTCTCGGGTTTTCCAATCTCATTTTTAGAAGTATTTTTCCCTTCCACAAGTCGTCATAGACTCCCTTCTTCAGATTTGTTTCAAATAAGGAAGCCTTCTTTATTAACTTATGGAAGGTAGAAATTTCGTGTAAAGAGAGAAGAGTCTTGATCTCCGTTTTAAAATTTTCAAGGATGAGCATGATTGCGCATTCTTCGGAAATGGGCTCTTTTATTTGCCCAAGGAGGGACCTCCATCGAACGATGAACGCATGTACGTCCTCGTTCGCAGCTTGTTTTGTATCCCTCAAGGAGTTTAAAGTAGGTGTTACTTCCACATTATGCGAAAATCTTTGCATAAAGCAGTTTGCTAACTCTTCAAAAGTAGCAAACTTGTTTAAATCGTAGGAAGCAAGCCATTTTGAAGCAGTCCCCTTGAGGGAAAGGGGGAACCAATAAATCCATTTCGTAGAGTCCCTCTTTTTCTTATGGGCTCTGCGAGAAAAGAGTTGCAAGTGGGATCTAGGATCCCCCGTGCTATCATACCGATGGAAATTTGATACGTTGTCATCGCTGTCTGTTTCATAATCAGATGGAAGGAAGTCAAACAGGGCGTACGATTTTTTTTCTTTATTTTGCCCTCTCAACAGTTGTTGAAGGGCTTTACGATCCTTCAGTGTGAAGGAATCGTGGTATTGGTCCCCCTCCATTGCGGAGGCTTCCTTGGCTTGTCTTGCTTTTGTAGTTCTTTTCTTGGCTTTGGCAGGTTCGCCATGTGACGAACAAGAGTCGGTCGCCTCAGCTTCTTGGCTAAGGGCATCAATTTTTGAGATTATAGCCTCGAATTCCCTACGCAAGCTTTCTAACTCTTCTCTTTTACATTTTATTTGAGATTTTGAAATCTTTTTAGAGAGGGAACTTGACGAGTGCGAGGCCCGACTAGTCACTTCGTTAGAGCCTGAACCAGACATGACTCAACAAAAGGTTTCGAAATCCTAAGAAATGCAAATAGACGAAAATTTTAACACTTTCGGAAAAATTTCGCAGAGTTCTGTTTGTTTTATCAACTTTTCAAGTCCCGAGTCCCACCGGGCGTGCCAAATCTGTAAACCACGAAAATTCTCACTTCTGGTTTTGAAGTAGAAAATGAACCTTTTTGCGTCTACATCATTTCTATGGGTGTGCCAGCTAGCTTGCTCAAGCTAGCGAAGTTTTTTGAAATATCTGACATTTTAAAAGGCAATTGTGAGCAAGCGGGATCTTTTCGCTTTAAACCTTCTTGAACCGGTGCTCAAGGGTCAGTTTAAGAGCTTATAGATGTTGATAAAACAATTTTGAACTCTTTGAAAGAATACAAGTGTTTTGAAAACTCGAGTTTGCCTAAGTTTGCAAGTTTATGTACGGGATTGGACTATTCCAAGTCTTTGAGCTTTTAAGCTATTTAGGCCAGATGTGTGTGTTCAAGTGGCCTAAATTCAGCGAGTTTGAGTGTAGATTTGGGGTTTCTTTGAAAATGCATGAATGCAAGGATGCACCAAATGTTTTTCGAGTTTGATATGATGATGTGAGCTAGATTCGAGTTTGAGCGTAGATTCGGGGTTTGTCATCCTTGCATTCTTGCATTTTCAAAGAAACCACGAATGCAAGTAAGTATTTAGATGTTTTTCGAGTTTGATTTGAGTGTGGAGCAAGTGCTCAAGTACTTTTTGGGTGCAAGTGTGAAATTTAAATGGCAAACTCACACGACGTGAATGTAATAACCCAAATTGAATTGCAACTCACACAACTTTCACTAAAGTAAATACCCAAAGAGAAATATATACTTTAGCTTAAGAGCGAAAAGGCTTAATGTGTGTGCAATCGTGTGCAACTAAGAGCGGAAAGGCTCAAGTGCACGTGGGTGTTTTGTGTACGTCTAAGAGCAATATGGCTCAAGTGTACGTGTGTGCTTTATGTATCAAGCATGAATATTATATTTCGGGGGGAGACTACGCTCCATTATTACAACCCCGTGTCGAATTGAATTAAATTTGACATGAGTAAGGTAAAAACCGAATTTAAACACTTACAAGTGGTCGGCTTTTTCTCTCAACGTGCTTGGGTTTGTCCACCTTGGAAGCCAAGAGATGGGTCTCCTAGGTGGGTTTGACATGAGGTATAGGGTATGCTTAGGGGCAGGCGGGTGCTTAGACTTAGGAAGGGCTTAGGTTTGGCCAAGATGTAGGGCTGGCCAAGGCAAGTCACGGCCTAAGTGGGGTTGGCTAAGGTAGGTGTTAGGTTGGTTCTAGGGAAGTGGTCCTAGTTAGAGGGGTATGGTTCTAGGTAATGGGATGGGAGTTAGGTTATGTCACGGCCAAGGTATGGTATTAGGTAATGGGCTAGGAGCTAGGTAGGTAAGGGTGGTGGTATGGTGAGGCAAAAGGTGTCAGGCACAGGCGCGCTTGGCAGATGATGGGGTAAGGTGGTCGGGTGGCAAGGAGTGATGGGGCGCGGTTTAATGGAGTGCGGGGGTTACGGCAGGGACGGCAGGCACGCTAGGGAGTGAGGTGCAGGTGCCGGGTCACGGCAGGCGGGTGGCGTGGTGTAGGGTGGCGCTAGGGATAGGTTACGGTAGGAGGGTTTATAGCTACGACAGTGTGGTGTGGTGGGGCATCTAGGGAAGGAGAGGGGGTGGTATAGGGAGATGCCAGGTGTTGGGTCACGGCAGGAAGGTGTGGGGCGCTAGGCGCGCCGGGAGGAGTAGTGGGGCGCTAGGTGCGCCGAGTGTTGAAAGGTGGCAGGTGGGTGGTCACAGTAGGAAGGCGATGGGGGATGGTGCTGGCTGGGGTTAGGGAGAGTGGCAGGTGGTGAGGGAGTTGGGTGTTGGAAGGTGGTAGGTAGTGAGGGTCACGGCAGGAAGGTGGCAGGTGGTCGGGTGTTGGGGTAGTGCGGCGTTAGGTGCGCCTTGAGGTGAGGGATGTAGGGTGGCAGATGGGGTAGGAATTAGGTTCAAACCGAGTGCAGCTGCACTCGGTTGGGCTTAGATTTAGGTCGGTTAGGGGGAGTTTGGGTAGGTTTAGGTGAAAGGGGCTAGGTCTAGGCTAGTTTTGGGTTAGGTTTAGTGGGGTCGGTTAGGTGGTTTAGGCTAGGTTAGGGTGAGGTTGAGAGACCTACCTCTTGGAGCCGGTCCACAATGCATCGCCCATGCTTCCACGCCCTTGTGCAGCCCTTCTTCAAGTTGGTGCAACCCTTTGGTTTGAGCTTAAGTTCATACAAGGCTTGAACCCATGCCCTTGATCAAGCCCACAGTGCTAGCCCACTTAAAAATATCTAGCACACCAATTTTCTCTCACCTACTTTATGCAAGCTCTCCCCAAGCCCACTTGAATTTCACTTGAACTTATGGCACCCCCTCACCTCTATTTATAGGCAAATGAGGTGGGTCTTGGGTATGGATCTTGGATTTGGATTTTGAGATCCAAATTTGATCCAAATACTATTTGTGTTTGGATCTGGATATTTGGGTCCAGATCCAATCTAAATTTTCATTTCTTCAGTCCTTCTTGGCATTTCGAGACGGACAGTTTCTGCGGGCCCTAGCTTCATCAGTGTTCCGTCTTGGGCTGGGTCTTCCCCAACCTTTTCGTCTGAATTCCTTCTCACCTTTCTAGACTCTGTTTCAGTTGATTTTTGTTGTTTTAGGCTTGGATTTTTGCTATTTTGGTGGATGTTCTTGGCTTGGCATTTGATGCTCCGGGCTTGAAGTCTGCTTCTGGCCTAGGCTTTCCTTTCGCCGTTTGATCCCACTTTTATTAGGCTAGGATGCTTTCTGGGCTTTTGAACCTGCTTTTGAGGATGCTTTTGATCAGGCTCCACCTGTTGGATTTGTTTCTTTACAAAATAGGACTTAACCCGAGTTTGAGGAATTTTCATTTTGAACGAGGTTTTAAAACAGAAGTTTAAAGCTTTTGCAACTCCTGGGTTTTTGAAAACTCCAAACCTGGCTTTGAAATGGAATTTTTAAACTAGGTGTTTGTTTTGGAAAATGGTTTGATTTTGGGGTGTTTACACTTCTCAAAACAAAAAAGGTAAAGAAAAAACAGAAAAGAAATTATCCTATCATCCGGAAGCCAGAGAATTAACATTATAAGGACTTAGACATTACACCCACATTAAAAGCTATGATAAACACAAATAACATTAAGGAAAATGCGGGGAACTGGATTTCTGCATGTTAGTTAGTATAACGTAAAAATGACCAATGACCAAATTAATTCAGGTTCATGATACCTGAGAGTGCAACCATGTCTTGGACAGAGAGTCCCTGGGCTGCAAAGCTAGAAATGAGTTTACTGTGGTCGCTTGTGGGAGCTGGGATGTTCGTGTGCTATTCTGGCATCCCTCCTACCTAGCTTCACATCCCAGCTAGGTCCTCCTAACTATCAAGGAAAACATGTCTGTCACATTAAGTCTGAAGAAATAAAACTGCCATATGGATCAGTCATTTCGAAGGACGTACCTCAACGACAGAGTCCATAGCAGCAATGGCGATTATATCTGCACAAGAGACAACCTCGGGGCACACCTGTTCCACAGCGGCCTTGAACGCATCAATTACTTTGAATTCTCTCAGAGAGTTCATGTTTGGTCCCGCTCTCTTCTCTCCAGTAAAGTTTGGCGTGTCATGAACAAGAACAGAGGCATCACATCCCTATCATAATGTGTAGAGCAGGACAGTAATTAAGCTTACTGACATTGGTGACAACGAATAGCCTTCGAAAATGCAAACATGATCATGTAGACTTGAAAAAGAAAATGAGTAATTTAAAAAATAACAAGAGGGAGTGATCCAAGTTATAATAGCTGCGGCAAGATAAATAGGATTCATGGCCAGCACCATGCATATAATATCAGTCTTCGAAAGAGATAGACTGATTGGATCCTTCCCATGTCCATTTACGTCACACCATTACTTATCATGTTTGACATGACTGTAATAGTATTTTACTCTTTTTATATTTTTACAATAGCAACATCAACAACAACAACTAAGCCTTTTTTCATACTAGATGGGGTCAGCTACATGGATTCTTTGTTTCCACATAGCCCTATCATGTGTCATAGTAGCAGTTAACTCAACATAAGCTAGATGATTCTTTATTGTTTCTTTCCAACACTTTTGTGGTCGTCCTCTACTTCTTTAATATTTTCAAAATTTAGTTTTTCATACATTCTTTCAGGGTCTTCTTTTGATCTTCTTTCTCTATATCCAGACCATCTTAAATGATATTCTCTCATTTTATCCTCTATTGATGTCACTCCCAATTTGTTTCTAATAACCTCATTGTCTATATAGTCTTTCCTTGTATGACCACTCATTCATCTCAACATCTTCATTTCTGCCATATACATCTTTTGTATATATTGACGATTAACTCTCAACACTTACAACCATAAAATATGGTAGGCCTAATTGTTGCTCTATAATATTTACCTTTTAACTTTAATGATATATTCTTGATACAAAGAATACCTGATGCTCCTCTCTATTTTAATCAATGTACATTAGTTTTATACGTAGCAGCTCCATCAATTCTTCTATCACTTTGAAAAATTGATTCTAGGTATTTAAAACTTTTCTTTTGGTGTTGTATTGTGTGTCAATTTTAATTTTTATGTCCTTTGAAGTAACTAAATCATGAACTTACATTCCATATATTTTGTCTTTGTTCTACTAAGTTAAAAGTCTTTACTTTCTAACGTTTCTCTCTATAATTCAATTTTTTATTAACTGCTTCCTTAAACTCCTTTACTAACACAATGTCATCTGCAAATAACATACGCCAAGGTATTTCATCTTAAATATGTTTTGTTAACTCATCAATCACTATTATAAATAAGTATGGACTTAAAGTTGATCCTTGATGTAACCTAATATTAACTTCAAAGAAGTCATTCCTTCATGAGTCCTTACACATATTTTTGCACCATCGTACATGTCTCTTATAAGGTTTATGTACATCAATAAGATACCATTTTTTCCAAGTTTCTTTAAAGTACATCCCTTGGTATCCTATCGTAAGCTTTTTATAGATTAATAAATATCATGTGAAGGTCTTTCTTTTTGCTCTAAAATGTTTCATAAGACATCTTAAAAGGTGAATCGCTTCAATAGTAGATTTGTCTAGCATGAATACAAATTGGTTCTATGTGGTACTTGAAACATGTCTTAACCATATTCGATAATTCTTTCTCATAATTTCATAGTATAACTCATTAAGCACTATACTGCAGATTATTTAACATAGAAGTACCCTTCTGAAGATATTGTAAAACCAGGGAGTAAATATTTCTATGCATTGTACTCTAGTTTATTTAACATAAAGGTACCTTTCTAGAAATATTATAAAAATTGGGACTAAATAAGAAAAGAGTGTTCTCGGTATTTCTCAGAAAGTATAAGGGTAAACTTGTACTTTTTTCAAGTGACATAATGGATAATCTTTAAAACTAAGAGGGCAATATTTGTAAAAACACTTGAATCCTAGGTTTCGTAATTTCAAAAAATAACTAGGGACAAATCAGTAAAACTACACTATGATTTTTCATAGTTTTACATACTGTTAGAGGGAAGAAAATATTTTTTATTCATATAAAGGTACATCAGTCTTTTCACATCAAAATATTTGGGTATTTCGGTAATTTTGTTCTTTGGTATTTCGTAATTTAGATTTTGTATAGGGATAAAAAAATAATTTCACCTATAAAACTGATCATGTAAAGAAGTGTCATGAGTGTCAAGTGCATGGGCACACCATTCACATTCCATCACCTTCATTACATTTCATCATTAGTCTATGGCCCTTCACCATGTGGGCATTTGACATCATTGAACCAATTTCACCAATAGCATCCAATGAGCACAGGTTCATTCTACGAACCACTGAATATTTTTCTAAATGGTTGAAACTACGTTTTTGGCAAATGTCCAAGGGTAATATGTAGTGGCATTTATTAAGAAAAATATTTTGGAAAGCTTTGGAGTCCCAAGGGACTTAGTGTCAGATAATGGCACCCCGTTCAAAAATGAGAAGGTGAAAGATTATTTAAGACCTATGGTATCACAAACACTTCTCATCACCTTACTACCCTCAAGGTAACGACCAAGCCGAAGCCACAAACAAGACTCTCATAAGCATCATCGAGAAAACATTAGAAAAGGGTAGGACAAGGCATGAGAAGTTAGACGAGGCACTATGGGCTTATAGGATTTTGATTCGCACTAACAAATGCCACACTTTTTGAATTGGTCTATGGTACAAATGTTATACTTCCCAGTCACACCAAGATGCATTCATTTCATACATCCATTGCACTTGATTTAACTATGGAGTCCCTACAATAAGGCAGACTTGTCGAGCTTGACTTGCTTAATGAAAAGAGGCTCCTTATCATGGATCATGCACAAGCATACCGGCAAAGAATAGCCCGACATTATGAGAAATACATAAAGATTTGCCACTTTAAGGTAGGTGATCTTGTATTGAAAATCATACACCAACAAGGCCCACATCCTCTTGGAAAGTGGCTGCCCAAGTGGGAAGGTCCCTATGTTGTAAGAGTGGGAACAACAAACAACGTATATTGGCTAATTGATGCCGAAAAAAGAAACTTTGTAGACCCTATAAGTGCCCAATATCTAAAGAAATATTATGTTTAGTATTTACCTCAAATTCTTTTCTAAATGAATTTTGAAAATGGATCTTTAGTTTCTTGAAGAAGAGACCAAGTTGAATATAGGCCTCTTAACTAGGGATTAATGCTCTATGAAAAATGGAGTGTTTTCAAAATCATTAAATGACATTTCAAGAGTTCTTATTTTACAAGATAGGGCCTAGTTCTAGATACCAAAATATTTTTAAATAGTATGTGCTATTATGAAATGGGGTATACTTTATTAGACCGAGTATCTAGAGGGATAAGTTATTCCCCCATCTCGTTCTCTTCAAAGAAAATTGGCAAAGCGAAAATAGAAAAAAGAAAAGAGGAAAGCAAAAAAGAAAAGAAAATAAAAGAAAATAAATCTCCAATATAGAGGTCTTCCTACAAAAAAGAAAAAAAAATCTAAGGCTGAAAGAGCATTTTCTCAAAATCCCCTATTTCTTATATCATAGGACGCTTTAGAAGGGACCATGAGAAAAAGTCTATCACTATAATCCTTTGTCTTATCATTTCATTTTATTTGAGGATTAGGCCTTGTAGTGTAGAAGATGGAGTTTTAAAATGTTATCAAGTTTTTCTAACAAAAACCTCTACAAGTAAAGGGAAATTAAGACCAAAGTAAGGGAAAATATAAGAGATGAAAGTTTTTTTTGACAAAAACAAAAGGAAGCATACTTTTAAAATGATTTTCACAAAACCCAAGGCATCTCACTCTGGGAACCAACCTTCATGGGATCTCGCCAAGCTCCCAAAATAGTTCATAAAGGTCTCTGACACATTGAATTCATCAATCGCATCTCACACACCTCATGCACATCAATAATGACATTTTTCATGCATGGTCATTGTATGGGTCAACCACTATTTAGATCGAGTCCCCTTTGGATAAAAAGTTCTCTCCCTATTGAAGTAGGATAATCCAACAAAGGAGATTCTGTCAAGAAAAGGGAAGAATCCATACTCTTAAAAAAATTATGGGAAGAAAATTTTGAGAGTGTTATTCTTTGTCATTAACCAAATAGATTTGATTAATGACAAAGAGGGGAATCTATGAACACCCAAAATTTTTGTAAATAAATTTTTCTTACAATTCCAAAAATTATCATTTGAGGTCTTTTTTAAAATCTCGTTGTTTTTAGAGTAAAAAAGAATATGTAGAAAGTTCGTACTTTTCAAATATATTTTCAAAAAAAATATTTTGAAACCAATAAAATAAAATCTTAGGAAGCTACCCCTGGATGAGAAAGTAGAAGAGATAGTTTTGCACATCCAATACATGCCGACAGTGAGGTTGATCTATTTATGATAAAGCAAAGACAATTCAAACTCATGGGTTTAAAGAAGTCACATAAAGGTTTTATCTCCCTATTCAAGAATAGAGCCAAGTCAAATCAAAGTAAGTTGGTCATTAAAACCAAAGTAGAACTCGACTAAAGCAAGGTGATCCAAGCTTGATTGAGCCAAGGTGGGTGGACCGACATAGAACCTAGCCACAAAAGCAAGCTTTGATCAAGCCAAGGAAGATCAAGCTGAGGCACATGATCAGCCTAGATCGAACCAAGGTTGAGTTGCACCAAGATAAGGCCAACTGAATCGAAGTCAAGCTGCACCAAGACAAGGTTGACCGCACCAAGGTTGGCTGCACCAAGGTGGGTTGCAAAGGAAGCCATGGTCATGACCCATGTGGCCAATGTGGACCACTCATGTGACCAGTAAAATGGAGTTGAATAGACCCAATTTGGACCAGTCATTGATCAACCCAACCCATAGAAGGCTCTAGAGAGACTTCTCAAGAACTCTGTAAATACCAGCCTTGGAGACAAATTAGAGAAGAAAAATCAGCAAAGAGAAGAGGGAAGAGAAAGAAAACAAAGAGGAAGAAGAAGAAGAAGACGTGGAGAAGGGTATAGTCCAAGATCGCCAACCAAGAGAGGCTTGCCCAAGAAGAAACACGACAAGGTTTTTCCCTTTTTCTCCATTTTTCTAATTCCTTCATTTGTAATATTTGGAGTCTCCTTCTTCAATTTATTGTAAAAGCAAAAGAAGTGCTGCAAATATCTGTAAAACATCATCAGTAAAAAGACGTATCACTTATTTGATATTTAGTTCCTTCTACCTCAACATAAGTCATATCTTATACTTCCTCATTTCTTCTATGCTTAAATATATATTATCATCCCTTCTCCCCTTTCTTGATTGATTAAATTACCTCCAAATTAATTCAAGAAGCAATAAGAGGGAATTAGAAGCCACATTTTACATGCAATGATATGAGTATGTATCACTCTTATAGTAAATTAAATATCCATAAGTTTGTATAAGGGCAGGCACTAGGCTATGATCGTATATATTTTCCAATAGAGCTATCCTCCTCGATATAGATTGCCCCGAGGATTTATATGTAAATGAGTTCCTCCCTAAATGAATACAAGTCATCAACTAAATTTCTTTGGATGATCACTAAAATATTAAGGATCAAATTGAATGCATCATTAGCTTTTATAAAGAAAACTTTGTAGATTTCAGCATCCTACATAATTCAAATTTTATAACCCTCATATCTTGGTGAAATATTCTAAAACTTGGTTCAAAGGTTAATACTAAGTAAAACTTTCAAGAATTTTGGACATGGGTGAGACTGAGTAAAAAATCATAAAAAACCGAACTCAACCTGAAACAGAATATGTCTATGCAAAAATTTTTGCATAGACCTTTAGTAAAACCTTCATAACTCTGCCCATAGATAACCAAAAAGTTGACATTCATATCTTTCCAACCTGACCAATGTCATAAAAATTCAAATCCTATGTGAAGAGATACAAGCATTTTACTGAGCCTCTATTTCTTAGTCATAGAAACTGTTCTGAATTTCAGAATAGCATTCAGTTAGGAAACTTCTCAGATTTAATTCTAATTATCCAAGAAACCAAAATAAAAATAAAAATATTCAATAAATCTTCATACCTAGATCTTACTTAGGTAAAATTTTTGGCATTTTTGGATCCATGTAAAACAACAAAAAATTTGAAAAGCTCTTCTATTGGAAAACAGAAGCGATTTTGTTTTACAAAACACAAACTTTTTGCCAAGTAAATGATATCTTGTTTCGGAAAAATCATTTTGTTTGAAAATTATTTTAAAAATCCAGGATCATAAATCACTCTAAATAAGCATATAGGCCGACCCTTGAGCATCGGTTGAAGAAGGCATATGATGATAAAAATCTATTTATCCACAATCGCCGAATAGTCAGAAAATCAGTTTACAAGTTTGAGTAAACTTGCTAGCACGCTCGGGCACAATTTTTGTAAATGAAGTTTTAAGTCGATACACGACTAAAAAATTTTGTTTACATCCATATTTCATTAAATAGTCTTATGAGCAAAGTGATTCCTCTCTCATATGATTTTTCAAACTTCTATAGGAATATTGTTGGGTCCTACAGATTTACCATCCTTATATATTTAAGAGTCTCTTTGACTTCATTCGTTTAGATACATCGGTAGAAATTATGGTTTATATACTTTTCTGATTTGATCAACTCTCCTAAGTTAATTCTAACATCTTTATTTTTATTAAAAGGCTTATCAAATAATTTTTTCATCTATTTTTGATATCATCATTTGTCACTAGAATTTTTTCATCCTTGTCTTTGATTCATCTAACAAAATTAAGATCCTTAGTTTTCTCATCTCTAACCCTAGCTATCCTAAATATATATCTTTCACCCTCTTTGATTTTTTTATATAAATCTTCTCAAATTTTAGCTTTTGCTTTACTAATGGCCTTTTTTACTTCTTTTTTTGCTTTCTTATAAGTCTCTAAAGTTTCATTAGTCTTCTTAGTATAATGTAATTTATAACATGCCCTCTTTGCCTTGATTTTATCTTGGATCACTTCACTCCACCACCAAGCTTCTTTTTTTATGAGCAAAGAAAAAAATATTAAACCTTCCTTAAAGATGATACATTATTCAACACTTTTAGATTGATCTATATGCATGATGACCTACTTAGGGTCTTTGAGGAGTGCAAAACAATAAAGGAATTGTTTGACTCAATAATAATGAAATACGACATAATTATGAAATTATATTTTTAACTGCTCTTTCAAAAATATAATTCATATAAAATGAAGAAAAGAGATAATGTGGTTAAAAATGTCAACCAAATGTTGGTTATAACTATTGATTTGGCTGTAGAAAAGTATTTAATCCATGACCCTATATATATTTTGACTGTTATAAATAGTCTTACTTCCTATTGGAACATGATAACTACAATACTTAGGTTGGGGCTTGATTTCACCCTTTCTGAACTCTCTCTAAAACTTGCTATTCAGGAAGAGCATATTAACAAAAATAAAAAGAATAAATTGCTTTTAGCTCAGGCTGATTTAGAGTATAACTTTAGAAACAACCAAAATAATAAAAGAAAACCAAATAAGAAATTTGATAAATTTGATAAAAAGGGCGGTCAAAATTTTAAGAAATTATAAGAATACACTTCTCGAATTAATTGCTTCAACTGTCACAAGGTGAATCACTTCAAAAGAAATTACAGTAACAAAAAGAGAAATGAGGAGAACTCTCAACAACACAACCCAAAGGAGAAGTGATATAATTTGCGTCATTTCAGAATGCCTGAAAATGGATCGCCATGAGATTGGCAGATAGATGGATTATGGAGCTACCTGGTACATTTCAAAGAGCAAGGAGGGATTTATACACCTAAATAAATACAAGCCTAGAGAACATGAAATGTATATAAGAAATAATTCTTTTATTCTAGGGGTTAGATCCTTTGAGATTGTTATAGGAGGCACATATGTTGTACTCATTGATATATTGATTGTTCATCTGTTAGAGGTAATCTTGTGTTTATGCATGTGTTAGTTTAGAAAGGGTTTGATGTTAGGTTTGTTCTTAATAAGTCATTGTAGGAAAGTATGGTAGGATAACTTTTTCTGATTCTTTTGATTATGAGTATGCATTATTTAAATTAAATATCAATGAAAATGACATGTCATCTAATTTTTACTTTCATTATTTATGCCTTTATTATTGATACAAATATATGGCATAAAAGGTTAGGGCATACAAGTTTGAATTAGTAAAAAAAAATTAGTCAACTTTAATTTATTACCTGGATTTCAAGAAAACACTTATAAGTGTTATACATGTATGCAAGGTTAAATAAGAAGGAAACCATTTCATAAATAAATAATTAGAAGGCCAACCCTATTAAAAATCATTCACACATATATATATGGACCCCTCAAGATAAGATCTTTTTGTGAAGAAGTTTATTTTACAACTTGCATAGATGATTATTCGAGATATAAATATTTATATCTCTTATCACATAAATTCGAGGCATTAGATATATTTAAAGAATATAAGCAAGAAATTAAATATCAACTATGCCATAAAATTAAAGTCTTAAGGTTTGATAGAGATGGTTAATACACCTCTACAAAATTCTTTGAATATTGTAAAGATTTTTGTATTTAAAAATAAATACCATACTCAAGATACCTCAACAAAATACTATAGATGAAAGATATTGCAGGACCTTATTAAATATGACGAGGTTTTTGTTAATATATTTTTATCTACCTAAGATATTTTGAAGAGAAGCAATAATTACAACCATATATATTAAATAGGATACCTTATAAGATTGTATTCTCTATACCATATGAGATTTTGTTTGTTAGAAAATAAGACTTGAGTCTAAGGAAGTAGATATCTATTGCCCATGTAAAAATCATTAATCAGTCTAAAGACAAGCTAGACAATAGGTTCTGAGATATATTTTCATTACATACCTAAAAGGTTTGAAGGGATATAGATTTGATAACAAGCATCATACTCTAATAAAAAGTAAGGATGTTACATTCTTAGAAGATACTAAGAATGACATCCTTGAAAATGAAGATGAAGCATTGATAATCTCCTAGATTTGGATTCATCATCATTTGAACTCATGAATAGTAATCCAAATGATCCTTTTGTACATACTCAAACTTTAAGTGGACATAAAAGACCTACAGTCACACCGTTGTACTTATATAATTATCACTTTTACCTTACTAAGGAAATGTGTTATTAAGTAGATTTAGATGAGTTGACTAATATAAAGAGAAATATAAAGTCAATCGAACAATCGACAAGTTTAAGGTGAGGTTTGATTGCAAAGAAATTTTTGTAAAAATGAGAGATAGATTATGTAGATACATATTTCTTTGTTACAAAATTTATATCCATAAAAAGTATTGTCAATATACCTATATTTTATTATTTAAATTTACATCATCTTGATGTAAAAATTCCTTCTTAAATGGTGATTTGAATGAAATCGTTTATATGCAACAACCAAAAGGGTATGTTATTAAAGGCTAGAAAGATAAAGTATATGGGTTGAAACATCATTTTGCATAGAGTTGAGATTCGTATCTTGAGTGTATAGACAAATAGTTTGTCAGGGAGATATGGATGTATGGATAGCCATGTAGGAGTGATAGAACATGTTAGATACTTCATTAGTCATACTAGGCCCACATGCAATTCACATTTGACAACTCATGTTTAATTGTACGACATGACAATGTGAAACATGTGTGCCATTAAAGTAAACTAGTAGAAGTGGTGAATGTTTAAAATAAAATTATTTTGATACTTATTTTGTGTTTATGATGTTCAATTGAAGTATATGGATTGGGATTGGGATGTCTATCACTAATTGAGGCATACAAAACTTTTGATTTGTGAACATAATATATCAAAGTATACCTTAAGTGTTTGTATGTCTCTAAATACTAGTTTTTCATGTAGACCTGAGTGGAGGTTGATGTATGGGTTTGTGCATTTGAAATTACACGACTAGTTATAAGGAGGGAGAAAGGTCATCTCCAACATGATAATGGTTAGACATAGTACGAGTCCTAATATCAAACTAAAAATGCATTATTGATGAATGTTTAGTTTTGCATTGTGTGTCTACAATGATCTTGATGTTGGTTTGAACTATGAGTTATTTTTTTATATATACATATATGTTTTTGTCACGTTCCAAGCCATCCCATCGAATAGTCAACTATCATTTGATCCATCTGACGAAACTCATAACTCAAAGAATGAGGAGAATGAAAAGTATAAGTCAATATTATTTAAATAACTAAACGAGGAAGTTTTAACAACTAAAATCCAAATATTACACATTTGTCAATGAATAGTGGGGTCTACCAAACAATCAATTATATCATCCTCCAATTCATAGTGTAAATCCAAAGTCCAATATGATAATTAAAATACAAACTTAATACTACCTTTTATTGAAGTTTATCCTAATGTTACAATCTCTTCAACCACCTCATAGTATCTACTACTTGATCCTATAATATTATAAAATATAAGCACCACAACCATGCTCGTAAGTGCATGTAGTCTCTTTATAGTCACAAACTCACTAAAACATGGGTGTTTTAAATCATACATCATATAAGATGAGAATCTATATTACCATTCAAATCACCATTACTAATACAAATATGCATGCATAATTATAGATGTGAATTTAATTCAATAGCCTATGAAGAGGCTTAAAACTTAATTTGCAAATACGAGTTCACGAGCGTGCCAGCTAGTTTCCTTAAACTAGCAAAGTTTGATTTCTGACTTCTTAGCTATTGTTGACAAGTGAGTTCTTTTCATCATAGACCTTCTTAAACCGATACATCCGGTATGTTTTGAAATCCAAATTTCAATTCAAGCAAACTTAAAAAATTGTGAGTTTATTTATTGACCAAAAATCAAACTCAATCTTGAAAAACAGAAATTGGTCTCTTTTTAGAGACCGATTTTCCTAAATTTTTTTGTCATCTTCAAATTTCCAAAAATCCTCAAAATTTTATCTAAAATAGATCATGATGTTGAGATTCCTAAACTATTTTTGTTCTGATTTTTGGTACTGTAAATATGTAGAATTAAATCCAAGAAGTCCTTTACTCTTAAATTCGGGATAAAACTTGTGACAAAGATGTAGAGGCTTAAAGAAACAATTGTATCCCAGTACGTATGGGTTTGAATGTTTATAAAATTGGTCTTGTTGGAAATCTATTGATCTCAGATTTCAAATGAGACCATTTTCAAGCGATTTGGATCATTGCTGATAGAGTTAAGAGATTTTTACCCAACTTCTATTGCACGATGTACAGTATTGATAGACTCTGTTTTGTTTTTGTTCAGTTTTTTCCAATTTTATTCGCAGCCTTAAATGTTCCTAAACTTCTTACTAATTTTATGGACAATGGGCTTGTATGTAGATTGGGCATACCAAGTTATAGCGCATTTGAATTGTAGAGTAAGGCTAGAAAAATCAGCAATTAAATAGATGCAGAATGTAGAAAATAGAATTTTCGGTTTTTAAGAAATTAATAAATGATTCAGACTGAATTGAATCATCATCCACAGCAATTTCAATTATGAGGATATACAATAATCAAAATAAATTATCAATATAACTTAAGCGTAGAGGGGATTAGAGGGTATAAGATCTTATAATGTATATTGGGGTATAATAAACCATAAACCAAACACACAGAAGGCGATCTTACCTATGAGAGTGAATGAAATTGGATATAATAACCCCTCAAATATTACATCAAATTAGAGTCAAAAGCTCCTTAATTATAATTATTTTAAATGGAATTAAAGAGCTTAAGGAAAGAAATGCCAGAGAAAGGAGAGAATTAACCTTAGAACCGGAGCTTGGAGGGAGTGGAAGTGGTGGTCGGCCGACTCCTTGGTGGAAAAAGGAAGGGGATGATCCATCCTTTCTCTCCTTCTCTTTATAGTTTTCAAGGGGGGCTCTAGGCCTTTCCTTGGGTACAACCCATGTGGTCGAGCCCACCCTTGGTCGAGCCAACAGGCTAGGACTTGCTTGAGTGCGTTCCATGGCATGGATCGGCCTTTCCTCTTTTGGCTTGACTCGAGTTGTAATCAACTTGAACTTGGTTTGCAATCCTAGACGGGAAACCTTGGTTGACTTCTTCAATTTTTAGCCAACTTGATCCGGGTGCATCCTTAGCCGTGATTTGGTTTGATGCTTCCTTGGGCTTGGTCATTTTACTTGAACTTGAGACTTGAATTAGATCTAGTCTTGCTTTGGCTTGGAATCGGATCAACCTTGGCTCATTTGACCTTGAATGCATCTTTTCTTTTGAATTAGATCAAGATCTGATTTGTCTTGGAGTTGAATTGGATCCAGCCTGATTGAATCCTTTCTTGGAATTGGGTTGGGATATTGACTTGTTTGGGATTGGATTGAGTCTTGTTCAGTTGAGTTTGGTTTGACCCTGAATTTACTCCTTGCATTGATTTGAATATGCTTGCCTTTCTGATTCCGTCCATATTTAACTCATTCTACTTCGGGCTTCACTCTAGTTTTGGATAGATCTGCTTTCCTTTTTGAAAATTTTGATTACCAAATTAGTTTTGCAAATCTGGGGTTGTGTTTTCCAAAATTTCTCCAAAACATTTTATTTTGAAAAGTGATGTTTGGGATTTATGAAAATTTTGAGAGCATTTCCAAATCATGGATTTTCCAATGGTTTATTTGAAAAATATTTTTTAGGGTGTTTATAATAATCAAGCACATATCAACAATACAAATTAAATTTCAATGTCATGATCACTACTGTGTCCAAGTACAACCACACCATAGGAGGCCCTTGATTCCTCCCATTCTTACGTGTGACCTCTGATAGTCATAACATAGGCTAGTCGGGTCCTAAACTTTGATGAAATGTAAAACAACACATCAAGTCATACTTCTCGGGTCTACATGACAAATGGTTTTCAAAAACTACACAAGTAATATCATGCTTCTCGGGTCTACATCACCTAATACGCTCATCCGAGAATCCGTAACCCGATTGACCCGACGACACAACACGTATCGAAAGTTCAGATTATGGGCTATGAATCTATGCCAACTGATAATTCACCTACACTCACTGAGATCCACGAGTTAGAACTATCGGATACGATCATCCACCATTCAACAACATCCCATACTACTCCAAAGAGAGTGGATCTATATCTAATAATGTTCGCTTGCACGGAAGCACACTCAGGAAATGCACCAATACAAATAATAAAACAGTTTCCAAAATACACTTTAAGCAAACTAATAATCATTTCAAAGCATCTATAAAACCATTAACAACAACTAAGCCTTTTCCCATACACACGCGGCTACATGGATTCTTTATTTCCACATATCCCTATCATGTGCCATGTTAGCAGTTAACTCACAATAAGCTAGATCAATTTTTATTGTTTCTTTTCAACACTTTTGTAGTCATCCTCTACCTCTTTTAATACTTTCCCAATTTAGTTTTTCATACCTTCTTACATGTTCTTCTTTTGATCTTCTTTCTATGTGTTCAAACCATCTTAAACAATATTCTCTCATTTTATCCTCTATTGGTGTCACTCCTAATTTGTTTCTAATAACCTCATTATGTATACGGTCTTTTCTTGTATGACCACTAATCCATCTCAACATCTTCATTTCTGTCACAGACATCTTTTGTACATGTTGATGGTTAACTGCCCAACTCCAATTTTCTATTAACTTTTTTCTTAGACTCCTCCACTAACACAATGTCATCTGCAAATAACATACACCAAGGTACTTCATCTTGAATATCTTTTGTTAACTCATCAATCACCATTATAAATAAGTATGGACTTAAAGTTGATCCTTGATGTAACCCAATATTAACTTCAAAGAAGTCTATCATTCCTTCATGAGTCCTCACACATGTTTTTGCGCCATTGTACATTCTTTTATAAGGTTAATGTATGTCAAGGGGATACCTCTTTTTCCAAAGTTCTCCAAAGAACCTTCCTTGGTACCTTATCATAAGCTTTTTCTAGATCAATAAATATCATGTGAAGGTCTTTCTGTTTTGCTCTAAAATGTTCCATAAGACGTCTGAAAAGGTGAATCGCTTCAACAGTAGATCTGCCTGGCATGAATCCAAATTGGTTCTCTATTGTACTTGATACTTATCTTAACCTACGTTTGATAATTCTTTCCCACAATTTCATAGTATGACTCATTAACTTGATACCTCGATAATTTGCACAATTCTGAATGTCTCTCTTGTTCTTATATATGGGTATAAGTGTACTCGCTATCTATTCCTTGAGAATCTTTTAGTTTCTCCATATTTCATTAAATAGACTTGTGAGCCAAGTGATTCCTATTTCACCTATTATTTTCCAAACTTCTATATGAATATTGTCCGGTCCTACCGATTTACCACCCTTCATATGTTTAAGAGCCTCTTTGACTTCATTCTTTTGAATATGTCGGTAGAAATTGTGGTTTATATACTTTTCTGATTTGGCTAACTCTCATAAGCTAATACTAACATCTTTATTTTCATTAAAAAGCTTATAAAAATAGTTTTTTCATCTATTTATTATATCATCATTTGCCACTAGAATATTTTCATCCTCGTCCTTGATGCATCTAACATAATTAAGATCTTTAGTTTTCTTATCTCTAGCCCTAGCTATCCTAAAAATATCTCTTTCACCCTCTTTTGCCACACAAATTGGACCTTGGACCTCGAAACACAAGCGGATGATGACACTCTCGCCTTGTGTCCCTCTCCCTCATGCCCTACTTTCTGCATCTCTCACCCATTACTGCCAAGCAGTAAAGCATTTTTGCCAAGGCTTGCCACCAACATCCACCAAGCAATGAAGTCTCGCACCACACACCATCTGGTATGGTTCTTTTCCCTCATTCTTCTTTTTTTCTTTCCTCACAATTTCCTTCTCCTTTTCTTCTTCCTTCTTCTTCCATATTTTTTCATGTTAATCTATTTTACCTCGTTTAGGCTGCTTCTTCCAATATGGTTTTTGACTTCGGATATATGATCTTATCTGTGCAAATCTTTTGTTTGCTTTGTATTTAGGTAAGTGCATCCTTTGCATATGAACATGTCCTGGTTAGTGGTAATTTCTAGTGGATGGTCTTTTTTCTGCAAGATGAAAGTTCTAAAAGTGATGATGAGTCTCAAGACGAAAACTTGAAGGCCATGGTTAGTTGCTTCCCTTTCTCTTGTATATGCTTAGAGTTGTTGTCTGAACGTTTTCTCTTAACAACTCCAGCTTTAAATGTGACAAAAAAAGTTGCTCAGAAGAATCAAATGAGAAGGTCTACACATGAGCACAAAAACTTTCATCTACTGTGTGTCATACAACGAAGTTTTACCTATCCTACTGATATTGCAGTAACTATATAGTGATGACTTGTGAGAGTAAAAGAAAGCTAAGAAAGATATCAAAGCCCAAATATGTGCAGCAAAAACTGGCGGTGGCTAGACATACAAGATCGTATCCATGAAGAAAGTCCCAAATTACGATAGGAATACTTCTTTTGGTTTCTAATGGTAAAGCTATCTTAAGATTATTGGATAAGAAATGTATCTCAGCGGTAGCCTTATGACATTTATGTAAACAGTTGAGGGTGGATTTGGAAACCAATCATCAATTCCTTTTTGTAGTAAAAGTGTGATTTCTTTCAGTTGAACAAGATCTTCGGCCTTGGTTCTTTAAAATGCATCGTTTTACATTTATGTTATTCAACAGAAGGGTGAAGTTGCTCTGTGTTAATGTCTGCAATTTCTCATTATTCTGAATGCATTCTTTTACCCTAATACATCTCATTCTGGGACGGAAGTTTCCTTGACACAGTGAAAAATTAAAATATCATCGGGTTAGTGGGTAGTGGTTGGAAAGAAGAGGTTAAGAAGTCTTTTGAACATTGTTTACTTTATGGCTTCTTTGATCCACTAAAATTGAAATATAGAGAAGAAATCAGTGAGATAAAGAACATGCATTCCATAATTTAAACATACAATTGATCGAATAACATGGATTGCAGCACAGAATGATCAACATAAGAATGGATAACTTGGTCCCTTCATTGCCGATATGAAGGGTGTATTTGTTCAGGTCAACAGAACAAGAAGTTGAATTACCTTATATCGCATTGAATTCATTGTTTCTATAATTAATTTGATCTGATTATTTCTTGTATTCTACAGCCAACTCCTTATGAATTCATTGTCTTATTTATGTGCTTATGGTTTAGCGATGGTGGGTGTTTCTTTGCATAGAAGAGCGTGGGATAGTCCCAGTACCACTTGGTTGGGTGATTCATTTCCAATGCGTGGGACGACCAAACTAATAAAATTGAAAAAAATGAACGCATTGATTGACTATGTACATCCACTAATGAGAATCCAAACTAAATTCACATGTGAACAGAACATTAAGACACAATTAGATTGATAACTCCATTGTGTCTTCATGTTTGCGAGGGATGTCCATGGTTAGCCTTCCTTTGAGAAGAAATCAATTAAGTTACAAAATCCTACTTACATATTTAAAAAGAGAAGCTAAATGCAATATTGATGCACGCGGTAGGCTTGGAGTTGAAACAAGACCAAGGGTGCCTAACTATGGGGCTTTGGTTCCGCTTCTTTTTTTCACACTGGGAAGGCTTAAGCTACACGTACACTCTTTGGCATTTAGTTTCATGCTTGATGCAAATAAGCAGGTCTCTAGGATGTTGAAAATAGCATCATAAACTCATATAGGAAGTGCTGAAGTAAAGAAAATATTGAAGAAAAGGATTAAAAACGTCCGAGCTCTATGCAGATCAAACACGAAACTAACAGGAAGCTGGAACTGGAGTGTTGGTTCCACGAGTGAATCAAACCTGGAACCATGATTCTGAGTTCAAGTTCCAAGAACAAATCAAACACGGAACCATGGTTAGTTTGTATCATGGTTTCCAGTCCCATGTGGGCATTGAACTATATAATACTAAAGGCCTGGTACTACAAATCAAACACATCCCCAAGGCCTACGGTAATAGTCCATGGTACCAGACATTCTTTGCCTCTTGCTCTACTTTAAGAGGCCTTTCATCCTACATCTCTAGTGCATTAAGCAACACAATCACATTGGCATGACATCCCTGCAATGGTAAACTGAATGTGTGTCCAAGTTAAACACCGGAGATACCCTTTACCACGAGCATTAATTCAAGTAAAAACATGAAGAGGAGGATAAACTAAAGCATGTAGCCATCAAAGTTCATTGACAACACAATCGCATATGTCTGTGTAAAGACATACAAATATTTGTATGTGAGGAAAAAGAACAAAAACATACTACCCCAGCAATTTACCCTCTATAGAATTCATTGGTGGATCTGATGTTTTTCCACTTCAACAAGCAAAATTTCATATACAAGCCAAGCGTCACCAGGGATTCTTCCTGCTCCTCGACTTCCATAACTGCAAAAGTTACCACAAACTTTTACTTCTCTATGAAGCACAAAAGTAACATGCAAATGTCAAAAAATGCAGGTGTGTACCCCGGATCAGGACAAATTCTAATCTTATCAATCAACGTTGATGATATATAGATCACATAGATTTTGAACCGTAGAAAGAAAACAACGCTACATTAGGGAAAAGTATGTTTTCTGACAAGCAAAACATATCAAACATCCCTAGGGTTAGCTTTGCAAAGGTATCAAATACAGAAAATGAATTTTTTAAGCTAGCCCACAGACAGACAGATGAATACCCCAAAGCTGGTGGAACAGTGATCCTTCTTTTCTCTCCAGGACGCATTCCTGCACAAATGCACGCACAGTAAATGTTCTGATGTTTATTATTAAAAGAATCTAGTCAGGCTCAGAACAATGACAAAATCAAAAGAGATTAAGGTGAAACTTAAAAGACCTAGGTAAAGTATAAACCTCATGGAAGAATCACAGTAACTTTGAAATATAACGTTCTCAATAGTCTTTACTCTGAAAATTTGCAAGAGTATCCTCATTGGTTTAGGGTAAGATCACAATCACAAACTCTTATCCTTTTTGCTTTACAATAGGCTCTTGAGATCAAATAGAAATGTCACAGAAAGAAATTATTCTCAGAGAGTACAATAGGTTTAGTATGGAAAGAAATCTTTTAATTAAGGGCATCACACAGTAGGTCATCGGTAAAAGCTTAAATCTGGAAAGAGAACTCATATGTGAAGATTTTGGTGTAATGCATCAAAACACATGTTCTATAGATAAAGCAAAAACACATACAGAAGTAGGAGAATACATGGGTTGTCAAATGCACGTATTGCACAAGGTACTCTATATCATGCATGAACAATAGCAGATTTTAGCAAAAGAGCTCAAATGTGAAAAGTTAGTGTTATGCGTCAAAATACATATGTTTTATAGATAAAGCAAAAACATGTACAGAAGTAGGAGTGTGTGTTTCCACGTGCATGTATCGCACAAGGTACTCTATATCATGCATGAAATGTAGCAAAAGCTTAATTATCAAAAATAAATGATAAACGAGTTGCAAATACCATTTATTCCGATATGCCATCCTTGGATAACATTTCCTTGACCTGCACGTGTTAAAACAATGATTAGGTGTTTCATATTGTTAACAAGGAAAGTGATCGACAAAAAAAGGACAGGTAAAGGGCAAATTGTAGTTCACCAAGGATAAAGCTGTAGGGCTGTTTCCCAAAATTAAAACCAAATAATTCCCCACTGTCCTTCAACGTTCCTGTGTACAGTATATGAACCTGAAAGGAAAGGGAGAAAACCCTTTTATGAGATTATCATGTCTATTTTTACAGCAAAAAATTGACTGAAACTTTGATAGGAAGCTTCCTCTTTGGCACAACGGGGAGGCATCACCCACAGATATCAAATTCATGGAATTGTAGGTCAACCGCTAGCCAGGTGATCTCTTGCTCATCATCCAAAGGAAACAATTTTAACAAAATAAACGACATAATACTTGTAAATCCTCTTAATGCACAGGGTATGAAGTTATGAACCCTGGTACTGTCCATTACTGTTACAAACAAGTAGTTTTCTGATAAAACTATCTATCTCGCACTTTAAATGAAAAGACAAACTTTTAGAATTATGGAAGTAATTTACCTTATCACCTGAATCAGCCTGTTGATCACTTGAATTGTCAGTAGTTGGCCCTATTTTCTCAATAATTAGTCCACCTGCAAGAGTTGTGACTTGCTTTGCTTGTTTTTCAAAAAAGTGCTTCCCAGATGCTTGTATGGCATCTCCTCTTTGCTCTGTGTGAGACGAGCTCGTACCCGATAATATCTGATCATTAACCCCATTTTTTTTGTTCCCTTTCCCAGAAGATAGCATCTCCTCACATTTGCTTTCCTTGCAATTGTTATCACATACGTAAACCTGATCCAATGTCTGGGAATTCAGCATCTCTTTTTCTTCAATTTTCTTGTCAATAGTCTGTTTGGGTTGACTATGATAAATAGTTTAAGGAGTTGGACACATTAACGCTTGAAAAACAACTAAATTTGCAGAGATGAACATCAAAAGGATACAGCTCTGACTCCTCATCTGCAGATAGTGGATAGAAATAACCTGACAAATGTATGCTTCTTTGACCTGAAACCATGAAGGTGACATCTTCTTTCTCATCAAATTCAATATTCATCAAGGAAAACGGATTTCCAGGCGTCAAACGGCAGATAAGAATTGGTCGCCGTTTACCGACACAACAGTGCATTATCACCATCTTCTTGGATGACCCATCCCCTAATGCAGCCTACAAGTTCTTAAAATCATTAAACTCTATCTATCTCGCTCCCTCTCTTTCACACAAATGTTCATGTATACATGGATGCAATGTTAGTCTATGGAAAAAATTGTATTGTGTTCTTGAGATGCCAGAAAAATATGGATTGGCTACTATAAGATTTTTATTGATGTATGAATTTGATTTTATAAGTTAAAAAATTCTCAACCACTGATTTCTTGATAACTACTAATTCAAGCTATTTAGCCAAAACGGATCAGGGCCCAAATTATGCATGCCAAGTCTGTAGTGGAGCTCATGAAAGTAACCTTACTGCTGACTAAACTAGAAATAAATCTCACAAACATATAATAATTTGTGAGCAATCATATTAAAACCTTACTAGCAGACAGACTTGGAATTTTTAGTGATACATTGGTAGAAATCTCAGGCTTAGTAAAACAAATTGTGTGATTAGTTTTCAAAGCATTATATTCTCTCTCTCTCTCTCTCTCTCTCTCTCTCTCTCTCTCTCTCTCTCTCTCTCTCTCTCTCTCTCTCTCTCTCTTTCTCTCTCTCTACATGGATTGAATTTATGTTCACATCATACCAAATCCGACTATGATCCAAGTGCTAGATCATGCATGAAAAACAAACTTCTTTACTCTTAGAAACATAAAATTTTGTGGACCATATAATTACGAAATCCTTTAAGTGCAAGCAATATTTATATTAGTTGAATCATGCAATACTTGATTGTTTGAAAAACCATATATGTTACTTATAAAAGTAATAATTAAAGAGAAAAGGAGTAAAAGGAGTGAAAATCTTAAAGGCTCCATAATCAGCTTGCGAGGAATTATACTATGCACTATACATGAAGATCAACGCTCATGCAAATATATTTAGTGACTCCACTTACAGATGATATGGATGGGCTGGAAAGGATATTTTCTTGGCCAAAATAACTGTACAGTTGGATTTTCACCCTTAGTTTAGTAGATAATTGACTTTTAAACATCTTTTGGTACATGAGTACAATTTTATAAGGATTCAAAAATTATTCTTCTACACTCAATTGCTGAAAATAGTGTCATGCTTCATCAGATTGATGCTGAAAGAGGTAGGAGTTTGATTCATATGTACATTTTCAAAATCAGATTAAAAAAAGAACTATTGGGATCTTCATTACAAAATGTACATCCCTACCTGCCAGGTTATGTTTCATATGTATGTACAATTCTCCCTCTGGGCCCACTTCTTTAGCCTCCTCTTGCATGTTCTTTCGTGAAAAGAAACCCCCTTCTCTTCCAAAATCCCAAATTTGTTTGTCCACCAATTCTTATCAATCATAAGTTTCAAAATGAGGCCTGGGAGATGCATGCACGTGATTAAGTTTATTTTGATGTTGAGTTAAATATATCTTAGTGTGCATGTCACAGAAAATTTTCATAATTAGAAGATAGTATAAAGAAGGCTTTTTGGGAGGAGCTAAATAAGGTAATTTAAAGAATTCTACAAAGAGAGATGACTTGTTTGAGAAGAGACTTAAATGGCTATGTTGGTAAAAGGGCATTAAGATATCAAGGTATTTATGGAAACTATGGTTTCGGGGATATAAATGAGGAAGGCATGGAGATTTTAAATTTTGCTATCGCTAATATAATTTTTAAAAAACAAGATGAACATTTAATTACTTATAAGAGAAGCTTCTCACAAACACAAATTGATTATGTTGTTTGTAGGAAAAAAGATAGATCATGTTGTAAAGATTGCAAGGTAATTCTACGAGACCGCTTAACTACTCAACATCGACTTTTAGTAATGGATTTTTAGGTAAAAAATTTGACATAGAGTATGTTGAAGAATATGAGTTTAGAGTCAGTTTTATTGAATTTGATGTTTCTAGGTATTATTGTAATTGTCCGAAGTCGTAAGGGCATTTTGGTAATTTTTTGTACTAAGGTTATTTTGGTCATTTTATGTTTTACAATTCCTTATATAAGGACTGAGAGGTTGTAATTAGGGTTAAGTTGCTGAGATTAAGAAAGAGAGAAAGAGGGGGGGCAACCTCTATTGGAGGTTCGCCCCCTCCTCCGATCTCCATGTTTTTCCTCTTCATCTTGTGTTCATGTTTTCTACTATTGATTACCCGCTGCGCAACCACATTTTCAACATGGTATCAGATCCGTTTTGATCATTGAGAGCAGTAGAAGGGGCAGAAAGAGAGGGAACGAAGATGGGATCTCGTTGAGAGCTTTCAGACCATTGAAAGATTAACATGAGGTTAAGGTTTCGTGTTTACCTACTCCCTTAAATCTTTTCCTGAAAAAATAATACAGGCAGATTTTCTGTAAATCTTATATCAAGATACCGTTTTCTTTATCTATCTCTCTATGAGGTTAAGGTTCACTCTATCACTCTACAATTTCTTAGCCCAAGAGTTGGATCCTATACTAAACTTCTAGATGTTAAACTTGTGGAGTGAGAGCTCAGATATGGTCTATATGAAAACCTTCCTCCTTTCTTTTTCAAACCAATAATGGCTCATTATGAAAATAATCAACTTTTTTGTTGCACAAATTTTGGTTCGTGAAATTGAAGTTTCCCATTTGGGAAATGTTCAAGTAGCTGAACGTTACAGTCTTGTACATGGGGGGTGCACGAAATAAAAGGTGGATTTTTCAGGATTGAGTATTAGGCTAGACCTGACATTCATGAAGCATCATCATTTAGGCATCTTATTGCAAGACTACCACCTCGAGCTCATTCAATATACTATAGAGATGAAATAGGCAATATTTCAACATCTAATCTGTGGGCAATTCACGAAAGACATAACTGAGGATTGAACCCAGATCTTCTATGTTTGGTAGCTGCAAGACTGCTTTCACTATTGGCTACTGTTTGATACTCCAGGACTTCTTATTTGAGTCTGAAGAAAAGCGTGCTCTCAATTTCTCTTTTGGTTGCCCTATTGATGAAGTTGTGATTGATAATCTTATTGTAAAGTGGTTGTTTTGGAGGAGAAGAAAGTCGTTCCCTGCAGCTTTGCAATATATGTAGCAAACGATTTTGAGATGAATACATCCATGTGATTAACCATAATGCAGCCAACGAAAAAGAGAAAGAAACTAGAGATCATAATGATGGGTTCTTGTATCATGGATAGGCTGTTGAACTTGTAATTAACGTGAAAATGTTGGTTGTGCTCAGGAACGACTTTCCATTGAAAGTACATGAGCCATCCTTTCTAAGTTGTTATGCAAAAATTCTGGAAAGTAAGATCAGTTTCTTTTAAAAAAGGTAATTTCATTTTTTAAAATGCTAGAAATGGAAGTTACAATTACTTTTCCTGATTTTATGGAAAGCAAACCAGAAAGGTAGATATGGAAAGTACTTTCCTGATTTTGTGGGAGAGTAAACCATAAAGTAGTTATGGAAACTTCCTTTTCAAATTGTATGAGAAAGTAAACCAAGAAGATAATTATGGAAACGTAGTTTCCTGATTTGGTGGAAAGGATAAGATAAAAAGTGACCCATGATTTTAGGAAAGAAAGTAGTTGCTGAAAAAGGAAGGATAAAAAATATATAGTCCATTCCAGATTTTGTGGACTGAGCTAAAAAGGAAGGACCTTGATAATGATATGTTGGCATACCATCCATGAAAGTCTATTGCATGGTCTCGCATTTTTCCTAATGGCTCAGGTAGTATAAACCAGGCAGGAGTTAATCATTACAATAATCTCATTAACGCATTACTTGCAAGAGGGATTGAGCCATATGTGACATTGTACCATTGGGACCTTCCTCAAGCTTTAGAGGATAAATACACTGGCTGGGTCAGCCCACAAATAATAGATGACTTTGCATATTATGCAGAGAGATGCTTTCAAAAATTTGGTAACAGGGTGAAGCACTGGATCACATTTAATGAGCCACATACGTTTTCAATACAAGGATATGATGTTGGCCTTCAGGCACCAGGAAGGTGTTCTGTACTTCTTCATGTGTTTTGCAGGGCAGGGAACTCTGCTACTGAACCTTACATGGTTGCACATAATGTCTTGCTTTCACATGCTAAGGTTGCTGATATTTATCGAAGAAAATACAAGCCACAATAGAAAGGATCAATCGGGATATCATTTGATGTGATGTGGTTTACACCCATCTCAAATTCTTCAGAAGACATTGTAGCTACACAGAGAGCACAAGATTTCCAGTTTGGATGGTTTATGGATCCATTGTTCAGAGGAGACTACCCGATCTCAATGAGAAGCCGAGCTTCTTATTGCTGAGATGGAAAGGAGAAATGAATAGTTATTGCCTCAAGTTGAATTGAGGTTACCTTGTTGACATCCATTTTTTGTTTGAACTCTCAATCCTCCACCAAGACTTTTAGATTTTGAATCCCAATTTTTCCTCTCACGCAACTTCGTGCTATAACTTGCAAGAGTCATTGAAGGGCAAAAGAGAGTTCACATTCTAAGATGGGAGTAAATTCTTTAAAAACGTTTGCATCAAGAGTTCATATTCTCAAGTGAGTTCTAAAGAAATCATCCAAAGTGAAAAGTTGTGGTGATGGTTCACAGATGATTGCTTGAGTTCTCTAGCACCTGGCAGATCAGCTTTCTTTGATATTTCATAGTTGATGTAAGCTAGGAACAATGGTAGAGAAATCCTTCAGATCTCGGTGCTTGATGGATGATTGAAGAGGACGTTTTGTATGACTTTGGCTAGGTATGGACACTATATATGTATATATGAGAAGAGATGTGTCTTCCCAGTCATTTAGCGTGATGTCTGCAGCAAATCATTCCAACTATTCCCTTTATGGAAGACGGTGATTACTATGTGCTACTTACCTGCAAGTACGAAGAGGTGTATGTTCCTGCACTTAAGACTTTGTCATCATTTCTGACAGAACTGGTGTATGATAATGATATATCAAAACATCATCGTTGTGATGGATGCGCAATATGCAAACCTAGTGGCTGTGAGTAATTTTGCTTATTATTTCAAGTTCAGTTCTGTCAGAACTTGAAAGACATGTTATCATTGCTAAGGCAGAATATGAAACAAGAATGAGGTCCATGGAAGAGAAATAGCAAAAACAGATGATGTCATTACGGATGAGTATGACTGCAACTAAGAAGAGATTGTTGCAGTCATGAGGGCAAGTGAAGGGCCTCCTGCACAGAATGGTGCCAATGATGTAGGTTTAGTTCTAAATGCACAAGTTGCTACAAGGAAGATAACTGTTGAATCACTTTATGGAAAAAAAAAAAAGGAGAGAGGGAGTAACCAACACTCATAGAAGGGTCGCGTGCTACCCATATGTTCTTGATTGTTCCAATTGTTTTACGAAGCCTTGAAGAGATCGCTCGTGCACTTGTGGTGAAGAAAGTTTATGGAAAAGAGATGTATGCTGAGGACTGTAGAATTTTTTTATACAACTAGTGAGGTTGCAGGAATTTGCAGTTATGAAAGCTGCTTAAAAAATAGTAAAGAGGCTGAGTGTTGATGTTGCAGCCAAGAAAGCACATAAAAAATATAAAGAAGAAAGAGAGAGTGGCAGCTCCTGGGGGACTGCACGTGCTAAATTCCATCTTCTACATTATATTGTGTTAGAAAGCGCAAGAAAATATAAAGAAGAAAGAGATGGAAGTGGCTCCTAAGGGGGGTGAAATGCCAAATTTCATCTTCTATATTATATTGTGTAAGCACCAACAACAACCACAAAAGCAAAAAAGTTTAAAAAGAAGAAAGAGAGAAAGGCAGTCCTATTCCATCTTCTAATGATTGACAAGAAGAAAGTGAAAGAGGATAGCCTAATTCCATCTTCTAATTATTTGGAGACTGAAAAAGTTTGAAAAGAAGAGAAAAAAGGCGGTCTTATTACATCTTCTAATAATTGAAAAGAAGAAAGTGAGAGACAGCCTAATTCCATCTTCTATCTATTTGAAGACTATACTTTATGATTGAAAGAAGAAAGTGAGAGGGGAGGGGACTGCATAAGAATAGTCAGCCTCTTCAATTCCATCTTCTAAGTGTTTGGTCATCTTCTATCTATTTGGAAACCATACTTTATAATTGAAAGAAGAAAGTGAGAGAGATGGGCGACTGCATCAGAATTATGAGCCTATCTAATTTCATCTTCTATCAAGTGTTTGGTTGGTGATTTGATTATCATAATGATCTATAATGATCTATAAGTGTGGTAAAGTAAACAGCAAGTGTTTCAGCTAGTGTGGATGGTGGAGATGGTATCTCTTACCATAAAAGATCAACTTTCTCAAGAATTGGAAAACATGACTTTTGAAGTGTGAATGCTTAAGATGATCAGCGAGGAAGGCTAAGTTGAAGTTGTTGCAGCCAAAGAAACTGTAGAAGATTAGATCAGCCATGAAGACAGATGAAGAATGTTGTAGACAGATAAAGATTTTTTTGGTAAGTTTGGAGTTCGAAGTATTTCACTCCCAACTTGAGGGGGGGTGTTGAAGAATATGAGTTTAGAGTCAGTTTTATTGAATTTGATGTTTCTAGGTATTATTGTAATTGTCCGAAGTCATAAGGGTATTTTGGTAATTTTATGTACTAAGAGTATTTTGGTTATTTTATGTTTTACAACTCCTTATATAAGGACTGAGAGGTTGTAATTAGGGTTAAGTTGTTGAGATTAAGAAAGAGAGAGAAAGAGGGGGGCAGCCTCCATTGGAGGTCCGCCCCCTCCTCCGATCTCCATGTTTTTCCTCTTCATCTGTGTTCATGTTTTCTACTATTGATTATCCACTGCGCAACCACGTTTTAAGAGTACATAGAGTTGTTCGGACTAGATGGTGAAACCTCAAATATGAGAAAGAAGACATATTACACAGAAAGTTCTTCTAAGGAGGCTTAAAATGATGTAGGTACACTTCATATTAGGGAAGTGACAAAAGATGTGTTAGGCGAATATAAGGAAGGCATACAAAAAAAAAAAGAAGCTTAGTGGTGGAGTGAAGAGGTGTAAGATAAAATCAATGCAAAGAACACATGTTACAAATTGCATTATGGCAAGAAAACTAGTGAAACTTGGGGGCTTATAAAAAAGCAAAGAAGCAAAAAATACCGTTATGGGAGGATTTATTTAAAAAGCTTAACTCAAAAGAAGTTATAGATATATTTTTAGGATAGCTAATGCTAGATATAAGAAAACTAAGGATCTTACTTTTATTATATGCATAAAAAATGAGGATGAGAAGATTCTAGTGGTGAATGATGATATAAAAAAAGACAATGAACTATATTGAATGGATATGGTACGATACGAGTACACAAATTTTTAAAATTGAAGGTATGGGTACACCATAATTAAAAATATAATAAAAAATAAATTTACATAAATAAATATAAACACAATTAGAGAGCATTCTATATTTTAAAGAGCTAGTGCTTGGCTGATAAATATCAAATTCAATCAGCAATTTATAAGAGAATGTCTAAGACCTTGATATTAAATTTACAGTAAAGCATTTGCAAGCAACGATAGAAGGGCAACTTCTCGTGACATTAGATGCATCAAGAGCCAAATAAATACAACATATGAAAACAAGAAAGTTGCATTCAATAACACTACATATGAGGTAACTTTAATAACTCATGCTCCCTCAAATAGATCATAATCATCTCCACCAACATCCCACATTTTTGTCTTATCTTGCACGTAATCCTTACTCTTTCTTGAAAGACAAATGTTTCTATAAACAAAAACCAAATCTTCACTTCTTTGAATTTCAACTTATTTCTTATATAAAAATAGATAAAGGAATATGTGCTTCAATTTCTTTCACAACATGAAGACGAGCATGATTGCAAAAGAAGCTTTAAAGCGATTGTTTGAAGCTTGAGAATTGATGATCCATGAATAACCCACCATTCATTAAGGATAAACTCATCTATTTTCCAAGCAATCGAATTGTCTAAGCTCTTTTCATTGCTTGAGAATTTGACAAATTCTATTGTCAGTTCTAGTCTTTCTTGTAGATCTTAAAAGAACCTTCGAAAACATTTATTCCTTCCTTTACAAATTTCATTATCTTTGTGCGGGGAATTGTATTAAGAACTTCTTGAAGCCATTATAATACCTAAAAATTAGAATACAAAAATATCAAGTAACATAATAATCAAACAACAAGAAAATTATTTAAATCTTAAAACTTAAAAGAGTTTACCTCGGATTTAGAGAATGTGCCACACAATAAAGTGGTGTGTAACTTTTGGTTCATCTATTAGTGAGAATATCATACACTAATCTTTAGAAGGTAGAATATTGATTCAACTCTTTGTCTTCATGTTCATAAATAGTTGACTTTACTTAATCATAGTCTCATTTCTTATAAACCAAACGAAGGACTCACTTATCAATATCGCATAATCGAAGCATATCATAAATAGGCTTTATGAAATTTAAAATATAATTAATCTTATCCCAACAGCCTTTCGAACTTATCATCTCTATAATGAGACCATTGGTCACTAATAACCATTTTTTGAAAATCATGTTTGATGGTTCTTATCATTTTTAACATAATAATTGTTGAAGCAAATCTTGTTTCAGAAGTAACTTTAGATGCACAAATGGGTTATGCATTGCTAACCTCATCAAATGATTCATGATAAAGTTTTTAATAATAATGATATCATCAATAACATCCAATATCCGATAACACTCGTTATAAGGAATTTCATTATTTATAGAGTTCTTAGAATGACAAATACTTTCAAAGCAAGGTTTAATGTATGCACTACACGTGGCATCCAAAAAATATTAGGATAAACTGATTCAATAATCATCCCAACTGCTCTACAAACCATTGCATAATCTGTTATAACTTGCACAATATTTTGATAGGTTAAAGCAAAGCTATATAACACCTTTTGTAGTTTAAGAACATGATCCTGAGGAACGTCAAATTCGGGAGGAGTCGTATAAACATCTTTAGTTAAATATCCATTTAAAAAGTCATTTTTAACATCAAGTTGATATATATCCTAATTTTGAATAACATTAAGAGTTATGAAAATTCTAATAATAGTCATTCTACCAATAGGAGCAAAAGTTTCATCATAATCAATTCCATACTCTTGATCATAACTCTTGGCTACCAGTCTGGCCTTATATCTTTCAATATTATTATTGCTACGAGTTTTAATTTTATAAACTCATCGACTTCCAATAACCTTTTTATCCTTAGGCTTAGGTACAATTGTCCATGTTTGAGCTTTGTCTAAGGCTCTAAGTTCATCACTTATAGTAACTTCTCATTCCGGAATACCCTTCGCTTGGTGACAGAATTTAGGTTCTTTTACTTCATGAAGAGTTGCAACAACAACAACAACAACTAAGCCTTTTCCCATACTAGACGGGGTCGGCTACATGGATTCTTTGTTTCCACATATCCCTATCGTGTGCCATGTTAGCAGTTAACTCCCAATAAGCTAGATCATTCTTTATTGTTTCTTTCCAACACTTTTGTGGTCGTCCTCTACCTCTTTTAATACTTACCAAATTTAATTTTTCTAACCTTCTTACATGTTCTTCTTTTGATCTTCTTTCTATATGTCCAAACCATCTTAAACGATGTTCTCTCATTTTATCCTCTATTTGTGCCACTCCTAATTTGTTTCTAATAACCTCATTATGTATACGGTCTTTTCTTGTATGACCACTCATCCATCTCAACATCTTTATTTCTGTCACAGACATCTTTTGTACATGTTGATGACTAACTGCCCAACACTCAGAACCATAAAACATGGCAGGCTTAATTGCTGCTCTATAATATTTACCTTTTAATTTTAATGGTATCTTCTTATTACAAAGAATACCGGATGCTCCTCTCCATTTTAACCAACCAGCATTAATTCTATGTGTAACATCTCCATCAATTCTTCCATCACTTTGAAAAATTGACCCTAGGTATTTAAAACTTTCCTTTTGGGGAATGCAATGTGTGCCAATTTTAATTTTTATGTCCTCTGAAGTAGCCAAATGATCAAACTTACATTCCATATATTCTGTCTTTGTTCTACTAAGTCAGAGGCCTTTGTTTTCTAATGTTTCTCTCCATAGTTCTAATTTTCTATTAACTTTTTCCTTAGACTCCTCCACTAATACAATGTCATCTGCAAATAACATACACCAAGGTACTTCATCTTGAATATGTTTTGTTAACTCATCAATCACCATTATAAATAAGTATGGACTTAAAGTTCAACCTTGATGCAACCCAATATTAACTTCAAAGAAGTCTGTCGTTCCTTCATGAGTCCTCACACATGTTTTTGCACCATCATATATGTCAATGGGATACCTCTTTTTTCCAAAGTTCTCCAAAGAACCTCCCTCGGTACCCTATCATAAGCTTTTTCTAGATCAATAAATATCATGTGAAGGTCTTTCTTTTTTGCTCTAAAATGTTCCATAAGACGTCTTAAAAGGTGAATCGCTTCAATAGTAGATCTACCTAGCATAAATCCAAATTGGTTCTCTGTTGTACTTGATACTTGTCTTAACCTACGTTCGATAATTCTTTCCCATAATTTCATAGTATGACTCATTAACTTGATACCTCGATAATTCGCACAATTTTGAATGTCTCCCTTGTTCTTATATACGGGTATAAGTGTACTTTCTCTCCATTCCTCGAGCATCTTTTGGTTTTTCCATATTTCATTAAATAGTCTTGTGAGCCAAGTGATTCCTATTTCTCCTAGTATTTTCCAAACTTCTATAGGAATATTATCTGGTCCTACCGATTTACTACTCTTCATATGTTTAAGAGCCTCTTTGACTTCATTTTTTTGAATACGTCAGTAAAAATTGTGGTTTATATACTTTTCTGACTTGGCTAAATCTCCTAAACTAATACTAACATCTTTATTTTCATTAAAAAGATTATAAAAATAGTTTTTCCATCTATTTCTTATATCATCATTCGCCACTAGAATTTTTTCATCCTCGTCTTTTATGCATCTAACATAATTAAGATCGTTAGTTTTCTTATCTCTAGCCCTAGCTATTCTAAAAATATCTCTTTCGCCCTCTTTTGAGTTGAGTTTTTTATATAAGTCCTCCCAAATCTTAGTTTTTGCTTCACTAACGGCCTTTTTTGCTTCCTTCTTTGCTTTCTTATAAGCTTCTAAAGTTTCACTAGTTTTTTTAGCATAATGTAATTTGTAACATGCCCTCTTTGCCTTGATTTTATTTTGTACTACTTCACTCCACCACCAAGCTTCTTTTTGTGCCGGTACACCTCCCTTAGATACCCCTAACACATCTTTCGCCACTTTCCTAATATGTATAGCCATATTGTTCCACATATCACAAGGTGTGCCAACATAATTCCAAACATCTCCTTGAAGGACTTTCTGTTTAAATATATCTTCTTTCTCGCTTTTGAGGTTCCACCATTTAGTCCGAATAGCTCGATGCACTCTTTTCTTCTTTGTCCATTTTTTTTTTTTGTAAATCCATAACTAAAAGTCGATGTTGGGTGGTTAAGCTTTCTCCTGGAATTACCTTACAATCTTTACAACACGCTCTATATTTTTTTCTACAAATAAAGTAATCAATTTGTGTTTGTGATAAGCCACTCTTATAAGTAATTAAATGTTCATCTCGTTTTTTGAAGATTGTATTGACTATAAAGAGATCAAATGACATAGCAAAATTTAAAATCTCCCTACCTTCCTCGTTTATATCCCCGTAACCAAAGTTTCCATGAATCCCTTGATATCCTAATGCCTCTTTACCGATATGTCCATTTAAATCTCCTCCTAAACAAATCATCTCCCTTTGTGGAATCTTTTGAAACACCTTATCTAACTCTTCCCAAAAAACTGTCTTTATACTATCTTCTAGTCCTACTTGGGGTGCGTAAGCACAAACTATATTCAAAACCTCTGCTCCTAACACTAATTTCAATGTCATGATTCGGTCACCATATCGTTGTATGTCTACTACACTCTCCTTTAAATCTTTATTTATGATAATACCAACTCCGTTTCGGGCCTTTTCTTTACCTGAGTACCATAATTTAAAACCTGTATCCTCTATCTCTTTTGCTTTTTCTCCAACCCATTTTGGCTCTTGTAAACATAGAATATGAATCTTTCTCCGAATCATAGTATCTACCACCTCCATTAGCTTACCCGATAATGTTCCGATATTCCAAGAACCAATACGAATCTTATTATCTAGGACTAGCTTCCTTACCCTCCGCATCCGTCCATAATCAAAATGCGAAGACCCTCTTTGAAAATTTTTCACTACATTCGGGCGGCAATATAGCGGGACTAACTTCTTTACCCACACCCGTCCATGATGTGGGAACCCTCTCTGCAATTGATTCACTACATTCGGGCGAAAATGTACTGGCCCTTGCTTACTTCTTACGGCATTCGGGCTCTGCAGCACGTCGCTAGGCGGGAACGCCCCAAAGCAATGCTCATAATTTTTGTAATCCATGTTGTAGAAATCCGACAAAGTTTTACGCTGGCTGTCGAAAGCCTAACACAACCCTCCTCCTTTATCCGGGCTTGGGACCGGCAATGCAAGGGTGATCCCTTACATGGGCGAAGTTTACTTCATGAAGAGTTGCAATCAAATTTTTTTGTTGATGTTCAAAAGGTTAATAGGAGACAAAACGTTGAGAAGGTTTTGAAATTCTAGGTTCTAAACGTGTGTGATCAGATTTTCTATGCCGTCTAGTATAATGTAATGAAAACATGTATGTGATGAGTTGTATGTCAAAAGTTCAATCTTGGACATCAACACACTCACGAGGAACAAACTCACGAGGAATATCATGATGAACTTTTGAATCACAATCATCGTCTTCCTCTAAATTAAAAAAATCTTATGAAATAAATGTTTAATTATTTTCGAAAGATCTAGACTTATAATAATAATCATTTTCAAAAAAATTTAAATCTTTGGAAACATACAATTAATCATTAACAAGATCAAAACATCTATAACCATTTTTTTCTATTCCATAACAAAAAAATACACATTCAATCGCCCTAAGAGACAATTTATCATTTTTATCCGTATAAACAAAGCATTTGCACCCAAAAACTCTAAGTCTTTCATAATAAGAGGAAGGATTATATAATTTTTCAAAAGGATAAATATTTTCTAAGTTTAGTTAAAGGCATTCTATTGATAAGGTATCCAACAATAAGAGTAGTTTCTGCCCATCAAAATTTAAGAACATTACTAGCAATTAACATAGTTCTACATGTTTCTATAATGTGCATATGTTTTCTCTCAGCCAAACCATTTTATTGAGAAGTTTTAGTACAAGATTTTTTTATGTAAAATTCCATTAGTTTCAATAAATTTTTGAAAATCATTTAACAGTATTCTCCTCCCGAATTAGATCTAAAAATCTTAATAGTAGAATCAAATTGATTTTTTACCATATTGCAAAAGATTGCAAACATTTCAAATACTTCTGATTTGTATTTTAAATGATATATCTAAGTAAAGCAAGTAAAGTCATCTACAAATATTATATAATATTAAACTCCTTCCTTGGAAACAAAAGAGACAAGACCCCAAATATCATAATGTATTAATTCAAAAGTTGATAGGTGATCCTACACCATACAATACTTGGATGAAAAGTGACTATACAATCATTATCACAAATTTGAGCAACTGAAAGTAAGTTTAAATTAAGTTTAGGTATAAAGCTTACATTTTGTATTTTAAAATTATCTTTTGAAGTTTTGTGTCATTTGTCGTAAACACATGTTTTTCAAAGATATTATGAGAATTATTTAAAGATTTATCACAATTAGTCATATGAAAAACCAAGACATAGCTTGAGAAGTGAAGAGCATTTTCGAAAATGCTTGCCTTTTCTTTGAACATTTCTTCTATGTATGCTTTGATGTTGGTAGGCAAAGCTCCTCCATCTTTATCCTCCACAACTCCTACGTTTCCATATTTCTTTTGAAGAAGAGGATAAGTGGTTTTGATATGATCATTTTTCTTGCAATAATAGCATATTATGTCCTTGTTTGGCCATGGTCCTATGGGTTTTTTGTTTGTTCCTTCTCTTGGTCCTTCGAAGCTTTTTACATGCGGAGGCTTATACATCTTCATATTTGCTTCCTATTTGGAGGTGGCAAGAACGACTTCTCTTACAACATTGATATTTTTAATCTTATCTTCTCCATAACAAGATCGGCCAAAAAAGAGTTTCCTCTACAACACGATTGGCCAAAAAAGAGTCTCCTTTTGGTATAAGTTTTCTATGTATTAAGTTGGATCTAATGCTTTCAAATTCATCCCTTAAGTCGCGCATAAACAAAAAGAAAATTTGATTGCCTAAAAAATCTTAAAATTCATCTATTTTTTGAGGTTTTCCAAATTTATCACAAATTTGAGCAACTGAAAGTAAGTTTAAATTGAGTTTAGGTATAAAGCTTACATTTTGTATTTTAAAATTGTCTTTTGAAGTTTTGTGTCATTTGTCGTAAACACATGTTTTTCAAAGATATTATGAGAATTATTTAAAGATTTATCACAATTAGTCATATGAAAAGAAGCATCCGAGTTCAAAAACCAAGACATAGCTTGAGAAGTGAAGAAAGCGTTTTCGAAAATGCTTGTCTTTTCTTTGAACATTTCTTCTATGTATGCTTTGATGTTGGTAGGCAAAGCTCCTCCATCTTTATCCTCCATAACTCCCACGTTTCCATATTTCTTTTGAAGAAGAGGATAAGTGGTTTTGATATGACCATTTTTCTTGCAATAATAGCATATTATGTCCTTGTTTGGCCATGGCCCTGTGGGTTTTTTGTTTGTTCCTTCTCTTGGTCCTTCGAAGCTTTTCACATGTGGAGGCTTATACGTCTTCATATTTGCTTCCTATTTGGAGGTGGCAAGAACGACTTCTCTTGCAACATTGATATTTTTTAATCTTATCTTCTTCATAACAAGATCGGCCAAAAAAGAGTTTCCTCCACAACACGATTGGCCAAAAAAGAGTCTCTTTTTGGTATAGGTTTTCTATGTATTAAGTTGGACCTAATGCTTTCAAATTCATCCCTTAAGTTGCGCATAAACAAAAAAGAAAATTTGATTGCCTAAAAACTCTTAAAATTTATCTATTTTTTGAAGTTTTCTAAATTTATCAAAACTTCTAAGTTGAGTCCATAATTCTGAAAATTTATTGTGATAGCTTCTAATGCTTAAATTCTCTTGCTTAAGCATTATCATCTTTTTTATTAAATAAATTTGAAAGACAAAATCATCTTGAGAGTTAATCTTTTTCAAATACTCTCAAGTTTCAAAAGCACTTTCGAAAGCATTAATTTTATTCTTAAGTTTTTTATCTACATTTTGACAAATAATCCAAGTTATTTTAGCATTCATCTTTTTCCAACGTTTTAGCTTGTATTTTTCTTTTGCCTTAAAAGCATCATCATCATCCAAATCTTCAATGTCTTAAGTCGGTTCTTAAATCATCCCATTAATATAATTCCAAAAATCTTTTGACAAAAAATACTTTTTCATAGTTATTACCCAACTTTCATAGCATTTAAGGTTAAGAATACATCTAAAAGATTATCTTTGCTCTTCATTTTAAACAAAAATCAAAAGGTCTTAGTGTTACCTCAAATTTGGAGTGATTTCACGAACTTTGCATCAAAATATCATGGAATCGCCAAGATATCAAAGCATCTAAGTATGAATGTCTCACGTCAAGAACGCAATAATACTCAAGAAAGAGAGAGAGTCAAACCACAAATCAAAGGTTGCACCACAGCTTAATTTATTGATGGAGTGAGCTCTTATTTATAGAGCAACATAGATGAATACAACATATAGAGAGAGAGAGACTAGAGAAGAGACCTAACGGCTATGGCAACATGCCATTTATATTTAACAAGGCCTTCACGTCCCTTATGCCAATGAATGCTTGGGTTTTATTGAGAAAAGGAAGATTTTCAATGACCTACTAACTATAAGTAATATGGTGAGACCTCATCCATCACGTCACCCGCTCGCAAGAACTCCTCATGTGAGCCCTCGATGTCCTAGGACACTAGGATGGAAGGTAAGCCTACGAACATCTATTGTAGTGTAATCGGGTAGTGTGTTACGGAAATGAAGATGTTGGGATGGATGAGTGGTTACACAAGGAAAGACCATATACATAATGAGGTTAAAATGAGAAAAAATCATTTAAGATGGTTTTGACATATAAAAAGACGACCAAAGGATGCTTTCGTAAGAAGATATGAAAAACTACAACAACTAAGCCTTTTCCCATACTAGATGGGGTCGGCTAAAGAATATATGAAAAACTAAATTGTGAAAATGTTAAAAGGAGAAGAGGATGACCACAAAAGTGTTGGAAAGAAACAATAAAGAATAATCTAATTTATATTGAGTTAACCGCTAACTCCACCCATATAAGGGATCACCCTTACATTGTCGGTCCCAAGCCCAGATAAAGGAGGAGGGTTGTGTTAGGCTTCCGACAGCCAGCGTCAAACTTTGTCGGATTTTAATACCATAGATTACACAAATTATGAGTATTGTTTTAGGGTGTCCCCGCCTAGCGACGCGTTGTAGAGCCCGAATGCAGTGATAATTAAGTAAGGGTCATTATATTTTCGCCCGAATGTAGTGAATCAATTGCAAAGAGGGTTCCCACATCATGGACGGGTGTGGGTAAAGAACTTAGTCCTACTACATTGTCGCCCGAATGTAGTGAATAATTTAGAGAGAGGGTCTCTGCATTTTCAATATGGACGGATGCAGGGGGTAAGGAAGCTAGTCCTAGATAATAAGATTTCTATTGGTTCTTGGAATATCGGAACATTATCTGGTAAGCTAATGGAGGTGGTAGATACTATGATTCGGAGAAATATTCATATTCTATGTTTACAAGATACAAAGTGGGTTGGAGAAAAGGCAGAGGATATAGGTTTTAAATTATGGTACTCAAGTAAGAAAAAGCCTCGAAACGGAGTTGGTATTATTATAAATAAAGATTTAAAGGATAGTGTAGTAGACATAAAATGATATGGTGACCGAATCATGACGATGAAATTAGTGTTAGGAGCAGAGGTTTTGAATATAGTTTGTGCTCACACACCCCAAGTAGGCCTAGAAGATAGTATAAAGAGAGTTTTTTTGGAAAGAGTTAGATAAGGTGATTCAAAGGATTCCACAAAGGGAGATGATTTGTTTAGGAGAAGACTTGAATGGACATGTCGGTAAAGAGGCATTAGGATATCAAGGTATTCATGGAAACTTTGGTTTTGGGGATATAAATGAGAAAAGTATGGAGATTTTAAATTTTGCTATGGCATTTGATCTCTTTATAGCCAATACAATCTTCAAAAAACGAGATGAACATTTAATTACTTATAAGAGTGGTTCACAAACATAAATTGATTATTTTATTTGTAGAAAAAAAAAGATATAGCGTGTAAATATTGCAAGGTAATTCCAGGAGAAAGTTTAACCACCCAACATCAACTTTTAGTTATGGATTTACAAATTAAAAAATGGATAAAGAAGAAAAGAGTGCATCGAGCTATTCAGACTAATTGGTGGAACCTCAAAAGCGAGAAAGAAGATATATTTAAATAGAAAGTCCTTCAAGGAGATGCTTGGAATTATGTTGGTACACCTTGTGATATGTAGAATAATATGGCTATACATATTAGGGAAGTGGCGAAAGATGTGTTAGGTGAATCTAAAGGAGGTGTATCGGCACAAAAAGAAGCTTGGTGGTGGAGTGAAGTAGTGCAAAATAAAATCAAGGCAAAGAGGGCATGTTACAAATTACATTATGCTAAGAAAACTAGTGAAACTTTAGAGGCTTATAAGAAAGCAAAGAATGAAGTGAAAAAGGCTATTACATTATACTAAGAAAACTAGTGAAACTTTAGAGGCTTATAAGAAAGCAAAGAAGGAAGTGAAAAAGGCTGTTAGTAAAGCAAAAGCTAAAATTTGGGAGGATTTATATAAAAAACTCAACTCAAAAGAGGGTGAAAGAGATATTTTTAGGATAGCTAGGGCTAGAGATAGGAAAACTAAAGATCTTAATTCTGTTAGATGAATCAAAGACGAGGATGAAAAATTTCTAGTGGCAAATAATGATATAAGAAATAGATGGAAAACTATTTTTATAAGCTTTTTAATGAAAATAAAGATGTTAGTATTAGCTTAGGAGAGTTAGCCAAATCAGAAAAATATATAAACCACAATTTCTACTGACATATTCAAAAGAATGAAGTCAAAGAGGCTCTTAAGCATATGAAGGGTGGTAAATCGGTAAGACCAAACAATATTCCTATAGAAGTTTCGAAAATACTAGGAGAAATAGGAATCACTTGGCTCACAAGACTACTTAATGAAATATGGAGAAACCAAAAGATGCTTAAGGAATGGAGAGCGAGTATACTTATACCCATATATAAGAACAAGAGAGACATTCAGAATTGTGTGAATTATCAAGGTATTAAGTTAATGAGCCACACTATGAAATTGTGAGAAAGAATTATCAAACGTAGGTTAAGACAAGTATCAAGTACAACAGAGAACCAATTTGGATTCATGATTCACCTTTTCAGACGTCTTATGGAACATTTTAGAGCAAAAAAGAAAGACCTCACATGATATTTATTGATCTAGAAAAAGCTTATGATAGGGTACCGAGGGAGGTTCTTTGAAGAATCTTGAAAAAAAGAGGTATACCATTGACATACGTTAACCTTATAAGAGACATGTATGATGGTGCAAAAACATGTGTGAGGACTCATTAAGGAATGACAGACTTCTTTGAAGTTAATATTGGGTTACATCAAGGATCAACTTTAAGTCCATACTTATTTATAATGGTGATTGATGAGTTAACAAAACATATTCAAGATGAAGTGCCTTGGTGTATGTTATTTGTAGATGACATTGTGTCAATGGAAGAGTCTAAGGAAAAAGTTAATAGAAAATTGGAACTATGGAGAGAAGCATTAGAAAGCAAAGGCCTCCAACTTAGTAGAACAAAGACAGAATATATGGAATGTAAGTTTGAACATTTGGTTACTTTAGAGGACATAGAAATTAAAATTGGTACACATTGCATCCCCAAAAGAAAAGGTTTAAATACCTAGGGTCAATTTTTCAAAGTGATGGAAGAATTGATGGAGATGTTAAGCATAGAATTAATACTGGTTGGTTAAAATGAAGAGGAGCATCAGGTATTCTTTGTTATAAGAGGATATCATTAAAGTTAAAAGGTAAATATTATAGAGTAGCAATTAGACCTGCCATGTTTTATGGTTCTAAGTGTTGAGCAGTTAACCATCAACATGTACAAAAGATGTCAGTGATAGAAATGAAGATGTTGAGATAGATGAGTGGTCATACAAGAAAAGACCATATACATAATGAGGTTATTAGAAACAAATTAGGAGTGGCACCAATAGAGGATAAAATGAGAGAATATCGTTTAAGATGGTTTGGACATATAGAAAGAAGATCAGAAGAAGAACCTGTAAGAAGGTATGAAAAACTAAATTGAGAAAGTATTAAAAGAGTTAGAGGACGGCCACAAAAGTGTTGGAAAGAAACAATAAAAAATGATCTAGCTTATTGTGAGTAGTAGATAAAAATTATCTACTCATTGCATCACAAATTACAACCAACTTTTCATATAGGCTTCTCCTAATAGCTATACGGACAGACCCAATATGTCTTACATACACAATTTGCTGGTGGTAAAGGTCAATATTACATGAACCAGTGTTGTCTGACGCGTATCGTATCGTGTATCGCTGGGCTCCACGATACGGGCGTATCGTATCGTATCGTATCGTACTTTAATATTAAAATAATGTAAAAATTAATTAAAAATTAATTAAAAATCAATAAAATTTAGTAAAAAATCAAAAAAAATTGGAAAAAATCAGGAAAAATCTGATAATTGCTTTAAATTCATATAATGTAAGTTTAGTACAGATTGAGCATTCAACATTGAACAATTGCATCCAAATTTACATATTTTGAATCCAAAAAATAAAATACAGACATAGTTTACACTTTACAGTACACTACAGTTACATATAATGTTACATTTTACAAATTGTAATCATGATCATCAACTAAATAATCTTCATCTTCTCCTTGTTGCAGATCCTCATCATCATCAGCCATGCCCACACCTTCTTCAAAATCAAATTCTTCATCTCCATAATGTTGTTGCGCTCCTTCCAAATTAATCCAGGCAACGTCTTCTTCTGTTAGGAGGGCATTTTCTTCAGTGTCTTCCATAACCCAATCTTCTAATATATCAAAATTATCCAAACTTATTGGATCGAACTGACTTTCTTCTCTATTTACTTTTTTTAATTGCCTACGACACAAACAAAGATAAACAATTAGTAAGTAATATTAACAATTGAAAACTGAAGTTAAATAATATTGAATTGAAAATTTGAAAGTAATACAACATTACCTTTCACGAAGGCGCATGTTACAACGAATATAAACCAAATCATTAAGCCTTTTGTGTTCCAACCTGTTGCGCTTTTTTGTATGGATGTGTTCAAAAACACTCCAATTTCTTTCACAACCTGTTGCACTACAGGTTTGACTTAAGACTCTGACTGCAAAATCTCGAAGGTTTGGACAATCACTTCCAAACTTGTTCCACCAAACATCTGTAAAAAAAATACAAACATTAGAGACATAATAATCCACAGTAATGTAAGATGCAACTTAAATATGAAAATAAACAATGTACCTGGACGCATCATAGAGCGGTTGCGAATTGCAACAGGCAAACCCATCAAGTGAAGAGCATTATCATATATCTCCATCTCTCGATGTATCGCATCTGCTATGCTCTCATCAGGGACTAATCTGTCGATACAATCAATGATTCCTCGATTAACCTCACCATCCCTTTTGAAGGTTTCTGAGTACCTGAATGATGGGTTTAGATAATATGTTGCTGCATGAATAGGTTGATGCAATTGTTTATTCCATCTACTATCAATTATTTTCCACACAGGCACATAATCTCTCTTTTTTCCATTAAAATTATTTCTGATGGCTTCTTTTGCCCTGTCCATGGCTTCATAAAGGTAGCCCATAGATGGTTTCTCCTCGCTATCAGCCAATCTCAAAACTTTCACTAATGGACAAGTAATTTTCAATAATCTGATACATGCATTCCAAAATGAACTTCTAAAAACTGTTTCTGCAATCTCATTCAACTTTCTATTTCTTCTGTTTTAAGGCAACTCTGCAAATTGTTGCCACTCATCTGAGGAGAACATTCTCTTCAAAGCTTGCTTCTGTCTCACAATACTTTTTACAGATAAGAAGTTTGTTACGAACCGAGTTACAGTTGTGCGAAGAAGCTCTGCACCTTCTGTATATCTCCTCATCATACACAAAACAAATGCATGGTTGTAAATGAATTTTGTAATATCTTGGCAACACTCAGTTGCTGCCTTTATTTCATCCATCTCACCAATGTCCTCGAGGATGAGATCTAAATAATGGGCTGCACATGGTGTCCAGTAGAAAGTCCCATAAATATCAGCTAACTCCTTCCCAGCTGCTTTGTAGTTACCTGCATTATCTGTAATCAATTGGACCATATTCTGTAGCCCAACCTCCTGTATAATCTTATCAAATTCTTCTCGTAGGATCTCTGCAGTGTCTCTCCTCTGACATGTCTAGAGATCTCAAAAACATGAGTCCTTTAGGACAATATACAAGAAAGTTTAGCAATGTCCTTCCTCGCCTATCGGTCCATCCATCTGCCATAATAGTGCATCCTGTTTCCTTCCACGACTGTCTCAAAGTCGAACAGTATTGTTGCACTTCAATTACGGTCTGATCTAATATCTTCCCTCTCAACTTCTGATAAGAGGGCATCTTATATCCTGGAGCGCAATGTTTGCAATTGCATCTGTCATTGCTTGAAAATGAAAACTATTTGCTGCATTAAATGGAATGCATGCATCATAAAACCATCTTCCTACTGCAAGGTCTGCCTGATCATGCAGTTGTTCTGAAGCCATAGCAGCACGAATTCCTGATTGAGCACCAGGTGTAGTGAAAGGAGGAAAGAACGAATGTATGCTAGAAGAAGAAGCTCTTCCTCTACTCCTTCCGGAACTTCCTCTTCTGCCACCTCCAAAGTCTTCAGCTGCAACCCTCTTTCCTCTAGTAGGTGCTCGTGAACTGCTACTACCAATCTCTGTTCGAGCATCTAAAGGCAAACTATCAGTGAATCCAAATCCAGTGGCAGTAGCATCAGCTTCTTCATACATCTGAAAATCATCCTTTTGTTGTCTCCGTTCTTGTATGTTCTCAATCATCTGTAGGCATTGCCATTTAATACCTTCTGGTAAACTTCTAACTCTGCCTGTGCATGGAGCAACTTCTTTCCTGGTTCCTGCTAGGTGGTGTTTCAACCTTGAAATTCCACCACTAACTACCTTTTCACAAAATAAGCATCTGATTTTTAACCTTGAACCCTCAACTGGTATACCCCACTGTCATGTCGGATCATCAGACTTTGAATGAGAGTCTCTACCACCCCTTCCTGCCATCTCAATGGAGTACTTTAATTCAAACAAAAACCTGAAAATAAAAGCACTTCGTAAATTCCCCAATCTTCAAATAACACTCAAATCGAGTGTCTCCCACTTCATGAATGCAATAAAAATCGTATACACACACTTAATAACTTCATATTTTGTCATTCAAAAAAAAAAAACCGAAATAACACAAAAAACAACAAATATAAAGGAAAATAATGAAAAAAAATTTAAAAATATACCAAAATCCGAGTTTGGAGGCTTGCACGGGCACCGTAGGGCACAATTTTGGAGCTTTGAACACTAAGGAGGCGAAAATTGGCTCTTAGGGAGCTTGAGGAACCCAAGAAGAGAGAGGAAACCCGAGAAAAATCGTGGGTTTCAGTCGGCCCGGGACCCTTTATAAGGGTCCCAGGGCGTATCGCCCGTATCGTCGATACGGGCGATACGATGCGATACTGTGGGTTTCACGATACGGGCCCCCGTATCGTATCGTGGGCACGATACGATACGTATCGCACCGTATCGTACGATATGGTGCGATACGGATAACACTGACATGAACTCTTCTCATAGGGTTTCCAACTTGTATTAAACTTGTTGAAACCGAACAGTAGTATTATCCTTGCACTTGACTCAATGGTGTTTTACTTCAACTAAAATTGCGCATTGATAATACAGGGTAACATGTTATAGTTTTAAAAGTTCACGTTTAAACTTTTGATGTTTCACCTAATTGAACTTTAGAACTTCAGCCATTGATACTATCTATAAAAAGGTGATCATGTTGTTGGTTGTTATTTGGTTTTTAGAACTTAAGGCATTTGATGTTTCACCTCTCTCCCATACGCGATGACCCACATTCTCTCTCTCCGAGAAAGTAAAGCTTGAGTGATGTCTGTGTCTCTCTTTGGCCCCTCTTCTGTTTGTCTCTCTCTCACTTCTATGCCTGCATCTCTTTCTCTTTCACAGCAAGCAATGGAAGCCGTTGCTTGTTGTCTGTATCTCTCTCAATAAGCCACACTGGTTGTTTGCGGCTCCCTCTAACCCCCTTCTGTCTATAGCTCTCTCTTGTGACCCATTCTCTCTATGTTTTTGCATCTCTTTTAATGCTATGTCTGCATTTCATTTTTATGTCTCTTAATGTTTTCTGTATGCTTTTGTGTCTCTTTTTTTTTCAAATGTTATATTTTGATTTTAATCCTATAATTTTTTTGTGGATGTTATATTTTGATTTAAACCTATGAGTTTTTGGTGAGTGTTATATTTTCTTATGTATCTTAAAGATTTTTTGATGTTTTAAGAGTATTTATTTGTCCACTGTAACATTATTATATTCTTTTTGCAGGTAAATACAATCAATTCCATTCCATTGGTCAAATTAGATTGGACTATAGTTAGTCATCATACTTGAGTAGATAAGTATATTATATTAATTTCTTTTAATTCTTCTTCTTTCTACTTAGAATCGGTTACATTTATGTTTTTGTTTTTAATTTAAGCATAACAATTCAATAAGCATATGCCACATTATTTATCTTCTTAGAATTTATTTATTTAGTTTGATTCATATTTATAAAAGTGATATGCTTACATGTTTCATATATTTCTTAGAAATTAAAGAATCTATTATATATATTATTTTTTAATCATAAACTAAAGTGTACCGCTAAATCCGCTATAGCTATATTAGGATCAACTGCTAACAGCCCACTACCCGCTTTTGATAACATAGATGTTTATCTCCATAAATGAATGGCAGCAAACTGTCAAAGTGACCCATGTTTGATGCTCAAGAAAAAGAAAAAATCAAAGTTTTGTGTGGTTCACATGAAATTAAGGAAAATTACTTGAGATACATGAAGTCGTGTTCTAGTATTATCAGCCTTCAGAACAAATGGTTTTGTAGACTTCACTTGAACACCTAAAACATCAAAAGAGTATGCCGATCCAATTTCAATAATAAAGAAAGTAAGAAGAAACAGACAATGTAGGAAGATAAAGATAAAGAATCATACACAATAGGAAGAATTAAGAAAGCATACCCCAAAATGCCATTGGAGAGTGTGGCAGAGAAATTTTTTCGTAATGATTTTCTAAAAGGCCTTTTCTTTACAATAGCTTCTATCGTTTCTTTTCTCTGCAATTTTCATAGATTAAACAGCCATGAAGAGAGGGGGAGGGAGAGAATAAATAAGCTAAAAATGACGATAGTGGAAGGCAATTGGATTTAATAGCTTGAAAGTGTTAAATGAATGCTTGCTAATTAAAATAATGGCATGTTTTGATAGCATATAAAGTAACAACTAATCTTGATTTGCTTGGACTTGAAATTTTTGAGCATTAAAAGAGGAAACAAGTGCTGCTGAGAACTATTTTAGCAATAATATGGTTAAACCATCATGACAGCATAACCATCACCTCAACTTCACGGCATAACTAAAATTGTCAACATACTCGTTCTTCTGCATTTTCTTCAGAGTCCCTCAACTAAACCTTATGGAGGGCAAACCTTAAAGTACTTGACATTGCATCATTGCTTTTCTTCTTGTCCCTGCTTTATTGTCCTATACTTAACATCTACAACAGAAGACTCTTAAAACTTCATCTTACACATCTAAGCATTGACTGTTATTTTTCTTTGCTCACATATCCGAAAGGTTGAAGTGACAGAAACTACATTTACTTAGTCGACAAGTACCTAAACAAAATGAATGCAATTTAATCACCCATTCATATATGCCTAAACCAAAAAAAATTTGCTTTCATAGGCCCCAATCATTTTAAAATATAATTCATTAGTTTTGCCTGATCACAGGCGTTACATTTCTCATGTTTGTTCAGGTAAGCTTCGGATGAGCTACTAAATTATTCCTTCCTCGTTTTGTTGTGCACTGATGTGTGAATTTCTGATTCATATTAATATTTTTCCATCCTGCATACACACACAACGATGTACATGCGAAATTTGAATTAGAAAAATATTGTCAACAAATAGCTCATTCCAACCATTTCTGATTCATCAAAACAGAGACTTTAAACTTACCAAAATCTATGCCAGCTATTTCTTTGAGTTGACATTTGGAATATAAAATGATTGATAGACGGTCAAGTTAGACAATCCATAAGCCAATCCTTACGAAAAGGACTGCAGAATATTTGTACGCAGTCAAATTATTTAGTTATTTACAAACATCCAAAAAAGAATACTGTTGGTTCTGATTCATATTTTTTATCACTATGTGCATGTTTGAGTGTGTGCCAACACCAGCACCTACAGAAATGCAGTTGGTTGAACAAATCATCACCAGGACATGCTCAGAAAGCCCAAACGCCCTTGGCATGCATTTTTTTTCCTGACAAATGGATTGTATATTGTAAGCCAAGTTAAATTTTTGTTTTACCCAGATAACAATAATCAAAGATTTTGGCCATGGAACTTGCAGGGTTATTTTAGAAGCGGAATGTTTATATCGTAAGACAGAGAAGAACAGATGCAGAAAAGGCTCCAGTATAATGATAAGACCTTGAGTTTGACTTAGCTACATTAAATGGTCACAGGGATGCGTTAGCTTTAGATTAATAAAAAGAAAGAACTGCAAATTGTGCGTGCGCGAGCAGATTCTCGACTTGCAAGCGGGTGGCCAAAAAGTGATAGAAGGCCGGAACATATCCACCAGAGACGATGAATTGCAACTCGTCAGATTCTGATAAGAAAAAAGTAGCATGATGAAATGTTGTTTGTCGCAAACCAGACGACTCTTGATGATAAAATCACGGGCAACGCATGCATTATGAAACAGATTTCTGATACACAACAAGGGGGTGTTAGAGGAGAAGCATAATAAAATTATAGAGGCTTATGAGGAAATTACCCACCAAAGGAAAGGAAAGGATGCAATGGTGGAGAAAGAATAGCTGTCGACAAATAACAAAAAGAGCTTTTAGGAAAGGCTCCTCTATGCAACTGATGATATGCCGAAGTCTTGACCTCAGGAGGGTAGTGACCAGAAGAGATACCAACGTGCAACGAAGAAAGGGAAATGCAAATAGCGAAACCCTCCAATACGCAACGTCAAACACCAATGAGAGAGAGTGTGTGAAAATAATTTCATTACGTCGAGAAACGCGACAGAGTGAAGGTGACTGGGGAAAGGAAGCGTCGTTGCGCGGAGAACGCGATTGCGTGGTCTTACAGCAGCCCTCATTTAATGCTGCTTCTCTATCCAACACCCCCACCCCACCCTCTCCCTCTTTCTCTCTCTTCATTCCCACAAAGTCGCCATTCCTATATGGATGGATAAGCACAGATATTCTAATCGATCCAACGAAGAGCATTGGAGGAGTGCAAGCAAGCGTAAATATTCATACATCCTATTTTCTCTAAATAAATATTAGGATGACGAAGTTGCGGCAGTCAAACTTAAGATGCCGAATAGTTGGATGTTGTGCGGAAGCAAGAGAGAGAAAAAGAATAAGACTTGTTTTGTAACCGGTTTCCTTAGTAAGGTTTTTCACAACTAAGAACTTTTGTATATAATACCAATATATTGAAAAAGCTTGTTTGTTCTTATATATATTTATTTACTTATTTATTTTTGCTTTTTCTTTTTCTTTTTTTTCACTTTAGGCTTTCCATTAGAGCATGTATCGCATGGTTGTGAGATTTTTGTTTTGTTTAGTAAAAGAAAAAAATTTATTTAAAAACTATTTTATTTGTAAACTATTTTATCTTTACAAAATATATCTCGTGAAATCAAAGAAAAAGCCCTTCTTCCCTTATTTCTCATATGTTCATTATCAAGAGTCAAAAGTAGACATCCCATAATTTATATCTTTCACTTAGCTACTTGAGCCGAATTATGATACACTAGTTTTATCTCACTATTTTATAGATTTTCAAGTTGTATAAGTTTCCGATTACACAATAAGTGCAACTTTCACATATTATGTGGTTTTTCGTAATCATGCTCTTCTTGCATAACAATCACTGTGTATTTTCATACTAAAACTCTAAGCATATCTTAAACCCTATGTGTATAATATATGCTTTATATAGAAATGCATTTAGTCAAGGGGTTAATCGTGTCTTTAGTTGGAATATAATATATAGATATTTCATTTCTTTTAACCATATCATAAATATAGTAGCATTTAATTATTATATGCTTACTTATGGAGTTATCATCTCCACTTTTAATCAATATGATTGTTGCATTATTATCACAATAAATAACAATTAGTTCGTTGGCTATATCTAGCTTCAAATCATGTATAAATTGTAACACTTGTTGCAATTATATTGCAAGCAACACTCTCAGCTTCTTGTGTATATTATATACTACACAACTCTATTTCTGACAAATTCATGAAACAACATTACCTCGAAATAAGAATATTTAATTAGAAGTTAACTTGTATCAATTTTGCTCTCAGCAAAATCAACATTTGAGTGTCTTACCACTTCTAGTTTATGAACTTGAAAACATAATTTTAAATATTTTGTTCCTTTAAGATATCGCAAAATCCTTTTCACAACTATATAATATTGCAAATCAAGATTACTTTGATATTTACTCATAAAACTAACAACAAAGCTAATATCCAATCTTATACAAACATAACATATATTAAACTGCCCACAACTTTTGCATAAAGAATATTAGGCTTGTTTTCTCTCTCACCGAGACATCAACCTTATTTAGTTTGATCTCTATAACAACGGGTATATTTAAGGTTCACAATCACCCATTCTAAATTTCTTGAGGATATAATCAATATATTTGTCTTGACTCAAACATAGAAGTTTAGATTCTCTATCACAAGAAATCTTTATACCTAGAATATAAAATGTCTCTCATGTGTTTTCTTTCAAACTTAGAGTTTAACCGTGACTTGGTTTTGATAATCATTTCATTGTAATTCCAATCAACAATATATCATCTACATATAAAGATAGAATGACAAAGTAGCTTCTACTGTTTCAAATATATACACAATTGTCTAAGTCGATAGTTACAAATCCAAGTTCTAAAATGACATTTTGAAAAGTCAAATACCATTGATAAGGTGATTGTTTAAGGCTATATTGGGATTTCTTCAACGTATATACTTTATCTTTTAGCCTTCAACAACATACTTTTCTAGCTATTGCATATACATGAATTTTATTCAAATCACCATTTAAGAAGGCAGTTTTACATCAAGCTTATATAAATCTAAATCATAAAATATAGAAATAACCAAAATAATAATTATTGTTGCAAATTTTACAATTGGAAATATGTAACTGTCCTTTTGTGAAAATCCTTTTACAACAAATCTCGTATTAAACTTGTCGATTGTTTCATTAATTTTATATTTATACCTAGAGCTTAAACTATATATTATATGTGTATCAATGATTATGCTAAATATAGTAGCAATAAAACAATTAGAACATAACCAAAAGCTTAAGTGAAAGAAAAGGGGGACTAGCCGTTCTTTCTTCAACTTTTCAACTCTCGGGAGTACAATCTCAACTTCCAACTTTTTTATGTGATTCCAAATATACAAGTGAATCATTAGCATGGCAATAGTTAGAAACTTCATACAAAACAATTAAAGAACTCCAACTATCTGTTAACCTCAACATGACATTAGATTTGTGGTCAGTAAAAATCTAAACACCAACAACTTTCAACAATTCAATTTGCAGAGACCATCGAGTACTGGGGAGGACTCCAAGCATGGATGGTTTTTTATCATTAAGGTAAGAAAACTACAATGCTTTCTGCAAGTATGTTACACAACTTATGAAGTTCATTTTGGTAGTGGACATTGCCAAGTATGTGGCTAGCTGGTTCATAAGACTATTGAAGTGGTTTTGAGTTCAATACTGATACCATGCTCTAACTCAAGAGAAGATTTCAAGTATCAATCTCTCTCTATATATATATAATGAAAAAGATTTGTGAAATCATCAACTCTAGTAAGCTAAAAAGGGCATAACCGGAGGCTATACTTTTCTATAGATTATAGGTTAACATCACTTGAGATATATCAAAAACATTATGGCTGACAAATGTCTTCCATTAGGGTTCCTTCTTCCAAAATAAAACACAAACTCATGCCATCAATCACGAACCCTTTATGGTAGACTTTCACAAGTACATCTATGAGCTTATAAACTCAATCTAAGGGCATCTCACACCCCTTTTATTATAAACACATCATAATTTTTTGTAAATACCCAAATACTCTTACATCATTTTCTCTCTCTTCTACACAGTAAATTTCAATCATATTTATTTTCCTCTAGGAACCGATTTTTATTTATTGGGAAATAATATATATGTATTTGTAATCATCTATCACTAATTAGTTACTTACGAATTTAGTTGAAATCAAACGTTTTGTAACTATCTATCACCGATTAGTTACTTATTAATTTAGTTGGAATCAAACAAACCAAAAAACAAAAAAATAGAAAAAGAAAATCGAGGAGATTATTGATTTGACCAATTTCTAGATTTTTCTTGAATTTGAAAGGTTGGTTTTTAGTGAGATAATTGTATATTCACTATTTTGCTTAAAATCATTCGATTTTTTCAATGTTTGAAGATGATTCTCAGTTTTCCGTGAAACTAAAGCAGGTGCCAGAATTGTGGAGGAAACTGTGATATAGGTGTGTCTCCTTATTGAGAGACATGCCTGAACCGTGTCTCCCTTCTTAAGGAAGACATGATAGAGGCATGTCTCTATTAAGGAAGGATATGCGGTCTAGGCGCGTTCACTTGAGAATGGAGGCACACTGTCTCTTTTAACATAATACCATTCTCCGTGATATTTGATATCCATGTTGTTATTGTAGAATAACAAACAACTTCAACAAAATCACTTATGATAAAAGTGATTTAGAGAAAACAATGATTGATCAATGTACTTATCATAGAATGACTAAGGAGTGTGACAATGATTTCAATGTATCAAATGATTTATTTGTTGACTGATTGACAGAAGTGGTAGAAGATGAATTTATTGATTGTGAATGGCTAGTCTATTCTCTTGTGTATGGGATAGATGACATGTTTAAGAGTTATAATGAACTTATTGATTATGTAAGACTAGTTGGGAGGAAGTATAGCATTATTGTGGTTGTTAGTCATTCGAAAAACAAAGGTATAGTAAACAAGGTATGACTTAAGTGTGAAAAGAGTGAAAAGTATAGTATATTGATGTTCAAAGTACTAAGTTGTATGTAGTGGGCGGAGTGGATGGTTATTGAAATTGTATGTAGTGAATGAGACATATAACCATCATTTAAGGTTATATTTTGAAGGACAAGCTTTTGCAGGGGGATTAAGTAGCTCTGAATACAGTGTAACAAAAGACCTCACATACAACCATTACAAAATGAAGCACATGTTATGGCATATGAAGCAGTTGGACGAGGAAAATGTGTGCAATAAAGTATATTTAGAATGAAAGGATGAAAAAAAGGAAGGAAGATCGTGTTCTCGAAGTGTTTTACAATAACTACTATATAATCTAGATATAACCATTATCATACATGATATCATAAAATCCCTGATACAGATACTATCAGTGATATTGTATTTACACATCCTTGTTTTGTGCAACTACTTTATACATTTTCATAGGTATTGAAATTTGACAACACATATAAAAAAACATGTAAGTGTCTTACTATCATATAGTAATATTTACCTTATATTGATGTTATTAACATTTATATATTTTTCTTATTTTCTTTGAGTATAAGATGCCTTTTTCTTAAGGTAATCGGGTTTACATCAATATCTAAGAACTTCTTTGTAGTCTTTGCTTTTATGAATACAAAAAAGAAAGATAATTATGTTTGAGTGTTGAGGTGTATGAAAGAGTTATACACTCCAAACAAAATTCCACTTGTCGTCTGCAGTGACCGTGATCTGGTTTTGGTGAATTCGATTCAAATATTTTTTGCAAATATGACGCTTTTTGTGTAGATGACATATAGCCAAAAACATTAAAGTATTTATTGTTGATAAGGAATAAAGAGATGAAAAGTGTTTGCTCTAAGTTGGAGGAAGGTAGTTCACTCATTAGATGAGAGCAGATATATGGAGTCAATAAATGTAATGGAATTGACGTAGAAGAAAATTTTCGCTCTACTCTCTTATGATAAAGAGTAGTGGTTGGATCATACAAGAAGAAAGAAAATTGTCTCAATGTAAACAAATAGAGTGGTTCATTATGATACTCATACGACTAATAGGTATATGAATTTAGTTTTCAATATATTCATATCATTTACTATTGTTCAAATGTATAATGATTGTATATTCATATTTGTTAGGGTGGAAAGGGCACACAGAAGGTTGAAAGATTCATTGGTACCTCAACTTGTAGATTTGATATAATTTGGAAATAATTGTATTTATTGATAGAGTTGTAAATTATAAAATTGAAGAAGTCATTTGAGGAATAAAAAATTCTAACAATTCATTACGTTGTCGGGAGAATATTTGGTTGCGAACCTTCAAAGAAGAGTATCACGACACACTCTTGAACTTATTGTAAAAGAGTACAATCATGTAGATATGGTAGGTTTAGATATAAGAATATGGTTGCTTAAATGTTTTTTGATATAATTATCAACTATTGATCCATTTTATAAGAACCTAAACATGGAGTAGGATACTCTATATATTATCGATCAGATAAGATAGGATGCATGAATATCTATGGAGACCGCTGGAGTAAGTTATAGAATTATCCACAATGAGATAAATTTATTAAGATGTTAGTTGACTCCTGAATATACTAACCCTATAGGAACCACTAATTTGTCGTCTTAAAAAAAGACCATCTAATTAATCTATGAGGCGGGACTTTTCAACTTGTGAGCATGGAGACAAGACTGCATCATGTAGAGGTAGGCGTGAGCATATATGTGGTCAAGGATGTGATGTATCTCTTGGATTGGGTTTTTCCTCTTCAAAAAGTTGTGGTCCTTTCTCAACCATTGATAAGAACATTTAAAGGCAACTTGACTTCAAACCATGACAATATCATGTTTTATGAGCTACTTTGTAAATACTTAGGTAAATGTTATTGGAGATGAAAATTACAATACTAAGTCATTGGTATACTTAGAAAAAAGAAGAAATAGTGGCACGAAGATCATAAAGAGTATTTGAAGGAGGTGACATATAAGCATCATATATGCACGAATTTTTGTAGATGATGGTGGTGTAGATATTGCTATTCAATATATTACATACATGTTGGATGTCCATGTCAGATATATTTCAGTTATCGCTACTCGGTGGAATGTAATGTTGTACTCCTCTTTACAATAAGGTCGATGACATTACTAACACTAGTGTCATACACAACAATCTGATGTGAGGGATGTGTGATACATGTGCTATCATCATATTGTACGACATTTTCTAATGATGAACATAATATCTATATATTTCATTATGTTGTTTAGTTGATTCATATATTGAAGTAGATATTAATCCTTTATTCTCTATATATTTTTTTGTAGATGCACATGGTTGATGGCTCTTTAATGTCTCCTATCTTTCCAACATGGCAACATATCGAGATAAAAATGTTGGGAGTTGGCCAACTATGTTTTAAGAACATATCAACTTATATATACAAATGAGAGGATTAGGAGATAATGTTGTATATGATATTGAAGAAAATGACTAGGTGTTATTGTCCACTTGTAATTGTATTTGCACGATTTCTATATTTGAATGATAATTATGAATTTTATTGATTTAGAGCACAAGAGTTACACGTAATCATGTATGTATGTTTCAATAGCAAAGAAACATACATCGTTACCATCATCATCAAGAGTCAAATAGTAGATTTGTTCATTGCATTGATCATATATCTCTATGAAGCCCAACAACATGAGGTCACCGACAATGGCCATGGCATAAGATCTGAATGTACTGAAGCTTTTGCAAGTGTCTCATTTATTGCAACAAGGCATTGGTATGAAAAATTAAGGAGAGGAAAGTTAGTATATAGGGTAGAAATGTTACTAATAGAAATACAATTATTTATTTACCTTTATGTATAACGATGTATCACGTTGTCTAGCTGAACTAGGTAGAGCAGGATATAACTAACTGCTAGAATCTTTCAATATAACTCAATGCATCCTCTAAATGTACCACTCCATGTACACTCATATGGGTAAAGTGCTGGGACTCCAAAATGCTCAAGCTCAAAATAATGTGAGTGATGAGCCTCATAAGTCGCGTCACGTGACTCATACTATATCTTATACATGTGAGGTTTCGTAGTTCTTTTGCAATGGAAGGTCTTATCAATACTATTGTGATGCCTTTACGCCAACCAAACTTACAAACTATACGATCTGACATATAAGCCTCCACACTATCTACGCATCGAATGCATTCATGATATCATGATAACTTGTATGCATTACAATCCATGTATTTTGCAGAAGTATATAGTTGACAGTTAATTTGTATTTCACAAAATAACACATAAGAATATATAACATATAAGGTTGTGTTTAATTAAAAGATTAAAAAACAATCAACTCACTTCAAAATATCATGTTCTTCAGTCGTCAAATTCAATTCCTTATGATATTAAGTATACCAATCAATAGGAGATTGCTTGTGACACACACTTCCCATCCATCAGCCTACGCGTAGTTCTTCATTCTGTTATTATGGTAACATAGCAACTCTAAAAGGTGGAAAATACTCATGAATTCATGCATACAATTAAAACATATAGCTTATTAATTGATACCTTATCTCTAGACTTATCATGATATAATATACTAACTGATACAATAGATAACATAGAGTCTTATTTTCATTTATCGCTTTTTTCTTGAAAAATTAGTTCAAAATACCTCAAACTTAATGGCCTCAGACTTAATTTCACATATGATTTTATCGATGCTATTCCCAACATATCACTTAAAATATCTTTCTTACTTCTAATCATCATCTCTTATGTCAAAGCAATAAGTTGACCCATTAGAATACCAAGTATCTCGTAGACATCGTGAAGTGTGATAATCATTTTACCCCATGACATGTGAAAGTTGTTTCTAACTAGTTGTCAATACTCGATAACATCAATCAATAATGCATGATCTATCACTTCGTATACCAAATACACCAGCACAATCAACCCACTCTTATATGCAATCTCAACCTAATTTTTGAGTCTTACATCCATCTACTTTACTGACATATGTGGGTTGCTATCACTTTCTATACTGTCTACAAATATATATGTAGATAATCAATTAGAATAGAGAGTATTGATATCAAATATAAAATTATACTAAAGTTAGAAATTACCTCTTCCTTCCAAATTTTATACGCAATATAACTTTCAAAGCTTGAGAGTGATCTCGGTATATCAAGAGATCCCTCATCTTCACTATCTACAATATCGATCTTAGTATATGAGGTTGATGTATCCTCCCAACTTTTTCTTCTCCTCTTTGTCATTTAAAGGGCATCCTCATACGACACCATGTTGTGTCTCCTAAACAAAGCAGTGACATTACAATCTTATACTACTGCATGATCGCCATATCTGCATAAAAAATATGTTATTAGGTTTAAGTTATCAGCTTGAGCGAGATACGGCCCAAGTACATCTCTACACGTGCGACAACAGATTTTTTTTATGAAAAATTGTGTGATAAATTGTTTAAAATGAATGAAAAATGAAACAATACAAAATAAAAAATATACCTCGATAGATCGACGAATCCCTCTTCGAATTAGCTCAAGAAATAAGATTTCCCTTCTCTCTCCCCTTTCTCTTATGGATTCTTTTCAAATCTACCATTTCGGTGGATTTCAATCCGTTCTTTCGCTAGAAATGATTGTAAATCGAGTACTATATAGCTAGAATGAGGTGAGAAGTGAAGAATAGATTGAAGAATGGCTGAAAACGGGAGTTGGAAGATGGTTCACGTAGGAGGAGAGAGCGTTCTGTTTTAGTAAGGGTGTTTTCATAATAAAAAATGATTAGAGGTATTTTTGGAAAAGTGGCAAAAAAAGTGTGTATAGTAAAAGGGGTGTGCACGTATCAATCCTCCAACTTAAATGCTTTAATATTACTAAAACATTTGGAGGTCATATACTTGGACAATCTGATATTGTTGAGCTATGGTCAATGACCTAAGAAAGTGTAAAATTGGTGTTGCTAGGATAGTGAGGATACATCTTCCTTGCTTTCAGCATCTCCACTTCTTTCATGGGATCAGGAGCATCTGCCTAAAAGAGCAGATAAAATATTATTGAAGGAAAGTGCACAAAAAGAGCATAGGAAATATTAGAGTTGGAAAATGCACTAGATACTGACATCTGAAGGACAGGTGCAACTCAAGATTCTCTGAGGTTAGTAGAGTGACTCCTGCATATGATCCAAACCCTGAGAAGGGTGAAGACCCCCTTATTCTCTATGCCTGAAATGTACTTTCCTTTTCTTTTTGGTGTATTGCCCTGAGAAATCACCTTAAGGTGATTTTTACTTCTACTTGGACCCCCCAGCATATAAGACTCTGAGTGGTATACATGGACCTGTAAGATAGTTGAGGCCCCCTTTGCAATTTGCCAATGCCAATGGGGACATCAGGTTGATGTTCTTGCTTTGAAGGGTTGACTTGACAGTTTTGAATCACAGGTACACTAAACTCCTGGCCCCTCGCTGTTTTTCCCTCAAAGTTTAATTGTGACAATCATCAAATTCAAAATTACTTCCCCCTATTTAATAGGAGAATAGTTTGATTTTGGTATGTGAATCGTGTGGCTCGGTTATGCATGGAGGAAGCTGGTCACATCCTGTTGTACCAGGGCATGATTCAAGAGATAGAACCCATAAAAGCAAGTGACGATGCAACATGATGCTAGACAAAAGACCTTGCTTATAAAGGCTGATCCAGAGAAGCATTTTTTCTTTTAATAATTTATGTTTAAATTCTTTAGAATTATGGAACTTTACGTAGTTAACTAGTTATGTTTCTTTACTACAGTTGCTAGTTACAAACTTCCGGATCTAAAAATATCTTACCATTCAATTTGTGAAAATGTTTTCTGGGAACTTTCTTATTTGTTTCATTGATGAGGCACACCAAGGAGGAAGGAGAAAAACGCTCTGTATCAGACAATACTATACATACAGTGTCTAACATAGTATTGTTAAATATATGAAATTGTTAGATGAATAATATACAATTTAACAATAGCATTCCTAGTGGTGTCAAACGATGTTTTAAATTTACTTCGAACGAATTTTGCCCGTTTGAAATCTAAAATATCCAAGAGAGGTTGAAGTTTGATACTTATTTTGTTCTTTTGATTGAAATCCTCATCTTAAGCTGACCGACTCCAAGAAAAAAGAAAAAGAAACTAGATAAAGAACATGCTTCTCATTTTGTAAATGGGTTAACTAAACAGGTTTCCTTCATTTTATTTATTTGTCTTATTATCCTTTTGTCATCCGAAAATTATAGTCTTCTTAAATAGTGTTTTATATTTATCTTTCTAACTTTTCCCCAAGTTTCTTCGATATTTCATAATAATATTAAGCTGTAATACTTGTGGGTCAGGTCAGACCCAACTCAAACCCAGGCACCTGAACCAAACGCAAAAAAGAAAGCAGAAAAAAGGGAAAAATTACCAGAAATGTTGGTAGAAGATAATCGTAGAAATCCTTAATGATTAGGCATGGATTTCTCTTAACATCGGAATCTGTCACGAACTGAATTTTTCAAATTAATTTTTCAAAACTCGGTTCACCCGTGATGGCAAGAATCACCTAATGATTCTTTCGGCCTCTCTTCCGAAACGTGTTTGCGTGACTGCAAACGTTCCTCTTCAGCGGAAGGCTCACTCCAGACACTCTTTGGCTACTTGATTCACTCGAATCACCAGCCCTTAACAGTGGGAGTGTAGGAACGGAGTATCAGCTCCTTTAATCTCCATGCCTATGTTGTGATGAACCACACTTAGCACATAGACACACAATTTACATAAATGAACTGAACATAAACTTAACACAATTCACACTCTCAAAGAACACCCAAACATAGGGATTGTTCTGTGAACACACGGTTCTTCACTCCACTCGAATTAATTCTAGCTAGTTAAGGTTCACTCTTGAACCCAGCAGAGGTATCACTTGCCTAGCTAAGTGTCTCGAAGGGGTTCTACTCACATAAGGTAAGGTTCGGCTGCAAGCTGTTGCTCTGGTGCAAAGGAACATCGACTGAGCCTGCTGCCACAGCTTACTGCTGAAAGCTGTCCAACTGCAACACCCTGCTGCAGTTTCTGTCCAGGGAAAGGGTCGGCTTTTGCGGCTGCAAGATGGAGGATCGGCTGTAGTGCTGCACTCCAACGCACCACGGGGGAAGTGATGCTGCGTCTGCAAAGGAGTCCGGCTATTGCTCCTCCAAAGAGAAAGGCTTGAGGCTGCTGCGACTGCAAGGAGACGTCCACGAAGGAAGTCCGACCGCTGCTGCTGCTACAAGGAGAACTGTGGCTGCTGCTGCTGCTCTTCTGCGTTTCACGGAAGAAGTAATACAGCCAAGAACACTCAGCTGCAACACACGAACTGCGGCTGCTGCGGCAAGAAGAAGAAACTGCACTCCAATGCGATCCACAGGAACATCTGCTTCCGCATCAGACGCGATCCACCGGAATCCCTTCCGCGTTTCAGCATCCAACACCTCTCTTAAGCCTGCGCAGGAACAACTGCTGCTCAGCAACTCTTCAGCCACCACACGATCCGTCTTCATCCTCTCCTCAGCCACCGTCTTCAACCTGCACGGGAAAACACTCCTGTCTTCAACCTCTCTTCAGCAATTCCAGTCTTCAGCGATTCTTCAGCAACTCCCAATCCACTGCGGCAACTCCTTGTTGCTTTGTTTAAATGCTGAAAACTGCTCCAACGAGACGGTTTGGCTCTGGAGTAACTGCCCTTCCTCTTCACAGCACCTGTCCTCAAGAAACCGCAGTAGCTCCCTCTTCACAGCACCTGGCGGCAGCATGGTTCTCTGGCATAACTGCTCCCTCCCAGCTATGTTCCATGGTTCAAACATGAACCGAACCTGCCTAACTGAATTTACCTATGAACTGAACCCAAGACCCAACACGTGGATCCATATCCGATCCATACAAGAACCAAAGACACGACCTAGTCTAGGACTAACTCACTTAACCTAGACCTACATGGCTAATACACTTAGCTCGGGTTTATAAACACACCCGATCTTTACAAAAGAACCGACTCGACACTTATGTACAGAAGAGGTTTATGTGCACCTACGCCCGTACGTCGCTTGGCGCGCGTGCCTTCAAAAGCTAACGGATGAAGACGAGTGTGCGCGGGTGCATCCGCCACGGGAATCCGTCCTGTGACAACTCTCCCCCGGCCAAGCTGAACCTCGTGTGCCATGCCCAAGGCACTCTCTCGGCTAAGCACTACTTACCTCTGTGGTCATCTTCTCCTTTCGCACTTCCTAATGCTAACACATATCTCTGAGCTATCCTCGTAGAAAACCTCATTGTTGGTCCTGGTCTAGTGTTGGGTGCTTGCCTCTTGCAGTGCGGCCCTGAACTAGTGTTGGCCACCCGTCCCTTGCAGCGTGACCCTGGTGCTGACACCCTGTCATGGTGTGTGGGCGCTAGTGTCGGCGCCCTCCTGCTATCGTCCACCTGCGATAAACCTCCTTGCCCGAGGGGGTTTGTCTGGCGCTCTCGCCTCTACGCGGCCCTGACCTGGCACTCGGCCCCGCCCCTACGGGATGACCTCGCGCCACTAATGATTCCCGGCCCTACCACTAGCGTCTCATTCGTCAAATATAAAGCAGTGCATGTCAACGTTGCAGGTGACTTCTTTGGATCCACATAAGGCACGAACCCTGACTGACCCTGGTGTACAATGAACATCCCTCGAAGGTGTGGCGCTATCATCGCCTGGGCAGCTATCATAAAATCACACCCCAGTATCATCGGGTACTCATCTATAGATGCTACTGCTACGTCCATCACACCCTCCCACGGTCCAACTCTCAACTTGCACCCTCGTGCTACTCCGTCTATGGAACTCACGGTGGCGTTTACAAGTTTTAGTCTGGTCATGGTTGGTGACACCTTCAATCCCATCGTCTTGGCAACTTTTGGCGCAATCAATGAATGACTCGCCCCTGAGTCTACCAAAGCTCGGATGGTGTATCGTTCCATTTGTACTTTTGCAAAATTCAAGGCTCGACTTGGATCCTCACAACGGATGGTGTTGAGGAGTTGAAACTGTGCTACCTGGATCACCCCATCCCCTGGCACATCGGTCACATCCTCGACCTTAACGTGCTCCCCTTCCTCCAAGGTGGCTAACTTCACCTTCTTAGGACAATTTCGCATGAGATGCGGCCCAGTGCATATATAGCACGGCCCCACTCCCTTGCCTTCACTCTTTCCCCTAGAAGAGGATGCTTCATCCTTCTTCACTGACCCTCTACTGTTCTTCCCACGGAACTTAGTTGATTTCCCGTCTCTCTTCCCTTTAGGTGCCTCGCGACTCTCCTCTCGCGCACCTCTAAGGTCGACGAAACTTTCTACAACTGAAATGACATCTAAAATACTCGAAGGACACCTCCTCCTCAGCTCTACTTGAGCCCAAGGTTGTAGACCTTACTCAAAATATAAGAGTTTATCAACTTCTGACATGTCCCACACATCTAACAGTAGGGAACTAAACTTTTGCACATACTCGTGAAGAGTACCTGTACACTTGAGTTTCGAGAGAAGTTCTCTAGTCCGATGACTATTATTTGTAGGTGTGAACTGCTTCCAGAGTTCGAAGCAGAATTCTTCCCAAGTCGAGGGAAGAGCGACACCACCACTGGCGACTACGTCCTCTCGCATGCGTCACCAAACCTTTGCATTATCTCTAAAAAATAAAGTAGCTACTAGCACCCGGCTATAATCGGCTACTTGGGATACACTCATGTATCTCTCTAAATCCCATAGGAAATTCTTCAATGATTTCCTATCTCGAACACCTCCAAAGGGTGTTGGCTCGGGGATTTTGATTTTTGAGCAAGAAAGGTTAAGATCACATGTCGTTTCACGCATGTCAACGGGAGAAACTGGAGTTTGAAGTTGAACCTCTGCTTGAGTGTCTGAATGCATGGGCTGCTTCTACAACCTCTTCACATGCACAACCAATTGAGCTTAGCTTTGCTTCATCAAATTCTGGTTTTGTTGAAGCTCTGCTTGAGTGGTTTGCAAAGAGTCAAGCCTTTGTAAAATCTGTGTCAACAACTCATTTGTTTCGGGTCGATGGGGCAGACCTGCCTCATCTCCCGATTCTCTTCTGCTCCTCACCATGGTGTATACAGACCCGGTTTACAACTTGGACCAAAAGAATGACACAGACCCACAATTTGAACCGAATTACAGACTTAGCAGAAATTTTTCTGCAAACAGTACAATTGATTTTCAAGATGACTTCGAGACTCCGTAAAACCACTTACATATATCAAAATAAAAATCCAAGAGTACAGTTTGGTAGATTGATATACAGAGAAGCTATCTGCCAAATTTCGGCAGAATCCGACTATGCTAACTCTATCAAATAGTCTGCACAAAATCTATAAAATCCATCTTTCTGTTTTCTATAAGATTTTCTGCAATGTCGACAAATCAACTTTTTCGACGGATTTCACCGACTTTTTTCGGCCAACTTCGACTGATCAGTCTTCCTTGAATCTATTTAAGGTCTCCTGTTACTAAACAACCAATTGTTAGATACAGTTCTCACCAAAAACATATCCAATTCCTCGGATTTCTGTATAACGCAGATTTATGAAAAATCTGGTTTTCTAGTCCACTTCGGCTGAATGTTTCGGACAGCAACCTCTGAGCTTTTCATGAACCGAGTGCTTTCTATCAAAGTTTGATAGAAATACTGTGCTTTGGAACTGTTTTCTCCACGTTCCAATCAACTTATGCAGTCCAAAACTGAATCACAAATTCTGTAGAAATCATCTGGCAGAATTTTGCCGTCTTCGTTCGGTTTGATTCCGATTGCGTGTTACAATCGATTTTTCTGCTAAAATTGCATTGAATTGAGCAACATATGCTCTGATACCAAATGTCACGGACCAAATTTTTCAAAACTCGGTTCACCCGTGATGGCAAGAATCACCGAATGATTCTTTCAGCCTTTGTTCCGAAACGTGTTTGTGTGACTGCAAACGTTCCTCTTCAGCGGAAGGCTCACTCCAGACACTCCTTGGCTACTTGATTCACTCGAATCACCAGCCCTTAACAGTGGGAGTGTAGAAACAGAGTATAAGCTCCTTTGATCTCCAGCCTATGTTGTGATGAACCACACTTAGCACATAGACACACAATTTACATAAATGAACTGAACATAAACTTAACATAATTCACACTCTCAAAGAACACCCAAACATAGGGATTGTTCTGTGAACACACGGTTCTTCACTCCACTCGAATTAATTCTAGCTAGTTAAGGTTCACTCTTGAACCTAGCAGAGGTATCACTCGCCTAGCTAAGTGTCTCGAAGGGGTTCTACTCACATAAGGTAAGGTTCGGCTGCAAGCTGTTGCTCTGGTGCAAAGGAACATCGACTGAGCCTGCTGCCACAGCTTACTGCTGAAAGCTGTCCAACTGCAACACCCTGCTGCAGTTTCTGTCCAGGGAAAGGGCCGGCTTTTGCGGCTGCAAGATGGAGGATTGGCTGCAGTGCTGCACTCCAACGCACCACGGGGGAAGTGATGTTGCGTCTGCAAAGGAGTCCGACTATTGCTGCTCCAAAGAGAAAGGCCTACGGCTGCTGCGACTGCAAGGAGACGTCCACGAAGGAAGTCTGACCGCTGCTGCTGCAACAAGGAGAACTGTGGCTGCTGCTGCTGCTCTTCTGTGTTTCACGAAAGAAGTAATACAGCCAAGAACACTCAGCTGCAACACACGAACTGCGGCTGCTGCGGCAAGAAGAAGAAACTGCGCTCCAATGCGATCCACAAGAACATCTGCTTCCGCATCAAACGCGATCCACCGGAATCCCTTCCGCGTTTCAGCATCCAACGCCTCTCTTCAGCCTGCGCGGGAACAACTACTGCTCAGCAACTCTTCAGCCACCACATGATCCGTCTTCAGCCTCTCCTCAGCCACCATCTTTAACCTGTACGGGAAAACACTCCTGTCTTCAGCCTCTCTTCACCAATTCCAGTCTTCAGCTATTCTTCAGCAACTCCCAATCCACTGCGCCAACTCCCTGTTGCCTTGTTTAAATGCTGGAAACTACTCCAACGAGACGGTTTGTCTCTAGAGTAACTGCCCTTCCTCTTCACAACACGTGTCCTCAAGAAACCGCTGTAGCTCCCTCTTCACAGCACCTGGCGGCAGCATGGTTCTCTCGCATAACTGCTCCCTCCCAGCTATGTTTCACGGTTCAAACATGAACCGAACCTGCCTAACTGAATTTACCTATGAACTGAACCCAAGACCCAACACGTGGATCCATATCCGATCCATACAAGAACCAAAGACACGACCTAGTCTAGGACTAACTCACTTAACCTAGTCCTACATGGCTAATATACTTAGCTCGGGTTTATAAACACATCCGATCTTTACAAAAGAACCGACTCGACACTTATGATGTACAGAAGAGGTTTATGTGCGCCTACGCTCGTACGTCGCCTGGCGCCCGTGCCTTCGGAAGCCAATGGATAATGGATGAAGACGGGTGTGCACGGGTGCACGTGCCACGAGAATCCGTCCTGTGACAGAATCCTTATTGAGTATTTATAGAGGGTTTTTGAAGCTTGATGCCCTTGATCTAAGCTGAAAGAAAAATCAGAGAACAATGACCACCTAGGTAAGCCTTCTTTTTTCCCTAGTTTCCCACTGTTTTCAGTGATTTGACGGCTAACCTAGCTAGATTTTCAATCCTTAAGATATAAGGACTCAAATAAGCACTTGAACACCAAGCGCAGCGAATTCTGGGGCTGTTTTTGCTGGAAAAACCACCTACATTTAGGTTTCCGCCCTAACCCTATTTGTCGACAACCGGGAGGTTCACCGGCATCATAGTGGTAGTACCAATACATAGAGGTGGCCAGACTAAGCCGACAGACGACAAAAACCAAAGAGGAGTCAGCCATGACAGACAACTCAGCCACGACCAAGTCGTAAGGAGTCGAGTCAGCCCATGCCAGTTCAGCCCTGGTGGGCCGAATCCAGGTTTGCTGAGGCGAGGATCTAGATCTATTTTTTATTTTAAAACCTAGAATGTCTTACTCAGCCGTTTAATTTTATACCATGTCAATGTCAATAGACACGTATACGTCTAGTGATGACATCATGATTATGTGAAGACTTCTGGCCGGTGACCATTTCGGGCTCGTCTCTAGTTTTTATTCTATATTAGGGTAGTTTCAGATTGGATTCGTGACGTTCTAGTGAATCAATTCTGGGTCGAGTTAGGTCTAGATTCGAAACAAACAAAAATGGGTATGGTTAAACAATTTGGATCCAATAGAACTATTTAGGATCCTAATTCAGTTTTAGGGGCTTTTTAGAGCAATACGAACTCTTATTCGAGTGCAATTTGAATTGTCGGGTTCCTAAGTGACTTATATTAATATATTATCTTTGTGATTTTATATTGACTGAATCAAGGCCAAGATATTGGATCTTAGGTTTAAGTAGATATGACCGATTCCTAACCGGTCCGATAGTTCCAACCAGAATTGAACCAGGCCAAGAACCGGTTGAACCCAGAATCGGAATGGGAGAACACCCAGTTCAGTTCTGGTTTCACCTTTTATAAAATCGGAACCGACGGTCCCACACCACCAGTTCCAATCCTTTTTAATTTTTTAATAAAATTATTGATTCCAGGTGGTTCCACACTCAAAATGAAATTGCCCTTGACCAAAATGATCTCAGTTCAGGTTCTGAGCTACCAAAATAGGACATATCTATGGGGTAAGACTTAGATTTTTAAGTGATTTGAGGTACATATTAAAAGTAGTTTTATACAATGTTGTAAATATCGTGTCGGACTCCGTATCGTTTGGGGCATCGTTACATTTGTATCGTACAATATATGTCATTTTAAATTTATTTTTAAATATTAAAAAGTTTTGAAAAACATGAAAAGTTTTGAGAACAATGGATTCAATGACAAAACAAACTAAATCACATGCATACATCATTCTTGAGCCTCATTTTCAAGCTTAGGATTGATGACTATTAACGAATGTTAAATACATATGGGATTTTTAGAGAGAAAGGAGTTGATCTTAAAGAAAAAGAAGGGATAAACATGAAAGAGGAGCCAAAGAAGCTGACCTAGAGGGGGTGACTCTAAACACACCTAACTATGATTCTTTTAAAAAAATACAAAATTTGAAACTTGCAGCATGCCATACCAATATCGCAGGATATCATATGATTACGCCCCAATACGGTGTGATAAATGTGTTTTGCTATACAAGTACCTAAATCATATCAATTCAAGTATTGACATGTGTATCGTATCATACAATATAAATTTTATTACATTGGTTTTATATAGCTCTTAACTTGTGTATGTTAAATTATGATTTCAATGACTAGAAATGATATTTAACAAGTATATACAGGTATATGGGAGCATGAAATAATATAATTAAAAGTACAAGAACATGATCATGATTTAATTGTGAGAAAATACTATCCATTCTGCATTTGCTTGTCGTGTGGGATTTTTAGAGATTCGCATGAGACGTGAAACTCTTGGATGTTTGACAAAGGGAGTGAAGGGTGAACCCTTGAGAACCCTAGCCACATACATGAATGACTAGTGGTGTCTCCAAGGGCAGTTGGCGAGTATCGAATCACTCGTATATTGCTGGTTTTGTGGTTATAATTTATCGACATTTATTAAATGTGTGGATCCGTGTGTATGTGGATTCTTGAATGTTTGTAAAATGATGCATCGTCTTACTGAAGTTATCTATGGTGTGTTAATTATTGCAAAACATGTATACTTCTAATATGTTCAATACAAGGCATAGACTATTCACGTACATACTGGACATGTGTTTGTGTACTCAAGCCATTTTTTTATTATTTTACAACTATGCAAGAGGTGAGTTGCTCGAGGGCCTTGCAAAAGAGTATCAGTTCGGTTTTGGAGTTCTTACTTAGTAGATGATGGGAGCTTATTTAGCATAGTGATGTATAGTTTTCTTTATTTTTATTTAGATAAGAACATGCATGTTGGTGGATCCATCATTATGATTTATATTTACTTATGGATATTAATAAATATCATAATTTAATTCAAATAGGTGGTGAAAATGTTAAAAGAGGATGATCTAGCTTGTGTATGTGGATTCTTGAATGTTTGTAAAACGATTCATTGTCTTACTAGAATTATCTATGGTGTCTTAATTGTTGCAAAACATGCATACTTCCAATATGTTCAATATAATGAATAGACTATTTTACATATTGGACATGTGTTTGTGTGCTCAACCCATTTTTTATTATTTTACAACTATGCAAGAGGCGAGTTGCTTGAGGGACCTTGCAAAAGAGTATCAGTTGGGTTTTGAAGTTCTTACTTCTTAGTAGATTATAGGAGCTCATTTCGCATAGTGATATATAGTTTTCTTTATATTTATTTAGATAAGAACGGGCTTGTTGGTGGATCCATCATTATGATTTGTATTTACTTATAAAAATTATTAAACGTTATAATTTAATTCAAATAGATGATGAAAATCTTAAAAGAGGATGATCTATCTTGTGTATGTGGATTCTTGAATTTAGTAAAATGACACATTGTCTTATTGGAATTATCTATGGTGTATTAGCTATTGCAAAACATGCATATTTCTAATATGATCAATATAATGTACATACTGAGCATGTGTTTGTGTGCCCAACCTATTTTTTTATTATTTTACAACTATGCAAGAGGCGGGTCGCTCAGGGGATCATGCAAAAGAGCATCAGTTGGGTTTTGGAGTTCTTACGTAGTAGATGATAGGAACTCATTTAGCATAGTAGTTTTTTTATTTGTATTTAGATAAGAATGGGCTTGTTGGTGGATCCATCATTATGATTTATATTTACTTATGGATATAATTAAATGTTATAATTTAATTCAAATAGACGGTGAAAATGTTAAAAGGAAAACTACAAAAATATTGAAAGGAAACAATAAAGGATGATATAGCCTTTGTGCGTTAAATGTTAACATGACATAGGGTCAAGCTCTATGGAAACAAAAACATCTATGTAGCCAACCCCAATTAGTATGGGAAAATGCTTAGTTGTTATTCATGTAAGATTATTTTGGATTATGTTGACTATGAATGTTGTTCAACCTAAGCTCAACCCTAAGGGAGGTTGGAAATGTGGCGAGATGTGATTGGCCTTCTATGGGCCTGATTCCCACAAGGGTGTGACATAAGCTCACTTATGTATATGTTGACTTTGAGTTGTCGGAGCATGACCACAAATCTGTGCAAAGCTTATGTTCCAACTCATGAAGCCAAAATTAGAATTTCAACATCATGAAAATTCGATTCACATGAGTGTTTAGCAAGTATAAAGAGAAACCACATGAGGATACAGTTGGCCAACATGAAAATTAATCATGTAAAAATTTATTGAAACTACCTAGTGGAAAGGCATCCATGAGATCAATCACATATGTAGAAATTTTCACTAGAATATGATCCATAATACATATCTACCTACTTTACATCAGTGTCATATAAATTACAAAGAAAAACCAAGTTTCCTAGCAAAATAATCACAAAAGGCGTGCGCACTCACACACATTGGTATTGTTGACATAAGCAAACTCCAACTTCATTTATGATTTTTTTTTATATTGTAATCAAAGTCAGTTCCCCTTGATGAAATAACCATGAAATGGGTTAAACTAAAGAGACTATTACTCCATAACTCCAAGAGATCTTACCCCACGGTGCTCCATCTAGTGCTTCTAATCCACGCTTCTGCAAGGCTTCAAAATTCCAACGTCGGCGTCAGAGCACAAATGGTGGTTTCACTACCAATAACTTACTTCGCCAACTTGGCCACTTGACCCAATTTATGATACACTAGTTTTCTCCCACTATGTGGTTTTTCAAGTTACTAAGTTTCTAGTTACAAGCGAATTGCAACTTATACCACTTATGTGTAATAAATTTGTTTTCTCCAATAACAATCACCAAAGTGTGTTTTCACACTAAAACACTAGGCATATCTCAAACACATGTGTATAACATGCTTTGTAAAAAGATCTTCTGAGATCTCTTTTATCAAGGGGTCAACCAACATATCATTAGTTGACATATAAGGTAAAAATATTTAATTCCTTTTAAGCATATCATGAATATAGTGATATTTAACTACTATATGCTTATTTTTGGAGCTATCATCTCTACTCTTAAAAGAGTAATTGTTGTACTATTATCACAATAAATGAAAATTGACTCATTGGCTATGTCTTCAAATCACGTATACAGTGCTTATCTAAACAACACTCATTATAGTTATATTATAAGAAACATATCTAAACAACACTCATTATAGTTATATTATAAGAAACATACTCACCTTCTTGTGTATGCAACATTACTGTAAACAATTTTTTTTTGTCTTGTAAATAAAAATTTTGAGTTGTGGATCGACTTAAAACTTTGCTTGCAAAAATTGTGCGCGAGCGTGCCAGCAAGTTTACTCAAACTTGCAAAGTAATTTTCTAACTATTAAGAGATTATGGACAAGTAGATTCTTATCATCATAGGCCTTCTTTAACCGGTACTTAAGGGTCAGCCTAGATGCTTAGAAAGAGTGATTTATGATCCGGAACTTTTCAAAATAATTTTCAACCAAAACAACTTTTCCAAAATGAGTATGCAACTTGGCAAAACCCAGTTGATGGCCTCTAAAACAGAATCAATTATGTTTTCTAATAGAGGAGTTTTACAATTTTTTTGTTATTTTACGGGGATCCAAAAATCTTGAAAATTTTACCTAAGTAAAACCTAGGTATGAAACTTTATTGGCAATTTTTATTTATATTTTTTGTTCCTTAGATGATCAAAATTAAATCCGAGAATATTCCTAACTGAATGCTATCTTGAAATTCGGAACAGTCTCTATGACTAAAATACAGAAGCTCAATAAAAGGCCTGTATGTCTGCGTATAGTATTTTGATTTTTTATGAGATTAGTCAGGTTAGAAAGCTATGGATGTCAGATTTGCAACAAAACTATTTTCATAATGTTTAGGTGTCTATAGACAAAGTTATGACGGTTTTACTTAAGGTCTATCACATGAATTTGAACATAAATAGATTCTATTTCAGATTGAATTTGATTTTTAATAAAAATTTTACTCGGCCTCACCATGTCCAAAATTTTCGAAACATTTGTTGGATGTTAAGATAGTATATATGAAACTTTGGATAAAATTTCAGAATATTTCATCGAGATATGAAAGCTAAAAAATTCAAGGATCAGACATGACTTATGCAAGATGCTGAATTCTACAGAGTTTCTTTATAGAAGCTAATGATGCATCTGATTTGATTCTTAATATTTTACTAATCATCCAAAGAAATTTAGTTGAGGGCTTGTGTTTGTTTGGGAAGGAACTCATCTACATATAAATTCTTGGGGCAATCTCTCTCAAGGAAGATAACTCTCTTGAAAAATATATGTGATCATAGCCCAATACCCGCTCCTACACAAATTTATGGATATTTAATCTACCATAAGAGTGATTTAGATACTCATATCGTTGCATGTAAAATGTGGCTTTTAATTTCCTTCTTATTGCTTCTTTAATTAATTTGAAGGCAATCACATCAATCAAGAAAGGAGAGAAGGGATGATAATATATTTAAGTATAGAAAATATGATGAAGTATAAAATACGACTTATATTGAGGTAGAAGAGACCAAATAACATACAGGTAAAAAGTCATCTTACCGATGGCCTTTTGTTGAGGTTTGCAACACTTCTTTTGCTTTATAATAAGTTGGAGATGAAGACTCCAAATATTACAAGCAACGAAACTAAGTGGAAGGGAAAAGAAATTTCACCCGACCTTCTTGGAGCTTGGGACGAGCCTTCCTCTTGGGCGATTCCTTGGGATGACACTCCTCCTTCCTGTGGCCTTCTTCTCTCCCTCTCTTTTCTCTCCTCTTTTTATGGGTTTTTCTTCTCTAATTTTCCTCCTCTTGAAACCCAACCCAAGGCTGGTATTTATAGATTTCTCAAGAATCCTCTAGACCAAGAATATTCTTGGCATCTCTCTAGAGCTTTCCATGGGTTGGGTTAATCTATGGTTGGTCCAAATTGGCTCCAATTCAACTCCATTTTGCTGGTCATATGGGTGGTCCACGTTTGGTCATGAACATGGCCTCTCTTGTAACCCATCCTAGGCGCCTTGCAACTGGCTTTGGTTTGGTGCACTTTAGGTGCAGTTGACCTTCCTTGGTGCAACTCGACCTCCCTTGGTGTAGAATGCTTTGGTTCGGTATAGGCTGGTCCAACTCTATAGCTCGACCTCATTTGGCTTGATCAAAGCATGGTTCGATCAAGTTCGCTTTGATTTAGTTAGGCTTGTCTCACCTTGTTTTGACTTGAATTGGTTGCATGACCAACTCATTTTACTTTGACTTGATTTGGGCTTGATCATGTGCAACCCATCTTGACTTGATTTGGGCTTGATCATATGCAACCCATCTTAAGTTTGGTTTGGGATCTCCTCATGTGCAACCCATCTTGATTTGATTTGGGCTCGCCTCATGTGCAACCCTATCTTGACTTTGGTTTGGGCTCGCCTCATGTGCAACTCATCTTGATTTGATTTGGGCTTTCCTTATGTGCAACCAATCTTAAATTTGGTTTGCGCTTGTTTCATGTGTAGTCCATCTTGATTTGATTTGGTTTAATCCTTGAATAAGGAGATAAATCATCGTATGTGTCTGCATTGAACCCCTTGATTTTTTCTTCATCCACTGTGAATCTTCTTCTTTCTCATCATAGTAAGGATAGCCTCCTGAAATTCTACTCCGCTTGATTCAGTCTCTTTTCAGGTAATATTTTATTTCATTGTTTCAAATATTTTCTTTTGCTTCTTTAAAACCATTTTTTTCAAAAATATATTTGAAAATAACAAAATTTAACGAAATTTTCAAATATCCTCTTTAGTGTACGACTGGGTCCCATCTCACGTAACAATGTTGTTTGCATGAGTGACTTTTCTGCTTTCACTTTATGAGTTAGTCATCTACCTTTCGGACTGCTTTAACCCTTTGATAGGTATAGGTCTGGGACCGCTTTAACCCTTGGGTGTAGGGTCTCAGACTGCTTGTACCCTTAGATGGGTGTTGGGTCTCGGATCGCTTTAACCCATAGATGGTGTAGGGTCTCGTGGTGTAAGACTGTCCTTGATGTGGCAAGTCTGTCATATTTTACACTTGTTTGTTTATCATTCTGAATTTCAAATGTTTTTGTAAGTTTGTAAAATGATCACTTTTCAAATATTTTGTGGGTTTGGTTTCTGATGTCTCATCTTAACCTTTTAGTTCTTTCTTTGAAGAAAATCATTTCAAACAACAAAATATCACTTATTTAACCTTGAAGGCAAAGTGGTCATTTTTAATTTTGTCAAAATTTGATTTTTTTTATTGGGTTCAACCTTATTTTGAGGTTTCTATAAAATTTTGGTGTGAAAATGGGTTCGTTTAATGTGTTGTTATTGAAAGAAACCTTAAAATACCCATAACCATAATTTTTCTTTAAAAGAAAGATATTCTAAAAATCTTTTGAAAATTTTTGGGTGTTCACAGATGCCCCTCTTTGTCATTAATCAAATTTATTTGATTGATGGAAAAGAATAACACCCATAAAAAAATTTCTAAATACTAGAGTTGATTTGGGTTGACCCAAGATTTCATGAACTTTCTCATTCTTTGTTAAGGGGTTCACTTCTCGAACTTGGGCTAGCCTAATTCTGGCAAGGAAGAGGACTTTTAGCAAAAGGTGACTTATCATGAGTGGTAGCTGACTAATGCGAGGATCATATATGAGTAAGGCCATCTATGAATGCACATGGGCATGAGATGTGTGAGATGCAATGGATGAATCAAGTGTGTTGGAGACCTCTATGATTTACTTTTAGGGAGATTCCATGAAAGTTGGCTGCCCTAAGTGGGATGGCCTCTATGCTCATTTGCTTGATGCCTTGGGTTTTGTAAAAATCATTTTAAAATGATACTTTCTTTTCGTTTTCATCTGAAAGGACTTTCATCTCCTATATTTTCCTTTATTTTGGTCTTAATTCTCCATTACTTTGTAGAGGTTTTTATTGTTGAAAAAACTCAACAACATTTCAAAACTCCATTTTCCACACTACAAGCCTAATCCTCAAACAAAATGAGATCCAAATTGGTAGGTTCTATTCCTACTTTAGGACTATAATGACAAACTTTTTTTCTTTTGGGATAAGCTGTAGGAGTATAGAGGGAATTCTCACGGTCCCTTTTGAAGCGTCCCGTGGTATAAAGAAAAGGAGATTTTGAGGAAATGGTCTTTGAACTTTTGATTTTTTTTTTTTTTTAGGAAGAACTCTATATTAGAGGTTTATTTTCTTCCTTTTTCTTTTTCTTTTCTTTGTTTTTTTCTCTTTTTTTCTATTGTGGCTTTTGTGGTATTAGGCATTTGCTAACTTTTTTGGAGAGAATGAGATGGGGGAAACAACTTATCCCTCTAGATACTCGGTCTAATCAAGTATGCCCTATTTCATAATAGCACATACTATTTGAAAATATTTTCCTATTTTGAACTAGGCCCTATCTTATAAAACAAGAACTTTTGAAATGTTATTAATCGATTTTGAAAACACTCCACTTTTGATAAAGCATTAATTCCTAGTTAAGAGGCATATATTCGACTTAGTCACTTCTTCAAGAGTTTAAAGAAGATCCATTTGCAAAAAATCACTTCAAAAGAATTGGTGGTAGACACTAATCGTAATATCTTTAAAATATTGGACACTTATAGGGTCTACCAAGTTTCTTCTCTTGCCATCAATTAGCCAATATGCGTTGTTAGTTGTTGCCTCCTTATGCATAAGGACCTTCCCACTTGGACCACCGCTTTCCGAGATGATATGAGCCTCTATAGGTGAATGATGTTCATGGGATGCATTACATGTAAAAATATATTCCCATAGGAGATGATGAAGATACATGCTCAATAAAATAATTAATGTATTCAAGTCTCCATGAAAAGTGTTTAGGGAATGCAAGCTACATGCCCCTAGTTTGGAGAAAATAGATGATATGGGCTTTCACACACTATGGACGACCCCTATTGTGGCATGTGGGGAATGATATTTAATGAGATACATAAATGACCCATATATGCACTATGTCGTTGAACATCTTGGTTCTTTTGACATGACTTAAGAAATATACATGATATGATCCTAGCCTCTTATGCGTTTTGGGCTAGGTTTGATTCTTATGTTAACCCCTAAGAGGTCACCTTCTAGAGAACTTGAATGTTCGCCCAAGTCCAATATTTTATTGATTTTGAGAAAGTTCGTATAAATTGATATCACCCAACTCATCCCTAAAGGGGATTGGTATTTTTTTTGACAAATATTTTTTTTTCTTTTAATTTTTTTTGTGTTTAGGTTTTTCCTTTCTTTCTAGACTTTTAGGATTTTGAAGATAACTTGTACACAATATACAAAACTCGAAGTTAGTATCATGTTCAAGGTGGGTCTGAGGGTTCGGGTGCATCAAGGATGTGCACCCGGGGTGTGGAATGATTGATATTCTTATGATGGACCCTAGATGAAACCTAATGTACCCTTAGGGGTGATTGATGTGAGTGTTTGTGGATGCAAAGGGAGAACATGTTTGATCCCTTGCAAAATGAAAATGAATGGGTTTCAAGGGAAACCATGGTCATCCCGTTGATGGGTATGAGGAGATTAAGGGAAGTCATGATCATAGGCTTGGATTTATGATGCAAACTTAGGCTCAAAGGAATTTGTTTATGTATGGTAGGGTTAGGTGTACCTAGGATATCAATGTAAGCCTTAGGAGTAACCATATCTGCCAAGTTTTGAATTATATTTCATTTTTTTTTATTTTGAAATTCTTTTTGTTGGTGTAAGACTTCCGACGCACCTTGAAAATCCACATCTTTTGGTACATTGAGTAGGCTTGTAGGTGCATGAGTGTGATTTGATGCATGAAATGCATGTGAACGATCTACCAACCCTACAATAAGAAGGGGAGGATTGAGTAGGGAGTTTTGGGGGGAATGAGTTTCATGAGTACCTTTTTCGAGCTTGACTACCTTCTCATGGTGAGAGCAAGCTTTCTTGTAGGTGTGCCGAAGTTGCTCGAGCTCATGCATGGCTTCGAGGTCCCATTGCCTTGCTAGGTCTTTAACTTCATCCTTCAAGCCTATACTTATGCAATACTCATTCTCCTGTGTATGTGTTTCTTCGGGAGGGGAAACCTCATGCTCACTTTCGATTTCATCATTTGCAATTTTTTGATTTTTAATTGTTTTTTATTTTTGAAGATTTTCTAGATGTTTTTAGTTTTTCTAAATATATATATTTTTTGGATTTTTGGTAGACAAAGGGGTGCTAGAAAGTGGATGATTAGTAGGGTTAGGAAGAGATGGCTCAATCCTAATACTTGCTACTTTTGTGGTCTGACATCCTTCATCGAATTTTGAGGTCGGTTTGGTTCTCCAAACATAATTTGTCTCTCTATAGACCCGTGGTTGTTTCTCATGGGAATAACGTGACTTAACCTCTTTGCTTAAGGCAATAATCTCTCTTTCAATTTGTATCTCTCTCAACTCTCTTTTTAAAGAGGCGATTTTATCTTCCTGAGTTTGAGAAGATTTTTTAGTATTTTTGGAAAACTGACGTATGAATCTTGATGAGACCGCACTTGACATATTACCGAAGGAATCACCCAATCATGACATGGTAAGTGATGGAAATTTGAGACCTATAGCAAAGTTTTTAAAAGAGTTTAGAATAAGGTTTTAGATTCAACTTGTTTTAAAAAAAATGTGATCAGATCAAAACGACTCCTCTAAGACCTAAGTCGCGCCGAGTGTGCCATTTTATTTTTATAAACAAAAGTTTTGGGTCATGCATCAACTTAAAACTTCTTTTGCAAAAATTGTGTGCGAGCGTGCCAACAAGTTTACTCAAACTTAGAAATTAATTTTCTAACTATTAGGGGATTATGAATAAGTAGATTTTTATCATCGTAGGTCTTCTTGAACCTGCACTCAAGGGTTAGCGTAGACGCTTACGAAGAGATTTATGATCCACAATTTTTCAAAATAATTTTCAACCAAAATAGCTTTTCCAAAAGAATATGTTCTTCACTTGGCAAAAACCAATTGATGGCTTGTAAAACAGAATTAATTTTGTTTTCCAACATAGGAGTTTTCTAATTTTTTTGTTATTTTATAGAAATCCAAAAATTCCAAGAATTTTACCTAAGTAAGAGCTAAGTATGAAGATTTATTGACAATTTTTATTTGTATTTTTTGTTCCTTGATCAAAATTAAATCCGAGGAGATTCCTAACCGAATGCTATCGTGAAATTCGGAACAATCGCTATGACTGAAATACAAAGGCTTAGTAAAACGCATGTATCTCTACATGTATGATTCAAATTTTTATCAAATTAGTTAGATTAGAAATCTATAGATATCAGCTTTCCAATGAAGCCATTGTCCCAATTTTTTGTGTCTACAGAAAGGAATAAATTATGTTGAGACATATTCTCTTGTTGCAAAATTTGCATCTATAAGGAGATGACGTATTGTCGACTGAAAATGACAATGAGTTGGTTGTCAAAACCAAGTCATGGTTAAACTCAAGGTTTGAAATGAAGGAGTTGGGAGAAGCATCCTATATTATGGGAATAAAGATTTTTGAAGATAAGAAATTTAAACTCTTATGCCTAAGGTTTAGAAAACTTGCTGGCATGCTCGCACACTTGTATTTGTGAATTGAGTTTCAAGTTTCTTCATAGGTTTTGGAATAAAATTCTCATCTACAGTTCCTTATGCACAAGTTGTTAGTAGCTTGATGTATGATATATTATGTACAAGATCTGATATCAGCTTCGTTGTTGGTCTTATAAGTAGATATCAAAGTAATCCTTGTTGGCAGCATTGAATAGTTGTAAAAATGATTCTAAGATATCTTAAAGGAATAAAAGACTTGAAATTGTATTTTTAAGGAGATGAACTGAAAGTGGTAGGATACTCAGATACTGACTTTGTTTGGACCAAAAATGATAGTAAATCAACATCTAGAAAAATATTTTTATTTGGAGGTGGGGTTGTTTCTTGGGCTTATAAGAAACAGGGTTATGTAGTATTATATACAAAAGAAGTTGAGTATGTGGCTTGTTGTATAGTTGCAATGAGTGTTGTTTGGATAGGTCGATTCATACGTGATTTGAAATTAGACATAGCTAACGAGCTAGTTGTCATTTATGATAACAACGATGCATTAATTACTCTAATTAAGAGTGGAGCCGATAGCTCCAGAAGCAAGCATATAATAGTTATGCACCACTTTGTCTATGATATGGTTAAGATAAATTAGATTTTCATATCATATATGCTAACTAATGATATGTTGGCAGACCCCTTGACCAAAAGCATAACAGAGGATCTTTTCTCAAAGCATGTTGCAAACATAGGTTTGAAAATTATTTGAAGTGTATTAAATTATACTATGAAAATTATTGTGTAGGAAAAAACATACTGTATACAAAAACCACACAACATATATCGATTGTAATTACACTTGCAATCATATCTCGTACTACTTGGGAAAACCCATAAAAAGTGGGAGGTAAAAACCCGTGTGTCATAATGCTTGGCTCAAATGGCTAAGTGTGAGATGTAATGCCAGATTTGACCATTCTCGACAGTGAATCCATGGAAAGCGAGAAGATAAGTCATCTTTCCGTATTCATGAATACATTTCCTAAAGATAAAATGTATACGTTAAAAGATAAGTCTTGTAACAGAAAGCCCAGAACAACAATGATTGGAAAGATGAAGTCATTTTAAGTGAAAGTTTTCACTATAAATACTGTAGCAAATACAGTAGAAAGCGTAGAAAAAAGAAAACACAGAAAAATAAAAATTTTCTTGTAATCTGTGTGTGGGTAACCGTGAATCCTCTGCCCCCATTTTCTTCTCCTTTTTGCTGAGCCAGTCTTCTTCTGCTATGTCACTGAGAACATCGGAGACGATCCTAAGCAAGAGGTCATAAAGATACAACAATGATCTTATCTTCCTCCGATTGCCTTATTACAAACTAGGGGCTTTCCATGGATCATCATTAATGTGTTCTGTAGTGTGATAGATGCTAAGATCGTCGTCAACTTCTATGATATTCTCATTAGGTGCATCGTCCTCCACTCCGTGCATTTTCTACGTATTCTCTCTCTTCCCCATGCGATTCTTAACCCAACAATATGTTCTTGTATGATGTGTCCCTCTGGCTGTCAGTACAGGTCGCATTTTCCGAAATATCCTCATATGATATCGGCCAAAGATGCATTCCAGTTGTCCTTTTCTTTTCCTTTCCTTTTGACGATCCATGAAATTGGTCTCTTCCAGCTTAAAGGGATAACATCTTCCCGTGCACCATGATGCTCCATGAATTAAGTTCGCCTTCCCCCCCACACTCGTGGAGGTAGAACCTATTACAAAGTTTTAAATCAGCCTTATTTTTGCGTTGTACTTATAGAATTATGTGTAGATTTTTCGAAGATATTATTTTGCAAAAATAGTAACGAATGACGTTAGGAGAAAGAGGGCCAGTGCCGTTGAAGTACCTCTAGCTACTATAGATTGGCAACTAGGGTTCGACACACCCATCTTATAATACTCTACCATCAAGGCCTAGGTCCCTAGATTGGGAGTTTTATCAAGAGTTGCTGCGCACTTGAACAATTCTCGATCGTATATATCGAGTTATAAAATGAAGGAAAGAGTGTCATGGTATATCATGCTGTTATCTATGTTAAAGAATGCATGTGAACTTGGCTGGCCATGTCATGAAGCTCCTCTGGACGTGCACGTTGGTCCTAGACTCGGACTTCTATCGAGGTTGTGCTAACCTTGAAACTTGAGTTCTCCAATTAAGTTGTAAAACCAAGAAAGTAGTGTACTTCCCCGCATGGTTCGTGTCCTGGTGATGATGTGCATGTGATCAATGGCAAAGCATACTTCCAAATGGTATCTACATTTAGCACATAAATACAGACTGAAGTTGGCTGGTCGTCTAGTTAAGTTTCTCCATATCGTTGTTGTTTGAAAGTTTCCAATATGGCTGTTTAAAGATCTCACAAGCCAAGTGAAAGCTGTACAAACAAAATGATGAGAAGATTCATTCATCTAAAGTTGTTTGAAAGTTCCCAATACGGCTGTTTAAAGATCTTACAAGTCAAGTCAAACTTCTCCAAGAGATCATATTTATGACATGAAAAAAATGGATATTTTCATTAATTATGGTATCGCATTATGCACCAAGTTAGAAGAATAGACGCAAATAGGTCTAACTAATGTGCAATACGACGTAGAGGGAATCCATATGTATGGCGATCACTAAGGTCGGATCTTGGTAAAACTAGACACAGTACTTGGGTCTGACTCGAATGGGCTTGGCAATGTAATCCAACCTAGGTTAGATGTATTAATTTTTGCACCGTACACGGGTTCGACTCAATTATGATGATGTTTTAAAAAGTGCTAACCCTAAAACTAGATTATTGTCTATTAACCCCAGGCGAAGTTACTTAGATAAACTGACTCAGAGTTCTGGGTCATTGCACTAAGTGGGTCAGGGCTCGGATTGCAAATCCAGGTTTTGACCAAGTGGTGGTTTGTCTCATCAGACTCATGGTAGAGGCTACATCAAAACTCAATCATTTTCCATTGTGCAATGCCTCGTCTTATTAAATACTGAAAATCAGCAGTGTAACATTCAGGGGAGGTGTGGACCTCTCCACCTAAATTTTGGGAAATTAAGAAAAGTTTGGCCGCATGTATTAATACTTGAATAACCCATGGGTCAAAGCATGGCCTATTTTTTTCAAAAAAGAGTTCACTAAAAAAAAATACCGCGGGGGATTTAGTCACATATTATAACGCACAGCCTATGGTATAACCACTAAGATATATAATACAAAGCCTATGGTACAGCCATGGCTATTCGCTCCACCGAAAAAATGAAAATCTAAATTCAAATTATCCGTAGAATAATGAAATTATGCACTTGACAAGTCAAGGGCTCAAGTGCAGAATACTCAAATTATGTTGATTTGAAAGGGTCAAGAGTTAAAAACCAAGCGGATTCTCTTGATCCACATGTTTCTTTCTGTATTGGGGTCAAATATTGCTAGCACAAACCAACTCCATTTTTTCCCTCAAGTTCAAATGTCTATATATACATCGCGAGGATCAGAACCTCTATCACGATATAGATAGAAAGTTCGGTGAGCCTTAAGGTGAAAGAAGCTAGCCACTTTCTCTGATCTTCTCGGCAAACTTGGTTCATTAGGTTCAGCTTGGTTTAGACCATGGCTAAGGCTTTCTGCAACCGAGTCCTTTTTCTCGTCATGGTGATTTGTCTTGTGAGCTCGTTGTTTGTGTCTGCTCATGAGGCTCACAAAATGTCCCCTTCAGCTTCTCCCTCCATGAGTCCTACGGCATCACGGTCTGTGTCCCCTCATGCGGGTCATCAAATGTCACCTCGTGCTTCTCCTTCCATGAGTCCGAAGGCATCACCAAGTTCTGCTCATGCCTCCTTTGTTCCTCATCCGGCCATGGCTTCAGTCCTTGCTTTTATGTGCTCTATCTTCTTCCTCTAATCATCATGATAGGTGACCAGGGCACCTGTTTGTTTCATGCTTTATGTTGTGTTGAATAATTATTTGTTCAATTGTGATATATATTTCAACTTGGTCTGTATCTCTCTGTTATTTATGGCGGTTTGTTTATGAAAACTTGTACTCATTTGGTTATGCAATGACTGTTATCTTGTGAGTTCAACTCTCTCTCTCCGTGTGTGTGCGCTTGGGTGTCCGACCGTTTCAAAAGTAATAGCCGAGACATCGCAAAAGATTTGCAAGGTGGGTCACATGGATTTGTTGTTGCCATGCAGTTTATGGACCGACCGACGTAGAGGTACCATTTGGGATTTGCGCTATCGACGTACTAAAGGCAGGAAAATGAAAGCATTAGTTGCGATACTAGAGCCTATTATAAACGTCGGCATTGTTCTTCACCACCAAGAAGCAAAATGTTTGAGTCGAGATGGAAATTACATGCATAGTATCCAAAGGGTCGACGACGGAAGATTAGCTGCCTTGACACACCCCAATATATTAACTAACATCGATGCAACATAAGACTTGAATGACTGCATTTTAAAAAGAAGAGATTGGAACCGAAGTGAGCAATGTTAACTCACTTGTATTGAAAATCAAGTCCTCGAGCAAGAGAAGGACCTGGGACGTTCTAACTCCCCCTATATAAGTGTTGAACATAAGCCCATACTGGACTGCTACTGCAACCTGCCTTTTTTTATCGGCGAGCAGATCCTGATCTTGAATAATAGTCAATTGGATGACAATCATCGTGGCCATAGTTTCTGCCATTTGGCATAATAATGTCATTTGGAGGTCACCAAACTGCCCATGCAACCGGTCATTAATTGATGTGGACAGCATTCGAGAACAACATCTTTATTCAATTGAACATGAGGCCTCCAACACATTCTCTCTTTGCTTGGGTAGTGGATGGCCTACTGGCATTCAAGCCTAGTACCCAAATGCTATGAACTAGTGACAATGATGATCGACATATGTGTTGGAAGATGTCATCAAGTACATTCGACCGGATCGAGTACGTATAAACTGGGTAACCACACAAGTGTGTGTCCCTTCAAGCATGCAAAAAATGTGTTGCCGTTAGTGTCAATGGCTCCACTTGAATGATAGAACATGTTATATTTGGTTCAAGTACTAAAAGATGTTGGGGTGTGCTAGAGGACTCTAACCCTTGTTCTCAAAGGGAAAGATGTATTGGATAAACTATTAGGAGATGAAATGAATTCCCAAGAATCCGACTGTATGTATCTTAGTTGTTGATAGGGTTACATAGAAAGGTAGAGCACTCAATGTACTCGGGAAGATAAAGACGCTATGTTACTTCTACTCCTAAGAAAAAATTGCAATTGTATGATTGATTTCTCTTCCTTTTCTTTGATTACACATGTCTACTTATAGGCTTTCACAGGAATGACAAAGATCCACAAAACTTCTCGGTTTTGATCCTCAATAATTCCCCACTTCTATGTTCATGACAACCTTTTATCGCTACGCTTATTGACGATTCATATGATCATCTCAAGGTAATGGGTATGCTTCACAGGTTAGAGGTCTCGACTCTTCACAAGCTAGGTGTCCCTTCTTTTTTGAGACTCTTCACCTTGTGCCATGTACCCCTCCATTTTTTGACATCGACAATATGTTACAAATTTTAATGTGTAGATAAATAAAAGCAAAAGGTCTATGGTGCTTGCAAGATTACGCAAGTTACGTAATTAGAAAATATAAAACTTAAATATGAAGCTCATTTGAATCAAACGTAAAAGCCATTTGGCTCGAGGTCTTCCAATCTTATATGATGAATTCACAGGAGAGGTGAAAGTGCTTATACTTTTATTCTCAAAGAGCAATGGGAATACTAATGAGAAATATTATGCATATGGCTCGGGACCATAACCTCTCTATTTAAGAATTAAGAAGCTAATGTGGTTTGCTAATCTAACCCATCACGGCAATCACCTAATTGGTTTTTTGAACAATTGGATCTCATACAATACAACAGGTCAATGGACCGATATCCACATTAGATAACACTTATTTAGTCCATTTAAATTAGATGAAATATGATACTTGACATATATGTTAAAACCATTGTCGAATAAATCCAGCGTAGTTTTGTATCTTTACTAACATTATCGTGAAGAACTTCCTTCAATGTATCATCGGGCCATGATGTCATTACACTCATGTACAAGATGGCATCATCAGATGTTACATGATAACTGAACGTGGATGCGAAATCATTACGAAAAGAAAAGATTGATGTCATTACACTCATGAACATGGCATCATCCGATGTTACATGATAACAGAACGTGGATGCGAAATCATTAAGAAAAGAAAAGATTGATGTCTTACATGGCATCATCAGATGTTACATGATAACCGAACGTGGATGCGAAATCATTAAGAAAAGAAAAGATTGATCTCATTACTCATGCACACTAGATGTGAAATCATTATTTTTGACCTCCTTATACTTTTGTTGGTTATTTGATGGTAATCATGAACAGGCCATGGGTAGTCATCATCAAATGTCAAGGATGGAGCCCTTGTCTTTGGCTGCTTACATCACCTGGACTCGTCAGGGGGTTGAGTCGACTTCATATTTTGCCAGCTAGGTGAACGCAATCACTATTACTATGGGTTGAAGAAGCCTTTAAGCGGTTCTAACTGAAACCAAACCCATCCAGAACTAATGAAACTCAACCTAGAACCACGGACCTAGTTTGATTTGGTATGGTTCCACTATAGAACTGGAATCGGTCCGAAATGGAAGCAACAGTTTCAAACCTCGGGTCCATTTAATTTTGTTTTGAATTTTTTCTAGTTCTTGAGTATTTAAGACTCGAAGCGGAGCCGACCTAGTCTTGGTTCGGTTCCAGAAAAACCAGAACCCGCCATGTTTAACTTTAACATTAAGATAGTGATGACTGTGTGATGGGTACGGTGTCTGCGTGGTGACTTCTGTCCCTCATCCAGCTGCAAGTTTGCCCGATTGAGTGACATACTTGTGAGTTTCAGTTTCTATGTACAAATGTTTAAGGAAGATAGTATTGATAATATATCAAAATGATATTCGGATAATAACAATTTTTGGTTGGATAATCAAGAAGGGGTTAGGCAGCCCCCACCAAATATCAGTGGTGGATCCAGAAATCGGCATTGGGTAGGGCAAATACCCCAAGAAGCTGTTTAAGTGAAGCGAACCATGCATTTATAAATTAATAATAGCCAAGGATTTAACTGAGGTAGAGTTTATTATTATTATTATTGTATTTCACATTTCAGGTGGGGCGGGGGATAATATTACCTCTATGTAGATGCTCAGCCGCTGCGTCCAATTTGTTAATCTGGGTCTTATGTCCAAGGGCTTGAACGATTAGCAAAGCGTTTGCAACCCGATTCCCACCCACCCATTACGACACAGGTTTTTCTGGTGGGTAGCAATATCAAATAGTCGACGGTTGTCAATCACCGAATGAAGAAATCTTTTGATGGTTCCCAACCGTTGAACAACAACAAATGGCATCATCCCCAGCCAGCCACTGAAATCACACCAATGGATGTTATGGATCCGTTGAAATAACAAAGGCATTTGACATTTTTTTTTAGTTACAAAAGGAGGATGAAGCCTGACGTGTTTGATATTTTTCTTTTTAACATCATTATTGTTGGATAACTAATCTTCAATATCTTAATGATATCTTGTTATCATAGAGAAGATTTGTTGGGAAGGCAGCCCTACAACGTACCAAACTTTAACAACCAGACTCATTCCAAAGTAGTTTAGGAGTCTGTGCTGTTAAAGAAAAGAAGCAAAAGTTCCAACATCAAACAGGTACAGCTAAGATTTTTCTAAACTTTCAACATCCCCAAATTACACAGTTTTGTTACCAAAAGATTAACCAAACTTTTTTATTTTATTTGTAATTTTGAGAGACCACGCTCACAAGGTTTGTATTTGGAGCAGAAGACACGAACTCCCGAACTACGACTGTCGGTCCTAAGGGTCAAATGCACCAAGATGAGGTCCATGAGAATGAAAACTTACCACCCATATGATAGCTGAGGCTTATCCTCAATGTTATAATGTTCTAATAGTATCTTAACATACACTTGAACAATATCATATATTAAGACCTGATTTCGGCAGGTGAATCGACATAATATAGATATCTCTACCGCTTTCACCTGTTTATTGATACTGTTTCTGCCCAAATGGAATACCTCAGGCTGATACTGTGATCCAAATGTCACGCCATTTGAGTTGGTCTATGGCACAAACGCCATTCTCCCCATTCATACCAAACTGCATTCATTTCATACATCGCTTGCACTCGACCTTCCCCTAGAGACGCTACAACATGCTAGAATGGCTGAACTTGATTTATTAGATAAAAGAAGGCTCCTTGCCATGGATCATGCACATGCATACCGGCAAAGGATTGCCCGACATTATGAGAAGCATATGAAGTCTCGTTACTTCAAAGTGGGAGACCTTGTGCTAAAAACCATCCAACATTGTGGCCCACATCCACTTGGAAAGTGGTGGCCCAAGTGGGATGGTCCTTATGTTGTACGTGGAACCACCACGAACAATGCATACTAGTTAGTCGATGTTGAGGGTAGGAATTTAGCAGATCTTATGAATGCCCAATATTTGAAAAAATACCATGTGTAGGGTCTAACTAAATGCTATTACGAAAATATTTTGAGGAAATCTCCTTTGAAATTTCGTGAGTGAGGATCAAGGTAGATCGTGCAACCCTGAACGAGAGAATCGATGCTTGCGAAAAAGCGGAGTTTTAAAAAACAGATGGGTTACATTTCAAAATTCTTCTTCTTACAAAGGAAGGCCTGGTTCAAAATAGCAAGATACTTGCAAGTAGTACGTGCTATTTCTAAATAAGTTGATCTGGGATGAATCGAGTAGATCATTGGGATAAGTCCTTCCCCTCTTCTCTTCTCTTCTCTTCCCCAAAAGGAAAACTTGGCAAAAAGCAAAAAGGAAAATCCTTACAAAAGTCTCTTTCCGAAAGAAAGTTGAATTGAAAAGGAAAAATCGTTTCTTATATGGAAAAGAGGGAACAAAGAAAAAATACTCCCAAAGGGAGACCCTCTATGAAAAAGAAAAAAATAGCCAAAAGCTCAAAAGAGCAGTTTTCCGCCTCTTTGTCTCAAACCATGGGACGCTGCAGAAGAGACCGTGGTAATTCTTTCCCCATCCCTAGGACTTATCCCAAGTGAAGAAAGGTTCATTTCAAGGAGTCCTAAAGTAAAAATAGAATTTGCTTACTTAAATCTCATTTTGTTTGAGGATTAGACGTTGTTGAGTAAGGCATAGAAATTTTGAAATGTTACTTGATTTTCTTATAAAACCTTCACTAGATTAACAAGGGTTAAGACTCAAGTAAAGGGAAACACGAGAAGCTAAAAATCCTTAGGATTTAAGCTAAAAGGTGTTTTCCTCTCTCAAAACGAATTAAGAAAAACCTCGAACATCGAGCAACATAAGATCAGTTCACTTGGTGCAGCAGGTCTTCATAAGACTCCCAAGTTTGACCATTCCATTAAGTCTCTAGGAAACCATACTTTCTAGCCTATCATTCCATGTCATTCACTCATATGTGCATGCATGAACATCTACACAATCCCAATTAGGACCAGCGCCCAATTAGGTAAAGTCCCCTTTGGCGAAAATCCCCTCTTACTGGGCACAAAGGAAAAGTTTTTCTCAAAACTAGGATGATCCCATATTCTCAAGGACGAATCTAGGGAGAAATCAAACAAGGGTGTTATCTTCTTTGCCATTATCCAAATAAATTTGAATAATGCCAAAGAGGGGCATCTGTAAACACCCCAAAATCAAACGATTTTTCAAAACAAACACCTAGTTTCAAAACCAAATTTTGAGTTTTCGAAAACCCAGGAGTTGCAAAAGCTTTAAACTTCTGTTTGAAAACCCGTTCAAAATGAAAATTTCTTAAACTTGGGTGAAGTCCCAATTTTGTAAAAAGACAAAACAAACAGGTGGAGCCTGATCAAAAGCAACCTCAAAAACATGTTCAAAAGCCCAGAATTCAGCCTGGCCTGATAAAAGTAGGACGAAAAGGCAAAAGGAGAGCCTAGGCCAGAAGCAGACTTCAAGCCTAGAGCATCAAATACAAAGTCAAGAGCATCCACCAAATTATCAAAAATCCAAGCCTGAAATATCAAGAATCAGACAAAACGAAGTCTAGAAAGGTGAGAAGGAGTTTGGACGAAAAGGTTGGGGAAGACCTAGCCCAAGACGGAGCACAGATTAAGCCAGGAACCGCGAAAACTGTCCATCTTGAAACGCTAAGAAGGACTGAAGAAATGAAAATTTGGATTGGATATGGACCCAAATATCTAGATCCAGACCCAAATAGTATTTGAATCGAATTTGGATCTCAAAATCCAAATCCAAGATCCAAACCCAAGACTCACCTCATTTGCCTATAAATAGAGGTGGGGGGCCATAAAATTCACGTGAATTTGCAATTGGAAGGCTTGGGAAGAGAGAGAATGAGTGGAGGGCATAAAGTAGATATGGTGGGCCATAGCCATGTGGGCTTGATCAAGAGTGTGGGTTCAAGCCTTGTATGAACCTAGGCTCAACCAAAGGGATGCACCAACTTGAGGAGTGGCTGCAAAAAGGAGTGCAAGGATGGGCTATGCATGATGGACCGGCTCCAAGAGGTAGGTCTCTCAACCTCACCCTAACCTAGCCTAAACCATCTAACCGACCCCACTAAACCTAACCCAAACCTAGCCTAGACCTAACCCCTTTCACCTAAACCAAACCGACTCTCTTTTATCCCTTGGCTGGACCACCCTACACCCAACCGACCTAGCCCATATACCCCAACCTAGCCGCTTAACCTCACCCTAAACCAACCTAACCTAGCCCTAACCGACCGACCTAACCTAACCCACTTCCCCACCGACCTAAATCTAAACCTAACCGAGTGCAGCTGCACTCGGTTTGAGCCTACTTCAAACCTCATCCAGCACCCTACACCACCCGACTCCCTCACCTTCTTGCGCACCATCCGGCACCCTGCATCACCCAGCTTCCGGCGTGCCTAGCGCCATACCACACCAGCCCTCGGCCAGCGTCACTCCACTGCCATCACCACCTCGCTGTCTCCAGCTCCCTGCCGTGAACCCGCCTAACTCCCAGCCGAACCAGCACCCCACTTGTCCCATCTGCCGGTCACCTTACCACTTGCCCTCTCCCATCCGGCCACCCTAGTACCATCCCCCAGCCAGCGTCACCCCCTCACCTTCCCTAGCTCCACTAGCCCGCACCCCATCACACCACACCCGGCCTGCATACCTCCCCCCAGCCAGCATCACCCCACTGCCCCCGGTGCACCTAGCGCCACTCCACTACCGCAGCACCCTAGCGCTGCAACCTCTACCTAGTGCCTGCCACAACCCTTGCCAGGCGCACCTGTTGCCTGCACCCTCTCCCAGCCGAACACCCTAGCTCCCATCCCACTCAACCAAACCCATTCCCATCCGTGACCCACTTACCTTAGCCGTGACCCCCCCACAGCCAACATGTCTTGGCCGAACCAAGTCCCTCCTAAGCCTAAGCCCTTGGCTGCCCCCAAGCACACCCTAAGCCTAAACTCTCACGTCTAAACCCACTTAGGGAGACCCATCTCTTGGCTGCCAAGGAGGACGGACCCGAGCAAGTTGAGAGAAAAAGTCGACCACTTGTAAGTGTTTAAATTTGGTTTTTACCTTACTTCTTTAAAATTCAATTCAATTCGATATGGGGTTATAATAATGGAGGGTAGTCTCCCCCCGAAATATAATATTTGTGCTTGATACACAAGACACACGTACACTTGAGCCATATTACTCTTAGACGTACACAAGACACCCACGTGCACTTAAGCCTTTTCGCTCTTAATTGCACATGATTGCACAAACATTGAGCCTTTCCGCTCTTAAGCTAAAGTATATATTTCCCTTTGGGTATTTACTTTAGTGAAAGCTGTGTGAGTTGCAATTCAATTCGGGTTGTTACATTCATGTTTTGTGAGTTTGTCATTTAAATTTCACACTCGCACACAAAAAGTACTCGAGCATTTGCTCCACACTCTCACGCACATTTTGAGCCTTTGTTGCTCATAAGATATAGCATATTTATATACTTTCAAGCTGCATGAGTTTTACATTAAGTCGTGTATGCACTTACATTCCGGGTGGGTTCAATTCAAGTTGTGTGAGTTGTCATTTACATTTACACACCAAGAGCACTCACTCACAATTGAGCCTTTCCGCTCTTATTATATACTTATATTTCAATTTCGGCAAGTTCAATTCAAGTCGTGTGAGTTGTCTTTCCATTTATACACCAAAAGCACTCACTCACAATTGAGCCTTTCTGCTCTTAAGATATAAGTATATTTCAATTTTGCAATTTACATTCAAGTCATTGCTTTTAAATTCGGGTATTTCCCTTAAGTTGCGTGAGTTGCATTTTCAAGTTCGGGTATTTACATTAAGTTGTGTGAGTTGCTTTCAATTCGAGCCTAGCTCACATCATCTCAAACCCGAAAAATATTTGTGCATCCTTGCATTCTTGCGTTTTGAAAGAAACCCCGAATCTATGCTCAAACACGTTGAAATTAGGCCACTTGTGCACACACATATCCGGCCTAAATAGCTGAAAACTCAAAGACTTTGAATCGTCCAGCCCCCGTATATAAAATTTGCAAACTTAGGCAAAACTCGAGTTTTCAAAACACTTGTCTCTTTTCTAGAGTCCAAATTGTTTTATCAACGTCTATAAACGCTTAAACTGACCCTTGAGCACCGGTTCAAGACGGTTTAAAGTGAAAAGATCTCGCTTACTCATAATTACCTTAAAAACGTCAGATATTTTAAAAACTTCGCTAGCTTGAGCAAGCTAGCAGGCACACCCATAGAAATGACATAGATACGAAAAGGTTCATTTTCAGCTTCAAAACCAGAAGTGAAAATTTTCGTGCTTACACCTATCATAAGCTTTTTCTAGATCAATAAAAATCATGTGAAGGTCTTTCTTTTTTTCTCTAAAATGTTCCATAAGACGTCTCAAAAGGTGAATCGCTTCAATAGTAGATCTGCCTGGCATGAATCCAAATTGGTTCTCTGTTGTACTTGATACTTATCTTAACCTACGTTGTGATAATTCTTTCTCACAATTTCATAGTATGGCTCATTAACTTAATACCTCGATAATTCACACAATTCTGAATGTCTCTCTATTTTTTTCTTATATATGGATATAAGTGTACTCGCTCTCCATTCATTGGGCATCTTTTGGTTTTTCCATATTTCATTAAATAGTCTTGTGAGCTAAGTGATTCCTATTTCTCCTAGTATTTTTCAAACTTCTATAGGAATATCGTCTGGTCCTACAGATTTACCACCCTTCATATGTTTAGGAGCCTCTTTGACTTCATTCTTTTGAATACGTCGGTAAAAATTGTGGTTTATATACTTTTCTGATTTGGCTAACTCTCCTAAGCTAATACTAATATCTTTATTTTTTTTAAAAAGCTTATAAAAATAGTTTTTCCATTTATTTCTTATATCATCATTTGCCACTAGAATTTTTTCATCCTTGTCTTTGATGCATCTAACATAATTAAGATCTTTAGTTTTCTTATCTCTAACCCTAGCTATCCTAAAAATATCTCTTTCACCCTCTTTTGAGTTGATTTTTTTATATAAGTCCTTCCAAATTTTAGCTTTTGCTTAACTCACGGCCTTTTTCGCTTCCTTCTTTGCTTTCTTATAAGCTTCTAAAGTTTTACTAGTTTTCTTAGCATAATGTAATTTGTAACATGCCCTCTTTGCCTTGATTTTATTTTATTCTACTTCACTCCACCACCAAGCTTCTTTTTGATCACAGGGTATACCAATATAATTCTAAATATCTTCTTGAAGGACTTTCTGTTTAAATATATCTTCTTTCTCGCTTTTGAGGTTCCACCATTTAGTTTGGATAGCTCGATGCACTCTTTTTTTCTTTGTCCATTTTTTTATTTAGAAATCCATAACTAAAAGTCGATGTTGGGTGGTTAAGCTTTCTCTTGGAATTACCTTGCAATATTTACAATACGCTCTATCTTTTTTTCTACAAATAAAGTAATCAATTTGTGTTTGTGATAATCCACTCTTATAAGTAATTAAATGTTCATATCGTTTTTTGAAGATTGTATTGACGATCAAATGCCATAGCAAAATTTAAAATCTCCCTACCTTCCTCATTTATATCCCCAAAACCAAAGTTTCCATGAATCCCTTGATATTCTAATGCCTCTTTGCCGACATGTCCATTTAAGTCTCCTCTTAAACAAATCATCTCTCTTTGTGGAATCTTTTGAACCACCTTATCTAACTCTTCCCAAAAAGTTGTCTTTATACTATCTTCTAGTCCTACTTGGGGTGCGTAAGCACAAACTATACTCAAAACCTCTGCTCCTAACAGTAATTTCAATGTCATGATTCGGTCACCATATCGTTGTATGTCTATTACACTATCCTTTAAATCTTTATTTATGATAATACCAACTCCATTTCGAGCCTTTTTTTTACCTAAGTACCATAATTTAAAACCAGTATCCTCTATCTCCTTTGCTTTTTCTCCAACCCTTTTTGTCTCTTGCAAATATAGAATATAAATCTTTCTCTGAATCATAGTATCTACCACCTCCATTAGCTTATTGGATAATGTTCCGATATTCCAAGAACCAATACGAATCTTATTATCTAGGACTAGCTTCCTCACCCCCGCATCCGTCCATAATCAAAATACGGAGACCCTCTTTGGAAAATTTTCACTACATTCAGGCAACAATGTAGCGGGACTAACTTCTTTACCCACACCCGTCCATGATGTGGGAACCCTCTCTGCAATTGATTCACTACATTCGGGTGAAAATGTAGTGGCCCTTGCTTACTTATTTCTGTATTTGGGCTCTTCAACACATCGCTAGGCGGGGACGCCCCAAAGGAATGCTCATAATTTTTGTAATCCATGTTTTAAAAATCCGACGAAGTTTTAGGCTGGTTGTCGGAAGCCTAGCACAACCCTCCTCCTTTATCCAGGCTTGGGACCGATAATGCAAGGGTGATCCCTTACATGGGCGGAGTTATCCACAACTAGAGCCTACGAAGATAAAAAACAAAAACTCTGGGACTTACAAGAGATATACTTGGAATCCCTCTCGAGGAACTGTAAACACCCCAAAATCAAACGATTTTTCAAAACAAACACCTAGTTTGAAAATCCATTTCAAAACCAGATTTTGAGTGTTCAAAAACCCAGGAGTTGCAAAAGCTTTAAACTTCTGCTTAAAACCCCGTTCTAAATATGAATTTCTCAAGCTCGGGCCAAGTCCCAATTTTGTAAAAGACCAAAACAAATAGGTGGAGCCTGATCAAAAGCAGGTTCAAAAGCCCAGAATGCATCCTGGCCTGATAAAAGCAGGTTTAAAAGGCAAAAAGAAGAGCGGAGGCCAGAAGCAGACTTCAAGCCTAGAGCATCAAATACAAAGCCAAGAGCATCCACCAAATTATCAGAAATCCAAGCCTGAAATATCAAGAATCAGACAAAACGATGTCTAGAAAGGTGAGAAGGAGTTTGGACGAAAAGGTTGGGGAAGACCTAGCCCAAGACGGAGCACTGATGAAGCCAGGGCCCGCGAAAACTGTCCGTCTTGAAACGCCAAGAAGGACTGAAGAAATGAAAATTTGGATTGGATATGAACCAAAATATCTAGATCTAGACCCAAATAGTGTTTGGATCAGATTTGGATCTCAAAATCCAAATCCAAGATCTAAACCCAAGACCCACCTCATTTGCCTATAAATAGAGGTGAGGGGGGGCCATAAAATTCACGTGAATTTGCAATTAGAAGGCTTGGGAAGAGAGAGAATGAGTGGAGGGCAGAAAGTAGATATGGTGGGAGATAGTCATGTTGGCTTGATCAAGAGTGTGGGTTCAAACCTTGTATGAATCTAGGCTCAACCAAAGGGTTGCACCAACTTGAGGAGTGGCTGCAAAAAGGCGTGAAAGCATGGGCTATGCGTGGTGGACCAGCTCCAAGAGGTAGGTCTCTCAACCTCACCCTAACCTAGCCTAAACCACATAACCGACCCCCATTAAACCTAACCCAAAACTAGCCTAGACCTAGCCCCTTTCACCTAAACCGACTCAACCTCCCCCTAACCGACCTAACCTAAACCCCCTAACCGAGTGCACTTTGCCCTCGGTTTTTCGTCCTACACCCCCCCTAAACACCAACCGGCTCCCTCACCTCCCGACGCACCTAGTGCCACACTACACCAGCGCCCCGGCTAGTGTTACCTCCTGCCCTAGAGCTACCCCACGGTCCCCCATTCCCTACCTAGCACCCGACCACCCTAGCACCATCCCCCTAGACACCACCCAGCTCCCTCACCTTCCTGCCGTGACCACCCGCCTGCCATCTCCCTACATCACCCTAGCACCACCCCAGCACCTCACTCCCTAACCCCCACCTACCGCCTGCACCCTTTCCCAGCACCTAGCGCCCCAGCCAACGTCACCCCACATCTCCCGGTGCACCTAGCGCCATGCCACTGCCGCACCTAGCGCCACCCTAACACCCCAACCCTCACCTTGGTCGTGACCTAACCTAGCTCCCATCCCATTACCTAAGACCATACCCACCTAACTAGGGCCATATCCTTACCCTAGCCGTGACCCACTCACCTTAGCCAGCCCACCTTAACCAAACTAAGCCCCCTCCTTAGCCACGCCTTGGCTGAACCAAGTCCTTCCTAAGCTCAAACACCCGACTGCCCCCAAGCATACGCCTAAGCCTAAACTCACGTCTATACCCACCTAGGGAGACCCATCTCTTGGCTGCCAAGGTGGAAGGACCCAACACGATTGAGAGGAAAAGCCGACCACTTGTAAGTGTTTAAATCTGGTTTTTACCTTAATCCTTTAAAATTCAATTCAATTCGAGACGGGGTTGTAATAATGGAGCGTAGTCTTCCCCCGAAATATAATATTCGTGCTTGATACACAAAGCACACACGCACACTTGAGCCATATTGCTCTTAGACGTACACAAAACACCCACATACACTTGAGCCTTTCCGCTCTTAATTGCACACAATTGCACACACATTGAGCCTTTCTACTCTTAAGCTAAAGTATATATTTCCCTTTGGGTATTTACTTTAGTGAAAGTTGTGTGAGTTGTAATTCAATTCGGGTTGTTACATTCACGTCGTGTGAGTTTGTCATTTAAATTTCACACTCGCACACAGAAAGTACTCTAGCACTTGCTCTACACTCTCACACACATTTTGAGTCTTTGTTGCTCATAAGATATAGCATAATTCTATATTTTCCAGTTGCATGAGTTTTACATTCAGTCGTGTACGCACTGACATTCCGGGTGGGTTCAATTCAAGTTGTGTGAGTTGTCCTTATATTTACACACCAAAAGCACTGACTCACAATTGAGCCTTTCTGCTCTTACTATATACTTATATTTCAATTTCGGCAAGCTCAATTCAAGTCGTGTGAGTTGTCTTTCCATTTATACACCAAGAGCACTCACTCACAATTGAGCCTTTCCGCTCTTAAGATATAAGTATATTTCAATTTTGCAACTTACATTCAAGTCATTGCTTTTAAATTCGGGTATTTCCCTTAAGCTGCATGAGTTGCATTTTCAAGTTCGGGTATTTACATTAAGTTGTGTGAGTTGCTTTCAATTCGAGCCTAGCTCACATTATCTCAAACCCAAAAAATATTTGTGCATCCTTGCATTCGTGCATTTTCAAAGAAACCCCGAATCTACACTCAAACACGCTGAAATTAGGCCACTTGTGCACACACATATCTGACCTAAATAGCTTAAAACTCAAAGACTTGGAATCATCCAGCCCCCGTATATAAAACTTGCAAACTTAGGCAAAACTCGAGTTTTCAAAACACTTGTCTCCTTTCAAAGAGTCAAAATTGTTTTATTAACGTCTATAAGCGCTTAAACTGACCCTTGAGCGCCAGTTGAAGAAGGTTTAAAGCGAAAAGATCCCGCTTGCTCACAATTGCCTTAAAAACGTCAGATATTTCAAAAAACTTCGCTAGCTTGAGCAAGCTAGCTGGCACGCCTATAGAAACGATGTAGACGCGAAAAGGTTCATTTCCAGCTTCAAAACTAGAAGTGAGAATTTTCGTGCTTACAAGAACCAAGTACTAGAAGAACCATTAACGATTGAGAATCACACATCTCTCGAACGAGAATACAAGGAATGTCGGATGACCATAGTCCAAGACTAGATGGCCATATTCTTTGAAGTTCTTTTGATAAATGTATACACACATTCATGAAATTCTTCAAATAAACTGTCCTTCCCAAACCAAAAGATAACACTTCTTCAAATATTTCTCATTTATGCTCCTTGAATGTTCTTTTCCTTCAATTTGTGCTAATCTATAAGCCGCTCCTAGTAGAACCTTAGATACTATATAAGATCCAATCCAATTGGAAGATCATTTTTCAAACTACAGATCTTTAAGGGCTAGTGGTAAGATAGCCTACTAGACTAAATCCCCTTCTGTCTGTATATAAGCCAAAATAGAGTCATGCCACTCATTGAGGCTTTGGAGTTTCAATATGCCCAAAGGACTTTAGGTAACACCTTGTACCATTTTCGCAAATTATACTCGAGATACTTTTTAGCCAATCAATAATCACCCTATTGGTGGCCACAACTTAACCATTCACTTGTGCACAATAAGAAGTTGAATGCACCAATTAAATACCAAAGTTCTTGAGAAAAACCATCACCTATTCTCCTATGAACATCATCCCTTCATTGGCCGTAATTGATTTCAAAATTCTGAATCGAAAGATAATGTAGTCGTTGATAAACTTGATCACATCATTGTTAGTCAATACTTTCAATTGTAATGTCTCAATCCATTTAGTGTAGTACTTTGTACCCACTATTATAAAAGCATGCCTTTTGACGATTTCGGGTGGATCTTTCTGATTAAGTCAATGACCCATCCTCTAAATAATGATGGTTTGATGATCAAATGTAATTCTATCGTAGACACTTTCTATAAGGGACCAAAACATTGGCACTACTGACATTCTTTTACATACCTAATGCAATCTTGATGCATAGTAGGCCAATAATACTAATGCTTGTATATTGGCTCTTCAATTTAGGTTATGACCGATGAGCCCCATAAATTCCTTGATGAATCTCGACCTTTACTATTCGAGCTTCAACCTTACTCAAACATCTCAAAAGTAAATCAAGATGGTTTTGCTTATACAATTCACCATCTAACACTATGTAACTTAAAACCTTGCATCGAGTCTTAACATTCGAACATTGCAAATATTGATTCAAGTATTTTACGAACAAATCTCTCAAATCATTAGATTTTTCTGTCTCTCAAATTGAGGCTATCATTGTCGTATGAGACAATCTAGGCTAAATTATTTGCCACTTGATTTTCATCTTTGGGAATATACGACAATTTTACTTCAACAAAGGTTTCTAACAAACCTTTTGTGTGCTAATGTAAAAGTCGTAGGTTTGAATCAAGGCATTGGTATTCCTCGGTCAATTGGCTTAGCACAACTTGAGAATCACCATAAATCTTTTCTTTTCTCCCGTTAACAAAAAGACCATGCTTGAACCATAGATCAAAGGCTGGTAGTTAGGTTCATTAGTAGTGAGGTCTGGCTCCAAAAATATTATAAACATACCTACTTTTGGGGTTGGAGAAATCGTACAAACATCGACTCTTTTGCCTCAATTGCACTTCAAGCCATCAAACATAATTGACAAAGGTTGCTTAGCTATCATGTTGTATGCTACATCTAAAGGGTCAATGACCTCAATACATATAAAATGCACTAAGAAATTGGCAATCACTTGACCCTTCACTGCTTTGAGAGAGCCATATATGAAATCAAAAGGACATAACTTGATTTCCCATTTGACTAACTTGCCTTGAAGAGCTAGGTGACCAAAAAGGTGATACAAAATATCAATTTTTTTTGTCACATGTACTTCGATTATAAGAAGATAATATTCTAATTTCATACAAGTATGGTACAAGACCAAATATATCTTTTCAATTAGAGGGTATCAAGACTCTATAATTGTGAGCAACCGACTCAAATAGAAAATAGCCTACTTAGTATTGTCATCAGCGTTCTGTGTAAGAAGAGCACCAATGGATTTTTTCGTATTGACTATGTACAATTTCAACACTTTTCGAGAAATTAGGGGCATCAACACATGCAGTTTTGCAAAATACTCCTTATTTCTTTCAAACACCAACTATTGCTATGTACCCTAAACAAAATTGTCAACATCCTTCAACTTAAGTAGAGTTGTTAAAGGGGCCATCTTCCCTATGAAATTGGCAATAAGGTTTCATAGATAACTAACCTACCCCATTATGCTTTGCAACTCCTTCGTATTAGATGGTCGGGCATTAATGATGGCCCTGACCTTGTTGACATCGACTTTAATCCCTTTGTTGTGTACTAAAAAACTTTAGAAATGTTCCACGAAAATTGCAAAAGCATACTTTGTAGAATTTATCTTTTAATGTTGCATTCACCAAGCCAGTTAAAGATCAAACAAATACAAATGTTGTTCGAAACTTTAATATTTGATCACAATATCATCAATATATATCTCCACAGTTTTCCTAATTAGATCATGAAAAATATACGTGGTGCCAACATTTTTAAATACAAACACCATCGCTACCTATTCATAGATCTCTAATGCCCTTGGGAATTGGAATGCCATTTTATGTATATCCTTGGGATTCATCTTGATTTGGTTATATTCCTAGGCATCATCCATAAATGATAAGATCCCATAAGTAACTGTTGTATTGGTCACCATATCTACCATTGACATAACATATTAATCCTTTGGAGTAGTCTGATTGAGATTACGATGATAAATGTACACAACTTTTAATTTTTCCTAATGACATGAATAATATTGGACAATCAATCTATGTATCGAGTTGTTTGATGAACTTGGCCTCCAATAGACATATCCTACTTAATGATTGGGAGCATTTCAGGTTTGAATCTTCTTGTCAGTTGCTTGTGTGTTTTCATCTATACTTTCAACAAAATAATTAATTCAACCAAATCTTGAGGTAAGCATGATGTTTCATGATTCCTAAGCAAATCAATCCTTGTATTGCTTAAGCAACTCAACCAATCATGATTGGTTCTTGTTGGACATGACAACACTCAACTTTATCGGTCTCACTATTTCTTCTTAACTCAATTTTTCCTATGTCAAAGGATTCATTGAGATGAAAATTGGTTCATCCTTCTGGTTAGGACAATTGAATGTTGCTCTCCCTTCAATAGGTGGCAAAATTGGAAAAATGGAGGAACATTCACCTTGCTCCTCAAGCAATTTGATGTATATTTTCAACATAAGAAGCTTCCAATCATTAGAAGCAATCATACATAGCCTGAGATTGACTATCCATAAGTAACCTTAGGTAAAGGCCATAAGTTGGATAAATCAAAGTTGAATCCTTGGGTGGTTAATTGACATGATGAAATCTCTTCTAGGGCCTTGGTATAAGAATATGACTCACCTAAAACAAATAAAATAATACCTTAGACGACTTAATATTTGTTTTAAAAGGGTCCTCTTCTACATCAATGACCTTGACCATTTTGCGAGTCCAAAACATTAATTTTTGATGTAATGTTAAGGGCACATAATAGTTTGAATGAATACAACCTCTTTTGAGTGATGAGGAACAACCCAGGTTAGCATCAACCATGAAAAAAGGGGTAGTTGATGTCATTGAGCCCACAGTACCTTGGTAAAGGCCATAAGTTGGATAAATCAAAGTTGAATCCTTGGGTGGTTAATTGACACGATGAAATCTCTTCTAGGGCCTTGGTATAAGAATATGACTCGCCTAAAACAAATAAAATAATACCTTAGACGACTTAATATTTGTTTTAAAAGGGTCCTCTTCTACATCAATGACCTTGACCATTTTGCGAGTCCAAAACATTAATTTTTGATGTAATGTTAAGGGCACATAATAGTTTGAATGAATACAACCTCTTTTGAGTGATGAGGAACAACCCAGGTTAGCATCAACCATGAAAAAAGGGGTAGTTGATGTCATTGAGCCCACAGTGAGCTCAACAACTATTACTCCCATGGTAACTAATGGTTTTCCTTGAAAATAAAATATTTTGAGGTTTCTTGAGATTAAATTGAAAGGCATCCTCCTGATTTGCTGTAATATATTACTCGATATTACGTTCAATACTACACCACCATCCACCAAAACCTACTTAAAAGGTCGACCATTTACCATCACAGTAATGTACAATGACTTCAAATGTCTCATCATGGCTTATGGTGGGTTTTTAAATACCATCAAAATGTTGACACTATTGATGCCATCCAATCGGGTTCATATGCAAGGAAATCATCTTATGAAAAAAAGTCAAATATCTTCTTGAGGAGCAAAATTCGCTGACAAAACAATAATGATCCCTTCTAAAAGATACAAGGGATCCTCATGATCATTGTTGAAGTCTTCATTAGATATATATATATATATATATATATATATGTCTCATCCGAGACATAATCATCCTCAACAACTTCCTCCAATTCTTTGTGACTGCTAATTAGCACCTGTGACCCTTCAAGAATCTCCATCGACAATGTATTCTTTGAAATCACAACAATTCTTGCACAACAAAAAAACTCACATGCATTTTACCCATTATTCACAACATGTACCTCAAAGTTTGTGATGGATAACTCTAACTCTACCATCTTTTTCTTTGGTTCCTCAACCTCATTTGTGTGATCTTCCATATATGCATGAAGTCCTCACCAGAGCTCTAACTCATTCCTTCCAGATTGAGATTGTGCAACCAACTAACCTTTCCTCTATTCATCAAGAACTGCTTCAACCTATTTGTCTAAGTCTTTGAGTAGAAAATATAGATGCCCTTGAAACTGAGCACCCTTGGTATCTATTTTTTGCTCACCTATCCTTACAAAATTTTCTATATGAGAACCAAGTAACTATTTTAGGTATATCTGGCTTCAAGCATCAAGGGATCCTTCTCAATCTTTGGGGATAATCATGCTTTGATTCCTCATTAGAGTTTATGATGATTCGAGAATGATCATTTAAACGACATTTTTCATGACCATTAGGGAGTCTATCACATTCCAATCTCCTCTTATATTGAGCCCTTCTTCATTAACCCCACCATTGTTGGATACGAGTAATCAACCAATGACCAGATGTGAGTCATGTATTTTTTTGAGAATTCTCTAGCCATTACTCTACTCTTGATGGACCGGCTCAGGACTTGATCATTTGACCTCTAACAAAAAATTGTTTCTATCTGTAGACACCCAAAAAGTTTCTCAAAAGATTTGATCTTTTAAAAATTTTGCATTTTTAAGAAAAAATTACGGTTTTGGGTCTTTTAAGGATTTTCAAATAAATACACCTTAAACGAACTCATTTTTGCACCAAAATTTTGTGGTAGCCTTAAAATAAGGGTAAATTATACCCCTCTCAAAAAATCTCATTTTGACAAAGAGCCAAAAATGACTATTTTGCCCTCAAGCCCAAATTGGAAGGATTTTGCCTTTTCAAATGATTTCATTCAAAGAAAGGGCGGTTTGAAACAAGTTTTAAAAGAAACAAATGAAAATTATAAACTCCCCAAAATAAAACGAATTTCAAAATCAAACACCTGGTTTTAAAATTCATTTCAAAAACCCAAATCTGGAGCTTTCGAAAACCCAGTTGCTGTAAAAGCTCAAAATTTTGGTTTAAACCCCGATCAAAATATGGATTTCTTAAACTCGGGCAAAGTCTCAATTTCATAAAGAGCCAAATGAAATAGGTGAAGCATGAAGGATGACACCTGATCAAGAAGCAGCCCAAAAAGTAGCTCCAAAAGCCTGAATGCCAAAGTAGCCTAAAAAATAGGTTCAAAAGCCCGAAGGCAGCACCCTGGCCTGATAAAAGCCAGGGTCAAAAGGCAAAAAGAAGGCCCAGACCCGATGCAGACTGCAAGCCCAGGGCACCCAAAAGCCAAGTCAAGCACATCCACCCAAGCAGCAGAAATCCAAGCCAAAAATGGCGAAAATAAGCAAAAATGAAGTCCAAAAAGGAGAGAAAAAATTCAGACGACAAAGTTGAGAAAAACCGAACATAAGACGGAGCGCTGATAAAGCTAGGGCCCACACAAATCATCCATCTCAAAACGCCAAGAAGGACTGCTCAGAGAAAATTTGGATCAGATTTGGACCATATATATCTAGATCCATATCCAAATAGTGTTTGGATTTGGATTGGATCCAAATAGTGTTTGGATTGGATCATATTTGAACCAAAATATCCAGATCTAGATCCATATAAATATTTAGATTTGGATTGGATCTGGTCATAAATATCCATATCCATATCCAAATAGTATTTGGATTTGGATTTAGATCCAAATCTCGAACCCATATCCAAACCCAAGACCCACCTCACTTGCCTATAAATAGAGGTGAGGGGGTCTCCAAAATGATTCACGTGAACTTGCTTGGGAGGAGAGAGAGTGAGAGGTAAACCTAGCCATGTTGGCTCAAGGGTGAGGTGGGTTCAAGCCTTGTTGGCTAAGTGGGCTGCAACCAAGGTGGGCTCGATCAAGGAAGGTTGCAACGAAGGTGGGCTCGATCAAGGAAGGCTGCAACCGTGGCATGGACGTGGGCTCAACCAAGAAGGACGGGCTCCAAGAGGTAGGCCTCCTAATCCTATCATAATCCACCTAACCCACATCACTAAACCTCACCCTAACTAGACTAAACCTAGCCTAACCGACTCAAATAAGGAGCCTAAGCTAAACCCCCAAAACCCCCTAGGCATTGTTCGACCCTGCTGCGCGCCCTGCGTTTCTCGCTACCTGCCTGCGCGCCCCGCCTACATCCCACACCCTGTTGTGGCACCCCTGCTGCGCGCCTAGCACCCAGCGCCCTAGCGCCAGCGCCTTAGTGCCGACCTGTTGCGCATGCCGATCTACTGCGTGCCCTACGCCCTAGCGCCAGACACCCTAGCCGCCTGCAGCACCGACCTGCCACCTTCTACTTGCCGTGACCTCCTATCCAACCGATTAGGATCAGCCACCCTTTGTTGCCATGACCTCCTATCCAACCGACTAGGGCTAGCCTTGCTTGTTGTCGTGACCCCCCTCTTGGCTGAACCTAGGTCCTCCTAAGTCCCAAGCCCACGAGCCTTCCCTAAGCCAAACTCTCTCTCTCAAGCCCACGTAGGGAGACCCCTCTTGGCTGCCCAAGGTGGACACAAGCCCAGGCACAAGCAAGGAGAAGAAAGCCGAATCACTTGTAAGTGATTAAAATTCGGTATTTACATTACTCCTTTCATATTCAATTCAATTTTGATACGGGGTTGTAATAATGGAGCGTGGTCTCCTCCCGAGATGTAATATTGGTGCTTGACACACAAGACACATACGTGCACTTAAGCCTTAGCTCTTATCTCGTACATGAAACACACACGTGCACTTGAGCCTTAGCTCTTATCTCATACACAAGACACCCACGTACACTTGAGTTTTAGCTCTTAATCGTACACGATTTGCATATACACGCATTGAGCTTTCGCTCTTACTCCAAAGACTCTAGTAAGAGCCGTGTGAGTTGCAATTTCATTCAGGTTGTTACTTTCAGCTGTGTGCGTTGTCATTTCAATTCCACACTTGCACACAAAGGGCACCCGAGCACTTGCTCAACACTCTCACGCACATTTTGGCCTTGGCAGCCCCTAAGATATAGAATATCTATATACTTTCAGCTGCGTGAGTTTTATGTTCAGCTGCGTACGTCTTTACATTTCGGGTGGTTCAATTTCAGTTGTGTGAGTTATCTTTCCATTTACACACCAAAAGCACTCACTCACAGTGAGCCTTTCGCTCTTATATCTATATCTCCCCTTTCAGCAAGTTAAATTTCAGTCGTGTGTGTGAGTTGTCTTTCCATTTATACATAACACACACGAACACGTTGAGCCTTACCGCTCATATATATATCTATATTTCCCTTTAGGCAAAGTTCAATTCAAGTCGTGTGCGTGAGTTGTCTTTCCATTTACACACAACATACACGAACATGTTGAGCCTTACAGCTCATATATATACTTATATTTCAATTTCGGCAAGTTCAATTCAAGTCGTGTGAGTTTGTCATTTCAATTCTACACTCACACACGTGTGTGTGAGTTGTCTTTCCATTTATACACAACACACTCGAACACATTGAGCCTTACCGCTCATATATATATCTATATTTCCCTTTCGACAAAGTTCAATTCAAGTCGTGTGCGTGAGTTGTCTTTCCATTTACACACAGCACACACGAACACGTTGAGCCTTACCACTCATATATATACTTATATTTCAATTTTGGCAAGTTCAATTCAAGTCGTGTGAGTTTGTCATTTCAATTCTACACTCACACACACGTGCATTGAGCCTTTCTGCTCTTAATATAAGTATATCTCCCTTCCGCAATTTACATTCAAGTCGTGTGAGTTGCTTTTAAGGTTCGGGTATTTCCCCTTTAGCTGGGTGAGTTGCACTTACGTTTCGAGTATTTACTTTAAGCTGGGTGTGTGAGTTGCTTTCAATTCGAAACTAGCTCACATCATATCAAACCCGTGAGAGTTCGTGCATCCTTGCATTTGCGTATTTCAAAGAGGATACCCCGCACTATGCTCCAACTCGCTAATATAGGCCACTTGCAGCACACACATCCGGCTTAAGATAGCTTAAAAACTCAAAGACTTTGATGCGGATAACCCCGTAAATAAAACCTGCAACTTAGGCAAATAATCCTCATACTCGCTTTTCTTTTCAAAAGATAAGGTTTGTTTAAAAGATCGAAGTTTTCTGAGCGTTGGAACTATCCCTTGAGCATCGGTTCAAGAAGGTTTCAAGCGAAAAGATCCCGCTTTTCCACAATTGCCTTTCAAAAGTCAAATATATTTTCAAAATCTTCGCTAGTTTGAGTAAGTTAGCTGACACGCCCTAAAAGCGACAGACGCGAAAAGGCTTGTTTCTGGTCTTGTAAACCAGGAGCAAGAGAATTTTCGTGCTTACAAAAATGAGACATTGAAAACCAAACCCAAAAATGTTTGCAAAATGTCAAATTCATCAAAAACCTTTGAAATTTAAATCAAATTCAAATTAGGCCTTAAAAGCTCGCTCGATTGAGGATAGTCCTACTCTGGGACCCTACACCCATCAAAGGGTTAAAGCGATCCGAAACCCTATACCCATCAAAGGGTTAAAGAGGTTCGAGATCCTACACCCATCGAAAGGGTTAAAGTGGTCCGACACCCTATACCAAACAAAGGGTTAAAGTGGTTGAAACGGTAAAGACTAACTCACGAAGCGAAAGCAGGTCACCCGTGCAAACAAACACTGGGAATGAAACTCAGTTGTTTTCAAATATATCTCAAACAAAATGGTTTTAAATAATCAAAAGAAATATTTGAAACCATGAATATGAAATCAAGCATAGGATTCAAATCCGATTCAGGGACAAAACCTCAAATCAAATCAAAAGAGGATAAAGATGAAGCTCGCCGAAGATCCTGAAAGAAGGCATAATGTAAGGGCCAAAAAGGAATCAAAGCATCCCAATCTGATCTCAAAGCTTTAACAAAAAGGCAAAGATCGAGGTCATTTACCAAATGTGGAGCAAGACGAAGGACCTAGTCTCGAACGGGCTAAGGAAGTTGAAGCCAAGATGGGCTAGGATAAATCAAGAGACTAAGGTCAAAGGCAAAAGACTCGATTTATAATCAAGTCGATGTGTGTATTGAATTGAAGACATGAACCAAGCCAAGACTCGATCAAATATGGTACAAGGCTGCCCCAAGTTGAACTTAGTCGACTACACCAAATCAAGTCTAGCCGATCATATTCAAAGGCACTTGACCGCCTCATACTAGACCAAGTCACTTGGCCGACCTAGCCACATGGGGCTGGGCTAGTATTGATCAAAGGGGACCATCAAGAAGGCCCACATGAATGCCTTGGGTCTAGCCAAGAATTGGATCAAGATGGGGGCTCCAAAGACCCACCCAATCCAAACCGTGGAAGGCTCTAGGCCTTCCCCCCTTGAGGCCTATTAAAAGAGACCTTGGGGCTGAGTTTCCAGCATTCACAAGCATTAAAAGAATTGAAGGAAGAGTGGAGAGAGCCTAAGAGAGAGAGAGGGAGAGCTGCAACAAGAGAGAGAGAGAAAGAGAGAGAGAGAGAGAGGAAGAGAAGGGTGAGGAGAAGGAAGGAATCGAGCCCTTCCTACCTCACCCACATCCGGTGCCCACTAAGGTCCGATTGCAAGGTTTTATTCTCAATCTTTACTTACTTCAATCTCTTCTTATTCTCATTCAATTAAAAGGGGTTGTATTAATGAAGCATTTTTCTCCCCCCATGATGTAATAGAGTAGTAATGTTGTTCATTTCATTCATTTACATTCACGCGTACTACATGTTTGATTTCAAGTTTCTCTACATCTCTATATGATATACTCTCTTATATCTTCTAATATCCTCTATGCTTAAGTTATAAATATATTTCAACTCATTTCCCTCCAGTCATTTGCCTTAAATTTGCTGTGATTAGTCTTTTAATTTCGGACAAATGCATCCATGTATGTTTTAAGCACAAAAATCTATTTTCAGCATCCTGCATGCGTATGATGTTTTATTTTTTATTTTTGTATCTCTGCTCCAAATAATCTCAAATTTACACCGAATCTTCACACACAATTCCACATATGATAAAATGTTCATGAATTTTAGGATCGTGCAGCCACGTAATTAAAATTGGGGAAGATCGAAAAAATCCATAGCCAAATTTGTCAAACCTGTATTTTGTGTACCAAAGCTTGGGTAATCATCCCATAACTCTGTCTATAGTGAATCAATTTTAGTGAAACTTATCTCATTGGAAAGTTGACATCCATAGATTTCTAACAAGACCAAGTTCATAAATATCGGAGCTCTATACACCGAGATACAAATGTTTCTTTAAACTTTTGTATTTTATAACAGATCAGTTCCGAGTGCTTGAGTAGAAGCACATTCTTGATTTAATACTGCACAATCACACCACATAAAAATATAATAAAAATAGTTTCATAATCTCCACATTTATATTTTGTCACTCTAAAATTTTCGTGAATTTTGGAGATTTTAAAACTGTTTAGAAAACTCAGAGAACAAGTTTTAAAAATAGAATCAGTTTATGTTTTTTGGAACTTTGAAAATTTTTCTTTCATAGGCCAAGTGCACGTTTTTTGTTGATTCAATTTGACTCTAAAGTAAATTTTGGAAACAGACACCTTGCTCAAATCAATCCTCAAAGCATCTAGGCTGACTCTTGAGTACCAGTTCAAGAAAGCTTAAGACGAAAAGATCTTGCTTCCCCACAATCGCTACACAAAGTCAGAAAATATAACTTTGCTAGTTTAAGTGAAACTAGCTGGCACGCTCAAGCACGACATAGTGTGTGAAAGATTATTTCAAGTCTCTACATAGACTTTGAAATAAAATTTTTACATCTACACTATCTCATGAAATATCTAACGAAGTTAAGCTATTTTGTACTCAAACCTTAATGATTCAGGGTGGATCTCGACGATGCTAACGAAACATCGATCTTGGCCTACTTTTCTCTCTCGAAATGCGAACAATAGGCCACCATACCAATTGGCACAGAACAACTCTTTGATGACAAAATTGGCCATGTGGCCTTAGATAAAACCTCAGACTTTATCGCAACTCCAATGGGTGAAACCAGTGATAACTTCGGGCACCTCCTTGAGTTTGGTATGTGAGGTGACTTAGCAGATGAACATGCCTAGGAAAATCCCGTTCCTCCACGACTTCTAACTTTTCACCTAATGTCAAGTGCTTTGGCCTTATTGGATCAGGAGACTTGAGTAATGGTGATCTACTTCCCTTGCCTTGAACTGATTGAGTCTGTTGTCCATGTTCTACTATGATAGTACATAGTAGCAAAATAAGACTATCTTCCACTATAATTGGTATAGTGGGATTGAATTTGTATCCGTCCCAAATTTCTTGTGCACAAACTTAAGATGTCCATCCCTAATTACTTGCTATATAACCAAGCAAAACACATTTATTTATGCCATGCGAAGATATGTTGTGCCATTTACAGTATTGTGGCATCGTTTTGAGCTCATCTCGTGATGGTATCAAATGCCCTTTGACAAACAAATTTGTTGATCTTTTAAAAGTAAATAAAATATCTAATTGACTTTTGAGATATCAAAAAGCTATGGTTCCTTCTCATTAGCTTCTTTCTCCTTTCCCTTTGAGAGTCAAAGAGCATTACATTATAGAGATAAGTAGGTCCTTGTGTTAACTTGATATCCATGACTTTAATCGAGTCAGACTCATCATCATTATCTTACTTCATATCTTTCAAGCAAGAAATCGAGGCTTGACATTGATTACGCATTGAGATTTTTCGTTTATTACCTAATGCATATGGGTGTTTAGAATGTATTTGACCTTTATCGCTCAATTAGCCAATTAGACTAGAGTCGGGCAAAAATGACCTGCTAAACCATTCTTAATCTCTATGCATAGACAATTTCGTGATAAAGCCATATATTGAGCCTTAGTGAATTACATCTGGCAATGCAAAATTAACTCATGAAAATTCTCAAAAAAGACCTCTATAATTTACCTTACTTTTTGGTGAAGATTCACCAAGTCTATAGGTGTTGGTTGAGGATGAACCATATTGTCATGCTTGAGAAACACCTTTTGCATCTAATCCTATATTGGGATTGATGTGGGCTTCAATGAAGTGTATCATGCATATGCTTGACTCATGAGGGAGGACATGAAAAACTTGAGTATGTGAAACTCACTATCACCAATTTACTTGCACTTGAGAGTAAACCGAATCAAATGCTCCCCAATTATTTACCATTTTGTCTCAAAAAGGTAGTAAATTTAGCCTTAAAACATCTCGAGATTATGCAAGCCTATCTACTCCATCACTTTAGGTCTTATGATCCACCTCATTGTTGGGAGTCAGGAGCTCAATCCCAAACACATTTCAAACCAAGTCAATAACCTCATCGTGGTTTATTATTGCATCTTCTAGCTCTAGAGGTTGATTCAACATCTAATTGCATAATGTAAACTAGCGTTGTGCTGGTGGGAATAATAACTGGTGAGGTTAAAATGGTAGTACTTTAGTTTGATGTGCTGAATGAGGTGAGGGAATCAGTGTCCCAAACTCTTGTGATTGTACCTGTGGTGGGAAACCCACCCCTATCTATTTGATAATCAGAAGGAAGAAAATTAGATAGTGGGTATACTCTCTTTTCTTTTGTTTGGCCCTTTAATAATTGTTGGAGGGCTTCACTTTGTTCAGGCCATATGTATCCTTCCTTTCGTTTAGCAAAGTGAAGGAGTTGAGTATTGATTCCTCCTCTTCAAATTTGGAGGTCATCTTGGGTTTTTGTGAATGATGAGATCTCCCATAGACCCTTGGTTGTTTGCCATGGGAGGAGCAAGATTCTACCGCATTGGCCTCTGCTCAATGTGGTGATTTCGCGCTCGATAATTACTTCCTTTTAACTTCCTTTTGAAGGAGGTGATCCTATTATCTCGGCTTTTCAAAGAGTCTTTAGAAAGTCGTTTTGAAAAACGACTTGTAGAACACGAGGCTCGACTTAACACCTCATAAGAATCCCTTGAACTTGACATTATTTGAACTTTGAAAATTTACATATGAAACACAACACATGAATACTGGAAGCTGACTCAAAATATAGACATGGCAAGTTCCAGTTTGAGTCCTAAACTGGCAAAAATATTTAAAAATTTTAAATTTAAAAGAAAATAAAGAAAGCATCAGAACCAGCATGGGTTTCAATTTTGGGTTCCCATCCCATGAAAAGTGAATGGAAAACAGAACAAGATGGTCCCTGGTTCCGGATCTAGTTCAATCCAATTCCCAGCTCAGTTTGGTTTCGATTGGCACCGCCCAACTCGTTCCAAACGAACCATGTCTATTAGAATGTATTTTACATGGTCAATACCATCCAAAGTGACACAAGAGAGTATGGTTGTGCTAAAGTTGTCCGGCTTTTGACACCAAGAAGAATCGATACGACACAAACAAACACGAAATTGCCATCCCTAAAGGTAAATGAGTGATGGTTCATAAATAACGCATATAAATCAAAAGCACCCAAGGTTTGCCTCCAAAGCCAACCCAAATTTAAACTGTACATACAGAGGTGGGTGATGCCCTTACTTTAAATGGGTGCGGTACCTTCATCTTAGCTAACTCGTGCGAGTCGCTCACTCCCACTGTCCTCCAGGCAGTGCCAATTTAAAATTTATGGGAGTATTGGTCATTGTATCAGTCAAGCATCAAATCCGTCCGAACGAGAGGTCAAGATGAGCACGTGAACGCAATTATAAATGGGCGAGGCCGCGCTCTGAGTCACGATTTGAACGCGGGGCTCCCGCTCGCTGTTGATACTCTCTGTTTCCGTGCCTGAGGTTCGGATCCGAGCCTGAGTTTTTGATTTCGGTGACGCGCCACACCTCTTTTTAACGGTTCTTTTCCCTCTCGCACCCTCTCTTCTTCGCTCATTCACGATCATTATTAATATACTCTCTCTCTCTCTCTCTCTCTCTCTCTCTCTCTCTCTCTCTCTCTCTCTCTCAAGGGTTGTCTGCACAAGGAGATGTCGTCGTCTTCTTCGTTGAAGGATTTCCATTGTCCCCGTTACGCCTACAACCGAAAGGACAAGTCTCTCGGCCTCTTGTGCCAGAAGTCTCTCTCTCTCTCTCTCTCTAGATCATTTCTTTTTCGATCTTTTGATTTTGCCGTGTATAATGTTGGGCCTTATATAGATCCGGGTTTGTTGCAGTTTTCTTGCCCTGTACAATCGGGAAGGAGTCGATTTGGTGGGTTTGGATGAGGCTGCTAGCCGACTCGGTAAATTTCAGAGTTGGTGGTTTCTTGTGTATTATGTGTTTCATGGCTGATCTAGTCTTTATTTCGGGTTGGCAGGTGTTGAGAGGCGCCGGATCTATGATATCGTCAACGTTCTTGAGAGCGTTGGGGTAAAACATTTTCTGCTTGTTTCCGTAAGTTTGATAATTTGGTTCCTAAACAGACGGTTATGCCTGGGTCATTTTCTTTAGGTTCTTTCCAGGAAGGCGAAAAATCAGTACTCTTGGAAGGGATTTGGGGCAATTCCACATGCTTTGGAAAAACTGAGGGTATGGAGCAACATTCTCCTCTCCTAATTCCTTCTTTTTTATTTTATCGAATTTTGTTTCTTGATGGGAGTGAATTGGGGTCGAAGGCCGCGGATCTGTCATACAGATCGTGCAGATGGATTTCTTATGGTTGATGCATTTCTTTATCTGTTTTTGATTTGGTGTATTGGGTATACTATAGGAAGATGCCACGCGAGAGGCATTTAACAGCACATTGCCAGTGGTTTCAGACGATGTGAGGGTAAGATTTTCTTTATTGGCTTTTCAGAGAAACTTTTTATGATGTTATTGTTTAGTCAAGGTGATAACGATCTATACCACCGATGATGGGGATGGATTTCTCATTGCTGATGCCGGGTTTTCAAGTTTCTTGTTTGGCTCTGCGATCTGTTTCTCATTCTTGATCTACTTGGTTCGATCGCAGGAAGATGCAGTAAGAGAAGCATGTAATAGCTCCCTGCCAATGATTGCTGATGATGGAAGAGTAAGCTGTTTACTTGTCATCTGTAGACATCCTTAACTGGTTGTCAAGTGATACAGTAATACTAAATTCTCTTTCTTCTCTCTTTTTACTCAAAACAAGACATCTGATGGTGAGGAGGACGAGAACTCATCCAACCCTAATAGTCAAGAATTTCCAGTGAAGTGTAGCCCTAGCTCTGTTCTTCTGCAGCCGGGAATGACAAATGAAGGTGCACCAAAAGCAAAGATAGGTACATTTTAAGCAGTGTGGGATATCTGTGAATATATCGGTGCAAGATATGCAAGTTTAATTTGAGGCCAATGAGCACAACAAGCTGTCTTGTAACGATGACGAAGCTCTTTTCATCCATTAAGTTTGAAGTACAATCGATATCTTTCATCTAACAAGATGAGTAACCCTAGTTTTGTTCATCTGTGCGGTAAGTATTTATTGTTTTGACATGCCCATGCATCTAGGTTTCCCTTTTGCTGAAAGTGAAATAGATGATACGTTGTTGAAGAACTGTAATACCGTTAAAAACATTTTGAATATGCTGCAAATGATTAGAATTTCATCAGCTGTACTTAAGGGCGTGTTGGTATGCAGAAGGTAGAAGAGAAAAGTCTCTTGGGTTGCTCACACAAAACTTTGTCAAGCTCTTTCTGAGTTCTAAGGTGGAATATATTTTTTCCTCAATAACCAACATCGTGTACCTATTATGTGATAATCATTGCGATGGTATGGTTCAGGCGGAAGTTGTCTCACTCGAGGAAGCTGCAGCTCTGTTGCTTGGTGAAGCTAACGATTCTTTGCAACTGAGGAGTAGTAATTCTTGAACAACCTCTGCCTCCATTTCCATTTTCCTTCAAAAGCACTGCTCATTTTGCAATTATGAAGCAGTTGTCTAGTTTGTTTTGATTTTCAATTTTGTGTCTTGCAGCAAAAGTAAGAAGATTATATGACATCGCAAATGTTCTGTCATCCATGGATCTCATAGGGAAGGTAAAATTAATATGGTTGGATACAAGAAATGAGAGCTATATCATTTGCATCATTCAATTATTTCTATTATTTTCAGACACATCATTCTGTGACCAGAAAGCCTGCATTTAGATGGTTGGGTGTTCATGGAAATTCCGAGAAGAAATCTGATCCTGTTAGCTTGTCTGATGTGTCTAAGGAAGAGAGTGGGAAAAGGAAGTTTGGAACAGAACTTTGTATCAACGAAAACATTGATGCAAAAAGGAACAAATTGCTACCAGGACTTCAAGTTCTTAAACCAAGGAAAGAAATCACTATGAACTTGGAACTTAGCAATGGGAAAGCATTGATACAGCCACAACCACAAAAGTGCTACGGAAAACAGCAGGATCAACAGAAGGAGAATATTCTGCCAAAGGGTTTTGTTTATGGATCTTTTTCCCCTGTTTGTCCATCTCAAGTAAATGCGGACACTTCAAAGAGGTATCAGGATTGGGATGCATTGGCTGCTTCATTTCATCCTAGGTACAAGAACCAAGGTAAGATTTATGAAAGTTTGAAAGTTCCTTGTTTGAAGATTATATTGCATCCATTTGCATAATAGGTGACATGTTTCTTGTACAGATTAATTGTATTTAGCCGTGAGTATCATTCATGGTAATATACTAAACAGGATAACACTTGTGTAATCTGTCTTCTAGGATCTGCTTGCTAGTTGATTCCATAATCATTCCTTTCTAGAATCTGGGCCTGGAGAGAATCAGATGATCATCAATGCAAAAATCTGGAGTTATATATAAGATTCAGCTATATCTTGTGAAATCCTGATCTTTGACCCTGTATTGGTGACTGGAGAGTCCATGTCTGAGTTTTGCATCTTACAGGGGCATCTCTCTCTCTCTCTCTCTCTCTCTCTCTCTCTCCTTATATTTATGTGTGTGTGTGTGAATTCTTGCAAAAGTCTACAATCCAAGTTTATATAACTCCAGAAACCCTATTACTAGCGCTGTGTCTTGCATGTGGTTGAACGCTGAACGAGGAAAATAACAAGGTGATTTAAAACATTATAGCTTATGTACAACATGCACATACACGATAAGTGTTATTAGCACCTGTTATATACAAAAAGGTTTACCTTTACATACATATAATGTTAATTATGTTGATAATGGTTCATGTAATATGTTTGTCTAGTTAGTGTCTTATCAAAGTCTAAATAAAGGTTCTGTCTAATGTAGTAAATGTCATAATTAGACCCAATGGATCTGGATCAGATCCATTGGGAACCGTGTCCTAAAGTTAGGGGTAATTGTATCTTTTAAATTAGATTAGGTTTAGTATAAAGTCTGAGATTACTTAGGGTGTTATTATAATGAAAGAAAGAAAGAATACGGCCGCCCAGAGAAGGGGCCGATTCAATGAAAACTTCGATCTTATCAATACTACTTAGTTCCTTGATTTTTATCAATGAAATGAATTGATTGAAACTAAGATGGTATCAGAGCGTAGCACGCAGAAATTGCAGTCAGCAGAAGTGTTCTTCGTCTCTAGCAATACACGTGGAAGTTGCGGTCAGTCAAGGTGTTCTTCATCCCTGAAAAAAATCAGGCAAGTTGACATTAGCCTCTTGAATGTTTGATGAAACAAATAATCGGCATTGATTTATCAAATAAACGAAGTTACAGTCAATTAAAGTTGATCGTGAGTGAATCAACCAATTGGAATTTTTCTATCAATCATATTCCAGAATCAGACTATTGCAAGGGAACAAAGAAGATTTTCTTTTCTTCTTGAATCAAGACAGTCAGTGTTTGAATTTCGTCTGATTAAATCAAATCAACTGGTTGTTGATCTTGCTGATTCGAATATCACAAGGGAATAATGAGTACATCCACGTCGTTCGCCATTTTACATCTGCCATCTTACTGCTAATCAGTTGCAGTCGCCACTCGCCATTCTCTGTTTGCCGTCCACTTGGTATCAAATCAACTGGTACTATAACTTGAGGGCTAATATAACTGGCCGTGTGATTTCAGTAAAGAAAACCTACAACAGAAGTGAGGATTATTGGCAGTAGGTTAAATACATTAGATATAACTGAAAAACGTGTATTGCTACAAGGTATTAAACACGTAGGAATCTCAATTCTTCTTAATCCTCATAGATCTCGATTAAGATGGATGAAAGATTGAAGGAAGAAACTATGTCAACCACATCTGGACAGGATCAAAAGATTGAACCATTCCAAATTACAAATATTCGCCTAGATGGATGAAATTATAGGGAATGGGCTAGGTCTATAGAGCTCGTCTTAAGATCCAGAGAAAAAACATCTATTATCAGGAAGACCTCACCACCACTAGAAGGAAGCAGTGCAAAATATGAACGGTGGGAAAAAGAAGACACCCTTGTAAGTTCATGGTTGATCCAGTCTATGAATCCATCTATCAGCAAGACTTTTATGTATATGGAATCGGCCGCAGAAATTTGGACTGCAGTGGAAGAGGCATACTCTATACAGAAGAATATTGCAAAAGAATATGAAATTATTAAGAGGATCAGAAAATATCATTAAGGAACCAGATCAATTAGTGAGTATTATGGGGAATTACGTGAATTCTGGAATGAACAAAGATATATTGTAGAAAATAAATGTAGTCATTGTGTCAAAGAAAGAACAGCGGAGTCTGAAATTAGAAAAGTATTTGATCTGCTATAGGGAGTTTCATCAGAGTATGAATCTATAAAATTAAACATTCTAAGCAAGGAAGATCTCCCGTCACTTGGCACAGTATACTCATTATTGCTAAGGAAAGAAGATAGAAAGAATCTTGAGAAATGTGAACATATACAAGTTGAAAAATCTGCATTTGTTGGTAGAGGACAGAGCAATTATCAGAGAGGAAGAAACTCCTTCAGAGGTAGAGGAAGAGACAGGAATCAATATTATGAGGATAAAAGCAAACTATAGTGCACACATTGTGGAAAAGGAGGACACACAAAAGAACAATGTTGGGAGATTATTGGAAAACCTCCAGAATATAGAGATTACAGCAGGAAAACCTCAGAATATAAAGATTATGGCAGTCATGTGGTAACTATATCTGAACCAAAGGTTGAAATGAATTCAATAAATGAAGTGGCAGAACTAAAGAAGCAAATTGCAGAAATTGAAGCAAGGTTACGAGATCAACCTTCAACCTCTTCATCAAAAGCAGAATCAAGTCCACCTACCTCATACAACATAAGTGGTAATTATTCATCTAAAGATTCTTCAACTTTTCCTAATTGGATCATAGATTCAGGAGCTACTGATCACATGGTAGGGAACAAGTCTAATCTCATGCAGTATGAAGTGAATTCAACTACTCAGTATGTAAAAGTAGCAAATGGTTCTTTAATTCCCATGGCAGGAAAGGGAAAAATTCAGAGAGACAATCTCATACTTAATTCAGTGATATATATTCCAGAGTTTCCTGTAAATCTACTTTCAGTAAGTTCATTGACTAGAGATATAAATTTCTACAGTTACATTCTCTCTATATGTCTGTGTTTTTTAGGATTTGAAGACGGGAACTACGCAATGGACTATACATACTACCTGGAGACCAAATTCAAAAACGTCAAAGTGCTTTGGCAGTTAGCTCTATTGAAGATGAAATAAAAATTTGGCATAGCAGATTAGGACATTTACCTGTCTCAAAAATAAGAGAACTTGTCTCATTTCCAATTCCTAGTGATGTGATAATTCAGTGTGATGTGTGTCAAAAGGCAAAGCATCATCGAGTGACTTTTCCTAGTAGCGAATCAAGATCAGTTATTCCTTTTGAGTTGATACATTTTGATGTTTGGGGACCATGTGTAATTCCTTCTATTGGAAATTTTAAGTACTTTGTTACTTTTATTGATGATTACTCCCGACTTACCTTTGTTTATTTAATGAAGTCTAAGTCAGAAATATCTTCTATCTTTCCTTTGGTTCATAATCTTATCAAAACTCAGTTTGGTCATACTGTGAAGACACTCAGATCAGATAATGGTGGAGAGTATTATAATGCACAGCTGGACTCATATCTTCAAACTCATTGTATTATACATCAAACATCTTATGTTTACACTCCACAACAGAATGAATTAGCAGAAAGAAAGAATCGACATATTTTGGAAATTGCTAGAACTCTTCTTCTTGAACATAATGTTTCAAAATATTATTAGCCGGAAGCTATTCTTACAATAGTGTACATTATGAATAGAATTCCAATTGTGACTCTTGTAGGAAAATCGCCATTCAAAGTAATTAAACCTAAAGATAATCCATTCCATCTTATTCCCAGAATATTTGGCTGTGTCTGTTATGTGCATGTTCATCAACAATTCAGAGATAAGTTTGATCCAAGGGCGATTAAATGTATTTTCATTGGATACTCTTGTACACTGAAAGGATATGTATGTTATGATCCTAATTCTCATAAAAGATATATTTCTATGGATGTAACTTTTTGAAAATACTCCATACTACAAGAATTCAAATGATAATTATGATCATATCGTCAAAGAATCAGTTGTTCTGCCGAGATTCAGTGGGAGTGAAGAATTAGAAAAAAATTCACTTGCAGAGACAGATCAAATTCCAGGAGACAGCAAGATACAGGTATACAAAAAGGGGGAGAGAAATATTTTTATGCACAAACAAACTGAGATGATGAATCAAGGGGGAGGAATATTATCTAATCCAGATGACAGTACAAAAGAATCCCAAAATGAAGATATAGATGACTCATATGTTCCCATAGCACTCAGAAAAGGAAAGAGATCATGTTGTAAGTATCCACTTTCTCAATTTATATCTTATGATCGATTATCAGAGGGCTATTATAACTTTGTGCTAAAGGCTGAGATGTATCAAATTCCAAAAAATTACTTTGAAGCATCTAAAGACGAGAAGTGGGTTGAAGCTATGAAGTCTGAAATTCAAGCATTAGAAAAGAATCAAACATGGGAAATCAGTGACTTACCTGAAGGCAGGAAAGCAGTCTCATGAAAGTGGGTATATACAATTAAATACAAGGCAGATGGTTCGTTAGAAAGGTACAAGGCAAGACTTGTTGCACGTGGATATAGTCAAGCATATGGAATTGATTATGAGGAGACATTCGCACCAGTAGCGAAACTCACATCTATACGAGTTATTATCAGTATTGCAGCTCAAAGAAACTGGGTAATATGGCAACTAGATGTAAAAAATGCTTTTCTACAAGGAAAACTCAAAGAAGAAGTTTATATGGAATTACCATTGGGATATCCGAACCCAACAAAAAAGGTATGCAGATTGAGAAAGGCCATATATGGATTAAAACAATCTCCAAGAGCTTGGTTTGAGAAATTCAGCAGAAGTATTATTGACTTGGGATATAAAAAGAGTGTAAGTGATCATAAATTGTTCTTTAAAAAAAGGGAAAAATTAACATTACTATTAGTATATGTGGATGATATTATTGTAACAGGTGATGATACTAATATTGAAGAAATTCAGAAATTGAAGAAGAACCTTCATCGGTTATTTGACATTAAAGATCTTGGAAGGTTACACTATTTTTTGGGCATTGAAGTAGCCTATTCTGTAAGTGATATCTTTCTGAATCAAAGAAAATATACATTGGATCTTTTGCAGGAAGTCAAGATGGAAAATTGTAAACCTATATATACTCCAATGGATGTAAATCACAAATTAAAGCTGGAAGATGGAGCTGAAAGAGTCGATGTGACCAAATATCAGAAATTGGTTGGAAAATTAATATACTTGACCATCACACGACCAGATATAGCATACGCATTGTGCAATAGCTTCAGGCATATGTGAGGAAAAATGGTTGAGATCTTTGCTGATGGAAATGAACTTATTCACTGCAAAACCTATACCTATATTTTGTGACAGCAAAGCAGCAATACAGATAGCTTCAAATCTTGTATACCATGAAAGAACAAAACATATTGAAATAGATTGTCATTTTATTTGAGATAGTGTACTCGCAAAGGAATTTCAATTGCAACATGTGCAATCAGGACATCAATGTACAAACATGTTGACAAAAGTAGTTACCAGAGATCTACTACAGAGATTATGTGGCAAGTTGGGTGTAATCTCTATCTTTCACCCAACTTGAGGGGGAGTGTTAATTATGTTGATAATGGGTCATGTAATATGTTTGTCTAGTTAGTGTCTTATCAAAGTCTAAATAAAGGTTCTGTCTAATGTAGTAAATGTCATAATTAGACCCAATGGATCTGGATCAGATTCATTGGGAACCATGTCCTAAAGTTAGGGGTAATTGTATCTTTTAAATTAGATTAGGTTTAGTATAAAGTCTAGATTAGTTAGGGTGTTATTGTAATGAAAGAAAGAAAGAATACGGCCGCCCATAGAAGGGGCCGATTCAATGAAAACTTCGATCTTATCAATACTACTTAGTTCCTTGATTTTTATCAATGAAATGAATTGATTGAAACTAAGATATAATCCTCAAGATGCATTAAACAACTGAAATTTTTAACTATAGCTTGGTTAAGAAAGCCTTGAGTAGACCTGCCTTCTTTTCAATGAATTCAACTGAATTAAACCCAATGCATGCTGACAGATTGATTCTTCTGAGACAATGTGTTGACTCGGGTTCCACTTTGACTAGAACTAATGTCTGCAACTAAAATGTGCTAGTTCTGTGTTGGATTTCACATTGTTTTCAAAATCTGCATCACTTGTCTTTCTTGTACATGTCCATATTTATAATCTACTGACACCACCTGACGATAATATTCTTTTGTACATTTCGGTTGCTTCATCAAGATTGCCTGCCCAGTCGGCATCAACTCCAGAACGGATATAGCTGTTGAGAATTTGACATAGCGCCTGTGCAATAGCAATAGGGGATTCTGGTTCTATGATGAAAATAAAAGAATTTTGTATAAACTCCCCAAAGCATATCATTGCTTGCTATGCCCTTGCCTTTTGGTGCGTAGCTATTCATTGTAAGCCTTTCCTTGTTTGGACCTTGCTGTTAATGTTAAGGCTATGTCATCGAAGGTGCTGCCAAATGGAAGGATGCTATCAATGTCAAGCAATCATAAATTAACGATTCATTTCAAGATCCTGAAGTTCTCTTGGCTGGTTTCAGGAGATGAGAGTTTATAGTTATGTTGCATATATGCTTGCTCCTCTAATTGCATGTGCTAGTGAATGCTTGCGCACATTTGAGCCTGCATTCTTCTCTTGCAAAGTGCCAAAATAAAGTGTTTGATTACTAATTGCAGCACTTAGCAACCTCTTTGCTCACTATCTCGAGGCTTGGCAATCATGGTATGCACAAGTGACAACTGGAGGGGCTCACCAATCCGATCTCCATACTTCCCAACTTTAGTACCTGGACACCAACATATGTCTATCTGGGACTTTTGTACTGTATCATTATTTTGTTCATTGGCATCTATCTAACGGCCATGATATGCTCCTTATTGATGGCATTTCATTGGTATGCAGAGATGATGATTTATTTCCTTTATCTAACTACATGGTTTCAGTTAACCTCAATAATCAGGTCCTGTTTAATTCCTTTTTGCTATTCTAGCTTGAGATGAGCAAACATTGGGTTTGCAGACTGCCCCTATTTGTAAGGATGTTTGGAAGATTTAATCTCTTGTAATGCCTGGTTGTCCTTGGGAGATCAAGTGTGGATTTATAAGCATATTGGAACTTAATTTACGTGCTGTGTGTGTGTCCATGCAAGCTGGATTACTTTTTGCTGCTGCTGGAACCTGCATGATTCATGCCCAGTGGCCACAAACAGACCACCCCCTCCCCCCAACACACAGAATGATATCTGCCCATTGGTGCAGCTCATCCTGTCTTGTCATTGTCATCATTTCATAATTATCAGTATGGGAACATTTCCCATTGGAGCTGCAAGGGAACGTGAATTCCTGTTTGAGCTTGCTGGTGGGTGTGTATCAGCTTGCAGATATACACCAAGCAGTTGGAGAAGAATACATGCAGTTGAATTTAATGAGATGCCTAACTACTTGTTGAAGTTGCAGCTTGTTTTGGCTTTCCCCAAATGATCAAACGAGCTAAATATGAACAGTACATGTTAACGAGACTAGTATGAAGAGTCTTTTTGGTTCATTGAGCTCATTTGCCAGCTCTAAATACACCATCTATGATTGAAATGCTTATTGCTGTTTTGGTTGTTTTGGCGCTTTTTAGAATGTCCTACTCTAGTGCAGCCCATGGCAACGTAGTATTTGTTTGGAAGAGTTTAATGGGGTGTAATAAAGCTTCTTTTCTAAGGATTCTGGGGTTGCACCGACGCTCATCAGATGCATGCCTCTTAGAGTGTCTCCAGAAAAGAACACTATATAAGCAATTGCTGCTCGGGGCAACATTATTGCATTAGTTTCAAGGTTTAAAGAACTGTAACAGTTTTCCTAGAGGAATCCAACAAACATAATTCACCTTTTGGAGACTTCATCAGAATTTATCCGCATTGCATCTGCAATGAAAGATTAAGCATTGATATAGCCTCCCCATTTCTATAATTTGCATAAATGTCAATCGATGCTACCACTCTATCAAACTTGTCACAGAGACTAAGGATTGATGTCTACGGGATGGGCTCTTTTCTTATGATACGCTGTTAATCTCAATATCGAGAAGTTTTCATTTGCTGCACTGTTTTAATCTATTCAACAACAACTAAGCCTTTTCCCATACTAGACGGGGTCGGCTACATGGATTCTTTGTTTCCACAGATCCCTATCGTGTGCCATGTTAGCAGTTAACTCCCAATAAGCTAGATCATTCTTTATTGTTTCTTTCCAACACTTTTGTGGTCGTCCTCTACCTCTTTTAATACTTTCCAAATTTAGTTTTTTTAACCTTCTTACCGGTTCTTCTTTTGATCTTCTTTCTATATATCCAAACCATCTTAAACGATGTTCTCTCATTTTATCTTCTATTGGTGCCACTCCTAATTTGTTTCTAATAACCTCATTATGTATACGGTCTTTTCTTTTATGACTACTCATCCATCTCAACATTTTCATTTCTGTCACAGACATCTTTTGTACATGATGATTAACTGCCCAACACTCGGAACCATAAAACATGGAAGGCCTAATTGCTGCTCTATAATATTTACCTTTTAATTTTAATGGTATTTTCTTATCTGTTAATGGCAGGCCTATCTATCCAACCTCATTAACTCCATTTCTAATAACCTCATTATGTATACTGTTTTAATCTGTTAACACCAAAAAATTGTTTCATTATGTTTGATCGTGTATTATACTAGCATTTGATTAAACCAGAAGCTCAATTTTATAATAGTTTTCTACCTCTGGAACACTTGTATTATTGAACGCTGTGAGAGACATGATAAAGAATAGATTAAATGGGTGGGGAAGTCGTGGAAGGATCATACCCTTCACTGGTTCCCAAGATACACAATCTTGTCACGAACATACCTAACCCCGCAAAAAAGAACTATTCGCATACTGGATGATCATTCCAACATGTGCTCAAATCATACTTAGACTGGCAATTTCTTATAATATTATACTAAAAATGCACATTTAAAAAAATCACGTCATAATGGAACAGTCCACAAAGCATGCACCACTTAATACAATTCGAATATCCTCACGTATTTATAGTGGTTCCTCTTCTATGACATTGGATAGATAGTGCACCTATTTTTTGTAGCGTAGACATGAAAAATGTTTGAACTCTGAACCATAACGGAGACAACTCCAACCGACATAATACACCTCGAATGCTCCTTTAACTCTTACATTGTAAGATAAATCGTAGGCTTAACTTACCCTTCTCGTTGAGTCGCATTACTCCTTGAGGAGGCATAATCCTCGACCTGAAACTCTAAAGGCATGGGATCACAATCCGTGTTACTCTTGTATGAAACCTATACTACTTTAATTCATTGTTGTATCATAATCATTCTGTGTTGAATGATTTTTTAAACTATCGTGGGTCTTGTCTTGGTCTCGTATCAGACTAATTCCAATGCATCTATCGGTGCTGAAAATCCAGGCAGTGTAGATAGCAATCTGAGGTGCTCAACATTCGGCGCGAGCTGGCTGTTATGTAAAAGGAATCGAGGTGCGATGGTTAAAGATAGCTAACAACAAAAAAGAAGATTGATACTATCTTCACAGAGCTAGAGCAGCGGGAACGAGGTAATGGAAAGCTGAATCTGGGGAACATGCCGACGGAAATGCTCACCGCTGCCTTAGAAACTCTATAAATGAAAAGGGCAGAGAGCCGTCGAGGCATCAATCACCCAATCCTTCCTCGCTGTAAATGAGATTGTCGTTATCACTCTTGTAGGTACCATCGATCACCATATCACAATCTACTCGAGCTCGGAGTGTCAAAGTTACTTGGGTATGCTCAGGCATTTCCAAAGACTTGCAACTGTGGCTTGAGCTTTATCCGAATCCTCCTAGAGCATAGGCGCTTACAATCCGCGAAAGCCAACCAGGAGATTACACTAATGCCACGTGAATTGAGTCGTTCTCGACAACAACAGAGACCTTGGTGCTTAAACTTGTCGGCAGACTCTGCACGTAAGCTGTGCAAACAGATAAAGATCTTCGTTTGGTCACTATTTGGCTGGAAAACTAATTTGGAGCAAATGGGGTTCTTTTTTTGCCATCCAAACCACTGCCATTGAGCTACGGTTCACACAAATTTAGTGGAACTCTTTCTTTTTTTGGTCACGGAGGGAGGACAAAGCCTAATGCGCATGCGCATGCACCTCCCTGGTAATCGAACTCGGCAACGCAGATTGGGAGTTGGCGAGCACTGCCATTTGAGCTAACGCTCGGGGTCAATTTAAGGGAACTTTGATTTCCTTTAAACAAATGCTGTATGGCATTGAATTGAGAATTATTTCTTGCTAAATCTGCTGGTTTTCAGCCCTATCTTTTCTTTTCTTTTTTGTGCAATTTAAGTCTCGGGGTTTTGGGTCTCAGTATTAGGCAACAAACAAGCGAAAGCAGTCATTTGGAATATCAGCGAAATTCACACTAGCTAGACCCGATACGTTACACATGTACAGAATTGAACCAGAAGTTGGATCCCATAGAGTTCACCTAGATTGGATCTTACACAAGTTAAAACCGGGAAATGTAGCTCCTCTCATTTTTTCACAACTTATATTGTATGGAATCCCATGCTGATGGAGTTCTATTTCAAAAGGGTATTACAATTCATACACCGCTTTTTACTAAACAACCACTCTTTTTAATTTCTCTCTCTCCATTCTCTCGTTGTGGATATCCTTTTATCAAGAAAAACACGCATCACTCTTCAAACAGTTACGTGTCACCTTTAAGCAGTGATGTGCTTCATGCATGTCTATCATTTTAATATAACACACTTTAAACATGTTTCATCATCAATCATAACAAAGACACTTACGATGCATTGCTCCTCAAATAGTGACACGTCATGCACTCATTTGCCCCTTAAGCAAACACACTTCAGGCACATCTCGTCGATGGCTATCAGTTTCTCCCTTCATAAAAAACATTCATCGTAACCAACGATTAGGATTCCAATTTCTATCGATTTGTTGTGAGATTTATATTTAAATCAAGATAGAGATTGTGAATAAAAGAGAAAAAAGTCCAAAAGAGATTGAGAGAGGTCCATATTGAAGATCAAAACATCATTCATGAAAGTTTTAAAAAAAGAATTGAAGAGGATAAGACTTTTAAAAAAATCGAACGATTGAGGGAGACAATAACATTAAAAGAGATTGTTGGAAAAATAAAGATCGAAAAAGGTTGTTAAGAATAAAGGAGAAACTGACACATCATTGAGAAGAGAAAAAATAGTGAGGAAGAAGGAGAAACCGTGACAGAGAAGAAAATTTGCAGCAAGGGTAATTTTGGCTTGTTTTTTTTAAAAAGGATGCATATTTAGTAAAAAAGTATATAAATAGCAATTATGCTTTAAAATGGCACTAAACTTAAATCAATGCTTTTATGATAAAATGTCAACCAATTTTGCTTTTGACGGTCTTGTCAGACTGGTTTGGTGTGATTTCACTGGTTCACGCTTCAAGCATCAATAGGAGTAGTTGTCAATATTTTATTACTTCCTTTAAATTGGTATAATGTAAAGAGAGAGAGAGATTGCTATATACTAACATGCTTAAGTGTTAGTGTATTCAAATAAATCTCTCAACTCTTGAGATGATTGAGATTTAAATTTGAAAGTAAAAATATATATTATAAGTACATTTATTTATATATAATTTTTGTTTTTGAATTTAAATGTTATTCATTTGTCACCACAAGTTGGATGGTTAAAAATTATTTTGACACCTGTTTGAGGTCCTCTTTCTCTATTTTTTCTCATATATATATATATAATGACCCTCCAACCACCATGAACTTAACTATAGTGGTACCTCTAGGCTTCCTTTATGAAATACTCGATAAATTCTATTGTAAGTCAAGGCCTTCCTTGTGAAGACAACCCCTTGCTTGTAACGTTGTGCTAAGTTTCTCCAGCTAAGTTGTACATAGCCAACGAATCAGTTGTCATTTATTGTGACAATAATGCAGCAATTACTCTAATCAAGAGTGGAGCTGACAACTCCAAACACAAGCATATAATGGTTATGAGAAAGGAAATATCCATCTCATACATACCAACTGAAGATATGTTGGCAGTCCCCTTGACAAAAGGCATAATAGAGGATCTTTTTTCAAATCATATTACAAACATGGGTTTGAGATATGGTCCGCCTCCGTTTCTGCCTTCCGAAGATGACTTCAAATGATATTTTGATAAGAACAGGGTCTTGGACGTTCGAGATCCTGGGGTGTGAATCAGATACAAGAGTTGTTGTGCCGGGCTCGACGTGTGCTCCGGTTTCGGGCTCTTCTTAGCTCTCCTGGTCCTGTCTGGATTAGGCCAAGCTGCTTCGGGGTTTCAAAACAAGTTTTAAAAGGTTTTCAAAAGCTAGATTATATATTTTTGAAATACAGAGTTTAAAACATATGTACAGGGTTGTCTGGAAGGCTCCTGGGTTTCCAGACTCAAAATGACCCTTTGGGGCTGCTTGTACAAAACCAGGCAACGGGTAATGATTTCAATGGCAGTCGTAAAATGACATGACTAGAAAAACCCTACAAAAGTGGGAGGAACACTAGTATATCAGACTACTTGGCTCGAATGGCTAAGTGGGAGATGTTAAGTCGAGAAACTGGCCATTCTCAGTAATTTCACCTACGGAAATGGCTAGATCGGCCATCTAGCAATTTCTCATAGAGGTTGTTATAGAACGAGTCTGTAACAACCAGATAAGGGCTCCATAACTAAAAGCTCAATCTAGATATACGGGAGGAGGAACCAGGAGCTACTCTATAAATTCAGAGCAGCGCACAAAAAAAAATATTCAAGCGAAAACAAGTAAAAGTGTCCTTGGAAAATCTGGTTGTGAAAAACCAGGAAAACTCATAAACCTCTTATTTTATTTTATTTGTTCTTACTAAACGGAACGCTGAAGGAGAACGCCAAAGGATCAAACAATCATCGGAAAAGCCAGATCATCCTACACAAATAAGGCTCAAGCGATAAATGCAAGTCTACAACAATCTTTTGGGGTATACTATAGTGCCTTCAATGCCTAGGTCGATGAAGGTTGACTGTAATGTAACAGATGACGATGTTAATGAGACAAAGGTCAAAAGAAAGAACAACTATCTCAAGATGTTACAAATGGCTAACAGTATGGAAACTGCTCCTAGTGTAAAACTGAAAATAAACAGATCTCTGATTATGGATGTTTGTCCCCTTTCTTCAATCTCTTTCGTCCCTTTTATATAGCTCTTGAGGTGGCAGCAGGTGAGCCGTCCTTAACTTTCACTGCCCAACTCCAGCTTCCCACCATTTAGTTTCCGTCATTTTAGAGCTTTGAAGATAGGCTTAATCTACTTTTACGTGTCACTTGTTAACTATCTTAGTGTTTTGGTTCCTCTGTGTAACTGGCCAGCTCTTTCCTGTTTTCAGGTTCCTCAGATACTACCTATGTTGCTTTGATTTTTTATGATAACAATATCACAAGATGAATCAAGTGTTTTTATTTCAACTGTGCGAATCAAGTTTAAATGTTAGTAAACATGCCTTTTGAGAATTTGTATAGTTGTACATGATTGTATTTCTCTACTTTGAAAGAAAGTCTTATTGAACTTATCACTATTTACTGGTCCAGTGGACGAGCGAGTTCATCTTACAGGACTACATTAGAGTTATCTATCTCAGAGCCTTATCACTAATTGTCTTCAGGCATAAATTTTACCTTTCTACAGTTTGAATATTGTCTACCAAAAAGGAATTGCATTCAAGCAGCATTTCTTTTTGGATAGGCAATATATAGTTAGGCAGACCTCTATCATATTACAAAAGTATATACATGATGTGGATAAGGTCACTACACAGTAGGTACTTCCGAACAAAACACTATGCATTGCAAATTTTAAATAAGATGCATTACCGCAAAACAAACAACGAAAACATCTGAGATGTCAATAAAAAATGTCCATCTAGGCATAGTCCCTCCTGCTCCTACAATAGAAGCCAGAAGGTGTCTTTCCATCAACCAGTGATTTGCTCTATTCTCTACTTGTGGTTTACGACACTATAAGCACATTCATGCCTCTTTTTTCACCTTTCAATGGTTCAGACCGGCTGCCTTGTTTCAAGTTGGTTAGCAAGCTCTTGCATCCTCAGTCAGCTTGCCTCTCTATGAGAGTGCCTTGCCTCTTGTTGCTTGACGAGGCCATTTCATGAGCTAGTCTTTGCATATGTTTTGGAATGCCCTCTTTTTGTGCCTTATTGTTGAAGAACCTCTTCTCCACTGAAACAGAAGGATTGCTAGTCCTTTTATTTGCCCCTCAACAATCTTCTTTCCCTCGCCCAAGGTCATCCTACATCCTTGGGAACAACATTTCATAAGGACGCTTGCACCCATCGAATTAGTGAGCCACCACCAAACAGAAATGTTGTTCAGCTGGTTGTTTTTATCTTTAGAAGGAGTTGGCTGCCACTTATGCTGCATGGATACGAGTACGGGTACGGAGTACACAATTTTATAAAAAACTAAGGTACGGGTACACCACTATTAAAAAATTTAAAAAATTTACATATATATATATACACACAATTATATAGAGCATTCTATATTTTAAAGAGCATTCTAGTGTTTGAGAATAATTTTATTCTAACTATGAGAATGTCATTTATATTCTTTTTCAAAGTAAGAATAATTAAACAACAAACACATACCAGAAGTCGTCAATTGAATCTGCAAGGAAAGATTTGAAACTAGCATAAAAGGTGATCCCCATCATTACAGTGCTTACCATAAGAGAATCAAGAGTCCTTGAAGAAACATCATTTCAAGAATATCATAAATCAGAATAATGAAGTCAACAACATATAAGCAAGACCAACATATGCAAAAAGAATTAATGAAGAGATAGAGAGACCTTTGTTAATCACAACACCAAATGAAGCAAATTCAAAGCTATGCATATCTTGGTTCATCAAGAGAGAGACTAACAACTTCAAGAATTTCCAACCTCCTTCAAATGGATCCCATTCATCTCCACCAATGTCCCACATTTTAGTCTCACCCTCGTTATAGTTCTTATTCTTCCTTGAGAGAAGACGAAGATTTGTATGGACAAAAACTAAATCTTCAACTTCTTTGGGATTTAGCCTATTCCTTTTCATGGAGTGGATAAAGGAATATGTGCTCTAATTCCTTTCACAACAAGAGGAAGAGGAAGGTTGTGAAAGGAGCTTCAAGGCAATGGTTTGAAGTTTGGGGATTGATGCTCCATACATGACCCACCATTCCTTTGGTTTCAAGTTCCACCTATCTTGCAAGCAATCAAATTGGCTAAGTTCTTCTTCACCACTTGAGAATTTAACAAACTCGACGTTGCTCTCGCCTTCTTGAGGATCAGGAAAGTAATCCTTTAGGCATTTGTTTCTCCCCATACAAATCTCATTGTCCTTATGTGGGGGACTCGCTTTTGGAGCTTCCTCAAGCCATTGTCTACAATAATACCTATTATACAAAATATAAATTATGATTACTATAATACAAAAACCAGTAAGTACATCTAAGAAAAAGTAAAAGAAACTTGGAAGTTAATTAAATTTACCTATGATTAAGTGAATGAGCCAAGCAATGAAATGGGTGTGCAACTTTATTCCATCTAGAAATTAGGATGTTATACACCACTTCATAGAAGGATGAATGTTGATTCAACTCTTTTCCTCATGTTGATAGATTGCTAGTTTCACTTGCTCAATCATACAATCTTATTTCTCATAAACCAAATGAAGGTTTGGCTTATCGATATCACAAGAATGAAGCATTTCATAGATGGGCTTTGTAAAGCTTAGAATATAATCAACTTTATCCCACCAAAGGTCATTCAAAATTGTTTCTTTCACAAAGGCAGCCTTTTGAACATCATCTTCTCTATAGTGAGACCATTCTTCACTAATGACCATAATTTGGAGACCATGCTTAATAGTTCTAAACCTTTTAAGCATTACAATGATGGAGGCAAATCTAGTCTCAAGCAATAGAAAGTAGCTTCAGATGTACAAATTGATTATACATGGTTAGCCTCATGGAATGATTCATGATAAAATTCTTAATGAAAAAGGCATCATCAAAGAACAACAAAGAATCCAATGACACTCAACATAAACATTCTCATTATTTGGTTTATTTTTAGGTGCACAAATATTTTTCAAAGCAAGGCTCAAGGTGTGTGAGTTTTCTCTTTCTGCAATAGTGTAGTCCTGATAGCATTGTAACTAGGTGGAGTAAAACCTGAAATTGAGGTGTTAGAAGCATATTTGAATGCACTAACATAGTAAGGGTTTCTAGCTACATTAAAAGGCAAACTTGCAGAGTAAAATAATCTTGCTATTTCACATGTCAAGTGATCCATTGCTTCATTGTTAAATGCTTTTGCCAATTGGCTTTCACCTACTCTTTTTCTCTTACTTCCATCAAACGATTCAAATGTAGGTGGATTCAAACTTGTACATCCAGTAGGTAAGGGAACTTGTAATTGTCTAACCTTTTCATGTGCTTTTCTCTCAATTTGTCTCATCTCTGAAAGATATTGACTAGTAACACCAGAACAAACAACTATGCCATTTTCTTTTTCCTTTAATATGTGACACTTCACTCTAAAATAAGAACCTTTGTAAGTTAAACTATAGTAGTTACACCGCCAACTTGCATTTACACTCTAAAATAAGAACCTTTGTAAGTTAAACTACATTATTCCTATAACTGCCCAAATAAGATCAATACATAGCAAGTTCAGCACATAACAAGTGAAAAGACTCTCATAAAAGAGATTCAAGAAAACAAGACAACGATATATCACTTGGTGCTTCACTACTTTGTTTGTCATCTAATAAGCTCTGTCAAAATAGATGACAAACAAAGCCCAAATTAAGAAAAAACATTATCTCTTGGCCCACCATGAGCTATTTGATTTCATTGGAGAAGCTCTGCCAGAATTTGTTGCAACTGAAGGCGATGAATTATCGTTTCCATCTGATAGGCAGAGGGAACTTGGATTTATGTTTTCATTCCCTGTCAAACAAATGTCACTGGGATCTGGGACACTCATAAACAAATACAATACCGAGTCAATATACATCACTGATTCACTATTGTACCCCAATCAAAATAGGTGGAATTCAATAAAAATAATACTAAGACAATACCAATTCACCATATTAAATCCTAAGCCCCAAAAACCAGATCCCAAGAATTGAAAAGGTTTTACTAGAATTCAATTCAATAGAAACAACTAACAAAAACTAGTAGTACCCCAATCAAAATACTCGATCTTACCCTAAAGTTCGAGACAAGTACCCCAATTAACACATACACATACAAGCAAACACACGCAGAGAGAGCACCCCACAATTGTTCTCAGAAAAAATTGAAAGAAGCCCACTTACGCTTGGAGTGATCAATGACGCAATACAGAAAGAAGCACACACGTATGATAAGAAATATTTCATACAATACGGAAAGAAACCCTCTGTTATAACTTATAAATGATGGTTGAGATGGTCGGAAATCCACTTACGCTTGGAGTGATGCACGAGATGGCCAAAAGCCCACTTACGCTTGGACTTAGAGTGATGCAATATGAAAAGAAGCACACACACGTATGATAAGAAACATTTCATACAATATGGAAAGAAGCCCTTTGTTATAACTTATAAATGATGGCCGAGATGGTCGGAAATCCAAAATACACTTATGCTTGGAGCCTTGGAGTGGTGCAGTAGAAGGAAGACAATACAAAGGTAGATCAAATCAGAGGACAAAACCACCTCCAAACAGGCATAAAGAGTGATGCATCGATCCTAGAGGATGGAAGATGTGGCTTAGGAATCTACATCATCAATTTGGAAGACAACTACAGGAGATTGGAGCAGCAGCAAACAGGAATATGCAATACTTTAGAACCAAGAATCGCAGAAGCTTTGAGTCATCGGTCTACAGAAAGCTTTGGAGTTGGGGCCTTGACGCGGATCGTATGTACTCTTCTTCCTGTTGCTGCTTGTAGAAATGGATTCAAAGGAGTTGTATACTACTCTCACCCATGCACGAGATGGCCGGAAGCCCACTTACGCTTGGAGTGATGCACGAGATGGCCGAAAATCTAGCAGGCCAGCTGCCGGTCGCCGGTCCTTAGGGCATGGAGGATGAAAGTGATGCACGGTGACTAGAGAGAGAGATGCATGACATAACGAGACACACGCACAGGATTACTGGATTGGGGATAGGGCTTCGGCCTTTTAATTTTTGGTTTTGAATCGGGTTGACCCATTCAGATCTGAATGGGTCAACCCGATCCATATCGTACCCAGTACCAGTATGTGCCGTACCCAAATTTAGGTACGTGTACCGGAATACATATACATGTACCAGTACGCCATTCATGGTATGGGTACGTACCAGCCGTACTCGTACCTAATAGGTATCGGATACGGGTACGCCACCCAGAATGGCGTACCCATGCAACATAGGCTGCCACCAAATGGGCCATAGTTTTACTCCGTACTCCTTCCTGGTTAGCCAAAGAAAGCTCAAATGACTACCATCAAAACACGATGTGTTCATAGCTCACTTTATTGAAAAGTTTAGGAAGATCTTAGACATTGCTACTATTTGTTACTAAGCCGAACACAATTAAAAGCAATCAAATGTGTCCGCTAAAGGATCAATAAGTACAAAATCTATAACTGATGAAATCAATCTGACTAGTGACCTGCCTCCATTAGAATGGCAAATAACTACACTACAAACCACTTATGTTGTTGGTTGCTCAAATCTGCCCATTTGTGAGGCAATCACCTCCCAAATCATAGTGCTTATTCATGCCAGCGTACTTCAAGGTTTACCATTTTATGAATGGACCTAGTTTATTGCTCTTATTTGTTGGCTCAAGGGATAACCACCTATCTCATTGATTTATGAAGGATACCTAAGCCAACCAACTCAGGGGGCAGTCGCTTCAAAAAATTGTGGCTAGTTGCCTAGATTCATTAGGGAGGCAACCCCGTGGGGTTACTCATATCCATGAATAACCACCCAACATTAGACGGTTCCATTGGCCTTCTATCTTACTTGATAAAGTCGGCAAACACTCAAAAGATGCAACCCAATAACTATGTCATCTTAGCTAGTTAATGTAAACACTATAGGTTACAATTATAATGAAATAGTTGGTGCATTGACACATGCGACTCAAAAAGTGTATGACTAAATGAGATACTTATGTAGAGCGTTCTCGGGAAGGGCATCTTAGCAAGGGAAGATTATATGCAAGCAATCAATGATTTTACTCCTTGGTATGGCAACTCATAAGATTACATTGATGATGATGGATTTGACAAGGACTCCATAATCATCGGTAATGAAATGTAATAAACCGAGCATTGCTCGTCTCGATATAACCAATTGGGAGGCTACAATAATGAGATCAACTCAAACTATGTAGCTTTTAAATATTCACAGTACTTTCCTAGAAGTAGAATTGGTTGATAAAGTCACATGAATGCTTAATACGAGTATTTCAACTGAAGGTTGTAGGAAGGCGAAGTTTCAATGCCAAAATTTGTATAGGACCCAAGGAGCCACTTTGAGGATATTCAAGGAGAGGATTAATGGGCCATTATGGAAACCAAAGCACTATTATGATAAAGTGGAACAACAACAAATCATTGGAGAAGCTAAAACATTCCCTATGAAAGTGGAGGAGCAACCAGGAATAACATAGTTGCTTGTAGTCTTTCATCAATTCGTAGTTGTAGCTCTTCTTTTTTAGTTGTTAGAAATTTATCTTTTATTCTCCTTCACTTTTCTTATAAGTTTGGCCTTCTTGCATCTAGTTGCAGGATCAACCCTACCATCGCCCACCCTTCAGGCATCTTCCTTGAATTCAAAAGTTTGTCAAAATCCATGTCCGGGCAAATCTCTTTGATTTTTTTCTTTCTACGAAATTTCTAACAGACCAAGAACCACACAAATCAGAGTTCGGATAACCGAGATATAAAGAAAATAATCTAATCATCTCCCGGGAGGCCATAATGCAGTTGGTTCTTATTGAAATGATCGAAAAGGTATCTATATCTTCTTTTTAAAAGTCAAAATTTATGTAATAGCAACAAAAAGCATATCATGTGAAGATACTTGATATGAGCTACTAACAGAATCTCAATATAATTGGAAAATCACTAAAAATCTAATGCGTATCAAAATAATTGTTTTTTAATTCTTAGATAGCCTTGGGTTTCTATTTTCAATGCATCAAGATTTTCATTTATTGGAGTTGTAGAGAGAGAGAGATGACCAAAATATTTGAACCCTATCAAGTTGCCGAAATGCAACCCGATTTCCATTCCAATTTTGACTTGAAGCTGAAGGAGCCCTCCAATTTGACTTTAGTTTGTCACAAAAGTTGGTAGAAACTCCTGAGAACTACCTATGCCTATGATCTTTAGGCTACTTGAGTCAATGAGGCCTAGGGACCCACATCTTGTCCAATCCCGAACAATCACTTTAATTGGTGGAGGTTATAGCTCCCTCGTATGCCGGCACCTGAATGATTTGGAGCAGAGTTCGGATGGAAGTCCAATAAGCTCATAAGGCTTCATCCAACTTCTCATGCCACGTCCTACCCTTCTCTAATTTTTTTCTCAATAATGCTTATGAGAGTCTTATTGGTGGCTTTGGCTTGGCCGTTGCCTTAAGGGTAGTAGGGTGATGAGAAGTGGTGAGTTATGCCATACGTGTTACATAACTTTACCATTCTCTCATTCTTGAAGGGGGTGCCATTATTAGACACTAGGTCTTTTCGAACTCCAAATTGAGCCAAAATATTTTTCCTAATGAACGCCACTACATGTTGCCCCCGAACATTAGTCAGGGAGGTAGCTTCAACCCATTTAGAAAAGTATTTAGTGGCTGCTAGGATAAACCTATACCCGTTTGATGCATTTGGAAAAATTGGTCCTATGATGTCAAATGCCCACATGGTGAATGGCCATGGGCTGACCACGAAATGCAATGTGGATGACGGGATATGAATGGCGTGTCCATGCACTTGACATGGGTGACACTTCCTAACATGGTCATGACAATCCTGCTTTAGAGTGGACCAAAAGTCACCATCTCTAAGTATTTTCATTGCCATCATGTTTGCATTTACATGCCCTCCACATTCTTCATTGTGGAATTCATGCATTATAGGCCTAGCCTCCTCAAGGTCGACACACCAAGATGCCAGTAAAACTCTTTTTTATAAAGAATCCCTCTCAAAATCATGTATCGGGTTGAAATCTTTTGAATAAAAGCTTTGTCTTTAGACGAAGCAAATTCTGAAAATCCTCCATTTTCTAAGAAATCTTTAATGTCTTGAAACCAGGGTTTTTCAGTAGAAGTTGGGTTGTTTTGACAAATCTCCAAATCGTGAGTGAATGGAGTGGGTGAGTGCCATATTTCCAAGGATCGAGTTCCCAAAGTGTGATCGACCCTTAGGGCTGAGCCTAAGGATGAGAGGGCATCGGCTATGCCATTGTCCTCTCTTCCTACGTGTGTGAGTGTACACAATTGGAACGACTTGACCAGCTTGGTGACCAATTCGTGGTATGAAAGAAGTTTTTCATTTTTGACTTGCCAAATTTTCAACACTTGGTTTATGACAATTAAAGAGTCTCCAAAGACTTCAATGCATGATGCCCCTAGAGTTTTCAAAATTTTCAAGCCTTGTATGAGTGCTTCATACTCGGTTGTATTGTTAGAACATTCAAAATCTAGGCGAATAGCAATGGGAATTTCTCCCTTTTCAGGGGATATGAGGATGATTCCTGCCCCAACCTCTCCTTGGTTTCGTGCCCCATCAAAGTGCATCTTCCATACTTGGTTTTCATTTAAGCAATTTGCTAAAATGTGGTTTTGAAATTGATTTAGAAAGATGCCCTCGTCGGGCATTTCATCAAGTGTGGGATATGAATCCTCTAAGGGGAAATCAACCACATAGTCATCTAGGGCTTGCCCCTTAATGGAAGTTTGATGGTGGAATTTTAGGTCATACTCTATTAAGAGAAGCTGCCATTTACGTAGCCTACCCGTGAGGATAGATTTTTCAAATAAATGCTTGATTGGATCAAGCCTAGACACTATCCAGATCTCATGATCTAGGAAATAATGTCAAAATTTCTGGCAGGCCCATACCAAGGCCAAGCACGTCTTCTCCATGGCTTGATAGTTTCTTTCATAAGCCAATTGAGCTAATAAGGCATCCAAAGCAGTCGTATGCATAGAAATGTAAAGTAAAAGAGGTTTTCCTTTCTTTGGAGGGTTCAAACTAGAGGATTAACCAAATACGCTTTTAATCTTTCGAAAGTTTTTTGGCAATCATCGTCCCATATAAATTTCACCCATTTTCTCAAAAGCTTGTTGAAAGGTTCACATCTCATAGCGAGGTTTGAAATAAACCTTCTAATTGATTGGAGGCGACCTTGGAGGCTTCGGATTTGAGTTAAATTGGAGGGTGGAGGCATATCTATGATGGCTCGACACTTAGAGGGGTTGACTTCAATGCCCCTTTGGCTTACAATAAAACCTAAAAGCTTGCCTGATTCTACTCCAAAGACGCACTTTTGAGAGTTTAGTTTTACTTTATAAAACTTCAGTCTTTCGAAAACTTTTTGCAAAGATTCGATGTGTGTGCAACGGGTTTTTGATTTCACTAAGAGATCATTCACATACACTTCTAAGAGCTCGTGAATTTGATCGTGAAAGATCGTTGTCATGGCTCTTTGGTATGTGGCACCGGCGTTTTTCAAACCAAAGGGCATGACTGTATAGTAGTATGTGCCCCAGAGTGTGGTAAAGGTAGTTTTAGCCTGGTCTCTTGGGGCTAACTTGATTTGATTATAACCCGAGTAGCCATCCATAAAGGAAAACATTTCATGATTTGCAGTGCTATCGACTATCAAATCACTGTTTGGCAAAGGGAAGTTATCCTTTGGCGTGGCTTTGTTCAGATTTCTAAAATCAATGCAAATTCGAATTTTCCCATTGGATTTTCAAACTACAACAATGTTTGAAAGCCAATCAGAATACGCAATGGGTTTTATAAAACTAGCTTTAAGCAGATCTTCTAAACCCTCTTTCACTTGAGAGTGTATCTTCGGATGAATCTTTCTAAGCTTTTGTTTTATGGGTTTCGACTCTAAATCTAGGGAAAGACAATGCTCTACGATTTTTGGGTCTAGGCCCGGCATGTCTTCGTATGTCCATGCAAAAACGTCAAGGTAGGCTTTCAAGAATGCAATGAATGATGCTTTTTCATGCTCATGAAGACGTGTGCCTATCTTAACACATTTTGATTTTTCTTTACTCCCTAGGTCGATTTCTATGAAATCCCCTCCTACAGAATTCGAAGGTTTTTCCAAATCGAGAATTTTGTTAAACTCGGGTTTGATCCTCCTCAGGGAAAAGGGGATCCTCCTCCGTGCTTTGATCATTCTCGAGAATTTCAAATCCTAGAGAATTTGGATTTGATGCATGGTTTTTACAAATACCTGGTTTTAGTTTTGGAGTTTTTACAGGTTTTGAAGATTTTGGTCCTTTTATGAAGACGATTTTTTCTTCAAAATTCTTGGTTTTTTCCAAATTTCTACCAGGAGCTGTTATGTACAAGATTTTTTTGGTATTTTCACAAATTTTCAATGTTTTTGGTTTTTGCAAATTTGTAATTTTTTTTGCTTTTTGTTTAAAAGAGGGGTCTTCCATCACACCTACGAAGAAAACGCCATGAATTAGTCTCTAAACAAGAGATCTAAACCGTAGGTCTCGGTTTTAGTAGACTTTAGGGCACCCTTGACCCAAATGGTCATGGGTGGTGGCTTTGGGGGTATGGTGGGGATATATCCTATCCCATACCTATTTGGATTTGGATTTGGGAAGACAGGCTCTAGACGCCCATTGTTTTTGGTCCCTAAACTCTGATAGGGCATGTAGCCCATGTTGAGCAGCATGTTCCAAGGTTTTCTTATTTTAGAAAACTCTTTGTACAAAGGATGACCTTGGAACTTGCTGTCATCCATGGCATGCTCAAAGGGTTTTCGGTTTAGGGTTTTCTTTGGAAACCTTGGGAGTTTGGATTTGCCTAGGATAGTCACAATTTTTGGGCCAGCTTTGGGCTGCCCCTTGACGTACACAAACGTCCTAGGGTTTTGAGGGATGAACTCGTAAGGTTCGTCCATGGATTTGATGGGGTTGGCTCCGTAAGCCTTTTCACTTGACAAGCAAGGAAAGTTTTGAACTTCCCTTAGCTGTCGGTGGCTCTCGCCCAGGATTACCACGATTTCATTTTCGTGGGGGATTTTCACACACCTATGGAAGGTGGATGGCACAGCACGAAGGCTGTGTATCCAAGGTCTTCCTAGAAGTAGGTTGTACTGGGGATGTATGTCTAAGACATTGAACACCCCTGCGTGGGCTATTCCCCCAATTTCCATGGGTAACTCTATAGCTCCCAAAGGTTTTGACGTATTTCCATCGTATCAAGTGATAACGATGGGGCTCGGGTTTACAGAAGTCAAGGTGACTCCAATTTGACATGCCACGTGCAATGGAAGGATGTTGAGACCTCCTTCCCCATCAACTAAGCACCTATCTATAGGATGGTGATTCAATACCACCTCGATATGTAGGGCTTGGTTGTGGGTTTCATACGGTCTTTCGATTTCGTCTTCCGAAAACACAATTGGTGTTTTTACACAGACGGGTGCAACTAGGAATGACAAGGACTCAGGAGTTATACTCGAGTTAACCTTGGCTCTCTCTAAGATTTTTTCTAAAACTAGCCTATGCCTAGGTGAGGTTTGTATCAACTCTAGGATGAACATGTTTATCGAGATCTTAGAAAGATGATTTTCAAAATCATATGAGGTTAAAACGTTTTTACCTTTGTCCGTGATTTGCAAAACCTTAGGAATGCATGCTTTTGAAGGGCCAGGAATACTAACCACTTTTTTAGCAGTTTTTTCTAAGTGTTGGGGTTGATAGATCCTCCCGGATCTGGTCACCTCCCCTACACTTTACCTAAGGCTCGCTCCTAAGTTGGCGCTATTTATGTGCTTTGGAGCACCCAGAATTCTTAAGACAACTCTAGCCGGAGGCGGGACTCTAAGCACTCCCCGAATTACTACTTGGGTGACTTTCTTATAAATGATGAGAGATGGTGGACAAGTAGTGAAGCTAGAATATGCATGCACAAAACCTTTAGAGGTTGCAAAAGCACACACCTCTTTTCCCTTCCCGCTGGTACTTTTGTGATTGGGGAAGGGTTCTTTGAGCACAGCTTGGGTAGGCTCAAGTTCTTCAGTGACCTGGAGCCGGTCCTGCTTGATCAAGTTTTCAATTTTAATCAAAAGGGAAAAACATTTGTTCGTATCATGGCCTTTTAGCCGATGATACTTACAATATCGGTTCAAAAACCTCCCTTTTGGTGGGGTCCCCTAGGGAATTTCTGGGAGTACTACCAAGCCTTGGGCGAGTAGGAGGTCTAGGACCTCCGAGACAGGTTGCCCCAGTGGGGTATACTCCCGTTTTTCAAAGTTTTTTTGAAATTTTTCATTTTTTTCATTTTTTTGGTGTTTGAGCTTTTCAAAGTGCCCGTCGGGCTCGACTCCACTCGGACATTGCAATCTTTTGGGGTTTTGCCCCTTTGTCCGTCATGGGTGGCCCGTAAGTTTCTGGTTTTTCAAATCTCATTTTTGGAAGTATTTTTCCCTTCCACAAGTTGTCATAGACTCCCTTCTTCAGGTTGGTTTCAAATAAGGAAGCCTTCTTTATTAACTTCTGGAAGATAGAAATTTCGTGTAAAGAGAGAAGAGTCTTTACCTCCGTTTTGAAATTTTCAAGGATGAGCATGATTGCGCATCCTTCGGAGATGGGCTCTTTTATTTGCCTAAGGAGGGACCTCCATTGAATGATGAACGCATGTACGTCCTCGTTCGAGGCTTGTTTAGTGTCCCTCAAGGTGTTCAAAGTGGGCTTAACTTCCACGTTGTGCAAAAACCTTTGCATAAAGTTGTTTGCTAACTCTTTAAAAGTAGCAAACTGGCTTAAGTCGTACGAAGCAAGCCATTTTGAAGCAGTTCTCTTGAGGGAAAGGAGGAACAAATAAATCCATTTCGCAGAGTCACTCTTTTTCTTATGGGCTCTGCGTGAAAAGAGTTGCAAGTGGGATCTAGGATCCCCCGTGCCATCATACCGATAGAAATTCGGTACGTCGTCATCGCTATCTGTTTCATAATCAGATGTAAGGAAGTCAGACAGGGTGTACGAATTCTTTTCTTTATTTTGCCCTCTCAACAGTTGTTGAAGGGCTTTACGATCCTTCAGTGTGAAGGAATCATGGTATTGGTCCCCCTCTATTGCGGAGGTTTCCTTGCTTTTGTATTTCTTTTCTTGGCTTTGGCAGGTTCTCCATGTAACGAACAAGAGTCGACCGCCTCAGCCTCTTGGCTAAGGGCATCGATTCTTGTGTCTATTTTAGCCTCGAATTCCCTACGCAAGTTTTCTAACTACTCACTTTATTTGAGATTTCGAAATCTTTTTGGAAAGGAAACTTGACGAGCGCAAGGCTCGGCTAGTCACTTCGTTAGAGCCTGAACTAGACATGGCTCAACAAAAAAGTTTGAAATCCTACAAATGCAATTTAGGCAAAAATTTTAACACTTTCAGAAAAATTTCACAGAGTTCTGCTTGTTTTATCAACTTTTTTAAATCTCGAGTTCCACTGGGCGTGCCAAACCTGTAAGCACGAAAATTTTTACTTCTGGTTTTGAAGCCGAAAATGAACCTTTTCGTATCTACATCATTTCTATGGGCGTGCCAGCTAGCTTGCTCAAGCTAGCGAAGTTTTTGAAATATCTGACGTTTTTAAGGCAATTGTGAGCAAGCATGATCTTTTCGCTTTAAACCTTCTTGAACCGGTACTCAAGGGTCAGTTTAAGCGTTTATAGATATTGATAAAACAATTTGGACTCTGGAAAAGAGACAAGTGTTTTGAAAACTCGAGTTGTGCCTAAGTTTGCAAATTTTATGTACGGGGGTTGGACGATTCCAAGTCTTTGAGTTTTAAGCTATTTAGGTCGGAGATGTGTGTGTATAAGTGGCCTAATTTCCGCGTGTTTGAGCGTAGATTCGGGGTTTCTTTGAAAACGCACGAATGCAAGGATGCACAAATATTTTTCGGGTTTGAGATGATAATGTGAGCTAGGCTCGAATTGAAAGCAACTCACACAACTTAATGTAAATACCTGAATGGAAGTGCAACTCACGCAGCTTAAGGGAAATACCCGAATTTGAAAGCAACTCACACGACTTGAATGTAAATTGCAAAATTGAAATATACTTATATCTTAAGAGAGGAAAGGCTTGAGTGAGTTCTTTTGGTGTATAATTAGAAAGACAACTCACACGACTTGAATTGAACTTGCCGAAATTGAAATATAAGTATATAGTAAGAGCGAAAAGGCTCAATTGTGAGTGAGTGTTCTTGGTGTGTAAATGTAAATGACAACTCACACAACTTGAATTGAACCCACCTAGAATGTAAGTGCATACACGACTTAATGTAAAACTCACACAGCTTGAAAGTATATAAATATACTATATCTTATAAGCAACAAAGGCTCAAAATGTGCGTGAGAGTGTGGAGCAAATGCTCGAGTACTTTTTGTGTGCGAGTGTGAAATTTAAATGACAAACTCACACAACATGAATGTAACAACCCGAATTGAATTGCAACTCATACAGCTTTCACTAAAGTAAATACCCAAAGGGAAATATATACTTTAGCTTAAGAGCGGAAATGCTTAATGTGTGTACAATCGTGTGCAATTAAGAGCGAAAAGGCTCAAGTGCACGTGGGTGTCTTGTGTACATCTAAGAGCAATATGGCTCAAGTGTACATGTGTGTCTTGTGTATCAAGTACAAATATTACATTTCGGGGGAAGACTACGCTCCATTATTACAATCCCGTATCGAATTGAATTGAATTTTAAAGGAGTAAGGTAAAAACCGAATTTAAACACTTACAAGTGGTCGGCTTTTCCTCTCAACTTGCTCGGGTCCATCCACCTTGTCAACCAAGAGATGGGTCTCCCTAGGTGGGTTTAGACGTGAGAGTTTAGGCTTAGGGTGTGCTTGGGGGCAGCCAAGGGCTTAGGCTTAGGAGGGACTTGGTTCGGCCAAGACGTGTTGGCTGTGGGGGGGTCACGGCTAAGGTAAGTGAGTCACGGCTGGGAATGGGTTTGGTTGAGTGGGATGGGAGCTAGGGTGTTCGGCTGGGAGAGGGTACAGGCGGTAGGTGCGCTTGGCAGGGGCTGTGGCAAGGGTTGTGGCAGGCGCTAGGTAGAGGTTGTAGCGCTAGGGCGCTGCGGTAGTGGAGTGGCGCTAGGTGTGCCGGGGGCAGTGGGGTGACACTTGCTGGGGGGAGGTATGCAGGATGGGTGTGGTGTGATGGGGTGCGGGCTAGTGGAGCTAGGGAAGGTGAGGGGGTGATGCTGGCTGGGGGATGGTACTAGGGTGGCCGAATGGGAGAGGGCAGGCGGTAAGGTGGCCGGGAGATGGGACAAGTGGGGTGCTAGTTCGGCTGGGAGTTAGGCGGGTGGTCACGGCAGGGAGCTGGGGACAATGAGGTAGTGATGGCGGTGGAGTGACGCTAGCCGGGGGCTGGTGTGGTGTGGTGTTAGGCGTGCTGGGAGCCGGGTGATGCAGGGTGCCGGATGGCGCGTAGGAAGGTGAGGGAGCTGGGTGGTGTAGGGTGCTGGATGAGGTTTGAAGTAGGCTCAAACTGAGTGCAGCTGCACTCGGTTGGGTTTAGATTTAGGTTGGTGGGGAAGTGGGTTAGGTTAGGTCGGTCGGTTAGAGCTAGGTTAGGTTAGTTTAGGGTGAGGTTAAGCGGCTAGGTTGGGGTATATGGGCTAGGTCGGTTGGGTGTAGGGTGGTTCAGCCAAGGGATAAAAGAGAGTCGGTTTGGGTGGGTTTGGTTTGGTTTAGGTGAAAGGGGATAGGTCTAAGCTATGTTTGGGTTAGGTTTAGTGGGGTCGATTAGATGGTTTAAGCTAGGTTAGGGTGAGGTTGAGAGACCTACCTCTTAGAGCCGGTCCACCACGCATAGCCCATCCTTTCACGCCTTTTTGAAGCCACCCCTCAAGTTGGTGCAACCCTTTGGTTGAGCCTAGGTTCATACAAGGCTTGAACCCACACTCTTGATCAAGCCCACATGACTATGGCCCACCATATCTACTTTATGCCCTCCACTCATTCTCTCTCTTCCCAAGCCTTCCAATTGTAAATTCACGTGAATTTTATGGCCCCCCCTCACCTCTATTTATAGGCAAATGAGGTGAGTCTTTGGTTTGGATCTTGGATTTGGATATAAAAATCCAAATCCAATCCAAATACTATTTGGGTCTGGATCTAGATATTTGGGTCCAGATCCAATCCAAATTTTCATTTCTTTAGTCCTTCTTGGTGTTTAGAGACGAACAGTTTTCGTAGGCCTTGGCTTCATCAGTGCTCCGTCTTGGGCTAGGTCTTCCCCAACCTTTTCGTCCAAACTCCTTTTCACCTTTCTAGACTTCGTTTTGTCTGATTCTTGATATTTCAGGCTTGGATTTCTGATAATTTGGTGGATGCTCTTGGCTTGATATTTGATGCTCTAGGCTTGAAGTCTGCTTCTGGCCTAGGCTCTCCTTTTGCTTTTTCATCTTGCTTTTATCAGGCCAGGCTGAATTATGGGCTTTTGAACCTGTTTTTAAGGCTACTTTTGATCAGGCTCCACCTGTTTGTTTTGGCTTTTTATAAAATTAGGACTTGGCCCGAGTTTAAGAAATTTTCATTTTGAACGGATTTTCAAACAGAAGTTTAAAGCTTTTGCAACTCCTGGGTTTTCGAAAACTCAAAATTTGGTTTTGAAATGGATTTTTCAAACTAGGTGTTTGTTTTGGAAAATCGTTTGATTTTGGGGTGTTTACAATTGGGTACCAAGGGAGGTTCTTTAGAGAACTTTGGAAAAAAAAAGGTATCCCATTGACATATATTAACCTTATAAGAGACATGTATGATGGTGCAAAAACATGTGTGAGGACTCATGAAGGAACGACAAACTTTTTTGAAGTTAATATTAGGTTACATCAAGGATCAACTTTAAGTCCATACTTATTTATAATGGTGATGGATGAGTTAACAAAACATATTCAAGACGAAGTACCTTGGTGTATGTTATTTGCAGATGACATTGTATTAGTGGAGGAGTCTAAGAAAAAAGTTAATAGAAAGTTGGAACTATGGAGAGAAATATTAGAAAGCAAAGGCCTCCGACTTGGTAGAACAAAGACAGAATATATGAAATGTAAGTTTGATCATTTGGTTACCTCAGAGGACATAGAAATTAAAATTGACACACATTGCATCCCCCAAAAGGAAAGTTTTAAAATACCTAGGGTCAATTTTTTAGAGTGATAGAAGAATTGATGAAGATGTTACGCATAGAATTAATGCTGGTTGGTTAAAATGGAGAGGAGCATTTTGTATTCTTTGTGATAAGAAGATACCATTAAAGTTAAAAGGTAAATATTATAGAGCAGCAATTAGGCCTGTCATGTTTTATGGTTCTGAGTGTTGGGCAGTTAATCATCAACATGTACAAAAGATGTCTGTGACAGAAATGAAAATGTTGAGATGGATGAGTGGTCATACAAGAAAAGATCGTATACATAATGAGGTTATTAGAAACAAATTAGGAGTGACACCAATAGAGGATAAAATGAGAGAATATTGTTTAAGATGGTTTGGACATATAGAAAGAAGATTAAAAGAAGAACCTGTAAGAAGGTATGAAAAACTAAATTTGGAAAGTATTAAAAGAGGTAGAGGACGACCACAAAAGTGTTGGAAAGAAACAATAAAGAATGAACTAGCTTATTGTGAGTTAACTACTAATATGGTACATAATAGGGATATGTGAAAACAAAGAATCCATGTAGCCGACCCCGTCTAGTATGGGAAAAGGCTTTGTTGTTGTTGTTGTTGTTGTTGTAGGCTCTAGTTGTGGATATCAATTCTTGGTAGTATAGGGTCAGATGATTGAGGGAGGCAAGTTGTGAAGTAAAAGAACCAACTTCCAAGAAAGAAATAAAGGGAGAGAGAAAGTTGCATTGAAGGAGATCAATCCACTCACAAGCATCTCGACATTGGTCCATGCTATCTTGTAAATTGAAAGCATAAGACCAAAATCTACTAGGAGACACTCTTGATTGATCTCGTAGTTGCACAAGATGATCCAATCTAGAATGAATATCTGACATGCATTGATGGTTCACAAAGATCATGGGCTATTGATTGTTGATGATCCTTTAGAGATCAAACCAAACCTATCAGGCTTAGAGAGGTACATCTAGGTTGGTAGCTAGCCTTTAAAGCATAGAAGAAAGAGTGCCTTCAAGACCCATCCCTTTCTCGGAATCCCTACCGAGTATACTTCAAATCAATTATACATCAATATTGATTCTCGAGGGATGACATTATCGTTTGACACATTTGTATCAACTAGAGTCTTCTTTTGAGGAGTAATGGTAACCTTCATGGGGTACATTTTGATCTAAAAGTAATGGCAACTAAGAAATTATCCAAGCGGGCCAATAAGATACTGACGTAAACATGCACGAGTGCCCTCTTGAATCCCGAAGCCATAATAGTTTTGGCTTGAGTCTCTTTCTAAGGTTCCTCGTTAGGAGTCGCATCGATTGAGATTTTTGATACTGTCTCCAATGGCAACCTGCCAAGATCCCTCTTCTAGAGTTACCTCGTTTATCACCAAACTCAAAGTTGTGCTTATTTCACTCGAGCTCCCTTCTTGGGAGTGGGCTCGATTATTAAGGGAAAAGCAGAAGCTCAAATTTCTCTTTGACAAGGTGCAATAACACTTGTGGCTGGATCAATGATGTGGGTCACTTCTTAACAAGGTGTAGTAATTTTTTTGGTCGACATGGAGGCTCAAGGCTCCTCATGAAGAACTGTGACTATCTTGGTAGAACTAAAGGTCATTAAAAAGGAATCTTTGTTCAAAATTGTGGGGCCATTAGGAGCTTCGGGAATAATTACCTACAAATAATAGTGATATTAAAAATGAGAGGTGAATAGAAGATTTAGCCACTAAGAAAGCTTACCCTTTTAAGACATTAATGGGTTATTGGGATACCTTTTTTGGGGTTTTTTATAGATAGCTTAGAAGTAGGTACCTGCAGTCGAGTAGAAGTAGGAGCATTTGAATGAGAATGTCCTTGAGGTAAGACCTTTTGGTTGGCCATGACATGCTTGGTGCTTGGCTCAGCATGCATCAAATTGGTGAATTGGTGGATAAAGTCTTCTCATTTATTATCAAAGATGGCATAAATAGCTAAGGATCACCATTCCTCATATTGGATAGTGGCTTCTAAATTGGTTGTGAATCCATTGAAAGGAAACTTCTCGATTAGTTGGAGGTCAGTTTTGCTCACTATAGTGATCGTTGAACTTGACATTGTTATACCGCCAGTTAATACCTTGGTCGGATAAATAGGGTTGTGGATTTCTTGGACAAACTCGAATTGATGGGCTAAACATTGAGGGAAATAACCATCACTCGATTGGTAGATAAAGAGGATGCACCAATCCTGTTCGGTAAATCATGAGAGCACAAAAAACACTGCCACTCTAAGAAAGAGATTTGGGGTTGGATAGCCTTTCTAACATCTGTAGACTCACAAAATTTTGGAGTATCATCGAAACAAGGATATGAACTAGGGAGTATGAAGATGGGTTCTTGCAAATGATCTTCAAGGAAAAGTTCCTTATAGCTTACAGGCTTTTTTGAAAACCTAATTGATGAGTCATGCATTATGGATAGTAAGGTTGGGTAATGATTGGGTTGAATTAGGATGATTGAGAGGCACCATAAAATAAGAATCGAGGAGAAAAGATTTTCGATAATCCAATTATGTAGAGATCCTCTTTGAATTCGGTAATGGAATTGGAATCGGGAGAGTGAAAATACAAAAGAAGAAAAATTACCTCATTAGGGTTGATGAACCATAACCGAGTAATGATTTCCATAGATGAAGCTGAGATTGGAGGACTCGAAAATTGAAGAAACCACAGTGAATTCCCACAAGGTGGGTAGTACCACCATTCCAAAGGACCTCGAGGAATAATTGGTTGAATAATAAACTATGATTGAAAAGGAGTGACAATTTTGTATCAGACCTAATAGCAGAAATATACCGTGCGTACTGACTGTTAACTTTGGTTCTATAATCGTAGGTAACATAACAACAAAAATAGTGCTCGTCATCCATCACTATGTACCAAGAAATCTAGAAAGGCAATAAAGAATAGAGGAGGTTGCAATCAAATTGTATGGTCAGGCAAGACATCATGATAAGATCATCGATATCCCACTATATCTAGAGGTGATGTTTCTGGTCCCTAGCCCTATCTACGTAGTAGATATACAGTTGATTGATTGTGGGTGAGAAATGGATAAAGTTTGGGCAACGGGATAGCACAAATTCATTCCAAGTGAAGAGCAGTTTTCTGATATTAAAATGAGTAAGACCGAGAGTTGATTCTGCAATTGGAGGTAGGACAACATCTAAAGAAGAAGCCACAAAAGCAAGAATACGAGAAATTATAATAAGAGTTTCAGAAAATTGGTCTATAGGAGCATAAAAGTGTGGAAGCAAGTTGTTGCATTTGTAGATCCTAACTCAGAATGAATAGAATCCAGAAAATTGTACTGAAGAAGTAAATGTGTCAGGCTTTCTAGAGTAAAATTAATTTAGATATGACTCATACTCTCGATGACTATAGATATAGAGTTGTAGGGGCATATGTTGATACAAGAAAATACAGAGGCATGTGGCAAAAGATTAAGAGTCTTGAAAATAAAGGGACACCTAGCTTATGAAAAGTGGGAACCTCAAACATTTTGAATAGGCTCATTACCTCGAGCTGATCTTACATATAGCATGGTAAGTTGATACACTCCAATCAACATGGTGGCAAAAAGGGTGGTATGAACATAAAAGTGGGGGGTTATCGAGGATCATACCCAAAAAGTTTGGCATGATTGACATTCCTATGAAAGTATAAATAGGCATGTGCAATCAAAGACAAGAAGAATAAATCAATCATAGAATTTCAGTTCTTTCTTCCTTTTATCTTTGTTAGGAGTAGCAGTAACATAGCCTTTTATGTTTCTGAGCACATCGAGTTCTCTATTTTTCTAGGTAACCCCTATTGGCAACCAAGTTACACACCGTCAGATTCTCGTGAACTCAATTTAATCGCTTGATAGCTTATCAATTCATCTTCTCCTTTTCCTTTGACAATGTGGGTTAGAGTTTTCTGGTACGCCCCTATCTCTTCTAGCACTTTAATCAAGCATAACGTGCTATGCCATTCCAATAGAGCTGTCAATACAAACGGCAACACACTCAAAACCCCAAAAGAGTACGATCGAGAAGGTCTACAATTTATCGGTCCAAAGTAACATAAAGACGATCCAAGTGGTGTTTTGACCTTATCAACACAAAAGGACACAAAAACACCACAATCTTAAATACGACTTGCAGTTAATATAATACATGACAGGATCCGAGAACTATGTACTCATGACACCTAAACCAACACGAAAATGTCTTGCCATGTTTATGTTGACCTATCTGAGACAAATACAAACTGACACAAAACCAGCACAAATTCGAAGATGAATTACGTCTAGTTTTTGTTTTTCGGAGAAATCTTAGTATTTTCTCTACCAAAATTAGCATATGCAGAGATGATTTTTCATGTTGTTTTGGTTACTGCGACAGCAAGCCTAAGCCAGGTGTGCAGGCTCTGGGACTCGGAACTCGTGGCCAACATCACTCCAGTAGAGATCCCGGCGAGGTCAGCTAACGTTCTGAATGCCGCAGGCATTAATGATATATATAGTACAGCAGACTCCAGTTGTTGCCAATTTATTCCATACCAATTGATTCCAAGTTTGTCAAAAGATTTTCCTATTAAATATTTATCTAATATAATAAATATGCAAGTGTGGAGCTGCCTTAAAGCCTTACCTGACCTAGCAAGTAGATACAACAGGTCGGATCCAACCAACCTACAACCCGATCTGCATCAAACTGTTGGTTTTAGGTGAAAAATATCAACACCGAACCTTACGAAATAACCAAAAAAATTGTATTTTATCTATAAATAATATAACTTAAGTTCGATTATAGATTCACGTTCTGGTGCAAATGATGGTGAGGATTCATTTAGTGCATACTGAGTCAAAATGCTAATAACATATGGATCCGTTTCCTTTCACCAGGCCCCAGTGACACTTGAACCCGCATCATATGACTCTCTCTCTCATTCAAGTTGTCTTTTTTACTTTTTTGGACAGAAGCCTAATACACCCAGTTTACCTTGAGAATCGAACTCGTCAGCGCAGCGCCAAAGTCAAGAGCCCTACTGTTGAGGCAATCAATGCTCTTTGTTAGTACAAGACGACATGCCACGTGGTACGTCTTGATACGTACAAGAATACGTACATTATGCAAGATATTATTTCAGTAGTCAGATAATATGTCGTATATACGTAAATAATAACCAGTATGTGATTCGTTCATCTAGAAAACTCCAAAAGAGAGAAAATGGTTTTGCACATTTTCATTGTATTTTTATGTTAATTTTTTCTGTTTAATGTAACTCTCAGCAATAAGGACAAAAGAGGTTTGAGCGAACTCTCTGGGATTACATTTGGTTCGATGGCCTTTTCAATCAACACGCCAGCAAGTCAGCAGACCCGATTTCATGTTGGCGTGTCAAAATCTCATTAAAGTTCGTGTGACTAAAGATGAGACGGTAACAATTGATTAAATGTAAATGTGAGATAGAAAAAGCTCCTTTTACACGTGGATACCGGAAAAGGGTAGATGGTTAGTTAGTCACGGCCATGTTGATACGGGGATGGCAATTCTTAGTTACCGATTCTACCCCAGTTTTTTCATTATTCATATGTTTTTTAAATACTAAAATTATCCCTCATTTATTTATCTTTTCTTCACTATCTAATTGTAACAAGGTCTTTCTCCTTAGATCTCCTCATTTTGATAACCCACATTTCATTTATTTTTGGCATTATTTCCTTTTTTATAACTAAACAACACATACTATTACGAATCTCGTTAAAGAAAAAGACGGAAGAAAGAAAAACAAGAAAAATTAAACAAAAAATGAAATCAATAATACAAAAACAACAACAAGAATCAAGAACAAAAGAAAAACAACAAAAATATATAATAAAAAAACTAGAAAATAAAAAACAATATTAAGTTCTTAACTCGAAATACAGCACACGCACATCTTCTTTCTTTTTTTAACTTTTTTCGGTTGGATTCAAAGCATTATGAAATAGTGGATGGTTGTGCATCATATATTGGATCAAGCTTCGAGTCATGGGTCGTTGAAGAAATGGTAATCGAGCTTTGAATTAGTCAGAGAAATGGTGTGAGATAATCGACATAAGGTGTGAACTGCAGAGAGAGAGTGTTCCAAAGAGTCAGTTGTATAAAGGTAATTTTTAGATTTTAATATGGCAAAATCAGAATCACAAAAAACTGGGGTGTGAAAAGTAAAAAGAGTGTGCGCATTTCAATTATGAAGTTTTAAAGGGAAAATAGGGTGAAGTAAGACAGTGAAGACCTACAAGCAGGGCAGGTAGGGTTTTAAGGTAAATTTGTTCAAACATTATTCCTCCTCAAATCTACTTTATCATCTCAATCGTACGATTATTGAAATGAATTGTATATAAGCAAATAGTATTTAAATATAAAATATAATAGTATTTTTAACTCAAATATCTATAATTGATCTTTCTAATAAATGATGGAGATTGAATAGATTTGAATATAAGTAAAGTTTGAGCATTTACTACTAGAGAGAAAAACTGGTATATGCCAGCGATTTACCAGTAAACATATTCCAATAAATCTGGGTTGTTGAGATGGACAACTAGAAATGAGGGTTTTTAAACAATGTTTGGGCCATTATCTCTCCAAATCACTTTCGCGTTCTCTCAGCCACTCTCTGGAAAGTATGTGTTTCCTCATTCTTCCCTTCTCCTCTCTTATTTGTGAGTGATCATCAACATCTCTCAAAGGGTATATTTAGTGTCTGGGTCATTCTCTCTATATAGTTTGTGTTCCCTCATTCCTCTCTTCTCCTCTCTGGTTTGTGAGCGATCATTGTCAAGCCCTATCTCATAGGTATGTTCTCTCTCTCTCTAGCTTGCTCGTTCTCTAGTTTGTAAAAGATAATGCTAAGCCCTCTATGAAAGACATGTTCTCTCACTTGCTCTCTGGTTCATGAAATTATGAATATACATATCTTTTGTCTTATAATTCAAATACGTAGGACAATGACGGTTGCAACTACCTTAAATTACAATTAAGGTAACATTACAATATTTGTAAAACAAATTGAGGTCATCATTCCATTATAATAACATTAGGATCAAAGTTGGAGATTTAAGATCAAGTTCCTATAGTAACATTAACCATCATAATCAAAAAATTGGAAATAGCCGTGGGATTTGTCATACAATTATAATAACATTATAGTATTTATAATAAAAAAAATTGTGATCACCATTCCATTACAATAACATTAGGATCAGAGTTGACGATTTAAGATCAAGTTCCTATAGTAACATTAACAATCATAATATAAAAAATTGGAAATAGTTGTGGGATTTGCCATACAATTACAATAACTTTATAGTATTTATAGTCAAAAAAATTATGATCATCCTTCCATTACAATAACATTAGAATTGAAGTTGATGATTTGAGATCAAGTTCTTGCATTAACATTAACTATCATAATAAAAAAACACTTGGAAGTAGTCGTGGGAGTTGCCATACAATTTCAGTAACATGACAATGTATAATAAAAAAATTATGATCACCTTACATTACAATAACATTAGACTTGGTGCTGGAAATTTGAAATCAAGTTCTTACATTAACATTAACCATCGTAATAAAAAAATTTAGAAGTAGCCATGGGAGTTGCAATACAATTACAATAACATTACAATGTTTATAAAAAAATATTTGTGATCGCCCTCGCGATTTGAGATCAAGTTCTCGTAAACACATTAGTGACACTTAAGTCACAACAGTTGACATGTCTTTAAAACTCACTCACTCAAATACATCTGCAAAACATCACCAATACCAACATAGCAGAAGATCATATAAGAATAACATAACCCAAGCAACTAATATGTAGAAAAAGTACTTTTACAAATTTTACTTGTCAAATGAAAATAAAAGCTAAATTTTGTTTTAAACACAGCCAAGGAACTTCATTTAGCTCTTTTGACACCTAAAAATAAGATAGGTTAGTAATAATCCTTATTGTATAATATATTAAACAATAACATATCAGTCACATTATCATTAAATCACCTAAATGAAATAAAGAATAACATGACTAGCATTAAAATATATTTGGCACACTTTTACAATTCTTTTTATCATGACCAGTACCGCTGCAAGCATTGCATTTCCTAGGTGGCTTAATGACAATCGTATCTTTATTGACATTCATGTGGTAAGACATTGAATGTCAATATTTGTGATTATTGAATGAAAAATAACATATACGGGCCAGAGTGTTGACATGTTTTGCAATACCTACTATATTTTGTTGCATTAATACCCGATTTGATCTATTTATTGCTTCCTTTTGTAAGAACTAGATCACGATCTTGCAAAAAAAAATATGTGGCTCTTATCACAATGAATAGAGCATATTACAGTCATGTATCTAGAGATTCTCCCTGATAATATCACAAGAAAATTCATTTTCAACACTTTTTATGGAGGCTGACTCTTCCAACTCATTATTCACTCTCTTTAATTGTATACATAATCTATCAAGAGCATCCATTGTATTACAATAAGCCTTATTGTATCTTAAGGATTCTTTTAGGCATTTATGAACTTTAAAAAGAACACATACTTCTTTCGAATGATAGAGTTTTCTTGTTAGAATGATGTACTTATAATACCAAAAGAATTTATTGTACTTGTCTTTACTTGTCTTATCTACCTTTCAAGAATATAATATTTTAACAACCGATGAGCTCCCTCAATCCTAAATACAGCTAAGTGTATTTAGTGTAAATATAGCTAAGTGTATTTACACCAAAAGAATATAATGTTTTAACATATGATAACAAACAATACATGTAAAATATTACAAACAACAACGAAAAGTGTATAGCTCTTGATAACACACTATATATGAGAGGTTACATACCTTTTTCTTCACTATTTGGTTGGTAGTAAAGTATCTTGTAACTCACAATTTATCAACTTTTTAAACTCTTTTTGAAACTTTTCAAAAATTGATGGTGTAAATGTATCTCTTATATGAAGTAATAAGAGGTTCTCCACATAACAAGATTGCACCTCATTCTTCATTCGATAATCAAACCTTTTCTCCTTAATACACCTATCAATTGATGTTTAAACTTTTCTATAAAATGATGTAATATAGCACTTACGTCAAGCCATTTTCTAAAGATTTGTATTCATGCTCTCACTCTGTTGGGTTGTAGACATTCTTGTTATAAATGTGTCACATGAGTAATGATAAGACCATGAAACATGATCAACCCAAAGATCATTCATCTAACTATTTTCAGGCAATTTAGGGAATAATATAGTCATCTCTTATCACTTCAAATTCTTCTTTGTTTTCTGATAAATAAGACCATGCATACCATTTCTACAGAATTATTGATGTGATTAAACTTTGTATGCTTTGGAGCATTTTGCATGATGTGCTAAAGACAACATCGATGACTTGTCTTTGGAAATACTTTCCTTATCGCCGTTTTCATGGCAGGAGCTTGATTGTGATTATTGTACTTAAACATTTATTACCCATTGCAATCAACCATTCATTAAATAACCAAATAAATGACTCTTTTTTCTCATCAACAAGCAAATCACAACCAAATATAATTGAACCAGTAAATTGAGTAAAAGGCATTAGATATCTGTTTTTCATGTAGGTATGTCAAAAGAAATAACAATACCAAAATAATAGTAATATTCACATACTATAGCATCTACCCATAAACAATTTGTTACTTGACTATGGTCATTAGTCTGAATTGCATAATAAAAGTAGGATTTTTAACTTGCTCTTTTTGCAAGTATATTAATGTAATTTGACAATATTTTCCCAAATAACTATATGTATGTTTTTAATGATAAGCATAAACATGTTCCCCATTAAATGGTACATTATTAATAATGTCTGTCTCATATGATATCACTTCTATTGTTTCAAAAGCCCTTATCCTTATCTGTACCATGAGTCTATCACCCTTTTATGTAAATCTATCACTTTTTTTAACCTTTGCATGTATATTTTTTATGGTGAATGTAACTTGTGCTCCATTTGATGTGCTTTAACAACTACTTTTTTATCCTTGGACACATCTTGATAATTTGTCCTTCTTTGCAACTACATCTTATAATATTTTTTATGATTATTCATCCCCTTTGACTTTGTAAACCATTTCTTATTGCACAGGAGTAGGGTATATGATTTAGTGGGACCGTAGGAGTTTGCATTTTAACTACTTCTTCCCTTCGAGTATCCCTCATACTTTTATTCATATCTTACTCTTCTTCTTAGATATCATCACACACATTTTCTTCCTCACTTCTTGTTACCACTTTCATTAGTTCAATATTTCTGTCATTACCATATTCATTTCAGATGAAGCAACTATTTCTAAGTTCATATCCAATCTTCTTGTAACATTGGTGATTGAAGAACCCTTACCCAAATCCATAATCCTGTATATGTATTTAACAAAACATATTAGTAAAGTATGTGATACCAAAAAGTCAATTTGACTAATAGTGTGTTCGATCCTATAGGAGTTGCTTTTGATATAAAATATAAAGTATATGATAACAACACAAACAAGAGCCATAGAGGTAACAATTGTGACTATGCAAGACAAATCTCTATTAAAAAATGCATTACATTGCACCATATGACAAATTAATTATAAAATAACTCCATTTTAAGCAATAGATCAAACAGTTAGTATGCATTCCATGTAACCAAACTTAAACTAAGAAAGGGAACAATCAAAGACCATGCAAAAGATACCTACATCCATGAACTGTGAGAGGCTGCTTCAAGGTGGTCTCTCATTAACTAGGGGGAGAGAGAGAGAACATTGTTGTGAGATAGGATTTTGTGATGATCTCTCATGTTACAAAGAGGAGAAAGGAGGAACGAGAGAACGCAGACTCACACAAACAAGACAATGGTAGAGAGCGGCTGAGTGATTTTGGGGAAGAGAGAGAACTGCCCAAACACTCTATAGAGAGAAGGAGAGAGAAAATATAACTGGGAGAGCGAGGGAATAGAGAATCACCATAGAGTGGCCAAGAGAACATATAAGTGATTTGAGGGAAAGAGAGAACAGCTAAAAACCCTCATTTATGGCCATCTATCTCAACGGCCCACATCTGTTGGTATACGTTTGCAGGCATATACTAGTTTCTTTGTCTCTCTCTATATGTACAAAAACTAGAGGATGCTCTTGTCTAAATTTATAATGATAAAAAACTATAAAGAACCCTTTTATTGCATTCATATTCTTCAAAAATTAGCATTGGCATCATTATGTTATGTCGAAGGTTTGCACTCAGAGCATTAGAGCATTAGCTCAACAATTCAGTGTTATAGCATCATTGCTGCTGGTGGGAGGGTGCATGTGTGGGTGTGGGTGTTAGACTTCGGCCTCTTCTTGTAACAAAAAAAGGGAGAACGTATGCAACATACAATCTCTCTCTATATGTGTGTGTATGAAAATATGGATCTGCAAACCTTTGATAATGAATACTCATGTATTTTCCTTGTTTTTAGGTGCATAAGTGTCATTTAATAAGTTTAAAATATAACCAGCAAGCGTATTAGGTTTTATGTTGTATGTGTGATATACATGATGGCTCATGGTAATTAGTTTGTGAGACTTAACTGTAAAGTACATAGCTGAAAATGTCCATATATCCAATGGCGGATCATCTGATTTAATCCTCTTCGAAATGGTGTATTTGGCATCACGTGTGACGTGATCAAATTCATATTTGTCTCCAGTGCCTTCAGTAAGGGACGGCGCGGAGAACATGACCGACCTTCCGAGAGAGGGGGGGAGAGAGAGAGTTGTACAGCAGGCAGGCAATTGACTGCTTAAAGAGTAGCTCTCTACCTACCCAATTATATGTAAACAAACGTATATATATATATGTATGCGGAGGAACCCTTAGGTTTTCGGGGCATTGGATTCTCACCAATGTTTGCGTTACTCAAGTCAACATTCTCGCTTCCGTTTCGTCCACACATGTTCGCGCGGGTGCTTCACGCTAAGACAAAATGCTCCCCTATCGATGCATTTTTACATCCCACAGCTTCGGCAGATCGCTTAGCCCCGTTCATCTTCGGCGCAAGAGCGCTCGATCAGTGAGCTATTACGCACTCTTTCAAGGGTGGCTGCTTCTAGGCAAACCTCCTGGCTGTCTCTGCACCCCTACCTCCTTTATCACTGAGCGGTCATTTAGGGGCCTTAGCTGGTGATCCGGGACAATGAAGCTTATCCCCCACTATTGTTGTTATATGTATATATATGTATGTATTTGTGTATATACATATAGATGTATGTATGTATGTATATAGGCAGAGAAATTAGTACACGTGCACATGGATATATGCTTAAGCATTCTCAAATATCTCAACTGATCTTGAAGATCAACGGTTGAGATTTTGATTATTGAACACAAAATCCAAATTCTATTAATACTCGGGAACCGATTTTGGTAACCATATCTAAAACGACTGCATGCAGGTTGGTCATATGTCGGAATCTATGCCCTTACGAATCACATCCTATCTGGAACCCCATGTTTGCGATCACACCCGCTTTGATTCCCTATAAATTTGATGTCACAGGATGGTGGTTGATTAATGGTAGATTATTGAATGGCAGATTTAAATGTCTTTTAAATAATAGATCTCATTATTGAATGTGATTATGATCTCATTTAATATTAGTGTAAAATGAGATCTCATTTTAATGGTAGATTATTTATTTATATAAACTTCAACGGTACGGCCTTTTATATATTAGTGTAAGCGAAAAGTGGATTTCAAAATTATTGAATATCTTTTAAATGCTTTTTGACAACTGAAGAACATGCTTCTTCTTCATTGTACGATCAACTTCTTTTGCTTGTAAATTCTTTTTAGAAGAGAAGTTTCGTTTGCTTTCAATAATAGTGGTCATGTATTTGACACCTAGTGGTTCTTTTTAAAATGTAATCATATATTTGACTTATCATCACACACACAAATATATATATATATGTGTGTGTGTGTGTGTGAAAATTAGATCCTTCCAACCTGTGACATGTTTTTTCATTACCTTTTTAGAGTATGAGTATCATTTTCAAAACTTTAGATGCATTTAAAAAATAAAGAACAATATTATTACATTCATAAAATAATTACTAGACATGAGTGAACAGAACGATAACTATTAGACAAACTTAAACATCCTATATACATCGCAATGTCCCAATAACAAATTTAGCATTGACAATTCCTAAACCATGACTTTGCATCGTTCCACCGCCAAGAACGATGCGACGCCCTGGCTTCTTTATAGTTGGGCTGCAACTTTTCATTCTTCCGTCCGATTTAAAATCCCATCTCAATACCTCTTGAAATCTGAACCGTCTGAATTTGATACAGTAGCGATACGACTATTAATTCAGTGGAGGCCATTCAAATCAATGTTTTATTACAAAGTACATGATGACAGGTCCTGCTCGTGTCCACCCAAAGTAACGCAAAAATTGATTTGACATGAATGATAAATGACACGATGATAACACAAATTTGAACACTATAACATCTGACAGAAAACCAGACAAGGCATAGAACGAAAAAGAAAAAGATAAGTTTTGCTTGAGTTGGTTTGTTAGGACACGAATAAAAATCACCCAACACGGAACATGAATTTGCGAGAACCCCAACCGACGCGACCTCTCTCGGCCGTCTGTCCAACGCCCAACGCTCGTACGGTGCGCGAAACGTTCACCGTAGTGTTCTTCTCTCGGTTGTTTGCCTGTCAACCTTTGGTAGTTCGCATGCATTAAATACCACAACTTAATTTCCTAATATATCCTCCCGTATTTTACCATATTCTAGCCGTTACTCCTTGGTCAGCGAATCGTCGGGCAAACTACCGGAAGTTCGCGGGATTTCCCCCCCCCCATAACGTAAATTGTTTAACCCGTGCAGGGTAAATATGGTATTTATCATCAGAGATAGCACAACAACCAACCACTGTCGACACAGACTGAGCGACGCAAATATACCACCGGGTCGGGTCCTAAAATTATCCGGGACCGACCTATTTTGGATCCTAGTGGGGGCGTTGACCAAACTACCTGCTGACGAAGCTCGCCTTAGGATGTGGTCCCTTGGTGGCGTAACCTAGCTGTTCATAAGCAGCCATCGTAGCTTGATTGGGTGATCAACAATTTGGATACCAGTCATTATATGTTTACGGATGGCATCATTATATATATCGTATCTGAGAAAATTTTCAAAATAAGCAATATTTCATGAAAGAATGTTAACTTTGAGTTAGTATCCTTTTTTTAAGAGTTGTTACATAAGGACTATAATTATCTCATGATGTGTGTGGATATCATGAATGGGCATAACCTTTAGACACAAGGAGTCTTTACCTTCATGTTATTATGGCTTAAAAAGTCATGCCTCTTCAAAAATGCTCATTCGGTGCAACCTTTGAAAAATGATAATATTTCTCAGTGGTTGCATCATTGGACATAAAAAATTTGGTTATAATAAATAATGATCTTAATCCAATGGTCTAGATATCTCAAGAACATCTAGAAGATCTAACTTGAAGTTACCCTTTACAATCTCTCGACCAATTTTGTTTTACTGGTTTTATCTTAATGCACTTGTTTCTCTTTAGCAAAGTTCTTCAAGTAAATTACTACAATTCTTTAAGTACACAAAGGAGTTACAATGTCGCATCTTGGTGGGTTAATATTGTCAAGGACTTAACTTCTCCTATACGAGGAAAGAAAAGGGTGCTTCATTGTATTCTAAAGGCAATTGTTGAAGTCCTTTACATCCAAAAAGTAGAATTCGGGAGTGACAAAAAAATTAAGGGTTAGTGCTTAAGCTCACCTTAAAGAAAGTTGTGAACTAACTCTTTTTGTTGTGGAAGTGTTTGGATGTTCTTCAGTGGGAGCTTTTGGTTTGCTTATATTTTAAAGGAAACACTGATTTCATGCAGGCTCCAAGTTTATCAACATTTAAAAGCAAAAAACTGATTTCTTTGAGTCGATATTTCCAAAAGAAGTTATCTCATCAAAGCCCACGTCACACTATCATTGTTTAGGCTTTCTCGTGGCTTCTTCATACTCTTTGGGACAAATAACTTCTTTAAGAGAGATTACTTCCAACTTAAACTTGACTAATTTTGTTAAGGTAATATTCTAAGGTGACAAAAGAAGATATACTCCCTCATTACCACCTTAAAGTTTGTTTATGTCTTTATTACACCAAGGTTGGAAGAGGGAGAAGATGAACCTCTTGAGAAGACTTGGCAACAACAAAAATGGGACAACAACGTCTACATATATGTATGTGGTCATATCCTAGATGGTATATTCGAGCATTGTTCATTGCTTGTCAAGACTTGTCCAATGCGAAGGATTTCTAAGACAACTGTATGATGGAAGATGTTATAAGTAAGAAGTTCTTTTCTTACTAGTTTTAATAATTATAAAATAGTTGATAGTAGATCTATCATAAAAGAATTTCATGAACTTGGACGGATATTAAATAATTTTAAGTAATATGAGATGAGCATAGATGATATTATTGTTCTCCTTGATAGTAGACAAGCCTTCTCATTCTTGTAAAGATTTTAAAAATACTCTTAAACACAAGAAGAAAGATGTCCTTTTTGAGCAATTAGGGATTCACTTTCAGTGTAGAAAGAATAGTGCAAGCAAAAAGATTTCAAAAAATAATTACTTAAGGAATAGTATAAGCAATGAAGGAAGGTAAGTCAAGAAAACATTTGAATAATAGAAATCAAGAATTCTCATGAGCACAATGATAGAGACACTAAGAACAAGAAAAAGAAGAAATTACTACCATTGTGGAGAACCTAGATATCATAAGAGTAAATATTGATATCTCATAAAGTTAAAGAAAGGCAAGAGTTCTAATTGAAGGGAGCACCTTATGGCGGTAATATATGAGGCCAACATAGTTGAAGATATTGGTGTATGGTGGATGAACTCCGATGCAACCATGCAAAAACAATTCTCTTCTCATCATTTAAGGTAAAACATAGACTCATTTTATAGCTGGGCAAAATGCTTCAACAATTCAACTCAAAGAAAAGGGATTCATGAAACTCAAATTTATTTTGGATAAGTTTTTCATTCTTATGAATGTAATTTATGATATGGATGTAAGACAAAATTTAAAGTAGGTATCCTCACTAAAATTATAGGTCTAAATGTGTGGATTAGGAGAACCAATTCATATTATCAAAGAGGTTTGTTTGTAAAAAAGGAGTATTTATGTGAGAACATGGTCAAATTAAATTTTGTTAATAATAAGAGTATCACTTCCATTTATATTGCTTATTTTTGTGATATATGACATTACCAATTGGGCTGTGTGAATTTAAGGGAAATGGATGTTATTTTAGGAAACCAATCAATTATATACTTCTTGCATTCACACTAACTCCATAAGACTTTATTTTCTTAAATTAGAAAGAAGTTTTAAAGTTTTGGATTTGATTCATTCTAGTGTTAGTGATTTGCATAGATGTCTTTTTATAAGATATTCTTAAGTTTACTTGATTTCTTTTAAAGATGAAGCCTTAAAAAATTCAAAGTTGAACTTAAACATGAAACTTTCATCAAATCCTTAAAATCCAATAGGAGAGTAGAACATTATCAGCCAAATTATTTCAAATCTACTAGGATCATATGCTAAATAACAACTCTCTATTCACCACAACAAAATGGTGTAGCTGAAAAGAAAAATAGAGTGTTAGTAAAAGACAAGTGAGATGATGTTATATTAACAACTTGTTATATTTTAAATAGTGTTTCTTATAAAAGAAACAAGATAGCTTCATATAAATTCTAGAAGGAAAGAAAGTCTAACCTAAATTATTTAAAAGATTAGAATTGTAGGGCTATAGCAAAAGATATTGAACTTAAAAGAAAGAAATTGTGTGAAAGAAGAATTGAATATATCATTTTGGGGTATGCTGAAAATATTAAGGCATGTAGATTTATAGTAATATTAAATCAAATGGATCATAATTCATGAATACGATAATTGAGTGTTGAGGTGTTATTTTCCAAGAAAATAGATTTACTAGGATTCTTAGATCTCAAATGATATGTTTGTAAAAGAAAACATAATCAAGAACTTTATGAAACTAATATTATATCCAAGAAGTTCAAGAGTCTAGAAGAAGTAAAAGACAAAGGAAAGAGAAGGCTTTTGAATAAAAAAAAAATTATGTTTCTAGTTGAAGGAACGTATGACTCTATTATGAGTTTTATACGATTATGTTACAATACCAAAAGTGATCCCGAGGCATATCAAAAGGTTTTGAGGTCTCTTGATATGACTTTTTTTGGAAAGAAGCTATGTAAGGTGAATTGAACTTAATAATGACAAATAAATGTTCATAAACTCTAGTTGTTAGAGGCTTTACCCCAAAATAAGAGATCGGCTATGTTGATACATATGTATTGATAGCGAGAATTGTTAAAATTAGAGTATTATTAGAACTTTCTTCTATTTATAAACTTGTTAATCACCAAAATAATATTTTTAAATGGTGAATTAGATAAAGTGTATAGAGAAATGTTAAAAATTACAAACAAAATTTTAAAAATATGAAAAATTGAGCAATCCTTCAAAGTGACAACAGCTCGAGCACTTTAATCGCGAGCCTTCAAGGAAACTTCGTCTGGCGTCAATGCGCTCGAAATGAACTCTACTAAAAATAATGCCAATGGCGATATTGGTTTCTGCATAGGCCCCTAAAATGAAAAAAGTCCACCGGTAAACACAAAAACCTTAGGGTCCAGTTAAAAAATAAGAAAGTCTCACAGAGTGATTTAAATGCGTCAAAAATAGTAAAGGACAATAAAAATTTTATTTTAAGTGAAAAAACATTAGCATTGTTTATGATAGAAACAGAATAACGTCCGTTGAAAACCACCACACGAAAATTATAGCAGTACATTGTCTCACACAAAGTGGGTTGTCCACGTCATCCTTATGCCCAATTAGCATCTCACTTGGTAAAAGCATTTGTCATTTCCTTACAACAATTTTAAGGCCTTCATCTGTTTCTTTTGAAGTTGACATCATGTAATTTTTTCTCAAACCATGGTGCACTCTTTTGCATTTTTTCATGACCTAATATATATACATATATATTATACCTATGTGTGTGCATGCATAAAATCAGATGAGTATAGTTTCAGATTATCAGTTCCTTTTTCTGTTGAAAGAATTATCATATCCTTTAGTGTTCAAGAAAGATATGTACATAATGCACCCAGAGCCTTAGCTCATCAGTAGGTCTCTGTGACAGCCACTCGCATGCATCAAGTTCAATTCCAGGGTTGTGCATGTGTTAGAATTCACCCTCCCTTTGTAACCAAAAAGAAAAAGATGTGTACATAATAAAACTATGATTTAATTTCTATTCAAGAAAATTATCATTTTTAATAAAATTGATATCTGTACTTCACATATTTTACTCAAAGAATAACTCCCATTGAGTCCTGCTCATATGACCGAAGGAGCTGAACACCAACGACACTTTGAGTAGAAAATAAACCATGAATCACATCCGTTTGGTTCGATTCGGTTCGGTTCCTTGTGTTCGTTTATCAACCCGAGCAGTCTCCTGTAAATATCTGACTAACATTCATGTCCAAATATGGTTTTGAGGTTTTTGGGAAGCATCCAACAGATATTTAGTTCTTGCAGTTTTGATATCCAAATATAGTAGTAAGTACATTTATCCAGTTACAGTTTCACCCCGTCTTTTCCGAATTCCAGTTCGTTTGGCCCATATCCAACTTGTAGATTCAGTAATGACCATAACCTGATCCAGATCTGAATCATTTCCCTCCCTTCTTGAGAAGAAAGAAAAGAAAAAGAAATGGAATCGTTCTCACCGCGAAATATTCCGGCCGATATTTGTGCGGAGGAGGCTGAGTGAGTAAGCCCTCGGAGGAATATTCCGGCGAAGTGGCCGGAGCGGGGCCTGTTTCGTTCTCTTAATTGGGTGTCAAGCAACGAGCACGTGCCCACACGTCTGGTGGGACCCACCTTTGCCGTCGGGCATCAAAGACAGCTGGATGCCCGGGACGCCATTGGCTCTGTAAAATACCATAATTGCCCCTGCGCCAGCGTGGTCGCGGCATAAAATGGCCTGTTGCATCTTTCTACCTTTTCGACTTCCGTCTCTGCGATACGCTGACGGAATACCGCGTGGAAGCACCGAAATCGCGTTTCTTGACCGACCCCTGTTCTCCGTTCTTCCCTCAAGCGGAACCGAAGAAGGACAAGAAACGGAGGAAGGGGAGGGAGGGAAAGATGACGTCCGGTTTTCCGTCGCTCCTTCTGCCCGCTATCCTCGCGCTGTGCGCTTGGCCGGTGACGGAATCCATTCGTTCATTTCCGGAACGCGGTTTCTTGGCCTACGCGGAGGCACCGGAGTACCGTAACGGCGAAGCTTGCCTGGGCCGCGGGAGACACTCCGTCTGCGACCCGTCGCTCGTCCACATCGCCATGACTCTCGACGAGGAGTACCTCCGGGGATCGATCGCGGCCGTCCACTCCGTCCTCAAGCATGCATCCTGTCCAGAGAGCGTATTTTTCCACTTCGTCTTCTCCGGCGACGGAGATCGTCTCAAAATCGTTGTCCGATCAGCTTTCCCGTCCCTCCGCTTCAAGCTCTACCATTTCCGGCAGGAAGATCGGGTCCTGTCCCTCGTTTCTGCTTCCGTCCGATCAGCGCTGGAGCAGCCGCTCAACTATGCCAGAACGTATCTGGCTGACTTGCTTGAGCCCTGCGTCCACCGAGTCGTCTATCTCGACTCTGATCTCATCGTCGTGGACGACATTGCAAAGCTATGGACCTCGGCGACGGCTGGAAAACCAGTAGCGGCACCGGAGTACTGCCACGCGAATTTCACAAAGTACTTCACCGAGAATTTCTGGGGCAACCGCAAGTTGTCTGTGACATTTTCCGGCAGGAGCCGGAATCCGTGCTATTTTAACACCGGGGTAATGGTGATAGAGCTTGGGGCGTGGAGGGCAGGAAAGTACGTGGAGAGGATCGAGAATTGGATGGAGGTGCAGAAGGAGAGGAGGATCTACGAACTAGGTTCACTACCACCATTTTTGCTCGTGTTTTCGGGAGAAATCGAGGCTATCGATCACAGGTGGAACCAGCACGGCCTCGGCGGTGACAATGTAGTCGGAAGTTGCCGGAGGTTGCACCCAGGTCCAGTGAGCTTGCTGCATTGGAGCGGAAAGGGGAAGCCGTGGGTACGGCTGGATGCCAGCAAGCCGTGTGAATTGGATGTCTTGTGGAGTCCATACGACCTTCATGTAGGAGGCAGCAACCCTGGAAATTCTGCTGTGACAGAGAAGGGCTTCTCGGCGGTGGAGTGAAGGTTGAAACGGAGGACATGGTCGTAGAGGAGGTGGAACGGAGGCTCTCTGCAAGATTTGTTGGTTGTCTAGTTGATTGATTCTTTTAGGGAGAGAGTGGTGCTGTACAGAAGGGAGGCCGATTTCTTTCTTTTTCTTCTCTATCTTTTCCCTTTTCCTTTTCCAGCGTGTATTTGTTGTAGGGGTTCCTTTGTTATTTGATTCGTTTATGTAGAATATATCAGTAGATTTAGATTTTGTGGGTGGAAGGAAGGTGGATAAGGGGAGGAGGGGTCTTCATTTGCTCGGAATCTCGGATGATCGTTTGTTGAAGAAATCTGTCAGTATACAGTCGCTAAACTTGATAAATTTCATAGTTGCAGCAACTACAAATAATGCAGAAAAAGAAGCCACTCTGGCGTATTGCTCTCGCTCAATGTGTGTGTGTGTTTTGAGAGAGAGAGAGAGAGATGTTTGCAGAATTGCTCCTTGGAGCTCTGGTTCAAATTTGAAACTCTCAGGCTGTTTGCTTTCTGTCTCCAAGCAGATGAAACCGTCACTATGAAAAAGCAAGTCCCCTGAAGGAGGAATACTTCTGCTGTTAAAAAGCATACGTGGTTCACTTGATAATGCGAACAATTCTAGGAGTTCTTAACTCTTGTGCTTGCGGTGTTTATAAATTGTGGCATCAGCCACCAGCCGCTGTCTCTGTACTCCTGGAACTTATCACTTGAGCGAGATTTCTTGAAGACAATCCAAACTGAGTTTGAAGTTAAAACTTAAAACTTGAATTCTCATTCTTTCAGAAGATCTTTCCCCATTTTAACTGCAGCTCAGCTTCCATCAAGTTCATTGATATTGCAGGCTCTCACCGATGATGGGGCGTTTTATTACCTGATAAGGATATGAATGGTCACGATTATTGAAAAATGCATCCATCTGAACTGTCACTAAATCGACTAAACCCTCAACCGATTGAGAACACGACTGATACATTTTATTGTGCTCAAGCGTTTGAATTTAGGAAAGGGAAAACCGTCAAGAATGTACACCTCAATGAGTGACTTCGATTGAAATACCTATTCCAATTCTCTTGAGCAGGAGGTAAAATTTTGGTGCCTTTCATGTGCAAATGTTTTTACAGTGTTGTCACGAACACTAAAGTTCTATTGTCCAATATTTGCCGGAAATGCAACCAGAAACCAACTGAATTTTCATACCTCACGTTCCTAATAACTTGGGCGGACCATTTTATAGAGAGCTGTAGGAAATCGGACCTCCATCGTGACACTCCAACCACAGTTTGAAAGAAAGATCGCCTTACCAACCACAAAGAGATTCCTCAACTAACTTGGTAGGCCTTACACTTTAAGGTCAACTGTTACAACTCTACAAGTCGTCGACTTGTACAGTTGTACTAAACATTAGTCTAAAGTAACGCCCACCCGAAGAGCTTACCGGACCCCCTCGGTTAATATCCTAAGAGTCGAGTAGACGTGCAGGATTGTAGGTGCACGACTTGGTTGAGTCCAACAATACCCAAATCATGGACAAGTGCAACACGGTACATTCGAAGGACGAAGAAGACTTAAGAGGCTGACCAATCAAACAACTATGACACCAACTCATCTAAATTGCCCCCCAGCATTAATAATTACGAGAATCGTTGCTCAGCACCATTATTTTTTTTCTGAAAGGAGCATCGAACAAAGGGTTAGTTGTTTGTATTGTTGGGAACCAAGTATAAAAAAGTCTATATAAATTTCTTTATACCAGAAACGGAACTATCGAATCGAAGCGCGAGTAACTGCCCCAACTTGATGACAGCTCAGTACGGCCAAATGCTTACTATATTCAAAATTCAAAATCATATGCCTAGTCTGACATGCATGCAAGGGTACACACAAGCGCATGCACGCACGCACACACAAATGCAGGTAATTTGGAGCTCTTGTTCCTTTGAAATTCTTTATCGACATGTATAGAAGTTCTCAAGAGTAAATTGAACATGTTCAGTCGAAATATATCATTTGACATCTCTGTATCATCCACACAGCTCACCTGCATGTCCAAGAATTAGACAGCGGAAGATGAACTAATGTGAAAAGAGAGTCGATCCGCCCACACAGCTTACTTTTAATGTGTACCAAACGTAATGTAGCAGAAACGAAGTAAAGATAAACTGATATGAAAGCACAAGCAGGCCAAAATCTTATTAGGGGATCATTAGATTGGAGTCATCATAACTAAGCCACCCGTTTCAGGTTCAATTCTAGGGGCTTACCTCCTCAGATTTTCCATAAGAACAAAATAAAAATAAGAAACCCAAAAGTAAAATATAAAATCATATTGTCAACCATTCCTTGAAGGAGTGAATGCAGGAACATGATTACAAAAGGGGCTCCCCATTTCACTAGATAAGAAAAAAGTAAATCAAACATACATGCAACAACAAACCCCGCAGCCGGAGTTTCAGAGGGAGAGAAAGGATACAGAGTTGCAAAACATGAATCTGCAGCTCTTAACGAGAGACTTTGCTAAGCGGATGTGTCTTTTGTACATAATTTGGAATTTGGGTAATGGTAGATCTTAGAGCCAACATTATTTTGCTTGTGAACTAGATGGAAACGAAATATATGGTCGATCTGCTTATGTCAGTGCAGAACAGCTTTCACCTCATGCCTATCTGGTCCGAATGACTGCAAAGTATCAACAAGAATTTAGTGCATAATGCAAATTTACAGGAACTTCGAGAAGAAAACACATCCAGTGTACCTGAAATCCGGATCCCTTTGCATAAACATGTTCGAAGAGAGCGGAAGGATCAGGCGTTGGGCTTTCCTGTTAGAACAAAATGAATGGAAACCTTTCATGTGCACTGCCAAAGGAACCTAGCCTAGTAACAACAGAACCAGATTTAACAATGAAGCATCAAAATGCTGAATGTTAACCTTAGCTTCAGCAATGGCATCATCAACCTCCTTCCTAACCGCTTTCTCAATATCCTGCAATGACACAAGTCTGCTCACTGCTAAAAGAACCATCATTTACAGCTCTAAGCTGCAATAGAGATTTTCTAGAATTTGTCTTTATCGCATTCCTCAACGATTAGACAGGCATATGAGTTCATTATGGATCAGGGAACTTGAAAATGTAAATCAAACGTGTACACTGAGCGAAGAAGTAGAAAACCTTGAGTTCCGCTGTGCTAGCAATATCATGAGCAACTATTAGCTTTCTGACTCGTTCAATCGGATCACGCTCCTGCCAAGTGAAAAAATATCTAAGGACACTGGTGAACACATATAGTGCAGACTACGAAGTACTCACAAATTAATTTGCTCCACAATTATGATTCACATGCTTACTTTTGAGAAGCATTGATGGTTTACCTGCCTTACACCAGATATTTCGTCACGTGTACGATAAGTGCTCCCAGGATCTGACATGGAATGTCCATGGTACCTATACGTATCCATTTCAAGGATCTGAAAATACCCGCATTACCAGAAATTAGGTTAGTGTCCCTTGATAAGAATACATTAATTGGTGCATAATTGGTCATAATTTCATAACCAGTTCACCTGTTCTAAACAGGTCTATAGTAACAAGTTTGACATGCTTTCGCTAAAAGTTATTTACAGTTGCAATCTTATGGTCTAAATTGTGGAAAGATATAATAAGGTGTCATTTTTCATGACGATACTGTTTGGAGAAATTTAAATATCCAAGTTGCATATTAGAAAACTTTTTATAGATAAAATCAAACCACAGAAATTTTCTAAATAAATAATCATACATGTAATGTAAGATTTAGAGGTTAAGATCTCTGTTGAACATGGTGCTTTAAGTGTTGAACAAGCTTATAGACACTTCAAAATCATTTCTAAACTGACTCTTATTCTGTGAGATAGCTATATGTCAAACAGTCATGACATGCAGCACCAAATAGCTTTCTAGATTCATCAAGATTTTCAAATGCACTTCGCCATCTCTCTCTCACATAAACAGACGATAACATTTCAAAGATTGACAAGTATGACAACTTCCTAGTTGCATCCATCACAATTAACATCTCCAAAATATAATGCTGTCAGCCTCTCTTCAGAGCAGCTGAAACTAAATGATGTTGAACACATCGATGTGGTTGGTAGATCTCTCATCATTTGGTTGCTATTCTCAGCCAAGTCCAGTATGTATATGCATACATCTTTAAAATAACAATATTTTAGAAAATTAGCTTACCCACTCACAAGCACAAGACAGAACCGGGGTTCAATCACATAACTGTATTGCAGATGCAGTGCTAAACCGTCAACAGGAATATCTTTAAATTTGATGATAATTGGTAGAGAAACGTCACACCAAAAACTGACTGTTCAATCCCCTGGAACTAAAGGCTTGTCCTTTTAGGTTGCGATGAAGGAACACAGGAATAGATTCAATTTCGATGAAAAAGTTGCAAAGAACAGACATGAAGTTTGACAAAAAACTGCTAGAAGTTAGAGTCTCACTGAGGAACGGATTCAAATATTCATGCCTTTTAGTAATCGCAGCTTTGTTGCATATGACAAAGTTTAGACAAAGGTGTCGATATATATACACATATATATATATATATATATATATAACATCTCACATTCTTAGTCTTTTATTTGTTTTTATACAATTAAAAAGGAGTAAGCAAGGGCCACTACATTTTCGCCCGAATGTAGTGAATCAATTACAGAGAGGGTTCCCACATCATGGACGGGTGTGGATAAAGAAGTTAGTCCCGCTACATTGCCGCCTGAACGTAGTGAAAATTTTTCCGAGGGGGTCTCCACATTTTGATTATGGACGGATGCGGGAGTAAGGAAGCTAGTCCTAGATAATAAGATTTGTATTGGTTCTTGGAATATGAGAACATTATCGGGTAAGCTAATGGAGGTGGTAGATACTATGATTCGGAGAAAGATTCATATCGTATGTTCACAAGAGACAAAATGGGTTGGAGAAAAAGCAAAGGAGATAGAAGATACAAGTTTTAAATTATAGTACTCAGGTAAAGAAAAGGCTCGAAATAGAGTTGGTATTATCATAAATAAATATTTAAAGGAGAGTGTAGTAGACATACAACGATATGGTGACCGAATCATGATGTTGAAATTAGTGTTAGGAGATTAGTGTTAGGAGCAGAGGTTTTGAATATAGTTTGTGCTTACGCACCCCAAGTAGGACTAGAAGATAGTATAAAGACAGTTTTTTGGGAAGAGTTAGATAAGGTGTTTCAAAAGATTCTACAAAGGGAGATGATTTGTTTAGGAGGAGATTTAAATGGACATGTCGGTAAAGAGGCATTAGGATATCAAGGGATTCATGGAAACTTTGGTTTTGGGGATATAAACAAGGAAGGTAGGGAGATTTTAAATTTTGCTATGGCATTTGATCGTCAATACAATCTTCAAAAAACGAGATGAACATTTAATTACTTATAAGAGTGGCTTATCACAAACACAAATTGATTACTTTATTTGTAGAAAAAAAGATAGAGAGTGTTGTAAAGTTTGTAAGGTAATTCCAGGAGAAAACTTAACCACCCAACATCGACTTTTAGTTATGGATTTACAAATAAAAAAATGGACAAAGAAGAAAAGAGTGCATCGAGCTATTCAGACTAAATGATGGAACCTCAAAAGCGAGAAAGAAGATATATTTAAACAGAAAGTCCTTCAAGCAGATGTTTAGAATTATGTTGGCACACCCTGTGATATGTGGAAAAATATGGCTATACATATTAGGAAAGTGGCGAAAGATGTGTTAGGGGAATCTAAGGGAGGTGTACCGGCACAAAAAGAAGCTTAGTGGTGGAGTGAAGTAGTACAAAATAAAATCAAGGCAAAGAGGGCATGTTACAAATTACATTATGCTAAGAAAACTAGTGAAACTTTAGAAGCTTATAAGAAAGCAAAGAAGGAAGCGAAAAAGGCCGTTAGTGAAGCAAAAGCTAAGATTTAGGAGGACTTATATAAAAAACTCAACTCAAAAGAGGGTGAAAGAGATATTTTTAGGATAGCTAGGGCTAGAGATAAGAAAACTAAAGATCTTAGTTATGTTAGATGCATAAAAGACGAGGATGAAAAAATTCTAGTGGCAAATGATGATATAAGAAATAGATGGAAAAACTATTTTTATAATCTTTTTAATGAAAATAAAGATGTTAGTATTAGTTTAGGAGATTTAGCCAAGTTAGAAAAGTATATAAACCACAATTTCTACCGATGTATTCAAAAGAATGAAGTCAAAGAGGCTCTTAAACATATGAAGGGTGGTAAATCAGTAGGACCAGATAATATTCCTATAGAAGTTTGGAAAATACTAGGAGAAATAGGAATCACTGGGCTCACAAGACTATTTAATGAAATATGGAAAAACCAAAAGATGCCCAAGGAACGAAGAGCAAGTACACTTATACCCATATATAAAAACAAGGAAGACATTCAAAATTGTGCGAATTATTGAGGTATCAAGTTAATGAGTCATACTATGAAATTATGTGAAAGAATTATCGAACGTAGGTTAAGACAAGTATCAAGTACAACAGAGAACCAATTTAGATTCATGCAAGGTTGATCTACAATTGAAGCGATTCACCTTTTGAGACGTCTTATGGAACATTTTAGAGCAAAAAAGAAAGACCTTCACATGATATTTATTGATCTAGAAAAAGCTTATGATAGGGTACCGAGGGAGGTTCTTTGGAGAACTTTGAAAAAAAGAGGTATCCCATTGACATATATTAACCTTATAAGAGACATGTATGATGTGCCAAAACATGTGTGAGAACTCATGAAGGAATGACGGACTTCTTTGAAGCTAATATTGGGTTACATCAAGGATCAACTTTAAGTCCATACTTATTTATAATGGTGATGGATGAGTTAACAAAACATATTCTAGATGAAGTACCTTGGTGTATGTTATTTGCAGATGACATTGTATTAGTGGAGGAGTCTAAGGAAAAAGTTAATAGAAAATTGGAACTATGGAGAAAAACATTAGAAAGCAAAGGCCTCCGACTTAGTAGAACAAAGACAGAATATATGGAATGTAAGTTTGATCATTTAGTTACTTCAGAGGACATAGAAATTAAAATTGGCACACATTGCATTCCCTAAAAGGAAAGTTTTAAATACCTAGGGTCAATTTTTAAGAGTGATGGAAGAATTGATGGAGATGTTACACATAGAATTGATGCTGGTTGGTTAAAATGGAGAGGAGCATCAGGTATTCTTTGTGATAAGAAGATACCATTAAAATTAAAAGGTAAATATTATAGAGCAACAATTAGGCATGCCATGTTTTATGGTTCCGAGTGTTGGGCAGTTAATCATCAACATGTACAAAAGATGTCTGTGACAGAAATGAAGATGTTGAGATGGATGAGTGGTCATACAAGAAAAGACCGTATACATAATGAGGTTATTAGAAACAAATTAGGAGTGGCACCAATAGAAGATAAAATGAGAGAACATCGTTTAAGATGGTTTGGACATATTGAAAGAAGATCAAAAGAAGAACATGTAAGAAGGTTAGAAAAACTAAATTTGGAAAGTATTAAAAGAGGTAGAGGACGACCACAAAGTGTTGGAAATAAACAATAAAGAATGATCTAGCTTATTGAGAGTTAACTGCTAACATGGCACACGAGAGGGATCTGTGGAAACAAAGAATCCATGTAGCCGACCCCATCTAGTATGGGAAAAGGCTTAGTTGTTGTTGTTGATACAATTAAAAAGGAGAGCAGATGAAAAAGAATGGCCAACATGACCTGATTAGCTTCAACAATTTGATATTTTAGATGAAACTAAGAAGAATCTTTGTTCTTGAAGATAGCAAGTTGGAAACACCCACACGCAATAACGTTAACTCCATCAACAATAAGAAGGAAACAAGATTTGGATGAAAAGAACCAAAAGATGACGAACATGTGATAGTTCCTGTGCTGATAGTTATAGTGTTAATTCAGGATACGGACTGAATGGTGCAACTTCATAAAACATAATTGATTTGAGAGTTTGAGACTGATGAATTCATATTTTTTTTCTTATGGACGTGGAAGAAATCCTGAAACCATGGTTAGCATAATGTCTCGATTGTTAGATTCATTCTTGACTTCTAATGGTATTTCACTTGTCACTTTGCTGTTGTATATTTTCACATTTTGGTCTAACAAGTCCACAATTTTTTTCACATCATATATGATGCTTGGATGTTCAGGTATTCTAATGTGACGAGAAGATAAAGGTAAATATTATAGAGCATCAATTATTATGAATGAGCAATTAATTATCAACATGTACAAAAGATGTACATGGGAGAAATGAAGATGGTAAGATTGTTGAGTGGTCACACAAGAAAAGACCCTACATATAATGAGGTTATCATAAACAAATTGAGCGTGGCATCAATAGATGCCAAATGAGGAAAATCATTTAAGATAGTTTGGACACGTAGAAAGATGACCAAAGAAAGCTTCACTAAAAAGGTACGAAAAACTAGATTGTGAAAATATTAGAAAAAGAAGAGGAAGTCCACAAAAATGATTGGAAGGAAACAATAAATAATAATCTAACTTATATTGAGTTAACTCTTATCATAGCACATGATTGGGCTCTATGGAAACAAAGAATCCATGTAGCCGACCCCATCTAGCATGGGAAAAGGCTTAGTTGTAGTTGTATATGATCTTTAGAGGTTGCTCTTTCTTTTGCCAACAAAATTTATTTTTACTTTTTCCAAGTTCTCTTTATTTTTGAAAAAACATGTCTTTACCAATGAAGAAAAAGATAGTGTGACACTATATCATACAATAGCGTTCAACACTAGCTTACAGGGCCTGATACACAATTTTAAACACTGCTATATAAGCACATGATAAATAGGGTAGATCCGTACAATAAAAAGGAAACATGATATTCTACTCACAATAGGCCCATTCTTCAAAGCATGTTCTTTGGCAAACTTGCAGGCCTGTTTGACCGCAAGAACATCCATACCATCCACCTGTTGCAAGGAGAAAAAGAATGAAGTCCTACCTTAGAAAGCAAGCAACATAAAATGCATTGGAGAAGTATCAATAACAGCAGACTTAATGAATCTAAAACCTAAAATGCAATCCACATGACAATGTTCCACGCATACATCAACTTGCCCATATCCATGGTTGGAGTTGGACTATGTATGTGCATTCTAGTTTTGGACCCAAAATTGCTTAGCAAGGGGACCGGGTCAGTAAAAAAACCCACTTTGACATCTATGGTAAACAAATCAAGGGTCACTAACCTTATTCCACCATTCAACATGGATTTGGAAGAAAATCTCATCAGCCATTCAACTTGACTCAGGCAGACCAATCACAAAATCATGAAGTTAGAACAACAACAACAACAAAGCCTTTTCCCACGCTATAGAGTTCTAGCTTCTGACATATTAACAATTAAATCCTAATAAGCCATTGTTAATTGTAATAGGTACACGGGCCATTAGGGCCCGTGTTTGAGATAGGACTGGCCTAGGCCACACTAGCCCGTTGGAGGCAGCTGGCCTCCAATGGCTAGTTACTAGTCGTTGAAGGCTGCAACCTTCAAGGCTTCTTCTTCACCTCTATTTTTTTTTGTATTTCTTCCCCTATAAATACTCAATTCTCATCAATAATATAATGTTGTCTTGCGCAACTTTTGTTTGTAGTTTCACTTGCTTTCGCACTCTTGTTGAGTTATTTATGTGTGACATCCATATTCGGATGTTTTGAGATTTTGGTGCTTTGACAAGTTGTATCGTGAACGATACAACCTTCGATTATCAACAACAATTTACATAGTATCAGAGCATCATATTGAAGAATTCGAGCACATTGAGAAGCGTGCCACGATTGTAAATTTTGAAAAATCATTCCAAATTTGAGGTTAGTCTAAATCTTTTGATTTTGCATGAAATGGAAAGCAAAAGTGAGTCCTTTAGATGCATCCTTGACCCAAAATGCTATCAAAGGAGCAAGAACTATGAAAAAATATTTTTATCAAAAGATTTTTGGGATTATATCGATGATACGATAAAAGAATCGATTTTAAATATTGATGATTTGGATGATGATGATATTGTTAAAGCACATGAAAAATATAAGCAAGATCTAAAATCTTGGGAAAAAATAAATGCCAAAATTACTTGGATTATTTGCAAAATATAGATGATAAGCTTAAAAATAGAATTACTTGGATTACTTGGGTTAAGAGATAATTTGAAAATATTAGATCAAACTTAATACATAAAAAACCTAGACCTAGAGGAGACTTGTTTTTGGTCGATCTTGTTATGGAGGAAACAAGGTTGAAAAATATCAATGTTGCAAAATAAGTGTTCTTGCCGCCTCCAAACCGGTAGCCAACATGAAGATATAAAAAACTCCGCATGCGAAAAACTTCGAAGAAACAACCAAGAAACCCACGGGACCTTGGACAACCAAGGACACCATATGTCACTATTGCAAGGAAAATAGGCATATCAAAACCACTTATCCCCTTCTTCGAAGGAAATTTAGAAATGTGGCAGCCATTGAAGATAAAGAAGGAGGAGTCTTGCCTACCATCATCAAAGCATATATAGAGGAAATGCTTAAGGAAAAAACAAGCATCTCCGAAAACGCTCTCTCGACGTCTCAAGGTATGTTTTGGTTATTAGATTCGGGTGTTTCTTTTCATATGACTCATTGTGAAAAATCCTTAAATGAATCTCATGATACCGTTAGAAAACATGTTTTTACGGCCAATGGCACAAAACTTCAAATTAAAAAAATAAAAAATTTCGAAAAAGAAAATTTTTAAATCCAAAACGTAAACTTTATACCTAAACTTAATTTAAACTTGCTTTCGGTTGCTCGAATTTGTGATAATGATTGTATAGTCACTTTCTCATCCAAGCATTTTGTGGTGCAGGATCACCTATCGAAGAAGGTGATTGGTCAAGGCTATAGAGAAAGTGTACTATACAAAATGGATTATTTAGTTATGCCAAATTTTGAATCTTGTAATATAGCTCAAGAGCCTACCCTTTGGCATAAAAGACTTGGACATTTAGATATACAAAAATTATGTAACTTTCCTTTGGTGAAAAAGATTAGGAAACAAAAGTTTGAATGTAAAGAGTGTGTTCTTAAGAAGATGCATCATCTCACTTTTGGTGAAAGAAACTATGTATCAAGCAAAGCTTTTGAATTAATACATTATGATGTTTGGGGTCCTACTCCTGTTGTTTCTAAGGAAGGAGTTCAATATTATGTGATATTTGTAGATGACTTTCCTCACTTTACTTGGATATATCTTTTGAAACATAAATCAAAAGTATTTGAAAAAATTATAACCTTTTGCAACATGGTTAAAAATAAATTTGGAGCCACCATTAAAATTTTTAGATCGGATTCAGGAGGAGAATATATGTCAAATGAATTTCAAAAGTTTGTCGAAACTAATGGGATCTTTCATCAAAAGTTTTACTAAAACTCCTCAACAAAATGGCTTGTCTGAGAGAAAACATAGACACATCATAGAAACATGTCGAACTATGTTAATTGTCATTAATGTTCCTAAGTTTTTATGGGTAGAAGCTACTCTTATTGCTGTATATCTTATTAATAGAATGCCTTCACCCGATCTAAAATTTTTTTTTTTTGAAAAACTATATAATATTCCTCCTTATTATAAAAGACTTAGAGTTTTTGGGTGTAGATACTTTGTTTATACGGATAAAAATGATAAATTGTCTCCTAGGGCTATTGAATACGTATTTCTTGGTTATGGCCAGTGTTGTCCGTTACGTATACGATACGGGGCCCCGTATCGCAGATGCGGGCGTATCGCACCGTATCGTGCGATACGGCCCGTATCGCACGATACGCCCTGGGACCCTCATAAAGGGTCCCGGCTCGAGAGAAACCCGCGATTTTTCGCGGGTTTCCTCTCTCCTTTTGGGTTCTTCAAGCTCCCTAAGAGTCGGTTTTCGCCTCCTTGGTGTTCAAAGCTCTAAAATTGTGCCCTACGGTGTCCGTCCAAGCCTCCAAACTCGGATTTAGGTATATTTTTAATGTTTTTTTTCTTTTTTCTTTTATATTTATTGTTTTTTGTGTTATTTCGGTTTTTTTTTTGAATGACAAAATATGAAGTTATTAAGTGTGTGTATACGATTTTTATTGCATTCATGAAGTGGGAGACACTCGATTTGAGTGTTATTTGAAGATTGGGGGATTTACGAAGTGCTTTTATTTTCAGGTTTTTGTTTGAATTAAAGTACTCCATTGAGATGGCAGGAAGGGGTGGTAGAGACTCTCATTCAAAGTCTGATGATCCGGCATGGCAGTGGGGTATACCAGTTGAGGGTTCAAGGTTAAAAATCAGATGTTTATTTTGTGAAAAGGTGGTTAGTGGTGAAATTTCAAGGTTGAAACACCACCTAGTAGGAACCAGGAAAGAAGTTGCTCCATGCACAGGCAGAGTTAGAAGTGTGCCAGAAGGTATTAAATGGCAATGCTTGCAGATGATTGAGAGCATACAGGAAAGGAGACAACAAAAGGATGATTTCCAGATGTGTGAAGAAGCTCTGCCACTGGAGTTGGATTCACTGATAGTTTGCCTTCAGATGCTAGAACAGATATTGGTAGTAGCAGTTCGCGAGCACCTAGCAGAGGAAAGAGGGTTGCAGCTGAAGACTTTGGAGGTGGCAGAAGAGGAAGTTCAGGAAGGAGTAGAGGAAGAGCTTCTTCTTCTAGCATACATTCGTTCTTTCCTCCTTCCACTACACCTGGTGCTCAGCCAGGAATTCGTGCTGCTATGGCTTCAGAACAACTGCACGATCAAGCAGACCTTGCAGTGGGCAGATGGTTTTATGATGCATGCATTCCATTTAATGCAGCAAACAATTTTCATTTTCAAGCAATGGCAGATGCAATTGCTAACATTGGTCCAGGATACAGGATGCCCTTTTATCAGAAGTTGAGAGGGAAGATATTAGATCAGACCGTGATTGAAGTGCAGCAATACTGTTCGACTTTGAGACAATCGTGGAAGGAAACAGGATGCACTATCATGGCAGATGGATGGACCGATAGGCGAGGAAGGACATTGCTAAACTTTCTTGTATATTGTCCTAAAGGACTCATGTTTTTGAGATCTCTAGACATGTCAGAAGAGAGACACACTGCAGAGATCCTACGAGAAGAATTTGATAAGATTATACAGGAGGTTGGGCTACAGAATGTGGTCTAATTGATTACAGATAATGCAGCTAACTACAAAGCAGTTGGGAAGGAGTTAGCTGATATTTATGGGACTTTCTACTGGACACCATGTGCAGCCCATTGTATAGATCTCATGCTCGAGGACATTGGTGAGATGGATGAAATAAAGGCAGCAACTGAGTGTTGCCAAGATATTACAAAATTCATTTACAACCATGCATTTGTTTTGTGTATGATGAGGAGATATACAGAAGGTGCAGAGCTTCTTCGCACAGCTGTAACTCGGTTCGCAACAAACTTCTTATCTGTACAAAGTATTGTGAGACAGAAGCAAGCTTTGAAGAGAATGTTCTCCTCAGATGAGTGGCAACAATTTGCAGAGTTGCCTCAAAACAGAAGAAATAGAAAGTTGAATGAGATTGTAGAAACAGTTTTTAGAAGTTCATTTTGGAATGCATGTGTCAGATTATTGAAAATTACTTGTCCATTAGTGAAAGTTTTGAGATTGGCTGATAGCGAGGAGAAACCATCTATGGGCTACCTTTATGAAGCCATGGACAGGGCAAAAGAAGCCATCAAAAATAACTTTAATAGAAAAAAAAGAGATTATGTGCCCGTGTGGAAAATAATTGATAGTAGATGGAATAAACAATTGCATCAGCCTATTCATGCAGCAGCCTACTATCTAAACCCATCATTGAGGTACTCAGCAACCTTCAAAAGGGACGGTGAGGTTAATCGAGGAATCATTGAATGCATCGACAGATTAGTCCCTCATGAGAGCATAGTAGATGCGATACATCGAGAGATCGAGATATATGATAATGCTCTTCACTTGATGGGTTTGCCTGTTGCAATTCGCAACCGCTCTACAATGCGTCCAGGTACATTATTTATTTTCATATTTAAGTTGCATCTTACATTACTCTGGATTATTATGTCTCTAATGTTTATATTTTTTTTACAGATGTTTGGTGGAACAGGTTTGGAAGTGATTGTCCAAACCTTAGAGATTTTGCAGTTAGAGTCTTAAGCCAAACCTGTAGTGCAACAGGTTGTGAAAGAAATTGGAGTGTTTTTGAACACATCCATACAAAAAAGCGCAACAGGTTGGAACATAAAAGGCTTAATGATTTGGTTTATATTCGTTGTAACATGCGCCTTCGTGAAAGGTAATGTTGTATTACTTTCAAATTTTCAATTCGATATTATTTAACTTCAGTTTTCAATTGTTAATATTACTTACTAATTGTTTATCTTTGTTTGTGTCGTAGGCAATTAAAAAAAGTAAATAGAGAAGAAAGTCAGTTCGATCCAATAAGTTTGGATAATTTTGATATATTAGAAGATTGGGTTATGGAAGACACTGAAGAAAATGCCCTCCTAACAGAAGAAGACGTTGCCTGGATTAATTTGGAAGGAGCGCAACAACATTATGGAGATGAAGAATTTGATTTTGAAGAAGAAGGTGTGGGCGTGGCTGATGATGATGAGGATCTGCAACAAGGAGAAGATGAAGATTATTTAGTTGATGATCCTGATTACAATTTGTAAAATGTAACATTATATGTAACTGTAGTGTACTGTAAAGTGTAAACTATGTTTGTATTTTATTTTTTGGATTCAAAATATGTAAATTTGGATGCAATTGTTCAATGCTGAATGCTCAATCTGTACTAAACTTACATTATATGAATTTAAAGCAATTATCAGATTTTTCCTGATTTTTTCGATTTTTTATTATTTTTTATTAATTTTTAATTATTTTTTGCATTATTTTAATATTAAAGTACGATACGATACGATACGATACGCCCGTATCGTGGAGCCCAACGATACACGATACGATACGCGTCAGACAACACTAGTTATGGCATTGACAAAAAGGGTTATAGATGTTTTGATCAGTGTTGTCTGACGCGTATCGTATCGCATATCGCTGGACTCCACGATACGGGCATATCGTATCATACTTTAATATTAAAATAATACAAAAATTATTTAAAAAATCAAAAAAATTAATAAAAATCCAAAAAAATCTGGAAAAATCCAATAATTGCTTTAAATTCATATAATGCAAAGTTTAGCACAGATTGAACATTCAACATTGAACAATTGGATCCAAAATTACATATTTTGAAGCAAAAAATGAAATACATTTACATTTTACATATTTTAATTTGTATCAGGATTATTAACTAAATAATCTTCAATCTTCTACTTGATAAAGATTCAAAGTTTCTCATCACCTTCTGCTTTAAAATGAAAATCTTCATATTCTTCGTGATGTTGTTGCACTTCAAATTAATTCATGCAATGTCTTCTTCGGTTAGGAGTGCATTTTCTTCGTTATCTTCCATAATCCACTCATCTAATATATCAAAATTAACAAACTGCTATCTTTGTACATGTAGTTGTCATATTTGCTAATTTTCATATGTGAGCAAAACAATGAGCTCAATTTCTTTTATTATTGACTCTGACACCTCAGTGATGTGATATTATTACTTGATGATATCCCTTTTTCTCTTACAATTAGCTTTTTAACTAATGCTTGAGCTTCATTTCTCACTTCACAGACTGAGTTAAGCCTCACACATGTTGATCATGTTCAACTCAATGGAAGTCACGTAAGGTGAACCCTAAAATAGTGAAGTTCTGAAATGCCCACTCAATGAACCGAGACAACCAAATGTTTTTAATTGTTTGCGATCTCATGAAATTAGAAACTGCTAGCAGAAATATACCTAAAAGTTGGCAACAGAAAGGAAAATGATTTTGTCACAATTTTTATTTGTTTATAAATTATTTTTATTTAATAAATAAAATTATAAACCCAAATTACAAGCATAGGGAAGTGAAGAGAGGCGAAGAGAGGCCAGAAACCTGCAAAAAAAATTTAAAAGAAAATTTGGAAAAAAATATTTGAAAAGAAAATTTTGAAAAAAAAAATTTTTGGTGTATCGCCCGTATCGTACGATATAGACCATATCGTATCGTGTATTATACGATACGGATAACACTGGTTTTGATCCTATTTATGACAAATTATATGTTTCTAAGGATGTAAAATTCTTTGAAAATGATGCTTACTATAAGTCCAAAACTTTAGAAAGTTCCGAAACATAGACACATCATAGAAACATGTCGAACTATGTTAATTGCCAGCAATGTTCGTAAGTTTTTATGGGCAAAAACTACTCTTACTGCTGTATATCTTATTAATAGAATGCCTTTACCCAATCTAGAAAATCTTTTTCCTTTATTTTTCCTTTTGAAAAGCTATATAATATTCCTTCTTATTATGAAAGACTTAGAGTTTTTGGGTGTAGATGCTTTGTTTATACGTATAAAAATGATAAGCTGTCTCCTAGGGCTACTGAATGCGTATTTCTTAGTTATGGCATTAACAAAAAGGGTTATAGATGTTTTGAACCTATTGAGACAAATTATATGTTTCTAAGGATGTAAAATTCTTTGAAAATGATGCTTAAGTCTAAAACTTTAGAAAGTTCTGAATCTTTTATATCTCAAGATTTTTTTTATTTAGAAGAAGACGATGATTGTGACTCTGTAACTCATCAAAATATTTCTCTTGAGAATGGTGATGTCCAAAATAGAACTGTTGATTCTCAACCCACCATTGAACCCTTTCCACTACATTATACACGACGTCATAGAGAATCTGATGACGTGTTTAGAACCTAGAGCTTCAAAACCTCCTCAACGTTTTGTTTCCTATGAATCTTTTGAACCTCAACGCAAAAATTTGATTGCAACTCTTAATAAGTCAAAGAACTCAAGTTTTATCATAAGCTAAAGGTATTCTAGAATGGGAAGATGCTATGAGGGATGAACTTAGAGCTTTAGATAAAGCCCAGACATGGACTCTTGTACCCATGCCTAAAGATAAGAAGGTTATTCGATGTCAATGGGTCTACAAAATTAAAACTCATAGCAATGGTTATATTGAGAGATATAAGGCCAAACTGCTTGCAAAGGGGTATGCTCAAGAGTATAGCATTGATTATGAAGAAACATTTGCTCAGATTGCTAGAATGACCACAATTAGAATTCTCATAACCTTTAGTGCCATTAGAAATTGGGATATATATCAACTTGATGTTAAAAATATTTTTCTGAATGGTTACTTGACTAAAGAGGTTTATATGACTTCCCCTCCCGGTTTTAATGTTCCTCAGGATCATGTTCGTAAATTGCAAAAAGATTTATATGGCCTGAAACAAGCCCTCAATGCTTGGTTTGATCAATTTGAAAAATCATGCATCTGCATAATTTTATATCCTATTATACTAACACTGCTTTGTTTGTACGAAAGACAGAAATAGGTATTATTATTTTGCTCTTATATGTGGATGATATATCACTGGGAGTGATGAAGCAGAGAGATTAAAGAGGTTAAACATAACCTTCACCAAGAGTTTGACATGAAAGACTTAGGCCTTCTTAACTATTTTTTTGGGCATTGAAATTACTAAAAACAATTGTGGGTATTTTATGTCTCATACTAAATTTGCAAATGATATAATTGAAAGGTCACGTATCACAGACAACAAAATAGTGGACACTCTTGAAGTTCTTGGTACCAAGTTAAGATCCACTGATGGAGAAAGATTAGTTGACTCCACCCCGTACAAGCAACTCATAGGTGCCCTTACCTACCTCACTATTACCCGAGCTGATATCTCTCATGCAGTTCATACAGCTAGTCAATTTCAGCAAGCACCAACATCTGTTATATAAGTGTTATTTTATGTATTATTCGATATATTAAAAATTCTTCTAACAAAGGGGTTCTCTTTAACTTCTTCGTCTTTTGATCTATCTGTGTATAGATATGCTGATTGGGGTGGAGATGTCAACAACAGACACTCTACGACTGGCTTTTGTGTTTTTCTAGGTGAATCACTTATATCCTGAAAGTGTAAGAAGCAACAGAAAGTATCGCTCTCCTCCACCGAAACAGAGTATCGAGCCATGGCTACTGCGGCTATGGAGATCTCTTGGATTACCATTGTTCTAGGTGATTTGGGAGTTATTTCGCAACATCCTACCACTATCTATTGTGACAATAAAAGAGCCATGTACATTGCCTCCAACAACATCTTCCATGAATGAACGAAGGACATTGAGATGAATTGTCATTTTGTTCGTGAAGAATGTTTGAACAAGAAGATAACATTGTGTTATGTTACATCTGAGATGCAGCTAACGGATTTCTTCACCAAATCTCTCTCGGCCACTCGTTTTTAATTTTTGTTGGACAAACTTTTGGCATATACCCTGTAAGTTTGAGGGGGGGTGTTAATTGTAATAAGTACACGGGCCATTAGGGCTCTTGTTTGAGATAGGACTGGCTCAGGCCACCTGGGGCCGGTCAACTAACTGTTGAAGGCTGTTGTGTTGTGCTGGGCACAACAGCCAGCCTTTAAGGCCTCTTCTTCACCTCTATTTTTTTGTATTTCTTCCCCTATAAATACTCCATTCTCTCATCAATAATATAATGTTGTCTTGCACAGCTTTTGTTTGTAGTTTGACTTGCTTCCGCACTCTTGTTGAGTTATTTATGTATGACATCCATATTCAGATGTTTTGAGATCTTGGCGCTTTGACAAGTTGTATCATGGACAATTCAACCTTCGATTATCAACAACAATTTACAGCCATATCATGTCCAATTGTTTCCTGCTAACATTTTTCCGGTCTTCCTCTACCTAGTGTGGTCTTCCAAGAAAGCCGTATCTCCTAAAGTTAGAAGAGCATACAAAATTATTGTATTAAATTCATTTCACCATAATAAGCACTCAAGTAAAACAAAATGTAAGATAAGAGATGAATGGAAGGAAAACAGGAATAAAACTTCAACAAATCAACATATTGATAGAAATGTCTGAGATAATGGCATAGCTAGCTTGTAGGATAAGGGGACTGTTGATAAAGTACGGCACAGATTTAGCTAAATCAAAATTACTAGCACGTGCCTTGACTTTCTGCATCATTTAGCACACTCCATCCCCTCAGATTTTACAATCAGATATTTATAGAGAATATAAGCATTCGTCTCCATGTTAAGGTGGACAACCCTGATAGGCTTCTCAAATGAAGCAAGGTTCAACTGACCAAGCACTTGGAGATCAACCTTAAACTGCAAGTGCTTGGTCCAATGTCATAATACTCGTAGATTTTTCCAGAAAGAATGTCAACCTTAGATTCTCAATCCACTACATAAATGATCAACCTTAAACTGCAACTTAATCCAATGTCATAATACTCGTAGTATCAGGGCACCGACACACGATAATCATGTTGTATAGTAAAACACGGTATGATACGGTACATTTAATCATGTACAATAAGAAAAAATCGTATAAATTCAAAAACTAGAAAATTTTGAAATTAAAAAACAAAATATAACAAATTGTTAGAAAACACAATAAGAATCCAATTAATAGCGATTAACAAATAGTTATTAAATAATAACTAATAAGCAATTAAGCATTAGCATGACAAACAATGGCATTTCACAATCTACTTACTCGAGTAAGAAAGTTAAAGTTGTTAAACCATAAGTACAAAATGAAACTACCATCTCAGTTCATAATTAAGATTATAATTTACAAAATAGAAATACAAATTACAAAGTTCAGACTTCAAAGTTCAATTTCAATGTTTCATTCCCCAAAACATGGATTATAATCAACAAATGCATCATAAACATTATAGTTAGGGTCACCATCATCATCATCATCTTCGCTACCATCACCATCATCTCCCTCCTCTTCTTCCATAATTGGATCCTCCAATCCAACACCTTACATATCGTCATCTCTAATCTCTTCTTCTGCCTGTATTGATCTTCAGTTTTCATCCTCTAAATTGATGAAAAGCTCTTCTTCTTCACCCCAATCATCAAGAATATCAACATTTTTATAACTCATTATGTCATGTGGCACCTTATTAGGTCACATTACACATTCAAATTGATATGAATGTTATGAGTATAAGTAGGGAGTAACAAACATATTATAATTAAAGTATTACCTTTGCCTTAATTTCATATTGTATTAAATATATACTAAATCACAAAGACAAGCAAGCTATAATATGTTCATCTCCTTTGTGTGAATGCATTCAAAAGACTACAATTTCTTTCACATCCACTCGAACTATATGTTCGGCTTAATATACATTAAACGAACCTTGACAAGTTTGGTACATCTACACCAAAGTGAGTCCACCATTCATCTACAATTAAACATAATAACAAAAATTAAAAAGAAATATACAAGTCATAAGAAGTAATAATAATATATCAAAAAACTATAGTATACCTGACCGCATGAGGGAACAAAGTTGTATTACAATTGAACTTCCAAAATCTCCAATTATATACTTAGCTCTAAATGGATGTTGCACCAAGTAGTTGAATCTTGTATTAGATCAATTGCATTCAATATCTCTTTCTTAACCTTTTCATCCTCTAAAGTTGAGAGAAAATCTAATAGAAGGATTAAGAAAATATACAATCACATGCAAATCATCATGCATTTACCGGTTCTAACGTGCATAAATTTATCTTTCAAACCTTCTTTCAAAGTGATCGCTTGCAGTCAAAATTTACTTGTATTTCCAGTTTGGCCTTATATATATATATATATATTATAAGCATAGCATGCCTATCTTCATTGTTAATCATTCTCATTACCTTGACTAAAGGCACAACCATCTTAAAAACTGTGGTGTGTTTCTCCCAAAACGTAGCATTAAAAATAATATCCACTACAACAATCTCCTCCCTCTTTCTCAGCCAACTTATAGAGCCTCATTCATAAGATAGAAAAATCTTTTTCAATGCATTTTTATGTATGTCAAGACTTTGAACATTAATAACATTCGTAGCAAATCTTGTCAAACAAGGCTTATCAAATGCAATATATACGAGTGATTATACATAAACTTTGCGACATTTCATGATGCATCAATTGTCTCCTTGATTTGCACTCAAATCCTCAAGCATTAAGTCTATACAATAGCAACACATGAGATCCACACTAATGTTATAATTAGTGTATCAGTGCCCGTATCGTACAGGGCACCGATACGAGATAATCAGACCGTATCATATGATACAGTACGATATGGCATATTAAAATTGAATTATTTTATAAAATTCATGAAAATATGAAAAATTACAATTAAAAAACAAAAGGTAACCAAGTGGTAAAGAACACGATCAGAAAGCAACTAAAAATGGTATTTTCACGATCAATAAACTAATACCATGAGTATATAAGCCTACAAGAGTAAGTTTATAATTTATTACATAACACAAATACAAAGTTATAAACTACAACAGTCCAATTATGGTCACTGCCATCATCATCCTCGACACGATCATCTCCCTCCACTTACTCCAAAATTGGGTCATCTAATCATGTGCCTTGTACGTCGTCAGATCCAATCTCTTCTTCTGCTTCTATTGCTCTCAATTTGCATCCTCTAAAATTTCTTCGACCCAGTCATGAAAAATATCACATTTTCGTAACAAAGTTTGTCATATGGCACCTTTGTTGCTTGCATCTCTTTGCATTTGTCTATGAAAAAACAAAAGAAAAAATATAATTTACTTAGAAGTTAGAAAATATCATTACTTATAAGTATAAAGAATAACAAACATATAACAAAAAGTATCTTTTTTACCTTTGCCTTAACTTCATATTATATACAATACATACCAAATCATGAAGACGAGCATGCTCTTCTTTATGTAAATGTGTTAAAAAAAGATCCAATTCCTCTCGCATCCATTCGAACTATATCTTTGGCTTAATAAACCTCGATAAATTTGGTGCATCTATATCAAATCGAGCCCACCATTTATCTAAAATAAAACATAATAAATGAAAAGATTAAGTGTTAAGAAACAACACAAGTCATAAGAATGAAGAAGTAATAATAATTTATCAAAAAATCGAATCATACCTGGTCACATATGGGAACGGAAATCTCCAACGCTATTTATATACTTACATAGCTCTAAATGAACGTTGCACTTAGTAGATGAATCTTATGCAAAGTCAATTGCATTCAATATCCCGTTCTTAACTTCTTAATCCTATACAAAGTTAGGAGAAAATCTAACAGAAGGATTAAGAAAATATGGAGCAATATGCAAATCATGATGCATTTGTCAATTTTAACGTGTATCAATTACCTTCAAAACCTTCTTTAAAAGTAACTGTTTGTGGTCAAGGTTTGCTTGCATTTCCAATTTGGCCTTATCCGTAACATCATAAATATATAAGGCATAGCAGGCCTATCTTCATTGTTTATCGTTCTCGTTACCTTCACTAAAGGCATAGTCATCCTAAAACAAGTATTGCATTTCTCCCAAAAGTTAACATTAAAACTACCATCTACTACATTAACCCCCTTTGTTTCTCGACCACTGAGCCTCATTCATCCGATGTAAACATCTTTCCAATGCATTTTTTTATACGATAATATTTTAGACAGTAATAACATTCATAGCAAATCTTGTCAACGAATGCTTAATCAACTCCTTTCCAAAAGTGTGGATTCTCATCAAATGAAATACAGACGAGTGATTATAAATAAACTTTGTGACATTTCTGCATGCATCAATCGTCCCCTTAATGTGATCCATTGCACTTATATCCTCAAGCATTAAGTCTATAAATGTGCAACACATTCAGTCTATACTAAGGATAGATGGTTCACCTCAAGAATCTTATCAACTGCTCTAAAGTTTACAGCATTATCAATCATAATTGAACAATATTTTGAACACCATCATCCTCAACATCTTCAAAAATAGAGAATAAATTATCAACAATTTTAATAATGAGATAAGTTATAAGATTTCAAAATTAATATCCCCTTTGGACAATAGACAAAGAAGTTCACTAATGATCTACGATGACCATCTGTCCAACCATCAATCAAAATAGAATAATCACTAACCTTCCATGACTCCCTAAATTCAAGACTCCATTTATAAACAATATCAACTTTTGTACTAATTTACCCCACAAAGCATGATAAGTAGGGATCTTATAACCACATCCTATACTAAGTAATAGTGTCCGTCATACTTTGAAATGAAAATGAATTTGCAACATTAAAGGGAGGCAATTTTCATAAAAAAACTCTACACACTTCAAATCTACTTTCTCATTTACCTCACTAGAAGTCATAGTATTTAATACCTGATTGAACTCCAAAAGTAGTACGCTAAGGAAACAATGAATGTATTCCACCGCCTCTAGCAGCTCCTCTATCACTCCTCGCAGCCATCGAGGGAACAAGGGCTCTTGTAACCAACCCCATTGCTATTGCCACCAAAACCCGAAAAGCATGTTGAAACATATCTCAATCACCTATTTCTGATCTTTCACTTTTTCGTAATCTCTTCCAGTCCTTTGTGAGCTCCATAATGTATTGAATTACATACTTCACACAGTTAGGCACCCGACGACAAGCACTTCCATCATTTTTAGTTCTCGCGAGATGTTTCATGCAAAAAATACCTCCATACTTCACCTCGTTACAGAACATACACTTATTCATAAGTTTATTGCCTTTATAGGCCAAAGTACAATACTTTCACGCTGGATTGCCTTGTTCTAACGTCTTCAAGCCAAGCAAACATAAAACAATAAGGACAAGACTTTACGAAGGTGGGAAATCTCGGAATCTATGGAAGTCCCAAAATTTTCAAGTGAAAATTCATGTTACAAAGGAGTATGGATGAAAAAAATGGAGTATGCCATGGATTTTCAAGAGTTTGAGACAAAAAAAATGTGTGATTTCTCCACGAAATCGAGTAAATGAAAAATAAGAAAACCGTTTCGGAGCAAGATAAGGGGTAAAGATGGGTTTGGGAGCAAGCAAAACAGCAGGGAAAAAAAACCCGAGTTTAGCGGGTTTTATATCATGTGAATCAATATCGACTCATAAATGTGTGATATACGATACGACCCGTATCGTATCATATCGTGTGATACAATACGATGTGTACCGTATCGTATTGGCCTACGATATAAGATAAATGTGTACCACATCGTACGATACAGAAAAAGTTTTACAACATTGATCTACACAACAAGTTTACACATTGAAGTAGCCAAATGATCAAACTTACATTCCATATATTCTGTCTTTGTTCTACTAAGTCGGAGGCCTTTGTTTTCTAGTGTTTCTCTCCATAGTTCTAATTTTCTATTAACTTTTTCCTTAGACTCCTCCACTAATACAATGTCATCTTGCAAATAACATACACCAAGGTACTTCATCTTGAATATGTTTTGTTAACTCATCCATCACCATTATAAATAAGTATGGACTTAAAGTTGAACCTTGATGCAACCCAATATTAACTTCAAAGAAGTCTGTCGTTCCTTCATGAGTCCTCACACATGTTTTTGCACCATCATACATGTCTCTTATAAGGTTAAAATATGTCAATGGGATACCTCTTTTTTCCAAAGTTCTCCAAAGAACCTCCCTCGGTACCCTATCATAAGCTTTTTCTAAATCAATAAATATCATGTGAAGGTCTTTCTTTTTTGCTCTAAAATGTTCCATAAGACGTCTTAAAAGGTGAATCGCTTCAATAGTAGATCTACCTGGCATAAATCCAAATTGGTTCTCTGTTGTACTTGATACTTGTCTTAACCTATGTTCGATAATTCTTTTCCATAATTTCATAGTATGACTCATTAACTTGATACCTCGATAATTCACACAATTTTGAATGTCTCCCTTGTTCTTATATACGGGTATAAGTGTACTTGCTCTCCATTCCTCGGGCATCTTTTGGTTTTTCCATATTTCATTAAATAGTCTTGTGAGCCAAGTGATTCCTATTTCTCCTAGTATTTTCCAAACTTCTATAGGAATATTATATGGTCCTACCAATTTACCACTTTTCATATGTTTAAGAGCCTCTTTGACTTCATTCTTTTGAATACGTCGGTAGAAATTGTGGTTTATATACTTTTTTAACTTAGCTAAATCTCCTAAACTAATACTAACATCTTTATTTTCATTAAAAAGATTATAAAAATAGTTTTTCCATCTATTTCTTATATCATCATTTGCCACTAGAATTTTTTCATCCTCGTCTTTTATGCATCTAACATAATTAAGATCTTTAGTTTTCTTATCTCTAGCCCTAGCTATCCTAAAAATATCTCTTTCACCCTCTTTTGAGTTGAGTTTTTTATATAAGTCCTCCCAAATCTTAGCTTTTGTTTCACTAACGGCCTTTTTTGCTTCCTTCTTTGCTTTCTTATAAGCTTCTAAAGTTCCACTAGTTTTCTTAGCATAATGTAATTTGTAACATGCCCTCTTTGCCTTGATTTTATTTTGTACTACTTCACTCCACCACCAAGCTTCTTTTTGTGCTGGTACACCTCCCTTAGATACACCTAACACATCTTTCGCCACTTTCCTAATATGTATAGCCATATTGTTCCACATATCAGAGGGTGTGCCAACATAATTTCAAACATCTCCTTGAAGGACTTTCTGTTTAAATATATCTTCTTTCTCGCTTTTGAGGTTCCACCATTTAGTCTGAATAGCTCGATGCACTCTTTTCTTCTTTGTCCATTTTTTTATTTGTAAATCCATAACTAAAAGTCGATGTTGGGTGGTTAAGCTTTCTCCTAGAATTACCTTACAATCTTTACAACACGCTCTATCTTTTTTTCTACAAATAAAGTAATCAATTTGTGTTTGTGATAAGCCACTCTTATAAGTAATTAAATGTTCATCTCGTTTTTTGAAGATTGTATTGACTATAAAGAGATCAAATGACATAGCAAAATTTAAAATCTCCCTACCTTCCTCGTTTATATCCCCATAACCAAAGTTTTCATGAATCCCTTGATATCCTAATGCCTCTTTACCGACATGTCCATTTAAATCTCCTCCTAAACAAATCATCTCCCTTTGTGAAATCTTTTGAAACACCTTATCTAACTCTTCCCAAAAAACTGTCTTTATACTATCTTCTAGTCCTACTTGGGGTGCGTAAGTACAAACTATATTCAAAACCTCTGCTCCTAACACTAATTTCAACGTCATGATTCGGTCACCATATCGTTGTATGTCTACTACACTATCCTTTAAATCTTTATTTATGATAATACTAACTCCGTTTCGAGCCTTTTCTTTACCTAAGTACCATAATTTAAAACCTATATCCATTATCTACTTTGCTTTTTCTCCAACCAATTTTATCTCTTATAAACATAGAATATGAATCTTTCTTCGAATCATAGTACCTACCACCTCCATTAGCTTACCCGATAATGTTCCGATATTCCAAGAACCAATACGAATCTTATTATCTAGGACTAGCTTCCTTACCCCCCGCATCCGTCCATAATCAAAATGCGAAGACCCTCTCTGAAAATTTTTCACTACATTCGGGCGGCAATGTAGTGGGACTAACTTCTTTACCCACACCCGTCAATTGATTCACTACATTCGGGCGAAAATGTAGTGGCCCTTGCTTACTTCTTACGGCATTCGGGCTCTGCAACAGTCGCTAGGCGGGGACGCCCCAAAGGAATGCTCATAATTTTTGTAATCCATGTTGTAGAAATCCGATGAAGTTTTACGCTGGCTGTCGGAAGCCTAACACAACCCTCCTCCTTTATCCGGGCTTGGGACCGGCAATGCAAGGGTGATCCCTTACATGGGCGGAGTTTAATATTAACAATTGAAAACTGAAATTAAATAATAATGAATTGAAAAATTAAAAGTAATACAACATTACCTTTCACGAAGGCGCATGTTACAACGAATATAAACCAAATCATTAAGCCTTTTGTGTTCCAACCTGTTACGCTTTTTCCAACCTGTTGCGCTTTTTTGTATGGATGTGTTTAAAAACACTCCAATTTCTTTCACAACCTGTTGCACTACAGGTTTGGCTTAAGACTCTAACTGCAAAATCTCTAAGGTTTGGACAATCACTTCCAAACCTGTTCCACCAAACATCTGTAAAAAAAATATAAACATTAGAGACATAATAATCCACAGTAATGTAAGATGCAACTTAAATATGAAAATAAACAATGTACCTGGACGCATCGTAGAGCGGTTGCGAATTGCAACAGGCAAACCCATCAAGTGAAGAGCATTATCATATATCTCCATCTCTCGATGTATCGCATCTACTATGCTCTCATCAGGGACTAATCTGTCGATGCATTCAATGATTCCTCGATTAACCTCATCGTTCCTTTTGAAAGTTGTTGAGTACCTCAATGATGGGTTTAGATAGTAAGCTGCTGCATGAATACGCTGATGCAATTGTTTATTCCATCTACTATCAATTATTTTCCACACGGGCACATAATCTCTTTTTTTTTCATTAAAGTTATTTCTTTTCGCTTCTTTTGCCTTGTCCATGACTTAATAAAGGTAGCCCATAGATGGTTTCTCCTCACTGTCAACCAATCTCAAAACTTTCACTAAAAGACAAGTAATTTTCAATAATCTGATACATGCATTCCAAAATGAACTTCTAAAAACCGTTTCTGCAATCTCATTTAACTTTCTGTTCCTTCTATTTTGAGGCAACTCTGCAAATTGTTGCCACTCATCTGAAGAGAACATTCTCTTTAAAGCTTGCTTCTGTCTCACAATACTCTGTACAGATAAGAAGTTTGTTGCGAATCGAGTTGCAGCTGCACGAAGAAGCTCTGCACCTTCTGTGTATCTCCTCATCATACACAAAACAAATACATGGTTGTAAATGAATTTTGTAATATCTTGGCAACACTCAGTTGCTGCCTTTATTTCATCCATCTCACCAATGTCCTCGAGGATGAGATCTAAACAATGGGCTGCACATGGTGTCCAGTAGAAAGTCCCATAAATATCAGCTAACTCATTTCCAGCTGCTTTGTAGTTAGCTGCAATATCTGTAATCAATTGGACTACATTTTCTAGCACAACCTCCTGTATAACCTTATCAAATTCCTCTCGTAGGATCTCTGCAGTGTGCCTCTCCTCTGACATATCTAGAGATCTCAAATACATGAGTCCTTTAGGACAATATACAAGAAAGTTTAGCAATGTCCTTCCTCGCCTATCGATTCATCCATCTGCCATGATAGTGCATCCTGTTTCCTTCCACGATTGTCTCAAAGTCAAACAGTATTGTTGCACTTCAATCACGGTCTGATCCAATATCTTCCCTCTCAACTTCTGATAAGAGGGCATCCTGTATCCTAGACCAATGTTAGCAATTGCATCTGCCATTGCTTGAAAATGAAAATTATTTGCTGCATTAAATGGAATACATGTATCATAAAACCATCTGCCCACTGCAAGGTCTGCTTGATCATGTAGTTGTTCTGAAGCCATAGCAGCACGAATTCCTGGCTGAACACCAGGTGTAGTGGAAGGAGGAAAGAACAAATGTATGCTAGAAGAAGAAGCTCTTCCTCTACTCCTTCCTGAACTTCCTCTTTTGCCACCTCCAGAGTCTTCAGCTGCAACCCTCTTTCCTCTGCTAGGTGCTCGCGAACTGCTACTACCACTATCTGTTCTAGCATCTGAAGGCAAACTATCAGTGAATCCAACTCCAGTGGCAGTAGCATCATCAACTTCTTCACACATCTGGAAATCATCCTTTTGTTGTCTCCTTTCCTGTATGCTCTCAATCATCTGCAAGCATTGCCATTTAATACCTTCTGGCACACTTCTAACTCTGCCTGTGCATGGAGCAACTTCTTTCCTGGTTCCTGCTAGGTGGTGTTTCAACCTTGAAATTCCACTACTAACACCTTTTCACAAAATAAACATCTCATTTTTAACCTTGAACCCTCAACTGGTATATCCCACTGCCATGCCGGATCATCAGACTTTGAATGAGAGTCTCTACCACCCCTTCCTGCCATCTCAATGGAGTACTTTAATTCAAACAAAAACCTGAAAATAAAAGCACTTTGTAAATCCCCCAATCTTCAAATAACACTCAAATCGAGTGTCTCCCACTTCATGAATGCAATAAAAATCGTATACACACACTTAATAACTTCATATTTTGTCATTCAAAAAAAAACCGAAATAACACAAAAAACAATAAATATAAAGGAAAAAAATGAAAAAAAACATTAAAAATATACCAAAATCCGAGTTTGGAGACTTGCACGAATACCGTAGGGCACGATTTTAGAGCTTTGAACACTAAGGAGGCGAAAACCGACTCTTAGGGAGCTTGAGAAACCCAAGAGGAGAGAGAAAACCCGCGAAAAATCACGGGTTTCAGTCGGCCCAGGACCCTTTATAAGGGTCCCAGGGCGTATCGCCCGTATCGTGCGATACGCCCGTACCTACGATACGGGCCCCCGTATCGTATCGTCGATACGTAACGGTGCGATACGGACAACACTGATCGAGCTATTCGAACTAAAGGGTGGAACCTCAAAAGCGAGAAAGAAGATATATTTAAACAGAAAGTCCTTCAAGAAGTTGTTTGGAATTATGTTGGTACACCATGTGATATGTGGAACAATATGGCTATACATATTAGGAAAGTGGCGAAGGATGTGTTAGGTGTATCTAAGAGAGGTGTACCGATACAAAAAGAAGCTTCGAGGTGGAGTGAACTAGTACAAAATAAAATCAAGACAAAGAGGGCATGTTACAAATTACATTATGCTAAGAAAACTAGTGAAACTTTAGAGGCTTATAAGAAAGCAAAAAAGGAAGCGAAAAAGGTCATAAGTGAAGCAAAAGCTAAAATTTAGGAGGATTTATATAAAAAACTCAATTCAAAAGAGGGTGAAAGAGATATTTTTAGGATAACTAGGGCTAGAGATAAAAAACTAAAAATCTTAATTATGTTAAATGCATCAAGGACGAGGATGAAAAAATTCTAGTGGCAAATGATGATATAAGAAATAGATGAAAAAACTATTTTTATAAGCTTTTTAATAAAAATAAAGATGTTAGTATTAGCTTAGGAGAGTTAGCCAAATCAGAAAAGTATATAAACCACAATTTCTACCGACGTATTCAAAAGAATGAAGTCAAAGAGGCTCTTAAACATATGAAGGGTGGTAAATCGGTAGGACTAGACAATATTCCTATAGAAGTTTGGAAAATACTAGGAGAAATAGGAATCACTTAGCTCACAAGACTATTTAATGAAATATGGAAAAACCAAGAGATGCCCGATGAATGGAGAGCGAGCACACTTATATCCATATATAAGAAAATGATAGAGAGAGACATTCAGAATTGTGTGAATTATCGAGGTATCAAGTTAATGACCCATACTATGAAATTGTGGGAAAGAATTATCGAAAGTAGGTTAAGACAAGTATTAAGTACAACAGAGAACCAATTTGGATTCATGCCAGGCAGATCTACTATTGAAGCGATTCACCTTTTGAGATGTCTTATGGAACATTTTAGAGCAAGAAAGAAAGACCTTCACATGATATTTATTTATCTAGAAAAAGCTTATGATAGGGTACCGAAGGAGGTTCTTTGGAGAACTTTGGAAAAAAGAGGTATCCCATTGACATATATTAACCTTATAAGGGACATGTATGATGGTGCAAAAACATGTGTGAGGACTCACGAAGGAATGACAGACTTCTTTGAAGTTAATATTGGGTTACATCAAGGATCAATTTTAAGTCCATACTTATTTATAATGGTGATGGATGAGTTAACAAGACATATTCAAGATTAAGTACCTTGGTGTATGTTATTTGCAGATGACGTTGTATTAGTGAAGGAGTCTAAGGAAAAAGTAAATAGAAAATTGGAACTATGGAGAGAAACATTAGAAAGCAAAGGCCTCTGACTTAGTAGAACAAAGACAGAATATATGGAATGTAAGTTTGATCATTTGGTTAGTTTAGAGGATATAGAAATTAAAATTGGCACACATTGCATCCCCCAAAAGGAAAGTTTTAAATACCTAAGGTCAATTTTTCAGAGTGATGGAAGAATTGATGGAGATGTTACGCATAGAATTAATAATAGTTGGTTAAAATGGAGAGGAGCATAAGATATTCTTTGTGATAAGAAGATACCATTAAAGTTAAAAGATAAATATTATAGAGCAGCAATTAGGTCTGCCATGTTTTATGATTCTGAGTGTTGGGCAGTTAATCATCAACATGTACAAAAGATGTCTGTGACAAAAATGAAGATGTTGTGATGGATGAGTGGTCATACAAGAAAAGACCGTATACATAATGAGGTTATTAGAAACAAATTAGGAGTGACACCAATAGGGGATAAAATGAGAGAATATCGTTTAAGATGGTTTGGACATATAGAAAGAAGATCAAAAGAAGAACCTTTAAGAACGTTAGAAAACTAAATTTAGAAAGTATTAAAAGAGGTAGAGGACGACCACAAAAGTGTTGGAAAGAAACAATAAAGAATGATCTAGCTTATTGTGAGTTAACTGCTAACATGGCACACGATAGGGATCTGTGGAAACAAAGAATCCATGTAGCCGACGCCATATAGTATGGGAAAAGGCTTAGTTGTTGTTGTATTTAATGGATGTTATGTTTTGATTCTTGAATCTATGGTTTTCTGGTGAGTGTTATATTTTCTTGTGCATCTTGAATACTTTTCATGTTTTAAGAGCATTTATGTCTCTGCCTAATATTATTTTATTCTTTTTACAAGTAAATATAATCCATTATATTGCTCAAATTAGATTGGACCATAATTACCATACTTGAACCGATAAGTATGATATATTAATTTCTTTTAATTCTTCTACTTACTACTTAAAATCGGTTATATTTATGTTTTTGCTTTTTAATTTAAGTTTAACAATTCAATATGCATATGCCATATGAAATTTATTGTTTGTCTTCTTACAATTTGTTTATTTAGTTTGATTCATATTTATGAATGATGTTACTTAAATGTTTCTTGATATTTTTAGAAATTAGAAAATTCATTATATATATATATATATATATTATTTTTTATTTGTAAATGAAAGTGTACCGCTATATCCCCACTACCATTATATTAGGGTCAACAGCAAACCGTCCGCTAATATACAATTTTGCAGCAATCATAACCAAATCTGAAATATTTATAACATAAAATCATATTTTCATCTATAAAGATAGAATATATAGAATGCAAGTTTGATAATTTGGTTACTTTAGGTCATAGAAAAATTATGATTGGCACACATTGCATCCCTCTATAAAAATTGAATATATGGAATGCAAGTTTAATAATTTGGTTACTTTAGGTCATAAATAAATTATGATTGGCACTCATTGCATCCCTCATAGAGAAAGTTTTAAATACCTAGGGTCAACTTTTCAAAGCGATAGAAAGAGATGATATGCATAAAATTATGCATTTTGGTTGCAAAGGTACATAAGGTATTCTATGTGACAAGAAGATACGTTAAAGTTGAAAGGTAAATATTATACAACAACAATTACACCCGCTATGCTATATAGTTTTAAGTGTTGGGCAGTTAATCATCATGTATAAAAAATATCCATCAACATACACAAAAGATGTCTATGGTAGAAATGAAAATGTTACATAAAGAAATACCATATACATGTAATGAGATTATTAGAAACAAATTGGAAGCGGAACCAATGATAAAATGAGGAAAAATTATTTAAGGTTTGGGCATATAGAAAGACGACCAAAGAAAGCTTCCATAAGAAGATATGAGAAACTAGATTATGAAATGTTAAAAGTGAAAGAGGAAACCCACAAATATGTTGGAAGGGAACAGTAAAGAATGATTAATTCTAGCTTATGTTGAGTTAACTATTAGCATGGCAGCATGGCACATGATCAAGCTCTATGAAAATAATGAATCCACGTAGCCAACCCCATCTAGTATGGGAAAAGGCCTAGTTGTTATTGTTGTATTTATAGAATAATAGTAAATTCATAAGTTACTATCACTATTATCATAGTTATTATTAATATTAACAGCAACAACAACAAGCAATTTTCTTCAAATTGCATACCTTTAATCCTGGGACGTAGTCCCCTCTCTTGTAGTAAGCTGGACTTTTTGCTGCCCTCCATTCTGCAGTCCCCATTCCATCTACAGCCAGATAAAGTCAAGATTCAGAGGTCACACAACAAAGAGTGTTTCCTTTTTCCTATACATTGTACCACACTACCAGTGAACTGACGCTTGGCAGTGCCAATCCTAATTCCACGTGAACTATTTGCTGGACCCACTATCCGTAACCCCACAGAAACCTCCATAATTATGAATGAAAGTCCATTGGAATTTTCCAAATCCACACAATCAATTGAACTTCCACCGCTCACGATTAAAGTCTCATAGAGGCAGTCTTGCATGGCAAGGATGAGATCAAACTGCATCACAACACACTCATAAGGTATCTTGTGCTTCAATCTGTATTCAGTTCGGTCTCTTTGCCCAACCAGTGCCATGGTTGTATCCACTTATGAAATACACTATTAAGAACGTAAAAGCAATTCATATCCTTTCAATCTCAACCAGACAGCTCAACGACTCAACTAGAAAATGAAGCAATCACAAACACAATATACTAGCGTGTTATGCCAGAAAACCAAACGCCTTCCTCCTGGAGCGATGATATAACCACAGAAAAACAACACAAAATTCACAAGGAATCAACCAAATAGAGAATTTGCATACCCCATCTCACTCGTCACTCAACCTTCAAATTTTTTTTCAAGAAAATCCCACCTTAAACCGTAAAGCCTCACACCAAAAACTCAATCATCCAAAAAACAAAATCTCTTAACAAATAAAAGAAACGAAATGAAATAAAGAAGAGGCCACCAGAAACAATCAAAGAAACAAAAAGTTGTACCAAATTTCCCGCTTCCGCAACCCACCACGGAATTATAGCCGAGAAAAAGACCGTCATGCTTAACCAGCGTTTTCTTAACCATCCTGTTCTCACACTAGTGGTCAGCTACAGAGTGCAAAAACCTAGCAGGAACAGGAGGCCACTAATCCTAGTATTATTCTCGCCCCAACAGGCTCAACTTAGGAGTCAGCCGAAACCAAGTGGACTTTTGCGCTGAATGCCGGATACCTAATACAATCCTCCAACTTTCTCCAAGACACGAACTTCCAGAATTCGGGGAAAACAAAGAAGGGAGGAGAAATCAAAGAATTCAGGAGAAAACAATTCGATCCTCACAGTGATTGTTCTCGCAAACGAGAATGGCAGGAAGATCCCACAACGCGGCGATATTAAGCGCCTCGAACAGCTGCCCCTGGTTCGCCGCTCCGTCTCCATACATAGCGAACGTCACCGCCTCCTCCTTCACATACTTCTGCGCAAAGGCCAGGCCGCACCCTAACGGAACTTGGGCGCCGACGATTCCGTGGCCGCCGTAAAACCCATTTTCTTTCTTGTAGAAATGCATCGAGAAGGTGCAGTGGTCGCGGTACGCCGTGATGATGGCGTCTTTCTTGGTGATCGCGGCTTCCATGCCTACGGCGACGGCTTCCTGACCGTCGTAGAGGTGGCAGAAGCCGCGGATGAGCTTGGCCTTGTAGAGGGAATCGGCGGCGATCTCCATCCTTGCATAGAGAGAGAGAGATGAAAGCGCAGCGCGGATCGACCAAGACGACGATAAAAGCTTGTACTAATGTCCTTTGTGTGAATGAAGGGGTAACCAAATTCACCACGAAGAGTAAGCAGAAGTCCACGTTGAACCCTGTGCCCTTGTTTGGAGCTTGTGCACCTTAAAATTCGGCAATTACTACATGCACCCCCTATTTTAGTCCGGCAACCTGGTTTATTTAGTTTCGAGAATTATTATCTCGGCACCTCTTTTACTATCAGCATACTCCTTATCTTAAAAAGATGATTTCATTTGTTTAGATTTTTTTAGGTTTTTAGAGGTTGGTTTTAAGTTATATCTTCGTATTTTTGTTGGTTTGTGTTACTTTTTGTTTTTTTTTTATTTTGATTGATATTTCATAATTTTAAATCGAAGAATCCATTCGTAGGATTTTCTATTTGAATCATGATACAAGTGCATCTCTCACCAAGGAGAGATGCAATTCAGGCAGTCTCTCCTTGGGGAGAAATGTGGCAGAATCGTCTCTCCCTGAAGGGGAGACGCGGTTGTTCCACAAGGAGAGGATGTAGTTGAGGCGTGTTTTCCTCAAATGAGACATGCATGTGATGTATTATGTCCTCATATTTCTTTATTTATTTTAGAATGACAAACAGCTCGAGTGGAAGCACTTATAATGGAATCGATTATGAGAAAACTCAAATTATCAAAGTACTTATTATACCGAGACTAATGAAATAAATGTTATTGCAGTGCACTAAATGACGTATTTTTTTATTGATTGGCCGATGAAGTAGAAACATTTATTGAGTATGAGGGTGATGAACTTAATTATTTACTTGTGTTTATAACAAATGATGTATTAGTAGTCATAATAAACTTATTAAGTATGTAAGAAATGTCAAAAACATAATATTGTTATTGTTATTCTTCGTTCGAAGAATAAAGACATAACAACAAAGATATGGTTTGGGTGTGAAAGAAATGACAAATATAAGGCAAGTAAAGTATTGATGTTGAAAATAGTAGGTGAACAAGCACTAAAAAGGTAGATTGCCTATTTTTATTAAGAGGAGAGAGTTTAGTTGATGGTTATTGTAAGTTGAATGAGACACATAACCACTCTCTAGACTTGTATCTTAAAAGGCATACTTTTGTAAGGACATTGAGTGGATATGAGTAGTGTGACAAAAGACCTTACAAAAAGTTACTCCATACCAAAGCATCTTTCAATGTATTTGAAGCAGGTTAATGAGGCAAATGTTAGAACAGTAAGACATATTTATAATACACAAATATATGATATTATCAATGACATTGAATTTGCACATCCTCATTTAGTGCAACTATATATGCATTTTTATGGGTATTGGAGTTTGATAATACATATAAAACAAACATGAAAGAGTTTCATTTTATTATTTTATAAATGTTGGGTTTTATATAGTGTGTAACAATTACATATACTCTATATTTTGTAAGTATAAGATGCCTTTTCTTGAGGCTGTCAGGTTTACATCAACTTCTAAATTTTTTTTTGTATGCATCGCTTTTATTAGTGTAAAAAAAAAGATAATTATGTTTGGGTATTGAGGTATATAAGAGAGTTATACACTCCAAACAATTTTCCATGTATAATCTATAGTGACCATGATTTGGTGTGGTGAATGTCTCAAATCACATTTTTGGATGTGGTCACTTTTATGTAGACAACATATAGTGAAAAATATTGAGACATTTATTGTAAAAATGAAAAAGAATAAAGAGATGGCGAGTGCATTTGGTGTAAGTTGGAGGAAAGTTATTCACTATTAGATGAGAGCAATTAAAAGAAGACAATGAAGGTAATAAAATTGAAGTGAAACAAATTTCTTATTGCTCTCGTATATTAAAAATCAATGGTTGGACCCATATATGAAGAGAATTATCTCAATATGGATAAGTAGGGTGATTCATTATGGTACTCATATAAGTAATAGGTATATGAAATTAGTTGTTCATGCATATATAAAATCTACTATTATTGAATCTTATAATGATTGTTTATTAATGATTGTGAGGATGAAAAGTACACATAGAGGATTGAAAAGTACACATGGAGGATTGAAAAGGTTCTTTAATAACTCAATTGGGAGATTTAATACAATTTGGAGACAACCAATTTCATATACCTATACATGATTGAAGTAATCATTTAAAGAATCATGAACCGTTATGAGTAGTATTGTAATACATATATGTAGATTACATAATTGAAGGAATCATTTAAAGAATCATAAACCATTATGCATTATATTGATGTAATAAAATATATTGTAACAAACCTCTAAAAAAGAGTATCACGACACGCTTTTGACTTGATTGTAAGGGAGTACAACTATGCGGAGTTAGTAAATTTAACCCCGAAACATATTGTTGTATATTGCAACATTTACATGTGGAAGTTAGCTTTCAAATGAAACAACTCTTGAGAGATTTGGACATTTACAAACCGAGTTATAATAATTTTACTCAATGAGTATCATGAGATTTTTGTCATAGATAGGTTTAGTTTCAAGATGTTTGATGATTTTTTTATGAATCTTATATACGTCCAAAATTTGTGAAATTTTTACCAGATAATGGTATGTGAGTGTCACTGACAGACAAAATTTAGCAACATTTTTCTTGTAAATGACGGCTAGAAAATTCAGAGATCACAAAAGGTATGTACAATATGTTGAAATCTGCAAAAATTTTCTTATAAAAAATAATGATGCATTCGATTATAATCTTAATGGTTTAATGCTCACTCAAATAATTTTGTGGAGGGCTTATGTTCTTTCGAGGAATAACTCATCTACATATAGATTTTCGGGGTATCTCTTTATAAGAGGATTGTTCGCTTGGAAAATATATGTGATAATAGTTGTTATATCCCTCTTATAGCTTCTTGAGTTGAGTTAGAGGCAACCAATCCACCGAAGAAAGGAGAGAGGAGATGATATAGCATATAAGCATAGAAAAGCTGAGAATGTATAAAATATATCATATATTAGGGTAGAAGAAACTAAAAATTATGGAGTTAGCGGATTCCTCAGAAAATAGCATTTTCTTCGCGTCTTCTGTTTGGGGTGACCCTCCTTTTTACAATAATATTCCACGAAAAATGCTTGTCTACTATTTAAATACAATAGTTGGAGGCAAGAACAATATGAATGAAACAATTAAAGGGGTTAAGGGAGTGACTTAAAGCCTTCTCTTTTTAAATCACTCTCTTCCTCCAATGAACTCCTCCTTGGGTTGGGAATAAGCTTCCTCATATCCTCCTTGGTTGGGCCCTCCTTTCTTCCTTAGAGTCCTCATTTTTTTGTTGGCCAAAGTTCCTTATTTATAGGCACCAAACTAAACATGATCTTCTTCAAGTTATTGGGCTCGATCTGAATACAAATCTAACTCATCAAGGGACCAACCTTATTATACAGTTGTTGGGAGACCTCTACCATGGGAGGAGCAACTAAACACATGTGACACGTGGGATGGGCTAGAAGATATGTGAAGACAGTTGACAGGCGCGTCGGCATGTGGGAGTTGGGTGCTGCACATGTGCACCAACGCAGATACTACAAGTGAGTGTCGCGGGTGATGGTGCGGGTGCCACATGTGGCGCGTGTGCAGTGGCGTGTGGTATCCGATGGTGGTGCGTGGTGTCTAACGGTGACACCCTTGGTGGCCTGCGTAATATAAACTTATAAGTGTTTAATCTACCGTAAGACTGATTACATACTGTCTTCGATCATAGTTGCTATGTCCATCTTATAGCTTCTTGAGCTGAGTTAGAGATAATCAATCTACCAAAGAAAGGAGAGAGGAGATGTTATAGCGTATAAGCATAGAAAAATTGAGAACGTATAAGATATATCGTATATTAGGGTAGAAGAAACAAAAATTTATGGAGTTAGCGAATTTCTCTCACATATAGCCCTTTCCTTCATGTCTTCAGACTGGGGCGACCCTCTCTTTTGAAATGATATTCTACGAAAAATGATTGTTTACTATTTAAATACAATAGTTGGAGGTAAAAACTACAAGCTTACAATATGAATGAAACAATTAAAGGGGTTAAGCGGGTGGCTTGAAGCCTTCTCTTTCTAAATCTCTCTCTTCCTTCGATGAACTCCTCCTTACGTTGGGAATGAGCTCCCTTACATCCTCCTTGGTTGGGTCCTCTTTTCTTCCTTAGAGTCCTCTTTTTTTTGTTGGCCAAAGTCCCTTATTTATAGGCACCAAACTAAACATGATCTTCTTCAAGTTATTGGGCTCAATCTTAACTCATGAAGGAACCAACCTTGTTGCACAACTGTTGGGGGACATCGACACATGGGAGGAACAACTAGACACATGTGACACGTGGGATGGGCTAGAAGATGTGCGACGACCGTTGGTAGTACATCGACGTGTGGGAGTTGGGCGTTGTGCGTGCGCACCAGCTCAAACACTACAAGTGGTTGCCTCGCGTGATGGTGCGGGTGCCACATGTGGCGCACGTGCAATGGTGACTGACGATGGTGCATGGTGGCATGTGGTGTCTGATGGTGGCACACTTGGTGGCCGGTGCAATATAAACTTATAAGTGATTAATCTACCATATGATTGATTACATACTCATGTCTTCAAATAAAATCGTAGCTTCTATGTCTCTCTTATAGCTTCTTGAATTGAGTATCAATTGCTTACCTCATTTATTTGTAGAAGATTACACAAGCATTAACTACAATTTACCTTCTCTAGAATATGCATTTATGTTACGCACTGGCATTGGAATTAGCTAATGACTCGGAACTCATAATCGGTGCTAGGTCAAGCACGGCCTAGCAAGCCTCTCACTAATGATGTAGTGATTTAGTAGAAACTTAAGACTAATGATTGAGATGATCAATTGAGAATAGTAAGGAAACTTGAAAGTAAGTAAGTAAAGCCCCTTGCCTATCAAGCCTTTTCATGTAGGGGCATGATTACATAATCATTAGTAGGGTCCGCGATTAAAGGGTCAAATTCTCTCATGCCTAAATGGTTGATGTCCATGGCAAACTAGCATGCAAATGATACTTTCTCATCTATTTTGGAAACTGATGTATCGTAAGATTCTTCTCCCAACTCACTTCGGCTTTGCCATATCCTTTCCACTTAACCAAGTAGTGCATGATGTGTGCTCTTTTGAGTTCTATATGGTTGAGGATGTGCTCTACTTCCTTAGCTCCAAAGGTCCTTAATGGCGTAGGTGCCTTCATTGGTTGGTTGCGGTCTACATCTTCTATATCAGTATAATAAGTCATTATGTTACTCACATGGAAGACATGATACATACAGATGAAGTATGAAATATCGAGTCAGTACACCTAGTTTTTCACCCTTTTGTTAATAGTATAAGAACCACTATACTTATCGATCAGCTTCGCATATTGCCCGTGAAAGATTTGCATTTCTTAGGATACAACTTCACAAGGTCTTGGCTAGCCCTCTTGAGACTTGACTTGATTTGGGCCCAAGGCACCTTATACTTTTCGTGGACCAGCCCTTGCATCATGGTCAATTAAAGTGGGTTGAACCAAGGATTGAGTCTTGGGTCATTTGAGTTAGGTCAATAAGCTTTCAAATGTCTCAATGCAGATGCCAAGATCGAGTGAATGAGGTCAACTAGTTTCAAATGAGGTTAAGTGTGACTATGGGCAAAAGGGCTGAATTTGATTTAAGATTAAGGAGGATCTAACCAATTTTATTTGGGGCAAGGTATAGGGGATCAAATAAGACTTGGATTAAGTCGACTGACTCAATTAGGTAGGTTAACTAGATTGAAACTCGTTTAACCAAACTTAGGTAGGCCAAGTCAAAGTCAAGCCATATTAATTAAATCCCAGATGTATATAATTTGTTTAATTACATAAGTATAAATGTAAAGCTCATAATTAATTTACTTACGTAAATAAAAGTCAACCTTGTTTTTTGAAATAGATGGGAGTGTAGAAACCTTTTTAAGTACAAAATTAGGAACAAAAAACAAAGGGACATTTTCCATAACATTTCCCACGATTTTCAGCAATCCATGGGAACTTTCATCAATAATAAAGCTTTAAATACATAATGTATATGTTAAATGACCCCCTTATACATATATACATTTTGAAGTCCAATTTTGAGCATGTAAAACACACATTTAATGTATTATATGTATATATATATATATGTATACATATATATATATATTACAAAATTCTTATGCACACATATGTATAAAAGTTTATCCATATTATGCATCCACTATATATAATTTTCTTTTTAATAAAACTTCATGGATATGTGTAAACTAATTTAGGCTTGACTCAACTTAGCAGGTATTTTAGAATGGAATAGGTACAATTGGGCTAAAATTTTTAGAAGAGGTTTTTCCAGGTTCAAATATGCCTAACAGGTGCTGGACCAAGGCCTTGGTCGACCCAAATAATGAATGAGTTTTGGTGGGACCACTGGGACGTTATATTGCAGTTACCAAGTCTTCAAGTTGGACCCTATTTCTTTTCCTTAAAATATCCATCACTTTAAATGTATCGGTGAAGTGGAGACAAATATATCCCATTAATACTTGATCTTCATTTGTCCTCTTTCAAGGTATATTTGGATTTGGATATGGATTCAATGATTTATTAAATTTGATTTGCAATAGGTTTCCAAACTACGGGCGCTTTCCCCTTCTTAAAACCATTTCAACTTAATTTTTATATGAGCTAAATTTTGTGAATCACTTCATATACCTTGAAATTGGTCTTTTTAAAACAAGATTTTAAAATCAAAATCATATGTTCTTAGAAAAATGTTTGGTGTTTACAAGGCCCTCACATATCTTTATAATACAAGGATAATGCTAAAGTACTCTAATGTGTTGCCTCTAGAATCTTCTACCGAAGTGGCTCATCATTAGGTATGCATACTCGGCTTTCAGACAACAAAGAACAATCTCAAAGCCTTGTTTGCCTCCACTAGGAACTTCATCTATAGTCAGCCTTCAACTCCATATCATTCTTTTGGGTTGCAAGTACTCTCAACTAAATCTTTGGTGTGATTCTCACTAGAGTGAAAAATGTGTGACCTACTCCTTTTCTTTTGGGTTGCAAGTACATTGAATAATTAACATTGTGCTTTTTGAACTATAACTTTGTCTAATTGCTTCAACATAAACTAAGAACCTCTTGCAAAGATTTCAAAATGTTTAATTTGGGTTACTGAAACTCATGACACTAAGGAACTGTCTTTTTGGTTGGTAGTGAAATGTGATTAATTGTTTACTCTAATTCACGGATAGTGCAATGTGATTAGTAGTGCAATATGATATATATATAGGGAGAGATATTAGTAAATGCTCAAACCTCCTAAATGCTTAAATCTACTTAAACATCTCTATCATTTGATTGATATGATTAACGGTGGAGATTTGAATTTAAGTATCATTGCAGTTTTGTACTTAGCATTTTATACACCATGTGCATTAAATATTTTTTACTTTATCACCTCAACCATTCATGTCAAAGATCAAATAGTTTACATGATAAAGTGATTAGGTTTTAGTAGACATGTTCCGTTCTAGGTTGCCCAAAAGTAGGTGCCAATTCTATCAATTCTGGGGTGGTTTCGATTTCGGGGCGGTTGTGGTTTTGGCCTGAAAGTTGGTTCCAATTGTAGTTTGAAGGTCGATTCCTTATAAGAATTACAAATAAGTAATATATATGTATAAGTATTACAAATATGTTATATATAAGTATATATGTATAAGTTATAACTATAAGCAAGTATATATATATAATAATAAAATAAGTTTTATATACTTATACATATATAACTATGTAATGTTAGTATATATGTGAATATTACAAATATAGAACTCTATATATAAGACATTAAACTTAAGTTTTTAGCATTATAAATTATAATAATATATGATAGAATGTATATATAAAAATAAAATAAATAATGGGTTTAACCATAATTCACTAACCTCTATACCTCCTATGTATTCAATTGGGTAGAGAGGAATCAAACCCACATAGTTCTCTTACCTTTTAGCAGGAACCCCTTACTTGAATTGATGGACTTTGAACTTATTCATCATTATCGCTTAGTGCTTATGTTGTATCATTGCCAATGGTATCCATACTAGTTCCTCATTCAGCAGTATAAATGTCTTTCATGTATATATCAACGGGTACTTCTTCACACTCCTGTGCTTGACCACTTTCTCTTGTTCGATCATCTAGGCAACTCTAAGCTTCTAATGTCTAAGGTTGTAAGGTAGAGTGATGTTCGTCTAATATATTTCTTGTTACAGTAAATACTTGCTCCATAACAATAGTTGAGGCAGAAATAATAAACACATCCTTAGTAATTGAAGATAAAATAGGACAAGTCATGCTCTCTACCATTTTAAAGCAACAAATTTCTGTCTAGCCTCATTAACTTCAAATTCATGAAAATCATAATGAGTGCATTATATACATCAAACTTAATTGAATCCATAGATTTTGATTGTTTTCTACGTCTTGATTTTAAAATGTGACCAAAAAACTTACCATCGTAAGAAGAGGATGTATGATTGCTACTACTTTCGTCTTCTACCTGTGGAACAAGATGACTATGTGCAGAATTATAATCAATATATAATTAATTGATGCTCGATTTTATACAACATCTTTACATTGGTCTAATGAAAGGGCATTATAATAAGCAATCAACAACTCTTTTAGGCCATCTAATTTTAATCTAGAGTCTAATGCAACACTAAATAGCCTAATAGCAGGAAGATCTATATAATAATGATAATTTTCTGTCATCTCCTACACACTATCAGCTAAGTAAGGAGTCTTACAAAGTTGTGATGTCGTATAAACTACTTCTAAAGCTTGATAAAACAAATAAATGATAAATTGGATAGCAATCACTTGATTATACATTTATAGCATTATTAAAAATAAATAGGAGATCAAAAAACTTATGTAGACATTTAGATTCAAACAAATTTGACCATAGAAATTAAGATGAATAAACTCCATTAATAAGTTCCTATAAGTCATAGTCACTGACAACATTTGATAGGTCAAGCTCCAACGACATCCAATGACCTTTGAAAATTTTCTTGGTGTTCTATCTTTTCTTTTACAAAAATCTATATATCCTTCTAACGTTAGGACAACCCTATAGAAAATTAAGGACGTCTCTAATAGGTTGTATTTTAGGTCCTAAAATCTTTAAACTATCTTATGTACTATGAGTTAAGTACATGACAAGAACAATGAACATGAAAAAATTTACCACCTAAAATAGGTTAGCATATCATTTGTAACTCAAAAATGGCACAAGTACTTGCAATAGCATTATCAAGTGAAATCTAAAAAATCTTTGAAGATGGCCAATCTTCTTCAAAAATTGATTTTAACATATAAAAAATATCTTGTGCAGAATGTGACTTATCAAAACAATGAAGTGCAAGAAGACGTTTTTTAATTAACCAACTCTATCTATCCAATAAATAGTAACACCCATGTATGCATGCAATTGCCAACTATCAATCCATATATCAGCACATATTAACACACTATACTCAAATAAATTAAAAATAGATCTAACTCTTTTTCTTTTTATATAATTTACGAATGTGTCTACCAAATGATTGCCTAGAAGTAGGTGCAGTGAAAGAGTTATGTGCATTTTCTATGTAATCAATAACTCTTGCTTTTTGATCAAAATTAAATAGAAGATTCTAGACTGAAATAAAATGTGCAAACTCCTCTCTATCACGAGTGATGTTATAGAGGAAAAGCCTAGTAAAAACAAATCCACCATTAGAGAAACTTTCTTGCATAGAAAATTGAGTTTGATGGACATCTAACCCATCACAGTTGAATGTTTTTCATAACATGATTTCATAGTATGTCAAAACCATCCTTAAGGTTAAAGTTGTATACTTTTTCATAGTAGTTGCACTTTGCCTGATTGACTCTACCTTGTTCGATCATATAACTTTATAAAATAAATCTTAAATGAGTTAGATCCTTGTGACATGACTTTTGGAGGGCATCCAATATGTGTATGTTGTATTTGTCTCGACAGCAAAATGGTTTCTTGCATAAATGATATGTTAGCACCACTACCTATATTTGTCGTACTTTCTTAACTTAGTGGTATTGGTATAAAACTTTGGACAATATAACGACTCTAACTTTGTTAAGAACATTTTCCTTTGGCTTTAGAGCGAGAGAAACCATCACCATGGAAAGCCGCCGATTTAGTAAAATAAACTAAATAAACTAAAAATTTATATAATTGAGTAATATGAAAAGAGAGAAATTAGAGAAAAAATTAAGAAACACCCAAATGTGTGTGTATTTACTATCAAAATGAGATCCTCACAACTGAAAATGATAGTTTGAAAGCAATCAAATGAGTGAGAGAAAGAACAAGTGAGTTGTGTGTTTGTGAACTCCATAGGAATTGCTATTTATAGAAGAAAATCACTGTTGATAAACGATGAATTTCTAAAAAAAAGTATTTCCTTATCTAGCAGAAGCCAATAGTAGCCATTAAAGGTCTGCCAACCTTTGACACTTGCCGAATAGGTGAGCACCATGTGGTGCCTGCATATATTTTGTTGCTTTTTTAATTATTGTCGCCATGAGGTTGGCAACAGTCAATGACGCCTAGCAATATTTTTTTGTTTTTTCATTACTACCATTGTCAGCCTGACTGGTCTCTAATAGGCCAACTCCAAAAGAGGGCCCCATATTGTGCATGACTATACTTTTTTGCTCATTTTTTTTACTGGTCAAGTTGTGAGCTCTACAGGAGGGTTCCGAATTGATGGACTGATTTGGAACTACCAAATAGGTGGGTGGTTACTGTTTGGAATTGAGTTGATGGTTCCAAACTGGAACCTTCCTAGCAATTCAAACTAAAACTGAACCACTAGTTCTGGTTCCGAGCCATTTTTCAAAACCCATGAACTATATAATCGGACCGGAAAGTTGCCAGTTCAGATTATGGTTAAGGAATTCGAATAGCCTGTTCCAATTCGAGACGATTTTGTGGCCATGTCTAGATTTAAGCATTTACCACTTCCTCTCTATCTATCCCTCCAGTTACATTTGTAGGGAGCAGTCAGAATAACTTATATTCTGACAGTTTCTATGTTTATTCTGGTTGTAGAATAGAGCCGCAAAAAATGCTAACTCTAGTTGGTAACACAAGCAGGAATATATGATAGATCAATCAGAATACTATGTATTTCTACTATTGCTTCTATCAACATACGCTAGTTGTCTAGAGAAGTACTACAACTGTTGGAACAGCTGGAAGTATCGTATTTCAAATATTTTTATTCTGGCTTTCGTTGTTCGACAATCACAACTGTTGGAATCATGATTTCCATGACGAAAATTATGATTTTTCAGCAGTTTTCAACTGTTGAAATCTGCTCAATGACAACGGTGGGAATTGGATCATATTGTAGAAGTGAGACATCCAAATAAAAGCACCATTTTTATTTATGTTTCCATTTCATTCTTAAAACGAGCACACTTATAATCTCAACATAACTCAGTACGAGGACGACCACAAATCAGATGCCATGAAGCAAAACATAACACCACCACATACGGCATTTATTGGGAACAATAACAGGAGGAGGAGATATCTTCGGCGTGGAAACTTCATTACGCATGTAGCACATGAGTGAGGGTCCAGAAAGAACTTAATTATTCTTGGCAAGTTTTAGGTATTCGTAGTTGCCCTCGACTTTACCATTTTGTCTTTCTCAGTGACACCGACTTCATATTTCCCAAGCTTTGGCTGGTCACCATTACCGGAAGGGTGATTTCCAAGGGGAACAAAAATTGATATGATTGATTCAAAAATGAAAATATGATATCCTTACTAGATTGTAATAATGTGTAGCTAAGGATGTAGCTCCTTGATTATGCCTTTGATCTTGCTTCGTACGAGCGGTTTTTATTATTCAAGATTTGTTTTTATTTATCTCATATTGCCATGATTGTTTAAGCTTTTCTCATGAAGCATATGGAAGACTTTCTATAAGACTATTTTGGAGGAAACCGTAAAGATGTAATGTATGGTTCCCAATATGTTGACTTAATATCATTCCGTTAATTTTTAGAACTCTTGTGTAAATGTTTCTTATAAGATCTTTTGATGATATCACTTAAAACTTTAAGTCTACAAAGTCAAATTTAGCCTACAATAACACCAAAATACACAATAATTACTTTATTGTATTATTTTTAGATATAAAGACTAATAAAATAATTGAACCAATGAGGAGTAATCAGGCAAGGACAATCAAAGACTTTAGAAGTATCTTTATTACCTTTAATTTTGAGGGTGACTATCCTCTCACCTTCAAGTAGGCTATGACATCACAGAAGTTAAGTTTTAAAAAGAAGTCGGTAATGATGAAATTCAATAAATTTTCTTGAATGGTACCTAAGAATTAGTTGATTTATCTTCTCATTGTTCTACTGTTAGTTGCAAATAGATTTTTAATAAGAAATTGAATGTAGACAGGATAATCAATAAGTATAAGGCCAGGCTAGTTGCCAATGGGTATAACAAAAGGAATGAGATAAAATGAGAATGGTATTCACATGTCTCAATTAAGATACTCTCATATTAACAAAAGTTTGATATATCTAACCAATTGTACATGATTAGATATTGCTTTTGTTGTGTGTAAATTGAGTAGATATACTAGTTGTCTTAATAAAATTTATTGTGAAGCTTTATACATAGTACTTCATTATTTAAAGGAAACCATTTCCCTTGGGTTGTATTATGGAAAACATCTTTTTATTCTTAAAGAATATAATAATATAAGCTGAATTGCTAAAAACTCTAAGAATAATAAGGTCTCAAGATATGTATTTCTCTTGGATGGTGGCGTCGTCACTTTAAAATCCAAGAAGCATACTATTTCTCTAATTTTATCTTTGAGGCAAAACTATATGCTTTGGATAAAATTATAATAGAAGTCAAATAACTTAAGAGACTTATGTCTAGTTTATCTATGATCAATAAGTTGCTTCTTACTATTTAAGTGCATTATGATAGCATTACTACCATTGCTAAAATGAGTACATGTTCATATCACACCTAGTCTCTTCGTGTAGGAATCCATTTGACAGTTAGACCAAAACTTTTTTGTGTAAAAAAAATACCAAAGATCAAAGACAATTACATATGTAGAACCAACTTGATGTTGTGGTCTTCCATGTCTTCCCCAATCTCTTTGAACTACGAAAGAATGCACAATGACATACACATGCACAAGACCCTCACTCATATATGACTTTTACACTTTTGTACTTTCACCTTAATCAAAGGTATATCAAATAAATATTTAAGAATACTTAACATAAAATAAATACAATTAATATCACATGGATTTAATTAACTCAACCATCATTAATTAGTCATTAAGTCTAACATGGCTATCCTCACTTGGGAGTGCCTCCGGTCCAAATAAGACTTTTGCAAATTCCCAACAAACTCCAACATTAGTATTAGATCATGATGGTGATGCATCACCTTAGTGCCTCAATCCTTGTTACACTCTTTGTATTTGCGAAGAAGGAACCCTACCCTAAAGGAGAAGATACATCAAAGATAATGGGGAAAGCCATTTATTATTTATTCCCTATTATCAGTTCATAAGAGAGCACTTCTCATTGTGGTAAAATTTAGAAGAATATGCTTCTTCTTTTCTTTTATTTTCTTTTCTAAAGAATGAAAGGGCACAATTTTTCTTGAAATAGCATACTCTTTTTTCCTTTATGTTGTCTTAGGTAAACTCAAAGGGAAGCAGGAAATTAAGAGAAGTTTCATTGGTTTATTCCTTGCACATGAAAGAATGACATAGAATCAAAGAGAAGAAAGAAGCATCTAATAGTAGAAACGTGGATGGAGCACTTATTCATCTTGAACTTACAATGAATTTTGTGAATATAAATCTTATAATATTTTCTTATTTATGTGATAGCCTCGAATTAAAGGGAGATGTGCTCTTAAACTTTGTTATGGCTATTGTAGTTGTTGAAGCAACTATTCGACTAGCCATTGTTTCTTTGATCTATCGTAACATAAAATCAACTATTATTAGTGAAACAAATTTATTAAATAAATAAAATGCTCATAACCTCCACTCCGGTATATAAAGACATATATGTTATGTCACACCATAGTAATAGTAGATGGGCACCCATATTAAGCAGTAGTGGGTCATAACTAACCATTAGGAATAGGAATGCGATACAATTTTATACTTTTTCTTTCTTTTGTTTATTATATAATATATAACTCAGAATTTTAATTTATTTATAACAAAACATGTATTGATTGATATAACCATGCATGTTTGATGAAACATAAGAGGTCAAAGTATCTTGGGCCAATCTAATGATAAATCAAGGATTAGATTGATGGCCTAATCATTGGTTTACCTATTAGAGAGGGTGGTTATGTTTGATACTAAACTTGCGGAAGAGATTCACCTAGAGCATTAGCTCAACAATAGTGCACTCCAATACTGTTACTGATGGTGGGAGTTCAACTCGCAGAGGGTGCATGTTGGCCCCCTCTTATAACAAAAAAACCCTTATGGAAGAGATGAAATATAACCAAGATGTACCTTTTTATCATGGTTGAATTGGTCATCAAATAAAGAATTAGAACAAAAAATTAGGATAATATTATGGGAAAATAAAATATCCACTAAAGAGAAGCAAATGACGCACTTTTTTAAAATTCTTGATGAATCAAGACTGAAGTTTTCATTCTAGACACCAAAACATGAATTAGTAATTGTATCCAATCCTTTAAAAAGTCTCAATTGTTTAGAAGTTCCTATTTATGTAATTAGATATTTACATAATCCCCATGAAAAGGATCAATCTCAATATAGACATATAAATCAATGGATCCATACATCTTGATAAAAAATAGAAAAAAAGAAAGCATCAAGATTGATCATTTCTTAAAATAAATGAAGAGGAAGATGAAACACAAATAATGGAGCAACTAAGCCCTCTAGGGGCATAATTAAGAATAAGCAAGAAGAATCTCTTGGCAATAGCACGGAATAAGGTTTGATCTTATTCATGCATTAACAAAAAAGTGCAAAAGCTCTATTCACGTCTTGCCATTCTATGAGTCTCTTCCTTTTTACATATGGCATCAACACTCTCATTCACAGGATCAACTAATTCTGGATTTAATTTAAAAGCTATGATTCAACCTAGATGTTTTCAAGATGCCCCTAATATAGCAAGTGCTTTTTCTTGTGTAGATCCTATCTTCAAGATGCCCATGTTTGTATATATGACTTTCATCAAATAAGGCTTTCCACATAAACTTATATGTATCTTATCCATAGAATTCTATTTACGCACTTGAAATGGAGTATCCATTTCCCTCCTTCTCCTGCTAGGATTGGAAATCCTTTATTTTTCTTGAAGAAATTGCACTTGTTTCCTATTGTTTCAAACTAAGAAAGAATGAGGTATGGTTTTTCTGCTATTATTGATTGAATAAGAAATGAAAGAATCACCCATCCAATTCTTCCCATTTTTGGTTTAGATGAACCAGATCGGGTTAGAAAAGAATCGAGTTGATGTTGGTATTGAGCTTTTGTAGATGGTAGGTTCCTTGAGTGATTCACACCTAAAAGTTCGAATTTAACACCTTGAAAAAGAAGGTTAACATAGCGATATTTTTTGAAGCACAATAAACGCTAACTTTTAGGTTTATTTATCACCACCGATGTCAAATAACTAGATGCAATAGATCTCGAAAAATACCTTTAGGATACAACAAATACCCTCAGTTTGTCTTACATGAATATAATTGAGTTTTAGGCAAACCAACAAAGCAAAGAGACTATGACATTACAAATCCAATTAGTGCTACAATAGGACTTATAAATTCTCTTGAAATATTAAGTATGAAAGGACTCGCACTGTGAAAGAAAAGTTGGATGAATCTTGTTTACATACTACTATATATAGACATAGTGAAGATGTAACTCATGTGGTATTATTAGTAAGCATAATTGTCACCCAAAAAAGTGTTTTTTAATGACATAACATGATTGCTAATTGCACCATAAGTTACACCCACTAACAAGTGATATTAATGAGCATAATTACCACTCAAGAAGGTGTCTCTTAGTGTTACAATATGATTGCTAATTGCACCATAAATTATAGATACTACCAAGTGCTACTAATGAGCACATTTACCGCTCAAGAGGCGGCTTTTAGTGCCATAATATGGCTACTAATTGCACCATAAGTTACAACCACTATCAAGTGTATATCTTTTAATGCCATGACATGGCTACAACTATAACCCTTCACAAAGTATTTTGGGTGTTCCTGAAAATCACCCAACAATCCTAACCATTTTCAAAATATATTTAAAAAATCATCTCTTTAAAATCTTATATTTTTCATAAAGATATCTCAAGATTTGAATATTTACCTAGCAAAATATGGGTTTCATTCATCCGAATTTAATAGAGGACAAGCTTTGAACTATCCAAAATTTTAATGTTGGTATATGTCATGTTAAAATTTGTACATTTGTATAAGCTTGTGTCCAGTATCCCTTCTTTTTTCCCCAAAGAACTCACCATTTTCAAAAGAACTGGAGCTATATCTTGGTTTCCAAAAAAAACCTACTAATGGAGGAATACCCCAAAGTGAGAAGGAGAAAAATTGATTCCCGAGCTCGATGTTGAGGAATCCGTGGATCTAGGTATTCATTTTGGCTAATTAAACCTTCTCAAACTACTTTTTAAGAATTAAAACAACTACTTTCAAAGTAACAGAAAGAAAAATAAGAGATTAGGTTTTTTTTTGCCTTGGATGACCTACTATCTAATTCGGACTTAAACTCAACACTTATCTAATTTGAACTTGAGAGTGCTGAAGTTATGTCTTGGATGACCTACTTTTGACTCATGCTAATTGTCTTGCAGCGGGACCCATTAGCAACATGCCATTGTTATCAAATCTCTAAGTTGCATTTCGTCTCTTCTTCTTAAAATATCTGTATCCTTGGTAATTGAATTCCTGGACTTGGATATGTTCTATAAGTATTTGCTCCTTATCTGCCTTTTTTTAAAATGGATGTAGATCTTGATTTGACTTTTATGGCGGTATTGGATCGAACTACAATAGGGCCCTAAATTGCGCGCTCTTCCCTTTTTCTTAAACCATCTTAACTTGGTTTCATGTGAGCTAATCTTCTGTAAATTAAGACTCAAGTTATCACTTCATGTACCTCACCATTGGTTTTTCGAAAACAAGTTTTTAAAATCAAAATCATATTTTTCTAGAAAAAAATTGGGTGTTTACAGCTCGCTCGCTATGTGGAGAGATCTAGGGACAATGACAACCAGTGTTTCTTTCTCTAAACTTTGTGTGTGTCCAGGAAGCAATCAACAGGACATGGTGTCTCTGTGAAGATTTCGGATTGATTGGATCAGCTGCATTTGTAAATAAGGGTCATGAATCTCCTTGATCAGCAAATTTTTGGCGTCATTGAAAATCCTCTCTCTCTATATGTCTCTATGTGAGGGTTGTTTCTTACACTCAGAATTAGGGCATTTCATGTCATTTAGATCTCTTTTGTGATTCTTATTATTTGTGATAGTAGATGCCATATTAACATGTTTTTTTATTCTTTTGTTTGGTTTGCTCTTGGTCTACATCATCTTATCTATGTAATTGCATGTAGATTAGTTCATCTTCTTGTTTTAAACCCAATCTAGTGTTCAATTCTCTTCTAGGCATTTCTCCCCCTGTTGGTTTCAGCTTTATGAGTAGGAATTAGGGCATAAATCAGTCTTTTATTCAAGTTTCATCAATATGGTGTTTATGAGGCTTCTCTTGTTCTTCTATATCATGCAAAATCTGTTCTTAGTTGCTCTTACACGTTCTTTCTTCTATTTTAGTAATGTATTTCAAAAATGTGTTTGTGAAAAGCTATTCGAACATCTCTTGTGTTTCTAAGCACAAGAAACATTACTATACAGGGGATTGAATGTAGAGGTTATCGCCAACTTTATGATGTAGTGTCAAAATAATTTCCAACATTAACATTCTGCTCTGCAATATCCGATACTCCTTTGGGATCAGGTTTTGGCCTCTTTATCTTCGATGGCAAACTCTCACTTTTGAAAGAATGCCTGTTTTGCAGGAAATAAGGATCAATAGAAGACTGTGAAAAGCAAAACAAGGCATAGTGAAGAAAATGGTGATGATTCCATGTCTAATATAAGAGCTAGTTAGGTGCCACGACCTCGTGCTATGATGGCTCGTCTGGTACATCCTATTTCTGATCATATTCTTTGTGGCATTCTCTTTAGAATGTTGATATTTATAAGATCATTTCTAACACAAACTAATTATGTTATGACATAGTTTCTTGTGTTGTGCACACCTTTTTCGAGTCACCATGATATTGGAGTGATTTTAATTTTTCAGGTAATTTTTCAAGATACGTATAAGTTTGTATAGATTTTTAATTGCCTAAAGAAATAGATGCCACTCAATCAAGGATATTGCTGCTTAATAATTGGGGGGCAGCGTACAATAATACAATCACGGGAAGATACCCATAACTACACCATGGATTCACACAATACAACACTCGAGTTCATCCTCTTATCTCTTAAAGGGAAGTCATTGGTTTTGTGTTGACAGCACTTTCACATAATTGTCATGTCAAGTAAGAAAAACTAATTGTTTCTACTTCATGCAACTGTTTGATGACAAGGTTAGTCTTCTGTTAATGAATAAAACTCAAGCTTAAGCAGGATTTCAAACTTCGACAGTATCTTTCTTGTCTTTGACTTGCATTGTTACTTGCTATGCAGTTATTCTATTGAAATTTTTTGTTTGAGTTTATGAGATTTCTTTAGCCGACCCCATCTAGTATGGGAAAAGGCTTAGTTGTTGTTGTAGTTGTTGTTATGAGATTTCTTTTCATAGGAGAGTTTCAGTACTTGCTGGATAAAAGTTGGATGTATAGCCACTAAATCTAGCTGATCACGTAAGGTATACTCAGTATAAAGCAAGAGTGAATGCCTTTATTCAATTTGCAGTGAAAAATGTTGAGGGTGACAATGGAAAATTCTCATGTTTGTGTATGAGATGTGAAAACAAAAGCTTTTTCCATAAGAAGTGAACATGTACCTTATCCATAATGTGTTTACTCGAGAATACACTGCTTGACACTTTCATGGTGAACCTTGTATAGCATTGGTTAGACTCGTGAATGACAGGTGATGTGAATATTGTCTACGATGTTTATGGTCCTTTTGCAAGTAATGTAATTGAATGTTCTAGTGGAATAAGGACAAATGAAATGATTGAAAAAGTAGAAAATCCACTTTGACCTGGATATGAAGATTACTTGTGCCTTTCTTTTATAGTGCAGTTATTTCAGAATAAATGCATGTATAACAAGTCAAACAAGGCAATGGATACTGAACTGAAGATGTTTAGGGACATGGCCCGAAAGGCATTTTGAACCCTGAGTCTTGGTATGCCTATTTGATGGTTCGGTGGCTAATGCATTCCAAACATGAAATGCTGGGTTTCGCAAACTAAGATGAGTACTTTTATCTCTATATGTGTATGACGTTTTCCAATAATGTATCAGCCATAACTTCTCTATCTGCAGTGTGGGTTTTCTTGATAAGTTTTTCTCTAGGATGTGTCTACCATGGTTTCTGTTCATTTTGGTTATGCATTGTTGCACATCTAGAGGGACGTAGACAGGAGGTTCATGGTTCAGTTTGGTTCGGTTCTAACCTCAACCTCGAACCAAACCACTACTTGTCGTTTCTAGTAGTTTAAGAACCGAACCAAACCGTCACATGGTCAAAACCGAAGCAAACCGCTGATCCCGATTTCATTCAGTACTGAATCACTGTTCTTGCTATAGTGAAATGTAGGGGCGACGGTCGGGAGGAACATGTCCCAATTTACCATGGTTGGCACCCTTCCCCACAAAGAAATTAATGTAATATCATGTGGTCAATGACCACGTACAGATACTTCACTCATTATGCAATTATTCTATTGAACATTTTTGTTTGAGTTTATCGGCTACAAGATCTAGATGATTGCATAATGGATACTCAGTATCCAGCAGGAGTGAGTGTCTTTGTTTAATTTTCAGCGAACAGTGTTGCTAAGGGTGGCAAGAGGAAATTCTCATGTCCATATATAAGATGTGAAAACAAAAACTTGTTTTTATCCACAAGAAGTGAAGATGCACCTTATTCGTAATGTGTTTATTCAAGAATACTGTAAACACCCCAAAATAAGATTATTTTCAAACAAAACACCTGGTTTTCAAAAACCATTTTAAAACAAATTCAGAACTTTCAAAACCCCAGAGTTGCAAAGTTTTAAACTTTTTGTCTAAAAATCCTTTAAAATAAAGGTTCTTAAACCCGGGCCAAAACCCAAATTTTGTTAAGCAGCTAAATCAAGCAGGGGAAGCCTGATCGAAAACAACTCCAAAACAGGTCAAAAAGCCAAAGTTTAGCCTGGCCGGATGAAAACATAGCCGAAAAACAAAATGAACATCCAGGCCAGAAGCAGACTTCAGCCCCAGAATGTGAAATACGAAGACAAAGCACTGATAAAGATGTCAGAAATCCAACCCCAAGCTTGAAAAACCAGAAATCAGACAAAACGAAGTTCGAAATGTGAGAAGACGGTCGGACAAGAAAGCTGAGAAAAACCCAGCACAAAACGGAGCACTGAGGAAGTCAGGGCCCGTGAAAAACCGCCCGTCTCAAAATACCAAGAAGGACTGAAGAAAGAAGAATTTGGATTGGATCTGGACATAAATATCTAGATCCAGACCCAAATAGTGTTTGGATCGAATTTGGATCTTAAAAACCAAATCCAAGATCCAAACCCAAGACCCATCCCTTTGCCTATAAATAGAACCAAGGGAGGTAAAAAGTTCACGTGAACTTGCTTGGGAGCCTTGGGAAGAGAGAGAGTGAGTGGGTGCAAAAGTCAACATTGGTGGGCTATGGTCATGTGGGCTCAACCAAGGGTGAGGTGGGTTCAAGCCTTGTTGATCAAGACCTAGCTTGAGACTGCAACAACACGACTGCAAATGGCGTGGACATGGACTGTACAAGGTGGACTCGGCTCCAAGAGGTAGGTCCCTAAACCTAACCCTGACCTAGCCACTAAACCTAACCCAAACCTAGCCTAGACTTAGCCCACTTGCCCCAACGACTCCATTAAATCCCACCTAAACCTAGCCCACTTCACCCAACCGACTCCATTAGACCCCACTCTAACCTAGCCATAACCAACTCCACCCATAACCCCTCAACCGACTCCACTCAGCCATCACCTAAAACCTAACCGACTCAACCCTAACTATCCTAAACCTTCCCCAAACCAAAACCGAGTGCACTTGGCACTCGGTCTGCCCTCCTTCTGCAGCGCTTCACCTGCGTACCCCACCCGACCTGCTGCGCCCTAGCCGTGCGCCTGTTACACCCCAACCACCCGCACCTCACCTGCACACCCAGCCTGCACCCATACCGTATCCCATCTACGCCCCCAGCTTGCCGCGCTCCAACAGCGCCTCACCTGCCGCGCCTCACAACCTACCTCACCTGCGCTTCAGCAGCGCCCCTGCACACCCTCCTGCACCACCTGCCACACCTCATCACCGTCCCGCACCCCAGCAGTGCCCCACCCGCGCCCCTGCTACGCTCCAGCCGCACCTTTGCCCTACACACTTTGCCATGCCCCACCTAAGTCCCGCCCCTAAACCAGCTGAGTGCACCTAGCACTCGGCCAAGATTGGTTGGCCGTGCACCAACCTTGACAACCCACCCAGCCAGCCTGCCTTTGGCTGGCCTAGCTCATTCCTATCTTCCTAAACCAAAACCTAGATTTACCTAGGACTCGACCAAACCATATCCTAAACCAAACCTAGACCTAGCTAGGACTATACCCACTATATCCTAAACCTAACCCCTTGGTCGAACCCAGCCAAGACTAGGCCCAAACCCACTTGGCTGCACACGATTGCACACACATTGAGCCTTTCCGCTCTTAAGCTAAACGTAAATACTTCAATTTGGATATTTACTTTAGTGAAAGCTGTGTAAGTTGCAATTTAATTTTGGGTGGATTTACATTCAAGTCGTGTGAGTTGCAATTTCAATTTCACACAAAGACACCCACGCCCACTCGAGCCTTTCCGGTCTTCATATTCACACACATTGAGCCTTTCCGCTCTTAAGCTAAACGTATATACTTCAATTTGGGTATTTACTTTAGTGAAAGTTGTGTGAGTTGCAATTTAATTTCAGGTGGATTTACTTTAAGTTGTGTGAGTTGTCATTTCAATTTCACACGAAAAACACACACAAGCACTCGAGCCTTTTTGCTCTTCACACTCACACACATTGAGCCTTTTCGCTCTTAGGATACAACATATTTATATATTTTCAAGTCGTGTGAGTTTACTTTAAGTCGAGTTGCATTTCCCTTTGTGTGGATTTACATTTAAAGTTGCGTGAGTTGCTTTACATTTCGGGTATTTACATTTGTGAAAGCTGCGTGAGTTGCACTTTAATTTCGGGTATTTACATTAGTGAAAGTTGTGTGAGTTGCCCTTTCAATTCGAGCCTAGTTCACATCATCACTTTCAAAACCTGAAAAGATTTTGCATCCTTGCATTCACTCGCTTTCAAAGAAGCCCCGAATCCACGCTCAAACCACATTGAAAATAGGCCACATGTTCACACACATATCAGGCCTAAATAACTAAAACTCTAAAGACTTAGGGTCGTCCCAAAAGTCGTAATAAAACTTGCAAACAAAGCATACATCGAATTCATAAAACACAGATATTTCAAAGTTTTGTAAAAGCAAAGTTTCTAAGCATTTAAACTGACCCTTGAGCATCGGTTCAAGAAGGTTTAAGCGAAAAGATCCCGCTTTCCCACAATCGCCAGAAAGTCAGAATATTTTCAAAAAACCTTCGCTAGCTTGAGTAAGCTAGCTGACACATTTGCAGAAACGACTTAGGTGCGAAAATGTTCATTTCCGGTCTCAAAAACCAGGAGTTAAAATTTTCACACTTACAAATACACTATCTAGAACTTTCATGGTGAGCCTCGTGTAGCATTTCCTAGATTCATGAATGACATAGATGATATGGTGAATATGGTCTATGATGCTTATGGTCCTTTTCACAAGTAATGTAGTTGCATGTTCTAGTGAAGTAAGAAGTATGTTTATATGAGACATCGATGATTTTTGCCTCGTTGTTATCCTTGGAGAAATGATACCCTTCTTATGATGGGGCAGTTGAACATGAGAAGGTCCAAGTTTCTCTAAGAGGCAAAGAGATCATGGGATAGGAAGATCATACAATTCAAAATATTGTAGTGGAAAAGGTTCATAGAAAGATTTTTATAATATTCCAAATGGATGGAGAAAAGGAGCATATTCTTTAAACTTCCATATTGAAAAACGTTATTGGTACAACGCAATATTGATGTTATGCATACTGAAAAGAATATTTGTTATAAAATCTTATCATTTCTTATAAAAGAATATCTGTTATAAAATCTTATCATTTCTTATAGAGATATATATGGGTACAAGACATGTTTTGCAAGATAGAGAATGCAAGGATGAACTTGATATAGTCATTCTACCACAAAATTATCAATTAACAAAAATAAAATTAGGGGTCTTTAATGTGTTGCAAAGTATCAAGTTGCCTTATGGATTTGCCTCAAATATATTTCAAAACATACATGTTCACAACCACAAAATAATTGTCCTAAAGAGTCATGATTATCATATACTAACGCAACAACTTCTTTCACTCGCTATACATATAAACTTGCCCACATAATGGGTAATTGCTTTGAATGGTCTGTGTATCGTTTGAGAATTATGTTCTTCTACGATCATTAATGTGAGAATATTAGAAATTTAGAAATGTTAGAAGACGTTATACCAAGGATACTTTATAAATTAGTCATTTTATAAAAGTTGCTTGCATTCATTTGCCATCTAACAGGGAGTGTGTTTATATGAGCCATCGACAATTTTGCCTCACCATCCTTGGAGAAATGGTAGACTTCTTTTGATGGGGCAGTTGAGCATGAGGAGGCCCTAGTTCCTCTAAGAGGCAAAGAGATAATGGGACAATAGGAAGATCATGGTGCACTTGATCCATAGGAAGGCAAGACTAATTTATAAAGTACTCTTGGTATGACATCTTCTAACATTTCTAAATTGCTAATATTCTCACATTAATGGTCATAGATAATGGGATACCAGCAGTTTAGTTCTTCCTAGATACCAAATAGTTTGGTTTGGTTTGGTTTTAATAGGAAAACTTATTAGCAGTTTGGTTCATGGTTCTAATTATTTTTAGGATAGTTAGGGCTAGAGATAAGAAAACTAAAGATCTTAATTCTATGAGATGCATCAAAGACGAGGATGAAAAAATTCTAGTGGCAAATGATGATATAAGAAATAGATGTAAAAACTATTTTTATAAGCTTTTTAATGAAAATAAAGATGTTAGTATTAGCTTAGGAGAGTTAGCTAAATCAGAAAAGTATATAAACCACAATTTCTACCGACGTATTCAAAAGAATAAAGTCAAAGAGGCTCTTAAACATATGAAGGGTGGTAAATCGGTAGGTCTTGACAATATTCCTATAGAAGTTTGGAAAATACTAGGAGAAATAGGAATCACTTGGCTCACAAGACTATTTAATGAAATATGGAGAAACCAAAAGATGCCCGAGGAATGGAGAGCGAGTACACTTATACCCATATATAAGAAAAAGAGAGAGTGAGAGACATTTAGAATTATGTGAATTATCGAGGTATCAAGTTAATGAGCCATACTATGAAATTGTGAGAAAGAATTATCGAACATAGGTTAAGACAAGTATGAAGTACAACAGAGAACCAATTTGGATTCATGCCAGGCAGATCTACTGTTAAAGCAATTCACCTTTTGTTACGTCTTATGAAACATTTTAGAGAAAAAAAGAAAGACCTTTACATGATATTTATTTATCTAGAAAAAGCTTATGATAGGGTACTGAGGGAGGTACTTTGGAGAACCTTGGAAAAAAGAGGTATCCCATTGACATATATTAACCTTATAATAGACATGTAAGATGGTACAAAAACATGTGTGAGGACTCATGAAGGAATGACAAACTTCTTTGAAGTTAATATTGGGTTACATCAAGGATCAACTTTAAGTCCATACTTATTTATAATGGTGATTGATGAGTTAACAAAACATATTCAAGATGAAGTGCCTTGGTGTATGTTATTTGCAGATGACATTGTGTTAGTGGAAGAGTTTAAGGAAAAACTTAATAGAAAATTGGAACTATGGAGAGAAGCATTAAAAATCAAAGGCCTCTGACTTAGTAGAACAAAGACAAAGTATATGGAATGTAAGTTGGATCATTTGGTTACTTCAGAGGATATAGAAATTAAAATTGGCACACATTGCATCCCCCAAAATGAAAGTTTTAAATACCTAGGATCAATTTTTCAAAGTGATGGAAGAATTGGTGGATATGTTACGCATTGAATTAATGCTGGTTGGTTAAAATAGAGAGGAGTATCATGTATTCTTTGTGATAAGAAGATACCATTAAAGTTAAAAGGTAAATATTATAGAGTAGCAATTAGACCTCTCATGTTTTATGGTTCTGAGTGTTGAGCAGTTAACCATCAACATGTACAAAAGATGTTTGTGACAGAAATGAAGATGTTGAGATGGATGAGTGGTCATACAAGAAAAGACAATATACATAATGAGGTTATTAGAAACAAATTAGGAGTGACACCAATAGAGGATAAAATGAGAGAATATCATTTAAGATGGTTTGGACATATAGAAAGAAGATCAGAAGAAGAACCTTTAAGAAGGTATGAAAAACTAAATTTGGAAAGTATTAAAAGAGGTGGAAGACGACCACAAAAGTGTTGGAAAGAAACAATAAAGAATGATCTAGCTTATTGTGAGTTAACTGCTGACATGGCACATGATAGAGCTCCATGAAAACAAAGAATACATGTAGCCGACCCCATCTAGTATGAGAAAAGGCTTAGTTGTTGTTGTTTTGTTGGTTCATGGTTCTAGTGTTGGGACTGAAGATGGATGAGTTTAGTTCTGTATCGAGCAGGGAATGAAATGAAGGATGGGTTGAGCACTATAAAAACCATTGTAAGGCACCAAATAAGACATAATTTTCTTAGCCTTTTCGCTAAGATCAAGTGTAATATTTGTTCTTATGAGTTTAATATCTGCTAGTTGGTCATTGACTACATGATATTAAATTTCTTTTGGTCACCCTTATGCTGCATTACAACAAGAACCATGGTTTAGAACTGAACCAAACCAGAACCATTGGTTCCATTCTAACCATGCCACGGTTTGATTCGGTTCTCAAAATACCAGAAACCACAAGTAGCAGTTTGGTTCCAGGTTGAGCTAGAACTAAACCAAACCAAACCAAACCGTGAACACTATGGGCAACTGAGGAACCAGGTGGGGCAGATGGAGGTCCAAATGGAGAAAATGAGGCAAATGAAGGATCAAATGGGCCACTGGTGACATTCTAACTGAAATTTTGACCCATTTACGACATTTGCCCCAGGTTTGCTATTCAAAGCCTTAATTTTTATTATTCTTTCACTTTCTCCCATGTTTTATTTGTTTGTGATCATACAAGTTGATTGCCCCTGGCTTCCTTGTGGAACTATATCCTTTTGCCTTGCACCATCGTATCCCAACTGAGTGCAACAAAGAAAGAAGTCTTCTTTCCCTGATTCAGGAGAAGAATATATGCATAATACACTAGATTGACATTCCTAGGCAACACTACAGTTCCACCTATACGGAAGCAGGGACGTAGTGATGACTATATGTCTCATGTTAAGGCATGGAAGTTTTAGAAAAAGGCAGGACATATACAAACATGGAAGCATATAGACTGTATTGTTAAAGATGCAGGTTGACCTGAAGTCTAGTTAAGATTTTCTGCTAGCATAAGGCAAGGAACACTAGGACCTGCTATTTATATGAAAAAGAGGACAAAATTACCTACTAACACAAATGCAGAGCATGAGATGTATCTAGATGTCTAAAGTTAATGCAGTAATATTTACAAAGGAAACTTCAGGTAGTGTTACCAAAAGACAAAAATCTAGAACATAGATTAAATATCAAAAGAAAACTTCATCAGAATAGAATAGGAAATTCTGGCAATACTGAATTGCAAGCAAAAACTTAAATACATAGATGAAAAGCGAGGCTGAAATTAGATCACTGGACAGGTACAAGAGAACACCGACCACACCAAAACACAATAAACAAACATGTAAACTGAATGAAATATATATTGCAAGACTTAAAAAAACAAACTAACAAAATTGGGACTACGAAACAAAAACCATGATATTGCCCAGTGTTGTAGAGATTAAGCAATCTAGAGCAGATATATGATGGCACTTCATAGCAACCAATATGGCAGAGTGTTAGAAGAGATTTTTACAGATAACTAATGCTATTCCCTGAGCACTTTGGAACAAACTGAACCGACGCAACAAGTTGACAATGTTGAGAACGTGAACACCTTGAGAGGCCACTGAGTTCTTGCTGAATCAATTCAGCAGTAAGGTACAGCTTGAATCGCCGTGAGAGTTAATGGCTGTTAATGAGGAACATCAGCATCGGAAGACATACTTGCTACCTAGGTAACATCAGCATCGGAAGACATACTTGCTACCTAGGTAACATCAGCATCCGAAGGCATAATTGTTACCTAGGCACATACCTTAAGTCTTTGCTTGCTGTCCTTGTCCCAGAAATTGAATGCACCATCAGATCCAGCAGTAGCAAATGTATGGTGTATCTACAATTTGTACAGTAACAGTGAAATCACTCGAAAACCATTTAAAAATGACGGTGCCCATGAAATTATAAAGATGTATGCTAGGAAAGAGGATCGCATTTTCTTCAGTAATTTCTTCAAAAGTACTTTATTTCCTTTCTATTTCTCCAGGGAAAAGACCTTTTAGACCTCGCAAATGAACTAGACACTTTCACATCCTTTCATCAAATAATTGACAGTTTGAAGTATCCATATTCTATACTTGTTATGCAGAACCTATAACAGAGTTAGGTGGTAGCTACTTTCTGGACACAGGTGTAGTGGACCATTGATGGTCCAACTCCAAACATGGTTCTTGAGGAACCATGTAGCAAGAAAAAACCCTGCAAATGTTAGTCAAAGAGATCATTTTGAAGAGTCAATTCATATTGAAAACACGTATTTCTGGATCAAAAGAAAATATGCGATGTGCTCATGCTACAACCTGATTCAGAAAAGGAAGACTATAAAATATAGAAAAGAACCTCAGCAATTGAAGGAGTTAATTTCACGAATGTAGCGCCCAAATTTCATCACAGCAACTGAAATAGCCGGCACAACAGCCAGTGCAAGCACTGAGAATGAGAATAACCAACATCAAAATATTAGATAGATAGAATACACAAAGCATTTCTGAGCTATGTAAGATACTTTGCACTTCTCATCAGTGCTTGCAAAAGGATTATAAGACTGCAAATGTTTCTTATGTTTCCACAGTCATAACCGGTAGCTAATGTCAGAACAATTACCAGAGAATAACACAATTTCTTTGGAATTTCATTCAGTGAAACGAAACCAGTGGCGGATCTACGGTGTTTGTGTGTAGATTTCTCAATTTTGCTATTGATGTCCACATTTCATATAGATCTCCTTATTCGTTATGTGTGTAATTAGGTTTGATGTAGATTCTAGTGACTTTCCCTGCATTATTCAACCTTTTATGACTTCCAGTAGTTTGTGTGGTCTATTCACCGTGCTATTTAGTTAATTCACTGTGTTAGTGAACTTATGGAAGTCATTTGCGTCAATTTGTGTTAGCTGGTCCATGTCAATCCCTTTTATCTGTTACGTATTAGATAGTTTTTAACCACATTGACAGCATCTTCTTAATAATGAAAGACATTGCTCTGCGAATTTCTTTGTGTTGCTTGTTCTCCTTTTTCCTATTGTGCTTTATTTCCACACGCACACCCCACATCATACCTACCTCTCTTTCCATATATTCATGTTTTCTGCCAGTGACCAGGAAACTAACTTCTTTCCAGTTACTAACTTCTAACTTATTCTGGATGCCAATGAGAGTCCATGTTGGTAACAAAAGCTGCTGCTATTATATACTTTCAGGAACTTTAGATTAAATGCACTACTTTTCTTTGGTTTGTCTTTTTATTTCATCCCTCAAGGATGTGAGAGGCGAGTGGATCAAGATTGGTGATCATCATATTCAAACACTGAGGTAATAACCTAGTTTATATAGTTTTTTGTATTTGCCATAATAAAAACTTTATTAATACATGCTAATTTTTGTCTATGTTCAGACAAAGGAAGTGAACCATGTGGTACAAGTAACAAAGTCAACCATCGATAGCTAAAGAAGTTTTTAGGATTTAGTAGGAGCAGTGAAGTCAATAATGGACAGCAAAACTTTGTTGTTGTTGAATGAAGTCAATAATGGATCATGGCTGGTCCCAAGCCTAGATAAAGGAGGAGGATTGCGTTAGACATCCGACAGCCGGCGTAAAACTTCATCGGACTTATTTACCATGGATTCTACAAATTATAATAGTGCTATGTGGTAACAAAGAATCTATCCGACCCCATCTAGTACGAGAAAAGGCTTAGATGCTGTTGTTGTTGTTGAATGAAGTCAATAATGGACATCAAAAGAAACTTTTAAGATTTTTTGGTAGTGATTGTTCGTGGATGGGCAACTTTGAAGTTTTTTTTTTTATTTCATGTATAGCATATTGTTTTTTTTAGAACTTTAATGCCCTATTAGATACGTGTAGATTGTCAATTCATTTTTCACTAATTGATCATGACCCTCGTGAACATGTTGATTGGGTCATAATGGGTTATTCCATCCTTAAATTTTCATCAATTAAAAAAGGTTGACTTATTTCAACTATTTCTAACCATTGAAATTAGGATCAACAATTGAAATATGTTGAAATAATACCTTTTTCCCAACTGACCAGGTAGCTCATTGCAACGTTTCTCTAACTGTTGAAATAAATTGTTTTTTCGACTATATTAGGGGTATCCACCTCTTTGAAAGTATTTTGATTGTTGCAAAACATTATCAACTGTTACTGTGATGCTGGATCGGACCGTATTGGGCCCAACCCGGATCCTAGGGACCCAACCTGGGGTCCCTGCCAGGGAGCCATGACAGTGGCTCCGTGGCCTGGACTCAGGCCACTGCAGTGATGCGGTGGCCAGCCTGTTCAGCCTGCTGTTGAAAGGGGAAGGAGGGGCAGTGTAGGGAGGAAACCCACACACAAAGGGGAGAGAGAGACCACGAATCCGAGGAAGGAAAAGGAAAAAGGGACTGGGGGAGAAGTTTTACGGGTCGAGCATGTGCCCAGCTAATCGGAAAATGGCAAGATTCGTCGGATTTGAGGTAAAATATGATTTTGTTTATGTTTTGATTTGTCTGACGATACGATCTGACGAACCATCACTTGCCGCCGATGATTGTTTGTGGAAAAATGGCGGTCACGGAGTTTAATCCATGGTCATGTCGTTGATGAGCTAGAAACACCGTTAGAAATGATAAATTTTGGCCCCAAAATGGACGGCTATGGATTTTTGGGTAGAACATGTGTCCTCTCTCTTCATGTCATGTTAGTCCATGTTATAGACTACGGTGTCCTAGTTATGTGTCTTGGGGTGATACGGTTCAGATTTGGGTTGGTTCCGGGTAAATCGATAGCATAATAACAGAAATTGGATCCGGATCTTGATAGACCCAAACAAATCGAGATTATGTTTTGAGCCAACGTGGTTTGAAAGGTTGAGTTTGTAATCAAACGTAGAATATTAATGTTATATTTTTATCATAATTTAGGTACTAAATAAAGGTGATCTAAGGGGATATGTATTGTATGTTTCAAATCCGTATAGAAGCGACATGTCGGTGGATGTGTTCCCTTTCTAGATACATGTTAGAGATAGTTTTACTTGTTTTAGATATACACGAGATTATGAAATGTTCGTTAATACTTTAAAATGATTACATATATAATGGTTTAATTGGATATGATTGGAAATTGTCTTCTTATATGCATTGATACATTGTATAAGTGCTTAAGTGCGGGTGAACATTATTGGGTATGAATCTATTTTCTTCACAGTGGTATGAGACATCATTGAAGGGTGGATGGTAGTATCCATCAGTGCTAACTCGTGGGTGTGGGGTGAACCATCAGTCAACATGAATTTGTAATCCATTATCCTAACCATAAGGACGTATATGTTTAAGTGCGGGTGAACATTATTGGTTTTGAGAAATTGTTGCCTTGTAGTCAAGAGGGATAGGATTTGATGTGCTATTTTACAGTTTGTCAAGGTCTAGGATCTTATTAGCCTGTGTGGTGGCTATCAAAGACCACATGTCAGGACAGGAGCAGGGATCAAGGGCCTCTTATGGTATGATCATGGTTGGATACAATAATAGTTCTGATATCGAAATTAAATTGTATTATTGAAGGGTGCTTGATTCCACACATGTTTTAGCCAATAATATTTTAAAGTATGTTTATAATTGTAAAGAGAACATATCCATCTACGAGCACGGTTGTTTGTACTCGGAGATTTAGAGGTGACACTTGTAGTACAATGGTGCATGATGGTATTTAATTGGTTGTGTTGTAAATAGTTTTACTAATTTTTTTCTTATATTGCCATGTGTACTTAAACTTTCATTGTAAATAAATAAGTATATGTTGGTTACACATTGAATTGTATGGGTTATGCCACCATTTAATTGTCAACGGTCTATAAAATTTGGCCAACGGCTATGTTGGACAAGTTTTGTGGGTTATTACAATTACAATGAGTTGAAATAAGTTTTTTCGACTATACTACATTCAACCTTATATTTCAACCATTATTATAAATTTTTCAACTGCTTAAGCAGTTTTGAAATATGTTTCTACAACTCGGTTAAAATCCTGTTAGTTTGACAGTCGAAAATTGTTCAATTTCCACCAGTGAGCCTTACACGTACACACGCATGCATGCAAGCATGCGCCAGCACTTGAACTCAGCACCTGTGCCATGGAAAGAGCCCTGCCAGTTGAGCTAATGCTCTGCGTGCATGGCCTTATTTAAAATGAAGTAACCGATTTTCACATTAGAACGAAAGAAGATAATGTTTTGATGGGCATTATTCTCTGAGTGAAGGCGTGGCATGAGAACACTTGTGTAAACCTTAAAGTGAGGATAGCTCTCATGGCTTGCAATGGTTCCATTGTTCGCATGGAAAGGATTCGCGTGAGGGACGGACACCATTTAGGACGTATAATCAATGCACAGGCCAAGTAAACGTGAACAGATGCAAGGTTCCAGTAATTTCATAACTCAATGTCCGGATCCTCCTTTTATTTTCTTTTGAATGTACAAATAATAATAATGTTCAGATCCTCTTTGAGAACAAGTTGGTGCACAATCGTTTGTCTCAGCCAAGTCAACTTTTGAGTCGTCTATCCAAAAAAAAGAATAGTTTTGAATCCAAATATATTCAGATCTTTCTTCAGTTATAAGAGCTGATTAGTCTGATCTGGGTTGCGGAAGATTTGGATCTAAATACAACCCATTGACATCCTTGGGGACGGTTATTGTTTCTTTCATCGAAACAGCTAAGAAACCAGTTAAGATGATTTGAGAACATTAGTATGTTTTAAAATATAAAAAACGATAAATACGTTTAGAAAATTAATATGAGAGGAAGCACCACAAGAACAAAGAATTATGATATTTCCAGAAATTGAAAAGCTTTCCCGCCAATACAAGTAGCCTAGCGCTGATGAAAGATATAACACTAAGAAGCGTCAAAGTTCTCATCGAACCCCTCGCTGTAAGAAATTGGTCCTTACTGTTAGCATCACCATGTATGCATGAACAATAGACATCTGGCTAGGTCAGCCCACAAGTTGAAGGTGATGAGTTCGATACCTGCAGCATGCATCTGGCTTCAGCAACCTCATTGTGCCATAAAAAAGAAGCATTACCAGTCCCAAAAGAGAGAGGGTAGCTCACTGGCTAAGGGGTTGCACTCTTTGACAAAAGGTCAGAAACTCAATACCAGGGTGCGCATCTGGTAGTTGTCTGACTAATCCCCGTCTTGCCAATCAAAAGGGAAAAGAATCAGCATGTATCGCATAATGTTTGTCGTTTCTTAATTATGCTTTCATTGCTTGAATATACACCTCTTCGTCAAAGCTTTCCACCAAGAAGCGGGGGTCTTTAGTTGCAAATAATTACCTTATTATATTGTATACACCTGTTAGTATGATTTCTAAATTATTGTCATTATGTCTCATATGTATCAAGGCTGAGACACACAAAAGAAGAAAAGAAAAGCTAACTCTTTTCCCTTAGATTTAGTTTTTGTTAATGGTATCATGAACAAAGAAAGTGGGGAGAAAAAGGAAACCGCTCCTACAAAGCACTAGAATTCATTCACAACCACCCCTTGCACTGCACTGTCATTGCATCATTACAACTCTTGCAAATTTGATAATATAGGGTTCAATCATTTCTCTGATGTAGAAAATGAATCTGAATTCTCGAGAGATCTCCAGAAAAAGGAAAGACTTACAATGCTTGACATGATCCTCCCCTTAACTTTTTCTCGTCATCGCCGGGGGAGAAACGTATGAAAGCTGGCCCCGATATGCTTGCTGTACGCCTTACATGCTTTATAGTGGAATGACAAGGAGCAGAGGAATCCGGTCGACCGGTCTATCATATGCAGATCTTTCCTGATGGGTATTTTAAGCAGAGGCATGAACTTAGTTGTATCAACACCGGAAATCAGCAAATCTACTCATCCTGCTTTCGCCAGATTCCAAATAATCCAGTCATATGGAACAATCTGAGAGATGGTTAAGAAGCTAAAACATCAGAACCAAATGATCATGAAAAATTAGGACATGTTAAAAATAAAAACTTCACACAAGGATGGAGACGCTTAATCGCACTACCAGCAATCAACATCAGTTTCTCAGCAGTACCAGACAATCTTGATTACTGGGACCAGCTCAGATCTTGTCTTTGAACAGGGATTGAAAATATGGCTTTGAATATTTCACAGAACCCATGCAGCATAGACTAAGGAAGAAATTTCGATTTCAGAATTTCAAGCATTAATTATAAGAAAGTAATAGAAAGATGAGGGTCAATAACCAGTTGGCCATGTTGGGTCACGACATGCTTGTGTTGGAAGAACATTCGTTCATGCTATCTGCAATAGAAATGGCTTGCTTAGGCATATCATGACGAAGAGCATCGACACCTCGAGAATGTGCCTCTGCCAGGGGATTTACGGCAGCTCTAATCCTTCTGTTTTCCCACCTAAATGACTCAACGCTTTCCTTAGCCCCTGAATTGTACAGACCAGCTGATGATGTGCCAGAGACGGAGAATCTGGCTGATGTATATCTTCCTTCAGCTTTCCTCCAAAATTTTGAGCTCAGGAACTCCGTGCCTGGCAAGATGCAGCATCTGTTTCCACCATTGTCAATGCCATGGACCCTTCCCGTTGATACAGCTAAATCATGTGAGATCTCATCCAGCGCCATCTCAAGACCACGAACTCTAGACTCCAGAGACCTCATACCATTTTGTGAGTTCCCAATCAACATCTAGATGAAAGGGCAAGAGAATCGGTACTTTAACTTTGTAAAAAAAAGTTCCTATGTTCTAATCAGGAAGATGTAGAAAAAATCAAGTGTTTGCATGGACTCTGAAGGTCTGCAGGATTGAATTGTCACTGATTAGTTTGAAATCACAACTTGGTTGAGCATAGCTAACTCGAGAATATTGAAGTACTAATAGAAATTGATCTGCAACTAAAGCATCAACACCAACATAGGGAAGTCCCCATATTCCAAAAGTGCAGGAACAGTTCCAAAAAAGTCTAAGCAAGTTTATATGTACCGACTTTCCAAACATGAACTGTTAATTAGTAATGCTTTAACACAATTTTAGTTTGAAGTCAAAGTACACGTACCTGAAGAAGATCTAACAAGCTAGTCTGATGATTTTCAATCTGTAACAGTTGTCTCCGGATCAAAGTCAGATCGTTCTCACTATTATCTGACTCTACAGCATTGCTGACTACAACAGGAGAGATAGAACTCTCCTTCTCATGCAATGGGACTCCGCGAGAAGTCCCACGACTCCCACCTGCTCTGTGACTCCTCTCTTCGCCATTTCTACTCATTGGCTTGGAGTGTACATTGTCCATGTCCCTCATTCCACGGACAGTTTCATCTTCCTCAACACAATCCTCTTCACAAACAACTTTAAAACCTTGACTTCGAGGCACGGCAATCTCTATCTTCCAATCAGACATTCTCTGATCAGTTTTACCAAGCCCATGGCTTGATTTATTTCCATTTATTGCACTGTTTTTCTTCGTTCCAGTGGCAGATACAGCGTCTGGAGGTGATTGACTCCTTGGGAACTCCTTTCTTCTCAGAAATGGAGAATTCGATGCAGCTTTAATAGTACTTCTGACATCGTTTGATCTTTGTCTTCCACTTTTGCTTTCTGATTAACATAGGTTCATTAGTATATCTCGAAATGAAAGAGCAAACTTTACAGAAGGGAGAAAGGAGACAAGATATGAGCTTCTCCAATAGAATGTTCATGACAGAGCATGCCCAAGCAACATTCATGTGTGCCTGTGCCTGTGCATGCGTGCCTGCATGTGTGTCTGCAAAGTGATGTCGACAATATTATACATACAAAAGTACATCTTTCATTAAGGACGATGCAACTCGTATTTGATATGAATAAGTTTAAAAATAGCAAATTTACTTTAGAAATTACGAAATTTGTAACAGAATTTGAATTCCCATTCCCCACGGCAATTTGCATCCATTAGAAGATACATGATTGAATTCGACTGGTACTAACAAGGCCCTTAATGATTCAAAGTCAGTATCAGTCATGCAGGACCACAACAGCAAAAGAGAAAGAACAAGTATCGATCCCATCAAATCCTTTCAAACTAGAGACTCCACTGTGAATCAACAGCAGTACCTTTGGATGGAGAATTTTCCTCAGACTCATTAAAGACATTCTTATATGCATCCAATGCCTGATTTACTGAATCTCGTACGTGTTTCACCTGATGGCATCAATTAAAATACATATAGTATTAGAGAAAAAGAAAATCATTACCGAAGTATGAGATCAAGGCGCATCTGATTTTGATTAAGCAGCAGATACAAGCAAGCACAAGTACAAAGGAACCGGCAATCGGATATGAGTACAGAAAGCGGCCAATAAAATGGTACATCAAAAAAAGCATACCGAAGGAGACATAAATCTCTTAGAAAACAACGAAGCATTAGTTACAGTGATCTAACGGGAGTTGATCGAGTATTTCAAATAAACTAATTCCGAGAATATATCCAACAATGCCGCTAAAACGCTCTAACGGTCTGTCTTCACATATCAAATTATGGTTCAGAAATAGCAAATATCAAGATCCCAATTTCCCAAGAACCAACGGAGCAAAGAAACCCACTCGCAGGATTCCAAATTAATAAATTTCAAAGATAAATAATGTGGATTCAACGAAGAATAAAGTCGAGTTCAACGACGACCAAGGATCAGTGCAGCCTACCCAACATAATGTGAGAAAAACTCGATTTTGCTTTTGGTTTTGGTCAGAATGCAAATCCAAAACATTCTTACATGAACTTCAGGTACAATCAAACACTTAGAGAATCAAATAAAAAACGAGATCTAGAATCTAGATATCCTGCGAATTGAGAATTCAGCCCCGATTAGTAGTATGACCGGATTGGCATCCCAATTTACGAAAAGGAACGCCTTGATCTTATGAATTAAATGTACGGAACGTGAGAACCCGCCCAAACACAGTAACAACACCACCATCAAAATCTAAGAGAGCTCTACTTCACCAAAAGCCGAAAAGAAAATTTGCAAAATCCCGAAATCTGGATCAAACTTGTCACCGCTCAGATCTAGAACTAACGCAAAAAGGACTCAGGAAAGAAGAACGGAAACAATAAATTGGATAAATCCGATTCGGTCCCAACCTTATCAAAGCGACATGATTCGAGCGAGTCAACGCACCGCGACCGGAACCCCGCGGCCGCGTCGCCCTCCATGGTGGCCAGCTGCGAGATCGCCTCCGCTGCAGCCTTCCTGGTTGCCCAATCGCTGCTCTTCAGGCACTCCGCCATGGCCGGAACGAGCGCAGCGAGCACCGGCTGGCTCTTCGCGGCACCTGCGTTGATGATCGCTCCGGCTACCGCCAAAAGGGCGGCCTTCGCCTTGAAGCTCTGGCTTGCCAGAAGCTTCACCACTCTGGGAACCATTCTTTGAAGGTAGGAAGGATCCGGATCGGGCGATCTATTGATGGCGGATACGAGACACATGGCCGAACCGGCCTGTACGGCGTAGCCTTGCTCTCCGAGCGAATCGGACAAAGGCTTGAGGATCAACGCTACGGGAACCCGAGTCACCCGTTCCGCCATCGCTTGGACGGCGTCGGCACACACGGCTCGGACTCCCGAGTCAGCGTCCTTGAGCTGCCGGACGACGGCGGCTATCATCTTGGGAACGAAACCAGCGAGCGCGTCGCCGTGCGACTCAGCCATGGCTGCGAGGAGGCGCAGGCACTCCCGGCGAACCGGGCCCTTATGGTCCGGATCTGTTTCCGAAAGGCATGACAGGAAAGGGGAGAAGAGGTCCGGGGTGAGGGATCGAGCGAGCGAATCGAGTTCGGCCGAGGCGAGTTGAAAGGTGTCTCGGTCGGAGAGCTTGTTCAGGCAGGCAGCTGTGCGCTGCCTTAGCTCGTGAATCGCTTGCTGCAGCGTTTGAGCAGGCCGCTTTCCGGCTTGTCTGGGTGCTAAGCTCGCCCGGAACATGATGGGTTCAGCTGGCATTGTCACATCAGTCTGGAGTTCCGGCCAATAAGACTGCCGGAATTCTTTGCCGGTGAAATTTGCCAGTCGCCGGAGCGGCGTGGTGGAGGGTGTAGGAAGAGGAGCGGACAATCGCTTGGGGTTTTAAAGGGCAGAGGACGAAGCAAGCACAATCTGTATTAAAGGGTAAAATGAGATTATACTCATTTTCTGAGGTTCTTCTCAGGAAAGACGTACGGATTTTCAACCGATAATGCCCAGTGAGTTTTCGAGATTTACTTTGGCAACCAATCGTGATTGTAAGTTTTGAGACTATTTCACCCTTGCCAAGTTTTAGAATCGCTAACCTATCCTTGGGGGTTGAATCAATGAGGGAAGGGTAGGGTAGGATTGTGCTGGCTGGCAATGGGTTGGGTATGACCTGAACCTGACACGGACACACTTAATGGGTCTGGTGTGCTTGTCACGTAGAGTTTGGATTTTGGGTGGTAGGGTCTTGTGAATGGAATGCAGTATTTGAACCTGGAATTACATGGACCAAGAAACCCTCCTCTTTCAAATCGTTTTGCCTATGTTGTCAATTCAACAAAGCTTTCCAATTTCGTGTTTCAGGTCGTGTTCATGCATGAGGTCATGTTTACGCTTGGTTCCATTGTTGTGTTTAGAATCGTCGATTATTTCATGTTTCATGGTCATTTCGTGTCACACGCAAATGCCAACTCAAACACAACTTGATATTTTCACGTTGCTCTCAGAGGTTAAACTCATCAGGTTGCACACCGGCCAAGTTCTCCACTGTTACCTGAAATTGCTACCCCACATTCTGGGCAAAACTTGATATAGGTAGCGAAAATGGATTCACGCATTGTTAATTCCAGTGTAGATCTGTTGAAACATGACTCCGTGTGGAACTGCTTTACCATTAAATGTAAGTCAAAAGAATCCATTTGTGAAGAAGTCATTTCACACACACACACACACATATATATATATACGCACCGGACCCCTCCCAAAGGCATTGCTCCATATACGCCACCCTGTGGAACTGGTGTAGGATCAGCCGCTCAAGGACCCCAAGCCATTTCACATATATATATAAAAGAGAGCATAGTCTATGTTCGCACTCATCTTTTTATTTTATCATCTCAATCGTTTGATCTTTTAGAGGAATGGTTAAAATAATAAAACAAAAAATATTTAGTGCACATAATGTATTATATAAAAGTAACCGTTAAGCAAGTTAATGAATGAAATTTTTCCTAAAGGGTACGCGTACACAAATTTGCTATAAAAGGGTATACATGAAATGCGAATGTTAAGAAAGTTATGCTCTATCAAATGGGTTATCGCTCTAAGTACATGTAATTGTCATGTATTAATAAGTCCTTTTGTTGTTCACTATAGAACGTGCCTGCCTGCACAGGCAAACACAAACACTTCTTTTGTTTTAAAAGAAGCAAAAAGCTTTCTTGAGGGATCAAGCCACTGCTGTTACTTTAAGTTGGTTCATTTCATACATTGCATCTTTGCCACAACCAGACCAAGATAGGACGCAGGACCAGCCAACAACTACAAACCAACCACTCCTTTTAGAGCAAGGATCATCCTACTCCAAGTTCGGATCAGCTCCTAATATGTTGGTTTGCCAATACGCTTTAGTTACTGTGTCATCAGGCTGTTGGGCTTACAAGACTTAAAAAAAGGAAACATAAAGGATTAAGACCCAATAGAAATTAGAGGTGGCAATGGGGCAGGCTTTCCCCACGCACACTCGCCCCACACCGAAAAGAGCCTATTAGACCTCTCCCCGTCCTGCTCGGCTTCAACCTATAAAAAAGTAATTTAAAAAATAATTAATACCATGTATTTACATAAATATAAAATTTACTTTATGATATTCTAAACTATATAAATAGAAGTGATTATATATATATATATATATATATATATATATATATATATGCATGTAATATATAGGAAAATTGATATATGCTAGAACACTTAGGTTTTAGCAAATTCAAATAAATCTCAACTATTTATTTTTGACGATAGATATTCATGTGAATAAAATACATTTTAAAATATATTTTTATTTTTATATTTAAATTTTAACTATCTATCATCAAAAATAAATTATTGAGATTTATTTGAATTTACTAGTACTTAAATGTGTTAACATATAGCAGCTCTTGATTATATATATAGGCGGAAGGCATGGTTTAACTTAAGCTCCACCCGATTCTTCCTTGCTTGCGAGTCTTCGCTACTTGCCCACAGGGGGACAGTTTTTTTTCCTTGAGAACACCCCCCATGTAGGGTGGATAGATACCCGTGAGGCGGGTAAAAATTGTACCAACTACAGCCGAATCTATCATTTTGGAGTAGGTCAAATCATACATTGCTTGTCATCGGGGCTGAAGCAACTATAACCTTGGCAACAATCTGGTTTTGGGCAATTGTTAGATTTAGAAAACACATTGTGACTTTTTTGGACATAGTTAAATTCTTATAGTGATTCGAAATTGTAGTTTGACTTGAACCCGAATCAGAGTGTTTGGATCCGAAACACAAAATGCGGAACGGCTCAACAGATGGATATGGATTCAGATTTCAATTTCTGCAACTGGGTCGGCAGATGGATAATCTGAACTTGATTAGGTTATTAGATAAATCAACCTTATCATATAAATAGCTCCGATTCGGTTCTTAATGTTTTTTAAAACCCCAATCCGGATTGAAATGCATATCTGATTATGCAAAATCAGGTTAATCGGATACAGCAATGCTAAGATCTGACCTGAATCCCACCAGTGGACAGCCGTGCCAGTGACTTGTTTTGTTCCTTGACAAATGTGTCAAAGTTCATAATAAAAATGTTCAATTTTCTCTCATCTGTTATAGCAAGAATATTCTTCACAACAAGAACTGAAGCACTCATTTCAGCAACTCATATATGATTCTTATTTGTCAGAACACGTCTCATTTGCTAGTGGCGTCAGCGGATTCAATCACGGATCCGAGTCCGAACTAGATCCGAATGCTCAGATAAGTAGCTATCTATTTGGACTCCATTTGCAGAGTGACACTCCCAATTACATGAAAGACATATCCGATTCACTGATGGAATCAATATCTGGATTGGTCCAGGGTGATCCATGTTCGAGCCCAGTTAGTCAGATTTGGCAAGAAAATCAGGTTTAGATTGGGATTTGTTTTTAATTTTTGCATATGAATCTCAATACTTTGGATAACGTGCCTCCGGTTATGGTATATTTTCATGTTTGTATAATTCGGTTAGTCATTAAAGAATGGGGTTATGAATTCAAAATTGATATTCCAACTTCAAATCCAAATTCAGACGCCATTAAGTGGCACCAATTAGAAGGATTCAGTAACGTTCGCTGACACCGCAACTTGCGTACCAAATCCAGAAGTTAGCCGAAATACTGCATACCGTGTGACATGTTTTAGTTGAAAGCTTTTTACGCAAGAGAAATAATATAATACCGTGTGACACGTTTGAGACATTATGCGTACTAACAACCGACACGAACACAACCCAAAAAGAATCACGATGACATGTTTGTGGCATGAGAAAGAAACGACACAACATGAACACGAAACTCCAATCCCTGATTACCGGCAAGCTACATATATAGACGCATGCGAAGGCCTAAGGGTAAATCAGGTGATACAAGTGAGGGCAATCGTGCCAATCGACACGATACTGAAATGGCGGGAGGCAAAGGCTGGCAGTTGCAGTGGCTCGTGAGAGAGAGAGAGAGAGAAGGCCGTGGCAATGAACGCGTGATTGCAGCGGGATGGTGCGTGCGCGAGGCTCGTACCGGCAGTCAGTCTGATCATGCTTGCATTGCGCTAACATTAACATTTCTCTTCATTCAGCTTTTCCTGATTTATTTAGCGTCCGAAGCTTGATCACGCGGGTAAAGAGTCTTCCTGTCACGCAGATCCCGGCGTGAAAACATAATTGACTATTTCTTTTATTAAGTGCAAAAGAGCTGAGTGCCACCCATTCCTTTCCTTTAAGGATTCACTTACCCTCGGGATGACAACGGTGCGGGTTGGGGACGGAGATAAACTATACCTGGCCTTGACTCGAACATCACTTGGATGGATACAGGTTTGGCTTCTCTTTTTCTCAATGGGTACAAGGCAAAAACAACTATACCTGGCCTTTGACTTGAACCTTACTGGGATAAATACACCTTTGGGTTCTTGTTGCCTCAGTTAGCACAAGGCAAAAATGAAATATATATATATATATATATATATATATATATATATATATATATATATATATACGTGGTAGGAGGTAGTGTTTTGAATAAAATGAGACAGTGGCTCGTAAAGGATTATGACTTCAAGCTGCAAAAGATGCCTATTATCCTGAGCTGATTGTATGGATTATAGAATCATTTAACATACCTCAATTGGCATGGTGATGAAAAGAGTATCGTAAACACCCCAAAATCAAAATTATTTCCAAAACAAACACCTGGTTTGCAAAACCATTTCAAAACCAATTTTTGAACTTTCAAAACCCAGGAGTTCCAAAGTTTTAAACTTTTGTCAAAAACTCTTTTAAAATATAGGTTTCTTAAACTCGGGCCAAGTCTCAATCTTGTAAAGCAGCCAAAGCAAGTAAGTGGAGCCTGATGAAAGCAAGGCCAAAAAGCAAAAGAAGAACCCAGGCCAAAAGCAGACTTCAGCCCTGGAAATATGAAATGCAAAAAGCCAAAGCACCGATAAAGCCATCAGAAATCCAAGCCCAAGCTTGAAATTCCAGAAATCAGACGAAACAAAGTCTAGAAGGTGAGAAGACGGTCGGATGAAAAGGTTGAGAAAAACCCAGCCCAAGACGGCACACTGATGAAACCAGGGCTCGTGAAAACCGCCTGTCTCAAAACATCAAGAAGGACTGAAGAAATAAAGATTTGGATTGGATTTGGAAATAAATATCCAGATCCAAACCCAAATAGTGTTTGGATCAGATTTGAATCATAAAAACCAAATCCAAGATCCAAACCCAAGACCCATCCCCTTGCCTATAAATAGAGGTGGGGGGGGGGGGGGGGGTGCAAGTTAACGTGAATTTGGAGTGATAGGCTTGGGAGAGTGCATAAAGTAAGAGAGAGAAGAATTGTGGGTTTGACTTTGTCAAGTGGGCTAGCCATATGGGCTTGATCAAGGGTGTGGGTTCGAACCTTGTGTGAATCTAGACCTAACCAAGGGCTGCACCAATATGAAGAATGGCGTGGACCAAGGGCTGCAAAAGGGTGGACTCGGCTCCAAGAGGTAGGTCTCTAAAACCTAACCCTAACCTAGCCACTAAACCTAACCCAAAACTAACCTAGACTTAGCCCTTTTGGCCAAACCGACCTAAACTAAACCTAACCTTAGCCACCCTAAACCGACCTAAACTAAACCTAGCCTAGACCAAACCGACCTAAACTAAATCTAGCCTAGCCACCCTAAAACGACCCTATTAAATATCTTCATAACCCACCCGGCCTGCACCTTGTGCAGCGCCACATCCATACCCCAGCACCCGGCTGTCACCTGCCCCCAGCCAGCACCCAGCTCCCGCGTTGTGCATATCACCAGCACCCTCCTGCCACACTGCACCCCTGCCGCACTGTGCGCATCACCCACAGCGTCCCCCCTTGGCCTGCGCACCGCAGCACCTCACAACCAACTGTCGCACCATCCGCACCGCAGCGCCTCACAACCAACTACCACACCATCTGCACCGCAGCACCCCCCCTACCGTACCCGCTTGCGCGCCCCTACTCAGCTGCACCTCGTGCAATGCCCCAACCCACTTGGCCTCAGCCGCGCCTAAACCTACCTCACCCCGGCCTGTACCTAAGGTCGTGCCCAACCTAACTAGGACCACCTCCCATGGCCCAGCCCGACCTCACCTAGTTAGGACTTACCTAACCTAAAACCTTGGCCGAACCCAGCCCATCCTAAGCCATAAAACACTTGGCTACCCCCAAGTGAACCCAAACTCAACTCTCACGTCGGAGTCCACCTAGAGAGGCCTATCTCGTGGCTGCCAAGGAGGACGGACCCGAGCGACTCGAGAGGCAAAAACGATCACTTGTAAGTGTTTATTTACGTTCGATTTTACATTACTCGCCTAAGTATAAATTCAATTCGATATGGGGTTGTAATAATGGAGCGAAGTCTCCCCCGAAATGTAATATTTGTGTTTGATACACATCCACACACGTGCACTTGAGCCTTCTCGCTCTTAATTGCACACAAAGGACACCCACATGCACTTGAGCCTTTCCGCTCTTATATTGCACATGATTGCACACACATTGAGCCTTTTCGCTCTTAAGCTAAAGTATATATTTCAATTCGGGTATTTACTTTAGTGAAAGCTGTGTGAGTTGCAATTCAATTCGGGTAGTTACATTCAAGTTGTGTGAGTTGTCATTTAAATTTCACACTTACACACACGTGCATTGAGCCTTTCCGCTCTTAAGCTAAAGTATATATTTCAATTCAGGTATTTACTTTAGTGAAAGTTGTGTGAGCTGTCATTTCAATTTCACACGAGAAGCACACAAAAGCACTCGAGCCTTTCCGCTCTATACACTCACACACATTGAGCCTTTTCGCTCTTAGGATATAACATATTTATATATTTTCAAGTTGTGTCAGTTTACTTCACGTCGAGTTGCATTTTCCTTTGTGTGGATTTACATTAAGTCGCGTGAGTTGCTTTACATTTCGGGTATTTACATTTGTGAAAGCTGCATGAGTTGCACTTCAAATTTGGGTATTTACATTTGTGAAAGTTGTGTGAGTTGCCTTTTCAATTTGAGCCTAGCTCACATCATCATCTCAACACCCGAAAATATTTTTGCATCTTTGCATTCGTTAGCTTTCAAAGACGCCCCGAATCTACGTACAAACCACATTGAAAATAGGCCACCTCTGCACACACATATCTGGCCTAAATAGCTAAAAACTCCAAAGACTTAGGTTCGTCCAAAGTCGCAATAAAACATGCAAACCAGGCATACATCAAATTCTTCGAACACTGGTATTTTCAAAGTTTTGTAAAAACAAAGTTTTAAGCGTTTAAGGTGACCCTTGAAAATCGGTTCAAGAAGGTTTAAACGAAAAGATCCCACTTTTCTACAATCGCTAGAAAAGTCTGAATATTTCAAAAATCTTCACTAGCTTGAGCAAGCTAGCTGGCACTCCCTTAGAAACGAACTTAGGTGCGAAAAGGTCCATTTCCGGTCTCAAAAACCAGGAGTAGAAATTTTTACGCCTACAAGTATCATGAACAAAGAAGTGAGAAATAGGAAATCACCCTAAAAAAGCTTGGCATGTTATTTGTTGTTTTTGTGAAAGTTTATAAATAGGAATGAATAATCAAAGATGATATCAAGAAATCAATGATATAATGGCTGTTATTTTCTTCAGATGTAACACAATCCTTTCATCTTCCAGAGCACATCGGGTGCCTACGCAACCCCTATTGGTAGTGGAGATAGGTACAGTCAAATTCTCGATGACCCATTCCATTGCTTGATACCTTATTCATACTTGTTTCTCCCTTGAGAATGAGGGTCAAACTTTTCTAGCATGTCCTTCATCATCTTCTAGCATTCTTCTCAAGTTTACCATGTTCAACCATTTGTGGGGTCTGCCACTTTGGATGACACAACATACTTGACATATCCGGTGAGAAATACATGCTTATTTGTAGGGTTGCTCAACTTATGTAGACTCAATTCAGTCAAGTTTATTCCATGGCATCATCCAATACAGATGTTGGCCATTCATCCCACTGCATAGCACTCAACCTCTAGTCTCAAACAGTCCAGTGAGACATCTCTCACACCATCAAAAAGAGACTGCATCACCTATGCCTAACCTATAATTGAATGAAGATGTTATTGAATACCTTCGATCATCAATTAATGATTGGTTATAGGGACAACTCAAGGATCTTCAAACAACATTGTTTGATCAGATGGTAGAAACCATGCCCACTTTGATCGTTAATTAATAGGCTATCATACGAGATTAGGATTTACTTATTGATAAATAAAGGAAACCATAGAAGTTGCTGGACAAATGCCAAACTAGAAAGCACTGATGTTCAACACCGATATAGGGAACCAGAACATTCTTGAACCATCCATAGCTCGAGGACCTGACTTGTAGTATCTGCTTGATGATCACCTTAGTTTTTGGTCCTAGTTTTATCATTTCAAATGTTAGGAGCACATATCAAAGACCTCATCCCTCAATTCCTCTAGGAGCTTCGAGCTTTATGGTGGCCCAAATGGGGTGGTATTCCACCACTAGCACAACCACCAAACTTTGAGCTTTTAATTCCCCACCTTATCTAGTATACTAATCTAAGGGAGTGTTCTTCCAACCTCATCAAAAAACATTGCCACCAACAAACCACTGATTTGCATTTAGCAATTAGATGCCTAATCAACTTCTTAAGGTAGAAGATATCCTGATGAATCGTGATGGGATTATCAACCTGGTTTGAAACACTATTGGAATAGAGCTATAGACTCCCAATATTGAAGTTGATTGTAAGCCATATCCCGATTGGATCAATAGGCTTGCATCAATCTCTTGAGTTTTAAAGCTAAATTTACCACTTTTGGGGATAAGATGACAAATATCAAAGGAAACATTTGGCTTATTCCTTCTCAAGTACAACAAGATGCACAAACTTAAGCTTTTCATCTCTTCTCTTATTAGCTAAACTTATATTTACTACACTTTTCTAAAATCCACATCCATCTAAACTTGAGATGAGATGCAAAAGACATTTCTTAATTGCTATAATAAGATATGTCCTCAACCAATACCTATAAATTTAATGCATCTTCGCTAAAAACTTAGAGAAATTGTAAAAGTCTTTTTCAAGAAAATCCATAGGTTGGTCACACATTGTTAGATATATAGTTCATTGGGGCCCAATATGTGTCCTTAGCACAAAATTGCCTACGTAGAGAGATTAAGAAGGGCTTATTTGGACATTTTTGCCCAACTCTGTTTCAATTACCTAATCGGGCGACAAAGGTGGAGTACATTCTCAATACTTCAAATGCATCAAATATGATACAAGATACCAATGATGAATCTGACTCGACCGAAGTCATGATTGTTGAGTTAACATAGGTACATCCTTATGTTTGCAACATTCTTCGGCCCCAAAGGAGAAAGAAAATGAAGGTGATGAAAAAGAAAATTGGCTTTTTGACATCTCGAAAGCCTATCAAATCTTCAACCAACTTTTGAAAATCGACAAATCCATTTGCTGGAAGGACATTCGATATCATCCTTAGAAAAGATAAAAAATATGTCATGATACTATAAGTGACAACCTTATCTCGCATGGTATAAACCAATATGTCAAGTTCCTCTCAATCATATAATAAGCTATCATGGATGAATGTCTTAAGTTTTTAAACAAAAAACTTGGGACTGATACAAATTCATTCCCACCTATATCAGTTGTAGCAGAAGATAGTTTTATATTATCATTATGCACCATCACAATAGAATAGAGACAACAAACACGATTCATTTTAGGTGAAGGGGGTTGATCATTGTCATGTATGTCTTTCGACCGAATGAGATTGAAACACATGGTGTCTAGTGAGAGGGTGGAGGCTATAAATGAACACAATTTTCCCAAGCCGATTGGCTTGTTGAGCACCCTATATACCAAATGTGCCAGTTGGAAACATCAAATGAAACCACGACATAATATAGACTCAAGATTGTATCATCAATTTTATCATCGAAGGGTTGTCCCGAATCGATGAGAATGATGACATGTTGTTCGTGACCCTAGAATATCTTCGGTAGAGAGAGATACCTCAAGGTCAATGTTTTATGAGTAGCATCAGTGCCCATCTTGAGCCATTGATGTTCAAGTATATAATTGTTTAATATTATTGGATATTTTGTGGGTCAAAAACTGTCTTTCTTTTCGAGGTCAAATGATCAAGTCTCGAACCAACCCTTTCAAAGTTGAGCAATGACTAGAGAATTCTCGACTATATACCCATTTCCCAATTGATCATTGGCCGATTACTTGTACTTAGAAGCAACATACTCAACAAAGAAGCACCTAGTAGAGAAGGCAGTTGGAACTTGATGGACTCATAAAACAATTTTGAAAGACATCATTCGGGTCATCATTCTCAAGACATTATCAATTCTAATGATTTGTCAGAATACGATTATTCCTAGAGATATAAACATAGTTCTCAATCATCAAAGATAGACAAACTTATAATGACAAGGGGGATTTGCATTCATGTGACCCTTTGACAAGGGACTCTACTGGGAGAGGTGATCTAAAAGTGGATCTTGAGGACATCGAGTCTAAAGGGCATATATATTTCGTACTCAAGGACCTAAATGAGTGGGTGGAAGCGGTTCTTACGAAAAGATTGGTTGACCTTACATGATTCCGAAGAATACATGAGACATAGAATAGAGGCTCTAACCACTTTGTGGCAAGAAAAACTTCACAAGCACATAAGGATCATACAAAGGAGGTTGAGGAACCAAAAGAAGAGATCTAAAAGTAAGAAGAAGAGATGTAGGAGCCTAAGGTATTCATCATGAATTTTCAGATACAACACGCTCCACATACTGGGTCAAGTACATGTAATTTTTTTGCATTTGCAACAGTTCTTGTAAACTCACATTATGAGTTGTCAATCGAAGTAGTCAAAAGGTTGCAAACGATGATTAGCAGTAACCCAACATTGGAAGGAGTTGTTGAATGGATGACCATTTTTTCAATGAGACATATATCTGATGAAGACTTTAGCGATGATTATGAAGATTATTTGCATTTTTTGGAATGCATGATTATGAAGATTATTTGCATTGTTTGGAATGCATGATTATTGCTTTTGTCGGTGAGTTTTGCTCATGGAGGAGATACATGGTTGATTCCGAAAGATAACTTCTTGGTAGATGAACTCGATTGGGTAGCTCTAATCAATAATGTTGACATTCTGATAGTATTTGAGAGACCACCAATGTTGTAAGACATTTACGACCATTATATTTTACCATAGAGGTGAATGGCTATCTTTCTAAATGGGTGTTTGTCGATGGTTGTGTTATGTTAAATATAATGTTGAGTAGCACATTATGACATATCGAGATGACACTTGCTGATTTAATTTTAATGAACCTCAAGATATTTGATTTTCGATGAGAACTATTAATTACCTAATAGGTGTCAAGATAAAGGCTGGCTCAAAGAATTTGGCTACCCCTTTCTTCGTGGTTGATGTTAATTTGGAAGGGATTTGATACATTCAAATTATTATATTCCCTCAACATTACATCAAAAGCTAATATTTTAGATTGACGAAAAGGTCAAGATCATTGATGAAGAAGAAGATCCTTTCATAGTCGATGTTAAGGCTTCTGAGGTATTATTCTATTTGCCTTGAGTGAGTCTCATCATTGTACCTGAAGCCTTTGAGATGCAATCATGTCAATTAACTACCCAAGGTTTTATTTTTACTTAGTTGATTTATGCTTAATGCCCAAGGTGACTCATGGATAGTCATCCTCAGGTTATTCAAGATTGTTCTCAATGATTGGAGGCACCTTATGTTGACAAAGACTTGGGAGGTCATATACTTAACCGCTTGGGGATAAGTGGAAAATTACCTCATTCTCACAGTTCCACCATTCATCATAGGGGAGCAATGTTCAATTGTCCTAACCAGAAGCATGAGTCTAATTTCATCTAAACACATCCTCTAATTGAGGTGAATTTGGCCTCAAAAGGAACAATGAGATTGACAAAGATGAGTATTCACGTATATAACAATAATTAGTCATATTTAGTCCAATTGCTTAAGCAATAAGAGGACTTCTTTTCTTAAGAGTATCATGAGATGCTCGACTTACCTCGAGAGTTGGTTGAGTTTACTATTCTACTAAAAGCAGGGATGAAGTCTCACAAACAATCAATCAGAAGATTCAAATCTAAGAAATTTCTAGTCATCAAGTCAGAGATACATCTTTTTGAGGCCAAGTTCTTCAAAATAACTAGGTATGCAATTTGATTGTCTAATATTGTTCATGTTATTAAGAAAAATGGTAAACTATGGGTATGCATTGACTATCGAAATCATAGCATGGTCACTCTAAAGGATTAATATGTCATGCCAATGGATGATATGTTGATTCATATAACATCTACCCATGGGATTTTGTCATTATGGATGATGCCTCAAAATATAACCAAATTAAGGTAAATATTGTATGTTGTAAACAACATTTTTTCCTAGGTTATCTATAGAGTTTTGAACATTTGTAGTCAAATTTGAGAATTTTGAACATTTTTTGAACCTTGCACAATCTTTTCCTATGTGTGAAATCCATGCAAAATGACTTCTCATGTGTTCCAATGTACCCAAACCATGCCCAACCATCACAATATGTGGCACATGTGTCCACCTGCCCTTCCTATATGAGGATGCCCCTTGATTGATTGGATTTGGATATGGATTGGGTCTAGTGACTTGAAAGGATCTGATTCAAGAAAATGCCTATAAAGTAGGATGGAGTGACCTAGAAAGAGGATTCTAGCTCAAGAGTGATAAGCTCAGCCAAGGAGGACATGAGGGTGCCCATTCCCAACCCAAGAAGGAGTTCATCCAAACAAAAGAGAGAGACCTGGAGAGAGAAAGCCTTAAGTCACCCTCTTCTACTCCTTTTCTTATTTCATTCTTGTTGTAAGGTTGGAGTTCTTGCCTAACCCTTATAATCTCAAGAGTAACAACCATTTTCATGGAATCTCATTGTAAAAGGAGGGTTGCCCCAGTCCGAAAGCAAAAAGAAGAGGAAATCCGCTATCTTTGTAAGATTTTGTTTCTTCTACCCCAATATACTTTATATCTTATATGTTCTCATCTTTTCTATATTTATATGTTATATCATCCCTTCTCTCTTGTTTTCGACGTATTGATTGTTTCTAATTCAACTCAAGAAGCCATAAGAGGAACATAGTTGTCACGTTTACATATGATGACATGAGTGTGTAATCACTCTTATTATAGATTAATCACCCATAAATTTATTTTATAATCACATATATTTCCCAAGCGAGTAATCCTCTTAGACAGAGATGCCCAAGGGATCTATATGTAGATGAGTTCCTCCCCGAACGAGCATAAATGCTCAACAAAATTCTTTGAATGATCACTAAACCACTAAAATTCTAACTGGATTCTTTATTATTTTTTATAAATAAATTTTTGTAGATTTTAGTATACTGTAGATCTTAGAATTTTTAAGTCACCATCTTATAGTGAAATATCGCTAAATTTTGTCGGTGAGTGGTACACATCGGCCAATATTCAGTAAACTTCTCGCAGATTTTGGACATGAGTGAGGTTGATAAAAAAGCAGTAAGTGTTAGACTCAACTCGAAATCGAACCTGTCTGTGATAAAAATCTCGCAATAGATGCCTAGTAAAACCATCATAACTAAGTCTGTAGGTATCCAAATTCCTCAAAAATAGTGTAGTATGAAAGATAACATTCATGGCCTTCTAAATTGATAAGTTTTATAGAAATAGAAAGCCTACATACAGAGATAATAGTGTTTTACTAAGACCCATAATCTCAGTTAGATACTGTCCAAAATTTCATAATAGTGTTCAGTTAGAAGCTTTTCTCAAATTTTTATTTGATTATTCAAGGACCCAAAAATATAAATAAAATTCTCAATAAAACTTTATACCTAGTTCTCACTCAAGTAAAATTTTTAGGGTTTTCAAACCCCAATAAAGACCTGTAGAAAATATGAACTTTCATATCGTAAAACAGAATGAATTATGTTTTCATAGGGCTAAACCTGATTTGGCCAAGTGAAATCATTGCCATTTTAGAAAAGGTTGTTTCGAATAAAATTTGGTTTTTGAAAACTCCGGATTCTAAAATCACTATACTTAAGCATCTAGGTTGACCCTTGTGCGCCGATTTAAGAAGGCCTATGTCAACAAGAACCTACTTTCCCACAATCGCCGAATAGTCAGATAAATCTCTTTGTAAGTTTGAGTAAACTTACTACCACGCTCACGCACATTTTTGGAAGCAATGTTTTAAGTCCACATAAGACCAAAAAATTTTGTTTACAATGGATTGGTGAGTTATCTATAGCATTTTTTGCTAATGCTGCAGATAAGATGGTTCCTACATTATTGAAGTTAAAGGATGTGAATGACTGTTTGGGGATGAAATGACAATTGGTGTTTGAGAGGATAAGAGAATATTTAGCAAAACTTCTTGTGTTGCTACCACCAATTTCCAAGAAACCGTTGAAATTGTATCTAGCCGCAACAAAAAATTCCATCGGTACCCTCTTGGTGTAAGACATTGAGGACAATATTGAGAGAGCTATTTTCTCTTTGAGTCGATCGCTTAATAATGTAGAATCCTGATATTTTTTTATTGAAAAGATATATTTGGTCTTGTATGTTTGTATAAAATTATATCATTATCTTCTCATAACCACCTGTTCATGATTGGGAACAGTAAAACATATATTAGAGCTACATCTAATTCTTGAGACTATAATTCTTGTGATTCATGATTCAATCACTTTGCATTGTATAAATGCAAAGTACAAATATATAACAATATATTTTATTCAAATTTTCATAGTCAATCTCAAAAATTGAATTGTACAAATGTTTGTGAAAGATTATGTACCAAACAATATTATACAACTAAGACTCTATAAATATAGCTTTGGTTATATGTGTTACATGACAACCATTTCCCTTTTGATTGGAAGTTATATCATATCTCTCACAAAAATAGTATAAGTTTCTAAAGTCCACAATGTTCATATCTAGCTCTTAGACATCTTGACATGAGCCAAGTTGTCTTAAACAATTAGATATATTGGAGCAAGTGAAGTACAACGTGATTATGGTGTTATAAATTAGATATATTTATGAAGCAATGATGTGAATCATGGGTCAAGAGGATCATGGCTAAGCAAAATGCATTAAATGATGCTCCAATATACACACTCTTGAATTTGAGCTCACCAATGCATCACACGCTCTTACATTAAAGTAGATGAACATGCTTTGAGTGGGCTCATGCACATACACTTATTGGATGTGACTCACCAACACACACTCACTCACGAGTTGGATATGACTCACAAACTATCACTCACACACATACGGTCTGCCACACAATGGATATGACTCACCAAGGTGATAAAGACTGACTCACTCACCACCTGTTAATTATAAGGAGAGATTTGAAATACAGAATTCTGTAGAAAATCACCACTTCCATTTTCATTCATATGGATGGGTTTATATAGCTTAGAACAACCCTCTAAGTTGAGCACAAAACTAAGTGTTGTAATTTTCAAAACATTAAAATTGTGTCCTAATTAATTTAAAACTGCTACCTAACTATTGTTGCTTAGGAGTTGCCTAAAGCACTTAATAACTACCTAGAAAATAAAAAGAGCATTAACTCCTAGGGAATCTAATGCTTCTTGAAAAGGTAGGAAATTAACTCTTGTTTTTAATTCAATAGGTTGGCTAATAATAACTGATACTTAGATCTCCTGGAATCCTATTCTTGGTTGCTTGAGATGATTTCGAGTTAGGGTAAATGGATCGATCCAAAGTACTGAGTTGGATCAGTTGGTGCCAACTGTACATCCTGATTGGCTTCCCCCAGCTTGTCTCAATTTGCTCTTGGATTCCTATCAAACAACTAACTCATGTTTCCAAAATCCCATGGGTAAATGTTGTATCGATCAACTACATATATGTATCAATTTTTAAAATAATTAAATTTTAAAACATCATGAAATGATACTAGAATCTTGTTCATGAAACATATAATTTCGCCAAGAACATGAACCATGAGTAATTCACTTCTTTCTTTCTATCGTGAAGTTGTAAGTGTAGGCTCATATTTAATCACCCTTGAGTTCCTTTTGAAGCATCCTCAAGGTATACATGTAGATAACTTAAGTCCTTTCTGAAGTATTCTGAAGCTACCATAGAAGTCTCTCTTAACCTTTAGGCCTATCTCTCACCTATTTTCTTGAAAGAATGCAATGATAGCTGGCGGGGCTGCAACTACAATGATGCACTGCCAAATTAAGTCAAGGGTGCTAGTGAGATGACATCTTCCTCCAAAGTTCCTGAAGGGGTTAATTCAAAAAGGATGATGTACTTTTGGGCTTTTTGCTAAAAAAATTGCTAACACAAAAGGCCTCTAGCAAGATCAAGTGAATGCATCTTGGAAGAAATATAAAATAAACTATTTAGCAAAGTACAAAAAAGTAAAGATCTATAAAAGCCATGAAAGCAAGCTAGTGAAAACATGAACAAATCAATCCTAAGATAGAATAAGGTGGGAGCAAAATAAAGGTATGGATATAAGTGATACATGGAGTGAAAGTGAAGTGAAGGAGAACTCGAATAGAGAGAACCCAAAATAGGCTTAGAAAACCTTCCTGCACAATAGGGGACTATCACATAAGAGTAATGTCAAGTGAGAACACCTCTAGTATCGCACATAGAATTCAAACCTAAGACCAAAAGGAGGAGACTCAACTCCTATAAAAGAAAATGTGTGAGCTTGTAAGAAAATGCATTTATATAATGAGATGCACCATGAATATGACTAGATATATATAGTGATATAATGAAGTGTATGGTGTCAACCCCAGTGGGACAAAGAATGTCCCCGTTGAAATACTGAGATATTGCAAATGAAAGAAAAATACTCTTTACACATACTATAACAAATCTAGGTGCTAAGACAAGAACAATCATGCATGTAAATTTTTTATAGGTGATCATTGCTCATATACTGGTTTTGGAAAATCATAAAAGTATTTATGAAAATCAACATTTTTTTGAATGGACCATTTTAAATAAAATTCACAAAGAAAAAAATTCTCACTTGACTCATAGTGTGTACTAATAGAGGAAGAAGACAAATTTTAATTTTAGTGGTCAAAATCTTAATTTTCAAAATCTCAAAAATAACAATCTAGTGACCCATAGACAAATGAATAAGTTAGGATTCTTAAATCTAAATGGAGCATGCATCTCTCCTCAAATACAATATCTCAAGGCTGAATATGTATAAAAGACACTAATTCTCAATTGCAAAAAGATATACAAGAAGACTTACTCGGTCCCTTCTTCATTGTCCAGAGTGTACAAACAATGATAACCCAAAAATAAAACTTTTTTTTTCCTTTTTAGCTATTCACTTTTTATCAGAATATAACATTTCAACACATATACAAGATGAATATATCAAAATACGTTACGAAAGCATGGATGTGTGACATAGGCTTGAAAATCCATTACAATGAGTATAATCACCACAAAACACATGTAATCAAGAACACAATAGCTGATCCACAAGCTAAGATATCCCAAAGATAAATTATTTTAGTATTTTAAAAATTAAGATAATGTCACCAAAATGTAGATATTGATGGTTTTCTAAACTTTATAAAACTGAAAATCAAGTGAAAATGAATTTTTTCAAAAGGATTTAATTTGAAGTGCTTCAAAATATTTTGAAATCGAAACTCAAAAGGCATAAACATCATAAGTATATCAAGATATCAAAAACTAAAATCCAACTATATAGTATTTCCGACCATGGAGGCAACAACTCAAAGAGATCAAGTCATAGGTGTGCAAAACTAGGGTCATTGCACATAACTCTGCCTTCAAATCATTTTTAAGAGTAATACCTTTGGCCATCATGGCAATGACTCGAAATAATTAAGCCATAGGAGCATCACACAGAAAGCATCATGCTAATCCCTACCTTTAGACAAGTCTCTACTATCAACCTCAATGAGCAAATAAGGTAATGTAATCAATTAACTGATAGATCATCTACTGTGAATTTCATTGCATACAAACATGGACAAACATTCCAAGGCCAATTTACATGACATGAGATATGTATGTAGAAAACAATGCATGATCCAATACATGATATATGTATAGATAAGATGCATGACATATGAGCAAGTAAAGTAGTAAAAGTATGGACTGATGAAAAGATGTAGATATATACAGATGTATAAGCAAGAGATAATGCAAAATGTATGAAGAGAAGATGTAAATGCATGAATAGGATGACCATGAATTCTATAAAGTTTCTTCCTACCAAGCTAGAGGGTTTTTCTTGATACTCTAAGAATTCAGTAAGAGTGACTCTAAGGTCTCCTAGACAACCTAGGGACTATAAGGACAAAAGAAGACTAACATATTTTTTTGTTTTTTATAGAGTTTTTAGTTTTTAAAAATTTTTGATTCTTGGAATAATAATATACAAGACTAGGTAAGATCAGATGACGCACCTGGTGACATTTAGAAAAAGGTCAGGAACAAGGTGAGTCAGGAGGAGTGGGAGTGTCAGAGGTGTGTCCCTGAGGGACAAGGTCTGCAAGTGTATGCTTATGCTCCTTACTGAGAGAATGATGGTTAGGATAGTTGGGGACCCTTGACACAAGAGTCAGATTAGCTAAGGGTAAGGTGTGTCCCAACAACCAAGTGGGAGGATCAAAGAAGGATAGGTCTAAGAACAGAATGAAGTTTAATGGTCGGCTACGAAGATAGGACACTTGATTAGACAAGGTAATTCAGCGAGTGAACTTAGATATGTATGCCCAACAAGAGGGATAGAGGAAAGGATAAGGTTTATCCTAATGGGTCCAAATAAAGGATGATTTGTGTTTGCCTCCATGATGAATGATTTTGTGTCAAGTAGACCATTTGGAGGAAAGAGTGATGATACACTAGAGAGTGAACTTTGAGAAGGTAAAGACTCAAGGGTATTACTTGATAAAAGGATAGACTTTGAGAAGGTGGAGACTCCAAGGTCTATCTACTCAAGCATGATGACTAATTGAGAAAGAGAGAACGAAACTAGGTGCATCTTCCCCAAATGGGTGAGTGGATGTATGATGGCCATTGAGGTTAACATCATCAAGTTCTATGAGTTTGTCCTAACTTAATTGAGCTAAGGTCTCTTTTAAAGTAGCATGATCATGATGGAGATTAGTGATGATCAATTTTAGGGTAGCATCACTGAAAGAAGAGTGAGTAGGTAAGTCTGACGTAGTGGGTGAACCCTCGGTAGGGTCAAGGGGACACTTAAGTCCATATATGACCACTGGTAGAGTTGACATAACTATAGGGTTGATAAGGGTAGACGTTTCACTGAAAGATTAAGAAACCATAGACTCAGGTGTGATAAGGCTCGCTCTAGGCCATTGTGATGGTAACACTGAAGGCAATGGTAGGGATGATGATATCCTAGAAGAAGAGAGCAATTATGTGTTTGGTAACACTAAATCTAGGGACAAATCCTTAGTAGTGGGAAACAAGGACTTAGTGGCTGGAGACTCTTGATTAACTCCTACATGAGAAAAATTTTGATCAAGACTTGAAGAGTGGAGTTTAGGACTTGAGAGTGGATCATCGGGGTGACACTTAGGCGAAAAACGCTCAAATTATGATGGTGTGTCAAGAGGACACTACATGGAAGATGATAACTCAAGAATTTCTGACGAATGGTTTGAAATAGACAAATATGTCTCTAGAGGAGATCTTAAGATTGGTGATAAGAGTTCACAACTTGAATACTTAGGACATGGAGGATGTAAAGATACTTGGATAGGTAGACATGAAAGGTGCTCCACCTGATATAAAGAGGGTTGGACCCCAAAATATGGGCATCTAGAGAGTTCCATAGAAGTTGTAGCCTTCGTGAATGACCTAGGGGGACAACATGTCCTTAAGATTCTAATGGTTGAACCTCATGCGGATGAGATACCTAAGGGGTGAATGGAATAAAGGATCTTAACTTAGATTGAGAAGGCACTAGGAGGACAAAGAAGACTAACCAATAATTTTGGGTAGACCTATGGGTCTGTAAACACCCCAAAATCCCACAATTTTTCCAAAACACCTGGTTTTGCAAAAGCTGCCCCAAAGGGCTATTTTGAGTCTGGAAACCCAGGAGCCTTCCAGGCAACCCTGTACATATGTTTAAACTATACATGTTTTAAAATATATGTTATATAGTTTTAAAAACCTTTAAAAAAGTATTTTGAAATCCCACAAAGCGACTTGGCCTGATGAAAGCAGGACCAGAGGAGCGAAAGAGAGCCCGAAACCAGAGCATATGTCGAGCCTGGCACATCAACTCTCGTATCAGATTCATCCCCAGAATCTCGGACATCCAAGCCCCTGTTATCAACAAATCCATCGAAATGATTTTCGGAAGGTGAAAAGAGGAGCGGACGATAATGTTGGCGAAGACCCAACACAAGACGAAGTACTGATGCTGTCAGGCCCCGCACAAACCGTTCGTTTCGAACATACCATGAAGGAGTCAGAAATTCAGATTTGGATCGGATCTGGACCATATATATCCATATCCAAATCCAAACATGTATATAGATTTGGATTTAGATCCAAAGATCCAATCCAATATCCACATCCATGGCCCACATCACCTTCTCATAAATGGAGGTAGGGCCCACAAGAAATTCACGTGAAAAGCTTGGGCATGAGAGAGAATGGGGGGATAAAATATGAGTGAAAATGTGGCAGGCTTGACTTTTGTGTCAAGTTTTGGGTTAATCATGTGGGTTAACCTAATGAGTGTGGGTTTAAGCTTGTATGCACCTACACCTAACCTAGGGCTGTACCAACTTGCTGCAACTAGGTCCATGGGTCGAAGGCAAAGGGATGCTCCTAACCCTAACCCTAAGCTAACCCACCTTACCTAGCCATTTATCCCTAAACCTGACCTAATCCTAGCCTAATCACCTAACCCACTTTCCTAATCCTTCCCTAATCCTAGCCTAATCACCTAACCCACTTCCCTAATCCTTCCCTAAACCTTACCTAATCCCCCTAACCTCACCTTAATCCTAGCCTAAACACCTAACCTACTTCACTAAACCTCACCCTAAGCCCAACCCACCTAACTAAGCCCTAAACCACTAAACCAGCCCACCTAAATGCCTAGCACACCATATCCCCAAAGCACCCAAAACAAATATCTGGCCCACCTAAATATCTAGCACACCATACCCCCCCAAACCACCACCACCAAACCAGCCCAACCGACCCCCCAATACCAGCCCAACCAACCCCACTAAGCCTATAAAACCCTCCCTTTTGGGGCAGGTTTTGCATGAAATTTTGGGGCAGCTCAGCCCTTTCTCTCCTCTCTCACATGCCCTCTCTCTCTCACCCACTTCACTCCCATCAACCTTCGGCAGCATCACTCTCCACCTTCCCCACTTCATTCGGCGCCACCTTCCACCATTCGGCCAGGACTTCTTCCACCCGCCACCTCCACCCTTCGACCAACCTTTTCATCCCGGTTAGTACCCATCTCGACATCATCTCTTCTCCACTCCCCTCCATTCCTAGCCACACACCCGCCACCTTCCCCTAGCCTAGCTAACACCTCATCCAACCGGCCATCACCTGCCACCTTCCACCATTCGGACAGCATCAACTGGCTGCACCACCTGCCCCTCCTCTCTCAGCCAGCCGCGCCTTAGCTAGCAACCTTACCTCTTCCTAAGACCTACCCCAAGCCTTAGTGATAGCCCCTAGCTAACACCCTAATTTTACCCCCCCTACCTACCTGTCGTGCCTGCCCCTTGGCCAACACAAGACTACTTCCATTCGGCCAGCACATCCACTTGCCGCAACCATCCAAGGAGCTCCCTCTTGCAGCCCAAGACGACTCACTAGGCCCAAGTGCAAGCAAGTCACGCCCGAACCAGCTATACGTAAGTGCCTAACTCGGTCCTTGTTACAGACTTGCTTATGCTTAATTAAATTTGATATGGGGTTGTAATAATGGAGCGTTGTCTCCCCCCGCTTGTAATAATGTGGTTTGGCACACCCACACACACGTGCACTTGAGCTTATTCCGCTCTTAGCTGCACACGATTTTGACACACACATGGGCCTAATCAGCCCTTAAGATATAGCTATACCTATATAATTTAAGTTGCGTGGGTTTTCATTAAGTTGTGTGTGTTGTCTTTCAATTTCCACACTCACACACATTGAGCTTTCGCTCTTATTTCCAAGACCCTAGTAAGGGCCTATTGCAATTTCGTTTTGGGGGTGTTTTCATTCATGTCGTGTGCGTAGTATTTCAATTCTATACTCACACATTGAGCTTTCGCTCTTACTCCCAAGACCTTAGTCAAGGCCTATTGCAATTATATTTGGGTTTAAATTCATGTTGTGTGCGTAGTATTTCAATTCTACACTCACACACATTGAGCTTTCGCTCTTACTCCCAAGACCTTAGTCAAGGCCTATTGCAATTATATTTGGGTTTCATTACAAGTCGTGTGAGTTGTCTTTCAATATACACACAACACCCACACACACGTTGGCAACCTTCGGGCCCATATATATTATAAGTACTTCCCTTCGGCTATGTCTTTAAGATTTGGGTTTTAAGGTTCAACAGTGTGCGTAGTCTTTACATATATACACGACACACAGTTGCACAATTGAGCCTTTCCGCTCTTAAGATATAGCCATATTTTCCTTTTGCAATTTCCCTTTTGCAAATTTACATTAAGTCATTTCCCTTCCGCATTGTCTTTCAATTTGGGTTTTCCCTTTGGAGTTGCGTGAGTTTTCATTGCATATACGCCATACCACTAGTTAGGATGCATATTGCATCAAAGCGAACCCCACACTCCCGCTCAAAATCGCCCAACTTAGGTCACTTGTGCACACACACACCTAGTTGGCCTGAAAAGAGATAAAAAGAAAGACATAGGCACGTGCAAATCCACGTGAAAATAAAACTTGAAACCATACAAATCAGCCCAATCGAACACCTCAAACATTTTCCCTAAGTTATCATGTTTAAAACTCGATTTTCTAAGCGTACAGACTGACCCTTGCACATCGGTGCAAGAAGGTCTGCGACAAAAAGAGCTCACTTGCTCACAGTCACCCCGATAGAAGTCAGATTTCAAAAAACTTTCTTCGCTAGGTTAAGCAAGCTAGCTGTCATGCCCTTTTTCTAAAATACAACTTAGACGCATGAAAAGATTCACTTCAGGCCTAAGAACCAGAGGCGAGGGATTTTCAGTATCTACAGGGTCCCACCAGGCATGCTAAAAGAAAATTTTAGGTTCTACGAACCCCTTAACTGTACCCAATCTTCTTAATTTTACGAAAGCAAATAAAAACTAAGTCCACAAGAACTCACCTCTTATTCACTTTCTTTTATGCGTTGTGGGTGCAAATAAAGTTCTTTTCTCAATTACCTTCTTACCCTGACAGACAATGGTTGATTCATGCGTCATGAAATTTGTTGCTAATAAACAGAAAAGATAATTGCATGCTTAAATTGAGATGTGAACACAAAAAGAGGTCTTTGTTCCTATTAATTTTTGGGTCTCAAGGGATATAAATCAAAATTGGATATGGTTCAAAATGGATATAGATCTAAAATGGATATGGCCTAAATGGATATAGATCTAAAATGAATATGGACTTCTAAATGGATATGAACCTAAAATGGATGTAGACCTATGAATGGATATGGCTAGAATCAACCCTAAAAAGATTATGCCCTAATTAACAACTATGCAATAAATGAAATTTGTAACTAATTAAAAAGTGTTAAGATGCATAAATCCAAATTCACAAAAAATCCCATTTTGCCGGAAATCCTGATTTGCAGAAGATCCTGATTTGTGAAAATCATGATTTACAATGTGCATGAATTTCAAATAATTATTTTTATAAAATCAAATGTTCACGAAAGTTTTTAAAAAAAGGTTTTGCAAAGGGGTGTAGGGATGTGATCTTGAACATGCATGAATTAAATCTAATGTATAAAATAATCTTAACCTAACCAAGAATCAAACTATCTATGTAAGAACAAAACTAAAGAATGAAGATGCAAGATGATTAAAAAGAAATCAATTAAGACATATGGTAGTATAGGCATATGATGCTCATGTTAAATGAAATATGAAAAGAAATCCTAAGAAGACTAAGAATGTTTAATAAAGGAAAGCATAAACTAAGAGACTAAAAGATTGAACTCACGAGGTTGGCTAGCAAGTGGTCAGCCAACCCTTGGGTTGTTAATGGCAGTAACACAACAAAGAAAGAGAGAGAGACAAAAAGAGAAAGCTAAAGAGCGAGATGGATCAAATTCTTATTCCTTATTTTCTTACCCCTTTACAATGATGAGGAACACCCTATTTATAGCTTTTCTTAGAGTACCTTGAAAAGGAAAACTTGGTACAACATTTCTCACTTCTGGAAAGCATAAAATAAAAAAGTAAGAAGGTGAAATTTTTGGTATTTGCATGGATTGTGCTTTCTTCTTGAGCTTGCTGCTGCAAATGACAAGTAGAAAACCGTAAATTGTTGCTTGCTCCTATCTTGCTTCATTCAACTTTTATGTATTTCATATATACATTACTATATATACATTACTCAAATAGATATACTTACCTAGTTATATACATATATATATATATATATATATATATATATATATATATATATATATATATATATATATATATATAGTTTTATACGTAGTATATATATGGATTAGTTTTCCAATTATTACATGTTTATATATTATGTATTATATTACTATACATGTATATATAGCATATATGTAATATGTATACATGACTTTCCATAATAGGTGAAATCATTTTAGCTATTTCTGTTTTTGCTAGAATTCTCATGTCTTTTTCAAATAAAGAAAGTAGATGCTACATCTTTTCCCTTGCTTTTACTCTCTTTTTGAATATATTTCTGGATAAGCAACCTCATTTGATTTGATTCATTGTAAAACAGACTTGGACCGTATGATCAAAGATCCATAGTCATTTTATTTGTTTTAAGATTTGAAACTTTAAAACCGACTTTTATTGGCTAAAACATATTTTTCTTAAGGAAAGTTTTTAGCGTTTATACATATGAATATTCTACGACTTTGAGTTCATCTCCTTAAAGACATAATGTTAGTCTCTAATTCCTTTTAGATATCTAAACATCCTCTTTATAGCAACCCAATGTTGCCATTTAGGATTACTTTGATATCTACTTATAAGACCAACAACAAAGGTAATATCAAGACTCATACATAACATATATACATCAAGCTACCAATAACTTAAGCGTAAGGAATATTTGGCTTTTATTATCCATCACCAAGATAATCATCTTTACTTAGTTTGATCATATTTTTAACGGGTATACTTATAGGTTTGCAATCACCTATCTAATTTTTTTGAGAATATAATTGATATCTTTCTCTTGACTTAGAGTCTAAATCTTCTGTCACAAGTGATCGTTATTAGGATGTAGGATGACTCTCTCATATCCTTCATTTTGAATTTAGAACTCAACCATAACTTGGTTCTTTACAATTATGTCATTGTCATTATTTGTCAATAATATGTAATCTATATATAAGGATAAAGTGAAAAAGTGACTCACTATTCTAAGAATATACACAATGATTAAGTTGGTTAGTCACAAACCCAAGTTCAAATGACATTTAAAAAGGTAAAATACCATTGACGAGGTGATTGTTTAAGACAATTTAAAGATTTTATCAACCTATATACTTTATCTTCCAAACCATAACTCATATATTGCAATAATACAACCTTATAAGTTACTTTATTTAGTATTTAATATATATAGTTGTAGATATTGTTTCTCTCCAAAAGGATCCTGAGTAGAGAAGCATATGATAACATAGACTTATTCATATTTAATAGTGTTTAATTATATGGTTCAATTATACTATTTTGTTGAGGTGTTATGAGCATGATATTTTGTTTTGTAATATCAAAGTATTTATAATATTTAAAAACTTAGTAGAGATGTATTCACCACCTCGATTGGACCACAAGACTTTTATCATCAACCTAGTTGGTTTTCAATTTCTTGTTTATATTCCTTATGTACATTTAATACCTCAATATTATGAGAAAAGAGGTATATATACTCATATCTCAAATAATCATCAACAAATGATATAAAATAAACCTTCTGTGGATGAGATCTTACTTTACAAGGTCCATATATACATACATACATATATATGTGTGTGTGATTTCTAGTAACCTTGTAGCTCTAATTATTTATTTAAGAAAGGGCTTTCTTATCATTTTCTCTTCTATATATGTTTCACACTTATTAAAGCATTTTCATCAAAACCAAACTATAAGCTAAAGTTGAGTAATTTCTTTAACTTATTCAAACTTACATGTCCTAAATCTTTTATACCACACATTCACATAAATTACAAATGCACTATCAACATAACCAAAAGTAGAAGCTTTATTATAAAAAATCTTTTACTTGAATAGACCATGATCATAATCAAAATAATCAAAAAGAAAATACAATCATGCTTTACTACAATAACTTTTTCATGTACGAATCTAACATAAAAGTCCTTAATTAGGATATACACAATGACTAAATTGCACCTAATGGAGGACACAATTAATACATTTGTAAATAAAATAGGTGTGCCGTCAATATTGATCATAAAGAACACATACCAAGGACATCACCATAAGTATTATTTCTTGCCCATGTAGACTAAATATATCTTAGATTGGTATTCTATCAAGTCAATGGCTCCCTCCTTGCTCTTTGAAATATGTCGGGTTGCTTGAGAATCCATCCACCATCTAGTACCAACACGGTCCATGTAGAGGCATTAAGAAATAATAGATTGCTTTAGACTTCTTTTATTCCCTACCTTACTAGAATTACCCTAATTTTTCTTTCGGTTACAAGTCTCTCTTTTAATACCCTATCTTTTTACAATTAAAACATTTTACCCGAAAAGCGGATTTCAATAATTTCTTAAAATTTGAACACCTTTTTTGGAAAATTTGGCAGAATTTTAAGGTTTAGAAGTTTAGTAACAGTCTCTCATTGCTATGCCTTTAGTCATAGTTTAGAAGTTTCCCTTTTCATTTCTTTTATTTTCTAGGTAAACCTAAGGAGAAATAGAAGGATTTCCTTTTCAAGATTAGAGATGATGTACAGAGATTACAATCCAAGAACTTGAACATATAAGTATCGTCTTTGATCTACTTAAAGAATCAAAAAACACTATTTTCCTTCTCCTTGTTCTTCTACTTTGATAATAATCCCTCTCTAAACTGGCTTTAATACCATTCTAAGACCAAAAAGCACACCTGAAGGTTCGTATAACACCTAAGAGGGTGACTGAGGATAGTTTGTTGCTATGATACCAATGGTGATTAGAGTGTTACACAGATAATGACCATTCTCGGCTCATGTAATGGCTGGACTGGCCATCCAGTCTGTTACCTTAAAAGGATAAGGCTGAATCAGTAACGGATGACCATTACCGGGATTTCCGGTAACGACTCCGTTATCAACTCCCGGACGAGAGAAGCCACAGGAGGATAAGCACGGACAAAGGGGGAGCACATGCCTATAAAAGGCAGGCATACACATTATGAAAGAAACACAGAAAATAAAAGAAAAAGAGAGTGTGTACTGATCTTCATCCGTGTAAGAACCCTGTGTGGGAACCTCGTGTCCACCATATCCATGTTTCCACTGCATTCAACAGGGGTTGCGCATCAGAGGGCTGCTTACCGCCATATAGTCATCACTGGAATCCAGGAATTTAGGATTCCTCGAATTGAACCATGTTTTACTTGGGATAAGCCAAGGATGGGGAAGAGATACCACGGTCCCTTCTGAAGCGTCCCGTGGTTCAAGGCATAGAAGGTGGAAAACTGCTCTTTTTGAGCTTTTTGGCCTCTTTTTCCTTTTCATAGAGGGTCTCCCTTTAGGAGTATTTTTTCTTTAATCCCTCTTTTTCACAAGAGAATCAATTTTTTTTCTTTTTGATTTTGGTTTCTTTCTTTTGGAAAGAGACTTTGGATGGGAAATTCCCTTTATTTTGGCCACGTTTTCCTTTTGGAAGGAGAAGCGAAGTGGGGAGGGCTTATCCCAAGGTCACACTCGATTCCTTCCAGATCAACCTATTTAGAAATAGCACGTACTACTTGCAAGTATCTTGGTATATTGAACTAGGCCTTTCTTTGTAAGAAGAAGGATTTTGAAATGTAACCATGTGTTTGGAAGACTCCACTCTTTCACAAGTGCGAATTCTCTCACTCAGGGTCACACAATTCGCCTTTAAACCTTACTTTCGAAGTTTTCAGAGCAGCTATCCCTAAGGGTTTTCGAAAATTGGAATTTAACCCAAATCCTACACATAATACTTCTTTAAGTATTCGATATTGATAGGATCTGCTAAATTCCTACCTTCTACATCGATCAACCAATACGAGTTGTTCGTGGTGGTTGCACGTACAACATAGGGTCCATCCCACTTGGGTGCCACTTTCCAAGTGGATGTGGGCCACGATAGTGGATGATTTTCAAAACCAGATCTCCCACTTCAAAGTGGCGAGATCTTATGTGTTTGCCATAATGTTGGGCTATCCTTTGCCGGTATGCACGAGCATGATCCATAGCAAGGAGTCGCCTCTCATCTAGCAAATCTAGTTCGGCCATCCTAGCATGCTGAAGCATCTCTAGGGGGAGGTCGAGTGCAATGGATGTATGGAATGAATGCAATTGTGTATGAATGGGAAGAATGGCGTTCGTGCCATAGACCAATTCGAATGGCGTGGCATTCGTGGGAGTCCGGATGGAAGTCCTATAAGCCCATAAGGCTTCATCCAGCTTCTCGTGCCACGTCCTACCCTTCTCTAAAGCCTTCTCAATTATACTAATAAGAGTTTTGTTCGTGGCTTCGGCTTGACCATTGCCTTGAGGGTAGTAGGGCGAGGAGAAGTGGTGAGTTATGCCATACGTGTTGCACAACTTGACCATCCGCTCGTTTTTGAATGGGGTGCCATTATCGGACACAAGGTCTCGTGGAGCCCCAAATCGAGCCAAGATATTCCTCCTAATGAAAGCCACCACATGTTACCCCTGTACGTTAGTCAAGGAAATAGCTTCCACCCACTTGGAGAAATACTCAGTGGTTGCTAAACTGAATCTATGCCCATTCGATGCCTTTGGAAAGATCGGGCCTACAATATCAAACGCCCACATGCTAAATGACCAGGGGCTGACCACAGAATGCAATGCAGATGATGGGATATGAATGGCGTGCCCATGCACTTGACATTGATGACACTTCCTAACATGATCATGACAATCCTTTTTCAAGGTGGACCAAAAATAGCCCGCTCTAAGTATTTTCATTGCCATCATGTTGGCATTAACATGACCTCCACATTCTCCATCGTGGAACTCATGCATAACAGTCCTAGCCTCCTCTAGATCGATACATCTTAGTAGGATGCCGGTAAAGCTTTTCTTGTATAGAACCCCACCCAGAATGGTGTATCGGGTTGAAATTTTACGGATGAATGCCTTATCTTTGGATGTGGCATCCTCGGTGAATCTCCCATTTTCTAGAAAACGTTTGATATCATAAAACCAAGGTTTTTCAACAGAATCTAGGTTATTTTGGCAAATATCCAAATCGTGTGTGGATGGGTTGGGCGCGTGCCATATTTCTAAAGATCGGGTCCCTGAAATGGGATCGACCTTTAGGGCTGAACCCAAGGAGGAGAGGGCGTCGGCAATGCCATTATCCTCTCTTCCTACATGTGTGAGTTTACATGATTGGAATGACTCAACCAATTGAGTGGCCAACTCGTGATATGAAAGTAGTTTTTCATTACGTACTTGCCAAATTTTCAAAACTTGGTTTATAATAAGGAGTGAATCTCCAAAGACCTCGATGCATGATGCCCCTAGAGTTTTTGAAATCCTTAAGCCTTGTATGAGTGCTTCATACTTAGCTATGTTATTGGAACATTCGAAATCTAAGCGGATTGCTATGGGAATTTCGCCCTTTTCAGGGGATATGAGGATGACCCCAACACCAGCCCCTCGTTGGTTTCGTGCCCCATCGAAGTGCATTTTTCACACTTGGTTTTCGAAAGAGTTTGCCAAAATATGGTTTTGAAAATGATTTTGCAATATGCCTTCATCAGGCATTTCATCAAATGTGGGATATGCGTCCTCTAAGGGAAACTCAACCACGTAATCAGCTAGGGCTTGCCCCTTAATGGAGATCTGATGATGGTATTTCATGTCATACTCCATTAGAAGGAGTTGCCATTTACCCAATCTACCAGTGAGAATGGATTTTTTGAATAAGTACTTGATTGGATCAAGTTTGGACACTATCCAGATCTCATGATCTAGGAAATAGTGTCTAAATTTCTGGCAGGCCCAGACTAGGGCCAAGCATGTCTTCTCCATGGCTTGATAATTCCTTTCGTAAGCCAAGAGAGTTTTCGAAATATAGTAGATGGCATACTCCTTATGGGTGTCATCCTTGTATTGGGCTAATAGAGCTCCCAAAGCATTCGCATGCACGGAAATGTAAAGCAAAAGAGGTTTTTCTTGCTTCGGAGGATTCAAAACAGGGGGATTAACCAGGTATGCTTTTAGTCTCTTCAATACCCCTTTGGCTCACCATAAAGCCCAGAAGCTTTCCAGACTCTACCCCGAATACACATTTTTGAGGGTTTAACTTTACTTTGTAAAGTCTAAGCCTTTCGAAAATCTTTTACAAACATTCGATATGAGTGCATCGGGTTTTGGATTTTGCCAAGAGATCATCTACATACACTTCTACGAGCTCATGAATCTGATCATGGAAGATCGTGGTCATGGCTCTCTGGTATGTTGCGCCGGCATTTTTCAATCCAAAGGGCATGACTGTATAGCAGTACATGCCCCACAGGCTTGTGAATGCGGTCTTACTCTGATCTCATGGACTTAATTTAATTTGATTATACCCTGAATAGCCATCCATAAACGAAAACATCTCGTGATTTGTAGTACTATCGACTATCAAATCTATGTTTGGTAAAGGATAATTATCCTTTGGAGTGGCATTATTCAGGTTTCTGAAATCGATGCATATTCGAATTTTCCCATTGGTTTTTCGAACCACAATGATGTTTGATAACCAATTAGAATACACAATGGTTTTATAAATCCGGCTTTTAGCAGATCTTCTAAACCCTCTTTGACTTGTGCGTGTACATTCGGATGTATTTTCCTAAGCTTCTGCTTTATGGGTTTCACATCCGCATCTATGGGAAGACGATATTCGACAATGCTAGGATCTATGCCCGTCATGTCCTCATACGTCCATGCAAACACATCTAAGTAGGTTCGTAGAAATGCAATGAATGTTGATCTTTCATGCTCATGCAAACATGCGCCTATCTTAATGAGTTTGGGATTGGAATCACTCCCTAGGTTCACCTCTATGAAATCTCCTCCTACTGAATTGCAAGGTCTTTCAAAATCAAGAATTTTATGAAATTCTGGGAGCTCAGAAGTGGGATCTTCCTCAAGGAGATCCACTTCTGGGTTTCGATCATTCTCGTCGGTTATTGACCCGAGGGAATTTGATGCTTGGATTTTTAAAAGACCTGTTTTACACTTGGAATTTCAATTGATTTCGAAAATTTTGGTCTGGTTAGGCAGACGACGTTCCTTTCGAAATCCTTTTCTTTTTCCAAAGCCTTACCAGGAGCAGCTATGAACAAAATCTTTTTGGTATTTTGTAGATTTTTGATTTTTTTTGTGTTTTTGCAAAACAAGAACTTTAGGAACTATACAAACTACTCTATTTTCGAGTTTTTGATTTTCCAATGTTTTGGTTCAATGTTTTGGTTTTTGCAATTTTTTTCATTTTTTTGATTTTGAGTTTTTCAAATGTTTTTGTATTTTTATAAAAGGGATCTTCCATCATACCTACAAAGGGAAAACACTACGGGTTAGACTCGGAATAAGAGGTCTAAATCGTAAGTCTCTTCTAGGGTAGGCTCCAGGGCACCCTTGACCCAGGTGGTCACCAGGGGTGGCTCTGGTGGTATTTTGGGAGTATAGCCGATCCCATATCGGCTTGGGTTGGCCCTAGGAAGGTTTGGCTCTAGGAGACCTTGGTTTTGTGCCCCTAGACTTTTATATGGCGTATAGCCTAGGTTCAATAGCATGTTCCACAATTTTTTGTTTTTTGAAAAATTTGAATATAAATCGTGGTCTTAGAACTTGTTGTCGTCCATATCATGCACGTATGGCTTCTTGTCCAGGAGTTTTGAAAATAAGGGATGTTTGGGTCTTCATAGAAGGGTCAGGATTTTGAGGGGGCCAGCTTTGGGCGACCCCTTCACATATACGACCTTCCTAGGGTTGTTTAACACGAGCCTTGGCGACTCAACCATGGTCTGCCCCAGGTTAGCCTCATGGGCCTGGGAACTCGACAAACAAGGGGAGTTTATGATCCCCTGAAGCTGAGGGTAACTCTCACCTAGGATCATCACGACTTGGTTCCTGAAAGGGATTTTAACACACATATGGAAGGTGGATGGCACAACGCACAAGTTGTGTATCCAGGGCCTTCCCAACAACAGGTTATAATGGGGGTGGATGTCCAAGACATGGAACACCCCCGTGTGTGTGATCCCTCCCGTTTCCATAGAGAGTTCGATCGATCCTAAGGGTCTAGACGCATTCTCATCATATCTAGTGATAACGATGGGACTTGGGTTTACAGAAGTCAAGGTGACTCCGATTTAATACGCCACATGAAGTGGAAGGATGTTGAGCCCTCCTCTCCCATCGACTAGGCACCTATCCAGAGAGTGGTTATTCAGAACCACCTCGATATGTAGGGCCTCGTTATGGGCTTCGTAGGGTCTATCTACATCATCTTCCGAGAAGGTGATGGGCGATTTTGCTCCTATTGACGCCACTTGATCAGACAGGGATTCAGAGGTTATGTTCGAACTAACCTTAGCTCTTTCTAGAATTTTCTCTAGCACGAGTCTATGCCTAGGCGAAGTTTGTATTAGCTCTAGGATGGACATGTGGATAGGAATCTTTGAAAGATGGTTTTCGAAATCATAAGGGTTTAAAATGATTTTCCCATTGTCTGCTTTCGGCAGAACTCTAGGAATACATGCTTTTGAGAAGCCAGGCACACTGACCACCTTTTTAGCACTTTGTAGGTGCGGGGGTTGATAGATCCTTCCGAATCTTGTTACTTTCCCCATGACCAACCTAGGGTTCGCACCTAATATGGCTCTAACCATGAGTTTTGGAGCACCTTGAATTTTTAAAACTGATTTAGTCGGGGATTCAGCTCTTGGTGGTCCTCGAATGATTACTTGGGCGGGTTTCTTGTAAAGTACAAGAGTAGACGCACAAGTGGATCGACCAGACTTAGATGGATGCGCTAGATCTTTTGAAAAGGTGAGGGTACATACCTCTTTTCCTTTCCCACTACTAGTGACGTGCTTGGGAAAGGGTTCTTTAAAGATAGCTTGAGCTGGCTCGAGTTCCTCAATGACCTGAAGTCGGCTCTCTGCTATCAAGTTCTCAATCTTATTAAGGAGGGAGAAGTACCACCTTGTATCATGGCCTTTGAGCCGATGATACTTGCAGTACTTGTTTAAAAACCCTCCCTTCAAAATGACTCCCTCGGGAATCTCGGGGAGTTTGATCATGCCTTGGGCAAGTAGGAGGTCTAGGACCTCCGTCACAAGTTGCCCCAGCGGAGTGTACTCCCGTCTTTCAAAGGATTTTTGAAAACTCTTCTCCTTTTTATTCTCAGCCTTTTCGAAAGCCTTTGAAGCACTTGTCGGGCTTGGATCCACCCTAACATTGGCGATTTTATGGGGCTTTGCCCCTTTGTCCACGGTGGATGGCCCATAGTTGATGGGCTTCTCCAAGGGAGTTTTCACAATAGGATTTCCTTTCCATAAGTGGTCGTACACCCCTTTTTTCAAGTTTGTTTCGAAAAGGGATGCTTTCTTTATTAACTTATGGAAAGTAGAGATTTCATGAAGCGAGAGAAGGGTTTTTAACTCATTTTTAAAATTATCCAGGATGAGCATGATTGCGCATCCTTCGGATATTGGCTCTCACACTTGCCCTAAAAGGGACCTCCATCGAATAATGAAGGCATGCACGTCTTCGTTCATGCCTTGCTTTGTATCCCTTAAAGTGTTTAAAGTCGGCATGACTTCTACGTTATGTGCAAATCTTTGTATAAAGCAGTTCGCTAACTCTTCAAAAGTAGCGAACTGGCTTAGATCGTAGGAAGCCAGCCATTTGGCAGTTGTGCCTTTAAGGGATAGAGGGAACCAATATACCCATTTCATCGATTCCTTTTTCTTCTTATGGGCTCGACGTAAGAAAAGTTGCAAGTGAGACCTAGGGTCTCCCATGCCATCATACCGATGGAAGTTTGGTATTTCATCGTCACTGTCTGTTTCATAATCCATAGGTAGGAAATCAGACAGGGCGTAACTCATTTTCTCTTTACTTTTCCCTTTCAGCAGGTGCTGTAGGGTTTTACGGTCCTTTTGTGTGAAGAACTCGTGGTATTAGTTGCCTTCCATTACGGAGGCCTCTTTATGTTTGCGAGATTTTTCAGGTCTTTTCTTGGCCTTTTGTTCACCATTCGATGAACATGAATCGCCTGCTTCAGTATCGATTTTGGCCTCGAATTTCCTTCTCAAATCTTCTATCTCTTCTAGTTTGATTTTATTTTTCAAAACCCTTCTAGAGTGAGAACTTGATGCGCATGAGCCTTGGCTCGACACTTCACTTGGATTTGATTTTGACATGCTTTCAAGCTTTCAAAATCCTATGTATGAAGTACAAAAAAGAGTTAAAATGACACATTTGGAAAATTTTTTGCAAGGTTTCTAGTATGACCACTCACGTCTCACCGGGCGTGCCAAAGTCTGTAGACGCTAGAAAATCCCCGCCTCTGGTTCTTAGGCCTGAAGCGAATCCTTTCGTGCATCTAAGTCCTATTTAAGCAAAAGACGGTGCTAGCTAGCTTGCTTAAGCTAGCGAAGAAATATTTTGAAATCTGACTTCTATCGTGGCGATTGTGAGCAAGCAAGCTCTTTTCATCGTAGACCTTCTTTCACCGATTCGCAAGGGTCAGTCTGTACGCTTAGAAAACCGAGTTTTAGACATGATAACCTAGGAAAATGTTTGAGGTGTTCGATTCGGGCTGATTTGTATGATTTCAAATTTTATTTTCACATGGATTTGCATGTGCCTATGTCTTTCTTTTTATCCCTTTTCGGGCCAACTAGGTGTGTGTATGCACACGTGACCTAAGTGGGCGATTTTGAGCGGGGGTGTGGGGTTTGCTTTGATGCAATATGCGTCGTAACTCGTGGTATGACGTATATGCAATGCAAACTCACGCAACTCCAAAGGGAAAACCCGAATTGAAAGACAATGCAAAAGGGAAATGACTTAATGTAAATTGCAAAAGGGAAATATGGCTATATCTTAAGAGCGGAAAGGCTCAATTGTGCAAGTGTGTGCCGTGTATATATGTAAAGACTACACACACTGTTGAACCTTAAAACCCAAATCTTAAAGACATAGCCGAAAGGGAAATACTTATAATATATATGGGCCCGAAGGTCGCCAACGTGTGCGTGGGTGTTGTGTGTATATTGAAAGACAACTCACATGACTTGTAAATGAAACTCAAATATAATTGCAATATGGTCTTAACTAAGGTCTTGGGAATAAGAGCGAAAGCTCAATGTGTGTGAGTGTAGAATTGAAGTACTACGCACACAACATAAATGAAACCCAAATATAATTGCAATAGGCCTTGACTAAGGTCTTGGGAGTAAGAGCGAAAGCTCAATGTGTGTGAGTGTAGAATTGAAACACTACGCACACAACTTGAAGTAAAACACCCCAAAACGAAATTGCAATAGGCCCTTACTAGGGTCTTGGAAATAAGAGCGAAAGCTCAATATGTGTGAGTGTGGAAATTGAAAGACAACACACACAACTTAAACAAAAACCCATGCAACTTTAAGTTATATACGTATAGCTATATCTTAAGGGCTGATTAGGCCCATGTGTGTGTCAAAATCGTGTACAACTAAGAGCGGGATAGGTTCAAGTGCACGTGTGTGTGGGTGTGCCAAACCACATTATTACAAGCGGGGGGAGACAATGCTCCATTATTACAACCCCATATCAAATTTAATTAAGCATAAGCAAGTCTATAACAGGACCGAGTTAGGCACTTATGTATAGCTAGTCCGGGCGTGACTTGCTTGCGCTTGGGCTAAAGAGTCGCCTTGGGCTGCAAGAGGGAGCTCCTTGGATGGGCGCGGCAAAGGAAGGTGCGGGCCAGATGGCAAGGGTGTAGGCGGGTGGCGCCTTGGCACTAGCCGAGTGGATGGGGGTGCTGCCTTGGCTAAGGTTGGGGTGCTTAGGGAAGGTAAGGGTGTTAGTTAGGGGTTGTCTAAGGGAAAGAGGGGCAGGTCTTAGGGAGAGGTAAGGCTAAGGGTGTAGGCTTGGCTAGGTAAGAGAGGAGGGGCAGGTGGTGCAATCGGGTGATGCCGGCCGAATGGTGGAAGGTGGCAGGTGGTGGCCGGGTGTGTGGGATGAGGTGCTGCCTTGGCTAGGGGAAGGTGGCGGGTGGTGGCTAAGAATGGAGGGGGAGTGAAGAAAAGGTGGCGTTGAGATGGGGTACTAACTGGAATGAAGGCTGGCCGAAGGATGGAGGTGGCGGGTGATGAAGCGGAGGATGATGGCAGGCGGGTGTCAAGGTGCAGCCGAGTGGAAGGGGAGGTTGCAGTCGGTGGCATGGAGTGGAGTGGAGTTGCTGGAGGTTGGAGGTGGCGGGTTCTAAGAGGGGAGCAGGTGAGAGAAGAGAGAGAGGGCTGGGCTGCCCAAGAAGTCATGCAAAACCCGCCCACAAAGGGGGGGGGGGGTTTATAGGTTTTAGTGGGTCGGTTTGGGCTGGTATTGGGGGGTCGGTTGGGCTAGTTAGGTGGTAATGGTTTGGGGATATGGTGGGCTAAGCATTTAGGTGGGCCAAATATTTGTCTTAGGTGGGTTGGGGATATGGTGTGCTAGGGATTTAGGTGGGTTGGTTTAGTGGTTTAGGGCTTAGCTAGGTGGGTTGGGCTTAGGGTGAGATTTAGTGAGGTGGGTTAGGTGTTTAGGTTAGGATTAGGGTGAGGTTAGGGGGATTAGGCTAGGTTTAGGGAAGGATTAGGGAAGTGGGTTAGGTGATTAGGCTAAGATTAGGTCTGGATTAGGGGGAAATGTCTAGGAAAAGGGGGTTTAACTTAGGATTAGGGTTAGGAGCATCCCTTTGCATGACCCATGGACCTAGTTGCATCAAGTTGATGCAGCCCTAGGTTAGGTGTAGGTGCATACAAGCTTAAACCCACACTCATTAGGCTAACCCACATGATTAACCCAAAACCTGACACAAAAGTCAAGCTTAACACATGTTCCCTCATATTTAATCCCCCCATGCTCTCTCATACCCAAGCTTTCCACGTGATTTTCTTGTGGGCCCCACCTCCATTTATGAGAAGGTGATGTGGGCCCTGGATGAGGATATTGGATTGGATCTTTGGATCCCAATCTCAATCCAAATCCATATACATGTTTGGATTTGGATCTGGATATATATGGTCTAGATCCGATCCAAATCTGATTTCTGACTCCTTCATGGTGTGTTCGAAACGAACGGTTTGTGCGGGACCTGCAAGCATCAGTACTCCGTCTTGTGTTGGGTCTTCGCCAACATTGTCGTCCACTCCTCTTTTCACCTTTCGGAGATCATTTCAAGCAGTTCGTTGATAACAGGGGCTTGGATGTTCAAGATTCTGGGGATGAATGTGATACAAGAGTTGATGTGCTGGGCTCGACATGTGTTCCGGTTCCAGGCTCTCTTTCGCTCTGCTGGTCCTGCTTTCATCAAATCAAGTCGCTTTGTGGGGTTTCAAAACATCTTTTAAAATGTTTTAAAACTATATTATACATATTTTAAAACATATATAGTTTAAAACATATATACAGGGTTTGCCTGAAAGGCTCTTGGGTTTCCAGACTCAAAATAGTCCTTTGGAGCTGCTTTTGTAAAACCAGGTGTTTTGGGAGAATCGTGGGATTTTGGGGTGTTTACAGTTATGAGAAAGGAAATATCCATCTCATACATGCCAACGGAAGATATGTTGGCAGACCCCTTAACAAAAGGCATAACAGAGGATCTCTTCTCTAAACATGTAACTAACATGGGTTTGAGATATGTTGTGTAGGTAAATAACCATACAACGGATAATTTGTTGTGAAGGGAAATAACCACACAATAGGTTCTGATTATAATAGTAATCAGAAAGTCAACATAACTAGGGAAAACCCTTGAAAAGTGGGAGGAAAACTAGTATGTCGATATACTTAGCTCGAATGGCCAAGTGGGAGATGTTACACAGATAATGGTCATTCTCGGCTCAGGTAATGGCTGGATTGGCCATCCAGTCCGTTACCTGAAGAGAATAAGGCCAAATCAGTAATAGATGACCGTTTTCGGGATTTCTAGTAACGACTCTGTTACCAGCTCCCAGACGAGAGAAGCCAAATGAGGATAAGCACGGACGAAGGGAGAGCACCTGCCTATAAAAGGTAGGCATTACAGGCATACACACACTGTGAAAGAAACACAGAAAGTAAAAGAAAAAGAGAGTGTGCACTGATCTTCATCCATGTAAGAACCCTGTGTGGGAACCTCGTGTCCACCATTCCACGTTTCCGCTGCATTCAGCAGGGGCTGCTCATCAGAGGGCTGCTTACCACCAGATAGCCATCACTAGAATTGGGGAAGAAGAAGGTACATTTATTCAACATAGAGTTCATGTGGAAATAGAAAAACAAAACCCGGGCAAATGCATTGTTTAACTTAGATCTCAAGGCACGGTTTTCGTTTAGGAGGATTTGCAAAGGGGAAGTCTATTTTTTCTTGCAAAGATTTTTCTAAATATGTTTAGAAACTAATTCACATGTATATATTTAGGCATCTTCATTTCTCCTTTTGTATTCGTGTCTTGGGTTTTCTGTTTCAACATGTGAGAAAATGGCTTCGTTATTTTCTCCTTGCTTTTGTAAAGTTACTCGTTTATCTTTGTAAAACAATTTTGTTTTATAAAAAGAGCATCTCGCTAAATCAAGAAAAAGGGTTATCTTTCCTAATTTTAGGAGTACATATCATCACGAACCGAAAGTGGCCACTCAGTAACTTACATAAACTAAAACATAAAAATATTTAAAAAAACAGGAAGAGGAAAAAGTATTTGAAGAAAACAATAATGTTCTAGCATTTGTTGAGTTAATTGATAGCATGACATAAGATCAAGCTCTATAGAAACAAAGAATCCATATAATGGATTCCATCTAGTGTCTATATATATACACATGCAATAACATGCCATAAACAAAGGAAGTTCCACACCAAATTACGGTTCAAATAATTTTTGACCTCAAAATTGTGTTTAAGGTAGCCCTTAATGTGAAGACGAATTTAAGATGTATTGACTGAGAGAGAGAGAGAGAGAGAGAGAAGGCTTATCGGCTTATAAAGAAAGGGTTGCAAAGGAAGACCCGTGGATTCTGATTGAAACACGCCAAATGCTGCATACTCCAAACAACCAAATCATTGTGAGGATGGGTATGCGTATGTATTCCAATATTTATTATTTTTCATACAACAAATACACTTTTCAAAATAAAGGATTTTTCTCCAGCTATTTCTGTTTAATCGCTTGCCTTCATTTAAGAGGGGAATCATTTCGACTAAGGAAGCTTCTCGGCTCATCTTCATTTCCAAGTATCGTGCTAGTTAACGATACGAAAAGCTTTTAAATGGTGATTTTAATAAGAATCTGTTTATGATAAAATTATGTGGAGGCTGGAGCCAGTTGCGTGCCTCAGGTATCGAAGTCATGACCTTCTGACGGGTCAATCTCCTGGCCAGGTGAGCTGTTGCTCTTTATGCTCAAAATTAGCAACAAATTCATTGTTAATAGAAACGCTTGGTTTAACTTCCCCAATGGGCGGGTGGTTATAGCGGGTAGGGCACGCAATGCATGATCCCCTTGTCGGGTTTACCTCAAAGAGGATTCCTGAACACCATCAACAAAAATAAATAAATAAATGAGAAGAAATTGATTTCAGGTTGTCATAAACCAATTTTTCAAGTGCTTGGTCCAACAAAAGCTCACTACCAACATACTAAATTCAGTTGTTAAGTTTAATTCAATGTATGCATTAGTTGTAATTTTCTTTAAATTATTGTCATTAAATTTTTTTTTAAATGAACGAGCCTGTTCCTTACCTTTTGAGGATACATACATTATTTCCCTGTCTCGTAACCAATATATTCCCTTGCAATCATACATGTATATTCATTATTGGCAGGGTCTATCATTATATATTTTTTTGCAATAATTTCTTATTATCTTTTTATTAGAACTGAGAAAATTCAGGAAACAGTCGTAGATAAGCCAAATGAACCATAAAAAAACGTTTTTCATGTTCAGAAACATGTGTGTGCACATCGTTTAAGTAAAGCTTTTATTCTGACTAAACCGTCTCATCTTGAATAATCCTCAGTTTACACGGAAACATTGCACAGCTTGATATGCTAAAATTACATCCTTTATTAATATGTACAGCTAACACAAAACGTCATTACTCAAATTTTCTGCAGTAAATTCGTCATGGACCCAAAACATAGCCCAGCATGAGATATAACTTTAGCTAAGTTCTGTATTTGGGTGTGGCAAAATCTCTACCTTGCCTCGATGTAGATCTGCTACGGGCCATTATCAATTATGTTACAAGGGAAAAAGGGTACTTGTACTGAAGCATATTCCAAATCTTTCATGAAAATCTCACATCACACCAAATTGCATCTCTCGTGAGGATAAAGTTCATATACGGCAATGAACTAGATGTGCAGCAACAATCATCGGTGCATCATCAAAATCACAACAAACAAATTTCTTATAGGATTTCCGTTTACTATGCGTTACTTTTGATCTAAGCCAAAACCCGAATCCGCATAATGCTTCATTAATCAGACCCGAAACATCATAAGATCATTGTATATATCCAAAAGAAGCTGAATATGATGGATCTCATTAGTCATCAGATGTCTCTTCCAGTACAAAACTCGAACTATATCGGGTACAGTAGATGTATCCAATCCATCCACATCCCACTGTAAGGTAAATCGTCTAATGAACCACCCGTCTGGCAAGCGATGGCATCATGCACATGGACATGCCATAGAAAAATATGGTTTTGGTTTTATCATATATAATGTTAATTTTAGTAGCTAGATTATATTCCCTGTTTTATTTTGGGACGATTTAGCATTCTATCATGTGCTTATGCCATACAGAAACGGTATTCTATATAGAAATTCGTTTAGGGTGGGGTGAAGTAAGTATGTATTATACGTTGGATTAAACGTGGCTATAGCTTTTCTATTGATTTTTTTAAGTTTGAGGGTTGGACACCCCACCTTGGCTCATTTTAGATCCGCCACTGCACTTGTATGTGTTCTGTATCCTCACGACAATGTCCGGCTAATTTATTCATAACGTTTAACTTGGAATTGGCTGGCTTATATAGTAGTAGGTACTGAGAAAATGGAACAAAATTTTGAACTTAAATGGGAAAACTGTTTTTCGAGCTTGAAGAGCCCAACAATTAAGAACCTTATCAGCTAGATTTTCCTGCAGGGACACGGTGACAAAGGGTTTTCGACCTAAATGAAACCAAATTTTGAACCTAGCTAGTGGGGTTTGATCAAAGAAACTGTCTCTCTTTTTTTTTATCAACAATTGCAGATTGAGCCCATGGGGAGATGTAATCAACCTTAATTTAAGTTAGCCGCTAAGCCTCGCCAAGATAGCCTGCATTTCTACTCGTAAGTCTAGCATGATATGTGGGACTTGTTGCAAGTGATATTAATTTTCAATACACCTGATGTAGGTCAAAATTGGGTACATCCAACCAGATTGATATAGAAGATACTGGTTCAATAACTACACCTATCCAAGTTGAACCACCTAACCTTTAAATTTTCAATTATTTGAATTATATTTATAATGAAGGAATCTTATCAGAGTTGGAATTAGGGTACGAGGTTTGCGATAATCACCTGATTATCCATGGAGAAAACCCAACACATTACCCATCTCCACTGGTAGAAGGCATATGGGACACAAATTTGAGGTTTGGGTAGGGCAGTACCTATTTCCGACCTGCCCCATTTCCATCCCTAGTTGCGGTAGTGGAGAGGCTACATTACATTTACACCGAAGTGGATGTCCATCCCACCCAAAAATTTGAAGCTAATAAAAAGGTATAGCAAATATATGGGTGAATCCTTCCATTAATTACAGATGAGATCCCCATGATAGTTTTTTTTTAGCAAAGAAGAGGGGACCTAAGTCTTGGATTCAGGCCTTCTATCGTAAGACCTGGTCGGTGCCGGACCCATTTATACATCCTTTAAGTTTGTAAAAGATACCTTATTAGAGAGGATACATAAGCAATGCAACTGAGAGAAATAATATATGATCTGACAAGCTTATTACCCTAGAAAATATATTCGATTTGTCAGTACAAGATAACAAGTTCAGAAGAATTAATTTGATAGCATGATTTGGTTGAGCAACATCCCACGACGCAGAAAATGCATCAAAATGGGGAAAAACGATGACATTGAACCCCGGTCATCAAACAAGGCTTGGGGATCAAGCGCATCGTCATCATTCACGATTATCTGTTTATTGATGAATTGGATTGGTGTAGATTTAGGCAAGTCCAGGTTCGAGTACCCTCTTAGGATACCAGTACGATAAACCTGGATTGGGATCATATCGGGTTTACTATGATGTAAACTGATCCAATAAAACTATGTCCAAACAACATCCAGAGAAACTCATTTAAACATTTTTAGATTGAATGCTTTGAGATGTTGACTCCATATATCAGTTGCATTTATTTGGATCTGATCCAAATAAGTGGGCAAGGCGAATCCAATTAGTTTTTACCGTGACCGGCTCCACATTTGGTCAAACCGGTCAGTTGACACCCCCAACAGTTGCATGTGCATTCACGCCTATCCACTAATGCATGCATGGTCACATGCAAATGGATTGATTGATTGATGGCAGCAACTGTCTAGTAAGGTTAACAAACCGGTGTGTCAGGTGTCGCCAGTTTTAGTCTCCGGATAAGGACACAGCGTGCTGCCATGAGCCCTGCCCATAACCATGTCTGAGAGAGAGAGAGAGAGAGAGAGAGAGAGAGAGAGAGAGCTGGTAATGTCTCACACAGTATGTTCCAAAGAAAATACATACATATGTAGTAATTGGTAGAGCTACCAAGCAGAGTCTTGCAACTGTTTCAGATGGTATTGTCTTTGAAATATATGTATGCAGTAATTGTCTTTGAAATATATGTATGTACTGTTGGAAAATACATAAATAGATAGGAAAGAAATATACGTGGAAAAGCCTCTTGGATCAATCAACCTAAAGCGGAAGCGTCGAAACCCGGTAACGGTTGGACTGACCATTCAGATCGTTACCGTGGCAGGAGTTACAAATAAGGCCTATAACCACCGGGCCGTTACCGGATTTTTCGGTAACAGTCCGGATATAGCTGCTCAAATAAGAGAAACCCAACGTAAAAAGCTAAGAGACGAGGAGCAGGCACTGCTTTATAAATAAGAGCAGTGCGTATACAGAATAGACTGATACAAAACAACACACAAAATACCGTCTCTTTGTGAAAAGACCGTTGTGAGGAAACCTCAAAAAACCCGAAACACCATTTCCGCAAACACCATTTCCGCAAACGCCATTTTTCCGCTGCAGGTTTCATCCGGGAGATTGGATAAAAAGCAAAAGCCAAAGGATTCCGGCAACCGGCAATCGGCAAACAAGAAGGCAGTCGGAGCTTCTGACAATCTCCATCATTAGTATCAGGGCCTCGTTGGTGACCCTGTAAAAAAAAAACTCAAATCAAGTACGCATTTTATAGGAAAAGAGAGAAAGAAGATAAAAAAAAAAGAGGGAAAAGAGGAGAGGTTGAAGGCAGTCGGTTGGAAAGCCAAACAACCCCAAAAGACAGTCGGCCGAAAGGCCAGAGACAGCCGCAGTCACCCAGAGGCCGAAAGGCTATAAATAGTCGTAGGCGGCCAAACGACCGAAAGGCCAGAGATAGCCGCAGTCGGCTAGAGGCCGAAAGGCAAGAGACAGCCGTAGGCAGCCAAACGACCGAAAAGCCAGAGACAGTCGCGGTCGACTCTAAGGCCAGAGACGATCGCAGACGGCAAAACGACGAAGGTCGTCGGCCGCAACTGGGAAAGAAACAGCTCCCGCTGGCGACGACCGCCCACTGAACACCACACCCCTCTCTCTCTCTCTCTCCAGAGTCTGAAACAGACTCTCTCTCTCTCTTCATTTAAACGGAAAATCGAAAATAGTGAACCGAAACCAGTGGTTTCGCAGAAACCGCCTTGGGTAGCAGACTGAAAAGTTTGCCTGCCCCGACCGGATTTTAAAAATTACAAAACTACCCTCAATCAAAAAGATTTTCTACTCTTACTGAGCAAAAAGTTTTTTTACCCTTCGATAGTTTGTAAAAATTACAAAATATCGGGCTATAGTTTTACATTATTGACCTTCCCGGTTTGTGTTAATTTCCTTTCTACCACTGTGTCAAAAGACAAGTTTGTCCCTATACTTTTGAGAAAATTACATATTCAGCTGAGGGTTAAAATTACAGTTTTAACCCTGATCAGTCACAAATTTTATAAAAAATACCAAAGAGTAATTTTACGAGTCTGTCCTTAGGCTTTTCAGAAAATTTCAAAAGTGGATAGATAGTTAAAATTATAATTCTACCCCTGATATTATTTGAAAAATGCTAAAGGCAAGAAATTTTAGAAAAATTACAAATTTATCCAAAGTTGCTTATAAAATATTTTTTAGTTTTTTTTTATAATATTATGCATCGTTCTAACATGATCCTTGCTATGTGTGTTTGTTGCTTTACTTTTATTTTCTTTTTAGACCGTCTAATTGTTATAATTGCCAAACACATAAAAATTAGAGTTAATATTATTTGCCTAAAAAATTAGAGTTTTTACAAGGGCCAAAAGGCTATGTACAATTCATGGTTGAAGGGTCGCATTCTCCCCCGCTAGTCTCCAATAAAGATGATAATATTATTTGCCTCACTGCTCACTTTATTCACCTTACCCAACGCGTCTTTGATATATGCATTGGTCTCGAAAATGTGGAGTGCTAGTCGGCATGCTTCTGTTAGGGAAAGGAAGTTATGTCTAGCTTCCGAGTCGATCATGGCTTGAACCTCCCCTTTCAGACGCACTCTTACGTAGAACAACACATCATGTTCTCTAAGCATAGGTACCCAGTGAAGTTGACAGTGTGCCTTAAGTACTTGGAGTGCACCGTAATAATGTACAGGTTCTTCACCCCCATTTCCCACCTTCAGGGCCTCTACAACAGTCATTGCATTCACTAGTTGGGTGGATGATCCCGTGGGGCAATCCTGTGAATAGTGGTTTCCTTGACAATGGTAACATTTGAGGACGACCTTCCCTTTATCTTGATATGGTCAATGCGATCATCCCCCCTTTCTACGCATAGTCCCTTTGCACATGATTGAATGGCATCGTGCCGCCATTGTTGTTCGCATGATTCTTTGGACTCCAGGGATAATGGGAACAGTCTTCCTTCCGTAGTTCATCATCTGCTAGGCGTTCAGCTGCACTAAGGGCTAAAGCCAAATCCTTCACCCGCATCTATCTAAGCTTACACTTTGCCTTACGTTGTAATTCATTCATAAAGAAGAAGAAACAATTCGCTTTTGCTATGCTCGAGATGTTTAGCATCAAGGAGGTTAATTGGTTGATGTATTCACACATAGACCGCTCGTGTTTCAGCTACATGAGTTCTTTCAAGCTAAGTACTCCGGGTCCTCGAGAAGGGATTGCCTCCGTATTTCTCGTTTGAAGCCATCAAAAGTGTCGATGGTGTAGAGTCCCCAATCGACATCTCTGGAGAGTCGCCTCTACCAAAGAAGGGCATCGCCCTTAAGAACGATATTACCGTGCCGATTCCCTTATCCTCCTGTCTAATCTCCCGGGCCTTGATGTACTCATCCACTTGCCATAGAAAATTTTCCAAGTCCTTGGCACTCTAATTCCCTAAGTAGGCATCAAGTTTCAGGATATTATCCTCTCAAAAGGGGATACCTATGACCCCGCTAATGATAGCTCGATCAAGTGTCCCGCAGTGCACCTTGAGGGCTTCCAACCTTTCCACAATGGTCGTGTTGTACCCTTCACGGTTGATATAACGAACAATCAAGTCTTCGACCCATTCTTCTATATTCATTAAAGTTTCACCCCAATTTTTCTTAAAAATGTTGACAATGCACCACACATCAGCTCAAATTCTTATGTAACAAAGTTCTTTGTGTAGTATACATCATCTCTTAAGGTCTTGAGGCTAGCTTCGCACTTGGCTACATCTACTTCCACTTTATATAGCTGACTTTCGATCGTGGTCTTTTTGGCTGAACGGTCCCTCCTATGTCCCTTGTTCGTTTCAGGAAGTATGTGTTCCAATGATGGGGCAGGGCTTTTTGAAGACCTTGAATCTATCGCAACTAAGCTTGATGACTTTGAGACAGGATTGTACTTGCTCAGATACCAATTTTGTCATGGCCAAACCGATGTCGTGCATGCCGATGGGCTAGACCGGGACCGACACTTAGCCTTAGGGGCAAGCAAGCCTTAGCGAATTTCACCTAAGTGTTGCATTTGGCCACCGTCGACCCAAAATGGAACGTGAGAGTCCCTCTCCCGAGTGTTAAGCTTGCCGAAGATGTTAGCACTCGAAGACTCACATACCCAAACGGTAAAAGCAAGAGGCAAAGAGAGCAAGTACACGAAAACGTGAAGGCAACGTGAGTTCTTTATAGCATACAGGAGTTCACGTAGTCGCAAGATGTAATAAGATTTTCTTCAGGACTCTTCCCTAAAAAATGGGAGTTTTTACAAGGGCTAAAAGGCTATGTACAATTCACTGTCACGAGCAAATTTTTGTATAGCAGACATTGATTATCCCATGGTCTTGGGTTCGGCATTCCTCCATGCGAAAGATGCTCACCCCAACCTTGTGGAGCAATGTCTCTACTTTGAAGATGGCAGTGAACCCTCTAATGTAGTAATCATTTCTTTATTCCTCATCAAGAGAACAATAAATCCTTCGATGTTCTTGGTAATATGATGTCTATATAAGAAATGAGTGACCTCAAAAAGTATGATCTCAATTGCATTCATCAGTTGTAGATGACGATCACTATAAACTACATCAAGGAATTTATTCAAAATATATAACTCCTTAACTCACTTAAACACCTATACATAATTATCCTTCTTCTATGTACCCATAAAAGCATACATACAAAAAATTATTGTTAGTTAATATAAAAGCCCATAACCTCAAGGAAATGTATCTTATACCTTCAAATGACACTATGGTTTTCTTATTAGTTAATATAAATATCAAAATATAAAACAAAAATTAACTTATATTTGTTTGTCTTATACGTGCAATCAAACTCCAACACATTTGGAAATGCACATAACAACTGAATCAATTGAGGATGTGCAAGCACAATGTTGCTATCAATGTCCATATCTTTTATCTTCTAGTACCAAGTGTGGCACTGGTGAATGTCTAATTTATATAACAGTTGCTATAGAACCGTTTGACTACCCATTTCTTCCTTCCTAATTTTTATCCTCGCATTATAGATATCCTTGCCATGCTAACACTTAAGTCATCAAGATGCTTCAATTGCAATAAAATATGCTTCAATTTGCAATGGCTTAGATTCATCTCTTTTATCACATTGTACTCGCTAACAGTCAATCTTTTTGGTCACATAGTACTCGGCATCAGGCAATCTGCTTGCAAATGTATTCCCTTCCAAATACAAACTTAGAGGGTGGTTATGTAATTAATTAATCACATATAACCTCCATAAACTATCATCTTTACCCTCTCTCATAAGTAAAAATAGGCATTTTACTTTTCTCTTATTGGTCCATTAATGACTTTCAACATCAACTTTTTATTACTTTTATATTCACCATTTCTTTCACAAGTTATAACTTCCTTCTTATACCTTTGTTTGTTGAACGAAGAATGATGATAATAGTGTTATGTTTTCTCTTAATATCTATTACCCATTCAACCATGTCATCCCAACCGAAAAACATTGTATTTTTTATAAACACAAGACTAATCAAGTTAGTCATCCTCACAATAAAAAAAAGTATCATCACATATATCAACAGTCAATCAATCAATAAATGGATCATTTCATCCACCAAAATCAATCTTTGTGTTATCATCTATCGTTGACCTAGAATGTACACCATAATATATACTTCATCATTTGTCATATATCTAGAATATGTTATATCACAATAAACACTTTCACTTGATTTCTGACATTCTAGAATAAGGATGTAAGGATAACAATAAATATTAAAAGAGAATTTAACAAACTAAGTATAACAAAACTGATAGAATTAACAATTGCAAGATGATGAGTATATTTAAGTACATATAATATTTTTGTACATCTTTAGACATATATATATATCATGACAAGGTGATGATGTGTGTCGAGTGCGTTACACTAATAGAAAGTGATGCTCCTCAGTCCTGCTGCTCTAAACAGAATGATGCGGTTGAACAGTGCAGCACTTTGAACAGTCGTTACTTTCTAGAAAGCATTGCACCCATGTCGTGGCACCCCGTATCTAGCAACGCAACGTGAGCGCATCCACCAACTGAACAAAGCATGCATTTCACATGACTCTTCTCAACCGCCAGCACTAAAAGTTTGGTATGAGGAGTGAAGCCAACGATGGAGGAGAGAAGGTGCTGGTGGTAACGTGGTTCTAGTAGTGGTGCTGTGAGTGTGAGAGGTGCGGGAAGAGAGAGATATTGCAAGGGGAGTTCCAGCATTTCTGTTAATAAAATGGGGTGTATGAATAACAAGTATTGAAGATTGGTTATGTATCCAGTTTTGAGAGCATTCTCCATGTGAATTTTACCTTTCGAGCAAAAAGGGATATCAAAGATTGTATGATAATATGAATTGCTTAAAGCTATGTTTACTATACCCAACACTTTCCTTTCTTTTGAGCTTGAAACTGCACTGAATTTTGACACTAATTTGCTTGCATATACTCAATTATGCCAATATTACCTTGCTTCCTTAGGGTTAATACTAATGTGATATAAAATCAAGCTCAAAGGTGATTAAGAATCTATATAGCCAACCACACTTGGTCATGCGAAGGAGACTTTTCTGATTTGATTTACATATTGTTTTTTGCTAGGTTGCTCCGACAATTAATGAATATTGATCCATTATTACTTTATCAATAATTAAACTTATAAAATGGTAATTTTCTTTCAGTTTTAGAATATGTTATCAATTATTTTTTCCACAATCTATTGTTATATCTTCAATCCATGAACATAATTTATATACATGATAGGTACCCTTCTCTTCAAATGGCTTGTATATACAAGAGAGAGAGAGAGAGAGAGAGAGAGAGAGAGAGAGAGAGAGAGAGAGAGAGAGAGAGAGAGAGAGAACCAACCTCAAAATGAGGGTACATATGGTATAAATCCATTACAAACTCAAACCTGCACTTCTACTATTAGCTGCATTAGTTGTGGTTAAATGCACGAGGTCCTACGTCTTAAGAGATGCTCACCAGAACATTTGCTGTTTTGGTAGTTTAAGACATCTTTCATTACGTTATTGTTTGCCTATCTAAAGGCCTCTTTTAGTTAACAGCTAAACCACCAAATCCCTCCGTAATCTTAAAGTTTTGCACTAACTAGGCAAAAGAAGCAAACTCCGTCTTATTTACTGCCTAGTTAACTTTGCTCGTTGGCAAATCACCTGTTACAACAACTAAGCCTTCTCATACTAGATGGGTTTGCTACATGGATTCTTTGTTTTCACAGAACTATATCATGCTCATACTGTGTAAAATTCGCTGACTGTCAGAGGCCTACCGCAACCCTCTTCCTTTTAAGACCGGTCATGCAAGAGTGATTAATTATATAAAATATAATGAAGGTTTCTCTTCTAAAGTCGAACCACCAATGAGTATCCGTATGCTTTAGTGGTATGAGGATTTACTGAACCAGAGATACAAAGAACTTAAATGCGATATCTTTGACCCTATGAGAAAAGTAAATTGGACCAAAGTCAGAATCATTAAACTTTTGCTGTGCTAAGTATCAAGGTCTGCATTATCTTATCAAAGTGTCGGGTACATTGCCGTGCTAATAACATTTATGACAATCTGGCCCTACCAGCATGTTGGTCTGATGATGACATTGTTAACACTCATTTAAATTTGAACACTGCTTTATTTGATAAAATAAAACGAATATGGCATGCATCAGTAACGGTTGTTTGGTTAGTTTTCATAGGGAAGTCGCAGGATGAAATACACTGGGGAGTGGTGATCTATGTTGCACAGATATGTTAATAGGTGTCAGGTGAGCTATCCTGTCGCACACAGGTGGACTGGAGAGCAGCTAAGGATTATGGTTCTAGACAGGCACCTTAATCAGCTTTCAGGTAACTTGAGCATTCAAGCAAGAAATCTTCTTGGACGATCATTTTAAGCAATAAATCCCAGAAAATAAAGATACATTAAATTTAATTGAAGAAATGAAGCTAGCTGACATGTTAAGTACCACTCAATTTTGCATTACAAGCATATAACTGTATGGAATTCAGCTGATAGCATAAATCAAAATGAACATGTTTCCATCCATATGTAAAATTAGTGGCTCATAAGCCAGCTGCAGTTAAAAAGTTTCATTCTGGGGGCAAATTCGTCAAGGGGCATAACCAATAAAAGTAGAACCAAGATCTTGGGTATAAACCATCCAAGCGAGGTGTTTTTCACAGCATTTGCTATGAAACAGTCTATTGGGTGCCATCACCTTTGTCTAGTATGGAGCACCCGTAACTGCATTGACAAAAGAGGCAACATCAATCTAAGAAGACTATAACCTGCAAGAGGACCAAATACCGTGCTCGCTCAGGGAATGTAAAAGAAGACACAAAGGTGACAATTCAATCAGCAAAAAGAAATAATGGAAATAGAAAGACAAAAGGAGGACATCACTAAAAAATCATAGGCAAGCTTCCAGATGCAATAACATAGAGGAAAAGCAAAGCTTGATCATAATATCTTTAGACTGTGAGATCATAGTTAAGTTTGCAGGCAATATAACCACGAAAGGCGTTCAAAAATGCACGCTACAAGGGCACCTGTAAGTGAATGAAAGAGAAAGACCTTGATGCAGTGATTCTCATAAGAAGCATGAAAATTTACAGAAGAGACGCTTAAACTCTACGTATAAAGTGAAGCACCAGAAAAATGCACTGAAAAGCAAAAGATCCATCTTTGGTAATAAAAGGAGAGAATCCACCTGTATTAAGTCACATACAAGACATTCAAACAGGACGAAAATGAAACCCTAAATCATATGAAAAGCAAAGGAGATTGACACGAAACCTTGCTGTTCATTCGCTGAATTTGGGAAACTCAAATAGGATGCACATCGACATTAATAAACACGGAGGCGATTGCAGTGACTTCCTGCTTGTGCCTCTTAGACGACAAAGAGGTTTACCTTATAGTGCATGTTTAAATAAATTTATACCAAAAAATTATCTGTAGAATTTAGTACCTTTAGCTCATAGAGGAATTGTCAGAACCCTGATCATTCCTTTTGTAGCATCCAACGTATCTGCGATATTCTTCAAGCTCCTTCTCCAGCTTTTCAATGAATTGGCTCATGTGTTCAAGTGACTGCTCAAATTCCAATGCCTATATTGAAAATTCAATACCAGCAGTCAACCATAACCATAGCAAGACAATGTTCTACAACCAGCTGTCAAGATCAGAGCGGTCAGCACCACCAAATATCGTATTACAGAAATACTAAAAGGATAAAAGGAAGCAATAAAATTGTGAGATAAAGGTAACCAACCATGACCTGAAAAGATGAAGCGCTATAAGTCCTGCTGACCTAGTGAAACACCTTTTGTTTACAAGGTGACAAACTTGATCTTCAACTATAATTACAGTCCATGATTTTTTCCACACACCTCACTTTTTTTAGCTCTTCATTAGTTTCATTTAAAGTTAGCAGTAAATACATGCAGCACTGCTGTTAATAACAAGAAACAGAGCTAGAAGGCAATCAAGAAGGAACAGAGCATAACCTTTGCCTTGGAGATGGTCTCCGGAGGTGACATAACCTTTGGCTGCACATAGTTTTTTCCTCTGCAGAAAAGTATAGAGTTGTCACCTTTAACATCGATAACGGTTCCTTTGCTAAGCCGTGCAAGCTCTTGGGCGTATTCACACCTGCCCAAGTTTGCAAGGCTTGCAGAAAACCTTCACCGTTTCATGCTTTTTCCAATGCATGCATGTTAAGAACAACACCACCAAAGACTCCTCGTCTTCCAACAGGCACATAGAACTTTTTCTTTTTCCCAGTCCTTTTGAGGTAAAACTGCTCTTCTGTCAGACTTTCAGGGTCGTAGACTTGCTCAGGAGCTTTTGGAATCTCGAGCTTTCTCAGTTTCTCAATCAGCCACAATTCCTTCCTCTTAGCCTGCACATTCAAACCAAAAGTTTCCAATACCACCAGTTCTTGAAGTCAAATTGAAACGAGTAAATATCTTGATTTTTTTCAGAATCTCAATAGAAATCTAATCATTATTTGCAAAATGGAATACAAATTTTATGAAATCCTCCATACATTCTTTCTATTAATGAAAATTGAGATTGATGAAAAAATTGTTCTAGTGGCAACATGAAACTTGACAGCTCTCTGCAAGGAAAATGTGAAATTTTCGCAAGAGAAACATACTGCTGGAGCTTCATTTGAGCATCGTTGTTGTAATGAAGTCGATACTTCAATGTAATAGTGGAAGGTCGGTAATATCACTTCAAAAAGTCAATCACAAAGCCTTAGAAAAAAGCTATAAAGCATATCCAACAAAGGCACAAATGTTTGGTATGCTCATGAAAGACATTATTGTGAGCAATTTTATGGCACGATAGCACTCTTATTATCACAAACGGAAAAGAAGAGTGGAAGAAGATGAGAGAAACCAAGTCTTTAAGAAGCAACATAACCAAAGTATATTTCGAAGTATGATGTCGGCTAATGCCCGATATTCTACTTCGGTATTGAAACGTGCATAGTTAAAGTTTGTTTCTTGCTTCACCATGAAATAAGAGCATCAACGAGAGAAAGATATAATAAGTAATGGTGGATCGGTGGTTAGTGGGTCTCCACCCCAATAAGCATCGAATAAGGCTCGAGGATCAAGGAGGATTCGACGAAAAATGAAGTCCTATGAAATAAGGTCCCCTTTTATATAGCGGAAATACGGAGAACAACAACATAATGAGTGGTGCACGAGGAGTCGACATGAATTGACTAACTAAATGAATAACATATGAAATATTTGGACGAGTTAAATAGTAAGATAAATCAACTACCAACCAATTGTCGATAAAGAGTAGGATTATCAAGCCTTAGTACCATCCAAGAGATGTAAATCTCACATTAGGTTCTAGAGGAGTTGACTTTAGGCGATTTTTGTCGGTGAGACCGGATCGAGAGATAAGATCTGAGGCATATTTAGCTTGAGACAAAAAAAGCCATCAGAAGAAGAAAGAACTTCAAGCCCCATAAAGTAACTAAAAGGTCCAAAATCTTTCATCTCAAAATACTAACTCAAGAACTTTTAAGCTTAGTAATATCAGTAAGATCATCACTAGTAATAATCATATCATCAACATAACTTTATAATAATTTAAGGATCCATCACCATTAGTTTTAATTTTATATACCCACCTACAACCTATCATCTTTTTATTTTGTGGTCTAAAAACAACATCACAAGTTTGAGCTCTATGGGCATCTAATTTTTCATTCATATCATAAATATGATCTTGTGATGATTGTACTTCCTTAACATTTCTTGGTTCCTTTATAGCGAAAATATTGGTTATTAAGGCTCTATGTCTTGGTAAAAAGCTATCATAAGAAACAAATCGTTCAAGAGGTCAAAAATCTCGACTAGTACTTCGAGGTATAGATGAAATATCATTTTGAGTTCTTCTAGTGTAGTACCTGGAGGTCTTGAGATCATATGTTCATCAACCTTATTTTCAACATGTATTATGTCCTTCTAGGATATAAAAAGGAATATGATGACTCATCAATAGGATGAGTGTCATTCATGCCTTTAAAAAAATATTCATTTTCAAAGAATTTGACATCTCTTGATACATAGAGTTTGTCATTTTTATAATCATAGCATCTATATCCATTTTATTTATCCCATACCCTAAGAAAATAAATTCTATAGCACGAGAAGATAGTTTATCACCTTTGTTAGTATAAACAAAATATTTACATCAAAAAGCACGTAGTCTAGAGTAATTGGGAGAGAGTTTAAAGAGCTTTTTTATAGGAGACATGTTTTGTAAAATTGAAGATGACATTCGGTTAATTAAGTAAACATAAATCATAATGGCTTCAACCCAAAAAAATTTAGGAACACCACTAGATAATAACAAGGTTTTTATGGTTTTTAATATATGGCGACATTTACATTCCGAAATACCATTTTGTTGAAGAGTTTTAGTGCAAGATTTTCATGCACAATTCTAAATTTGTCAAGATGATTTTTAAGCTCTTTGGATATAAACTCTCCTCCCGAGTCGGATCTAAAAATCTTAATTTCGGAATCAAATTGATTTTTTACAAGATTATGAAATATAACAAAATTTTGAAAAATGTCATTTGACTTTTAAAAGATATACCCATGTATATCTACTAAAATTATCTATGAAAAAGACAGTAGGAAATCCCTCCCTTAGATAAAACAGGTGTCGGTCCCCATATATCCGAGTGTACAATTTCAAAAGGTTTTGTAGAGATGTGTGTTTTATTCAAAAAAGGTAAATGTTGCATTTTGTAAAGTACACAATCTTTGCAAGAAATATTTTTAATATTATTTATTCTAAGAACATTGATACAACTTTTAAATATTAAGATATCCAAATCTTTTATGCCAAAGAAAAACATCACTAGTCAAGACATTAACATATTTCATGTTATATGATATGTACGTAGTCCATAATATAAAATCCATCCTCCCTATGACCATGACCAATCAACTTCTTCGAGAGACGATCCTATATAATACATCCCGTAGATAAAAAAGTTATAACATAATTTTTATCTGAGATTTAAGATATAGAAAGCAAGTTTAAATTTAATTTTAGAACACTAATTTTGGAAACTTCAAAATTTTTATTTTGCGTCACCAATTTTATTAACATTTAATTATGTTTCATCTGTAGCATAAACACATGATAAAGGTTTTCCAACACATGATTTTAAAATGTTTTCATTGCAAGTCATATGAAATGAGGCATCAAAATCAAGAATCCAAGATATCGTACCTTGAACTTGATTAGTTGAAAAAGAGCAAACTGCACCTATTGTTGCTTTATCTTTTATTTGAGCTTAAGTATCTTTATTTTTTCTTCAAGTGCAATAATAGAAGATGAAGCTTGTTGTTCTAATAATGTCACCTTCCTTTTCAACTTAGGACATGTTCGACCTCTCTACAATGATGACAAATAATCTTTTTTCTTGCTTCTTCACTTTTGAAATAAAGAGGACGGTAAGCTTTTATATTTGCTCTGGGTTTTGATGCGGTTAAGGTGGTGTCTCTTTAAAGTCTAGCTTCATTCATTCTTGTTTCCGCCATTGGAGATCGGTAAGGACTTCTTCTTTGGTAGGAAAAGGTTTTCGATAGATAAGAGATGATTTTATGCCTTCAAATTCTTTCGGGATAAACAACAACAACAATAACTAAGCCTTTTCCCATACTAGACGGGGTCGGCTACATGGATTCTTTGTTTCCACAGATCTCTATCATGTGCCATGTTAGCAGTTAACTCCCAATAAGCTAGATCATTCTTTATTGTTTCTTTCCAACACTTTTGTGGTCGTCCTCTACCTCTTTTAATACTTTCCAAATTTAGTTTTTCTAACCTTCTTACAGATTCTTCTTTTGATCTTCTTTCTATATGTCCAAACCATCTTAAACGATGTTCTCTCATTTTATCCTCTATTGGTGCCACTCCTAATTTGTTTCTAATAACCTCATTATGTATACGGTCTTTTCTTGTATGACCACTCATCCATCTTAACATCTTCATTTCTGTCACAGACATCTTTTGTACATGTTGATGATTAACTGCCCAACACCCAGAACCATAAAACATGGCAGGCCTAACTGCTGCTCTATAATATTTACCTTTTAATTTTAATGGTATCTTCTTATCACAAAGAATACCTGATGCTCCTCTCCATTTTAACCAACCAGCATTAATTCTATGTGTAACATCTCCATCAATTCTTCCATCACTTTGAAAAATTGACCCTAGGTATTTAAAACTTTCCTTTTGGGGAATGCAATGTGTGCCAATTTTAATTTCTATGTCCTCTGAAGTAGCCAAATGATCAAACTTACATTCCATATATTCTGTCTTTGTTCTACTAAGTCGGAGGCCTTTGTTTTCTAATGTTTCTCTCCATAGTTCCAATTTTCTATTAACTTTTTCCTTAGACTCCTCCACTAATACAATATCATCTGCAAATAACATACACCAAGGTACTTCATCTTGAATATGTTTTGTTAACTCATCCATCACCATTATAAACAAGTATGGACTTAAAGTTGATCCTTGATGTAACCCAATATTAACTTCAAAGAAGTCTGTCGTTCCTTCATGAGTCCTCACACATGTTTTTGCACCATCATACATGTCTCTTATAAGGTTAATATATGTCAATGGGATACCTCTTTTTTCCAAAGTTCTCCAAAGAACCTCCCTCGGTACCCTATCATAAGCTTTTTCTAGATCAATAAATATCATGTGAAGGTCTTTCTTTTTTGCTCTAAAATGTTCCATAAGACGTCTCATTGTCTCTCTTTCGGGATACTTCTTAGAAATTTATATACAAAATCCTCACTATCCTCACATTGTCTCTCATTAAGATATTGTGTACATTTCTTTTTATAGCCATATAATTGATTTCAAACATTAAAATATTCATCAAAAAATTCATTTACCCCTTTATCTCCTTATCTAAGTTGGATCAATTTGTCTCTTAATGTCATTCTATGAGCCACATCGCTTTGAACAAAGGATTTTTTAAAGTATTTCTCATGCTTCTTTAGCGTTAGTGAAATCGGTCAAAGTATCCATGGTATACTTATTTACATTGTTCATGAGCACCCATAAGATCGTTCTATGACCTCCTTCATATTTCTCTTTTTGCTCGAGTGTAACATTAATAGAGGGTTCTACCCTTGAACCACTTACATAGCTCCATAATTTTTTGAAATATATATAGTTTTCCATTAATTGGGTTAATGTCTTGTAGATCGAAGGTGTTAAACGAAAGTTAAATCTCCTTTATCATCCAAATTTCAATGAGAGAAAGAAACTAAAGAGATAAACTTACAAGATACGATCGACAAGCTTCGAGAGACAATGAACAATATTCCCATGATCGCAAAATGACAATGATACCAGGTAATGAAATCGATACTTCAATGTAGTAGTGGAAGGTCGGTGAATATCACCTCAAAAAGTACATTACAAAGACTTAGAAAAATGTTATAAAGTATATGCAACAAAAGCACAATAAAAAGAGATTTGATATTATTTAGCCACAAAAGGCATACTTTGGTATGTGCATAAGAGTCGTATTTATAGAAGACATCAAGGAGAAGAGAGGAGAGGAAGAAAGGAGGGGATTGGTCCATATATATACTATATACTAGGGACGAATGGCCCTGGCCCTTGTACCAGGGCCACAATGGCCCTCGTTCTAATTACATTTAAATAAAAATGTAAAATACATTTATTTTAACAGTTCCAACAGAATAAGGCCCTTTTAAGCAAAACCACCTAGTGCACTAAACCAAACTTTACTCGTACATCAACAGTCACCAAGTGCGTACAATTCAACAAGATAATCCATTAGGAGCACCTACACTAGAGTATGCAAGATGAGCAAATTGCATTCACCAAAACAACAAAAAGATAATGGTAACATCTGCAAAGCTAGGAAAACTGTGAAAACCTTAATGTACACAACAACGAACACAAAACAGATCATTATAAATAGACCAAGAACAACAAAGCTATTCAGGACCTTCAGGTCTCCATCCTATTAAAGAGTGTCGACTTGGAGCACCTAAGTTGAGAGCGCCAGTTTATTTCCACTTCTCTGTTCATAACTATGCTAGGAATGGATGCAGGTATAATATGATACAAGGAACAAAGGGCTTCTAAAAAGATGAACGAATCAGTAGAGTGAACGTGCAAATGTAGGTTTGTATGGGGTATCACGTAGCATAAAAAGTTGCTTCAGAGTGTTATGCATCACACAACATACTACAGAGATTTAATCTCAATTAGAACAAAAAATCTAAGGTGTACCGACACAAAAGAAAGCTTAGTGGTGGAGTCAAGTGGTGCAAGATAAGATCAAGGTAAAGAGGGTAGATTACAAATTACATTATGCCAACAATACTAATGAAACTTGAGAGGTTTATAAAAAGCAAAAAAAGAAGTGAAAAAGGCCGTGAGTAAAGCAAAAGCCAAAAAATGGAGATCACTTGCCTAGAAGACTAATAACAACAACAACTACTAAGTCTTTTCCCATACTAGATGGGGTCAGCTACATGGATTCTTTGTTTCTACATATCCCTATCGTGTGCCATGTTAGCAGTTAACTCACAATAAGCTAGATCATTCTTTATTGTTTCTTTCCAACACTTTTGTGGTCATCCTTTACCTCTTTTAATACTTTCCAAATTTAGTTTTTCTAACCTTCTTATAGGTTCTTCTTTTGATCTTCTTTCTATATGTCCAAACCATCTTAAATGATATTCTCTCATTTTATCCTCTATTGGTGTCACTCCTAATTTGTTTCTAATAACCTCATTATGTATACGGTCTTTTCTTATATGTTCACTCATCCATCTCAACATCTTCATTTCTGTCAATGACATCTTTTGTACATGTTGATGATTACCTACCCAACACTCAGAACCATAAAACATGGTAGGCCTAATTATTGCTCTATAATATTTACTTTTTAACTTTAATGGTATCTTCTTATCACAAAGAATACCTGATGCTCCTCTCCATTTTAACCAATCAGCATTAATTATATGCATAACATCTCCATCAATTCTTCCATCACTCTGAAAAATTGACCTTAGGTATTTAAAACTTTCCTTTTGGAGGATGCAATGTGTGCCAATTTTAATTTCTATGTCTTCTGAGGTAACCGAATGATCAAACTTACATTTCATATATTTTGTCTTTGTTCTACTAAGTCGGAGGCCTTCGCTTTCTAATGTTTCTCTCCATAGTTCCAATTTTCTATTAACTTTTTCCTTAGACTCCTCAACTAATATAATGTCATCTGCAAATAACATACACCAAGGTACTTCATCTTGAATATGTTTTGTTAACTCATCAATCACCATTATAAATAAGTATGGACTTAAAGTTGATCCTTGATGTAACCCAATATTAACTTCAAAGAAGTGTGTCATTGCTTCAGGAAGCGAAAAAGGCCGTTAGTGAAGCAAAAGCTAAGATTTGGGAGGACTTATATAAAAAACTCAACTCAAAAGAGGGTGAAAGAGATATTTTTAGGATAGTTAGAGCTAGAGATATGAAAACTAAAGATCTTAATTATGTTAGATGCATAAAAGACGAGGATGGAAAAATTCTAGTGGCAAATGATGATATAAGAAATAGATGGAAAAACTATTTTTATAATCTTTTTAATGAAAATAAAGATGTTAGTATTAGTTTAGGAGATTTAGCTAAGTCAGAAAAGTATATAAACTACAATTTCTACCGACGTATTCAAAAGAATGAAGTCAAAGAGGCTCTTAAACATATGAAGGGTGGTAAATCGGTAGGACCAGAAAATATTCCTACAGAAGTTTGGAAAATACTAGGAAAAATAGGAATCACTTAGCTCACAAGACTATTTAATGAAATATGGAAAAACCAAAAGATGCTCGAGGAATGGAGAGCAAGTACACTTATACCCATATATAAAAACAAGGGAGACATTCAAAATTGTGCGAATTATCAAGGTATCAAGTTAATGAGTCATAATATGAAATTATGGGAAAGAATTATCGAATGTAGGTTAAGACAAGTATCAAGTACAACAAAGAACCAATTTGGATTCATGCCATATAGATCTACTATTGAAGCGATTCACCTTTTCAGACGTCTTATGGAACATTTTAGAGCAAAAAAGAAAGACCACATGATATTTATTGATCTAGAAAAAGCTTATGATAGGGTACCGAGGGAGGTTCTTTGGAGAACTTTGGAAAAAAGAGGTATCCCATTGACATATATTAACCTTATAAGAGACATGTACGATGGTGCAAAAACATGTGTGAGGACTCATGAAGGAACGACAGACTTCTTTGAAGTTAATATTGGGTTATATCAAGGATCAACTTTAAGTCCATACTTATTTATAATGGTGATGGATGAGTTAACAAAACATATTCAAGATCAAGTACCTTGGTGTATGTTATTTGCAATTGACATTGTATTAGTGGAGGAGTCTAAGGAAAAAGTTAATAGAAAATTGGAACTATGGAGAGAAACATTAGAAAGCAAAGGTCTCCGACTTAGTAGAACAAAGACAGAATATATGGAATGTAAGTTTGATCATTTGGTTACTTCATAGGACATGGAAATTAAAATTGACACACATTGCATTCCCCAAAAGGAAAGTTTTAAATACCTAGGATCAATTTTTCATAGTGATGGAAGAATTGATGGAGATGTTACACATAGAATTAATGCTGGTTGGTTAAAATGGAGAGGAGCATTAGGTATTCTTTGTGATAAGAAGATACCATTAAAGTTAAAAGGTAAATATTATAGAGCATCAATTAGGCCTGCCATGTTTTATGGTTATGAGTGTTGGCCAATTAATCATCAACATGCACAAAAGATGTCTGTGACAGAAATGAAGATGTTGAGATGGATGAGTGGTCATACAAGAAAAGACCATATACATAATGAGGTTATTAGAAACAAATTAAGAGTGGCACCAATAGAGGATAAAATGAGAGAACATTTTTTAAGATGGTTTGGACATATAGAAAGAAGATCAAAAGAAGAACCTATAAGAAGGTTAGAAAAACTAAATTTGGAAAGTATTAAAAGAGGTAGAGGACGACCACAAAAGTGTTGGAAAGAAACAATAAAGAATGATCTAGCTTATTGGGAGTTAACTGCTAACATGGCACACGATAGGGATCTATGGAAACAAAGAATCCATGTAGCCGACCCCATCTAGTATGGAAAAAGGCTTAGTTGTTGTTGTTGTTGTTGAAGTTTGTCATTGCTTCATGAGTCCTCACACATGTTTTTGCATCATCATACATGTCTCTTATAAGGTTAATGCATGTCAATGAGATACCTTTTTTTCTAAAGTTCTCCAAAGAACCTTCCTCGGTACACTATCATAAGAGTTTTCAAGATCAATAAATATCATGTGAAGGTCTTTCTTTTTTGCTCTAAAATGTTCCATAAGACCTCTCAAAAGGTGAATCGCTTCAACACTAGATCTGTCAAGCATGAATCCAAATTGGTTCTCTGTTGTACTTGATACTTGTCTTAACCTACGTTTGATAATTCTTTTCCACAATTTCATAGTATGGCTCATTAACTTGATACATCGATAATTCGCACAATTTTGAATGTCTCCCTTATTCTTATATATGGGTATAAGTGTACTTGATCTCCATTCCTCGGGCATCTTTTGGTTTTTGCATATTTCATTAAATAGTCTTGTGAGCCAAGTGATTCCTATTTCTCCTAGTATTTTCCAAACTTCTATAGGAATATTATCTGGTCCTACCGATTTACCACCCTTCATATGTTTAAGAGCCTCTTTGACTTCATTCTTTTGAATACGTCAGTAGAAATTGTAGTTTATATACTTTTCTGATTTGGCTAACTCTCCAAGCTAATACTAACATCTTTATTTTTATTAAAAAGCTTATAAAAATAGTTTTTCCATATATTTCTTATATCATCATTTACCACTAGAATTTTTTCATCCTCGTCCTTGATGCATCTAACATAATTAAGATCTTTAGTTTTCTTATCTCTAGCTCTAGCTATCCTAAAAATGTCTCTTTCACCCTCTTTTGAGTAGAGTTTTTTATATAAATCCTCCCAAATTTTAGCTTTTGCTTCACTCACAGCCTTTTTCGCTTCCTTCTTTGCTTTCTTATAAGCCTCTAAAATTTCACTAGTTTTCTTAGCATAATGTAATTTGTAACATGCCCTCTTTGCCTTGATTTTATTTTGCACTACTTCACTCCACCACCAAGCTTCTTTTTGTACCGGTACACCTCCCTTAGATACACGTAACACATCTTTCTTCACTTTCCTAATATGTATAGCCATATTGTTCCACATATCACAGGGTGTACCAACATAATTCCAAACATCTCCTTGAAGGACTTTCTGTTTAAATATATCTTCTTTCTCGCTTTTGAGGTTCCACCATCTAGTCCAAATAGATCGATGCACTCTTTTCTTCCTTGTCCATTTTTTTATTTGTAAATCTATAACTAAAAGTCGATGTTGGGTGGTTAAGCTTTCTCCTGGAATTACCTTGCAATCTTTACAACACGCTCTATCTTTTTTTCTATAAATAAAGTAATGAATTTGTGTTTGTGATAAGCCACTCTTATAAGTAATTAAATGTTCATCTTGTTTTTTGAAGATTATATTGACTATAAAGAGATCAAATGCCATAGCAAAATTTAAAATCTCCCTACCTTTCTCATTTATATCCCCAAAACCAAAGTTTCCATGAATACCTTGATATCCTAATGCCTCTTTACCAACATGTCCATTTAAGTCTCCTCATAAACAAATCATCTCCCTTTGTGGAATCTTTTGAATCACCTTATCTAACTCTTCCTAAAAAGCTGTCTTTATACTATCTTTTAGTCCTACTTAGGGTGCGTAAGCACAAACTAAATTCAAAACCTCTGCTCCTAACACTAATTTCAACTTCATGATTCAGTCACCATATAATAGTCCTACTTGGACCAGAAGACTATTTAATAAAATATGGAGAAGCCAAAAGATGATTAAGGAATGGAGAGTACGATTATAAAAGAACAAGGGAGACATCCATAATTGTGAAAATTATCGGGATATCAAGTTAATAAACTATACTACAAAATTATGAGAAAGAATTATTCAATGTAGGTTAAGACAAGTATTGAATACAAGAGAATCAATTTGGATTTATACCAGAAGTGATTCACCTATTGAATCGTCTTATAAAATATTTTAGAGTAAAAAAGAAGAACCTTCACATGGTATTTATTGAACTAGAAAAGTTTACGATATGGTGCCAAGTGATGTTTTTTAGAGAACCTTGGAAAAGAGAGTTATACATTTGATATAAATAAATGTTATAATAGACATATAAGATGGTGCAAAAACATATATGACGACTCATGAAGGAATGACAAACTTCTTTTAAGTTAATATTGGGGTCCACATTTATTTATATTAGTTATTGATCAGTTAACAAAACATATTCAAGATGAAGTATTTAGGTACCTTAGTGTATGTTATTTACAAATGACATTGTGTTAGTGAATGAATCTAACAAAAAAAATTAATAGGAAATTGAAACTACGGAGATAAACATTAAAAGGTAAAGGTTTTCAACTTAGTAGAACAAAGATAGAATATATGAAATGTCAGTTTGATTGTTTGATTACTTCATAGTACATAGAAATTAAGATAGCACCTATTCATCCATCATAAGAAAAGTTTTAAATACCTACGGTCAATTTTTCAGAGTGATGAAAAAATTGATGGAGTTATTACACATAGAATTAATGCAAGTTGGTTAAAATGGAGAGGGGCATCATGTATATGTGATAAGAATATATCACTAAAGTTAAAAGGTAAAGCAATTAGACCTGCTATATTTTATGGTTATGAGAGTTGGGTAGTTAATCATCATGTACAAAAGATATTCATGGTAGAAATAAAGATATTAAGATGGATGAATGGTCCCACAAAGAAAGACTATATATATAATAAGGTTCTTAAAAACAAATTGGGAGTGGCACCAATAGAGGATAAAATGAGAGAAAATCATTTAAGATGGTTTGGACATGTAGAAAGACAACTAAGGAAACTCCAGTAACAAGGTATGAAAAACTAGATTGTGAAAATGTTAAAAGAGGAATATGAAGACCACAAAAGTAATATAAAGAAACAACAAAGAATGATCTAACTTATGTTGAGTTAGATGCTAGCATGGCAAATGATAGGATTGAGTGGAAACAAAGAATATATGTAGCCGACCCCATCTAGTATGGGAAATGGCTTAGTTGTTGTAGTTGTAGTCTTAAGAAATACCTAATTGACGTTAGTTATTAGAAATAGATATTAACAAAATATATCAAGAAGGGATGTTTCTTATTTTGGTCACTGACACATCTAGTTGATCCATAAGATCAACCCAAGTAGATCTCAATCGAGGAAACAGTTCAAAGCATAAAGGAATACCATACCCAGTATAGGGCATACCAGAACTGCCTCTTTTCCTTTTATGTTTTTGATTATCATTGTAATGAAAAACATATTATTGATTCTTGAGAAAAGTTGATAGAGAAAGAGAACTACTAATAAGTACAACCAAAGGGAGATGCAAGTGGCACACCGTTTCAAGTTTGTACCTAATTCTAACTTCTGGATTTGGAGACGTCATCTTCTTCTTTGCCTTGAGCCGATAAAGCCTCAGTTCGCTTATCTTTGCTTCCCTTGACATCTTAAGCCGCTTTGGCATTTTCTTCCCCTTACTCTTATCCTCCACATTGGCACCTTGATTATCCAGAGAAAATTTAGCCACATCATTCTCCACAGTCAAAATAACTCTTTCACCGCTCAAAAATCTAACTTGTCCCCCATTTTGCAGATACTTGGCATAGGTCTCGAAACAAATAAGATCTTTGGAGTCCGGGAAAAGGAAAACATATAACAGGTTTTCTAACCATATAACTGCTCACATCTTTAGAAGGTCGAGCAACTTCAAACAGCCGCAATGCACTTGGCACCGTTATGCATCTCAGAAAGGAGTAAACTGCAAGACTCGCAATAGATCAAAGAAATCAGGAAAAAGTAAAAATTATTGAATCAGAGTGATGCTGAAATTGAAATTGAAACGTCAACACAAGTTTGTTAGCGTACAAGTAAAATGTTCGTACAATCCATGAAGAGAATGACGTTATGCCTAACAAAAACTACAGCGCCATATCACTAACAGATTGGTTATACAATATGACAAATATGATCTTGTTTCATCGTGCACGTAGATCGATGCCACGAACATATAAACAGCAGTATCTGTGGCATTTTCAGTTTTTCTGGTTCCTGTAGGAAACTCTTTATCTCCTCGTATACATGAGTAGTCATCGCAAAAGGACATGAGTCATGCCGACCTCAAAACAGACAGGATAGGTTGTTAGAAATAAGGTGTTTCAAATTTTCAATCATTTTGACCAAATATTTTGTTTTTACTTTTTATAGATAGAACCTTAAAACATGATGGCGGCATCATGAACCTGTGAGAAAATATCATTCTATGAAAAGGATTAGATTAGTATTGTAAGTCAACGAGGATAAGGAAATATTACCCAATAGGAGGATGAAGCTGGAAAGCAACCGATTTTCGAGTCCTGCTAGTTGAATGGACAAGGCATCTTATAAAGTCCATAAATTCATATATCGATGTAAAGCTGTCAACAATCAAAGGAGGGTGGCTCTCAGAATGTCGAATGAACAGCCATGAGAGGCATTACAAAACGGCTGTATGAAACAACAATTTTCATCACCGATGTCCATATCAGCGACAAGACACTGAAAACAGAGTAGAAAATGGCGAGCCATCTTTGAGGTAAATCGTCGAACCATTAGACTGCATTAGGATCCCGAGGAGGCAATACAAACAAATATCGTCTCTAGGAGACGAACTGTCGCGGAAAAGTTTCATAGCTGCAAGCAACTCTTACTCAACATGCAGACACCTCCACCCTCTACACACACATTGAAGGCACCCGCAGGTGGGCGTCCGAGAGATGAGTTTTTTTAATCTTCACGGTTCAGAGGAAAAGGAAAATGCCAACAGGTCCAAAACCAAAACAGAGAGTCTCTCTCTCTCTCTCGGACGCGCACCGATCACACAAGGCTCTGACTTATGAGTGAAAGTAAGCGGCCTGTCAGTAACCCTGGTCATCGATGATGACTTACTGGACTTCCAGGCGAAAACATACCAGGCAATGGGGCGGGTCGGGGACGAGTGTGTCTATACAACACCCTAACCTAAACCTTAACAGTGCTTATGGGTTTGGGTTTATCTTTTCTCCGATGTGTACAAGGCGATTACCAGGCAAAAACGGATATATATATACACGGCTTCTCAAACTCGTTTTGTTTCCCTATCTCAACAATCGCCAATTCTATATAAATGGTACTCCAGCACGAGTTCCACCGCGGAAGGAAAATCAAAAGGTAAAGTCCTACTTATCAACCATGCCTAAGTTCGAATATATTGAGAGAACTGTAGACGTGAATTTATTTCCAAATCATTTGTGATTCGAAATCAAATTCTCAAACTATGTCGTGTTGTGCGAGCATGCCAGTTAGTTTGTTAAAAACTAATAAATTCTGATTTTCTGACTTTCAAAGATGATCGTGGACAAGTGAGATCTTTTCGACATAGGCCTTCTTGAACCGGCGTTCAAGGGTCAGCCTATACGCTTGAAAATTGTTAAATTCGAAAAAGGTGAAACCAACTCTTACAAATTCCAGAGTTTCTATTGATTTTTGAAAATTTTCAGATTCTGAAAATTGCAGAACTTATTCAATTTCAGAGACCTATTCTTTGAATTTTTTAAAATACTTGTGATTGTGCAAAAATTCTAAAAAATTTACTACATGTGTGGAGAACCCTTTTTATTTTGTATTTGTTATTCTGTTCAGAAAATCGGAATAGTTTTATTTCTGTGAGTCAGAGCCTCACGAAAATAGCCATATTTTTGCACTCATACATCCAATTTCGACAAAATTTGTTTTGTTATAAAGCTACAGATGAGATTTCTAGAGAATCAAATTTCATTTAATTCTACTCAATCGTTGCATAGATATGAACGAAAGAAGAGTATGTTTCTTAACATTATCCTTTTGTAAAATGCAATCTGATTTTTAAAAAACTTCACGGATTTAACTAACTAAGCAAACGATCATAAAAAATTCTCAAAATTTTACCCAATTACCTATGGTATATCTAGATCAGACGTGGAAAAATTCGCATCAATTGGATTAGCCTTTTGTTCAAAATAATCTTGTGATCAGACATGTGTGCTCACACAGCTTCAGAAATCAAAGTTGCAAAAAATTTTATAACGTTCCTAACTTGGTTTGGAATGACGTTCAACCTGTATTCGGTCTTAACATTCATGAAAATCATGCACATATGTGATGTTTATCTCATTCATGAAGAAATTACTCATCTTTTGCATTGACATGGATCACGAACATGGGCTGTAAATTTGGTTCCTTATAATTTTGCAAAATCTGCAAATTTTCAGATCTTCATGAATCATAACTACATTAGGAACGATTCTAACGTGTATAATTGAGAGAAATGTTGACAAAGAAGCTTCTTCGGACGATCGTCGGACGCCGAAACAGGGTCGGCCTCCCCTTTTTCTTCTTCTCCTCCTTCTTTCTCTCTCTCTCTATTTCACTGTTCACGAACTGAATTTGTGTTGTGGATGGTTGATTTTCGGATTGGTATCTTACAATGGCTGGTTGATTCTCGGATTGATAGTTTGCAGTGCAGCACCTTTGAGGCTCCTTTTATAGGCCAAAGGATGCCTCTTTGGTACTGTCACTCATAAGGCAACCTGTTGCTCCTCCTTCTTGCCTTGATCGGCTCCCTTTGGATGGCTTCTTTACTTGGCTTCACTTGGTTCCAATTAGGAAGATAGGTAGACCTGCTGCATCCCTTCCGATTTCTTGCTGAGTTTGATATACATTATTTAGAAGAATATGGGACTGACCTTGGCTGAAATCGGGATAGTAGCCAGGTTCATCTATAGTTGCAGAAATCATTTGGAGCTGGCAAGGAATTTCCAAATGGAGGTATGCTGCAACTTCGGCAAGAGGTTGACAACTTGCCAAACTCAATACAACTGACTGCTTTGACAGGGAAGGTGCTGAATTCGGTAATTGTTTGGAGCTATCCACTTGCTGTTTTCTTTGCCTTGATCGACTCTGCATTCATTTGCAGGAAGAACAGCCTTTTGGTAAGTGGTCTCAGCTTCCTTCTTAGATTTATCGTTCCATTTTCGTGATTCCCATCATTCCAATCGATGAGGTTGTTATCGGTTGAATCCTTCAAATCACATGGTAGCCCAGGACTTGTGCGTGGTGATACGAGTTTAAGAAAAGCAGTTACAGCTTCACTCTCCTGTTTATCCTTGCAAATCATAAATGCATCTTGGATGCAGGCATCTCTCTTCCAAGGCATCGTTCAGTGCTTGCCTCTCAACTAATAACAGTGGAACTTGCTGCTCCACTTTCATATTTAAGACTTCATAAAACTCCAGTATATCAAGAGAGGATAGTTTGCCTTCTCTTCGATTCCACTTTCATGTTTTAATGCTTGAAATCTAGTTTGACTCTGATGCAGATGCAACTGCAAGGGAAGAAGAGAGACTCTCAACCTGTATTCTTCAAGTGGAATACAAGGATCTGGCTTAACGGATTCCAAACTCAAATTCACTGCTGCTGCATGGCTTTCTCCTGGGTGTTGTTTAGAATGGTAATAGCCCAGCACCATTTTCCATGGGGCATCTTTGCTGTTATCATATACATGAAGCTCCTGGATGGATACCAAGAGTTCTGCAGTTCTCCATTAGGAAAAATGTCACATTGAATGTTTTCCCCAAGGAGTGACATTTCCAAACATTTAGTCAAGTCACGTCCACCTGTCTTTGAAGCATGTGAACTGTTGCTCTCAGAACTGGACCAAACGCATCCTCCAAACATTGCCCATGTAGCATTCATAGTCAAGAATAATCCGTCCTTTCCTCTTCAACTCTCCCTTGACTGAAGAAAACTTGTTAAAGCTTGAATCTGTATTACTGCCTCCAGGTTCTGTATGTCCTGAACAATACTACATGTCTGGTACATGATTTTCTACTATATGAAATGAGCCATCATCGTACCAGCCACTCCTGTCACTGTCAGTACCTCCACATGCCGAGACAATTATCTTAGATGAAAGAACACCTTCACTATATTTATGACATCCACTAGCATTCGACATTTCTCCTTATCTGGAATAGCTTCACTTAGTGAAACATGAGAATGAATTCCTGAAGATTCTGATAGTACTCTTTACTTCTTCATCTATTTGGAAACTCGTCCAAAGGATGTCAGCATCTTTGGGTTCACCACTATGTCATCAAAACAGATCCTAGTTCATCCATAACATGCCATGCAGGAGTTTTTCTGGAATCATCAGTTCCATTCACCGTAATGTCCTGGATCTAATGCCTCCTTTTGCTTTTGCAGGAATACTCAAATGTCGGCTTCCATTACCAAGTTCCTCGTTGGTGTTACAATGTATTGATCTGCACATAACAAGGTGGAGCCGCAGCGCAGCAAAATTTCCTTTTGAAACTAGGACTTGATCACCTTGAAGATTAGTTCTTTCTTAAACAAAAGAGGACTTGAAAACAATCGTTTGAATATGAACTCATGCACCGAATGCTTTATATACCTAGATACATCTTGCTGTATTGAACTTCGAGATGCGTTTTGCTAAGAAAGACCTTTATATAATAAGCCTAATTCAGGAGTTTAACAGGTATTCATGAGTTTAACGGGAGGAGGCTGAATGCAAAGCATAAATGATCACTTCTAAGGAACTGATAATTTCATATGACGATCTCAATAGAATCTCTTAATGCCATGCTTATAAGAGTATTTAAACCAACCCACATTACCTGCACGTTTGCTGTGAAAGTGGTTATGCAAATCCATGTTCCATGCCTACCTATTATAAAAGTGTTAAGTAAGCCCATGTTACGTTTTTGAAAACCAACCATCATGCTCGCTAGATTTCCCCCATGAGTGTTGGAACATTAACATTATTCTTAACATAACAGTAACAGATGACAATGCAAAACTGATGCATGTCAGTACACTAATTACCTCAACACCCAAACATAACATGGACACATTATGAAAGGCGTTCGATACCAAACCTTTCTTTTTGGAAGCTATCGTTCTTGCTTCCATCTTTCCTTTCTTTTGATGATACCAACTTTCTCCTCTGGAAACTGATTTCTTTCCGAATATGAGCTTTTCTTTCTCGGAAGCTCACTTTCCCCTTTTAACACCCGCTTTCCTTTTTGGGCACCCACCTTCCTTTTCAGGTGTCAACTTGTCTTTTTAATGCCTATTTCTTTTCAAATGGCAAATTTTCAACATGCTTTTCAACAGAAATCTTTTAAGGAAACGAAATCGTGCTTTTCCAGTGTTGAGGGCAAAATCGTCAATTTTATCAAATTTTATCCGAATTCGAAATTTTTAGAAAGAGAAGAATTCTTTAATCATTTTAAAGCTTTCATAAAATTTTGGTACTGAAACAAGCTCGTTTAGTGCCTTTTCATTCGAAAAACCAAAATTACCAAAAATAGCTACTTTCCTAAAAGATAAAATTTTTAAAAGAAAAATTTGGGTGTTTACAAGAACATTGTAATTTGGCACACTCATTTATGTCAACACATTCTTAAAGATCTCAATTTTTTTATATTTGAGTTAAAAAATAAAAAATTATTGTTATACTTCTTGGTTGTGCGTTAAATTCACTTGATACTATTCTATTTTTGTCATTTGGCATTCTCATTTATGTCAACACATTCTATTTTTTTCCTAAAAATCACAAATTTGAGACCTTGAAGGAGATTTAACATGATTGAGTATGCGTATGGACTTTGCTTTTTCTCTCTCACTGTATTGGGTCAGGTACAAATTGGGTTGGGACATCTGGATTTTGTACAAACCAAGATGAACCTACGTAAAATTAAGTATGCTTTACATTAAATCTATGTGCTTGAAATATAGTAAGAACTACATCAAATATACATAGCAAAATCTAGTGCAATCATCAATAAAAGTTACAAAATACTTTTTTCCTCTTATTATTGAACAACCATGCAAATCACAAACATATGAATGAATTAAGTCTAAAATTTTAAAACTTCTTTCAATTATTTGAAACGGGAGTGTAGTGATTTTGGTATGCATGCAAGTAGAATATGAATGCATTAACTTGTCAATTTTTGGAATCAAACCAAATTTAGCTATTTCATGCAATTTTCTAAAATTCACATGTCCCAAATGAAAATACCATAAATTTGAAAAGTCAATAATATAAGCCGAAACAACATCCTTATTATTGAGATTCAACTTGAATATATACTCACATAGATAACTCTTCCCAACAAGCATGCCTCCGTTAGACAAAATAAATTTGTTACTTACAAATACACTTTTAAACTCATACTTATTAAGTAAGAGAACCACTACAAAAAAAATTCTTACATATGATACAAATAGCACATCCTAAAGAATAAGATCTTTACCCAAAGCAATTTTGAGTTCAACTATTCCTTTGCCTTTCACTTGAGCTGTAGAAGCATTGTACATGTATAAAACCGGTCCACCTTTTTCTACAAAAAATTTGAAGGACTTTGGTTTTTGCATACATGGCAAATAGCATCGTAGTCTATCCACCAAGAACTAATATATTTTATCATATTTACTTCCGATCTGATGACAACAAGATTATCTTTAGAACAATTATGACTCTTGTCTTTATTCAACATTTTCACGTATTGGTATTTACTCTTATAATGACCCGGTTTTCTACAATGGTAGCATTAACCTTTCTTTTTCTTAACTTGGTGTTCCTATCATTGTTTACATGAGAATTTTTGAAATCTCAATTTCTTTTCTTTGAAGAGTGTATAGACTTAGCTTCCTCCATAACATGGACTTTCTCATGAGCAGATTGGTTTTTAGAATCATCTTGCTTTCGGTGTTCTTTCTCAAGCCTAAGATGATTAGCCAATTACTCAAGAGAAATGTCTTTTTTCTTATATTTTAAAGTTCTTTTAAAATCTTTTTAAGAAGGAAAAAGCTTGTCTATAATAGAGAAGACAATGATGGTTTTGTCTATACTCATCTTATGTTGTTTGAAATTGTTTAAGATCAAGCAATTGTTGTCTAACAGATCTACTAACTTATAATTATTGAAATGGGTAAAAAGAAATTTTTTACTTCTAGCATCTTATATCATGTATCTCGCTTCAAGTTTGTATCACAAGTTATTTATACGTTGATGTTTGGTAGCTGTCAAATAAACATCTGATATACTGTTGAGGATGTGACTCATGCAAATATAATTGCCATGGTCTCACTTTTGTTGTTTGTGGACTTTTTTAAGGGTTTCATTGTCCTTCTTTTCTAGTCTTGATGTAGTGAGAACATACACAACCTTTAATGTAGTAAGAAGGAAGTACATCTTCTTTGTCACTGTAATAAATTACTGCCATCATATCTATCCAACTTGATGAAGTCAGATGTCATCTCTCGAAGGAAAATAACCATCTCAGTAAAATAAATGTAAAGATTGTTATAGTTGAGCTCTTATAGATGGTAAGGTTCTGGAGTAGTTGACACCTGAGAGATCAAGTAACACTCTGAAAAAAAGGTAATGATAGTTTCATTCTTTGAAGCAAAATAAACACTAACCTTTAGGTTTATTTGTCATCACCGGTATCAAATAACCGAGTGTAATGGACTCCGACAAACACCTTCAAGATACAATAAAAACCCTCAGTTCATCTTACACAAACACAACTCAATTGTAGACAAACCGATAAAGCAAAGATGACAATATTGCAAACCCAATTAACACTACAATTGAACTTGTAAGCTCTCTTAGCAACTAAGTAGGAAAGGACTCACACAATGAGAGAAAAGTGGGATGAATCTTTTTACAATACCACTATAATAGATAATAGTGAAGATATAACTCATGATATGTTACTAATGAAAATAATTGCTAGTAAAGAAGGTGGCTCTTAATGCCATAACATGGATGTTAAATATTCAAGAGTTATATTCATTTCATGTGCTACTAATGAACACATTATCACTCAAGTAAATGGGTCTTTATGCTCAAGAGTTACAATCACTACATGTGCTAATAATGAGCACAATTATCACTTAAGAAAGTGGTTCTTAATGCCATAACATACCTGGGAAAAACTCAAGAGTTACAACCACTACATATACTACTAATGAGCACAATTATCACTTAAGAAAGTGGTTATTAATGCCACAAACATTGCTAAAAATGTTAATAAATTTTAACCACTATATTTGCTACTAATAAGCACAATTATCACTTAAAAAGTGACAATTAATACTACAACATAGATGCACCCATAACCTTCACCAAATATATATTTGGTATTTTGAAAATGCACCACCACCACCAACAACAACAACTAAGCCTTTTCCCATAGTCAACTACATGGATTCTTTGTTTCCACATATCCCCTTCACGTGCCATGTTAGTACTTAACTCACAATAAGCTAGATCATTCTTTATTGTTTCTTTTCAATATTTTTGTGGTCGTCCTCTACCTCTTTTAATACTTTCAAAATCTAGTTTTTCATACCTCCTTAGAGGTTCTTCTTTTGATCTTCTTTCTATATGTCCAAACCATCTTAAACGATATTCTCTCATTTTATCCTCTATTTGCGTCATTCCTAATTTGTTTCTAATAACCTCATTATATATAAGGTCTTTTCTTGTATGACCACTCATTCATCTCAACATCTTCATTTCTGTCCCTGACATCTTTTGTATATGTTGATGATTAACTCTCCAATACTCATAACCATAAAACATGGTAGGTCTAATTGCTGCTCTATAATATTTACCTTTTAACTTTAATGATATCTTCTTATCACAAAGAATACTTGATGCTTCTCTCCATTTTAACTAATCATCATTAATTCTATGTGTAATATCTCCGTCAATTATTCTATCACTCTTAAAAATTGACCCTAGGCATTTAAAACTTTCCTTTTGTCTTTGTCCTCTCAAGTAACCAAATGATCAAACTTATATTTCATATATTTTGTCTTTGTTCTAGTAAGTTAGAAGCCTTTACTTTCTAATGTTTCTCTCCATAGTTCCAATTTTCTCTTAACTTTTTCCTTAAACTCCTCCACTAACACATCTGCAAATAACATACACCAAGGTACTTAATCTTAAATATATTTTGTTAACTCATCAATCACCATTATAAATAAGTATGGACTTAAAGTTGATCCTTGATGTAACCCAATATTAACTTCAAAGAAGTCTGTCATTCCTTCATTAGTCCTCACACATGTTTTGTACAATCGAACACGTCTCTTATAAGGTTTATGTATATCAATGAGATACCTCTTTTTTCTAAAGTTGTCCAAAGAACCTCTCTCAGTACCCTATCATAAGATTTTTCTAGATCAATAAATATCATATGAAGGTTTTCCTTTTTGCTCAAAAATATTCCATAAGGCATCTCAAAAGGTGAATCGCTTCAATAGTATATTTGCCTAACATTAATCCAAATTGGTTCTCTATTGTACTCGATATTTGTCTTAACCTACATTCGATAATTCGTTCCCATAATTTCATAGTATGGCTGCTAATTAACTTGATATCTCGATAATTCACACAATTGTGAATGTCTCCCTTGTTCTTGTATATGGGTATAAGTTTACTTGCTCTCCATTCCTTGGGCATCTTTTGGTTTCTCCATATTTCATTAAATAGTCTTATGAACTAAGTGATTCCTGCTTCTCATAGGATTTTCCAAACTTCTATAGGAATATTGTCTGGTCCTACCGATTTACCCCCTTCATATGTTTAAGAGCCTCTTTGACTTTATTCTTTTGAATTCGTCGGTGGAAATTATGGTTTATATTCTTTTCTTATTTGGCTAACTCTCTTAAGGTAATACTACTATCTTCATTTTCATTAAAAAGCTTATAAAAATAGTTTTTTTATCTATTTCTTATATCATCATTTGCCACTAGAATTTTCTCATCCTCATCTTTGATGCATCTAACAAAATTAAGATCCTTTGTTTCCTTATCTTTAACCCTAGCTATCATAAAAATATCTCTTCCACCCTCTTTTGAGTTGAATTTTTTATATAAATCCTCCCAAATTTTAGTTTTTGCTTCACTTATGGCTTTTTTCGCTTCCTTATTTGCTTTCTTATAAGCTTATAAAGTTTTACTAGTTTTTTTAGCATAATTTAATTTGTAACATGCCCTCTTTGCCTTCATTTTATTTTCCACTACTTCACTCTACCACCAAGCATCTTTTTGTGCCGGTACACCTCCCTTAGATACACCTAACAAATCTTTCCCCACTTTGCTAATATGTACAGTCATATTGTTACACGTATCACAAGGTGTACCAACATAATTCCAAGCATCTCCTTAAAGGACTTTATGTTTAAATATAACTTCTTTCACGCTTTTGAAGTTCCACAATTTAGTCCGAATAACTTGATACACTATTTTCTTCTTTGTTAAGTTTTTTACTTATAAATCTATAATTAAAAATCGATGTTAGGTGGTTAAGCTTTCTCCTGGAATTACCTTGCAATCTTTACAATACGCTCTATCTTTTTTCTTATAAAAAAAATAATCAATTTGTGTTTGAGATAAGACATTCTTATAAGTAATTAAATATTTATCTCATTTTTTGAAGATTGTATTGACTATAAAGAGATTAAATGTCATAGCAAATTTTAAAATCTCCTTACCTTCCTCATTTATATCCCTAAAACCAAAGTTTTCATGAATACCTTGATATGCCTCTTTACCGATATGTCCATTTAAGTTTCCTCCTAAACAAATCATCGCCCTTTGTGGAATTCTTTGAATCACCTTATCTAACTCTTCCCAAGAAGTCATCTTTATACTATCTTCTAGTCATACTTGAGGTGCGTAATCACAAACTATATTCAAAACCTTTGCTCCTAATGCTAATTTCAATGTCATGATTCGGTCACCATGTCATTGTATGTTTACTGCACTATCCTTTAAATATTTATTTATGATAATACCAACTCCATTTTGAGACTTTTCCTTACCTAAGTATCATAATTTAAAACTTTTATCTTCAATCTCCTTTGCTTTTTCTCCAACCCACTTTATCTCTTATAAACTTAGAATATGAATCTTTCTCCGAATCATAGCATCTACCACCTCCATTAGCTTATCAGACAATATTCCGATATCACAAGAACCAATACAAATCTTATTATCTAGGACTAACTTTCTTACCCCCGCACCTATCCATATTGAAAATACGGAGACCCTCTATGTAATTTATTAACTACATTCAGACGACAATGTAGTAGAACTAACTTCTTTACCCACACCTGTCCATGATATAGAAATTCTCTTTGTAATTGATTCACTACGTCTTGAGCAAAAATATAGTGGCCCTTGTTTACTTTTCACTACATTCGGGCGTTGCAACGCATCGCTAAGAGGGAACACCCCAATGCAATGCTCATAATTTGTGTAATCTATTATATAAAAATCCAACAAAAAGTTTTACGCTGGCTGTTGAAAGCCTAATACAACCCTCTTCCTTTATCCAGGCTTGGGATCAGCAATGCAAGGTGTTCCCTTACATGAGCAAGGGTGATCCCTTACATGGGCAGAGTTTTTTCGAAAATGCACCCAACATCAAAAAAAGAAAAGAAACAAAAGCACATAGCAATGTACAAGGAAACACTTCCACCTACATGTGCACACAAGCAACGAATGTTCTTTGATATGGTTTGAGTCGTCTCCGGTTTAACAGATAATTCGCTGCGCTAGCACTTGCGACATATGGACTAAACCTGAACATGCTACAGTCCTGGGTCATATGGAACTTATGCAATCTTGAAAAATCCATTATTTCTGTTTGAGAGTATTACAGTACACTCGCATACCTGGTGAACCTCCTCTTGTCATTGAAACAAATAGACCAAGTAATAACTGGCCATCTTCTGGACAAATTCATGTTTGTAACCTACAGGTTGCTTGTTTTTTCAGTGATTTATGGTTCTCCATTGCATAAGATTTCGTAGAACTAAGAGCGATTTATTGTTTTCCATTATGCAGGTCCGTTATGCTCCACATCTGCCTCTTGTTTTGAGAGGCATTACCTGTACTTTTCATGGATGAACTAGGACTGGCGATGTTGGTCGAACTGGAAGCGGAAAATCGACACTTGTGCAAACGCTCTTTCTTATTGTTGATCCAACTAGTGGCCAGATTGTTATTGATTCAGTTGACATATCAACTATCGGTCTGCGTGATTTAAGATCAAGATTGAGCATTGTTCCGCAAGAGCCAATCCTGTTTGAGGGAACCGTTCGAACAATCTTGATCCTCTTATGGAGTATGCAGATCAAGAAATTTGGGAGGTATGCACAATTTCAATCTATCGATTTGTCGTGTCTAAATTGTGACTTAACAAATCCAGATATTTTTTGTGCTATTTTAGGTTCTTGATAAGTGCCAACTTGGAGGGATAGTGAGGCACAATGAGGGAAAACTTGATTCAGTAGGTTGGTTCTGTATGGTTTTCCTTTCCTCTTGATTTAACACCCTGTTGTTTTTCTCAGTGACTGAGAATGGAGAAAATTGGAGTGTGGGGGCAGAGGCAGCTCTTTTGTCTAGGGAGAGTTCTGCTAAAAAAGAGCAGAGTTTTGGTGCTTGATGAAGCAACTGCTTCGCTTGACACTTCCACGGACATACTAATTCAGCAGACATTGAAGCAGGAATTCTCAGAGTGCACTGTCATCACGATTGCACACAGAATTTCATCTGTTCTAGACAGTGATAGGGTTCTGCTTCTTGATAACGGTATGGTTCACTTTTAAATACATATTTAGCGATTTGCTTGACCACTTTTTAATCCCTCTCTCCATCTCTCATACAAGAAACCTTGCAGAGTTTGATTCCCCAATCAAGTTGTTGGAGGACAGATTTTCAGCATTTTCGAGGCTTGTAGCGGAATACGCAATTAGATCAAGAAGTAATACTGAGAATTTTTTGAAATGATCGATGATGTCTATGGTCATTGTTGGTCACTTTGCGATAGTGGCTGCTTACTGAATGAAGTTTCAAGCAGAATGGAATTGTACGGTATGGACTTTGATCTTCCGTAAATTTTAACATTTTCAAATGAGCATACTGCGCACCACAATAAGATGCCTCAGTAATTTGCTTTATATTGTCGTGAGAAAGGGCTGTGCTAGCTGTGGGCGCGGTCAAGAGGGTCTTGCCTTGATGGTAGATTGGGATATGCTCACTCAACCACTATTATTGGTGCTGCCGTCGGTAGATATAGAGTACGATAATATCGTAGAGGTCCGTGGGCGCTGCCTCAGTCGACCCTATGCCCCTTTGCTGACCCATCTAACACGAGCATGAGGCTGGAGATAATGAGATAATACGAATTCCAAATATAAACCATTCTTTTTTTCATAGTTCACTAAATTCAAATTAATTACATGTGGACTCTATATATTACAAAATGACAAACAAATGTAATAATTTATATAATTGAGAATTAGTGCAACCTTATCTAACCATAGAACTTGTGCCACTCTATAGCATATTCCATGGTTCGTCTCCAAATCCAATTGCTAGTCCGCTTGCAAATACCTATGGTTGAAGCAACGTGAGCACAATCCAGCTAATACCACAAGTAAATATTCAAGGCCAACAACCATGTACTTCGAAAGACACAATACGAGTATAATTTTATAATCAACTAAATAATTTCATATTTGTGTATCATTGATACTCACATCACGAACATGTGTATAACCGCGATTAACATATCATAAACAAGTTAGAGTCCGTATATAATGGGTACTGGCTACTTTCATGAGGCATCCACTTAGTCATAGCCACCTACCATAGACCATGGTCTCCAACTGATACAGCGCAGTGCAGAGAATAAAGAAGAGATTATAATAGCTAAACATGAACTGATAAATTATATGATGGGTCAACCATAATTTATCAGAAAATGCATAAATTTTACAAATAAAGAACCAAATACAGTTTGCAGATATTTTCTATATCAAGGACCAATCCATGAACCGTTGTCAAAAGGATCTGTTGTTTTTCAGAAGAAGTCCTGCAAATGGCCTGCGACCTTTTATGCCTGCCTATCATTCAAACAACAGTCGGTTCTGCACTGCTTTTCAAGAATCCTGAACCGTAAACGAACGAGCGGATTCATGGTTCCGGTTATGATCCCGAGACCAATTCGAAACATCGAGCCGGTTCCGAACTGGCCATGTCTAGTTTAAAACGTTGGTTTGTTAAATTGGAAAAAGGTTGGTTTGTTAAACTGGAAATACAAGAAAGGTGGGTTCGAACAAGCAGTTCCTTGTTCCCATTAACAAGTACACGGTTGGATTTTGACATCCGTTAATTTCAATGACAGCCAACTTCGAGATTCAACCGAAGAATTATTATATGGCGAGATTTCAACAACTTTAATTGACTAGCACAACAAGCAATAGCTCACCTGGCTAGGCTTCGACTCATAAGTTCGATACCCAAATCTAAATACAACAAACCAATAAAAGCTGTTATGGTGAACAAACTTGGCTGGCCAGAATTTGACGGACCTATTGGCATCCCTGGTTTTTAAAACATATAGTACGAAGCAATCAAACACCAGACAATGATGAACCAACTGAACTGGATCTGGTACTCTGAAACCACACCCGTAGTTTGCAGAATGCTTTCGGGTTTGAATTTCGCTAGTGGCCGACCCGAATCCCATCCATTGACATCCTTCTCCTGAGTCGAGAGAGAGAGAAATTCAATTATGAATAAATGTTAAAATATGGATCCGACGCGTAATTGCGCACTCAGAAGGGACGAGAGCTCACCTGTCTGTCTGTCTTCCCTCTTTTCTTTAAAAATTCAAATCCCCTTCCTTGGCCCAAAGATCTGCCTTTGTATCCAAGATCCAATGGCTCACACGCCCGTATTTCATTACCGTTACGCGCGCACATTACCCCATTTTCAAAACGACGACGGACGAACGAACACCTCTCTCTCTCTCTCCCCCTGCAGTTCCCCAGCAACATTCGTTCTTCTTCTTCTCCGTTTTCTTTTTCTTCAATTCACTCTCGTGGGTTTTCCTTAAACCCCTAGAAGGAAGAACGGAGATGCAGGATATTTTCGGATCGATCCGGCGGTCGCTTGTTTTTCCGAGATCTTCTGAAGAGGACGGTGGAATGATGAGGGGGATCAAAAACTGCGTGAGGCGATCACGGATAGGATTCCTTCATAAATCCCCACCGCAATTGCCGCCCCCTGTGCCTCCACAAAGGCTTCCGCCGGATGACGCTCCACCGATCCGGTGGCGCAAGGGGGAGGTGATCGGGTGCGGAGCCTATGGGCGTGTGTACATGGGGATGAATCTCGACTCCGGAGAGCTTCTGGCTGTCAAGCAGGTTGCTTTTTCCAGAAATTGGGGCTTTCTCTCTTTGGATCTAATTCATCCTTGTTTCTTGATTCGCCCATTTTTTAATTATTCGCCTTTTACAGGTCTTGATAGGGGCGAATAACGGGTCCAAGGAGAAAGCACAAGTAAGCAATACCTTTATTCTCCTTTTTTCTTCTTCTTTCATACCTTACGTAAGACATTTAAGGCTCTTCGTGTATAGCATATGATTCCCTTACTGTTTTCATGTTTATTTTGCTGCCATCCTTTTCCTTTCTTTGGTTCTGTCCATACACTGCATTCTGATGAATGAACTGTTCTTTGACAGCGATCATGTCTATTGTATTATTTTCTCGATGACTAGTCCACTGTAGTCCTTCTACAAGTCTTGCTTTTTCTTTGTGCTGATTTTTTCGCTCTAAGTTAATTCGCTCCTTTTCCTTATCGAGAATTATTGTATTTGCACTCGTTTCTCATTGTTATATTTTCCATAGGCGACGGATAGATTATTTGAATCTTGCAATTCTTTTCAACTGGATACTGAGATCTTGCAGTTTCCTCATTTTGTTTTTCACTTAAGTTTGTTAAACTTGATATTTGTTCGTCTTTTGGTTTAAGACTCATATCCAGGAACTTGAGGATGAAGTTAAGCTTTTGAAGAATCTCTCCCATAAGAACATAGTGGTGAGTATTATACATGCTGGCATTCTTTTCTCATGGTTCTTGCATATCTACTTTTACTAATAGTTTCTTCATGTTGGTCTCTCAGCGCTACCTGGGAACTGCCAGGGAGGAGGAGGCCTTAAATATTCTTATGGAATTTGTTCCTGGTGGTTCCATTTCATCACTCCTTGGAAAGTTTGACTCTTTCCCAGAACCTGTATGTATTCAGCTTTTGTCGGTCCCAATCAATACTTTGGAAACATCAGTCGTTCAGTTATATTTCTGCACGCATATGCAGGTTTTAAGAATGTATACAAAGCAACTGCTTCAGGGACTAGAATATCTTCACAGAAAGGGCGTCATCCATAGAGACATCAAGGTTCTACCTTTTGCATTCTCTTTTCTTTCCTTTTCTTTTTCTTGGGTTCTGTCTGTTCAGTTCTTGATTTTTCTTCTTGGTTTTTGCACATATCCATGTATTCCAGGGGGCAAATATTCTAGTTGATAACAAGGGCTGCATCAAGTTAGCTGATTTTGGGGCTTCCAAACAAGTAGTTGAACTGGTACTGAATGCATTGCAATTCTTCTTCTTTTCCTTTCTGTGCAAATGCATGTTATCTATAACCTCTTAGGTAAATATGTGAACGCTAACTTGTTAAAACTTGATGTTTATTACAGGCAACTATAACAGGTGCCAAGTCAATGAAAGGCACTCCCTACTGGATGGCTCCAGAAGTTATTCTTCAGACCGGGCATGGCTTGTAAGATTTTGATTAGTTGATTCGTGATTCAATGGTTTCATAGAAATTGTTCTGTTGCACCAATTGGACCAATTCATTGATGACATTCCTTCTTCCCTTGCAGTTTCTTATCCATGTCAGTTCAAACAAATCGTATGGTTTAAAATCATTCATCTTTAAAGAAATTTCATCTGAGAAATAATCCAGTTCTTGGAAAGAGGTCTTTCATTCTTTTGCTTTTGATGAAATGTGATTGTTTTCATGTGTCTTAGTCATGCTGAAATAATCATTCAAAAGTCTTAAAGATATGATTATGAACCATCTTCACAGGCATGGGAGAATAATTGTTATCCTCAGGTCAATTATTTTCTTTTAGGCATCCTCATGTTGTTATGCTAGTAATGGCACTGACATGATCCATCATTTTATGCAATGATTATGACTCTCATATCTATGTTCTGTTAGGTAAGTTAGGTTTGCTGATAGGTACCCTGGAACTGACACTCATAATGGATGAACCATCTTCTCATATATAAAATTTGCCTACCATGCTTCCTCAAACAAAGGATATTTATTGGGAAGAACAATACTACTTTTAAAATTTAGAAAACTTTATGCTGAATAACACGCATGAAACTGGCACACATAATGGCTGAACCATCTTCTTGTATATAGTCGTTTCCTGTCATGCTTTCTCAAATGAGTGATGTATATGATGGGACAAAAGTTACTTTTGTTAACTTTTTAACAGTTTCTAGACTGTTGAGATCACAATTTATATACATGAATTTGTCTTTTTTCCAATGTTAATATGGGACATAAAAGTCCCTTCCATTTCCCTCTGGTGCAACAAAGTGGGTAAATTTTATAGGGAGAAGAAATTTTTTTTCTACGCCTTTGTGGACCTTCAGCTTTCTTTGTGGGAACAGAACGTAGAAGTATCGATGATAATATTTGCAATTTTTTCCCTGTAAAATGCCTATGCGTTTATCTTTCCCCAGTAGTATAGTTCTTTTTTGGTGGTTATTGAATGGATGGACTCACATCTCCTACTTACATACATATTTGTTGCCACCAATTTTTGTAGCCCAGCTGATATATGGAGTGTTGGTTGTACTGTAATTGAGATGGCAACAGGAAAACCTCCCTGGAGTGAAAAGTACCAAGAGGCATGTGTTTCTTATCACAATGAAATATGGATTTATTGAAAAAGCTGCATTGTTCTGAATACTTATTGTTGGTGCCTGGCATTCAGGTTGCTGCGCTTTTTCATATCGGGACAACTAAATCTCATCCACCAATTCCAGAGCATCTTTCTTTGGAAGCACAGGATTTCTTACTTAAATGCTTACAAAAGTATGTTAGAGTTCATTTTCATGTGCATTACACAGCCCACTGAAATACTAGGTGTTTGTATTTATGCATCTACTGCTTCATATCGACTAGTATGTGCTGATATAGAGACTATAATATATTGCTATGTTATCAATAGCGGTTAGCGGGTTCTTAGCGGTCAACCCTGATATAGCGTTAGTGGGGATATAGCGGTACACTTTTATTTACGATTAAAAAATTATATATATAATGGGTTTTCTAATTTCTAAAAAATATCAAGAAACACAACCACTTCTTTCATAAATGAATAAGCAAAACACTCACTAATGAACAGGAAAAAGTAGTAAAGGAGGAATGCCACAGACCCACCATTTAGCCCATAGTATTTGTAGTATGCCTCATCGCCAGCCAAAGCAAGTGCACCCGCTCGTTCTAGAATGCTCCTTTTCTCCTCAAACATATCCTACACCCCCTAGACAACATTCAATATTACTATAACAAAAACCATTAAGAGTAGCTCCACATCAGCAATGGTAAATTAGAAGAATAAAGTGAGCCTTGTATGAATTCAAACATCATGGATGAGTCCGCAAAGAGGCTACTGCAGCTCCACATCAGAAATGGTAAATTGCATTAGCATGTATGCGTTCAGGAGAAGCAAAATAAGACACCTGAACCTAAACAAATATGCACTAGATCAATAGGGTAATCTACCTTCAGTTGTGCATCAACTGAATGTGCTGCTGATGGATTGTTGGAAGCAGAATCACCCCACTGAGTCTGTCCAACAGGACCTGAAGGTGTCAACATTTTAGCAGCTGCAAGAATCTGAAATGGAGCGTTAAATGCATCAGCAGAAGAGAATTAAAAAATGCAATGACTATACATTTCAAGGCAACAGTCCACGTTTACTATTCAAACTTGAAGATTAAGATCAATATATGCACATCTTACATTCTTTTGTGTTTTCTGGGAATATGATATTGCAATAGTCGATCGACCACTTGGTTTCATATCTGTCAAACACCATGGAAAAAGGAACTTGCGTATATAGATATGGACACAGTTTTATTTGATGAATTCCTGAGAACAAGGGAGGGAGATGTTGAAGGGCTTAATTAATTAAACAGACAGACATAGACAATAGATGGTTAATATGGAACCCATGCCCTAGCTGTATGAAGAAAGAGTTCCAAATTGGTGTATTGGTTTCCAATTATCTAAAAGGGGAGCTTTTATGTGGATGGCCAAACCAAGACCTCATTTGGTGGCTTAGCCACATCATTCATCATTCATGGAACGGTTCAATCAAATACAATGTAGAAGCGACGCCTACCTTGAAAGACAAATTAAAGGAGCAGTGAGAATGCCCACTCTCTCATCATTAGGAGGAGGTTTATCCTACGAAAAGTAAAACAGCCCCCTAGTGGGTCATGCATGCTTATGTCTCATCATTCCATGCTATGCAGTATGCTACCATGAGGATATGAATGACATAAACCTACATATTCAATGGGATACACAAGAAACTAATAGAATGCCAATAAGCTAATTCAAAAATACATAGTATCCATCAAAATTCAATTACAAATTTACAATCACATTTAATTGTTTAGGTGATTTTCACTCATTTTCAGAAAAAGATCCGTGTTCTTCTAGTTCCTCTTCCTCTTCATCTGTTTTTTCAAAATTAAATTCTTCTTTTTCATCTTCTATAGGCATCTTATAATTCCTTTTGCTTTGCCTTCTTTGTTGCTTTCGTGTCCTTGATCTTGTATAAACAACACCCCCTCTTGATGCTTGGGATGACATATCGATATTTCGCCATGTAAGAGAATCATCGTCACCAACGAACTCATCATCAGTAAGATATTCATCGTGATTTTCAACCGATGTCAACATGATGGGGTCGAAATTTGCTCCATTAGATTTCCTCTTTTCGTACCTTCTTCTTAGCTTTTCGTTATATTGCACAAAAACTAAGTCATTAAGCTTTTGATGCAATAATCTATTCCGTTTCTTCGTATGAATCTAAGATAAGAGAAATAATTTAGGTAAGTCGATAACTCAATAAAAAAAACTTTAATTCAATTATAGTATAAATAAAAAAAACATAATTCTTAATTTCTTACCATTTCAAAGGTACTCCAGTTGCGTTTTCATGGGGTGACACTAAAAGTAAGACTCAAAACCCGTATAGCAAAATTTTGCAATTCAGGGCATCCATATCCAAAGGTTATCTACCATTCAGCTATTACAAAAAGTTAAAAATAATATGTAAACAATAAATTAATCATACTAAAAAAAACCTTAAATCATATCTTAATAATGAAATAATTAAGAAAACAAAGTTGCTTGAATTAATTACATGGTGCATATGCTTTCCTCGAACTTATAGCTAATTGTAGTGCAAAACCACTTGCTGCACTTCGATAACTCATAAGTTGCTTAGTGATTTGTTGTTGTTCCTCCTTACTTCATATAAGTATAGCTATAACTTGAAACAAACCACCTTTAATCTCAACATTGAGTGATTTGTTGTTGTTCCTCCTTACTTCGTACAAGTATAGCTATAGCTTGAAACAAACCACATTTAATCTCAGCATTAGATTCTATCCCATCATAATCATAATCATAATCAGTGTTGTTCGACGTGTATCGTATAGTGTATCATTTTGCTTCACGATACGAGCATATTGTACCATATCGTATCGTATCGTATCATACTTTAATATTAAAAAAATATAAACAATATAAAAAATTCATGAAAGATAAGTAAAAATAAAATAAAAATCAGAAAAAATAGGAAAAATCTAGTAATTGCAAAGAATTCATATAATACAAAGTTTAGTATATATTGATCATTCACCATTGAACAATTAAATTTTTTTTACATATTTTGAAGCAAAAAATGAAATACATTTACATATTGTACATTTGTAATTAGGATCATTAACTAAATAATCTTCATCTTCTCCTTGATGAAGATTCAAAGTTTCTCACCACCTTCTGCTTCAAAATCAAAATCTTCATCTCCTTGATGATGTTGTTGCGCTCCTTCCAAATTAATCCATGCAATGTGTTCTTCGGTTAGGAGTGCATTTTCTTCGTTATCTTCCATAATCCACTAATCTAATATATCAAAATTAATAAATTGCTATCTTTGTACATGTAGTTGGCACATTTGCTAATTTTCATATGTGAGCAAAATGATGAGCTCCATTTCTTTGATTATTTAGTTTATGAGACCCCAGTGATGTGATATTGTTACTTGATGATATCCTCTTTTTCTCTTAGTGGAGACTAGCTTTTTAACTAATGCTTGAAGTGGTTTCAAACTAAAGGATGATAGATGAATGTTGTGGGTTAAAATCAAGTAATCTGATTACTTCTGATCTCACTTCACGGACTAAGTTAAGCCTCCCACACACTGATCATGTTCAACTCAATGGAAGTCATGTAAGGTGAACCCTAAAATAGTGAGGTTGTGAAATGCCCACTCAATGAACTGAGACAACCAAATTATTCTTCATTATTTGCGATTTCATGAAATTAGAATCTGGTAGCAGAAATATACCTAAAAGTTGACAATATAAAGGGAAATGATTTTGTCACAATTTTTATTTTTCATAAATTATTCTTATTTAATAAATTTCTTATAAACTAACCAGAATTTACATGTTACATACACGGCTTGCAATCCCAAACAAGCATACCAGAGGATGCCTTGGAGAGAAGTGAAGAGAGGCCACAAACCTGGGTGTATCGCATGTTTCATACGATACGATACATACGGTGCGATACGGATAACACTGATCATAATACAACCCTAGATTCAAATACAATGCACCAGCATGCAATGGCTTATGCATTTGCCTGTCCCATCTTTTGTCTATGATCTCTCAAATAAAAGCATACTGCTTTTCTTTGTTCTTCACATTAACCTATAAAACAAGAAGATAAATGTTATTATAAGATTAAGAAGTAAAGATTAACAAATAACACATAAAATTGAAATATTTATGTACCTTTATTTGTTCAAATACAATGCACCAGCATGCAATGACTTATGCATTTGCCTGTCCCATCTTTTGTCTATGATCTCCCAAATAAAAGCATACTGCTTTTCTTTGTTTTTCACATTAACCTATAAAACAAGAAGATAAATGTCATTATAAGATTAAGAAGTAAAGATTAACAAATAACACATAAAATTGAAATATTGATGTACCTTTATTTGTTCCTTTACACAATCCATCTTCTCATAGATGTAGCCCATGGCTGGTTTTTCATCACTGTCGACTATACGTAAAATATCTACCAAAGGACCTATTGATATAAGTGAAAAACTAATGCCCTTCCAAAATCTAAATTGCAAAATTATTGCCTCAAATTGCTTTCCTTCAGTACTATTTGATAAAAGACATTTTTCCCATTGTCAGAAATAACCATCGACCTTAGAGCTTCTTTTGACTGCCATAAGCTATACAGGGTTAAGAATCTAGTAGCAAAACAGGTCACAACCAATCTATGTATGTCTTTTTCTCTTGTAAAATGTCTCAATCATATGCAATATCTATCCATGGCTATACATAAATGTCACTAGCTTCTTTGCCCTGCTGAAAATGCTTTTTAGTTTTTTTGTCTCTCCAATATCTTCAAGTATCAAATCTATATAGTGTGCAGCATATGGTGTCCAAAACAAATGACTAAATTTAGTCATCAACATTCTACCAGCTGCAACATAATTTGCTGCATTATCTGTAACCATTTATACAACATTCTTCTCTCCAACCTCTAAGATTACTTCTTTTAACAATGTATACAATTTATTTGCATCCTTTACTTCATGGGATGTATCAATAGACTTAAGAAGAGGACAATGCACTAAAAAATTATTAGTGTTCTATGTTTTCTATCCGCCCATCCATCTGACATAATAGAACATCCATATGTAGCCCAATGCTTTTTAAATCCATTCGTAAACTCTTTTACTCTTCTCACTTCCTTCTCCAAGAATGTTTTCCTTACTTCATGGTATGATTGAGCCTTCATTGGAGGTCCAAACTGCCCTATATCACTAACCATCACTTGAAAGCTAGGGGATCTGACAACATTAAAAGGGATTCCATTTTGATACATTCACCTGCTAATGGATATGCATACTCGTTATCTTTCTTCTTTCTTATATCGATTTTCTAATGTAGCTTGTCGTAGTGAGTCTGGCGATGAACGCACAAATGAATCTATGGGTCCTTTAAGAAGTGATGGTCGTGAGCCAAATAGCGATAAAGATGATAAACATTGGACACCTCCCCCTATGTTAGGTTTCATGTTAGAAGCTTCTCCTCCATATGGAAATGAAATCTTCTCGGCCTTCTTCTTCGATGTACTGTGCACATAATCATAAATTGTTTTCTTTATTTCTTCAGTTGGATTCTTGCAAGTTGCTACATTTCTGCTCCTTTCCATTAAATGATCCTTGTATCTTGTTATTTCACTGGTAGAAACATGACCACATAATGTACAAAACATTGACATATTATTTGTCCTAGATTTTATTAAACCCCAATTCCATCCTGGATCCTTAGAAGCCGGGGTCTATAGTTGTATGTTGTATTAGAAAACCAAATACCAATTGTATTACTAGTACCAATGCCACAACTGCCACTACCATTGCCACTTGAAAACAAGCAGCTGCACTTGTTATTCCACTGGTAGAAACTTGACCACATAATATAAAAAACATTGACATATTATCCGTCCTAGATTTTGTTAAACCCCAATTCCATCCTTGATCCTTAGAAGCTGGGGGTCTATAGTTGTATGCTGGATTAGAAAACCAAATACCAATTGTATTACTAGTGCCGGTGCCACAACTGCTACTGGCACTGCCACTTGAAGAACAAGCAACTACACTTGTTGATGATTCCATACTCACTACAAAAAAATAAGAATAACTACTCAACTAGAGTTTTCCAACCTTATATAAGAAATAAAACACTAAATAACATTCATTGGTATCACTAAATAAGTAATGCTAAGCTGATGAATGGTTAGAAATGGTGAAAAGAAGCTCCTCTAAATAAAACAGTGTCAGCAGGCCTGGTGAAACACAATTGTCCGAGATTCGTTTCCCGAGTAGGCACATTAAAGTTATTATTTGAATGAAAGCCACACATCACCATTTATGCTAACGACCTCGATAGCCACAGAAAGCCAATGAAAAAATCTTTCACAGCACAAAAAAGACTACATTCCACACACCAGAATCTCATAAAGAAAAAGGAGGGCGGTGAATTCGTAGATCGAGCTTCGGCTAAAGGCACCAAAATCCGAGAGGAGTCATATATGGAGAAATCCAATGATATGAAAAATTCCACTGCTACTGTGGGACTACGGAATCTCTCACCTGTTCCCACTCTAATACCAGAAGCAACCTGGGGCTTTGTTTATGACAACAACAAAATACAATAGTCTCATATCACCAAACACAATTCGAAATATACGACTACGCAACATTTAAGGTGAATGCCGCAACCTTGGATCATCTTTATATGTTTATTGCCTAAAAAAATATTGTAGTTATTAACTTATTATCTTTGGAAATTATTCGTGAGATGATCATAAAACGCAAATGCAAAAAAGAAGTGAAAGGAGAGGGAGAGGGCCGAGGGGTTGCCTGCTAACTTGTAACAGGGCAGGCCGGGCCACTAGGGCCCATCCCATGTTGGCCTTTGGTTAGGTCCCGGATGCCTAGGGCCATAAGGGCCTTGACCATCCCGGTAACCGTTGTTGTGCATTCAACTGAATGCACATTTATTCTTTTGTTCTCTACTTGTTGTAATGTTTTACTCTATAAATAGAGCCTCAATCAATAACAATAATAAGTTGTCTTGCACAACCTTTTATTCGTGATTTGGCTCTCTCTTAACTCTTACTCTTGTTGTATTCTTGACTTATACATTCATATTTGGGTGTTTTTATATCTTGACGATTTCACCAACATATCGACAATTTGTGACTTAGCCAGTTCAACATTCAAGCATCAACAAATATTTACATGGTATCAAAGTCTCGTTTTGAAGAATTTGAGTACATTGGGAAGCGTGTCAAGATTGCAAATTTTGTGAAATTGCTACAAATTTGAGGTAACACTAAGACCTTTGATTTTTGTCTAAAATGGAGGAAAACTGGATGATCCTACCCTATACAAACAACTTATAGGAGCGTTGACCTATCTCACTATCACTCGTCCAGATATATCACACGCCGTACACACTGTAAGCTAGTTTCAACAAGCTCCTATTAGTGCTCACATGAGTGCAATTATTAGAATCATGAGATACATAAAGCACTCTATGGATAAGGGGGTACTTCTCACTTCTTCCTCTTCACTTAATTTGACTGCATATACTGATGAAAATTAGGGTGGAGATGTCAATAATCGATATTCCACCACAGGTTTTTGTATATTTTTAGGTGAATCATTAATATGTTGGAGATGCATAAGGTGCCGCTTTCATCCATAGAAGCGGAATACCGAGCCATGACAATCACTGCTGTTGAGATCTCATGGATTACAGAGGTGTTGAGAGACATGGGGGTCATCCTTGAACAATAATCTACTCTGTTTTGTGACAACAAGAGTGTCATGTACATCGCATCTAACAACACTTTTTATAAAAGAACGAAGCATATTGAGATGAATTGTCCCTTTGTTTGAGAGGAATGCTTGAAAAAAAAGCTCATTTTATATTATGTACCATCTCAAATGCAAATGACAAACTTCTTCACCAAGTCATTATCGACTCCTAGATTTAATTTCTTGTTAGACAAACTTTCGATATACATATCGTAAGTTTTAGGGAGAGTGTTAACTTTTAATAGGTCAGGCCAGGCCACTAGGGCCCGACCCATGCTGGCCCTTGGTTAGGAGAAGGGCTCCCCAACGACTAGTTATTATAGCCGTTGGGGAGATCTGCTCCGCAATTGTGCATTCAGCTGAATGCACAATTATTCTTTTGTTCTCTCCTTTGTAATGTTTTGCTCTATAAATAGAGCCTCAATCAATAACAATAATAAGTTGTCTTGCACAACCTTTTGATTCGTGATTTGGCTCTCTCTCTTGACTCTTGACTCTTGACTCTTATTGTATTCTTAACTTATACATCCATATTTGGGTGTTTTTATATCTTGACGATTTCACAACATATCGACATTTTGTGACTTGACTGATTCAACATTCAAGCATCAACAAATATTTACATTGCCTTGGGGAGGGCGAGGGGATCTGGCCCGAAGAGTTCCTTGATCTGAGGGTAATGAGAGAGGATTTGCTGTCTCCACGTCACGTGTATAATATGCCGTTTATAGTTTCACTGGAGTGTTTTCTGGGTTTATAGTTGGTGGCGGTTTTCATCAGAAGAGAGAGACTGGGAGAGAGAAGACAGAAAGGGGAGAAAGAAGAAAGAAAGGGCGTACCTACAGTGGTGGTGTTTGTGGGGGCGGTGGCGGAGAGCAGCGACGAGAGGTGGGAGTGAGATATGAAGAGAGGCAGGAGAGGGAGAGGTGGGAGAGAGAGAGAGTAACCCTTGTCTGCATTAGCGGCGAGGGTTATTGACCTTTTATTTAATTTGTATCGACCCGATCCAACATGTATTAAAAACATTGTCCGCTAACAATGATATAGCGGACCGCTATAGCGTTGTTATATCAGCTTTGGTGGGTCGCCCGCTAAGGGTCACCTGCTATAGCGTTTCCCCCCTGCTAAAACGCTATAGTGGGCGCTATAGCGCGCTATTGATAACATAGATATATTGAGATGGAAGTAGGTGCACAACATACTGGAAATATCATATATAAGTGCAAAAGTTTAGATAAATTCACATGAGTCAAGTACCATGAAAAGTAGCTTTGATCCTTATCATTTGCATGCTTGAATTATAATTTGAACAATAACAACTACAACTAAGCCTTTTCCCATACTAGATGGTTTCCAGTTTTAAAGGTATGGCAAGGGATTCCTGTAGAAGGAAACTAGTTTTTACAACAAGCTTTATTTTTATTTTCCGGATTTTAAAGATCAAACGATACCACTTCCTAATATAGTTTAGAAAAAATAGTAAGCTAAATAAACTCATTAGGTTGTAGACATGTAATGATGTTTTGCGAGGATTTTATCTTGCCTTTCTTCTACTCTACTCACAATTTTACTTGTATATGATAATAATCTCTTTCTCTCTCTTTCTCACATGCACAAACAAATCTTACTGGAAATTTCGTTGCCTTTTATACATGGGGCAATGTTTTGACATAATCAGGAAAAGTTTGAAACTTTGAATTAGTAGCTTCTTTTATAACAGAGGAATCTGATACCTTTTTGGATGTGAAGTATCTTTTTCATATATTTATGATGTCCTTGGCATAATTTCATCTGGTTTCATTGCACATGATATACTGAATTGAAGAAATGCACTCGTTTGTTATCAAGCATGACAGAGTTGATGCAGATAAAGGAACTACAGAAAATAAGAACATAGATGAAGCGAGAAGTTGGATGGACCCATAAGCAAGGATTTCTTCAAAAAATGTTTCTTATTAACAAAAAAATCAAAGCTATGTTCTTATAAGAGAAGGCTTGTCCTTTCTGTGGTTTTCCATGCTTTAAAGTTTAAACATGGGGACTGTAGGTGTAGGGAAAGGATAACTAGTAAAGGTCAAGAGTTGGGATCTGAGGCTAGACTTATGTCATTTTCACATACTTTTTCGCTGAACAAAGGCAAAGAGACAAGAAAGTAGGATAAGAGTTCAGGTTTCTTCCTGTATTGGCAAGAAAAGTGGGGTGGCATATGTGGTGCAATTGCCACAATGCCCTTCCCAGTGCCTGTAATGGTTCTTAAATGCCTCTAACTCTTATTCGTTATGGTAGTTTAATGGCATTCTCCTTTACTGTGCCCAAAACTAATTCACACTTAACTACTGATCTTTTTCTTTGCTTATGAGAAAGATCCACTATGTGGATGAATCTGTTGTTTATGTTCTTCCTGAATCCTTATAACTAATATGAACAAATGACAGGGAACCAAATTTGAGGCCATCTGCTTCAGATTTATTTCAGGTATAATTTCTAACTGTTGCATAGATACTGCATAGAAGTTTTAAGTAAGAATTTGTTTACATTATTCTTTTGCATTTGCAGCACCCTTTTGTTGTAGGAGAATGTCAAGATATTCATCCATTTGCTCGTTCATCAGTTATGGTGAGTTTCAAACCTCAGCATTGGCTTCCACTTGAAATATGAAAAAACTGTCCCTGATACAATGGAATCTTATTTTCTTAGGAACAATCCATGAACTTTTTGAGGCAGTCAGGGTCCTTTTTGAGAAACTCGTAAGTTTTTATTAATGTGCTATTATCTGTAACTCCTTTTAATTGCTATATATGCTTTTCATTCGAAATTTCATTTTTCTGTGCCAGATTTCACATGATAAACAGGCAAAGCACTAGCCTTCATGACGTCCCAAATCTTGGGAGTGTGAGGTGCTCTACTATATACCCCAAGAGGAAGTCCAGAACATCTCCACTTTGGCAGACTAAAACAAGTGGCGATTTGTGTCGGCTCGGTGATGAATTGGAGGATGTGCAAGTGGTTGATTCTGTCCCACCAGACAACCATCTTACAAGGGTAACGTGAATTTAAGTTTTGCGAAAAGTATTGAGGGTTCAATCTTTCCATCACTGGTACACTGGACCCCAAGAGAACTCCAAAGTGTGCTTGAATAAAAAAGTTACTGGGATAGGTGATCCCCTAGGAAGTCCTCATGTAGCAGCCTGTCAACCACATCTAGTGTGGGAAAAGGCTTTGTTAAGATTAAGGTAAGTATTTAGTGAGCTTAAAACTCTAAAAAATCTTGTATTGTGGGTTTTGTCTCCAGAGCTTCAATCCCATGTCTGAACCTTTTGATGAATGGCGGGTTGGTGGTAGTAAGTCCAATGTACTGCCCAGAATGGCCACAGATGTTATGGAGGAAAGGAACACTTTTAGTTTTCCTCGCGGTCAGTCAGCATATGAGGATGATGAGGAAGTGACGGAGTCTAAAATAAGAGCCTTCTTAGATGAGAAGGTATGCATCACATTTTCTGTAGAGAGAATCAGAATTTTCTGTACTTCAGTTTTCCTCAACCTGAGAATCTCAACATTATTGCTACTAAAAATCAATATAATCAAATCAGCATAGTCTTCACTCTTCAGGCAGTAGTCATAAAAGCTGGAAAGATGGTTTGCATTACCTGACATTCCCAAGTTATTGAATGTAGGCAAGCTTTTATAAGCCCTGATGTATTTGACAAAATACAATTTAGTGGCTAGGAATGACATATAAATCATGATATTTGTGCTTGTTTACCCTACTGAGAAATCTGGATGATAATTGGAATGACAAAGCTTGGAAAAAAAAGCTATACTAAACAATAACAACAGTAGGAAAGAGTATCGCTTGATTGCGTATGCATGTAGACATCAAAAATTAGATGTGAATTTTCTAATGGTAAATTTCTTACCTAAAGAAATGTTGAGATGTTTCTTGCATCAACTCAAAAAAGATCTTCACAACTTTCACATGAAAATATATGTGAATTTTTAAATCCGTAATTTAGCATGAACTGGAAAAAATAATGAAAGAACAACCCCTAAGTAGAGAAATAATAAACAAACTTTAGCAACAACAACAACAACAACTAAGCCTTTTCCCATACTAGACGGGGTCAGCTACATGGATTCTTTGTTTCCACAGATCCATATCGTGCGCCAAGTTAGCAGATAACTCACAATAAGCTAGATCATTTTTTATTCTTTCTTTCCAACACTTTTGTGGTCGTCCTCTAGCTCTTTTAATACTTTCCAAATTTAGTTTTTCTAACCTTCTTACGGGTTCTTCTTTTGATCTTCTTTCTATATGTCCAAACAATCTTAAATGATATTCTCTCATTTTATCCTCTATTGGTGCGACTCCTAATTTGTTTCTAATAATCTCATTATGTATACGGTCTTTTCTTGTATGACCACTCATCCATCTCAACATCTTCATTTCTGTCACAGACATCTTTTGTACATGTTGATGATTAACTGCAACACTCAGAACCATAAAACATGGCAGGCCTAATTGCTGCTCTATAATATTTACCTTTTAACTTTAATGGTATCTTCTTATCACAAAGAATACCTGATGCTCCTCTCCATTTTAACCAACCAGCATTAATTCTATGCGTAACATCTCCATCAATTCTTCCATCACTCTGAAAAATTGACCTTAGGTATTTAAAACTTTCCTTTTGAGGGATGCAATGTATGCCAATTTTAATTTCTATGTCCTCTAAGGTAACCAAATGATCAAACTTACATTCTATATATTCTGCTTTGTTCTACTAAGTCGGAGGCCTTTGCTTTCTAATGTTTCTCTCCATAGTTCCAATTTTCTATTAACTTTTTTCTTAGACTCCTCCACTAATACAATGCCATCTGCAAATAACATACACCAAGGTACTTCATCTTTAATATGTTTTGTTAACTCATCCATCACCATTATAAATAAGTATAGACTTAAAGTTGATCCTTGATGTAACCCAATATTAACTTCAAAGAAGTCTGTCATTCCTTCATGAGTTCTCACACATGTTTTTGCACCATCATACATGTCTCTTATAAGGTTAATGTATGTCAATGGGATACCTTTTTTTTCCAAAGTTCTCCAAAGAACCTCCCTTGGTACCCTATCATAAGCTTTTTCTAGATCAATAAATATCATGTAAAGGTTTTTCTTTTTTGCTCTAAAATGTTCCATACGACATATCAAAAGGTGAATTGCTTAAATTAAAGATCTGCCTGGCATGAATCCAAATTGGTTCTCTGTTGTACTAGATACTTGTCTTAACCTACGTTCGATAATTCTTTCCCATAATTTCATAGTATGACTCATTAACTTGATACCTCGATAATTCGCACAATTTTGAATGTCTCCCTTGGTCTTATATATGAGTATAAGTGTACTTGCTCTCCATTCCTCGGGCATCTTTTATTTTTTTCATATTTCATTAAATAGTCTTGTGAGCCAAGTGATTCCTATGTCTCCTAGTATTTTCCAAACTTCTATAGGAATGTTATCTGGTCCTACTGATTTACCCCCCTTCATATGTTTAAGAGCCTCTTTGACTTTATTCTTTTGAATACGTCGGTAGAAATTGTGGTTTATATACTTTTCTGATTTGGCTAACTCTCCTAAGCTAATACTAACATCTTTATTTTCATTAAAAAGCTTATAAATATAGTTTTTCCATCTATTTCTTATATCATCATTTGCCACTAGAATTTTTTCATCCTCGTCTTTGATGCATCTAACATAATTAAGATCTTTAGTTTTCTTATCTCTAGCCCTAACTATCCTAAAAATATCTCTTTCACCCTCTTTTGAGTTGAGTTTTTTTATATAAATCCTCTCAAATTTTAGCTTTTTCTTCACTCACGGCCTTTTTTGCTTCCTTCTTTGATTTCTTATAAGCCTCTAAAGTTTCACTAGTTTTCTTAGCATAATGTAATTTGTAGCATGCCCTCTTTACCTTGATTTTATTTTGCACGACTTCACTCCACCACCAAGCTTCTTTTTGTGCCGGTACACCTCCTTTAGATTCACCTAACACATCTTTTGCCACTTTCCTAATATGTATAGCCATATTATTCCACATATCACAGGGTGTACCAACATAATTCCAAACATCTCCTTGAAGGACTTTTTGTTTAAATATATCTTCTTTCTCGCTTTTGAGGTTCCACCATTTAGTCTGAATAGCTTAATGCACTCTTTTCTTCTTTGTCCATTTTTTTATTTGTAAATCTATAACTAAAAGTCGATGTTGGGTGGTTAAGCTTTCTCCTTGAATTACCTTGCAATCTTTACAACACGCTCTATATTTTTTTCTACAAACAAAGTAATCAATTTGTGTTTGTGATAAGCCACTCTTATAAGTAATTAAATGTTCATCTCGTTTTTTGAAGATTGTATTGACTATAAAGAGATCAAATGCCATAGCAAAATTTAAAATCTCCCTACCTTCCTCATTTATATCCCCAAAACCAAAGTTTCCATGAATCCCTTGATATCCTAATGCCTCTTTACCGACATATCCATTTAAGTCTCCTCCTAAACAAATCATCTCCCTTTGTGGAATCTTTTGAATCACCTTATCTAACTCTTTCCAAAAAGCTGTCTTTATACTATCTTCTAGTCCTACTTGGAGTGCGTAAGCACAGACTATATTCAAACCCTCTGCTCCTAACACTAATTTCAACGTTATGATTCAGTCACCATATCGTTGTATATCTACTACACTATCCTTTAAATCTTTATTTATGATAATACCAACTTTGTTTCGAGCCTTTTCTTTACCTGAGTACCATAATTTAAAACCTGTATCCTCTATCTCCTTTGCTTTTTCTCCAACCTATTTTGTCTCTTGTAAACATAGAATATGAATCTTTCTCCGAATCATAGTATCTACCACCTCCATTAGCTTACCAGATAATGTTCCGATATTCCAAGAACCAATACAAATCTTATTATCTAGGACTAGCTTCCTTACCCCCGCATCCGTCCATAATCAAAATGCGGAGACCCTCTCTGAAAATTATTTACTACATTCGGACGGCGATGTAGCAGGACTAACTTCTTTACCCACACTCGTCCACGATGTGGGAACCCTCTCTGCAATTGATTCACTACATTCGGGCGAAAATGTAGTGGCCCTTGCTTACTTATTACTGCATTCGAGCTCTGTAGCACGTCGCTAGGCAGGGATTCCCCAAAGCAATGCTCATAATTTTTGTAATCCATGTTATAAAAATCCGACGAAGTTTTATGTTGGCTGTCGGAAGCCTAACACAACCCTCCTCCTTTATCCGGGCTTGGGACTGGCAATGCAAAGGTGATCCCTTACATAGGCGGAGTTAAACTTTAGCAAAAGAAACCAAAAATAAACAAACTTGACTCAATTAAATGAACCGTAGGTTCTATCATAGGGTGTTAAGGTGAAGTAGTATAACGTCATGGTAACTTCTTGAAAGTAAGTGATACTGAATTGTGGACTACTTTTGATGTATCTTACCACAACTTTACACAGAAATCACAAATATATGGCCTCCACTTTTTGACAACATATTTTTTGTTTCTCTATGTCATGGGATGCACATGCAGGCCTTGGAGCTGAAGAAATTGCAAACACCTCTTTATGAGGAATTCTACAATACCATGAATACTGTTTCTTCAATCATTGATGGAAGTCGATATGAAACAAATGCTGCACCTTGGAGTTTGCCACCCACGAGCAGATCACCCAGCAAGGTGACAAGCAGGGAACGGATGCCTGTGGAAGATGTTTCCATGGGTATTATGAGTCCAGGGAGCTGTAGTCATCGCACTTCTACTGCTCGAAACAATCCGTGTGGCAGTCCTTTGGGGGAAGTTTCTCCCTCTAGGATGAATGAGGGGAAATCTCCAGCTCAAGATGGCCAGCATGAACCAAATGTTTCAAGGTTGGTACATAATTTTCAACAATATTGATCATTTGGTTGTCATGATATATGCATTTCTAAATTTCTTTGTTGTTGGTGTTAGCTGTTACGAACAACAAAGACTGTGGAAAGAGGAACTAGATCAGGAACTTGAGAGGGAACGAGGTACTATTTAAATTCAAGCAGCATTGTCAAAGGAAAGATTTCATTAGAGCATGGGATTCTTTGTTGTGAGACTACTATTGAACAAATTGCACAAGTTTTACCATTTTATATAGGAGACAATTTAGGGGCGAAATTCATATATTCTGCATTAAAGTGCGAGGGGGATAGCAAAGGAACGATACAAGTTCCTTTTCTAGTTATATGGGCACAACCTGACAGTCATGATGTTACCAAGAGCATAAAAGTCCCTGAAACACGCACAAGTTCATGCCTGTTTTACCGGCATAGAGTTCCGTTGATTGGTTCTATGTTTTCATGCAGTCTGATCATATATGGCATTCTTTTGAGCTATAGTTGCCAGTAAGCTAGCTACCCCTGTCAAAAGATGCTTCTCTTATACCTCAAAGTATTGCTTCTAGATTCAACTTTTCTATTGCATCCTCATAACCCCTCAATTGTTATAATGCATGCTTCTTTGCAGCACTTGTTTCTCCTTTCTCACTTCATATTTCTCTTCGTATATACCCATCTCATATCCTTGTAATTATGTTTTGAATGTCTTCAGAAAGAAAGAAGCGTTTGGCCGCCAGTGGGAATAATACAGCTTCTCCAAGAGACAATGCCATAAACCACCAAAGGGATCGGGTAGGATTCATTGCATCTCCATAAAAGTTGAGGAGGGAGGCACTACTTGTTCCTGCTTCCTGCATAGTTCCGTACAGAATCATGGATTGATGAAAGTGAACCATTGCAATGCGCTGGTGCAGTTCTTTCCACCTTTAGCTTGCTGCTTCATCCATCAATCAACATCAGAAAATATGTAACAATTTCCATCGTCTGGGGACAGCCCTTTATGTTACAGGTAGTAGCCCAAAATGCTACAGTATTTTTTTGCATAATTATCTTCTGTATTCATTTTAGATAGCTTCCATGTCTATAAGGTTTGAGCATGTTCAGTCAGAGGGAGTGCAGAGTTCTGAAATGGGAGCAAGAGTAATAGCTTGACTACATAATATAAGTTGAGGATACCTATATGATCTTGCTGTATATTTTTCTCAAGAGAGTTCAATTTGGCTTGTGGTTCCCAACTAAACTGCTCCTTCACTTGCCACAATTTTTCTTTTTCCACAAGTATATCATATTCCGTTTAAAGCATCAAATCCTATAACTACATTCAGTGTGATTCACTTAGGGTAGCATGTATCCCTCAATAGCTGTTCATGTATTCCAAAGAATTGGGGACTTGAGAGATGTGGTCCTGCGAGCTTAACACTGCTATAGTACGCTGAACACTGCTCAGAGTTGTTCTAATTAAGTTTGAGCTGAGCTTAGCACTGCTACATTTTGGCCTTTTTCAACTAGTCAAGCTTGAGCTGGCTCAACTACCACGCTTGTGTCTATTTCTTCACTTGTTATTGTTGAACCATCAACCAATGAATCACAGCAAATAGAAAAGTTATCTTAGTGCATCTAAATATCCTAGTCAATAAGATGACAGAATTAGTACACCAACCATCCAGCCTCCTCCTGCAAACCCTATTTCCCTCTTCCAATATATGAAAAGAATGATCCAATTATTGAAATAGATATTGGGTCTCATCTTATGACAATTTTGTGAACTCCTGAGCATTTGGTGCTTTCAGATGTGTCCACTTCAAAGAAAAGGATGACTCTTTATTTTGATAAATCCTTTGTTTGGGCAGAAGAATATTATATAACACTTACTCAAAATCTCACTTGTGAAATTCCATTTGTGGGCGATTCTTCTGCAATGGAATCTGAAGAATTGATGATATATATATATATATATATATATATATATATATATATATATATATATATATATATATATCTGATCTTTGCATAAAGGAGCGAAAGGAGAGGGATTCAAACCCTCGATAGTTCTTTGTTCGTAACTATACTTTTCTCTTCATTTTAAGGCTGTCCAGAGGCCAGTGCTTGGTTTGATATAACTGAACATTATCATACTCAACATCGATAATTGGTCATAAAAGCTATTTGAACTAAACAGATTGGCAAGATTCAAAATTATGAAAATGATTTTGCTACCCATGGTCAATTCTATTGACTGTATGATGCAGCAATGTGTTCCTAAGCCAGTGCTTGTTCATACTGATAGCAGAAAAGGCCACAGTTTCTTGAAATTTTGAGGATTGATTGATTAATTCAGTAATGCAAACATTGAATGGCATCCCAGGTGGACACCTGACATGGAACTGCAGTTTTCTGAAATTGTTTCACGCAGCAGGGTGCCTCTAGTAATTTTAAACCCACAGATCCCAGAAGTACGAGATTTTCAAAAACTGCAAAAAAGGCTACATTTACACAATGAGATCTCGCAAATTTGAAATCGGCACAGAGTGCAACTAAATTATACATGAAATTGCTCAAAGCAACACATACAAGAAGGAAAAGCCATACAAGACAGCAAATCGTGAGAGAGAGAGAGAGAGAGAGAGAGAGAGAGAGAGAGAGAGAGGAGGATTAGGATTGTGGGGAGTCTGGACAAATAAAAGGAGAGGGAAAGGAAAGAACAATTTATACTATGACTTTTGATGTGTACTGTAGGATTAGTTCTCATCATTAAATTAGAGGTTCCAACTGAATCTTGCCACTTCGGTACACTGATGTCCCCCTTCGTGGAAAACTTGCTTCAGGAGCTCACTCTCATGATCAGGTCTTCCCAAGAATGGCCTTTTTGAGTTTCCTTTGTGTATTGTGTGCAAATTTTGGTGTTAACTCTTTGCCCTCATACAACTCATGTCAAAAGTGCTTGAGGAGTTTAGTTGTAATTCACATATTTTAAACTGAAGTTCTTGGCACTTTTCCCTAAAATGACCTTATGAAGATTGTGTTTCATTAAAGTGTTCAACAACTACCTTATGAAAAGAATTTGAAATCTTCATATTACTTTGTTACTATCTTTGCTCCCACATCCTGCTCTTGTAAGTGTTCCTTGTTCTTGTTTTCCACAATGGATTCTTTTTTCCGATAGAGTAATGCATTCTATGGTTTCTTGGGTAAGACGTCCCACCCAGCATATGTCGGAGAAGTGTTGATGTACAGGAAGCATACCTTGAACTAACACAATCTCCCACTTGGATCACCCATTTATGGGAATCAAGTGACGAGTTTGTGAGCATTGTAGAGGGTGATAACCTCTATCTAGTGGGGATAGGGGTGGGGGCATTTATAGAGCTTAAGTGATTCTATGGTCTCATGTTAATCCTTAGACAAATATCCAACTTACTTCTCAGGATTCAGGAAAAGATTGTGACTAATGTGAGATCAATGACGAGAATTGGTCCCAAGTAGAACTCAACAACAATCAAAGAAAAGAAAAGAAACGGTAATAAAGAAAAAAAGTAAAAAGGAGCACATGCCTTCTTTAAGAGTCGATCTTACAAAGAAGGGAAAGAATCTACAAGGCTTGAAAGCAAGGTGGACACAAAGGGAAGAAAAAAGTAAACTGAATAAATGAAAACGTGATTGATTGGTTTCATGATGCTTCATGCCTTTTCATATATGGCTTTTATAGGCATGTGGAGGTAGTTTTAGAGAAGCTTTCCAAATTCCGGTGTTTCATTTTGTGAATGTTTTATATTATTTGAATTTCCTTTCAATAACCTTGTTGGTTTTGGTTATTATTCTTTAATCATTCACTTCCAGAACACGATCTAGTAACCTTCCAGGTTTTGGTTACTAAGGAAATCTATCTTATAGACATGATCTCCATGTTCCCCTTCTTCAAAAACTTGCTTCAAACACTTGCCATCATGATCATGCATTACTAGGAATAGCCTTTTGGGTTTCCTTTGAGAACATGTGTGATTTCTTAATCGTAAAATTTATTGTTGGTGATGTTTTAGCATTATTTGTCTATGCTATTTTAGTTGAAGCCCATGAGAAGTACAATGGCAGAGGAAAACAAGTAAGCTCTACTGACATAGGCAAATACAATGAAAATGAAGACATATTTTGTGTGTTTTTGTTGAATTTGTTCATTACTACATTCCTTGCTCATCCAATGGTGACATATTAAGCAGTTAACGTTATGAACTTAAAACTTGTAAATAAAGTGCATCAACCTTGATTCACATCTACAATCAAGTTGGCAGCATTGCACGTGGTCAAAAGTGACCTAGTTTGTGCCACTATTATTCCATTTCAAAAAGTAAATTTTCTTTATAACAAACCTTCTTTATAATAGATATATCTTTTTGCCATACCATATAATTACAAAAACCTGTGAGGACAAAGATATTGAACATAACCTTTCACAAACCTTAGTGAATGTAATATGATAAGAGAAGAGAGGGAAAGCAATTAATGATTAGAAATATTTATAGATAAATCAATCTAAACTCGAAGATATTTGCTTCGCTTAGAAAAGGAGAGAGAGAGTCACGTTGCATTATTTCGACACTATCCAATCTTCCAACAACGTAACATACTCATGTTGTAAATGTAATAACCGTGATATATGACTGGACAGCATAGGGTTTTTCTGGATGTGTATCTTATTGGATCGTACAATATGGTAGAACTTTACTTGTCCTTATCTAATAAACGAAACTAAATTTTAAACTAATAGGACTTGTTAATTGTAAAAGATCAACAAAGTGAAGGCATATTTAATTCCGTAGATGTTGTAGCATGGGATATGACACAATTCACACCAATAAATTTGTGAAAACGATACATGCATGTGGATTGCACCAATCTAAGTACATATAGTGCATGATATTGTAGAATATCATATATACCTTATGATAAAATACAATATGTAAGTCATTGATTCAAACCTGCGAGGCATGCAACAAGAAATGTAATTGATTTGGATGGGGTGGATGGTTTGGACCCTTTCTGATGATTCAAACTGGGCCTAGACCACCTCATATTAGAAGTAGAGGTACATGGTTTAGTTAATGTTTCACCTTCCGAAGTGCCAAGTTAGAACTGGAACCATCTGTTCCAAGTCATATTTTGGTTCTAGTTTCAAAATCCTACCATTACTACATTTTTTTGAAATGGAATTGGAACCACCCAAAATTGACATCATTGATTTGGATGGGGTGCCGGTTCGGCTTAGCTTCAAAGATATGGTGCAATCATCTAGCTTCAAAGATATGGTGCAATCATCTAGGTCTAACTCAAATTGCCCTTAGAGTTGTCAATGGGTCAGGATTGACTCAAATCCAAGCCATAATGATCATCAAGGTAACACCTGAAGCATAGATCCATAAGTTACTTGGGTAAAGCCACTTATTATTGATGAAAGCATGGAGCTAGGACGTGTTATGTGAGAATTTACAGTACCTACCTAGATCAAGCCAAAGTTCCTCATAAGAACTGAAAATTTCAAGCCTTTACAATTTTGGATGCTCTACCCCTTGTTTTCTTGAAGATTTGGTCTTTCCTCATGATAACAAGTTTAAATATGGTATTAGCATACTAAAGTATTATCCAAAAATCTAGGCTTGCCTAAATGCGCACATATATCTATACCCATGGTTGTCAGGTGTTAGAATGAGTTGTAGATGTAAAATAATGTAACTTATCAAGGATATAGCTCAACTACTTTGTGTAGGTCAAGTACTAAATAAATCCTAGATATCTAATGGGTCAAAATCTTCTATGATCATTCTAATGTACATACAAATTAGATTATGATTGTATATTAGATATATTGGAGTATCAAATATCTAAAAACTCGTAACCTCATATGTAGTTTCCCGAACCAAATCTTATTAATAAAACCATGCATTCATCCAAACAGTGGTACCCCATCGCATATGGGGTTTTGAATCTTAGATTTTTCCTCATTTCCTTTACATGACATCAATTTTCCGTTCAATTTTCTTCCAAGTTTTCAAGGAACACTACTTTTTCTCCCATGGTCTATCAATTAGATGTTCAATTTGAGACCAAGGTGCTAAACAATGTATTCTGCAAATTATTGTTATCATCCGATTGAATTAATGGTTTTAAAAATGAATGCTCAATGCTTGTTGGAAATTTAGATATCTCCAATAGTTGGATATATACAATAGGTTAATTATTAGCAAATGCTACATGTATCAATTTTAAATGTTCTTGGCTTATAAGCTAACATAATGCCTAAAAAGATAAAAGATCTCAAACTTTTAACCTCAACTATTATTAACACACATAGAGAGAGGGTAATGAAAGTTTGTCTTAGATCTTTGACCTCAATGGAGAGTTCTCCTCCATGAGGACACCTAGGGGATCCAAACAAGGATACAACCATAGGAGAATGTAGTGAAGCAAATAACCCATCACTAAGGACATGGTCCAAGTTTGTGGGGAGCGATACACTGACACTAGTGATAGATTTAATGGAGATTGAAGTGATGATAATACAAAACCAAAAAGGTTCAAAAATATCAAATGGACTCTATTAGCAGGATTCACTTGAGACACAGTTCAAGCGGATGGAATTCCACTCTTTTTCAAAGAGAATGTGGAGTCAATTTAGAGAGATAAAATTTGTTGTTGGGAAGAATAGTTTGTTCTTTATTAAGCTCTCTTCCAATAAGGATATAAAATTGATGATGCAAAGAGGGGCATGAAAACTAGTAGGTCGCACAATGCCTGTTAATCAGTTGGTGTGGATATGGACTGGAAATTGAAGGTCACAACTATTGTACTAGTGTGGAAACACATTTTGAATCTTAACCCCATTCTATGGCATGATGAGGTTTTCATTTGATTGCATTAATTATTGAGGATACCTTCCTAGAAGCGGATGACATGACTAACAAAGGGGAGAGTTAGGTTATGCATGTACTACATAGAATTTTCCAGAAACAAAGATATATATTCTATGGTATCACATAACATTGAAAAGGAACTCGACTTTGAGCTACACAATGAATATGAATTGAGTGTCATTTTGCGATATATGTGTCAATGTCTCACTATGGTAGGGCATGTATGAAAAGGGAAAATCAACGAGCCCTATAGAGGCAAGCAACAATTGGTAGAAGCCACAAACTCGCAAGGTTTGCAAGAAGCGAGATATGGTATTGGTGACTACAAGTAACCAATTTGAAGCCTTGCAAGAGAGAAGCTCGTCTAAAGTGGAGCTACTAAGATCATCACTCAACAAGCAAACATTAACCTAACGAGCGACTCAATCTCAGAGGAGGATGCATAGATCATAGCCAAAGGAGGAGGAAAAATTGGCTAAGGATCTCATGATTTTGGAGGAGAGTTAGAATGTGACCCCCCATTTCTCCTTGGTTGCCATCCCAACAATAAAATAGGGTATCTCTAATTAGATGGTGAAAGAAATGAAAGAAATCTCAAAGGTGGATGAGCCATTATCTCTGATCATTATGGCTACACTAGTAAAAGAGGAGACCAGTAGTATAAAAAAACTAGGCTCCTCGTAGGAGAAGAAGAACATCCTTATAATTACTAAAGGGCCATGGATAAGTATTCAACTAGACAACAATGTGTTGTTGGGTATGAAGAGAGGAAGACCTAAGCAAGTGACCCATAGTGATGGGCTTAAAGTTAGAGATATTATTGAGTGCATAAACAAGAAAGCTAACCACACCATGCAAGCGAGGAGACAAAGGTATCTTTTGGCTCCTCCAATTCCAATATCCTCAAATGAAGATCTTCTCTATGAATATGCATGCCTTAGGTAGAAGTTAAGGAAGAAAAAATAGTGTTTCATTTCTAAAGGAAGGGAAGATTGGAGTGTTTTTTTTTGTTGAAATGTAAAGTTACAATTGAGGCAACAACTAGTAAGATGCAAGTGTTTCAGAATTACAAAATGTGGGAAACCTTGTTGAGGGTAGGGTAGTTCATATCATGAAATTGCATAGCAGTATATCATGATATCTATCTCAAATATGAGAGGACTGTTCTAGGTTACAAGGGTATATGGGTTCAATTACTATGTTCATCGTCAACCTCCATGGTGTTCCTTGTGTAACTTTCAAATATTGTAATATAGTGCATTGCTTTGCAGTGAGAATAGAGGGTGCAAGCAATTACATAGTTGTTGTAAAAGTTGTGATGCAATTGTAGGTACTCATTCGATCCCATTGGCAAGGTAGATTTGATGCAGGACATGTTAGAGTTTAAGGGATGCATTGAAGATTGTGGTTTCATAAAGGTAGAGACCAAAGGAGTGAGATACACATGGACAAATTAGCAAGTAAGATGCTTTATCACCAACAAACTTGACAAAACTCTTGTGAGTGAGGCCTAGTTTCATGTATTCCCAAATTGTGCTGGGTAAGTAACTTCACATACATATCGAGAGCACAAGGAGGTACATGCCACTTTGTTTTCTCATAATGTAAACTATCTTCACAAAGGATTACTAAAGTGGTTTGATAGAGTCAACGACAATTGTATGTTGAAAACTCAAGGAGACTCATACAATAGAACAAAATTTGGTTTGAAATATCTTAGTCCAAAGGTGAGAGAATGAGAGTATGTCATGAATCATCTTCTGAGATCTCTAGTATCCCATGGAGAGGAGATTGATGTCGGCCATACCCCTACCTTGGAGGAGTATGTGTGCCAACTGACACGCACTAGGGTTGTGTAGTGTATAAGCACCTATTTGCACACTTGTATGGCATTGAGCTGAAGTTGAGTCAAATCCGGTTTACAACATGCACTACCATCTAGAATCGGGTGTTTTGTGAAGGTTGATTGATTGGAGGTGTCAATTGAGCCGGCAACTACATCTGATCAGTTGTGATTTTTGTTGCATGGTGGAAGGTGGATTACAGAGTGTGAGAGAGAGTTGGATAGTATTCAATCAACTATTGATGCAGGAGACATGAACCTTTTAGAGAAGGAACACAAATACAAACCCAGGTTGTGGAACTCCATTGCTTAGTCGAAAATGTGAGCAACTTCCTAGTCGGAAATGATGGTTCTAACTCCATAACAAACATAGACATTTTGGAGGAGGCATCAAGATTTTATAAGACCCTTTTCACTCAAGAAGACATTGACATGAGGGAGCTCATCACATGGTTGTGCAATCAAGAGCGGTGCAAGGGTGGGCACATTGGCTCATGATAATAGGCCTATAAGCTAGAGGGTAGTTAGGAAGCCGTAGACTACCCGGGTATGGATGGCTTCCATGGATGTTTTTATCATACATACTCGACCATTAGAATGTGAAGAAGGTTTTTAACAATGTAACGTTGAGCGAAGTGAATACCACTATCATCATTCTCATCCCAAAGCTTACAAGGGACACCATATCATATGATTTTTTAGTTTATGTATTTTTTGTATAAATTGTCTCCAAAATCATTGTCAACAGAATGTGATATGTTTTGGGCACCTTGATGAAAGTACATTTATCGTTCATGAGCTAGTGGAAAGTATGAAGGCCAAAAGAAGATGTTAAAATAGATTTTTTGGAAGAATACAATAGTGTTGATTGTCATTTTATCCAAAACTCCTTTATGTACTTTCGTTTCGACCCTAAGTGGATCAAGATCTATCATAGAAATAAATCTCTCCAAAACAGTTATAAGGAAAACCCAAAATGGAAATACACATAAGGAAAAAGATATGAAAGAAAAATCCTAAATAAGAAAAAATATACATAGAACAAGCTATGTTTTTGGCCTTCTTCCCTTACGGAAAAATGTTCTGGAAGGAAACCTCATAAATCAACAACAATCGGATATGTCTATCTTTTGTGAGCCTACACTTGAACAGAGATGACACCTCTCAGATCTGTCAACTCTTCACTGGTATCAGAGCTTCACGATCGATTCCTCAACAAGTATCTAGTATTCTTTCTGCATCATCTATGTCTAGTATATGTTTATGTTACAAAGAATCTATTTTCAGCTTATTCTAAGACGTTGAGAGAGATGATTAACACTCGTTGGATCAAAGGTCTTCCATCTCTAGTTTAGCGATGGTGTTATATGAAGAGAAGAGGTCGAAGGCCCCTTCATCCTCGTCCACTCTCGATTGGCCATCTTATAAAGCTAATAGCATTAAGAGAGAAGGACGAGAGAGATCTGCAGGCGATCAGGTGAAGTGAAGGAGGCATAACCAATCTCCATGATCTTCACTCTCCATTCTCTCCCCCTTCTCTTCGTCTCTACATCTATCTTTCTTTGGTATCCTCTCTTGACATAAACCGAGAAAGAATCATAATGTTTGGTTTTTTAAGAAATACCGATCACCCCCAACCGCAATTTACAAGAAACCACCTCAGGCTTCTCGCAACTTGTGGGTTGAAAATCACCCTACAGACTGGTTTTCGTCGAAACCAGCTACGATTTTCGAAAACCAACCACTATTTTCTGAAACAACTATAAGGTTTGTGAAACAACCTTGGGCATCGAGTTGTAATTACTTTTTTGCCTCTATTGTTTGTGAGGATTTACAAAACATGTATTGTGTCCAAATTGCTATTCTGTCTAAATATTTGTTTGTAAATTTATGGGTAAACCCTTGGGGCTATTTTTACTATTTTGTCCTGAGTACCGTGAGTGATTAAGTTTACTGTTGTTTTCTGGAAATTACAGAAATGGGAACTTTACCGTTCTATCCCCAAGTATATGTGAAATCTAGAAAATAGTTAGTAGGATAAAATTACCATTCTATCCTTATATTTTGCGGCTTATTACAATAACTCGATAGATAGGGAAATGTTGTTTTAATCTTATTATATTTTGTGGCTTGTAGAATTTCAAAATTTTGTTTTAAGCATGTCATTTAAAATTATTTCATGTTTAGTACATGAAATGTTTACAATATTATAGTTAGATGCTTGTAAGTATTATTTAACTTTATGCTTAAACTTAATCACATGTTGCTTGTTTATGGTTTCTTGCCTAAAATTTGTAGACCCTCTATTTGTCCCTTTTGCCAACTTAACGGCCTCAACTTCCAAACTTGGAAGAGAAGAATTACTTTGGCCTTAATTTTAGAGAGTGTGGACTATGTCCTAAGAAAAATGATAAACCATCTTATAAAACAAGCAACTAATGAGAAAAGAGAAAAATATCTAACCTTCCTCAAGAATGACACTTTAGCCAAAATTATCATATTAACATATATGAAGGATGACCTACTTAGGGTCTTTGGAGAGTGCAAAATAGCAAATGAACTATTTGACTCTATAACAATTAAATATGATACAACTGTAAAGTTACATGTACAAAATACTCCTTCAAAAATATAACTCACATAAAATGAAAGAAGGAGATAATGTGGTTGAACATATCAACTAGATGTTGATTATGGCTAGAGATTTGGCAATAGCTAACTCTGTAATTCTTGATCCTATGTAGATTTCAACAATCCTAAATAGTCTTCCTCCCTCATGGAACATGGTAACCACAACTCAGGTTGAGACCTGACTTTTTTCTTTTAGAACTCCCTTTGAAACTTGTTATTGAGCAAGAGTACATGAACAAAAATAAAAGGGTTAAGCTGCTCTTAGCTCAGGATGGCTTACGGTCTAGCTCCAAAACTAATCATGATAAAGAGAAACCAAATAAAAAATTTGACAAATTTGATAAAAAGAGTGGTCAAAAGTTTAAGAAACCGTAGGGATACGCTTCTTGGATCAAGTGCTTCAATTATAGCAAGGTGAGACACTTCAAAATGAACTACCATAACTTAAAGAGAAATGAGAGCAACTTTTAGCAATACTTCTCAAAGGAGAAGCATGAGACTATGTGTGATTTCTAAATGTTTGTACATGGACCACCTTGTGACTAACTGATGGATAGATTTTAGAGCTACCCAACACATTTCAAAAAGCAAGGCAGAAACTATGGACCTTAAGGAATACATGCCTAGAGAACATCAGGTATATACGAGAAATAATTCTTTTGTTGATATTATCGGAGTTGGATCCTTTAGGATCATCATAGGAGGCATTGCTATTATATTTACTGATGTATTAATTATGCCATCTATTATGCACAATTTAGTGTCTAGGCCTATTCTAGTAAAGAAAGGGTTTGATACCAGATTTGTCTCTAGAAAAGCCACTGTGGGAAAACATAGTAGGATAATTTTTTTGGTATTTTTTATTCTAAACATGGATAGTTTAAATTTAATGTTAATGAAAATGAAACATTGTCTTCCTCTACTTATATCGAATATGCCCTATGTATTGATGTGAATGTATGACATAAGCGACTCATGCATAAATAAGTTTAAGAAACTAGCCAACTTTTACTTATTGCCTGAATTTTAAGAAAACACTTAATAAGTGTGAACATGTATATATGAAAAAATTACTAGAAAATCATTTTCTAAATAAGTAACTAGAGTAACAACCCTATTAGAAATGATTCACACGGATACATGTGAACCCTTTAGGGTAATATCTGATCGTAGGAATGATTATTTTATAACCTTTATCGATAATTATTCAATATATACATATTTATATCTCTTATCACATAAATTTGAGGCACTTTAAATATTTAAAGAATATAAGAAAGAAGCTGAAAATCAATTAGTGTTAAGATTTAACATAGGTGGTGAATATACCTCTATAGAATTTCTTGAATATTATAGAGACTTTGGTATCTCTAAACACAATATTATACCCAAGGCACCTCAACAAAATGGTATACAGCAAAATATAACAAGACCTTATTAAATATTAATAGGTTCATGTTAATAGATGTTTCACTTCCTAGGATATTTTAGAGAGAAGCAATGTCTAAAATCATATATATTAAATCGAGTATCTTATAAGGTTGTATTTTATATATCATATGAGATGTGATTTAGAAGAAAACGAGACCTTGGTCATTTGAGAAGGTGGGAATCTATCGTCCATGTAAAGATCCTTGATCAATATAGGAATAAGTTAGATAATAGGTCCTTGAAATGTGGTTTTATTAGATACCCTAAACGTTCCAAGGGTTATAGATTTTATCACAATGACTATGGTTTAATAGAGAGTAGGGATGTTGAATTCTTAGAGGATACTAAGAATGTTATCTTTGAAAATGATAATGAATGTGTTGATGATCTAGTGAATCTGGATCCGTCATCATTTGAACTCACAAATTTTAATCCAAATATTCTTTGTGGATAAATTGAAACTTTAAGTAGACATAAAAGACCTAGACCCACAACATCCTACTTAAAGGATTATCACACTTACCTTAAAGAGGAAGTGTGTAATTTATTAGATTTAGCTGAGTTGACTGATAACATAACATATCAACAAGCTATTAACTCATCTAAATCAACAGACTAGGAAAACACCATGGATGAAGAAATTGAATCTATTAAAAAAAGCCAAGCTTGAAAATTAGCAAATTTGTCAAAAGAAAGAAAAACCATAGGTTGTAAAGGGATTTTTGCTAGAGGGGATAGATTATATTCCCTTGTTATAAAATTTGCATCCATTAAGATTATTCTACCTATTTCTACATATTATAATTTCGATTTAAATTAGCTTGATGTAAAAACCATTTTTCTAATTGGTTATTTAGATTAAATCATTTATATGCAACAACTAGAAGGATATGTTGTTAAAGACTAGGAAGATAAAGTATATAAGTTGAAAAAATCCCTATATGGCCTCAAACAATCGCTTCATCAATGGTATTTGACTTTTCAAAATGTCATTTTTGATCTTAGGTTTATGGTTAATGAACTTGATCATTATGTATATATCTTGAACAGTGGGAGTCACTTTGTCATTCTATCATTATATGGAGATAACATATCATTGATTGGGAAGATAATGAGATGATTGTCAAAATCAAGTCATGGTTAAACTCAAAGTTTGAAATGAAGGATATGAGAAAGACATCTTATATTTTAGGTATAGATTTCTCGTGATAGATAATCTAAACTTTTATGTTTGAGTTAAGAGAGAGATATTAATTATATCCTCAAGAAATTTAGAATGTGTGATTGCAAATATGCAATTTTACCTATTGCTAAAGCGGTCAAATTGACTAAGGCTAATTGTCTCTATTGTAAACACCCCGAAATCCCATGAATTTCTTAAACAAACCTGGTTTTGTACAAGCCGCCCCAAAGGGCCATTTTGAGTCTGGAAACCCAGGAGCCTTCTAGACAACCCTGTATATATGTTTTAAACTTTGTATTTCAAAAATATATAATATGGCTTTTAAAAACCCTTTTAAAAACATGTTTTGAAACCCCAAAGCAGCTTGGCCTAATCAAGACAGGACCAGCGAAGTCAAAGAGAGCTCGGAACCGGAGCACATGTCGAGCCCGGCACAGCAACTCTTGTTTCAAATTCACACCCCCAGGATCTCGAACGTCCAAGACCCTGTTATTATCAAAATGTCATTTGAAGTCATCTCCAGAAGGTAGAAACGGAGGCGAACGATCATGTTGGCGAAGACCCAACGCACACGGAGCACTGATGCTGTCAGGCCCCGCACAAACCGTTCGTTTCGAACCCAGCTCGAAGGAGTCAGAGTTCAGTTTGGATCGGGTCTGGACCATATATATCCAGATCCCAATCCAAACCCATGTATGGACTTGGATTTGGATTTGGATTTGGATTTGGATTCAAAAATCCAATCCAATATCCATATCCATGGCCCACATCACCTTCTCATAAATGGAGGTGGGGCCCACTTGAATTTCACGTGGGATCATGGGCATGAGAGAGAGTGGGGGTGGATAAGATCAAGTGTGTTGTAATTAAGCTTGACTTGTGTGTCAAGTTTGGGGTTAATCATGTGGGTTAGCCTAATTGAGTGGGTTTAAGCTTGTAATTAGCCAAAACCTAACCTAGGGCTGCACCAACATGATGTGGTTAAGGTCTATGGGCCATGCAAAGGGAGCTCCTTCACCTAAACCTAACCCAAAACACCTAATCCTAGCCTTCCACCCTAATCCACCCCTAATCTGAGCCTAATCACCTAGCTCACTCCCCTAATCCCGGCCTAATCCCAACCTAATCACCTAACCCACTTCCCTAATCCTTCCCTAAACCTAGGTTCATTTCCCTAAACCTAGCCTAATCCTAGCCTAATCACCTAACCTAGCTCACTAAACCTCACCCTAGAACCCAACCACCTAACTAAACCCTAAACCCCTAAACCACCCCTAGCCCACAATCTACCCAAACCACTAATATTTAAAATATCTGGCCCTACCCTTTCCAGCCCACCTTATCTTCATACCACCCTACCTAAACCACCTAACCACTACCCCAAACCCAGCCCTAACCGACCTACCCATCCCTATATAAACCCCCCCCATTGGGGGCGGGTTTTTCGGATCTAGAAGCCATCTCCAAGCCAGCCTGGTCCTCTACTTCCTCCATTTCCCCAAACTCCACCTGCTCCACATCCCACCACCACCAGCACCACCACCGCCACCATCATCCCAGCCGAAGCCACCTCCATCATCATCTTCTTCACCCGATCGAACCAGCCGAGCCCCCACATCCGGCTGCTCCTCAACCACCCACCGCCTCTTCATCCGGTTAGTACCCCACACTCTACCTAGCTCCTTCTCCACTCCCTCTCCACTCCCAGCCACCCACCATACCACCACCTTACCCTAATATCAGCCACTTGCCGCCACCACTCCCACTCGGCCAAGCCCTAGTCACCCTAGCTACTCGCCACTACCTAACTACACTAGCTATACCCGACCACCCTATTCGACTTCCTAAGACCTGCCCCTAGCACTCCCTTACACCCACTACCCCCACTATCACCTAGCCCCATCACCTAGCTAGCTTCCTTCCCATACTCCACCCATAGCTATCCTAGTAGCCCGCCACCACCACATTCCCCTAGTTTGCCATTCCAACCGACTATCCCTTCCATTCGGCCAGCCATCTCTTTTCCCCTAGGTGTCCCATTCGGTCTTCCCTTAAACTTCCCTTAGTGCCATACTCCCCTAACACTACACTCCCCCTAGTGACCTTACCTAGCCCCTTTAATCCCCCACATCAAGGCGACACCCTTGCTTGCAGCCGGCCACCTTCAAGGCGCCTATCCCGCGCCCCATTTGCAGCCCGGCCAGCACCCCTTTGTCGCTCAACCTCGCGGAGCTCCCTTTTGCAGCCCAAGGCGAAGGCCAAGCCCACGCTCAAGCAAGGCCTCTACGGACCAGCTACTAGTAAGTGCCTAACTCGGTCTTTAGTTGTATACTTGCTTGAGATTCAATTCGATTCGGGGTTGTAATAACGGAGCATAGTCTCCCCCCGCTTGTAATAACGTGGCTTGGCACACCCACACATGTGCACTCTCTTAGTTGTGCACGATTTTGAACACACACGGGCCTAATCAGCCCCTAATACATAAGTATATACATATACTTTCATTTTGAAGGGTTTTGCTTAAGTTGGGTGCGTTGTCTTTCAATTCAAGCACTCACACACATTGAGCTTTCGCTCTTATTTGAAAGACCCAAGTAAGGGCCGACCTATACTATTTGGGTTTCATTTCATGTCGTGTGGGTAAGTCTTTCAATTCAAGCACTCTCACACACATTGAGCTTTCGCTCTTATTTGAAAGACCCAAGTAAGGGCCGACCTATACTATTTGGGTTTCATTTCATGTCGTGTGGGTAAGTCTTTCAATTCAAGCACTCTCACACACATTGAGCCTTCGCTCTTACTCCCAAGACCTTAGTAAAGGCCTTATTGCAGTTATATTTGGGTTTCATTTATGTCGTGTGCGTAGTACTTCAATTCAAGCACTCACACACATTGAGCTTTCGCTCTTACTCCCAAGACCTTAGTCAAGGCCATACTGCAATTTATATTTGGGTTTAATTTCATGTCGTGTGTGTAAGTTTTTCAATTCAAGCACGCACCCACATTGAGCCTTCGCTCTTATTTGCAAGACCCGAGTAAGGGCTCATATACATACTCTATATACATATCTCCCTTTGGCACTTACTTTACAAGTCATTTCCCTTCGGTTATTTCCCTTCAGTATTGTCTTTACATTCGGGTTTTCCCTTTGGAGTAGCGTGAGTTTGCATTGCATCTACGCCATACCACGAGGTAGGACGCATATTGCATCAAAGCAAGCCCCGCTCGAATTCGCCCATGTAGTGGAGTGTTCATAACACACAAACTAGGTGGCCTGAAAAGGGATAAAAGAAAAGACTTAGGCACGTGCAAATCCACGTGATCTAAAACATGCAATCTCATCTAAAAGACCCGAATTAGACACCTCGAACCGCTTCGTAGACTTTCTCTCCCAAAAACTCGATTTTTGCAAAGCGTACAGACTGACCCTTGCGCATCGGTGCAAGAAGGTCTGCGACGACAAGAGCTCACTTGCTCACAGTCGCCACGTTTAGAAGTCAGTGTTAAATATATCTTCGCTAGCTTAGGTAAGCTAGCTGGCACACCCTGTTTGCATAAATAAGGCCTTAAACGCACAAGAGGATCCGCTTCGAGCCCTGAAAAGGTGAGAGGCGGGGATTTTTTGCGCATCTACAGAGATTGGCACGCCCAGTGGGACGTGAGCCTTTCAAAAATCGAGTTTTTAAGTAGAAGTCTTGCGAAAATTTTGTAAAAGGTGTCATTTTAAACTTGTTTTCTTTGCTTGTACTTAGGACATTTTGAAAAAGCTTGAAAAGCATGTCAAAATCCAATCCAAGTGAAGTGTCGAGCCAAGGCTCATGCGCATCAAGTTCTCACTCTAGGAGGATTTTCAAAAACAAAATAAAACTAGATGAAATCGAGGACTTGAGAAGGGAGTTTGAGGCCAAAATCGATGCTCTCAGCCAAGAGGCTGAAGTAGGCGATTCATGTTCATCAAACGGTGAACAAAGGCCTAAAAAGAAATCTGAAAAACCTCGCAAGCACAAAGAGGCCTCCGTAATGGAAGGCAACCAATACCACGAGTCCTTCACACAAAAGGACGGTAAAGCCCTACAACAGTTGCTGAAAGGGCAGAATAAAGAGAAAAGAAACTACGCCCTGTCTGATTTCCTTCCTATGGATTAGGAAACAGACAGTGACGATGAAATACCGAACTTCCATCGGTATGATGGCATGGGAGACCCTAGGTCTCACTTGCAGCTTTTCTCGCGTCGAGCCCATAAGAAGAAAAAGGACTCGATGAAAAGGGTGTATTGGTTCCCTTTATCCCTTAAAGGCACAACTGCCAAATGGCTGGCTTCCTACGACTTAAGCCAGTTCGCTACTTTTGAAGAGTTAGTGAACTGCTTCATGCAAAGATTTGCACACAACGTAGAAGTCACGCCAACTCTGAATACCTTAAGGGATACAAAGCAAGGCATGAACGAAGACGTACATGCCTTCATTATAAGATGGAGGTCGCTTTTGGGCCAAGTGCGAGAGCCCATATCCAAAGGATGCACAATAATGCTCATCCTGGATAATTTTAAAAGCGAGTTAAAAACCCTTCTCTTGCTCCATGAGATTTCAACTTTCCATAAGTTGATCAAAAAGGCCTCCTCCCTTTTCGAAACCAACTTACGAAAAGGGACATACGATCACTTGTGGAAAGGAAGTGCTGTTCCAAAAACCCGCTTGGAAAAGCCCATCGCATACGGGCTACCCACGACGGACAAAGGGGCAAAGCCCCAGAAAATCGCCAATGTCTGGGTGGATCCAGGCGTGGCGGGCACTTCCAAAAATTTTGAAAAAGTAAAAAATAAGAGGGAGCGAAATTTTCAAAAATCGGTTGAAAAACGGGAGTATACTCCACTGGGGCAACCTGTGTCGGAGGTCCTAGACCTCCTACTTGCCCAGGGCATGATAGAACTCCTTGAAATCCCCGAAGGAGTCACTTCCAAAGGGGGGTATTTAAACCGATTTTGTAAGTATCATCGGCTCAAAGGCCATGATACCAAACGCTGCTTCTCCCTCTTAAATAAAATTGAGAACTTGATAGCAGAAGGCCGGCTCCAGGTCACTGCGAAACCTGAGCCACCTCAAGCTATCTTCAAGGAACCCTTTCCCAAACACGCCAGTGGCAGTGGGAAAGGAAAGGAGGTATGTACCCTCACAATTTCCAAGGAACTAGCGCAAAAACCAGAACCTGGTCGACCTACTTGTGCGCCCATTCTTGTACTATACAAGAAGCCCGCCCAAGTCGTCATTCGGGGACCACCAAAAGTGGAAACCTCGGTAAAACCAGTTTTAAAAATCCAAGGTTCTCCTCAGCTCATCCTTAGAGCCAAGTTTAGCGCGAACCCTAGGCTGGTCGTGGGGGAAGTCACTAGATTCGGGAGGTTCTATCAACCCCCGCACCTTCAAGGTGCTCAAAAGGTGGTCAGTGTGCCTAGCCCCTCAAAAGCATGTATCCCTAGTGTTCTGCCAAAAGCAGATAAGGACAAAGTCATCCTAAATCCTTATGACTTCGAAAACCACCTTTCAAAGATTCCTATTCACATGTCTATCCTAGAGCTTATAAAAACTTCGCCTAGGCATAGACTTGTATTAGAGAAAATTCTAGAAAGGGCCAAGGTTGATTCGAACATAAGTCCGGAATCCTTGTCTGCCCAAGTGGCTTTATGAGGAGCAAAATCGCCCATCACTTTCTCGGAAGATGATGTAGATAGACCCTACGAAACCCATAACCAGGCCCTGCATATCGAGGTGGTTCTAAACAACCACTCTCTGGACAGGTGCCTAGTTGATGGTGGAGGAGGGCTCAACATCCTTCCACTTTATGTGGCGTACAAAATCGGAGTCACCTTGACTTCAGTGAACCCAAGCCCCATCGTTATCACTGGATACGATGGGAATGCGTCTAGACCTTTAGGATCCATCGAACTCCCAATGGAAACGGGAGGGATCGAACACACGGGGGTGTTCCATGTCTTGGACATTCACCCCCATTATAACCAGTTGCTGGGAAGGCCCTGGATACACAGTTTGTGCGCTGTGCCATCCACCTTCTACAGGTGTGTCAAGATCCCTTTTAGGGATCAGGTCGTAGTGATCCTAGGTGAGAGTCACCCACAGCTTCAGGGGATCATAAACTCCCCTTGTTTATCAAGCTCCCAGGCCCATGAGGCTAACCTGGGGCAAATTATGGTTGAGCCACCTCGGCTCGTGTTAAACAACCCTAGGAAGGTTATATGTGTGAAGGGGCCGCCCAAAGCAGGCCCCCTCCCGACTCTAATCCTTCTAGGAAAACCCAAGCGTTCCCTATTTCCAAAGCCCCTGGACAAGAGGCCATATGAGCATAATATGGACGATAGCATGTTCCAGGACCACAACTTGTATCCAACTTTCTCGAAAAACAAAAAGTCGTGGAACATGTTGTTGAACATGGGCTACACGCCCTACAAGAGTCTAGGGGCATTGAACCAGGGTCTCCTAGAGCCCATCCTTCCTAGGGCCAATCCAAGCCGATATGGGATCGGCTATACTCCCCGAATACCGCCGGAGCCACCTCCTGTGACCACCTAGGTCAAGGGTGCCCCGGAGCCTACCTTAGAAGAGACCTACGATTTAGACCTCCTATTTCGAGTCTAACCCGTAGTGTTTTCCCTTTGTAGGTATGATGGAAGATCCCTTTTCTAAAAAAATACAAAAACATTTGAAAAACTTAAAATCAAAAAAATCGAAAAACAAGAAAAACCAAAAATAATGGAAAAACAAAAACTCGAAAAAAGAGTGCTTTGTATAGTTCCCAAAGTTCTTGTTTTACAAAAACCCAAAAAAATTGAAAATTTGGAAAATACCAAAAGATTTTGTACATAGCTGCTCCTGGTAGGACTTTGGCAAAAGAAAAGGATTTCGAAAGAAACGTCGTCTGCATAGCCAGACCAAAAATTTCGAAATCACTTAAAAATCCAAGTACAAAACCAGGTCATTTTGAAAACCACGCATCAAATTCCCTCGGGTCTATAGCCCACGAGAATGATCAAAGCCCAGAAGTGGATCCCCTTGAGGAAGATCCCACTTCTGAGCTCCCAGAATTTCATATAATTCTCGATTTTGAAAGACCTTCCCAATCAGTAGGAGGAGATTTCATAGAGGTGAACCTAGGGGATGATTCTAATCCCAAAACCATCAAAATAGGCGCATGCTTGCATGAAACTGAAAAGTTAGCATTCATTGCATTTCTACGAACCTATTTAGATGTGTTTGCATGGATGTATGAAGACATGCCGGGCATAGATCCTAGCATTGTCGAACATCGTCTTCTCTTAGATGCAGGTGTAAAACCCATAAAGCAGAAGCTTAGGAAAATACACCCGAATGTACACACGCAAGTCAAAGAGGGTTTAGAAGATCTGCTAAAAGCCGGATTTATAAAACCCATTGCGTATTCTGATTGGTTGTCAAATATCGTTGTGGTTCGAAAAACCAATGGGAAAATTCGAATATGCATCGATTTCAGAAACCTGAATAAAGCCACTCCAAAGGATAATTATCCTTTACCAAACATAGATTTGATAGTCGATAGTACTGCAAATCATGAAATGTTTTCGTTCATAGATGGCTATTCAGGCTATAATCAAATCATACTAAGCCCACGAGATCAGGGTAAGACCGCCTTCACAACCCCATAGGGCACGTACTGCTATACAGTCATGCCCTTTGGTTTGAAAAATGCCGGCGCAACATACCAACGAGCCATGACCACGATCTTCCATGATCAAATTCATGAGCTTGTAGAAGTGTATGTAGATGATCTCTTGGCAAAATCCAAAACCCGATGCACCCATATCGAATGTTTACAAAAGATTTTCGAAAGGCTTAGGCTTTACAAAGTAAAGCTAAACCCTCAAAAATGTGTGTTTGGGGTAGAATCAGGGAAGCTTCTAGGCTTTATGGTGAGCCAAAGGGGAATAGAAGTCGACCCCTCTAAGTGTCGAGCCATCATAGACATGGCTCCACCCTCCAATCTCACCCAAATCTGTAGCCTCCAGGGTCGCTTACAATCCGTTCGCCGATTCATATCGAATCTGGCAACTAGATGCGAACCCTTCAACAAACTGTTGAGGAAGGGCACAAAATTCTTATGGGATGACGAATGCTAGAAGTCCTTCGAGAGACTGAAGGCATACTTGGTTAATCCCCCCGTTTTGAACCCTCCAAAGCAAGGAAAACCGCTTTTATTATACATCTCCGTGCATGCAAATGGTTTAGGAGCCCTGTTGGCTCAATACGAGGATGACACCCATAAGGAGTATGCCATCTACTATATTTCGAAAACTCTCTTGGCTTATGAACGAAATTATCAAGCCATGGAGAAGACGTGCTTGGCCCTAGTCTGGGCCTGCCAGAAATTCAGGCACTATTTCCTAGATCATGAGATCTGGATAGTGTCCTAGCTTGATCCAATCAAGCACTTGTTCGAAAAACCCATTCTCACGGGTAGATTGGGCAAATGGCAACTCCTTCTAATGGAGTATGATCTGAAATACCATCACCAAATCTCCATTAAGGGGCAACCCCTAGCAGATTACGTGGCTGAATTCCCCTTAGAGGACGCATATCCCACTCTTGCCGAAATGCCTGATGAAGGCATATTGCAAAACCATTTTCAAAACCACATTTTGGCAAACTCTTTCGAAAACCAAGTGTGGAAGATGCACTTTGATGGGGCACGAAACCAACGAGGGGCTGGTGCCGGGGTCATCCTAATCTCCCTTGAAAAGGGCGAGATTCCCATAGCAGTCCGCTTAGATTTCGAATGTTCCAACAACGTAGCTAAATATGAAGCACTCATACAAGGCTTAAGGATGTCGAAAACTCTAGGGGCATCATGCATCGAGGTCTTTGGAGATTCGCTCCTTGTCATAAACCAGGTTTTAAAAAATTGGCAAGTACGTAATGATAAACTACTTCCATATCACGAGTTGGCCACTCGATTGGTCCAGTCCTTCCAATCGTGTAAACTCACACACATAGGAAGAGAGGACAATGGCATCGTCGATGCCCTCTCCTCCTTGGGTTCAGCCCTGAAGGTCGATCCCATTTCAGGGACCAGATCTTTAGAAATATGGTATGCGACTCACCCATCCACATACGACTTGGATATTTGCCAAAACAACCCAGAGTCTATTGAAAAACCCTGGTTTTATGACATAAAACAATTTTTAGAAAATGGGGGATTCACCGAGGATGCTACATCCAAAGATAAGGCATTCATTCGTAAGATTTCGACCCGATACACCATTCTGGGTGGGGTCTTATACAAAAAGAGTTTTACCAGCATTCTGCTTAGGTGTATCGACCTAGAGGAGGCTAGGATAGTGATGCATGAGTTCCACGATGGAGAATGTGGAGGTCATGTTAATGCCAACATGATGGCAAGGAAAATACTTAGAGGGGGCTATTTTTGGTCCACCCTGAAAAAGGATTGTCACGATCATGTTAGGAAGTGTCATCCATGTCAAGTACATGGGCACGCCATTCATATCCCTTCATCTACGTTGCATTCCGTGGTCAGCCCCTGGCCATTTACCATGTGGGCGTTTGACATTGTAGGCCCAATATTTCCAAAGGCCTCGAATGGGCATCGATTTATTTTAGCAGCCACGGAGTATTTCTCCAAGTGGGTGGAAGCCATTTCCCTAACCAATGTAATGGGGAAACATGTGGTGGCTTTCATCCGGAGGAATATCTTGGCTCGATTTGGGGTTCCACGAGACCTTGTGTCTGATAATGGCACCCCATTCAAGAACGAGTGGATGGTTAAGTTGTGCAACACGTATGGCATAACTCACCACTTCTCCTCACCCTACTACCCTCAAGGCAACGGCAAAGACGAAGCCACAAACAAGACTCTCATTAGTATTATTGAGAAAACCTTAGAAAGGGGTAGGACGTGGCACGAGAAGCTGGATGAAGCCTTATGGGCTTATAGGACTTCCATCCGGACTCCCACGAATGCCACACCATTCGAATTGGTCTATGGCACAAACGCCATTCTTCCCATTCATACTCAACTGCATTCATTTCATACATCCATAGCACTCGATCTCCCCCTAGAGACGCTTCAGCATGCTAGGATGGACGAACTAGATTTGCTAGATGAGAGGCGACTCCTTGCCATGGATCATGCTCGTGCATACCGGCAAAGGATAGCCCGACATTATAGCAAACACATGAGACCTCGCCACTTTGAAGTGGGAGATCTGGTCTTAAAAACCATCCACCATCGTGGCCCACACCCCCTAGGCAAGTGGCGCCCCAACTGGGATGGACCCTATGTTGTACGAGCAACCACTACGAACAATTCGTATTGGTTGATCGATGTAGAAGGTAGGAATTTAGCAGATCCTATCAATATTCAATACTTAAAGAAGTATCATGTGTAGGATCTGGATGAAATTCCATTTTTCGAAAATTTTTAGGGATAGCTGCCTTGAGACATGTGAATAAGGTGCAAAGGCAAACTCGTGTGACCCTGAGTGAGAGAATTCGCACTTGTGAAAGAGCAAAGTCTTCAAAATCGTGGTTACATTTCAAAATCCTTCTTCTTACAAAGAAAGGCCTAGTTGAATATAGCAAGATACTTGCAAGTAGTACGTGCTATTTCTAAATAGGCTGATCTGGAATGGATCGAGTGTAGGCTTGGGATAAGTCCTCCCCTCTTCTCTTCTCCTTCCAAAAGGAAAACAAAGGCCCAAAGCAAAAGGGAATTTCCCATTCAAAGTCTCTTTCCAAAAGAAAGAAACCAGAATTTAAAAGAAAAATCAATTCTCTTATAAAAAAGAGGGATTAAAGAAAAAAATACTCCCAAAGGGAGACCCTCGATGAAAAAAGGAAAAAGAGGCCAAAAAGCTCAAAAAGAGCAGTTTTCTGCCTTCTGTGCCTCAAACCACGGGACGCTTCAGAAGGGACCATGGTATTTCTTTCCCATCCCTGGCTTATCCCAAGCTAAAACATAGTTCATTTTGAGGAATCCTAAAGTAAAAATAGGATTTACTTACTTGAATTTCATCTTGTTTGAGAATTCGACGTTTCGAGTAAGCCGTAGGAATTTGAAATATAGCTTGTTTTCTTATAAAACCTCCGCTAGATAAGCGAGTGTTAAGACTCAAACAAGGGCAAACACGAAGAGCTCGAGATCCTTAGGATCGAGACTCAAGACAGTTGTCCCTTTTGTAAATAGCTTTTGTAAATAAGTTTTGAAAACCGAACATCGAACAGCATAGGATTTGCTCACTTGGAGCAGTAGGCCTTGTAAGTCTCTAGAGTTCGACCACATCTGGTCCCTAGGAGGTCGCCACTTTTGGCACCACACCCATGTCATTTGCATTCCACGCATGGTACTTGCATGAACATGATCCCATTTAGGACCAGATTCCATAGAAACCCTTTGGCGTGATATCTCCTCCTACCAGAGTTTGTAAATTGAGATTTTGCAAAAAATTGGGGCGATCCCATATTCTTCGTGGATAGATCTAGGGAGACATTAAAAGGGGTGTTTGTCATCTTTGCCCTTATCCAAATCGATTTGGACAAGGCCAAAGAGGGGCATCTGTAAACACCCCGAAATCCCACGAATTTCTTAAACAAACCTGGTTTTGTACAAGCCGCCCCAAAGGGCCATTTTGAGTCTGGAAACCCAGGAGCCTTCTAGACAACCCTGTATATATGTTTTAAACTTTGTATTTCAAAAATATATAATATGGCTTTTAAAAACCCTTTTAAAAACATGTTTTGAAACCCCAAAGCAGCTTGGCCTAATCAAGACAGGACCAGCGAAGTCAAAGAGAGCCCGGAACCGGAGCACATGTCGAGCCCGGCACAACAACTCTTGTATCAAATTCACACCCCCAGGATCTCGAACGTCCAAGACCCTGTTATTATCAAAATGTCATTTGAAGTCATCTCCGGAAGGCAGAAACGGAGAAGGACGATCATGTTGGCGAAGACCCAACGCAGACGGAGCACTGATGCTGTCAGGCCCCGCACAAACCGTTCGTTTCGAACCCAGCTCGAAGGAGTCAGAGTTCAGTTTGGATCGGGTCTGGACCATATATATCCAGATCCCAATCCAAACCCATGTATGGACTTGGATTTGGATTTGGATTCAAAAATCCAATCCAATATCCATATCCATGGCCCACATCACCTTCTCATAAATGGAGGTGGGGCCCACTTGAATTTCACGTGGGATCATGGGCATGAGAGAGAGTGGGGGTGGATAAGATCAAGTGTGTTGTAATTAAGCTTGACTTGTGTGTCAAGTTTGGGGTTAATCATGTGGGTTAGCCTAATTGAGTGGGTTTAAGCTTGTAATTAGCCAAAACCTAACCTAGGGCTGCACCAACATGATGTGGTTAAGGTCTATGGGCCATGCAAAGGGAGCTCCTTCACCTAAACCTAACCCAAAACACCTAATCCTAGCCTTCTACCCTAATCCACCCCTAATCTGAGCCTAATCACCTAGCCCACTCCCCTAATCCCGGCCTAATCCCAACCTAATCACCTAACTCACTTCCCTAATCCTTCCCTAAACCTAGGTTAATTTCCCTAAACCTAGCCTAATCCTAGCCTAATCACCTAACCTAGCTCACTAAACCTCACCCTAGAACCCAACCACCTAACCAAACCCTAAACCCCTAAACCACCCCTAGCCCACAATCTACCCAAACCACTAGTATTTAAAATATCTGGCCCTACCCTTTCCAGCCCACCTTATCTTCATACCACCCTACCTAAACCACCTAACCACTACCCCAAACCCAGCCCTAACCGACCTACCCATCCCTATATAAACCCCCCCCATTGGGGGCGGGTTTTTCGGATCTAGAAGCCATCTCCAAGCCAGTCGGGTCCTCTACTTCCTCCATTTCCCCAAACTCCACCTGCTCCACCTGCTCCACATCCCACCACCACCAGCACCACCACCGCCACCATCATCCCAGCCGAAGCCACCTCCATCGTCATCTTCTTCACCCGACCGAACCAGCCGAGCCCCCACATCCGGCTGCTCCTCAACCACTCGCCGCCTCTTCATCCGGTTAGTACCCCACACTCTACCTAGCTCCTTCTCCACTCCCTCTCCACTCCCAGCCACCCACCATACCACCACCTTACCCTAATATCAGCCACTTGCCGCCACCACTCCCACTCGGCCAAGCCTTAGTCACCCTAGCTACTCGCCACTACCTAACTACACTAGCTATACCCGGCCACCCTATTCGACTTCCTAAGACCTGCCCCTAGCACTCCCTTACACCCACTACCCCCACTACCACCTAGCCCCATCACCTAGCTAGCTTCCTTCCCATACTCCACCCATAGCTATCCTAGTAGCCCGCCACCACCACATTCCCCTAGTCGGCCATTCCAACCGACTATCCCTTCCATTCGGCCAGCCATCTCTTTTCCCCTAGGTGTCCCATTCGGTCTTCCCTTAAACTTCCCTTAGTGCCATACTCCCCTAACACTACACTCCCCCTAGTGACCTTACCTAGCCCCTTTAATCCCCCACATCAAGGCGACACCCTTGCTTGCAGCCGGCCACCTTCAAGGCGCCTATCCTGCGCCCCATTTGCAGCCTGGCCAGCACCCCTTTGTCGCTCAACCTCGCGGAGCTCCCTTTTGCAGCCCAAGGCGAAGGCCAAGCCCACGCTCAAGCAAGGCCTCTACGGACCAGCTACTAGTAAGTGCCTAACTCGGTCTTTAGTTGTATACTTGCTTGAGATTCAATTCGATTCGGGGTTGTAATAACGGAGCGTGAGTTTGCATTGCATCTACGCCATACCACGAGGTAGGACGCATATTGCATCAAAGCAAGCCCCGCTCGAATTCGCCCATGTAGTGGAGTGTTCATAACACACAAACTAGGTGGCCTGAAAAGGGATAAAAGAAAAGACTTAGGCACGTGCAAATCCACGTGATCTAAAACATGCAATCGCATCTAAAAGACCCGAATTAGACACCTCGAACTGCTTCGTAGACTTTCTCTCCCAAAAACTCGATTTTTGCAAAGCGTACAGACTGACCCTTGCGCATCAGTGCAAGAAGGTCTGCGACGACAAGAGCTCACTTGCTCACAGTCGCCACGTTTAGAAGTCAGTGTTAAATATATCTTCGCTAGCTTAGGTAAGCTAGCTGACATGCCCTGTTTGCATAAATAAGGCCTTAGACGCACAAGGGGATCCGCTCCGAGCCCTGAAAAGGCGAGAGGCCGGGATTTTTCGCGCGTCTACATCTGTGAAGAGGAAAATAAGTCTAATGTTAGTTATGCATAAGTTGTGGATAGTTTGATGTATGCGAGATGTTTACAAGACCATATATTAGTTTTATTATTTGTCTTTTGAGTAGATAACAAAGTTATTATAGTTGGCAACATTTGATAGATGTTAAAAGGATTTTGAGATATCTTAAAGGAAAAAATATTTAAAACTCTATTTTCAAGCAGATGAACTAAAAGTGATAAGGTACTCAGATGCTAACTTTGATGAGAGCAAAGATGACAATAAGTCAACCTTTGGTCAATTTTTTTTATTTAGGGGCTTCTTAGATTTGTAAGGAACATGATTGTGTAGTATTGCATACAGAAGAAGTTGAGTAAATTTCTTTTAATATGACTACAATAAGTGCCATTTAGATAAGCCACTTCGTATGTGATTTCAAGCTGGATAAGCCAACAAGCCTTTTGTCATTTATTGTGACAACAATATAACAATTACTCTAATTAAGGGTAGAGTTGATAGCTCCAGCATATAATAGTTAAATATCACTATGTTCATGATATGCTTAAGAGGAATGAGATATCTATATCTTATATGCCAACATGATATGTTAGTTGACCTCTTTACTAAAGACATCTTAGAAGATCTTTTTACAAAGCATGTTACACATATGGGTTTGGGATATACCTAGAGTTTTAGTGTGAAAATATATTGTAATGATTGTTATGGAGGAAAAAATATTGATTATGAAAAACCACATAACAAGTAAAAGTTACAAATTCATTTGGAACTGAAAAATAATACAACTTGAGAAATCCCCTAAATAGTGAGAGGTAAAATCAATGTATCATGATTAAGTGGTCAAGTGGAGATGTAAGTTAAAAAAGTAACTGGTGATCACTTGATTAGGCATCCATTACTAGCACTCGTGAAATTCAGAAAGAGGGGCCCCTTTTCGGATTTCACGAGATGCATTCATTTCTACTAAAACAAATAATTTACATCAACTAAAAATTGTTTTATCTTTTCAAAACTATAAAAGACTGATATCACGACAATAAATCTCTTCAAAATGATTTCAAAGAAAACCTAGAATGAAAATGCGCAGGAGGGAAAGTGTTCTTCCATCCCCAATATGCCATGGCACCCGTCTAACGTGCTTGTCCAGATTTGACCCAGTGCTTTCCAGAGACATTTGGTATTAGGGGGCCAGACCAGAAGTATTGACTTCGTAGGACCCCAGAGGCTATTGGTTTTTTGGATGAGGTTGAGACTGAATGAGTAGTGCTCGATTCAGCGATTTCACCTTGTTTAGGCCCAAGCCACCACATTCCTTTGGCTGGCAGACTGATTCCCATCTGACGAGAGCCCCTCTGATTTTCGCTGGCTCCCCTCCTTCTGCTTTTCGAAATTTCAGCATACACCTTGGCTGGTAGAGCCACCGTTTGCATAATGTATATAGTAGGGGATGGCTTGCAAAACTGCTTTCGCTAAGGTCACTCGCCCAGCTAGAGACATTTGCTTTCCAACCGGCCCTTTCTCAATGAGATATTGGTATGTACCTTAGACCACTCGCTTGTGTAGTAGGGGAACCCCTAAAGACCTCCCCAGGTCCTCCACTTTGCTGAAGCCCAGACCCTGACTTATGTCGCATGCTAGTTGGTGGCTGGCGCGAGAAGTACACCTGAGTCTTGCTTGCATTCACCCTGTGGCCAGAACTCAAACATCAGTCCTCTACAGTGCGTCTCATCACATGCATCTGGTCTATGGATGCTTCGGCAAAAAGTACAAGGTCATCCGCGAAAAAGAGATGTGCCTTAGCTTATAGTTGCGGTCCTTCTCTCCCAAACTTTCTTGGTTTCCATCGTCCTGCGTCTACGGCTTGCTGAATGCCATGAGCCAGTCTCTCCATGCATAACACGACTACCGCCCCGTGGCATGTGTGCTTACTCCTACGGGATGTGCTACCCTTGCTTTTAAAGCCACCTGATGTAAGACATGGCAGTGTTAGCAGATAATAACCCACTCCACAGGCCTATAATGGAAGCTCGGTTGTGTGCGCACTACATCAGGTGGTGTCAGTGCGGGAATGGCTTATAGTTGCGGTCCTTCCCTCCCACACTTTCTTGGTTACCATCGTCCTGCATTTATGGCTTATTGAATGCCATGAGCCAGTCTCTCCATGCATAACATGACTATCGCCCTGTGACATGTGAGCTTACTCCTACGGGATGTGCTACCCTTCTTTTAAAGCCACTTGATGTAAGACATGGTAGTGTTAGCAGTTAATAACCACTCTACAGGCCTATAGTGGAAGCTCGGTTGTGCGCGCACTTCATTAGGTGGTGTTAGTGCGGGAGTGGCTTATAGTTGTGGTCCTTCCATCCCACACTTTCTTGGTTTCCATCGTCCTGCATTTACGGCTTGTTGAATGCCATGAGCTAGTCTCTCCATGCATAACATGACTATTGCCCCGTGGCATGTGAGCTTACTCCTATGGGATGTGCAACCCTTGCTTTTAAAGCCACCTGATGTAAGACATGGCAGTGTTAGCGGTTAATAACCCACTCCACAAACCTATAGTGGAAGCTTGGTTGTGTGCACACTACATCAGGTGGTGTTAGTGCGGGAGTGGCTTAACCTTTTGTGCATCAGGGCAACCTTCCCCACTCCACATTGGCAGGGGTGGCTCATTGCAAGTGTAAGACAACCTATAGTAGATTGAGACCCATGGGATGGACCTATTCTTATAGTGACTTACTAGTTGCTATCAATCTATACTATCACTTGTTGCACATGCCCACCGTAACAAGGGAGTGCAGGAGCCCCTACTAACACTGCCAGGTCAGGCTCCACTTACTACGTCAAAGGTAGGGTAAGAAAGCTTATCATCGCTCCTGACTTATGAGGTTGACCCTACCCCCTACCTTTTGTGCGTCTGGGCTTACTATAGTAGGGGTAGGGTTGGATGTCATCCTATAGTCTGAAGTAGCTTATCAACGCAACTACAACTACTCCAACCAAAAAACCTGCCCAACCACCATATAGCGAGGTTGAGGTTCACCCTACCCTACGCCCCGCTACCGCCCCGTGGGAGTCAAAATGCAATGTGGGCTTGCTTTGCTCCGCACGGGCTACACTTACTACGTCAAAGGTAGCGGGTCAAGGTGGAAAGGTAGCCTTACTACTTGCTATTGCTACTAATAGTGCATGCATCTGAGGGGCTCCCTTGAAGGGTTTCGTAAAGTGGGCCTCTGCTCCATGCTTATAGTATCATGCTTCCCATGGAGCAGACCTTTGGTGTTAGTAGGGGGGCTGAAACTAGTAAGGCACTATAGGAAACCACACCGTGGGATCAACAAGGTAGGTAGCAGGTCTTCCTTCTCGAGCTTCTATTTCTTCCGTTAAGGGAGATTCGGGAAAAGATGGAATAAGAAGACGTGTTTCCAAAACGAACAAGATACGGGTTGAGAAGGGGGAGTTAGCAAAGTTGGACAAGATTGGAATGGGCATAGGAACATGTATTGATGTACCAGATCGGCTAATGCTCCCAGGTTGATGCGATGTATTCCACCAGTGGACGGGAGACTGAATTATTGGTATATCGATCGGTCCAGCACGGATTGAAATAGGAGCCGGTTCGACAGGAAGCTTTTGAAAACACAGTGCACCCAGGTAAATAAGGAACGAGATGAATACAGAGGTTAAACGAGCATCCCACACCCGAAAGGTGCCCCACATAGGTCTTCCCGATGTAATATTTGTGTATGAAACACAACCACACACGTGCACTTGAGCCTTCTCGCTCTTAACTGCACACAAAGGACACCCACGTGCACTTGAGCCCTTTTGCTCTTATATTGCACATGATTGCACACACATTGAGCCTTTTCACTCTTAAGCTAAACGTATATATTTCAATTTGGGTATTTACTTTAGTGAAAGCTGTTTGAGTTACAATTAATTTCGGGTGGATTGAATTTCAAGTCGTGTGAGTTGCAATTTCAATTTCACACAAGAACACCACGACCACTTGAGCCTTTCCACTTTTCACATTCACACACATTGAGCCTTTCCGCTCTTAAGCTAAACATATATACTTCAATTTGGGTATTTACTTTAGTGAAAGTTGTGTGAGTTGCAATTAATTTTGGATGGATTTACTTTAAGTTGTGTGAGTTGTCATTTAAATTTCACACGAGAAACACCCACAAGCACTCGAGCCATTCCACTCTTTACACTCATACATATTGAGCCTTTTCGCTCTTAGGATAAAACCTATTTATATATTTTCAAGTCGTGTGAGTTTACTGTAGTGAAAGTCGAGTTGCATTTCCCTTTGTGTGGATTTACATTTAAGTCGCGTGAGTTGCCTTACATTTCGGGTATTTGCATTAGTGAAAGCTGTGTGAGTTGCACTTTCATTTCGGGTATTTACATTAGTGAAAGTTATGTGAGTTGCACTTTCAATTTGAGCCTAGCTCACATCATCACTTTCAAAACCTGAAAAGGATTTATGCATCCTAGCATTCGCTCGCTTTCAAAAGCCCCCGAATCCTCGCTTAAACCACGTTGAAAATAGGCCACATATTCACACACATATCAGGCCTAATAGATAAAACTCAAAAGACTTAGGGTCATCCAAAAGTCGTAATAAAAATTTCAAAGAAGGCATACATCGAAGTTCATAAAACACTGCTCTTTCGAAGTTAGTATTTGATTTAAAAAATCGAAGTTTCTAAGCGTTTAAACTGACCCTTGAGCATCGGTTCAAGAAGGTTTAAGCGAAAAGATCCCGTTTTCCCACAATTGCCAGAAAGTCAAAAATCTTTCAAAAACCTTCGCTAGTTTGAGTAAGCTAGTTGGTACACTCGCAAAATGACTTAGGCACGAAAAGGTTCATTTCTGGTCTCATAAATCGGGAGTGAAAATTATCATGCTTACACTTGTAAACACCCAAAATTTAAATATTTTCAAAACTCCCAAATTCAAAAATAAATTTAAAACCTTTATGACCTTCTAAATTGAAAATCCCAACTTTTAAAGTCTTTTTTTAAAGAAACTTTCAAAATAAAGGTTTTAAATTCAAAGTTAAAAAACCCATGAATTTCAAAGCAAATCAGACGAACATGTGAGACCTAATCCAAATCCAGATCCATACCAATTCCAAAAGCGAAGGATGGACCGAGTCAAAAACCTATCCTCTCTAGATAAAGCAAGCATATCAAAGAGGATATGAAGATCAAAATTGGATAAGAAGATCAAAGATGGATAAGATGAATTGGACCGAGATTATAGACTGGATTAGCTTTGCAAGGTGGATCATTTTAAGTTAAAAGGCAATTCAAGTTCAAATACATGGCTAAGATGGATCGTCTCTCATGGGATGAACTGGGATTTTAAATGTTGAATTTGAAGAGCCACCAAGGCTACATCCAACCCATAAGGTGAATCAAGTCAATGGTCTATACCATCCCTAGCCGGCCAAGAGGGTGCACCCGGTTGAGCCTAGACAATGTCGAATGAACTCAAGGAACCAGCCCACATGGGGCTGGTCCATATCACCACAAGGAGACCACTCCACTTTGGATCATGGATTGGAATTGGAGCATGCTAAACACGCCCCTTGGCCTATAAATAGGGCCAAGGGGGGGGCGGGTTCACCATCTTGAAAATTGGAGGAAGCTTGCATATCTTGGGGAGTTAGTGAGAGAGGGAGTTGGGGGCTTAGCAAGAAGGTGAGTCTGGTCGTGGCCTGCAAAGGAGTAAAGTAAGAGAGGGAGGGTGGGGTAGGTCTAGGCAAGGGTTGCACATTGAGTTTGAGTGAGAGTGAGGCATTCAAGGAAGAAGGAGGCCGAATTCAATACTTGGAATTTTTGGCATTTTGGGTGGAAAGCTGTAAGTATTCCTATACTTCGATTCTAATCCTTCTTCTCCTTTAATTCAATTTGGAAGGGGTTGTATTAATGGAGCCTTGTCTCTCCCCATATTGTAATAATGATTAGATTTGCTGAATTTTTATTCTCACGTATGCACGCCATGTATTTGTTTATGTGATTCTTCCCCAATATATTCTATAGAACACTCTATACTCTCTACCCCGTCTATGCTTAAGCTCTTATACATATTTCCCTTCATTTCCTTTCAACAATTTCAATTCGTGATGTTGTGTTGTTGCAATTTTAATTCGTGTGAGTTTAATTTGTGTTGTTGCAATTTCAATTCGTGTGAGTTTATGTCATGTATGTTTCTAAAAATCTAAAAACTAAATTTCATCATCTCTTCATATGTTGATTGCTTTATTTTTAATTTTCGAACCTCTGCTCCAATTGCTTCGAAACTTTGCACACATATTCTACACATACAGCCCACTTCTAATAAAATTTTCAAGAATTTTAGGGCCGTCCAACCTCATAATTAAAATTGTAAAAAATCGAAACAATTTCTGCAAACTGTTTGTCCAACCAATTTTCCTGCAACAGAGCCTGGGTTTTCATCCTATAACTCTGTCTGTAGGTCTCCAAAATCAATGAATTTTGATTTATTGGAAAACTGACATCCATAACTTTCCATCAAGATCAAATTCATTAAATTTAGAACGCTGAGCACTTTGATATAGGCTTATGTTTGAGTCTCTGTATTTCTATAAAAGAACAGTTCCACGTGCTTGAGCAGAGGCACTTCTCTGATTTAATTTTGTATCAACACAGCTCCGAATCACGATCTAAAAATTGCTATAGACTTTCCACATCTCAGGTTTAGTCTTGTTTTGATGATTTTAGGAGGTCTATAAGGCACTGAAAACGATTCGGGAAACAAGTCCTGAAAACAGAACATTATGTTTTCCAACACTTGTTCATTTTAGAGCTTGAACCAAGTGCATTTCATATCTTCTTTGAAAAACACCTCATCATCACGTGAATTGGAGTTTCTCACTTTTAGAATTGAAGTTTCTAAACGCTTAGGCTGACCCTTGAGCGTCAGTTCAAGAAGGTCTAATGCCAAAAGAGCTCTCTTAGCCCAATCGCCAATTGAAGTCAGATTTGATTTATTACTTTGCTAGTTTTTACAAACTAGCTGGCATGCTTGTGCAAGAGTATATTAGAAATTATCATTTCAAGTCTCTACATAGGCTTGAAGTGAAAATTTCGTGTCTACACACCTGAAAGCACTCATGCATACACTTGTGGAATTGAGTCCCACACAAACACACACCAGAACCGCCACACCAAGTAGATGGTGATAAGACATGGTTCACTCACCACTATGTAGGATAAGATAAGAGTGAGAGAGAGAAAACTTAGGAGCAAACAACCTCCTTTTTCTTTATGGAATTTGTCTATTTATGCTTAGAACGAACCCTCTGAGTTGAGTTAAAAAAATATTAATACCCTACAATTTACTTGGTGGATTGTTCTCATTTCTTATGAATCTAGGTTGTTTCCTAGGCTTTCAAATTGAATGCATTAAACAACCTAGGAAACTACCAGTTAGGAATTCTCAGGAAATTAATGCAACCATGTAACATTAACTACTAGTTAAAACTACTTCAGAAAATATCAAGATAGCTTAAAATATCTCATCACAGTTTTGCATCAACTCTGCGTCTAATTAAAGCCCTGAACTGTATTAACTCTAGTTTCCTCTAGAATCTTTTGTTGTTGGAGAATGCAAACTGTTTTGAAACAAGGTGGGCCCACTATGTTTCACTTGGCCCAAACTTCCATGGCTAGGAGCAGCACCCCAAAAGATTGTTTAGTTCATGCACATGTGTGAGGTCCCTGGTAGCAATTTGTGATATCATTTGTTGATACTTGATTTCCATCATTCTCCTCAGGTTGATTAGGATTTGACCTTAAATATGGGTTGTTGGAATCTTCCTTATAAGGAGTAAGGTCCATGACATTAAAACTTTTAGAAACATTAAATTCTCCAGGCAAATCTATTGTATTGGCATTATCATTGATTTTCTCCAATATTTTGAATGGTCTCACTACTCGGGGCATGAGTTTGGATTGGCGTTTGTGGGAAAAATGCTCTTTGCAGAAGTGTATCCAAATGAGATCACCAAGTTCGAATGTGGCAGTCTAACACTTCTTGTTAGCATGTTTCTTGTAGATCCTAGCTTGCTTCATAATTTACTGTTCAATTTGTTTGTGAAAAGCTTGTATAACTTTAGCATGAGTACTCCTAGCTACATCAACTCCATCTTGTCCCAGAATGGGAGTTAAATCCAAGGGTGTTGTTGGATTAACACCATAAATGATTTTTAATGGAGATTGGCTTGTGGTGTTATGAGTAGCCCACCTAAGGAAATTGATCCTGCCAATCATGCACGTTGTTGGAGACAAAAGCTCTAAGAAGAGTTGTGAGTGTATGGTTAACCACATTGGTTTGGCCATCAGTCTGCGGATGGCATGCTGTGTTGAGCAATAGCTTGGTTTTCAGTCTTTTACAAAGTGTCTTCTAGAAATAGATCATGAATTTGGCATCTCAATCTGATACGAGGATGCTTGAAATACCATGAATTTTTATTATTTCCTAAAAGAATAAATTTGCTATGTGAACTGCATCATCAGTCTTGTAGCATGGTATGAAATATGTCATCTTGGAGAACCTGTCCACAACAACCAGAATTGAATCTTTGCCTCTTCGAGTTCGAGAAAGCCCCAAAATGAATTCCAGGCTAACATCAATCCAATGCCGATTAGGTATGGGAAGTGGCATGTAGAGACCCTGGTTGGTTTCCTTACTTTTGGACAGTTTACAAGTAACAACTGGCCAATTTGCAACACACATCTCAAGCATTCTATGAATGTCTCGGTGGATTCAGACCAAATAGAAGTACTCCTTTAATAATTCAAAGGTCTTCCTTTCCTTGAATGATATTGATCCAAGTATTACTAAACATACTTGGTCATATGAGCTCACCAAACGATACCAAGGCCTTCTTACGCATGCCCAGACCAGTTCTGATCACTAGCCTGCATTTAATATTTTGTTCATTCTCTAAGAATTTTGCAGTAATTATTTTGGCCCAATAGTTCTGAGCATAAATAGGAAAAGTATGTATGAGAAACACAATTCTTTTGGCTGCTGCAAATTCTCTCTCACTCGTATCCTTCCCTGGTGGTGAGTGAACTATCACCTTCCTTTTTGGTGTGGCGGGTTAGTGTGTGTAATCCTGTCGTGAGATGACCAAGCCAGATGTGGCATTGCTTACTAGGACTTCTCATCATCCTGCAAGTAACTCTTTGTTGGACGCTCTTATAGTTTTCTAGTTCTGAAGGATCCTCTCAACTCAACTTCTTATCATTGGTACTTTCATTGAGATTGAAGGGATGGCAGATCATGCAAATTATTGATGGACCAAGCCCAGGTCATGGCACTAGAACGAGGTCAAGAGGTCTTGAAGGTGCAAGTAGAGCAGCTCACTCACAACATTGACAACCACCAAGCAACTCCTCATGCCCGTTCTCGTCACAGCAAACCTTAAGAAGAAATGAACCATTCTGACCCAAGTTTCGCATTTCAGAATCCTCATGAAGCACAAACTGAACGGTGTGAAGGTGACTATTAGATTCGCATTAAAATTTTAGCTTTTGCTAGATCCAGTTCACTGGAAGAATTTCTTGATTGAATCCAAAAGGTTGATAAGATTTCCAAATACTATCAATACTTATAAGAAAGGAAGTGTCGGTTAGCTGGATTAGAGTTTTGTGAGTATGCTAACCTATGATGGGAAAGGCTCTGAGATAAACGACGAAGAGAAAGAGAAGGAACGTGATGCAAACAACAAAGCTTGAAAATAGAAAACTAAAAAAAACTCATGCGTCAAGTTTGAACCAGCCCATATCTCAAGAACAAGATATGTATATATATATATACATATCTAAGAATTATTGTAATATTGAGTATATTATAGAATACAACGACATTGCAGTGTCAGATCCAACTAAAAAATATTTTATAAATGGTTGTCCAAACCAGTACCAGTTGATTACTATGCAAATTGATGAGTCGGTTGATCATTGAATCAGTCTCATTTCTCTTAGTTTCTAGGATAGCCATATAGTGTTAGTTCGTAGGTGTTATTTCCAACTTGTTTTAAGGCTTGTCATTATTGCTCCGTAATCTCTATTTAAGTCATTGGAATGAAATGAATTGCATAGTTTTTTTAGCGAAGGTATTTTGTTGTTTGGAAGTACCTCTCTTCTCTTTATCTCATCTAAACTTGGCTAGCTTGGGTTTGTAAACACCCTAAAATCCCACGATTTTCTCAAACATACCTGGTTTTGCAAAAGCGGCCCCAAAGGGCTATTTTGAGTCTGGAAATCCATGATCCTTCCAGACAACCCTGTACATATTTGAAAACCTGTACATATGATTTAAAACTCCGTATATATTGCTTTTTAGACTATAAATAGTATTTTGAAGCCCCAAAAGTCTCATCGCCTGATAAAAGCGGATCAAAAAGGCAAAGGAGAGCCCAGACTCGAAGCATACTTCAAAGCTCGGTATATCAACTCTCATGTCAAAAGCATCCCCAAATTCTCAGACATCCAAGCCCCAAATATCAGAAAGATGATGAAAATGAAATCCCGAAGGTGAGAAGGAGATCGGACGACAATGTTGGCGAAGACCCAATGCAAGACGGAGTACTGATGAAGTCAGGCCTCACACGAACCGTCCGTCTCGAAACGCCATGAAGGAATAAAAAAAAAATCAAATTTGGATCGGATTTGGACCATATATATCCAGATCCAAATCCAAAATATTTTTGGATTTAGATTTGGATACCAAGATCCAAATCCAATATCTATATCCATGGCCCACTTCACCTCCCCATAAATGGGGTGAGGGGCCCACAAAAGTTCACGTGAATGCCCTTGGAAGGCTTGGGTATAGAGAGAAAAGGGGCCATAAAGTAAGAGTGAGAAAGTTGGTAGGCTTGACTTTTTGGTCAAAAGTGGGTTAGCCTTGTGGGTTTAACCAAGAGTGTGGGTTCAAGCTTGTATATACCTACACTTGACCTAGGGCTGAACCAACTTGGATATGGCTGGACCACTTCACCTAGCCGACCTCACCTAGCTGGACCACCTAGACCCTAACCGACTAGCCCTAAGCTAACCTTAGTTCACCTAACTAAGTCCCTAACCAACTAAACCCAGCCCACCTAACCGACCTACCCCAAACCACTAGCCCAGTCCACAATATCCCCAAACTGACCTAAGCTAGTTGCAGCCACCCCCATCCTAACCCCTAAAATATCTAGCCCACAATATATCCCAGCCCACCTAATATAAATATCTACCCCCCAGCCCACCTAACTAAGCTTGGTTCCTAATTAGACCCAGCCACTCCCTAACTAGCTAAGCCTAATCGACCTTAGCTATTAGAAGCCCAACCGACCTTGCTTCCTAACTAGACCCAGCCACACTCTAACTACCCACTCACCAACCTAACTAAGTCCCTAGCTCCCTTATCCTTCCCAGCCACTAAATCCTAGCCAGCCTATATAAGGACCCCTCCCTCACCTGCAGGTTCGCTCTCTTGAATCTCGGGGACTCTCTTGATTCGGCCATCACCTCTCTTCACCCTCTTCACTCCCAGGATTCGGCCAGCACTCGTCATCCTCCCATTCGGCCAGGACCTGGACGACGCCACTTCCCTTCCACCCGGCCACCAGCAGCTCCATCTCACTCCATCACCATCCTCTTCCACCCGGCAACCATCAACCATCCTCTTCCACCCGGCCACCATTAGCCATCCTCCCTCCATTCCAGGTTAGTACAACTCTCCCTTCCACCCGGCCACCAACACCACCATACCCCACTCCAACTCCACCTAGCCAACACCTCTCTTCCTTCCAGTCGAGCACCACCTGCCACCCCTAGTCGCCCAATTTTCAGCACCCCTTCACCATTCCCCAACGCCTTCACTTCCAGCCGAGCCCTACCTGTCCCCAAACTCATCCCAACTCCCAGCACCACACCTTAGCTCAACCTACCTTCCCTAAAATACCTCAATATCAGTCGGCCAACACTCCTACCAGCTGTGACAAGCTACCTAAGGAACTCCCCTTGGCTGCCCAAGGCGAATCACAAGTCGAAGTCCACACAAGTTGAAGATGGACCAGCTACATGTAAGTGTCTAAACTTAGTCCATTACATTAACTTACTTTACATTCAATTAAATTTTGATATGGGGTTGTAATAATTGAGCGTAGTCTCCCCCCAAGATGTAATATTAATGCATGATACACAAGCACACACGTGCACTTGAGCCTTTCCGCTCTTAGTTGCACACCTTTTGCATACACATGGGCCTTGACAGCCCCTAAGATATAGCCTTATTTATATAAGTTCAGCTATGTGGGTTTTATATTCAAGTCGTGGGTGTTGTCTTTCAATTCCACACTCACACACATTGAGCTTTTGCTCTTACTCCCAAGACTCTAATAAGAGTCATATTGCAATTCAATTTGGGGTTTTCATTCAAGTTGTGTGCGTGGTCTTTCAATTCCACACTCACACACATTGAGCTTTCGCTCTTACTCCCAAGACTCTAATAAGAGCCGTATTGCAATTCAATTTGGGTTTTACATTTTAAGTCGTGTGAGTTGTCTTTACATATACATACAACATCCACGCACACGTTGGCGACCTTCGGGCCCATATATATGTAGTTGTATTTCCTTTCCGCTATGTCTTTAAGATTTGGGTTTTAAGGTTCAGTTGTGTGAGTAGTCTTTCAATATATACACGACACACACTTACACAATTGAGCCTTTCCGCTCTTAAGATATATATTTCCCTTATGCAATTTCCCTTTTGCACTTTCCCTTACGCAATTTCCCTTCGCCTATGTCTTTCAATTCCGGGTTTTCCCATTCCATTGTGTGAGTTTGTATTGCATATTTGCCACACCACGAGTTAGGATGCATATCACATCAAAGCAAATCCCATACACCTGTGCAAAAATCGCCCAACTTAGGTCACTCGCGCACACACCTAGCTGGCCTAAATAGCGTAAAATTGAAAGACATAGGCACGTGCAAATCCCACATGAAATAAAATCTGCAACAATACAAACAAAACCCAATCAAACACTTCGTATGTTTTCAAAGAGGTTACACTTATTCAAAATCGACTTTGCTAAGCATACAGACTGACCCTTGCGCATCGGTGCAAGAAGGTCTGCGACGAAAAGAGCTCACTTGCTCACATTCGCCCCAAACGAGTCAGATTTTCAAAACTTACTTCGCTAGCTTGAGTAAGCTAGCTGGCACGCCCTTTTCATAAAAGCGACTTAGACACACGAAAAGGTTCACTTCAGGCCTAAGAACCCGGAGTAAAACTTTTCCGTGTCTACAGGGTTTAGTGGTGATTACTAGGTTCCTTGTCTTTATCAGTCTCAGTTGTGATGGAGAATTCCTAAAAGGCTAGAAACTATTGCAATCAAAACGCCTTCCAACTGTTTGGTTCTCATCATTCAGTGCTTTCATTGAAATCCTGCACATTACAAAAGAGATCTCTTCACAAGCCTACATATGGTACCATTCCAATCCTAGTCCTACAATCATGTCTACCTCTAATGCATTGGGTTTTCATCGACTTCTAGTTGTTCCTAATTCATTGGAAGGTGAAGGGTTGTCCCTTGAAGACACCATTTGGAATAAAATTTTACCAATGACAAGAACAAATGCATAAGTAATTACAAAAGATATCTCAAATTTTTGATAGAATCACTAGAAGACAATAAGGCAAGCATCGTGTAACAGCTAGTCATCATCCCATCGAAAGAAAGCATGTTGAAGAATCCATGTACACCTGTAGTCAATCCACCAAATGTTACATTTGTTTTGGATATGGACACAAACTCATCGATTGTCTATATGTCTACAAAGAAAGCAATAAATAACCTATAAACATGCTCAAGGACACCACTGAACTCTGTACTAAATCTAGTAAGGTTTCAAGCTTCGTTGAAACCTTGATAAAAACCCAAAACAAGTTTTAGACACACTTACTACTAAGGTTGATGTCAATCAGGTAACCAAACTCGTTATCAAAGTGTAATCACCCAAAAATTTTCTTAAAATAATTTGGTCTTTTAGAAATTTTGCATTTTTAAGAAAAAATTACGGTTTTGGGTTTTTTAAGGGTTTTCAAATAAAGACACCTTAAACGAACTCATTTTCTTTTCAAATTTTCATGACAGCCTAAAAATAAGGGTATATTGCACCCCTCTCAAAAAAATCTAATATTGACAAAGAGCTAAAAAATGACTGTTTTGCCCTCAAGCCCAAATTGGTAGGGTTCTGTATTTTCAAATGATTTCATTTAAAGACAGGATGGTTCAAACAAATTTTCTTCAAAGAGACAAATGAAAATAAGACATTGGGAACCAAATCCAAAAATGTTTGCAACATGTCAAATTTACCAAAAACCTTTGAAATTCAAATTACGCCTCAAAAACTCGCCCGATTGAGAATAGTTCTACTCTGGGACCCTACACCCATTAAAGGGTTAAAGCGGTTCAAACCGTATACCCAAGGGTTAAAGAGGTTCGAGACCCTAAACCCATCGAAATGGTTAAAGTAGTCTGACATTATATACCCAACAAAGGGTTAAAGTGGTTGAAATGGTAAAGACTAACTCACGGAGCGAAAGCAAGTCACCCGTACAAATAAATACTGCGAATGAAACTCAATCATTTTCAAAAGGGAGATCGAGTAAAGCATCCCAATCTGATCTCAAAACAAAAACAAGAGTACAAGGACCGAGCTCATCCACTAAAGGAGGACCAATGACATGGATCAAGCTAAGCCATGACTCCATCAAATATGACACCAAAGGCTGCCCCAAATTGAACCTACCTAGCTGCACCAAATCAAGCCTAGCCGGACCATATTCAAAGGCACTTGATTGCATCATACTAGACCGAGACACTTGGCCGACCTAGCCACATGGGTCTGGGTTTACTTTGACCAAGAGGGACCATCTAGAGGCCCACATGAAGCCATGTGGTCAGTTGGATCAAGACTTGGGCTCCAAAAGACCCAATTCGAGATCCACCAAAAGCCTATAAAAAGGCATCTTGGGGGTTGTTTTTTAGCGTTGAAGGAAGAGTGGAGAGAGCCTAAGAGAGAGAGGGAGAGTTGCAGCAACAGAGAGAGAGAAAGAAAGAGAGAGAGAGAGGAAGAGAAGGGAGAGGAGAAGGAAGTAATCGAGCCCTTCCTACCTCACCCACATCCGATGCCCACTAAGGTTCGATTGCAAGGTTTTATTCTCATCCTTTACTTCAATCTCTCCTTAATCCCATTCAATTAAAAGGGGTTGTATTAATGGAGCATTTGTCTCCCCCCATGATGTAATAGTGTAGTAATATTGTCTATTTCATTCCTTTACATTCACGCCTATTACATGTTTGATTTCAAGTTTCTCCTACCTCTCTATATGATATATCCTCTAATCCCCTCTACACTTAAGTTATAAAAATATTTCAATTCATTTTCCTTTAGTCATTTACTTTAAATTTGTTGTGATTAGTCTTTTTTGGATGAATGCATTCACGTATGTTTTAAACACAGAAAATTATTTTCAGCATCCTGCATATGTCTGATATTTTATTTTTCATTTTCGTATCTCTTCTCTAAATAATCTTAAATTTGGTCACCAAATCCTTACACAAGCTCACATATGATAAATTTTTTATGAATTTTAGGGTCGTGCAACCACATAATTAAAATTGGAGAAGATCGAATAAATTCAGAACCAAGTTTATCCAGTTTGTATTTCCTGCAACAGAGGTTAGGTAATTATCCCATAACTTTATCTATAGTGAACCAAATCTATTAAAGCTAGTCTTTATTGAAAATCTGGTATCCATAGCTTTCCAACAAGACTAAATTCATAAAAATTGGATCTCTATACACCGAAATACAAATATTTCTTTAAACCTCTGTATTTTTGTAACAGATAAGTTCTGAATGCATGAGCAGAGGCACTTCTTAGATTTAATTTTATATAATCACAATTAAAAAAAACTAAAATAAAAATAGTTCTAGGATCTTCATATTCCTGCTAACATACTGTAAAATTTTCGTGAATTTTGAAGATTCTGAAATTGACCAAAAAAATCTGATAACAAGATCTGAAAATATAACTAGTTTCTATTTTCAGAACTTGAAAAGTTTTCCTTTTTTAGACCAAGTGCATGTTTTTAATTAATTCAATTTGATTCGAAAGTGAATTTTGGAAATACATACCTTGTTCAAATCAATCCTCAAAGAGTCTAGGCTGACCCTTGAGTGCCGGTTTAAGAAAGTGTAAGACGAAAAGATCTTGCTTTCACACAATTGCTACACTTAGTTAGAAAATCAATCTTTGCTAGTTTAAGCAAACTAGCTGGCACGCTCGCGCAAACGATGTAGGTTGAAATTTATTTCAAGTCTCTACATAGACTTCGGAATAAAATTTTCACATCTACCCAAAGATTTTGCAGTGATGGTGGTATGAAATATGAGGTCCATGGTTGTAACAATGTTGTGATAAGACCAAGGTCGCCACCCAACACTGTTAAACCTCAGGCTATATACTTCACTAGTTGGAGAAACAAGAAATAAAAAAGAAAAGAAAAAAAGTTTTTTGTCCAAAAATAGTGCCCAACTCTCATTCTAACCTTGATTTATATTGCCTTAATATCCCTCTAGGTCGAGTTGGATTCCAAGAGATAGAATTTAAAATTCTGCTAGGAAATAGTAATATTTCATGTTCCAAAATGAAGTTTTGCACTTTTGAAAAATGAATCTTCCCTAGGTTATTTGGAATCCTCAAGAGTGAACCTTTCAAAATGTTGTAGATTCTGCATGTTTGAGAATTGTTCACTAATTATAAAGGTTGCAGTGATGGGACTAAAGGTGCATCATGGAGATGATGTTTACATTAAATGTTAGTGTGAAAAGTGTTGCAACTGTAATGAGTGGTTGTTGCAGTTGTTTGGCCTTGGACCTGGTAACTGGCCTCTTGTGATTCAGTTTATCCACTTCTCCTCCAGACTTGCAGATGAGATTAGTTGATTTTGGTTGGTTATTCTCCATCTGACACTCACCTCCTTCTTCAACCTTGATTCTTTCAAAGGTTGTGCTCTCCTCATCATCTCCTCCAATTGTGTTTTGATTTGCCCTAAAATCATTAAGTGGTTCATCTGCCTAGCTAATAGCAAGTTCCAACTTATAGGCATTATCATTGACCTTTTATAGGACCTTGAAGGGCCCATCTGCATAAGCTAATAGCTTGGATTGACGTTTGGTGAGGAAACATTCCTTCTTTAGATGAATCCAAACCAGATATCAAGGTTGAAATCAGATATGCTTGCGATGCTTATTTACGGGTTTATTGCAACTTGAAAGAACGATCCTTGATACAGTGCTCTATCTTTTATGTAGTGCCTTAATAGCTTTCACTTGGTGGTACCCTTGCTGGTCTGACCCATCTTTATTGCTGGAAGGTATCAGGTCAAGTGGAGTAGTGAGGTTCTAGCCATAGACAATTTGAAAGGGGGGGTGTGATAGGATCCAAGAGCACGCAGAAACAAGCTAGGCATGAAGAGGGCATCAAAGATAAACCCCAGTCAAACGGTTGTTGTGTCCAAAGTCAAGAGTCACTTAAAGGACCCATGATCCGGTCTAGGGCTTAGCAATTCCAGATTTAGTGGATCTATTTTGATGCTTAAGTAGACTCATTGAAATTCATATTGTGGTCTAGGGTTCTTTTTTTTAGCTTTAAAATGCACTTATTTCACCTGTTGTTCTATTGGTTAAGTGGGAGGTGGCTTGTTTAGTCATGATTATACTCTAGAGAGCATCATTTATGGTGTTTATTTGATTGGTTAAGCTGGAAGGCCTATTTCTTGCATAAATACCCATGTTTATGAATGAAAACTACTTTGGTTAGATTGCATCAAAGGAAATTGTGATTTTTTTCTTCTCTTATCTGGGCCTTCAAGGTTCAGTGGTGAGTCCTGGCTTCCTCTCCTTATCAACAACCCTTGTTGCGATGAATTTGAAGATCATTAGTATTTTTTTTCCATTCCTCACTTCTCATCAAACCCATTTCCTGAAGTATCCCGTTTCAAGGTGAAGCAAGCACAACATTTAATGCCTTTATTGAGATTTCTTCTCAAAAATCATCATTGTGCTTGTCGGTACATATTTTGATACTCCCTCTTTACTGGATGAGCTCCTTTAAGCTACCTAAACCAGTCATACTTTCCCAGGAGGGAATTATCAGATCTTTATGGTGTTGTATGAGCAATAAAAAAAGTGAATCATCTTTTGTAGTGGGGAGTGGTTGTTGACCACGTCATGATGGTGAACAGGGGCTGAGACGTATTGGTGAAATTAACCAGGCCCTACTTGCTAAACTATCTTTGGAATGTTGTTTGTTGGCATTCCGAACCTTGGAGCAGATTAGTGCAGTAAAATATATCAGGTTCAACTCTATCCGGCTTCTCCACAGTAAATTACTTGGCACCTAGGGTCGATAGTCACTCTAGAAGAGTATGAAAATAATAGAAATGGGGACGTTATGGTAAGTCAGAAATGGAGCTTAGGTAGAACTCTGGTTTCATCCTTGGCTGTGTAACTTCCTTTTAGCCACGTTGGTAGAAAGGACCCAATGCATATAGCAATATAGAAGCCTCAGGGGTGTGTTTCTACAATCTACTATTTGACTCTTGATGATAATGGTAACAATGCATGTTTCTTTGCTACTGAAACGTACATACATGATTACGTGTAACTCTTGTGCTCTGAATCAATAAAATTTATAATTATCATTCAAATCTAGAAATCGTGCAAATACAATTACAAGTGGACAATAACACCTAGTCATTTTCCTGAATATCATATACAACATTATCTCCTAATCCTCTCATTTGTGTATATAAGTTGATATGTTCTTAAAACATAGTTGACCAACTCCCAACATTTTTATCTCGATATGCTGCCATGTTAGAAAGATAGGAGACATTAACGAGCCATCAACCATGTGCATCTACAAAAAAATATATAGAGAATAAAGGATTAATATCTACTTCAATATATGAACCGACTAAATAACATAATGAAATATATAGATATTATGTTCATCATTAGAAAATATCGTACAATATGATGATAGCACATGTATCACACATCCTTCACTTCAGATTGTTGTGTATGACACTAGTGTTAGTAATGTCATCAACCTTATCGTAAAGAGGAGTACAACGTTACATTCCACCGAGTAGCGATAACTGAAATATACCTGACATGGACATCCAACATGTATGTAATATATCGAATAGCAATATCTACACCACCATCATCTACAAAAATTCGTGCATATATGATGCTTATATGTCACCTCCTTCAAATACTCTTTATGATCTTCGTGCCACTATTTCTTCTTTTTTCTAAGTATACCAATGACTTAGTATCGTAATTTTCATCTCCAATAACATTTACCCAAGTATGTACAAAGTAGCTCATAAAACATGATATTGTCATGGTTTGAAGTCAAGTTGCCTTTAAATGTTCTTATCAATGGTTGAGAAAGGACCACAACTTTTTGAAGAGGAACAATCCAATCCAAGAGATACATCACATCCTCGACCACATATATGCTCACGCCTACCTCTACATGATGCAGTCTTGTCTCCATGCTCACAAGTTGAAAAGTCCCGCCTCATAGATTAGTTAGATGGTCTTTTTTTAGGATGACAAATTAGTGGTTCCTATAGGGTTAGTATATTCAGGAGTCAACTACTCATCCAACATCTTAATAAATTTGTCTCATTGTGGATGATTTTATAACTTACTCCAGCGGTCTCCATAGATATTCCTGCATCCTATTTTATCTGATCGATAATATATAGAGTATCCTACTCCATGTTTAAGTTCTTATAAAATGGATCAATAGTTGACAATTATATGGAAAAACTACATTTAAGCAACCATATTCTTATATCTAAACCTACCATATCTACATGATTGTACTCTTTTATAATAAGTTCTAGAGTGTGTCGTTATACTCTTCTTTGAAGGTTCGCAACCAAATATTCTCGCGACAACGTAATGCATTGTTAGAATTTTTTATTCCTCAAATAACTTCTTCAATTTTATAATTTGCAACTCTATCAATAAATACAATTATTTCCAAATTATATCAAATCTACAAGTTGAGGTACCAATGAATCTTTCACATTCTGTGTGCCCTTTCCACCCTAACAAATATGAATATACAATCATTATACATTTGAACAATAGTAGACGATATGAATATATTGAAAACTAAATTCATATACCTATTAGTCGTACGAGTATCATAATGAACCACTCTATCTGTTTACATTGAGACAATTTTCTTTCTTCTTGTATGATCCAACCACTGCTCTTTATCATAAGAGAGTAGAGCGAAAAATTTCTTCTACTTCAATTCCATTACATTTATTGACTCCATATAACTACTCTCAACTAATGAGTGGACTACCTTCCTCCAACTTAGAGCAAACGCTTTTCATCTCTTTATTCCTGATCAACAATAAATACTTTAATGTTTTTGGCTATATGTCATCTACACAAAAAGTGTGTCATATTTGTAAAAAATATTTGAATCGAATTCACCAAAACCAGATCACGATAACTGCAGACGACAAGTAAAATTTTGTTTGGAGTGTATAACTCTTTCACACACCTCAACACTCAAACATAATTCTCTTACTTTTTCGTATTCATAAAAGCAAAGACTACAAAGAAGTTCTTAGATATTGATGTAAACCCGACTACCTTAAGAAAAAGGCATCTTATACTCAAAGAAAATAAGAAAAATATATAACTGTTAATAACATCAATATAAGGTAAATATTGCTATACAATAGTAAGACACTTACATGTTTTTTTATATGTGTTGTCAAATTTCAATACCTATGAGAATGTATAAAGTAGTTGCACAAAACAAGGATGTGTAAATACAATATCACTAATAGTATCTGTATCAGGGATTTTATTATATCATGTATGATAATGGTTATATCTAAATTATGTAGTAGTTATTGTAAAACACTTCGAGAACACGATCTTCCTTCATGTTTTTCATTCTTTCATTCTAAATATACTTTATTGCACACATTTTCCTCATCCAATTGCTTCATATGCATTAACATGTGCTTCAGTTTGCAATGGTTGTATATGAGGTCTTTTATTACAATGTATTCAGAGCTACTTAATCTCCCTGCAAAAGCTTGTCCTTCGAAATATAACCTTAAATGATGGTTATATGTCTCATTCACTACATACAATTTCAATAACCATCTACTCCGCCCACTACATACAACTTAGTACTTTGAACATCAATATACTATACTTTTCACTCTTTTCACACCTAAGTCATATCTTGTTTACTATACCTTTATTTTTCGAATGACTAACAACCACAATAATGCTATACTTCCTCCCAACTAGTCTTACATAATCAATAAGTTCATTATAAGTCTTAAACATGTCATCTGTCCCATACACAAGAGAATAGACTAGCCATTCACAATCAATAAATTCATCTTCTACCACTTCTGTCAATCAGTCAACAAATAAATCATTTGATACATTGAAATCACTGTCACACTCCTTAGTCATTCTATGATAAGTACATTGATCAATCATTGTTTTCTCTAAATCACTTTCATCATAAGCGATTTTATTGAAGTTGTTTGTTATTCTACAATAACAACATGGATATCAAATATCACGGAGAATGGTATTATGTTAAAAGAGACGTGGGATAGGTGCACCTCCATTCTCAAGTGAATGTGCCTAGACCGCATATCCTTCCTTAATAGAGACATGCCTCTATCACGTCTTCCTTAAGAAGGGAGACACGATTTAGGCATGTCTCTCAATAAGGAGACACACCTGTATCACAGTTTCCTCCACAATTCTGGCACCTGCTTCGGTTTCACGAAAAACCGAGAATCATCTTCAAACATTGAAAAAATCGAATGATTTCAAGCAAAATAATGAAGATACAATTATCTCACTAAAAACCAACCTTTCAAATTCAAGAAAAATCTAGAAATCGGTCAAATCGATCATCTCCTCGATTTTCTTTTTCTATTTTTTTGTTTCTTGGTTCATTTGATTCCAACTAAATTCATAAGTAACTAATCGGTGATAGATGGTTATAAATTGTTTGATTTCAACTAAATTCATAAGTAACTAATGAGTGATAGATGGTTACAAATACGTATATATTATTTCCCAATAAATGAAAATCGAATAAAAATCGGTTCAAAGAGGAAAAAAAAACTATTGGAATTTACTATGCAGAAGAGAGAGAAAATATTGTAAGAGTATTTGGGTATTTACAAAAATTATGATGTGTTTATAATAAAAGGGGTGTGAGATGCCCTTAGATTGGGTTTATAAGCTCATAGATGTACTTGTGAAAGTCTACCATAAAGAGTTCGTGATTGATGGCATGAGTTTGTGTTTTATTTTGGAAGAAGGAACCCTAGTGGAAGACATTTGTCAGCCATAATGTTTTTGCTTTATCTCAAGTGATGTTAACCTATAATCTATAGAAAAGTATAGCCTCCAGTTATGCCCTTTTTAGCTTACTAGAGTTGATGATTTCACAAATCTTTTTCATTATATATATATATAGAGAGATTGACACTTGAAATCTTCTCTCGAGTTAGGGCATGGTGTCAGTATTGAACTCAAAACCGCTTCAATAGTCTTATGAACTATCTAGCCACATACTTGGCAATGTCCACTACCAAAATGAACTTCATAAGTTGCGTAACATACTTGCAGAAAGCATTGTAGTTTTCTTACCTTAATGATAAAAAACCATCCATGCTTGGAGTCCTCCCCAGTACTCGATGGTCTCTGCAAATTGAATTGTTCAAAGTTGTTGGTGTTTAGATTTTTACCGACAACAAATCTAATGTCATGTTGAGGTTAACAGATAGTTGGAGTTCTTTAATTGTTTTGTATGAAATTTCTAACTATTGCCATGCTAATGATTCACTTGCATGTTTGGAATCACATAAAAAAGTTGGAAGTTGAGATTGTATTCCTGAGAGTTGAAAAGTTGAAGAAAGAATGGGTAGTCCCCCTTTTCTTTCACTTAAGCTTTTGGTTATGTTCTAATTGTTTTATTGCCACTATATTTAGCATAATCATTGATACAAATATAATATATAATTTAAGCACTAGGTGTAAATATAAAATTAATGAAACAATCGACAGGTTTAATACGAGATTTGTTGTAAAAGGATTTTCACAAAAGGAGAGATACATATTTCCAATTGTAAAATTTGCAACAATAATTATTATTTTGGTTATTTCTATATTTTATGATTTAGATTTATATAAGCTTAATGTAAAACTACCTTCTTAAATGGTGATTTGAATAAAATTCATGTATATGTAATAGCTAGAAAAGTATGTTGTTGAAGGCTAAAAGATAAAGTATATACGTTGAAGAAATCCCAATATAGCCTTAAACAATCACCTTATCAATGGTATTTGACTTTTCAAAATGTCATTTTAGAACTTGGATTTGTAACTAATGACTTAGACAATTGTGTATATATTTGAAACAGTAGAAGCTACTTTGTCATTTTATCTTTATATGTAGATGATATATTGTTTGATTGAGAATTACAATGAAATGATTGTCAAAACCAAGTCACGGTTAAACTCTAAGTTTGAAAGAAAGGACACATGAGAGACATTTTATATCCTAGGTATAAAGATTTCTTGTAATAGAGAATCTAAACTTCTATGTTTGAGTCAAGACAAATATATTGATTATATCCTCAAGAAATATAGAATGGGTGATTGTGAACCTTAAATATACCCGTTGCTATAGAGATCAAACTAAATAAGGTTGATGTCTCGGTGAGAGAGAAAACAAGCCTAATATTCTTTATGCAAAAGTTGTGGGCAGTTTAATATATGTTATGTTTGTATAAGATTGAATATTAGCTTTGTTGTTGGTTTTATGAGTAAATATCAAAGTAATCTTGATTTGCAATATTATATGGTTGTGAAAAGGAATTTGTGACATCTTAAAGGAACAAAATATTTAAAATTATGTTTTCAAGTTCATAAACTAGAAGTGGTAAGACACTCAAATGTTAATTTTGCTGAGAGCAAAACTGATACAAGTTAACTTCTAATTAAATATTCTTATTTGGAGGTAATGTTGTTTCATGAATTTGTAAGAAATAGAGTTGTGTAGTATATAATATGTACAAGAAGCTGAGAGTGTTGCTTGCAATATAGTTGCAACAAGTGTTACGATTTATACATGATTTGAAGCTAGATATAGCCAACGAACTAATTGTTATTTATTGTGATAATAATGCAACAATCATATTGATTAAAAGTGGAGATGATAACTCCATAAGTAAGCATATAATAATTAAATGCTACTATATTTATGATATGGTTAAAAGAAATGAAATATCTATATATTATATGCCAACTAAAGACACGATTAACCCCTTGACTAAATGCATATCTATATAAAGCACATATTATACACATAGGGTTTAAGATATGCTTAGAGTTTTAGTATGAAAATATACAGTGATTGTTATGCAAGAAGAGCATGATTACGGAAAACCACATAATATGTGAAAGTTGCAATTATTGTGTAACTGGAAACTTATACAACTTGAAAATCTATAAAATAGTGAGATAAAATTAGTGTATCATAATTCGGCTCAAGTAGCTAAGTGAAAGATATAAATTATGGGATGTCTACTTTCGACTCTTGATAATGAATATATGAGAAATAAGGGAAGAAGGGCTTTTTCCTTGATTTCACGAGATGTATTTTGTAAAGATAAAATAGTTTACAAATAAAATAGTTTTAAATAAATTTTCTCTTTTACTGAACAAAACAAAAATCTCACAACCATGCGATACATGCTCTAATGGAAAGCCTAAAGTGAAAAAAAAAGAAAAAGCAAAAATAAATAAATAAATAAATAAATAAAAGAATAAAAGAACAAACAAGCTTTTTTCAATATATTGGTATTATATACAAAAGTTCTTAGTTGTGAAAAACCTTACTAAGGAAACCGGTTACAAAACAAAAGTCTTATTCTTTTTCTCTCTCTTGCTTCCGCACAACATCCAACTATTCGGCATCTTGAGTTTGACTGCCGCAACTTCGTCATCCTAATATTTATTTAGAGAAAATAGGATGTATGAATATTTACGCTTGCTTGCACTCCTCCAATGTTCTTCGTTGGATCGATTAGAATATCTGTGCTATCGATCCATATAGGAATGGCGATTTTGTGGGAATGAAGAGAGAGAAAGACGGAGAGGGTGGGGTGAAGCAGCATTAAATGAGGGCTGCTGTGAGACCACGCAATCGCGTTCTCCGCGCAACGACGCTTCCTTTCCCCGGTCACCTTCACTCTGTCGCGTTTCTCGACGTAATGAAGTTATTTTTACACACACTCTCTCTCATTGGTGTTTGACGTTGCGTATTGGAGGGTTTCGCTATTTGCATTTCCCTTTCTTCGTTGCACGTTGGTATCTCTTCTGGTCACTACCCTCCTGAGGTCAAGACTTCGGCATATCATCAGTTGCATAGAGGAGCCTTTCCTAAAAGCTCTTTTTGTTATTTGTCGACAGCTATTCTTTCTCCACCATTGCATCCTTTCCTTTGGTGGGTAATTTCCTCATAAGCCTCTATAATTTTATTATGCTTCTCCTCTAACACCCCCTTGTTGTGTATCAGAAATCTGTTTCATAATGCATGCGTTGCCCGTGATTTTATCATCAAGAGTCGTCTGGTTTGCGACAAACAACATTTCATCATGCTACTTTTTTCTTATCAGAATCTGACGAGCAATTCATCGTCTCTGGTGGATATGTTCCGGCCTTCTATCACTTTTTGGCCACCCGCTTGCAAGTGGAGAATCTGCTCTTGCACGCACAATTTGCAGTTCTTTCTTTTTATTAATCTAAAGCTAGCGCATCCCTGTGACCATTTAATGTAGCTAAGTCAAACTCAAGGTCTTATCATTATACTGGAGCCTTTTCTGCATCTGTTCTTCTCTGTCTTACGATATAAACATTCCGCTTCTAAAATAACCCTGCAAGTTCCATGGCCACAATCTTTGATTATTGTTATCTGGGTAAAACAAAAATTTAACTTGGTTTACAATATACAATCCATTTGTCAGGAAAAAAAAATGCATGCCAAGGGCGTTTGGGCTTTCTGAGCATGTCCTGGTGATGATTTGTTCAACCAACTGCATATCTGTAGGTGCTGGTGTTGCACACACTCAAACATGCACATACAACAACAACAACTAAGCCTTTTCCCATACTAGATGGGGTCGGCTACATGGATTCTTTGTTTCCACATATCCCTATCGTGTGCCATGTTAGCAGTTAACTCCCAATAAGCTAGATCATTCTTTATTGTTTCTTTCCAACACTTTTGTGGTCGTCCTCTACCTCTTTTAATACTTTCCAAATTTAGTTTTTCTAACCTTCTTACAGTTTTTTCTTTTGATCTTCTTTCTATATGTCCAAACCATCTTAAACGATGTTCTCTCATTTTATCCTCTATTAGTGCCACTCCTAATTTGTTTCTAATAACCTCATTATGTATACGGTCTTTTCTTGTATGACCACTCATCCATCTCAACATCTTCATTTCTGTCACAGACATCTTTTGTACATGTTGATGATTAACTGCCCAACACTCAGAACCATAAAACATGGCAGGCCTAATTGCTGCTCTATAATATTTACCTTTTAATTTTAATGGTATCTTCTTATCACAAAGAATACCTGATGCTCCTCTCCATTTTAACCAACTAGCATTAATTCTTTGTCTAACATCTCCATCAATTCTTCCATCACTTTGAAAAATTGACCCTAGGTATTTAAAACTTTCCTTTTGGGGAATGCAATGTCTGCCAATTTTAATTTCTATGCCCTCTGAAGTAGCCAAATGATCAAACTTACATTCCATATATTCTGTCTTTGTTCTACTAAGTCGGAGGCCTTTGTTTTCTAATGTTTCTCTCCATAGTTCCAATTTTCTATTAACTTTTTCCTTAGACTCCTCCACTAATACAATGTCATCTGCAAATAACATACACCAAGGTACTTCATCTTGAATATGTTTTGTTAACTCATCCATCACCATTATAAATAAGTATGGACTTAAAGTTGATCCTTGATGTAACCCAATATTAACTTCAAAGAAGTCTGTCGTTCCTTCATGAGTCCTCACACATGTTTTTGCACCATCATACATGTCTCTTATAAGGTTAATATATGTCAATGGGATACCTCTTTTTTCCAAAGTTCTCCAAAGAACCTCCCTCGGTACCCTATCATAAGCTTTTTTTAGATCAATAAATATCATGTGAAGGTCTTTCTTTTTTGCTCTAAAATGTTTCATAAGACGTCTTAAAAGGTGAATCGCTTCAATAGTAGATCTACCTAGCATAAATCCAAATTGGTTCTCTGTTGTACTTGATAATTGTCTTAACCTACGTTCGATAATTCTTTCCCATAATTTCATAGTATGACTCATTAACTTGATACCTCGATAATTCACACAATTTTGAATGTCTCCCTTGTTCTTATATACGGGTATAAGTGTACTTGCTCTCCATTCCTCGGGCATCTTTTGGTTTTTCTATATTTCATTAAATAGTCTTGTGAGTCAAGTGATTCCTATTTCTCCTAGTATTTTCCAAACTTCTATAGGAATATTATCTGGTCCTATCGATTTACCACTCTTCATATGTTTAAGAGCCTCTTTGACTTCATTCTTTTGAATACGTCGGTAGAAATTGTGGTTTATATACTTTTCTGACTTGGCTAAATCTCCTAAACTAATACTAACATCTTTATTTTCATTAAAAAGATTATAAAAATAGTTTTTCCATCTATTTCTTATATCATCATTTCCACTAGAATTTTTTCATCCTCGTCTTTTATGCATCTAACATAATTAAGATCTTTAGTTTTCTTATCTCTAGCCCTAGCTATCCTAAAAATATCTCTTTCACCCTCTTTTGAGTTGAGTTTTTTATATAAGTCCTCCCAAATCTTAGCTTTTGCTTCACTAACGGCCTTTTTTGCTTCCTTTTTTGCTTTCTTATAAGCTTCTAAAGTTTCACTAGTTTTCTTAGCATAATGTAACTTGTAACATGCCCTCTTTGCCTTGATTTTATTTTGTACTACTTCACTCCACCACCAAGCTTCTTTTTGTGTCGGTACACCTCCCTTAGATACCCCTAACACATCTTTCGCCACTTTCCTAATATGTATAGCCATATTGTTCCACATATCAGAGGGTGTGCCAACATAAGAAGGACTTTCTGTTTAAATATATCTTCTTTCTCGCTTTTGAGGTTCCACCATTTAGTCCGAATAGCTCGATGCACTCTTTTCTTCTTTGTCCATTTTTTTTTTGTAAATCCATAACTAAAAGTCGATGTTGGGTGGTTAAGCTTTCTCCTGGAATTACCTTACAATCTTTACAACACGCTCTATCTTTTTTTCTACAAATAAAGTAATCAATTTGTGTTTGTGATAAGCCACTCTTATAAGTAATTAAATGTTCATCTCATTTTTTGAAGATTGTATTGACTATAAAGAGATCAAATGACATAGCAAAATTTAAATTCTCCCTACCTTCCCCGTTTATATCCCCATAACCAAAGTTTCCATGAATCCCTTGATATCCTAATGCCTCTTTACCGACATGTCCATTTAAATCTCCTCCTAAACAAATCATCTCCCTTTGTGGAATCTTTTGAAACACCTTATCTAACTCTTCCCAAAAAACTGTCTTTATACTATCTTCTAGTCCTACTTGGGGTGCGTAAGCACAAACTATATTCAAAACCTCTACTCCTAACACTAATTTCAATGTCATGATTCGGTCACCATATCGTTGTATGTCTACTACACTCTCCTTTAAATCTTTATTTATGATAATACCAACTCCATTTCGGACCTTTTCTTTACCTGAGTACCATAATTTAAAACCTGTATCCTCTATCTCCTTTGCTTTTTCTCCAACCCATTTTGTCTCTTGTAAACATAGAATATGAATCTTTCTCCGAATCATAGTATCTACCACCTCCATTAGCTTACCCGATAATGTTCCGATATTCCAAGAACCAATATGAATCTTATTATCTAGGACTAGCTTCCTTACCCCCTGCATCCGTCCATAATCAAAATGCGGAGATCCTCTCTGAAAATTTTTCACTACATTCGGGCGGCAATGTAGTGGGACTAACTTCTTTACCCACACCCGTCCATGATGTGGGAACCCTCTCTGCAATTGATTCACTACATTCGGGTGAAAATGTAGTGGCCCTTGCTTACTTCTTACTGCATTCGGGCTCTGCAGCACGTCGCTAGGCGGGGACGCCCCAAACATGCACATAGTGATAAAAAATATGAATCAGAACCAACAGTATTCTTTTTTGGATGTTTGTAAATAACTAAATAATGTGACTGCGTACAAATATTCTGCAGTCCTTTTCGTAAGGATTGGCTTATGGATTGTCTAACTTGACCGTCTATCAATCATTTTATATTCCAAATGTCAACTCAAAGAAATAGCTGGCATGGATTTTGGTAAGTTTAAAGTCTCTGTTTTGATGAATCAGAAATGGTTGGAATGAGCTATTTGTTGACAATATTTTTCTAATTCAAATTTCGCATGTACATCGTTGTGTGTGTATGCAGGATGGAAAAATGTTAATATGAATCAGAAATTCACACAGCAGTGCACAACAAAACGAGGAAGGAATAATTTAGTAGCTCATGCGAAGCTTACCTGAACAAACATGAGAAATATAACGCCTGTGATCAGGCAAAACTAATGAATTATATTTTAAAATGACTGGGGCCTATGAAAGCAATTTTTTTTTGGTTTAGGCATATATGAATGGGTGATTAAATTGCATTCATTTTGTTTAGGTACTTGTCGACTAAGTAAATGTAGTTTCTGTCACTTCAACCTTTCGGATATGTGGGCAAAGAAAAATAACAGTAAATGCTTAGATATGTAAGATGAAGTTTTAAGAGTCTTCTGTTATAGATGTTAAGTATAGGACAATAAAGCAGGGACAAGAAGAAAAGCAATGATGCAATGTCAAGTACTTTAAGGTTTGCCCTCCATAAGGTTTAGTTGAGGGACTCTGAAGAAAATGCAGAAGAACGAGTAAGTTGACAATTTTAGTTATGCCGTGAAGTTGAGGTGATGGTTATGCTGTCATGATGGTTTAACCATATTATTGCTAAAATAGTTCTCAGCAGCACTTGTTTCCTCTTTTAATGCTAAAAAATTTCAAGTCCAAGCAAATCAAGATTAGTTGTTACTTTATATGCTATCAAAACATGCCATTATTTTAATTAGCAAGCATTCATTTAACACTTTCAAGCTATTAAATCCAATTGCCTTCCACTATCGTCATTTTTAGCTTATTTATTCTCTCCCTCCCCCTCTCTTCATGGCTGTTTAATCTATGAAAATTGCAGAGAAAAGAAACGATAGAAGCTATTGTAAAGAAAAGGCCTTTTAGAAAATCATTACGAAAAAATTTCTCTGCCACACTCTCCAATGGCATTTTGGGGTATGCTTTCTTATGTGCTTCCTATTGTGTATGATTCTTTATCTTTATCTTCCTACATTGTCTGTTTCTTCTTACTTTCTTTATTATTGAAATTGGATCGGCATACTCTTTTGATGTTTTAGGTGTTCAAGTGAAGTCTACAAAACCATTTGTTCTGAAGGCTGATAATACTAGAACACGACTTCATGTATCTCAAGTAATTTTCCTTAATTTCATGTGAACCACACAAAACTTTGATTTTTTCTTTTTCTTGAGCATCAAACATGGGTCACTTTGACAGTTTGCTGCCATTCATTTATGGAGATAAACATCTATGTTATCAAAAGCGGGTAGTGGGCTGTTAGCAGTTGATCCTAATATAGCTATAGCGGATTTAGCGGTACACTTTAGTTTACAAACAACAACTAACAACTAAGCCTTTTCCCATACTAGACGGGGTTATGATTAAAAAATAATATATATAATAGAGTCTTTAATTTCTAAGAAATATATGAAACATGTAAGCATATCACTTTCATAAATATGAATCAAACTAAATAAATAAATTCTAAGTGGATAAATAATGTGGCATATGCTTATTGAATTGTTATGCTTAAATTAAAAACAAAAACATAAATGTAACCGATTCTAAGTAGAAAGAAGAAGAATTAAAAGAAATTAATATAATATACTTATCTACTCAAGTATGATGACTAACTATAGTCCAATCTAATTTGACCAATGGAATGGAATGGATTGTATTTACCTGCAAAAAGAATATAATAATGTTACAGTGGACAAATAAATACTCTTAAAACATCAAAAAATCTTTAAGATACATAAGAAAATATAACACTCACCAAAAAATCATAGGTTTAAATCAAAATATAACATCCACAAAAAAATTATAGGATTAAAATCAAAATATAACATTTGAAAAAAAGAGACACAAAAGCATACAGAAAACATTAAGAGACATAAAAATGAAATGCAGACATAGCATTAAAAGAGATGCAAAAACATAGAGAGAATGGGGCACAAGAGAGAGCTGTAGACAGAAGGGGGTTAGAGGGAGCCGCAAACAACCAGTGTGGCTTATTGAGAGAGATACAGACAACAAGCAACGGCTTCCATTGCTTGCTGTGAAAGAGAAAGAGATGCAGGCATAGAAGTGAGAGAGAGACAAACAGAAGAGGGGCCAAAGAGAGACGCAGACATCACTCATGCTTTGCTTCCTCGGAGAGAGAGAATGTGGGTCATCGGGTACGGGAGAGAGGTGAAACATCAAATGTCTTACGTTCTAAAAACCAAATAACAACCAACAACATGATCACCTTTTTATAGATAGTATCAATGGCTGAAGTTCTAAAGTTCAATTAGGTGAAACATCAAAAGTTTAAACGTGAACTTTTAAAACTATAACATGTTACCCTATATTATCAATGCACAATTTTAGTTGAAGTAAAACACCATTGAGTCAAGTGCAAGGATAATACTACTGTTCGGTTTCAACAAGTTTAATACAAGTTGGAAACCCTACGAGAAGAGTTCATGTAATATTGACCTTTACCACCAGCAAATTGTGTATGTAAGACATATTGGGTCTGTCCGTATAGCTATTAGGAGAAGCCTATATGAAAAGTTGGTTGTAATTTGTGATGCAGTATTATTGCGGTGTTAACTAATAGATGAGCAAGTCCTTAAAAGCCTTCTCCTTTTACGATAGCTTATTGTGTGAAGCCAGTTAGCCACACATGATAACCCAAAGTCTGGTTTTCTGGTTACTTGGTGCTTCATTTGCTTTGGAAGATACCACTATTCTTTTCCGAGGCTATGCCACTTATCTTATACATTTTTGAAGGATGTTTCGTTGAGTAACATTATTTGGCAAGGCAACAAAGTTCCATGTAGACCTAATGAGGTCCAAACTAAGATGGCTTTTGCACCACTAGCTGACAATGACTTAATCATATAGAAGGAAGACCAATGTTGTAAATATTGTATCGAATCCTGTACCGCATGGGTACCAACACCCCTATATTGTATCATATGATGCAAATGATTTTTAAAATTATTTTCTTTAAAAATAAAAAGTAAAAAAATCTTAAACAATAACTAAGCCTTATGCCATACTAGATGGGGTCGGATACATGGATTCTTTGTTTCCATATAACCCTATAATGTAACATGTTAGCGGTTAACTCAATATACAACAATAACTAAGCCTTTTCCCATGCTAGACGGGGTCGGCTACATGGATTCTTTATTTCCACATAGCTCTATCATGTGCCATGTTAACAATTAACTCACAATAAGCTAGATCATTTTTTATTGTTTCTTTCCAACACTTTTGTGGTCGTCCTCTAACTCTTTTAATACTTTCCCAATTTAGTTTTTCATACCTTCTTACAAGTTCTTCTTCTGATCTTCTTTCTATATATCCAAACCATCTTAAACGATATTCTCTCATTTTATCCTCTATTGGTGCCACTCCTAATTTGTTTCTAATAACCTCATTATGTATACGATCTTTCCTTGTATGACCACTCATCCATCTCAACATCTTCATTTCTATCACATACATCTTTTGTACATGTTGATGGTTAACTACCCAACACTTAGAACCATAAAACATGGTAGGCCTAATTGCTGCTCTATAATATTTACCTTTTAACTTTAATGATATCTTCTTATCACAAAGAATACTTGATGCTCCTCTCCATTTTAACCAACCAGTATTAATTCTATGCATAACATCTCCATCAATTCTTCCATCACTCTGAAAAATTGACCCTAGGTATTTAAACCTTTTCTTTTGGGGGATGCAATGTGTACCGATTTAATTTCTATGTTCTCTGAAGTAACCAAAGGATCAAACTTACATTCTATATATTCTGTCTTTGTTCTACTAAGTTGGAGGCCTTTGCTTTCTAATGCTTCTCTCCATAGTTCCAATTTTCTATTAACTTTTTCCTTAGACTCTTCCACTTACACAATGTTAGCTGCAAATAACATACACCAAGGCACTTCATCTTGAATATGTTTTGTTAACTCATCAATCACCATTATAAATAAGTATGGACTTAAAGTTGATCCTTGATGTAACCCAATATTAACTTCAAAGAAGTCTGTCATTCCTTCATGAGTCCTCACATATGCTTTTGCACCATCATACATGTCTCTTATAAGGTTAACGTATGTCAATGGTATACCTTTTTTTTTTCAAGGTTCTCTAAAAAACCTCCCTCGGTACCCTATCATAAGCTTTTTCTAGATCAATAAATATCATGTGAAGGTCTTTCTTTTTTGCTCTAAAATGTTCCATAAGACGTCTGAAAAGGTGAATCGCTTCAATAGTAGATCTGCCTGGCATGAATCCAAATTGGTTCTCTGTTGTACTTGATACTTGTCTTAACCTACGTTTGATAATTCTTTTCCATAATTTCATAGTGTGGCTCATTAACTTGATACCTCGATAATTCACACAATTTTGAATGTCTCCCTTGTTCTTATATATGTGTATAAGTATACTCGCTCTCCATTCCTCAAGCATCTTTTGGTTTCTCCATATTTCATTAAGTAGTCTTGTGAGCCAAGTGATTCCTATTTCTCCTAGTATTTTCCAAACTTCTATAGGAATATTGTCTGGTCCTACCGATTTACCACCCTTCATATGCTTAAGAGCCTCTTTGATTTCATTCTTTTGAATATGTCGGTAGAAATTGTGGTTTATATACTATTCTGATTTTGCTAACTCTCCTAAGCTAATACTAACATCTTTATTTTCATTAAAAAGCTTATAAAAATAGTTTTTTCATCTATTTCTTATATCATCATTTACCACTAGAATTTTTTCATCCTCGTCTTTGATTCATCTAACAGAATTAAGATTTTTAGTTTTCCAATCTCTAGCCCTAGCTATCCTAAAAATATCTCTTTCACCCTCTTTTGAGTTGAGTTTTTTATATAAATCCTCCCAAATCTTAGCTTTTGCTTCACTAACGACCTTTTTCGCTTCCTTCTTTGCTTTCTTATAAGCTTCTAAAATTTCACTAGTTTTCTTATTATAATGTAATTTGTAACATGCCCTCTTTTCCTTGATTTTATTTTGTACTACACTCCACCACCAAGCTTCTTTTTATGCCGGTACACCTCCCTTAGATACCCCTAACACATCTTTCACCACTTTCCTAATATGTATAGTCATATTGTTCCACATATCACAGGGTGTGCCAACTTAATTCTAAATATCTCCTTGAAGGACTTTCTGTTTAAATATATCTTCTTTCTCGCTTTTAAGGTTCCACCATTTAGTCCGAATAGCTCGATGCACTCTTTTCTTCTTTGTCCATTTTTTTATTTGTAAATCCATAACTAAAAGTCGATGTTGGGTGGTTAAGCTCTCCTGGAATTACCTTGCAATCTTTACAACACGCTCTATCTTTTTTTCTACAAATAAAGTAATCAATTTGTGTTTGTGATAAGCCACTCTTATATGTAATTAAATGTTCATCTCATTTTTTGAAGATTGTATTGACTATAAAGAGATCAAATGCCATAGCAAAATTTAAAATCTCCCTACCTTCCTCATTTATATCCCCAAAACCAAAGTTTCCATGAATACCTTGATATCCTAATGCCTCTTTACTGACATGTCCATTTAAGTCTCATCCTAAACAAATCATCTCCTTTTCTGGAATCTTTTGAAACACCTTATCTAACTCTTCCCAAAAAGCTGTCTTTATACTATCTTCTAGTCCTACTTGGGGTGCGTAAGCACAAACTATATTCAAAACCTCTACTCCTAACACTAATTTCAACATCATGATTCGGTCACCGTATTGTTGTATGTCTACTACACTCTCCTTTAAATCTTTATTTATGATAATACCAACTCCGTTTCGAGCCTTTTCTTTACCAGAGTACCATAATTTAAAACCTTTATCTTCTATCTCCTTTACTTTTTCTCCAACCCATTTTGTCTCTTGTAAACATACAATATGAATCTTTATCCGAATCATAGTATCTACCACCTCAATTAGCTTACCCGATAATGTTCCAATATTCAAAGAACCAATATGAATCTTATTATCTAGGACTAGCTTCCTTACTCCCCACATCCATCCATAATCAAAATACGGAGACCCTCTCTGAAAATTTTTCACTACATTCGGGCGGCAATGTAGCGGGACTAACTTCTTTACCCACACCCGTTCATGATGTGGGAACCCTCTCTGCAATTGATTCACTACATTCGGGCGAAAATGTAGTGGCCCTTGCTTACTTCTTACTGCATTCGGGCTCTACAGCATGTCGCTAGGCGGGGACGCTCTAAAGCAATGCTCATAATTTTTGTAATCCATGTTATAAAAATTCGACGAAGTTTTACGTTGGCTGTCGAAAGCCTAACACAACCCTCCTCCTTTATCCGGGCTTGGGACCGGCAATGCAAGGGTGATCCCTTACATGGGCAGAGTTGTGATAAACCACTCCTATTAGTAATTAAATGTTCATCTCGCTTTTTTGAAGATTGTGTTGGCTATAAAAAGATCAAATGCCATAGCAAAATTTAAAATCTCCATACTTTTCTCATTTATATCCCCAAAACCAAAGTTTTCATGAATACCTTGATATCCTAATGCCTCTTTACCAAAATGTCCATTTAAGTCTTCTCCTAAACAAATCATCTCCCTTTGTGGAATCCTTTGAATCACCTTATCTAACTCTTCCCAAAAAGCTGTCTTTATACTATCTTCTAGTCCTACAAGCACAAACTATATTCAAACCTTTGCTCTTAACACTAATTTCAATGTCATGATTCGTTCACCATATCATTGTATGTCTACTACACTATCCTTTAAATCTTTATTTATGATAATACCAACTCTGTTTCGAGCCTTTTCCTTACCTGAGTACCATAATTTAAAACCTATATCCTCTATCTCTTCTGCCTTTTCTCTAACTCACTTTGTATCTTATAAACATAGAATATGAATTTTTCTCCGAATCATAGTATCTACCACCTCCATTAGCTTACCAGATAATGTTCCGATATTCCAAGAACCAATACAAATCTTATTATCTAGGACTAGCTTCCTTACCCCTTGCATCCTTCCATATTGAAAACGCGGAGACCCTCTCTAAATTATTCACTACATTCGGACGACAATGTAGCAGGACTAACTTCTTTACCCACACCCGTCCATGATGTGGGAATCCTCTCTGCAATTGATTCACTATATCCAGGCAAAAATGTAGTGACCCTTGCTTAATTATCACTGCATTCGGGCTCTACAGCGGGGATGCCCGAAAGCAATGATCATAATTTGTGTAAGCCATGGTATAAAAATTTAGACAAAGTTTGACGCTGGCTGTTGGAAGCCTAACACAACCCTCCTCCTTTATCCGGGCTTGGAACCAATAATGCAAGGGTGATCCCTTACATGGGCGTAGTTAGCGGTTAACTCAATATAAACTAGATTATTCTTTATTGTTTCTTTTCAACACTTTTGTGGTCATCCTCTTCTCCTTTTAACATTTTCACAATTTAGTTTTTCATATATTCTTTAGCCGACTCCATATAGTATGGAAAAAGGCTTAGTTGCTGTAGTTTTTCATATCTTCTTACGGAAGCATCCTTTTGGTCGTCTTTTTATATGTCAAAACCATCTTAAATAATTTTTTCTCATTTTAACCTCATTATGTATATGGTCTTTCCTTGTGTGACCACTCATCCATCCCAACATCTTCATTTCTGTGACACACTACCCGACTACACTACAATAGATGTTCATAGGCTTACCTTCCATCCTAGTGTCCTAGGACATCGAGGGCTCACATGAGGAGTTCTTGCGAGCGGGTGACCTGATGGATGAGGTCTCACCATATTACTTATAGTAAAGGTAGTAGGTCACTGAAAATCTTCCTTTTCTCAATAAAACCCAAGCATTCATTGGCATAAGGGATGGGAAGGCCTTGTTAAATATAAATGGCATGTTGCCATAGCTGTTGGAGGTCTCTTCTCTAGTCTCTCTCTCTATATGTTGTATTCTTCCATATAAATAAGAGCTCACTCCATCAATAAATTAAGTTGTGTAGTGCAACCTTTGATTTGTGGTTTGACTCTCTCTCTTTCTCTACTATTGTTGCGTTCCTGACGTGAGACATCCATACTTAGATGCTTTGATATGTTGGCAATTCCACGATATTTTGATGCAAAGTTCGTGAAATCACTCCAAATTTGAGGTAACACTAAGACCTTTGAATTTTGCTTAAAATGGAGAGCAAAAATGAATCTTTTAGATGCATTCTTGACCTTAAATGCTATCAAAGTTGGGTAAGAACTATGAAAAAGTATTTTTTGTCAAAAGATTTTTGGGATTATATTAACGAGACGATTTAAGAACCGACTCAAGACATTTAAGATTTGGATGATGATGATGCTTTTAAGGCAAAAGAAAAATACATGCAAGATCTAAAAGTTGGAAAAAGATAAATGCTAAAATAACTTAGATTATTTGTCAAAATGTAAATAAAAAACTTAGGAATAAAATTAATGCTTTCGAAAGTGCTTTTGAAACTTGGGAGTATTTTAAAAGGATTCACTCTCAGGATGATTTTGTCTTTCAAATTGATTTAATGAAAAAGATGATAATACTTAAGCAAGGAAATTTAAGCATTAGAAGCTGTCATAATAAATTTTCAGAATTATGGACTCAACTTAGAAGTTTTGATAAATTTGGAAAACCTTAAAAAATAGATGAATTTCAAGAGTTTTTAGGCAATCAATTTTTCTTTTTGTTTATGCGTGACTTAAGGGATGAATTTGAAAGCATTAGATCCAACTTAATACATAGAAAACCTATACCAAAAGGAGACTCTTTTTTGGCCAATCTTGTTATGGAGGAAACTCTTTTTTGGCCGATCTTATTATGGAGAAGATAAGATTAAAAAATATCAATGTTGAAAGAGAAGGCATTTTTGCCACCTCCAAATAGGAAGCAAATATGAAGACGTATAAGCCTCCGCATGTGAAAAGCTTCGAAGGACTAAGAGAAGGAACAAACAAAAAACCCACGGGGCCATGGCCAAACAAGGACATAATATGCTATTATTGTAAGAAAAATGGTCATATCAAAACTACTTGTCCTCTTCTTCAAAAGAAATATGGAAACGTGGGAGCTGTGGAGGATAAAAATGGAGGAGCTTTGACTACCAACATCAAAGCATACATAGAAGAAATGTTCAAAGAAAAGGCAAGCATTTTCGAAAACGCTCTCCACTTCTCAAGCTATGTCTTGGTTTTTGGACTCTGATGCTTCTTTTCACATGACTAATTGTGATAAATCTTTAAATAATTCTCATAATATCTTTGGAAAACATGTGTTTACGACAAATGACACAAAACTTCAAAAGACAATTTTAAAATGCAAAATGTAAACTTTATACCTAAACTCAATTTAATCTTACTTTCAGTTGCTCAAATTTGTGATAATGATTGTATAGTCACTTTCTCATCCAAGCATTGTGTGGTGTAGGATCCCCTATCGAAGAAAGTGATTGGTGAAGGCCATAGAGAAAGTGGACTATACAAAATGGATTGTTTACTCATGCTAAATTTTGAATCTTGTAATGTACCTCATAATGATACACTTTGGCTTAAACGGCTTAGACATTTGGATATGCATAAACTATCTAATTTTATTTTGTTGAAAAAATTAGAGAACAAAAATTTGATTGTAAAGAATGCATTTTTTGAAAAATGCATCATCTTTCTTTTGAAGAAAAAATTTATATACCAATCAAAACTTTTGAATTAATACATTCTGATGTTTGGGATCCTGTCTCTTTTGTTTCCAAGGGAGGAGTTCAATATTATGTAATATTTGTAGATGACTTTACTTGCTTTACTTAGATATATCTTTTAAAATACAAATCGGAAGTATTTGAAATGTTTGCAATATGGTAAAAAATCAATTTGATTCCACTATTAAGATTTTTAGATCTGATTCAAGAGGATAACACTGTTAAATGATTTTTAAAAATTTATTGAAACTAATAGAATTTTACATAAAAAAATCTTGTATTAAAACTTCTCAACAAAATGGTTTGGTTGAGAGAAAACATATGCACATTATAGAAACATGTAGAACTATGTTAATTGATAGTAATGTTTCTAAATTTTAATTGGCAGAAGCTACTCTTACTGTTGTATACCTTATCAATAGAATGCCTTTAACTAAACTTAGAAAATATTTATCCTTTTAAAAAATTATATAATCTTTTCTCTTATTATGAAAAACTTAGAGTTTTTGAGTGCAAATGCTTTGTTTATACGGATAAAAATGATAAATTGTCTCTTAGGGCGATTGAATGTGTATTTCTTTGTTATGGAATAAAAAAAGGGTTATAGATGTTTTGATCTTGTTAATGATTAATTGTATGTTTCCAAAGATTTAAATTTTTTTGAAAATGATTATTATTATAAGTCTAGATCTTTCGAAAATAATTAAAATTTTTTTCACAAGTTTTTTTTAAGTTAGAGGAAGACGTTGATTGTGATTCAAAAGTTCATCATGATATTCCCCGTGAGTCTGTTGATGTCTAAGATTGAACTTCTGACATACAACTCATCATATATATGTTTTCGTCATATTATACTAGACGACATGGAGAATCTAATCACACACGTTTAGAACCTAGAATTTCAAAACCTTCTCAACGTTTTGTGTCCTATGAATCTTTTGAACCTCAACAAAAAAATTTGATTGCAACTCTTAATGAAGTAAAAGAACCTACATTCTATCACTAAGCGAAGGGTATTCCGGAATGAGAAGTTACTATAAGTGATGAATTTAGAGCCTTAGACAAAGCTCAAACATGGATGTTGTACCTAAGCCTAAGGATAAGAAGGTTATTGGATGTCGATGAATTTATAAAATTAAAACTCATAGCAATGGTAATATTGAAAGATATAAGGTCAGACTGGTAGCAAAGGGTTATGATCAAGAGTATGGAATTGACTATGATGAAACTTTTGCTCCTGTTGGTAGAATGACTATTATTAGAATTCTCATAACTCTTAATGTTATTCAAAATTGGGATATATATCAACTTGATGTTAAAAATACCTTTTTAAATGTATATTTAACTGAAGATGTTTATATGACTCCTCCCGAATTTGACGTTCCTCAGGATCATGTTCTTAAACTACAAAAGGCATTGTATGGCTTGAAAACAAGTCTCCAAGGCTTGGTTTGATTGATTTGAAAAATTCATGCATCTGCCTTGTTTGTACGAAAGACAAATGTAGGTATTATCAATGTTATCCATATCGCACCGTATTGCGTATCATATCGTGGGTAATCGGTATTGTATGATATAGGTTATCGTGCTATATCGTATGATACAGGCGATACGCCCAAAATTTTTTTTTCAAAATTTTTTTTAAAATCTTTTTTGGCAGGTTTTTGGCCTCTCTTCACTTCTCTCCGAGGCATCCTCCGATATGCTTGTTTGGGATTGCAAGCTATATATATAGCATGTAAATTCAGGTTTATAATTTCATTTATTGAATAAGAATAATTTATGAACAAATAAAAATTATGACAAAATCATTTCCCTTTTTGTTGTCAACTTTTAGGTATATTTCTGCTATTAGTTTCTAATTTCATAGAATCACAAATAATAAAGAACAATTTGGTTGTCTCGGTTCATTGAGTGGGCATTTCACAACTTCACTATTTTAGGGTTCACCTTACATGACTTCCATTGAGTTGAACATGATCAACGTGTGTGAGGTTTAACTCAGCCTGAGAAGTGAGAAATGGAGCTCAAGCATTAGTTAAATAGGTAGTCTCCAATAAGAGAAAAAGGGGATATCATCAAGTAACAATATCACATCACTGAGGTGTCATAGACTCAATAATCAAAGAAATGGAGCTCATCATTTTGCTCACATATGAAAATTAGCAAATATGACAACTACATGTACAAAGATAGGAGTTTGTTAATTTTGATATATTAGATGAATGGATTATGGAAGATAACGAAGAAAATGCACTCGTAACCGAAGACATTACATGAATTAATTTGGAAGGAGCGCAACATCATGAAGGAGACGAAGATTTTGATTTTGAAGCAGAAGGTGACGAGAAACTTTGAATCTTCATCAAGGAGAAGGAGAAGAAGAAGATTATTTAGTTAATGATCCTGATACAAATTTACAATATGTAAAATGTAAATGTATTTCATTTTTTGCTTCAAAGTATGTAAATTTGGATGCAATTTGTTCAATGTTGAATGCTCAGTATATACTAAACTTTGCATTATATGAATTCAAACTAATTACCATATTTTTCTTAATTTTTCCTGATTTTTTTTTGAATTTTTACTAATTTTCCTGATTTTTAAAATAATTTTCTATTTTTTAATATTAAAGTACGATACGATATGCTACGTTACGCTCGTATCATGGAGCCCAGCGATACGTGTCAGACAACACTAAGTATTGTTATCTTACTCTTTTATGTGGATAATATGATCATCATTGGGAGTGATAAAACAAGGATTACAAAGGTTAAATATAACCTTCACTAGGAATTTCATATGAAAGATTTAGGCCTTCTTAACTACTTTTTGGGTATTGAAATTATTAGAAACAATTACAGATACTTTATGTCTGAAACTAAATTTGTAAATGATATAATTTAAAGATTTGGTATCACAGACTAACAAGACAGTGGATACTCCTGAGGTTCTTGGTACAAAGTCAAGATCCACAGAAAAATTAGATGACTCCACCCTCTACAGGCAACTCATATGTGCCCTTACCTATCTTACTATTACTCGTCCTGACATTTCTCATGTAGAACATACAGCTAGTCAATTTCAGCAAGCACCTACCTTTGTTCATATGAGTGTTATGCGAATTATTCGATATCTGAAAAATTCTACAAACAAGGGGTACTTTTAACTTTTTCTTCATTTTTTGATTTATTTGTGTATACTCATAAACTGGGGCGGAGATGTCAACAATAGGTATTGTACGACTGGTTTTTGTGTTTTTCTAGGTCTAGAAATATAAAAAGCAACAAAATGTGTCACTTTTATCCATTAAAGCAGAATTCCGTGCCAGGGCTACTACCACTATAAAGATTTCTTGAATTACAGTGGTTCTAAAGGATATGGGCATTACTCTTCAACAACCTAGCACTATATTCTGTGATAATAAGAGTGCCATGTATATTGCTTCTAACAACACCTTTCACGAACGAACAAAGCATATTGAGATGAACTGTCACTTTGTTTGTGAAGAATGCTTATAGAAAAAGATCAGTCGGTGTTATGTGACATCAGAAATGTAGTTAGTCGACTTCTTCACCAAATCTCTCCCAGCTCCTCAATTTCATTTCTTATTGGACAAACTTTCGATATATACACCGTAAGTTTAAGGGGGGTGTTAAATGTAAATGATATGTTGCCATAGCCGTTGGAGGCAGTCTGGCCTCCAACAGCTAATTGGCCTCAACTGGCCATTGGAGGCCAGGCTGCCTCCAACGACTAGCTCTTCTCTAGTCTCTCTCTCTCTATATATTGTATTCTTCTATCTTGTTGCCCTATAAATAAGAGCTCTACTCTATCAATAAGCTGTCTAGTGCAACCTTTGATTTGTGGTTTAACTCTCCTCTCTTTCTTGACTATTGTTACATTCTTGACGTGAGACATCCATACTTGGATGCTTTGATATCTTGGCGATTCCATTACACTTTGATGATTTGCGACTTGGCCGATTCAACATTCGATTATTAACAATTATTTACGGGCCTTAGAAAACTTTGGGAAACTCACTGAGGACTTTGGTATGTTGGGAAACTCACTGAGGAGGCGTATGCACGAGCTGCTACCCATCAACCAAGGAAGCATGAAATTCTATAGTGTTATGGGATGCGCTAGAGATGGAACAAAAGATGACAATCTTGGGTGTGTCGGGACTTTAACCAACTTCTTCTTATATATGATCGGGCCAATATCACATACAATAGGGCTGAAGGCAATGAGGCGGTGGGTGGTATGTTGAATCCTTTATGGAATGAATCCCTAAAGCACTCTTCTTTCGCAAAACGAGAAAGTAGCAAAGCTAGGCTTTATGTAAAGGCAATTGAAGCCTTTGAGGCTTTTGCAGTAAGCATGTGTTTCGCTGATTTGATCTTATCTTATAGGTAGGTAAGTTACTTCATATGCATCTCCTCCACCCCCAATTCCTTCCTCCTCTGCTTTCTCTCTTTCCCATCTTTCAGGACAGGGCGGGCAACCTACGTAGATGAAGAGAACAGGGGGTTTCCTTCTCTACTGGTTGGGCCACTGGACGGTACGAGTATGATACCGGTACGTTTGGTATGTACCGATATCACAAACAACGTATCGGTATGCATAGACGTTGATTGATACGTGTACCCAATATGGGTAGGTCAAGTACCCATATCGGGTACTCAATAGATCGGGTCAACCCATACACATTTGGGTTGCCCGATTCAAAACTCAACTATAAAACAAAAAAACAAACCCTAATCTCCATTCCCTATCGTCTCTCTGCTCTCGGTGCTTTGTCCCACATGCTCGTCATCGACGACTATGAGAGAGTTGAGCAAAGCAATATTAATTAGGCTGCAGGTTTGAACATTTGTACCGCCCTGTGGGATCGGTGACTGAGTGACGTACCTATACAACCCCTAGCTAGGTGAAGGATTTAGAGTTTGCCATGGAAAGACAAAAATAATCATGCTTGATGTATCTGTTTTTGCGATTTTAGTTAGACATGTTAATAACTACATTGTTAATTACTTAATATAAAGCTTTAAATTGGGAAAAATACACTCCAAGCGTTAATTTGATGTATGCTTGGTGCCAAACATAGCTTGGCATTGATGGACACACACATATATATGAGAGCATATGGACATCTCCATTGTTCAATTGGTTGGTAGAGATTTGAATTTAAAAATCATTAATGTAGATGATGCATTATATGCTTTTTAAATTAAAATTTAGCATTCTCTATTATCTCTTCATGAGATGTTATCTGTGCAAGGTATGCCTATTGTTGTCTTCTTTTAATAATTTAGCTTTTGCTTCATTTGCTTAGTGAAATTGCTCTTTGGAATAGGTGATGCTGAAATTAGTTTCGTAGACCAAGGATATAAACTGCTAGCTATAGTTTTTTTCAAACCTAAATCTTAAGCTAGTTATTTGTTAACATTTCCTGTCTCGGATAAATATATGTGACCATTCAATGAATGCACTAAACACAAAATATTTATCTCTGACTCATTATTTTTCCAACATTTATCTTTGGCGTTCATGCCTTATTTTTGTTTGGTATTTGTGAATCTATTTATGTTTATTGATAGTCAGATATTGTTTATTTTGAGATGTCTAATATGTATGCTAGTGGTAGTACTTCGTCCGCTTCTATCACTAGTTAATTTGCATTTAGAAGACCTTAAAAAGGTTGCCTGTTTTGAGAATATGTATCTTTGTTATAAGATAAAAAGACAAGAGGTGGAAATGCAAGTAGGCATTGGAACTTTTTGTGAGAACCATTATTATGGTTCATATACTAGGAAGTCGAGGCCCTTTTGCCCAGACTTCTTGGTGTTGGAATTGATAGATGTCCAAGATGAATAGCGAATGCCATTTGAAATTCAAAAGTTGTTGAGTGTGCGGAGAAGAATCAAAGAAAACCAAGAAATGTTCCCCCTTCCTCCTACATCTATTATTATTTCGTTTCAACAATCATCCTGATACGTGATTGCAGGAATAAAAAGAGGCGGAGTATGGCTTTAGATCAGAACACCCGATCTTGGACCTAGCAAGAGCAACATTTGCTGCGTGAAACAGCTAGGATCATTTTGTACTCCTCACCGGTTTGCCATTCAGCCCGGCTATAGAAATCCCTATTTTGTTAGCTCATTCACATATGCCGCGTTCTTACTAACCTAGTGTTCTTTGTTTTCTTCCTCCTAGCTACAATGATATCTCAGAACTTCAATGTTACAAAGGGAAAGGGCAAATGTTGAGAAGACTACTTGAACCAATCAAAGACACTTGGGCTTGAAAAGGGAATAAGTATAATGCTTGATGGAGGGTTGGACCTGGCGCAACGAGAAGACCATTGATTAACTTCATGGCTGGCGCATCTCGGATGGAGGTCCTATGTTCTCGCTGCCGCCATTGATGGTTCTAAGGAGTTTAAGGACAAACATTACATTAACTGAGGCCTCGATTTTGTCCATCCATTGATAAGAAGAGTTGGACCCATTAAACGTGGTCCAAATCATCCTTGATAATGCTTTTACTGCTGTGCAAGGTCGGTGGACTTCTTATTGCGAAATCCATCTATCCTCGCTATTTTTGGACTCCTTGCAGTGGTGCACACCTTCCGATCTTGCTTTGAAAAATATTTGTGCTCTAAAATAATCCAAATAATGAGGTCGTTTATCTTTGAATGTCATTGGATTCACTAGCATTCTTGATGATGCTATTTTCATTAGAAATTTTATCATGAATCATTCTATGAGCTAGCCATGTATTTAATGAGTTTGTGCATCTGAAGCTCATTACTTTCTATTCTTTGAGACTAGATTTGCTTCCTGATAGTCATGTGTAAAATGACAAAAAGGTTTGACAAGCATGGTCTCCAAAATCATGGTTATTAGTGAAGAATGGAACTCACTATAGGGAAAGATGATGTTGGAAAGGCAAACATGTGAAAGCAAATTCTTGAATGATTCTTGGTGGGATAATGTTGATTATATTCTAAGCTTTACAAACCCATTTGTGAAATGCTTCGATTCTTGTGACAGATAAGCCAAACGCTTCATTTACGCAATTTATGAGAAATGAGTTTGTATGATTGAGCAAGTGAAGCTAGCTTCATCTATCAACATGAGGAAAAGAGTTGAATCAACATTCATCCTTCTATGGTAGTGGTGTATTGACATCCTAATTTCTAGATGGAATAAAATTGCACTTTTCTTCATTAGTCTTGACTCATTCATAATCACTAGGCAGTAAATTTAATTAACTCAGTTCAAGTTCCAAGTTCTTTTACTTTTTCATCTAAGAGATGTACTTCGTTTTTGTATTATAGTAATCACCAATTTATATTTTGTATAATAGGTATTATTGTAAACCAATGGCTTGAGGAAGCTCCAAAAACGAGTCCCCCATATAAGGACAATGGAGATTTGTATGAGGAGAAACAAATGCACGAGAGGATTACTACCGGTTCTCAAGAAGAGGCGAGAAGGTCACTGAGGAGTTTGTTAAATTCACAAGTGGTGAAGAAAGAGTTTAGCCAATTTGGTTGATTGCACAGAATGGTGGAGACTTGACACCAAAGGAATGGCAGTGGGTCATGTATGGAGCTTGAACTCCCCAAGTCTTCAAACCATTGCCTGCCATGGCTCCTTTCACAACCGTCCTCTTCCTCTTGTTGTGAAGAAAGGAATTGGAGCACCTATTCCTTTATCCACTCCTCATGAAGAAAGGAACAGGCTAAATCCCCAAGAGAGCTGAAGATTTAGTTTTGTCACACAAATCTTCGATCTCCTCTCTGAAGGAAGAATAAGAACGCTATAATGAGGTGAGACTAAAATGTGGGACATTAGTGGAGGATATGAATAGGATCCATTTGAAGGACTAGGATTCTTGAAGTTCTTGGTCTCTCTCTTGCCTCAGACTTGATTTGGAAGGCTAGTCTTTTCACACGATGATGGGCAGGAAATGATGACTTTGGTACAGGTTGATTTGTAATGGACACAAGGGAAATGATGAAATTGAGGCTGTTGGAGTTTGATTTTTGTAATCATTTAGAAGTTGTTAACGTTGAACAACTTATGTATTACAATTTCTTATTGTGGATCATTGTCTTGGTTGAATAATTTCAGGATTCTTTTCTATAATCTTTATATTTTGAAATTCATAGTATTGCTTTAATTTTTATGCTATGTTGTCATATTTTATTGTGTAAAGATTTTGGTATATTATACATATATACATACATATAATTTATTTTTATATATATATGATAGCGTACCCGTTCATTACAATTTTAAAAATTTGTATACTCGTATCGTACCATATCCATTCAACATAGTTCATTGCCTTTTTTTATATCATCATTCGCCACTAGAATCTTCTCATCCTCATTTTTTATGCATATAATAAAAGTAAGATCCTTAGTTTTCTTATATCTAGCATTACCTATCCTAAAAATATATCTTTAACTTCTTTTGAGTTAAGCTTTTTACATAAATCCTCCCATAACGATATTTTTTGCTTCTTTGCTTTTTTATAAAAAACCAAGTTTCACTAGTTTTCTTGCCATAATGCAATTTGCAACATGTGTTCTTTGCATTGATTTTATCTTACACCTCTTCACTCCACCACTAAGCTTTTTTTGTGTTGGTATGCCTTCCTTATATTCGCCTAACACATCTTTTGTCACTTCCAAAATATGAAGTCATATTGTTCCACATATTAGAAGGTGAACCTACATAATTTTAAGCATCTCCTCGAAGAACTTTCTGTGTAATATGTCTTCTTTCTCATATTTGAGGTTTCACCATCTAGTCCGAACAACTCTATGTACTCTGTTGAAAACATGGTTGCGCATTAGATAATCAATAGTAGAAAACATTAATACAAGATGAAGAGGAAAAACATGGAGATCGGAGGAGGGGGCGGGCCTTTGATGGAGGCTACCCCGTCTTTCTCTTTTTCTTAATCTCAGCAACTTAACCCTAATTACAACCTCTCAGTCCTTATATAAGGAGCTATAAAATGTAAAATGACCAAAATACCCTTAGTACAAAAAATTACCAAAATGCCCTTACAACTTCGAACAATTACAATAATACCTAGAAACATCAAATTCACTAAAACTGACTCTAAACTCATATTCTTCAACACCCCCCCTCAAGTTGGGAGTGAGATACTTCGAACTCCAAACTTGCCAAAAAAATCTTCATCTGTCTGCAACATTCTTCATTTGTCTTCATATCTGTCTGCAACATTCTTCATCTATATTCATGGCTGATCTAATCTTCCACAGTTTTTTTGGCTGCAACAACTTCAACTTAGTCTTCCTCGCTGATCATCTTAAGCAGCTACACTTCAAAAGTCATGTTTTCCAATTCTTGAGAAAGCTGATCTTTTATGGTAAGAGGTACCATGTCCACCATACTTGTTTTTTACTTTACCACACTTATAGATCATTATGATGATCAAATCACCAACCAAACACTTGATAGAAGATGGTATTTGATAGGCTCACAATTCTGATGCAGTAGCCCATCTCTCTCACTTTCTTCTTTCAATCATAAAGTATGGTTTCCAAATAGATAGAAGATGACCAAACATTTAGAAGATGAAATTTGATAGGCTGACTATTCTTATGCAGTCCCCCTCTCTCTCACTTTCCTCTTTCAATGATAAAGTATGGTGTCCAAATAGATAGAAGATGGAATTAGGCCGTCTCTCTTACTTTCTTCTTTTCAATTATTAGAAGATGGAATAAGACTGCCCTTTCTCTCTTTCTTCTTTTCAAACTTTTTCGGTCTCTAAATAGTTAGAAGATGGAATTAGGCTGTCCTCTGTCACTTTCTTCTTGTCAATCATTAGAAGATGAAATAAGAGTGCCTTTCTCTCTTTCTTCTTTTCAAACTTTTTCGCTTTTGTGGTTGGTGTTGGTGCTTACACAACATAATATAGAAGATGGAATTTGGCATTTCACCCCCTAGGAGCCACAATCATCTCTTTCTTCTTTATATTTTCCTACGCTTTCTAACACAATATAATGTAGAAGATGGAATTTGGCACGTGCAGTCCCCCCCAGGAGCTGCCGCTCTCTCTTTCTTCTTTATATTTTTCCTGTACTTTCTTGGATGTAACATCAACACTCAGCCCCCCTGGCTATTTTTCAAGCAGTTTTCATAACTGCAAATTCCTGCAACCTCACTGGTTGTATAAAAAAATTCTGCAGTCCTCAGCATACATCTCTTTTCTGGAAACTTTCTTCACCACAAGTGCACGAGCGATCTCTTCGAGGTTTCGTAAAACAACTGGAATAATCAAGAACACAAGACTCCTGAGATTTCTACCAATGTATCACTAAAAATTCCAAGTCTGTATGCTAATAAGGTTTTAATATGATTGCTCACAAATTATTATATGTTTGTGAGATTTATTTCTAGTTTAGTTAGCAGTAAGGTTACTTTCATGAACTCCACTACAGACTTGGCATGCATAATTTGGGCCCTGATCTGTTTTGGCTAAATAGCTTGAATTAGTAGTTATCAAGAAATCAGTGGTTGAGAATTTTTTAACTTATAAAATCAAATTCATACATCAATAAAAATCTTATAGTAGCCAATCCATATTTTTCTGGGCATCTCAAGAACACAATACAATTTTTTCCATAGACTAACATTGCATCCATGTATACATGAACAGTTTGTATGAAAGAGAGGGAGCGAGGTAGATAGAGTTTAATGATTTTAAGAACTTGTAGTCTGCATTAGGGGATGGGTCATGCAAGAAGATGGTGATAATGCACTGTTGTGTTGGTAAACGGCAACCAATTCTTATCTGCCGTTTGACGCCTGGAAATCCGTTTTCGTTGATGAATATTGAATTTGATGAGAAAGAAGATGTCACCTTCATAGTTTCAGGTCAAAGAAGCATACATTTGTCAGGTTATTTCTATCCACTATCTTTAGATGAGGAGTCAGAGCTGTATCCTTTTGATGTTCATCTCTGCAAATTTAGTTGTTTTTCAAGCGTTAATGTGTCCAACTCCTTAAACTATTTATCATAGTCAACCCAAACAGGCTATTGACAAGAAAATTGAAGAAAAAGAGATGCTAAATTCCCAGACATTGGATCAGGTTTACGTTTGTGATAACAATTGCAAGGAAAGCAAATGTGAGGAGATGCTATCTTCTGGGAAAGGGAACAAAAAAATTGGGGTTAATGATCAGATATTATCGGGTACGATCCCGTCTCACACAGAGCAAAGAGGAGATGCCATACAAGCATCTGGGAAGCACTTTTTTGAAAAACAAGCAAAGCAAGTCACAACTCTTTCAGGTCGACTAATTATTGAGAAAATAGGGCCAACTACCTATGTCACATGGGTGTGGGTGTGGGTGCGGGATACGGCAAATTTCAAAAATTTTGGGTGTGGCAACACGACTAGGGTATATAATATTATATATTATATATAATATTCAAGCTACATAAATCAATCATAGTACAACTAGTATTTGCTAATTTTGGGTGCACGTAGGTATCAATTAGCAAGTTCCCTCATAATGATCTGAAACTTACAATGATTTTACGAGATGCAAAATATCAAGTTATGGATTCAAAGAGTTTCGAGATCTTTTGTAGGATATAACATATACTAGTTGTGCTAGGATCCACTAGTGATGTCATACTCTTCTATTCTATTGATCTGGCAATGTTCCTGGTCTTTAAATGTGTTTGGTGATAGAGATTATTCTGTGCAAAGGCATACAGTATAGAGTCCAATTGTTCGCACCCAAAATCATTCAAGCAGCTTTATATTGTATAAAGCTACAATCAATGTTGTCTGACACGTATCGTATCGTGTATCGTTGGGCTCCATGATACAGGCATATCGTATCGTCTTGTATCCTATCATACTTTAATATTAAAATAATGTAAAAATTAATTAAAAATCAATAAAAATTAGTAAAAATCCAAAAAAAAATTCAAAAAAAATTCAAGAAAAATCTGGTAATTGCTTTAAATTCATATATTATAAGTTTAGTACAGATTGAGCATTCAATATTAAACAATTGCATCCAAATTTACATATTTTGAATCCAAAAAAATTCAATACAGATTATAGAAAATATTACATTTTACACATTGTAATAAGGATCATCAATTAAATAATCTTCATCTTCTCCTTGTTGCAGATCCTCATCATCATCATCAGCGATACCTTCTTCTTGGAAATCAAATTCTTCATCTCTTTAATGTTGTTGCGCTCCTTCCAAATTAATCCAAGCAACGTCTTCTTCAGTTAGGAGGGCATTTTCTTCAGTGTCTTCCATAATCCAATCTTCTAATATATCAAAATTATCCAAACTTAGAGGATCAAATTGACTTTCTTCTCTATTTACTTTTTTTAATTGCCTACAACAAACAAAGATAAACAATTAGTAAATAATATTAACAATTGAAGACTGAAGTTAAACAATATTGAATTGAAAATTTGAAAGTAATACAACATTACCTTTCACGAAGGCGCATGTTACAACGAATATAAACTAAATCATTTAGTCTTTTGTGTTCCAACCTGTTGCGCTTCTTTGTATGGATGTGTTAAAAAACACTCTAATTTCTTTCACAACCTATTGCACTATAGGTTTGGCTTAAGACTCTCACTGCAAAATCTCTAAGGTTTGGACAATCAGTTCCAAACCTGTTCCACCAAACATCTGTAGAAAAGGACAAACATTAGAGACATAATCTAGAGTAATGTAAGATAAAACTTAAATATGAAAATAAACAATTTAGCTGGATGCATCGTAGTACGGTTGCGAATGCAACAGGTAAACCCATCAAGTGAAGAGCATTATCATATATCTCCATCTCTCGATGTATCGCATCTGCTATGCTCTTATCAGGGACTAATCTATCGATACATTCAATGATTCCTCGATTAACCTCACCATCCCATTTGAAGGTTACTGAGTACTTGAATGATGGGTTTAGATAGTAGGCTGCTGCATGAATAGGTTGATGCAATTGTTTATTCCATTTACTATCAATTATTTTCCATTGGGACACATAATTTTTCTTTTTTTTCATTAAAGTTATTTTTGATGACTTCTTTTGCCTTATCCATGGCTTCATAAAGGTAGCCCATAGATGGTTTCTCCTTGCTGTCAGCCAATCTCAAAACTTTCACTGAAGGACAAGTAATTTTCAATAATCTGACACATACATTCCAAAATGAACTTCTAAAAAGTGTTTCTGCAATCTTATTCAACTTTCTATTTCTTCTGTTTTGAGGAACTCTGTAAATTGTTGCCACTCATCTGAGGAGAACATTTTCTTCAAAGCTTGTTTCTGTCTCACAATACTCTGTAGGGATAAGAAGTTTGTTGCGAACCGAGTTGCAACTGTGCAAAAAAGCTCTGCACCTTTTGTATATCTCCTCATCATACACAAAACAAATGCATGGTTGTAAATAAATTTTGTAATATCTTGGCAACACTCAGTTGCTGCCTTTATTTCATCCATCTCACCAATGTCCTTGAGGATGAGATCTAAACAATGGGCTACACATGGTGTCCAGTAGAAAGTCCCATAAATATCAGCTAACTCTTTCCCAGCTGCTTTGTAGTTAGCTGCATTATCTATAATCAATTGGACTACATTCTCTAGCCCAACCTCCTATATAACCTTATCAAATTCTTGTCGTAGAATCTCTATAGTGTGTCTCTCCTTTGACATATCTAGAGATCTTAAAAACATGAGTCCTTTAGGATAATATACAAGAAAGTTTAGCAATGTTCTTCATCGCCTATCGGTCCATCCATCTGCCATGATAGTGCATCCCATTTTCTTCCACGACTGTCTCAATATCGAACAATATTGCTGCACTTCAATGACGGTATGATATAATATCTTCCCTCTCAACTTCTAATAAGAGGGCATCCTGTATCCTAGATCAATGTTAGTAATTGCATCTGCCATTGCTTGAAAATGAAAATTGTTTGCTGCATTAAATGGAATGCATGTATCATAAAACTATCTTTCCACTACAAGGTCTGCCTGATCATGCAGTTGTTCTGAAGCCATAGCAGCACGAATTCCAGGTTGAGCACCAGGTGTAGTGGAAGGAGGAAAGAACGAATGTATGGTAGAAGAATCTCTTTTTCTACTCCTTCCTGAACTTCCTCTTCTGCTACCTCCAAAGTCTTCAGCTGCAACCCTCTTTCCCCTACTAGGTGCTCGAGAACTGCTACTACCAATCTCTGTCCTAGCACCTGAAGGAAAACTATTAGTAAATCCAACTCCAGTGGCAGTAGTATCACCAGCTTCTTCACACATCTGAAAATTATCCTTTTGTTGTCTCCTTTCCTGTATAATCTCAATCATCTGCATGCATTGCCATTTAATACCTTTTGACACACTTATAACTCTGCTTGTGCATGGAGCAACTTTTTTCCTAGTTCCTGCTAGGTGGTGTTTCAACCTTGAAATTCCACCACTGATTACCTTTTCACAAAATAAGCATATAATCTTTAACCTAAAACCCTCAACTGGTATACCCCACTGACATGCCGGATCATCAGACCGATAATGGGAGTCTCTACCACCCCTTCCTGCCATCTCAATGGAGTACTTTAATTCAAACAAAAACCTGAAAATAAAAGCACTTCGTAAATCCCCCAATCTTCAAATAACACTCAAATGGAGTGTCTCCTACTTCATGAATGCAATAAAAATCGTATACACACACTTAATAACTTCATATTTTGTCATTAAAAAAACAAAATAACACAAAAAACAATAAATATAAAAGAAAAAAAATGGAAAAACATTAAAAATATACCTAAATCCGAGTTTGGAGGCTTGCACGGACACCGTAGGGCACGGTTTTAGAACTTTGAACACCAAGGAGGCTGAAACCGGCTCTTAGGGAGCTTGAGGAACCCAAAAGAAGAGAGGGTTTCGGTCGGCCCGAGACCCTTTATAAGGGTCCCAGGGCGTATCGTGCGATACGGCCCATATCGCACGATACAGTGCGATAACCTTTTAATATCGATACACCTAGGTATATCGTATCGTGGTGGCCCACGATACGATACGTACGATACAGATAACACTGGCTACAATAGTAAGTACATAACTTTATATTAAAGCAAAACATATAAATGCTAAACAACTACTAATTTCATCATAATACACAAATCAATCTTCATTATTCGGACCCATTTATCCATGAGTTACAAAATTGTTTTTTTTTTTTGCAAAATTTTGTTTTTTGGACATCCCGCACCGACACGGTGTCGGTGTCGACACTCCATCCCTTAGAAGTGTCTGTGTGACTTAGCCAACTACAGACAATTCAAGTGATCAACAGGCTGATTCAGGTGATAAGGTAAATTACTTCCATAATTCTAAAAGTTTGTCTTTTCATTTAAAGTGCGAGATAGATAGTTTTATCAGAAAACTACTTGTTTGCAACAGTAATGGACAGTACCAGGGTTCATAACTTCATACCCTGTGCATTAAGAGGATTTACAAGTATTATGTCATTTATTTTGTTAAAATTGTTTCCTTTGGATGATGAGCAAGAGATCACCTGGCTAGCGGTTGACCTACAATTCCATGAATTTGATATCTGTGGGTGATGCCTCCCCGTTGTGCCAAAGAGGAAGCTTCCTATCAAAGTTTCAGTCAATTTTTTGCTGTAAAAATAGAAATGATAATCTCATAAAAGGGTTTTCTCCGTTTCCTTTCAGGTTCATATACTGTACACAGGAACGTTTAAGGACAGTGGGGAATTATTTGGTTTTAATTTTGGGAAACAGCCCTACAGCTTTATCCTTGGTGAACTACAATTTGCCCTTTACCTGTCCTTTTTTTGTCGATCACTTTCCTTGTTAACAATATGAAACACCTAATCATTGTTTTAACATGTGCAGGTCAAGGAAATGTTATCCAAGGATGGCATATCGGAATAAATGGTATTTGCAACTCGTTTATCATTTATTTTTGATAATTAAGCTTTTGCTACATTTCATGCATGATATAGAGTACCTTGTGCAATACATGCACGTGGAAACACACACTCCTACTTCTGTACGTGCTTTTGCTTTATCTATAAAACATATGTATTTTAACGCATAACACTAAATTTTCACATTTGAGCTCTTTTGCTAATGTTAAAATCTGCTATTGTTCATGCATGATATAGAGTACCTTGTGCAATACGTGCATTTGACAACCCATGTATTCTCCTACTTCTGTATGTGTTTTTGCTTTATCTATAGAACATGTGTTTTGATGCATTACACCAAAATCTTCACATATGAGCTCTCTTTCCAGATTTAAGCTTTTACCGATGACCTACTGTGTGATGCCCTTAATTAAAGGATTTCTTTCCATACTAAACCTATTGTACTCTCTGAGAATAATTTCTTTCTGTGACTTTTCTATTTGATCTCAAGAGCCTATTGTAAAGCAAAAAGGATAAGAGTTTGTGGTTGTGATCTACCCTAAACGAATGAGGATATGTATGGCTCTGAAAGACCTATATTTGACCTATGGAGCTCTTGCAAATTTTCAGAGTAAAGACTATTGAGAACGTTATATTTCAAAGTTACTGTGATTCTTCCATGAGGTTTATACTTTACCTAGGTCTTTTAAGTTTCACCTTAATCTCTTTTGATTTTGTCATTGTTCTGAGCCTGACTAGATTCTTTTAATAATAAACATCAAACATTTACTGTGCGTGCATTTGTGCAGGAATGCGTCCTACAGAGAAAAGAAGGATCACTGTTCCACCAGCTTTGGGGTATTCATCTGTGTCTGTGGGCTAGCTTAAAAAGTTCATTTTCTGTATTTGATACCTTTGCAAAACTAACCCTCGGGATGTTTGATATGTTTTGCTTGTCAGAAAACATACTTTTCCCTAATGTAGCGTTGTTTTCTTTCTACGGTTCAAAATCTATGTGATCTATAGATCATCAACGTTGATTGATAAGATTAGAATTTGTCCTGATCCGGGGTACACACCTGCATTTTTTGACATTTGCATGTTACTTTTGTGCTTCATAGAGAAGTAAAAGTTTGTGGTAACTTTTGCAGTTATGGAAGTCGAGGAGCAGGAAGAATCCCTGGTAACGCTTGGCTTTGTATATGAAATTTTGCTGGTTGAAGTGGAAAAACATCAGATCCACCAATGAATTCTATAGAGGGTAAATTGCTGGGGTAATATGTTTTTGTCCTTTTTCCTCACATACAAATATTTGTATGTCTTTACACAGACATATGTGATTGTGTTGTCAACGAACTTTGATGGCTACATGCTTTAGTTTATCCTCCTCTTCATGTTTTTACTTGAATTAATGCTCGTGGTAAAGGGTATCTCCGGTGTTTAACTTGGACACACATTCAGTTTCCCATTGCAGGGATGTCATGCCAATGTGATTGTGTTGCATAATGCACTAGAGATGTAGGATGAAAGGCCTCTTAAAGTAGAGCAAGGCAAAGAATGTCTGTGTAAACCATGGTTAGTCCCTTGGTTGGTTTAGGGATGTTCGAGAAAGTCATGGCAATAGGCTTGGGTTTATGAGATAAACGTAGGCTCAAAGAGATTTGTTTATACATGGTAGTTTTAGGTGTACTTAGGATGTCGATACATGCCTTACTAGTAACCATGTCTACCATATTTTGAATTTTGTTTTCTTTTTGTTTTTCATTTTGAAATTCTTTTTGTTGGTGCGGGACATTCGGCACACCTTGAAAATCCACATCCTTAGCATCATTTGGTGGGGTTGTGGGTGCATGAGTCTGATTTGATGTATCGAAGACATATGAATGATGTACCGATCCTACACTACAAAAAGGAGGATCGAGTAGAGATTTTTGGGGAGAGTGAGTTTCAAGTATACCTTTTTTGAGCTTGACTACCTTTTCATGGTGAGAGCAAGCTTCCTTGCAGGCGTCCCGAGGTTGCTCTAGCTCATGCGTGGCTTTGAGTTCCCGTTGCTTTGTGAGGTCTTGGATTTCATCCTCGAAGCCTATGTGTGTGCAACACTCATTCTCCTTTGTGTGTGTAATGATACTCATGGGAATGAAACCCATCAGAGCAAATGATTTTGAAAAATTTGGAGTGATTTGTGTGAAGTGAATCTCATACCCCACTACTTTTGTGCCTAGGGATGTAGACTTTTTCTTCATTTCAAATGTTTTTGATTTTTGAAGATGTTTCATATTTTTTTGGTTTTTTGAAATAAATAACTTTTTTGGGTTTTCCATGGACTAAGGAGTATTTGGATGATCAACATGGTTGGATGATTCGATCTCAATACTTGCTATATTTGTGGCCTCATATCCTTCATCAGATTTTGGGCTCAGTTTGGTTTTTTGAGTATGGTTTTCTCTCTATGTACCCGATATGACTTTTCATGCGAATGATGTGCCTTGGCCTTTTGGCTTAGGGCTTCAATTTCTCTTTCAAGTTGTATTGCTCTCTTCCTCAAAGAGGCAATTTCTTCACCTCGGATTTTAGAAGATTTCTTTGAGGTTTTGGAAAATCGATTTTGAAAGTTTGATGAGGCCTTCCTCGACATATTTTCAAAGGAATCATCCAATCTTGACATGATTGAGTTGTTGTAAATTGATCTTCAAGCAATAGATTTTGAAAAAAAGAGAGTTTAGAATCACAATTTGAAATTGGAATTGGTTTTTAGAAAAATAAGAATGGATCAAACAATCTTCAACGACTTAAGTCCCACCGGGCGTACCAATTCTTTAGATGTAGAAATTTACTCCGAAGTCTATGTAGAGACTTGAAATAATTTTTCACAAAACTATGTCGTGTGCGAGCGTGCTAGTTAGTTTACTCAAACTAACAAAGATGATTTTCTGACTTTAATGGCGATTGTGGGGAAGTGAGATCTTTTCAACTTAGGCCTTCTTGAACCAGCGCTCAAGGGTAAGCCTAGACGCTTTGAGGATTTGTTTTAAGTCCGATATGTTTTCAAAATTCACTTTCAATTGTCACTAACTTAGCCAAACTCATGTACTTGGCTTACGAAAGAAGAAATTTTAAAGTTCTAGAAAAACAGAAACTGGTTATGTTTTCAGAACTTATTCCTAAATTTTTCTTGATAGCTTCTAAATCTCTAAAAATCATGAAAATTCTACAGTGAACAAAGACTAATATAGAGATTCAGGAACTATTTTTATTTTGATTTTATTTGCTGTGAATGTGCACAATTAAATAAGATATTGACCCTTGCTCAAACATTCATGACAGTTCTGTGACAGAAATGCAGAGGTCTAGTAAAATGTCTATATCTCGGTGTACGAACCTCTGATATTTATTAACTTAATCTGGTTAGAAAGCTATGAATATCAACTTTTCAATGAGACCAGTTTCAATAAAATTGGTTCATTGCAGACAGTTATGGGACGATAACCCAAGCTCTATTAAAGGAAACATGGGTTTTAAAGGTTCTGTTCCGATTTTAATTACGTGGCTACATAGACCTAAAATTCTTGAAAATTTTAACAGAGGTGGGTCTGTGTGTGAAGATTGGGTGTGCAAAGTTTTGGAACATTCGGAGCAGAGAGCAAGGAATTAAAAATAAAGCACTGAACGTATACATGATACAGAAAATAAGTTTTTAGGTTTTAAATATTATATGAATGCATTCCATCCAAATGTAAAAGTTAATTCACAGCAATCAAAATATAAATGATTGAAGAAAATGAAGTAAAATATGTCTATAACTTAAGCATAGAGGGGATTAGGAGATATAAGAGATTATATCATATAAAGGGATAGAAGGAACTTCAAATCAAACACATAATAGGCATGAACCAAACAAAATTTGGACAACATAACATCTATTTATTACATCAATGAACGGAGTCAACTGCTCCTTAATTACAACCCCTTTAATTGAATAGAAGTAAAGAAGAGATCAAAGCAAAGAAGAGGAAAGAAATCAACCTTAATTGGAGGACTCCTTAGCAAAGGATGAGCACGGTTTGGGGTGGGGAGCACCTCCAAACTTTTTCTTCTTCCTCTCTCTCTCTCTCTCTCTCTTTCTCTCCCTCTCTTGCTGCAGATTTTCTCCACTCTCTATGTTCTCTCCAAGGCTCCTTCAATGCCTTGAACCCAGCCCCAAGGCCTCTATTTATAGCCTTCAAGTGAACTCGAGTTGGGTATGGGTTTGTTCTTGGCCCAATGCTTGATCCAACCCACCAAGGGAGTTGCTAGTCACATGGCCTCACATGGGGTTCATGGTGGTCCCCCTAGTTCAAGGTAAGTCCAGCCCCATGTGGTGAAGGCTAGGCATGGCTCGGTTTGGTGCCATGCTTGGTGCAGTCCCAACTAGGCGTGGCTTGACTCGATCCAAGCCTTGGTGCAGTCCCTTGGTGTAGTCTGGCTAGGTGTAGTCTTGCAGCCTGCCTTGTGGTCATTCCTTAGCCACTTGAATGCATGAAGTCGGCCACTTTGACTCATCCGTGGCCTTGACTTGTTGTCTAAGTGTAACTTTAGTCCACACTTGGTGCGTGAGTGTGGTCTTTGTATTAGTCTGCATTGGCCTTGTTTTGACTTACTTTGGTCGAACACACACCTTGATGTTGGACTTGATCGCCCTAGTTGACTTGGGCTAGGTTGGTGCGATCTTTTGATTTGCATTGAGTCTTCATTTTGAATTGGATTTGTAATTTGCCCCTGAATTGAATTGGTCTTGAAACATGTGATCGATCTGGGTTTGCTTCTGCTTTGAGGTTTGATCTGGATGCTTCATTTGATCCTGCTTTAGCCTTGAGATCGGGTTTGGACCGTCGATCGTGCTTTGACCCATTTTTTAATCCTGAATCCTTGGCGTGACTTTCTTAAATTCATCCTCATCCCCTTTTTATCCAGGCTTTATTCCATTTTTGATCAAATCAACTCCTTTTAACTTTCAAAACATAATTTTGTAACTTCAAGTTTTAAAAACATTTAAAATGTCGTATTTCTGGTATTTTATGAAATTCGTAAGCTATGTTCAAATTGTGAAATTAAAACAAACCAAAGTCTGTTTTGAAAATTTTAAGACATGCTGGGATTTGTTTTTAAAAATATTTTAGGGTGTTTACAGTATGTTAATATGATAGTCTTAGGTATAGTGTCATGCTTTATATATATATCTTATATTTTACATTTTCCTCATCTATTGAATTTGGGGTATGGATAAAATGGTTTCCCTAAGTACATAATCAACACCCTCTAAAGTTAAAGCCAACGGGATTCTTTTTTTCCATGTTTGAAAATTCAAGCCGTTTCACCGATTCAGAAACTCTAATTCTTGAACTAATTTTTAATACTTTGGTAGAAACAACTCATAGATGGCCTATGCAATTTAAATAAGGAACCAAAAACAAGCAATAGATAATTAGCCATAAGACATTTTCTAGGAAGCAAACAATAAAATATAACTAGGCACTAAACTGTAGTATCCATAAAATCTAGGCATTGAACTATAAATAATTTGAGGCACTAAACATCATTTTTAGATAACTTCAGGGTACCATAATAAAAATATACAAGATTCAAACAGTTTCTGTAATTTTAGAAGAAATCTGAGGACAGAATAGTAAATTCACTTTTTGTCTACCTTTGTAATTTATTTAGAAGTAGTGGGTAGACCCATAATTTTTACTTTTGTTTGTTTTGGTAATTATCCCAAAAGATCAAGGACAAAACTGTAATGATTCTATCTGGTCTATTCGTAATTTTCTAAAGATTGAGGCAAGAAACGTCTTTTGACTAAGTTGTAGACCTATAAATTTCCACACATTCAAGGATAATTGCGTAATTCAATAAGCTAGTATTTGATAATTATCATAAACTGTTAGAGGATAGAAAAGTCTTTTCGTATGTTGAGGTCTTTTTATTTTAAAATATCTGAATATTTTGGTAATTTCATCTAGTGGTAGATTGTAATTTGACTAAATACCCTAGGGAAAAATGAACTTTTTAGTCCACTGCTCGAGACACCAGCTACTCTGGGCGGTTTACCGCCCACGGTTTTACAAAACCGCAATATATATAAGCAGGGGAAAGAGCTAGAGAGAGAACCATAAGGGGTGGAGAAGAAGAGGGAGAGAGAGTGGGGCTACCAACCCCATGCGGTCTCTTCTTCTTCCTTCATATGTAGCATCTGCCGCTAGTTTCTCCCTCGTCGAAAGATTGTGCCGCCCTCTTTTTTTTTCTTTTCTTAGGGGCATCCATGTCATCTTTTCTTCTCTCAGTGGCATCTCTATCGTCTTCTCTTTCTTTAGTTCATCTCCCTCTTCTCTATATCTGTTGAGAAGAGAGAGAAACCATCTGTCTGCAGCTTGCGACCTGCCTAAGGCCACCTCTGATGAGGCAACTTTCGGTTATTATATGTCTCAGGGAGTTCTTCTAACCTCCTTTCCATTTTTTTTCTTTTTTTAATCATATGCCTTAGGAAAAAAAATTTGAATATCATTTTCGTCTCCCTTTTCTTTCCTACAGGAACGACATACCTTATGGAGTCGTGGACCAGTATTGGATTTTCTTGCATAGTAGTAGCGATCCATCAATACCTTATTGCAGCAGAAACACTTTGGGAAGACGGTGATAGTAGCTGGTGGTGAACGATTTCCACGCAAGGGGTTTTCACACAAAAAGCTCGGTTCTGTTTTTATTTTTTTATGTGTATCAACATTTTCCTTTGTTACTTTTTCATGCATATATAACTGGCTTTTCCACTTCCCGTGATTTCCTCCATAGGCTTTCTGTTAAATCCATTTAATGTTTATCGGGAGATGCTCGGATCTTTTTCAAAGAAGGCAAAATTGTTTTTCTTTGAAAATCTTATCTTTTACAAAAGCAACTCATGAAATACGAGAAGAGGGCCCTTCTTCCCGCATTTCATGGTTGTTCTTATTGGGCTGATAGTGGCCACTAACAACTTACACATTCTTCATTGTGATCAAGAGCTCTTTAACGGTGGCTCCAACGACCTCCAAGTTAAACAATATAGCGAGAATGCTGAAACATTCAATGCCGATTTTGTTGCAGCCATGATCAACATGGGTGACATCAAGCCCCTCACTAGATCCAATGGTGAAATCAGGGTTAACTGTAGAAGGGTGAACTAGAAAGCCTCAGGATCTACATGTATGTGGACTTTTAATTCACCTTTCGTTGTGCAACTTTGTGACGAGCACATCGTGGCCCTGGGTGTGCTTGACCAATTTCTTTTGCTCTCTGTCTTCCTTGTGCATGTACCTTTTATTATTTCTTCTTTGAATGTGTATTGCTTATTCTCCCTTTAAGCAATTATATTCATGTTTTTCTGTGTAACATTTGTTCATGTGGATTTGCCTGATAGCCAGCCAGTTAATTGCTCAATCGAGTAAAGTCCAGTCGATCTCAACCAGACAAAAAAAATATAGAAGTCCGATAAAAATCAGAAAATATTGAGAAACCCATGAAATTAGCGACAACTGAAAGCCCCAAAAAGAAAATAAAAAGAAGTACCTATGGGCTCACAGAACAGAAAGGGGTGGCAAAAGCTCAGCCAGTGAAGGCCACTGACCTGCAAGAGAGAGTCCTATTTGTGGAAATGCATTACATCTGTGTTAGTATGGCAAAAGCACTTATCCCTTTTGTTGAGAGAGACAGAGAGAGAGAGCAACATGCATGGGAGGTTTGTATTTGGTAAACCGTAAAGAGCTAGAACCAACTGATCAGTGGCGGTTCGTGGGTAAAACAACTAAATTAACCGCTTTAGGCCTCGAATTTTTTAGGCTTCAAATTTTTATCTATAATATATACTTATGTAGGCAAAATGATATTGAATAGACGTAGGCCCCAAAAGTTTTTACACTAGGCTTCAATAAATTTCTACTTAATAAACTTTGGCCTCAAAACTCATACACTTATTAATTTAGGCCCCAAATATTTAGACTCTATATAAGACTTAAGCCTCAAATCCAATAACAATGATTTTATACTGAATATAAACAAAAGTTCTATTGTAATTTATATCTTCTATGAATTATTTTGAAAGGTGATGTCTTTATTTTGAAAAACATTGAGTAGATGGATTTGCATCATCTATAAGTTACGCTAAAGAAATTGTACCTTAAATAAATATAGAACCTGAATTTCATGATAAATATGTTATTTGTCCAAAGAAACAATATGATGATAGCAATGATAATCAAACAAGATCATTAGAAGAAATATTTAGAGCAATGCTTTCAAAGTAGATTTGAACAACTTAAGACATATGAAAGTATTTGTAATTTTTTATTTTATTTAAATAATAACTATTCTTCTGATATTGATGGTTTAGATTTATCTTTAATTACGAGGTGCAAAAGAGAAATCGTATAAGTGTAATACACATGATAATACTCCAATTATCTCATTATGTATTAAATCATTTAAAAATACTTGATTTTTTTTTCAAATGTATATATTGTTTAGAAGAATATTAATATTTCGTAATGTTGCCTTCAGTTATAAAAGAAGTTTTTCAAAATTAAAATGAGACAATAATCTCACATTTGAGATCAACAATGTCTCAAAAACGGTTGAATGGATTAGCCATATTATCAATTGGAAAGAAATGCTAGAATAACTTGATTATAAAATTTTAATTAAAAATTTTACATCTAAAAAATCTGGAAGTATTAAATTTAAAATATCTATTTTTACGTTTAAAAACTTCAATACAAATTAGTAAAGCCTCATTTCAGTGTTTCGCTTTAGGTCTCAACTTGTGGTGAGAAACCCCTCCACTGATGCATCTACGTTTTCTCGAAGCAATCTGTTTTCACTACCCAGAACCAATTCTAGCGATGGCAATCCTAACGCGCCTGTGGGTACTCAACATGCCCGGCCCTTGCATGGGTCAGGTTATCAAGGTTGAGAACCCTATATATATATATACACACACACACAGAAATGCCTAGTTTAGGGCCAGACTGGTGCTTCAACCCAGAACTAAATCGGTCAGGAACCAGCCAGAAGCAAAACCAGTCAAACAAGACTTTGAACGGAAACCAGACCAAGAACCCTTGGTTTAGTTTCCGTTCCACTTTTCATTTTGGACTCAAACCAAAACCAGAACCGGTGCAGTCCTCATCTATTCAAGTTCCTAGTTTAAAGAGAACCGGAACCCATGGTTTGGAACCGTCTATGTCTATCTAATCATTTACACTGAACTTCCTAAGACCAATCGGATCATATCCTATTTGCTTCAGTAATTCATTTCTAATGAAGTTATGTGTGGATCCTGTATGAACAAATACAACTGTAACTCCATTAATAGAAGCATTTACTAGTGTAAAAGGAGCAAATGTACATGAGAAGGCACTGAATGACATGCAAATGTCCTCATGCTGCGAGTAGAGATCTTGTCGTCATCTGATCCCATAAACTCCAGTGGAATCACTGGGATCAACCTCATCAACAACCTCAATTATGTTTAATTACCGCCTCCCATTTATAACCCAGCTTCCACAATTTGTTACAATAGAAGAATTGGTTCTTTCTGCAATTTGCGTCCAATTGGTCTAGGTTGAAACGCTCTTTCTTAATCTATTTCTGAGATCATGGTGGTGTTGACTTCACAGAGGGTGCTCCTATCGCTGTCACTTCTCATCAAATAGTTTGGCCACCTTGTGTGGTCTCGTAGCACCAAAGCTTAGGACCTTAAGCATCATATCCTCACGAAGTTATCCTACGTATCGTCCACCCAAGGTGCCATTTGAATGAGCTCATCAAGCTTTTGATGTACTTCTCAAGTGATCCCTTTTGCCGGAAATTTTTGGGTTGCAAATAAGGGTTCTCTAGGCATTTTTTTCTGAAGCGAATCGGACCCAGACCCCTGGCAGTCAATTAGTTGCAATTGGCAGTCGCTCATGATTAGAAATTCCCAATGCATGGCAAGTGGACTCCACCTTATGAAGCCATATATGTGGATCCACATATGAGAATAGGAGAATCTCGTACATGACCTTTTTCAGTGATTTGCATTCTCTAAGTTCATAATATAGCGCCCTCAAGCCATGCATATCGGACTAATGTGGATGCTCCCACTGATGTTGGTCTCGCATGTGGTTTGGTCCTTTGTGAGTAGGGTGATTCTTGGTTGGATGAAAACTAGGTGATGCTGCTCTTTGCTGTTGAGCTATCGAAGAAGGCGAGGCAGTACTACGCAGTTGACACTTGCGGAGCTAGTGGGGTTGGAAGGATCACCTTAACATCTTCAATTTGAACACTACAGGTGGCTTTCACCACTGGTGGTGGAGGCAGGCCGACATTACCACAGACCTCAGAGTCTCTCGCTTTAGGTAGCATCTGCAATAGAGCATCCTGTGATGTAGATGGAAAACAAATATGGTCTTTTGGGAAAATGGCAATATACGTGTCATCTAGGTAAAGAAGGGCTCCAGCTTTTTGTCAACCGATTGATTAATTTTCTGCTCATGTGCTTCGAATTGAAGCCCTTGAATCTCAAGTTTTAGAGTCTCATCATCATCAACCTCTGGCTGATTGATCTTTTCTGGGGTCATATTTGTCAATGCAAAGGATCAACCACTCGGATTCAAATATTGTGTGATCCGCTTAATTAGACTTCAGTCCCTTTTAAATTGTGCTTGCATCCAATATATACCTTAATCCATGCATTGCGTTTGGCACTAGTAGTCGGTGCCAAAAAATTAGAAGTGATCGGTGATTTCCAAATTGTTATTAGTCAACTCATTTGCAACTACCAATGCAATAGTTCAAATTTATTGCCCTTATAGCAACGAGCAGGGGAGTTGATCAAGACATTTGCCGAGGTGAAATTATTGTATATCACAAGGGATAATCACCATGTTAAAAATGGTTTGGCTCAATCCTCTTTAGGTTGTAAATCCAAGAATGTGGCCAATGGTTGAAAATACTTGAATACCTAGCCGGTGGGGATCTATATAAGTGGAGCCATCAATGGATATTGTTGAAATGCCTAAACGCAATTGAAATACGATGGTAATAGCCGAGGTTCATGAAGGGATTTGCGGTGCCTAGTTATCTGGACCTAAAATGAAGTGGCTTATATTCTGGCATAAATATTATTGACTGACTATGCATGAAGATTAAATCAACTATGCTAAGGAGTGTCAGTAGTGCCAACATCATTGGCCTTTGTAAAAAATACCAGTTTCAAAATTTTACTCAACCATTAGGCCCTAACAATTTCGAGGATCGGCCATAGCCCTAATCAAGAAAATTCATCATAAATCCTCTAAAGATCATATCTTCATAGTTGCACCATATATTACTTTACTAAATGGGTCAAAACTCTTCTTGTGAAGGTAGTTGTGTAGGATGATGTGATTAAATTCATCAATAATTACATTATCTTTTGATTCAGTATTTCTAAAACCATAATTGTTGATAAGAGAACGAAGTTCACAAGACAAAGTAATGGCTTTTGTTGAGAGTTTCAATATCAGTTGATTTAGTCGAGTAAGAAGATAATCATCAACTTGATCAAGAAGTTCCTTAAGAGTAACCCATAGAAATGGCACGAATTTCTACTTGATGTCTTATGAGTTCATCGGAATGTTAAATCCTTGGTGACAGGTCTAACTCGCTTTGTCTAATATGCGGGCAAGATGTGTTGTTAATGGAAATCGATCTTAAGTACTTATAGATAGCTAGGCAAAATGACCTGCAACGTGATGATTATTTGCTGTGGGTAGTGATGGAGCTTGATTTAGTCGACAAAGATCGTCCCATATCCTTGGATAACTTGTTGGCCAACAAACACAAAGTAGCATAAGCAAACAACAAGCATGTTTGGCTAAAATAGTTCTTAGAAGGAGACTTAATATGGAAAGCAATTTTACGGATAGTCATAAATGACACACAATTCAATAAGTGGTCTCCAAATTGGGATGAAACTTATATAGTGTTGAAGGTTATCCTAGGTGGGGTATACATACTTGCAAGGATCGAAGGAGAAGAACATTTGAGGAGTATTAATGATCAGTGTTTGAAGAAATATTACCCTTAAATTTGGAAAGGACAATTTAGTTAATGAAGTCAAAGGAATTAAAGAATAGGACAATTATTAGCCGATCGTGTAGCTAGAAGAAAAGTCTTTCTTGAAGGAAGACAAAGCTCCTAGCCAAGTAAGTTTTCATGAATAATAACCATTCGACACTCCTCGTACTCCTTTTTGAGCATCTCACAACTTTTGAGACAATGATAACAAATCTTCCACCATTGGTATGCTCAAGATAGATGCCAAGTGTGCCTCCTGAAGGGTTAAAAAAATTAACAAAATTTTGCTCTTTCAAGTGTGTTTCCTTCAAAGAAAGGGTTAAAAAAGCTAAAATGGGGGATTGAGAACTAAAATAAGTTCTACCTGCAAAATTTTTGCAAATTGATTGTTTTACCCCTACAAAATATTTGAATTAAAAGAACAAAAAATAGAGCAAACAAGCCTAAAACATAGTGGAAAAGGAGAGGGACCTCAAAAGACTTAAGTGTAGCGATGACTCAAGCCCACGCAAAAGCATAAGTGAAAAGTTCAAAATACCCTTAACAAAGGAAGATCCTACACCAAGAGACCCTGCACCACCAAAAGGTTAAAGTGGTCCAAAAAAGTTAAAAATGTCAACCCAAGGTTTAGACAAGGATAAAAGTGTCACCAACTACCACTCGTGTGACCACAAATCTCCCACACCATTGTCGGTCACCACGCACTTTATGTGCCATCATCGGCCACTACAAACTTCCTGCAATCTGCCCTGTGTCACCAAGCAACAAGCGTGGGGCCCACCACGTGCCAAGCGAGACCCCCCTAGCACTTAGCAGGCCCCCCTAGTGCTTGGTAGGAGCCCTCATGGCGTGTTGGGACCCCCACGAGCACCCCCTATGTGCCTTCAGTACAAAATACCTCCCACATTCTCAAACCTACTCCAAACGTGGTAAAATCTTGCATAAGTGTCTGCAATACATGGTACATGAGTCTAAGTGCTCATCCCACATGAGAATACCTTTAGATGAATTGTATTTGGGTCCGGATCGGGCCCAATAATCCGAAAGGATTCAATTCAAGAAAATGCCTATAAAAGGAGGATCTAGGTAACTAAGAAAGGGGATTCCAACCCAAGAGTGATAAGCCTAGCCAAGTTAGACGTGAGAGGGTTGATTCCCAGGCAAGGAGGAATTCATCTAAGGTAGAAAGAGAAACCCTAAGCTATCCTCTCATGTCATCGTATATAATTATGATAGTTATATCCCTCTTATGGCTTTTTGAATTGAATTGGATGCAATCAATACATCAAATTAAGGGGAGAAGGGATGATATAATACATAAGCATAGAACAGATGAGAACGTATAAGATATAGAGTATATTAAGGTAGAAGAAATTAAATTTTGTGAAAATGGCATATTCCTCATACTTGTGGACCTCTCTTTTTGCGTTTTCGAACTAGGATGAGCCTCCTTTGAAATGATATTCCACGAAATGGTTGCTATTCTTTAGCTTACAATGTATTTGAGACAATAACTCCAAGCTTATAGTAAGAACAAACAAGAAAAAGGGGTGAATTAATCACCATAAGTTTGTACTACGGGAGGGTATTGGGCTATGATTGCATATATTTTTCAAGAGAGTAATCCTCCTTGAGAGATATGCTCCGAGGATCTATATATCGATGAGTTATACCCTAAACGAGCATAAGTTTTCAACAACATTTTTTGAATAATCACTAAATCATTAAGATTCTAATCGAATGCATCATTATTTTATATAAACAGTTTCTGTAGATTTCATCATACTCCACAGATCTTGTGTTATAACTAAATTTTTTGACAATCTTTAATAAAAATATTACCAAATTTTGTCCTTGAGTGGTACACATAGTAGACAAAATTTGTGACATGGGTGAGTGAGGTTGATAAAAAATCAGTAAGTATCAGACTCAACCAGAAATAAAATCTGCTAACAAAAATCCTACAATATATGTTTAGTAAAACCATCATAAATCGGTCCATATGTATCCCAATGCCTCAAGAACCGTGTCATCTAAAAGCTAACATCCATAGCTTTCTACATTGATAAGCTTCATAGAAATTGAAAGCTTGCATGCGGAGACAAGAGTGTTTTATTGAGACCCATAATCCTAGTCATAGATATTGACCAAAATTTCATAATAGCATTTAGTTAGAAGCTTTTATCAAGTTTTCATTTGATCATCGAAAGATCCAAAATCATAAATAAAACTTCATACATGGTTCTCAGTCAGGTAAAATTTTAAGGATTTTTGAACCCTAATAAGGGCCTCTAGAAAATACAAATGTTTATACTCTAAAACAAAACCAATTCTGTTTTTACATAACTAAACCTATTTTGGCTAAGTGAAATCAATATTATTTTAGAAAAGGTTGTTTCGAATCGAAATTGTTTTGAGAACACTCCAAATTCCAAGCGTCTAGGTTGTTGACCTTTGACCGTCGGTTCAAGAAAGCCTATGTCGATAAAAACTTACTTTCCTACAATCGCCGAATAATGAGATAAATCTTTTTTGCAAGTTTGAATAAACTTGTTGGCATGCTCGCACACGTTTTTACAAGCAAAGTTTTAAGTTCACATCAGACCAAAAAATTTTGTTTACAAAAAGAAAATGGCATGCCTGGTGGAACTTAGGTCATATAGGAGTCATTTGGATCCAATCACATTCTTTTAAAACAAGTTAATTTCAAAGTCTTGTTCTAAACTCTTTTAAAAACTTGGCTATAAGTCAAAAATTTTCAAGCAAATACCATGTCAAGTTAGAAGGTTCAATTGGGGATGTGTCAAGTAAGACCTTATCAAGATCTATAAGTTGGTTTTCAAAACAATGAAAAAGTTATAAATCACTTTTCCAAACCTAGAAAGATAGAATCGCCTCTTTAAAGATAGACCTGAGAGTTAAGAATCGAGAGAGAAATCGCCGCCTTAAGCTCTGAATCTTGCTCTTCTCATCAAAAACAAACTCGAGCCCATAAGAGGACAATCCATGTCTAAAATACCAAACCAACTTCAAGCTTTGAGGAAGAAGAGCCAAACCTCGAATCATTCACCATGAAAGATAGGAGAGTCATACAACAACTGCTAAAAGGCCAATCAAAGGAAAAGAAAGTCTACTCACTATTGAATTTCTTACCATCCAATTATCAAACTGATAGTGAGGACGAAATGCCAAACTTTCATTTATATGATGGCAATGGAGATCCTAGATCTTATTTGCAACCCTTTTCTCGAAAGTTCTACAAGAAAAAGAAGGGCCCGTCCAAGTGGGTATATTGGTAACCACACTCCCACAAGGGGAATGCATCCAAGTGGTTGACCTCATATGATTTGAGCAAATTCACCACATTTGAAGAGCTTTCCAATTGTTTCATGCAAAGATTCTTACACAACATAGAGGTTACCTCAACTCTCAACACGTTAAGAGATACTAAGTAAACTCACAATGAAAATGCCCACGCCTTCATTATGAAATGGAGATCTTTGCTTGGGCAAGTCAAGGAGCCTATATCCAAGGGTTATGCGGTAATGTTGATTTTGAAAAATTTGAAAATTGATTTAAAAACCCTCCTCTCTCTTCATGAAATCAATACTTTTGAAAAGTTTATAAAAAAATCATCGCTTTTTGAAGAAAACCTAAAAAAGGGAGTGTACGAGGACCTTTGGAAAGCTAAGGGCTTATCTTCAAGGCCAAAGCCAACAGTTTATGGGTTATCTACCCCAGATGGAGGAGTAAAATCTTAGAAAGTAGAAAGTGTTCGAGTTGAACCTTCCTCGTTTAATCCCACTAAACCTTTTAGGCCCAAGTCTAAACCATTCATCCCAAAAGTACAAAAAATAAAAACACAAGGAGAGAATACACGTATCTATGACAACCACTTACGGAAGTTCTAGACATTTTCCTATCCCAAGGATTGATGAGCTTACCATCAATTCCTGAAGGGGCAGCCCCTATGGGATATTTTCTCAATGAATTTTGTAAATATCATAGGATAAAAGAACATGATATGAATAATTGCTTAACAAAATAGAAGACTTGATTGATCAACGCAAACTCCACATCTCCAAGGAGCCAGAGTCTTCCCAAGCCATTTTCAAGGAGCCCTTTCCAAAACCCGGAAGCATAAATGAAAGCTCTAAAGAGATACATCTCTCTCCCAAGAACTCTCATGAAGCAGTTGCCTATGTTTGTTGTGATCATGCATTATATATGGTTCACTCTATTTTTCATAAAACACATGGTTCTCCCATAATATTAAAAAATATAAAGCAAGTAGTGATATGAAGAGTGCTTAGTGTCCCACCCCCGGCTAAATCTTTGATAGTTATGCATGATGTGCCAAAATCTTCACATCAACATAGAGCCCAAGTAGGACCAAGCCATAGGGAAAGTGTCAAGGAGGTTACTAGGTTTGAAAAGGTCTATCAACCTCCACACTTAGGAAACAAATCAAGCAAGGAGGTTGTCGTTTTACCTGACCCCTGGAAAGCGTGCATCATTCCTCATTCATCCCATGACATGGACAAGGGTAAAGACGTTTTGTTACCTCAATACGATCTAAAAAAGCATTTAGCAAGGCTTTCGATTAACATGTTTATTTTAGAGTTGATCAAAATCTCACCTAAACATAAACACTATCCTTCTTGGTCTCACCCATTCTAACTCAAACTCCAATATTCTTTTCCGAAGAAGAGTTGAGTATGCCAATAGCAACCTATAATCATGCCTTGCACATACAGGTGTTTTGAATCACCTTCCTCTTAGAAAGTGTTTGGTTGAGGGTGGAGGGGCCCTAAATATCATCTCTTTGCATATAGTCCTCCAAGTTGGAGTTTCATTAGAGGGGCTCGAACGAAGTGCAATTGTCATCACGGGGTATGATGGCAATTCCTCCTATTCCCTCAGATCAATTGAACTTGCCATGAAAATCGGCCCAATACAACATGTAAGGTTGTTTCATGTCTTATACATTAACCCTCACTATAACTTATTGTTAGGAAGGCTTTGGATACACTCATTCAAGTCCATCCCCTCAACCTTCCATAAATGTGTCAAGATCCCTTAGAAAGTTAAGGTCATAGTTATATCCACAGAGGGTAACTCAAATCTCAAAGGAGTTCAAAACACCCCATGCATCACAAGTGAGCCATGTCAAGACCAAATTTGCAAAACACAAAAAGTCATCATGGAGTCAATCCTTAGTGGGTTGCCCTCCACCTCCAACCTCCATATCCTAGACTACTCCCAAAATCCTAAGGTGCATAGCACATCCTACTCCATAGACGATAGTATGTTTCAAAATCATTATCTTTATCCCAAGTTTTCGAAACTTTAAAAACCTTGAAACATGATTCTAAACATGGGATATACACCTTACAAGATATAGGAAGTAAAGGCCAAGGATGGTTGAAATCTCTAATCCCATCCCCAAACCAAGGTCAACATGGGTTAGGCTTTGACCCATCGAAACCTCCCGAACTCCCACCTAAAATCATTTGAGTTAAGAGTGACCTAGGGGTTGCTAACACCGAAACCTATAATTTAGACCTCTTCTTTGGAACCTAACTGTAGGTTTTTCTTTATATGCTTGATGGAAGACCCTCATTTTTCTGCAAAAGAAATCAAAAAAACATATTTGGAGAAATAAAAAAAATTTAGAAAATCTTCAAAAACCAAAAACATAGAAAATCTTGGAAAAAGTGAAAACAATACAAAACTTGAAAACCCCAAAAAGAAAGTATTTTATATTTCCTCTTCAAAGATTTGTCTAAAAAACCAAAAAAAAATAGAAAAACCAAAGAAAAATGATAAAAATGTTAAAAACCATAAATTTCATGAAAAATCGAGTTTTCAAAATCATGTACCATCCAAAATATAATTTTGCATGGACCTATGAGGAGATGCCCAGATTAGAGCCTAGAGTGGTGGAACATCGTTTACCTTTAGAACTTGGTGTCAAGCCCATCAAGCAAAAACTTAGGAAAATCCATCACGATATCAAGGTCCAAGTTAAAGAGGGTTTAGAAGATCTTTTAAAGGCTGATTTTATAAAACCCATTGCTTATTCTGATTGACTTTCAAACATAGTCATTGTTTAAAAATCAAATGAAAACATTAGGATTTGTATTGATTTCAGAAATTTGAACAAAGTCACACCGAAAGATAATTTTCCTGTACCGAATATTGATTTGATCGTTGATAGCATAACTAATCATGAAATGTTCTCTTTTATGGATGGCTATTCAGGTTACAATCAAATCAAATTATTTTCAAAAGATCAACACAAAACCGCTTTTACCACACCTTGGGGGCACATACTTCTACAACATCATGCATTTTGGTTTGAAAAATGTTAGTGCTACTAACCAAAGAGTCATGATTGTAAACATAAAAATTTTCACTCCTAAGTTATGGAAAACTCGAAGTGAACCTTTTCGTGCTTACGTTTGCGCGAGTGTGCCAGCTAGCTTATACAAATTAGCGAAGGTTTTTAAACATTTTTCAACTTTCTTTAACCGATACTCAAGGATCGGTTTAAGCGCTTAGAAACTTCGACTTCTAAACAAGTATTTACTTCAAACGACAAGTGTTTTAGAAGAATTTGGTTCGTGCACTTTTGCCAATTTTATCACGAGGGTTGGACGACCCTAAGATTTTTGCAAGTTTTATTTGTTTAGGCCTGATGTGTGTGTGGAATGTGTAGCCTAGTTTTAGCTTGGTTGGAACGAGTGTTCAAGCGATTTGCCGCACTGAGCGGATGCAGAGATGCTAGAAATCTTTTTGGGTTTTTGAGAACGATGATGCGAACTCACCCAAATTGAAACTTGCACCCACTCTACTTCCACGAAAGTAAGCTCACACGAATTTAAATGCTTTTACTCTACTTTCACGAAAGTAAACTCACGCGAATTAAAATATATATGTTTAGCTTAAGAGAGCGAAAATGCTCGAGTGTACGTGAGTACAAGGAGCGGAAAGGCTCGAGTGCTCGTGGGTGTAATTGTGACAATCCACCAATTTAAGAGCGAAAAGGCTCAAGTGCATGTGAGTGTAAAGAGCGGAAAGGCTCGAGTGCTCGTGGGTGTAATTATAACAATCCACCAATTTAAGAGCAAAAAGGCTCAAGTGCATGTGGGTACGATCGTGTTCATCCACTAGTTAAGAGCGAAAAGGCTCAAGTGCACGTGGGTGCAATCGTGTTCATGCACAAATATTACAACATGGGAGAGACTTTGCTCCATTACTACAACCCCTTTTCGAATTGAATTTAATGAAGAAAGCGGTTAAAAATGGAAGTTTAAAGAAACTTACAAGTTTTTCCCGTTTTCTTTGGTCTTTGGTGCAACGCCACCCCCTTGGTATAGTCGGGTGTTGGGTGCAGCGCCCCCTGGTGTGCAGGTGCAACGCTCCCCTGGTGCAGGTGCAGCGCCTCCTTGGTGCGGGTGCAGTGCCCCCCTGGTGTGCAGGTGTAGCTGGGTGCTTGGTGAAGTGCCCCCTGGTGTGCAGGTGTAGCCGGGTGCTTGGTGAAGCGCCCATTGGTATGCAGTCAGGTGCTGGGTGCAGTGCCCCCTGGTGTGCAGTTGGGTGCTGGGTGCAGTGGCCCTGGTGTAGCGCGCGCCCCCCTTGTGTGTAAAATGGATGGTTTTTTAGCGGACTCTGGTTTCTCGGTAACCCGATTTTAGACTGAGTTTTTTCCAGCCCCTTTAACCGGCCAATGCTTGCTTTTAGGACTTTTCTTTTAAGGCTTGATTTGATCCACCTGGCCCCGTCTTGAGCTTGTTTTTGATGAAGTCGATCCCAGATTTTCAATGAAACTCTGATTTCCATTTTGTCAGGCCCGGTTCTTGATTTTTGATGTCTTTATCAAGGTCTTAGTTCCATTTTGCCTTTTTAAAGCTGAACTTGCTTCGATATGAGCACGTGGTTCGATATTCAATTTGGCTTTCCTCCTAACAGGCTTGGGCCTTCCTTCATTTCTCGATTTGATGTCGAGCTGGCTTTTCGGAATTCAGGAGTTTTGAAAAACATGACCATTTTTAGGGTGTTTACAATGATGACAACTTTTCATGACCAAATCTATAAACTTTTGGAAGTATATGTGGATGATCTTTTAGTGAAATAAAAAACCCATTGCACTCATATAAATTCTTTGCAAAGGTTTTTGAAAGACTTAGGCTTTACAAGGTGAAACTAAACCCTTAAAAGTTGTGTGTTTGGAGTGGAGTTAGGAAAACTATCAAGGTTTATGCGTAGCCATAGGGGCTTAAAGGTCGACCCCTTTAAGTGTCGAGCCATCATAGACATGCCTCCACCATCCAACCTAACTCAAATTTGGTGCGTCCATGGTAGTCTCCAAACCATTGGATGCTTCATCTCTAATTTGGCAACAAGATACGAACCATTCAATAAACTTTTGAGAAAATGTGTCAAATTCCTTTAGAAATCTAAGTGTCAAGAAGCTTTTGAATGAATGAAGACCTATTTGATAAATCCTCCAAATTTTGAAACTTCTAAAGACAACAAAACCTTTGCTTTTATATCTCTCCATTCATGAAAAGGCAATGGAGCTTTACTAGCACAATATGAAGATGATAGCCTTAAGGAATATGCCATTTACTATATTTCAAAAACTCTCTTGGGGTATGAAAGGAATTATCAAGTGGAGAAGACATGCTTAGCCTTGGTATGGAATATGACTTGAAGTTTCATCATCAAACTTTCATTAAAGGACAAGCCCTGGTTGACCTTGTGACCTATGTACCCCTTGAAGATGCATATCCCATACTTGATGAAATACTCGATAAGGGTATACTGATAAACAGTTGGGACTATCATGTGTTGTCCAATTGTTACAACGAGAATCACGTATGAAAAATATATTTTGATGGGATAAAAAATAGGAAAGAGGCATGAGTCGGCATCGTCATCATATCTCCTTAAAAGGGAGAAATCCCAATGTCATTTCACTTAGATTTTCCTTCTTCAAATAATATGGTCGAGTATGAGGTACTCATACAAGGCCTAAAACCTTTGCAAAAAGTAGGGGCATCTTGTGTTGAAATCTTTGGAGACTCCATGCTTGTTATAAACCAAGTTTCGAAAATTTGGCAAGTCAAACATAAAAGGTTGATTCCATACTATGAGTTGGCCACTAAGTTGGTTGACTTGTTCAAATCGTGTACACTCACACACATTGGTAGAGAGGACAATACTATGGCAGATTCTCTGTCTTTTTTGGGATCCTCCCTAAGTATTAACCCAACCGTCAATGCCCGATCCATTGAAATTTTGCATCTACCCATTCCATCAGCCCAAGATTTTGAGATTTGCCAAAATAACGAAAATCAAGAATAAAATCCTTGGTTTTAAGATATTAAAAACATTTTGGAAAAGGGAGATTTCCTGAATTTGCCTCTTTTAAAGACAGCTTCTATTAAAAAAATTTCAACATGATATGTCGTTTTGGGCAGGGTTCTATATAAAAAGAATTTTTTGGGCATCTTGTTGAGATGCATTGACCACAATGAGGCTAAAATCATTATGCATGAGTTTAACGATAGAGAATAAAGAGGCAATGTTAATTCAAGTATGATGGCTATGAAAATACTTAGAGCGGGTTATTTTTTGTCTATCCTCAAGCAAGATTGTCATAATCAAGTCAAGAAATGTCATTAGTGTCAAGTGCATGGGCATGCCATTCACATTCCATCATCTTCATTGCATTCTATTGCAACTCCAAGGCCCTTCACCATGTGGGCATTTGACAACATAGGGCCAATTTGTCTGATAGCATCCAATGAACACAAGTTCATCATAGGAGCTACTGAATATTTTTCTAAATGATTTGAAGCTACGCCCTTAGCAAATGATCAAGGACAACATGTAGTGGCATTTATTAAGAAAAATATCTTAGCTAGGTTTGGAGTCCCAATGTACCTACTGTCTGATAATGGTGCTCCGTTCAAAAATGAGAAAGTAAAAAGATTATGTAAGACTTATGCTATCACATAACACTTCTCATCACCATACTACTGTCAATGCAACGGCCAAGCCGAAGCCACAAACAAGACTCTCATAAGCATCATTGAGAAAACAATAGAAAAGGGTAGGACATGGCATGAGAAGTTGGATGAGGTACTATGGGCCTATTGGACTTCCAACTATACTCTAACAAATGCCACACCTTTTGAATTGGTCTATGGCACAAATGTTATACTTTTGATTCACACCAAGTTGCACTCATTTCATACATTCATTGTACTTAATTTACCCATAAAGACCCTACAACAAACTAGACTAGCCGACCTCGACTTACTTGATAAGAAAAGGATCCTTAGCATGGATCACGCGCAAGTATATCATTAAAGGATAGCCCAACATTATGATGAATACATGAAGGCCCACCACTTTAAGGTAGGAGAAAGCCATACATCAACGAGGCCCACATCCTCTCGAAAAGTGGTGTTTGAATTGGGAATGTCCATATTTCATAAGAGAAACAACAACTGATAATGCATATTGGCTAATTGATGCCGAGGGAAGAAACTTGGTAGACCTTATAAATGCTCAATGTCTAAAAAGATATCATGTATAGAGTCTACCACCAATTCTTTTGAAATGATTTTACAAATAATCATCTTTACTTTTTTGAAGAGGAGGCCAAGTGAAATATACATATCTTAGCTAGGTATTAGCACTCTATGAAAAGGTAGAGTGTTTTCAAAATCACAAAATAATATTTGAAAAGTCCTTATTTTACAAGATAGGGCATAGTTCAAAATAACAAAATATTTTCAAGCAGTATATGCTATTATAAAAATAGGACATACTTGATTAGATCGAGTATCTAGTGGGATAAATTGTTCTCCTGTCTCATTCTCTCTAAGGAAATGGGCAAAGGCCCAATACGTCGAAAGCGAAGATAAAAGAAAGAAAAAAAAGAGAGAAAAGAAAAGGAAAGAAAAAAAAAATCAACCTCAAATATTGAGATCTTCCTATAAAGAAAGAAAAAGAAAAATCAAAAGCTCAAAGTGTGAAGGAGCTTTTTTCAAAATTTCCTCCTTTTTATACCATGAAACGTTTCAGAAGGGACTGTGAGAATTCTCTCTGTACCCCACAACTTATCTCAAAAAGAGAAAAAATCTATCATTATAATTCTAAATAAGGAATAACACCTGCTAATTTGAATCTCATTTAGTTTGAGGATTAAGATCTTGTAGTGTAAATAAATGAGTTTTGAAATATTTTTAAACTTTTCTAAAAGAGTAATGGAGAATTAAGACAGAGGTTAAGGTAAATATAAGAGATGAAAATTTTGTCAGATGAAAATTAAGGAAGATTACCCTTCAAAAATGTTTTGTACAAAACCCAAGGCATCAAGTAAGTGAGCATGGAGGCCATCCCACTTAGGGCAACCAGCCTTCATGGGATCTCGCTAAGCTCCCAAAATATTTCGTAGAGGTCTCCAACACACCTGATCCATTGCATGTCACACACGTCATGCTCATGTGCATCTATAATGTCCTTATTCGTATACGGTACCCAAATTGGTCGACAACCATCCATGTTGTGTCCCCTTTGGCTAGAAGTCCTCTTCCTACCAGAATTAGGATAGCCTAAGTTCAAGAAATGAGACCCCTATCAAGAAAAGGGAAAAGTTCACAATCTTAATTCAAATCGTGAAAGAAAATTTTTAGGGGTATTATTCTTCGCCATTAACCAAATAAATTTGATTAATAACAAAGAGGGGCATCTGTAAAAACCCAAAAAAATTATCAAAAAAAGATTTTTCAAAAGTTTTCCTTTACAAGAAAAATTGCAGTCGTGGGTCTTCTACGGTTTCTTTCAACAAAGACACCTTAAGTGAGCTCATTTTTAAATCAAAATTTTGTGAGAACCTCAAAAGGAGGGTACTTCGAGCTCCATAAAAAATAAAATCGAATTCCAAATAAATCTAAAATATAACCATTTTGCCCTCAAGGCTATCTTAGTGAAATTTTGTTGTTTCAAATGTGTTTCCTTCAAAGAAAGGGTCGAAAAAGCTAAAATTTGGTATTGAGAACCAAAATAAGTTCTACCTACAAAATCTTTGCGAACTAATCATTTTACCCCTATAAAATATTTGAATTAAAAGGAAAAAATAGAGCAAAGAGGCCTAAAACATGGTGGAAAAGGAGTGGGACTCAGAAGACCCAAGTTTGTTGACAGTTCAAACCCACGCAAAAGCATCAAGTAAAAAGTCTAAAATACCCCTAACAAAAGAAGATCTTACACCGAGCGACCCTACATGCCACCCACAAGCCACCCATAAGCCGCCACGCAAGGCCCACCATGAGGCTGGTAGGACCCCCTCATGCGTCCAGCCCTCGCATGCGCCCCCCGTGTGCCTTTGATGCAAAATACCTCCCACGTTCTCAAACCATCTCTAAACGTGCCAAAATCATGCACAACTATGCCCAATACATGGCACATGAGGCAAACTACCCTTCCCACATGAGAATACCTCTAGATGGATTGGATTTGAATATGAATCAGACCCAATAATCTGAAAAAATTCGATTTAAGAAAATGCCTATAAAAGGAGGATGTGGGTGACCAAGAAAGAAAATTCCAATCCAAGAGTGATAAGCCCAAACAAAGAGGACGTGAGAGGGTTGATTCCCTGCCCAAGGAGGAATTAATCTAAGGAAGAGAGAAAGGGAGAGATCTAGAGAGAGAAACTCTCAAGCTATTCTCTTCTACCCCTTTTTCTTGTTTGTTCTTATTGTAATCTTGGAGTTATTGTCTCCAATCCTTTGTAAGCTTAAGACTAGTAGTCATTTTGTGAAATATCATTTCAAATGAGGGTCATCCTAGTCCGAAAGCGCAAAAAAAGAGGTCCATAGATAGGAAGAATCCACCACTTTTGCAAGATTTCATTTCTTCTACTCCAATATACTTTATATCTTATACGTTCTCATTTGTTCTATGCTTATGTATTATATCATGCCTTCTCTCCTTTTTTCAGTATATTGATTTCTTTCAACTCAATTTAATAAGTCATAAGAGGGATATAGCTGCCATATTTATATATGATAACATAAGTATGTAATCACTCTTATGGTGGATTAATCACCATAAGTTTGTGCTACAGAAGGCATTGGGCTATAATTGCATATATTTTTCAAGAGAACAATCCTCTTTGAGAGATATGCCCTGGGGATCAATATATAGATGAGTTCCTCCTTGAATGATCATAAGTCTTTAACAAAATTCTTCGAATGATCACTAAATCATAAGATTCTAACTGGATGCATCATTACTTTTTATAAGAAAATTTATGTAGATTTCAACATACTGCACGAATCTTATGTGATCTCTAAATTTTTCAATGACGATCTCTAAGCAAAATACTAACAAATTATATTCGTGAGTGGTACATACTAAACAATATCCAATAAAATTATTGTAAATTTTGGACATAGGTAAGGTTGATAAAAAAATCAGTAAGGACTAAACTCAACCTGTTTGTGGCAAAAATCTTGCAATATATGTTGAGTAAAACTATCATAATTCGGTCTCTAGTTATCCAAGTGCCTCAATAATAGTGTCATCTGAAAGCTAATATCCACAGGTTTCTATATTAATAATTTCATATAAATGGAAAGCCTACGTGAGGAGATAAGAGTGTTTTACTAAGACCCATAATCTCAGTCAAAAATACTTCCAAAATTTCAGAATAGCATTAAGTTAGAAGCTTTTCTCAGGTTTTTATTTGATCATCTAAGGATCCAAAAACACAAATAAAAATTCTTAATAAAACTTCATATTTGGTTCTCACTTAAAAACAAAATTGGGATTTTTGAACTCCAATAAGGGCCTCTAGAAAATTCAAAAGTTTATGCTCTAAAAAAGAACCAATTCTGTTTTCATATAACTGAACCTGTTTTAGCCAAGTGAAATTAATGTTGTTTTGGAAAAGGCTATTTCAAATCGAAATTATTTTGAAAAAATTTTGAACTTCAAAATCACTCTTCCTAAGTGTCTAGGCTAACCCTTGAGCACTAGTTCAAGAAAGCCTACGTTGATTAGAGTCTGCTTTCGCACAATCATTAAATAGTCAGATAAATCTCTTTTGTAACTTTGAGTAACCTTGTTGGCATGCTCACACATGTTTTTGTAAGTAAAGTTTTTAGTCCGCATAAAACCAATAAATTTTGTTTACAGTAGTCAAAGCATTAGTCAGTTTTGAGTGGAGGTGACCTTCGACATGTAACATCACCAAAGGCTAGAATGTCATACATGAAAACAAGTTATTAGAAGTTGATGCTCATAACATGAATAAGAAGGAGATGAGAAGGGCCATGGAGCAGTTAACTAGGGACATGAGATATATGAAGAGGAAAACAAAGAAAGAATTTGATTTACATGATCTATATTCTTTGGATTTTGATAGTAATATCCTGATAGGCTCTACAAGTTCCATAGACTACCAAGGCATGATACTAAGGATCGTGTTGTCTTCCCCTTACTCCAATGAGCTGAAATCATTGTGCCTTTAAGGATTTATTCCTTTCACATAACAAGATATAATTTTTTATATTTCATATTGCCAAGAGTCCAACTCCATTGCCTCAAGAAAAGGTAAGCCTACATGATAGTATCTCGGAGTACCGATTAGGAAGGCTTGCTCAAACTTTGGTTCTCTTCTTTCTGATTCATCTTCATCCTCGAGGTTACTCACCTTCACTCATCCACCACCCAAGTCCATGTAGTACCTAGTCCCTAGAGATGGTGACATCACCACATATGAGACACCTAATCATTGGAGAGGTCATTGTGGGCTTATGAGTGGTTGCTTCCTCAAGAGTTCCCTTTAGTACATTTGCATTCTCCTCTACCTCCTACTCTACTTCAGCATGCTCAAGAGTGGACACTCCCGCTTGAGGTTGCTTTGTACCTCCTTTCACTTAAAAATACAATCCTCATAGGGTTGTGGGATCTTCATATGAGCCTTCAACACCAATCAAGTCATGCATTCATGTTTTTGAATCATATTAATTGGTATCTAGAGTCATTTCATTCATGATTATGCATCCAACTTGGGCCACCCTTCCTCAATAGGTTATAGTAGGCAAGTCTTGTGCTCCTCCTTCCTTTTCATTACCTACATCATCATCTAGGCGATCTCCCATTGTAATTTTATTGCCCTATTCATTGGTAAATGTGAAAACTTCCTCTTTGTTTGCCGCCTCATTACCTAGGAGATCCTCCTTATAATCAAGCTGCCCCATGAGTTTGTGAATGTGATCCTTCCTCTTCATGAGCCTTTGGGCCTTGTCCCAAGTTTGTCCAAAACATCCAACGAGGTTAGGAAAGTCACTCGATTCGGTAGTATCTATTAGCTTGACCATCTCAAGAACTTTCCTCCCTCTAATGGATGCCAAAGAGTGAGACTTCTTAATGCTAAAGTGCCTAGCAAAGAAAATTCAATGGAAAGGAAATAGTTAAAGACTATGGACCTTGAGCAATGACTTATAAGGACTATTGTTAACATTTCTATCTGAGAGTTCATCCACATCACCATGCATTAAAAGAATCCTTGAAAGGATCAAGGTGCCAGGTGACACCTCTCCTAAGGCAAACACCAATTGTCTCCTCTAATGAGGACATTCCTCAGTTTGCACTTTCACCTAACTTGGTCTTACATATCACAATTGAACTTACGGAGGTAGCAGTCCCTGGATGTTTGGTAAATGATGGTGGTACCATCAACATCTTGCCTTTGCAGAAGGCTCAACATATTAGCATCAACGTATATCATCTTTCTCCCTGCTCCATTCATATTATTGATATCAACAAAAACACTATCTCTACTTTGAGTACGATCAAGTATACTTGTACATGAATGACATACCCACCTCTAATAATGTCCTCCTCAACCACCTAAAAAATTCTCACCCCTATATTTCAATATAAGGCGTTTTTGCTCATCTAGAACAACCACCTATGAGTTTGTTTTGGGTTATGGGGGTTACCAATTGAGGATTCAAATCTTTGTAACGTGAAAAGTTCTAAATTTTAGAAAATTAGTGACTTTTAATTAATTCTACAGTTGAAAGGTTCTAAAATTGCTTGTGAACAATGTGAAAACCAATATGATTTTTAATCAATTGTACAGATGCAAGGTTGTAACATAGTTGCTTGTCAGCTATGTGAAAATTAGTATTATGTTTAAGCAATTTTACATTTTTAATGTTCTAAAATAGTTGCTTGTCAACTATGTGGAAATTTTGCATAGAAGTATTTTGGTTTTGGGTCTTATTTCACTAAAACAACTTTTAATTGAGATGGTCTTCTTTCATAGGCCTTATAAAAGTTTGAAATTGTTATAATCTAAACTTTAAGGAATTTTGGGACACATTGTGGAGTTCTCTTGATAGATTTGTGATGGACCTGGTTTCTTGGCCTACTTGACTAGCCCAAGTTCCTTTTTTCTAAGCTACAAACTGGAACAGTTTGAGATAACATAGTGATTTCCACAAATTTTGGGAAATTTCTCCATGTAGATCACTTTCTATAAGATTTTCAAAGCATTCTCAATTCATGTGTATGTTATCTTACCCCACTTTGTGCTTTAAAAGTTGACACTGTGCCACTTACAACTAAAATTCATGTACTTATCGCTATTTTCATATTGGAGGCCATTATTGAATATTGTTGCAAATAACGGAGACTACTATGTGCCTAAATAAAATACCTCAAAGGGCATGGAGATCTCATTGTTGCTGGTGGATTGGGTGCTAGGTGTGTCAAAGGGTCTTAATTTTCTTCCTCAAGATAATCAGGCGAGTCGGGGTCCTTGAGAATATATTTGTGCATATCCGAACGAGGATTGGTCACTATCGAGGTGTTGTGACTTTATGGATTTTGTTTTAAGTTTTCTTGAGCCTAAATGAGCTTCAAGTCTTATTCGGGTCAAAAGTTCGTGAACATCTTGTTTTCTGGTTACCTTGGGATGTATATTTGGTTGGCCTCGGGGAACTTTATTGGGTTGTGGTTTTTAGGAGTCGTCTCCTTCACTCTAACATCAAGTGATATGATTCTTCATGCAATGGAAAATAGGCATATAGGGCTATCCGACAAATTAAAAGTTAACAATTTCGATAAGAATTGGATTTTTATGATTTTTGCAATCTATATAGGAATTTAGTCACTAGCTTGGTCACAAGCTTCTTGAGAGGGTTTGCTTGATTTGCCTATAACTTCTTTATCTGGACTTCAATTTCGTGAGACCTTTCTAGGACATCAAAAATCAGTTGCTCCTGACAAGGATAGGAAGAGTTGTAGCATTTCTTCGGCATGGGGTACTTGAGCCTTGGATACCTTTGACAGGGTCAGATTGTTTTGTCCATGTAATAGTAGTTTGAGCTCAAATTCAATTGATTATTAATCTGTTGATAAAACATGCGATACAATTTCCACAACTATAATAATTGGAAAATCTATTCTGAAATGAATTTTTGGCAAATTTTGGAATTCAAGGTGGATTTCTTGTAGGTTGACAATGGTGGGTTCGATTATGCAACTGAATGGAAGAAAAACAAACTGAAGAGGAGGGAACAATGAAGAACAAAAAGAGATGTCACTAACTATGAAAAAACAAGCTACAACTAAAATTCAGGATTATAACTAAGAATGAAAATAAACAAAAGTAAAGGGAAGGAAATAGACAACTTGATGTGTGATGATTAATGATGCTTCAAGGTGGGCAACCGCCTCCTTTTATAGTTATATACAAATTTTAGATTCTGCAAAACCCTCAGTTTGTATCCTATATTTTTTATTTTATGAAAGCAAAATAAAAACCAAGTCAGGAGAGACTTACCTCTAATTCACTTTCCTTTTTTGTAGCAAGGGTCGGTTATTGGGCTACAAAATTCCTAGCTAATAAGAGAGAAAATTACCTTCACACTTGAATTGAAATGTGAGCAAAAAAGGTTCCTAATCTATTGATTTTGGGTTATAAATTGGATATGAGTTTCTATTTGGGTTTTTGATTCCTAAATCTGATATGGATCCTAAATGGGTAAGGATTCTAATTGGGTTATGTATCTAATGAAGGTTATAGACCTAATTGGATTATGGATCTAACATGGATGATTGGATCTAATCTGGTTTGCGGATCAAATGAAGTTAATTGGATCTAATGTGGTTTGGATAATGATAACTAATTTGGGGTAATGCAAGCACTATATTATAAAATCTTGATATGTTGAAACAAACTGTATGCTTATGCTAAAATTTATCCATATGATATGCTAAAATTTATGCCAAGAATATTCCTACGATCCAAGTGATTATGCTATGCTTACGTTAGAAATTTCAGAATATATTAAATGAAGAGAGAATTATTTCTAAAATGCTGAAAATTATTTCTATATGCTGATTGTAACTAATGCAAAATACTAATCTAATACATGTGTTATAATTATCTATGTGATGCTGAAAATGTTTCTAACTATGCAATAATGTAATGTCAAAACAATGTATATGCTGAAATCAACTTATATGATTAATATGCTTAAACTAATCTAACTTACAGAATTGTGTCTATATGCATGGTGCTAGAATATGATATGTGTATGAAATTGAAGCTAAAAAAAAATCAGAATGTAGGTGACTAAGAGCTAATGGATGAAGTTAAAAACGTGTTAAGAAAAAGGAAAAATGCTGAGGTGAGATGGTTTTAAATAACTATGGGTTAATTGTTGCAATATGTGAAACAAAAAAGATCAAGAATTATGAGATACTAAGGAAGCTGATGCAAGTGAAAACCGAATTGATGCTGGTAATCTAAGCTAGTTAAACCAAGAAATATAAGGGGTAAGGTTAAGGTATAATTGGGATGCAAAGAGTGATTGATACGAAGGTTAATACACGGTATGCTGGGTTTTACTAGGGTTCATGAGGATAATATATAGGTCTATAATGTATGCAATCAGTTGCTAGGGTTGGCACGGTATGGAAATAAGAGAGGTCGGCTTTGTGGGGACACCCTAGATGCAACAGCAAATTAGAAGGACGTAAAAGGGACGTAAGTGATGAATAACAAAGAGATGGGGGCGATAATTGTTATGTTGAACATGATGATTAAGATGTAATGATGACCAACATGGTGATTAAGATGTAATAATGAAGTGATGTTAACCTAGATGCAACCTAACTATGATTTGTGTAAAATCAGAAAATCTAAATGGATCGACCAGCAATAAGAGTTGTGCAACCAATTGATATTAAGGCGTTACCTAAAGGACTAAAATATTGCGGAATTGAAATTAAGGGTGATGTAAAATAATCTATAACTAATTAATATGCTAAGAAACCAATAATTAAGGCTTGCCTAGATTATGATGTATCAAGATGATGATCCAAGAAAATAAAAGGAAGTAATGGAGAAAAGTCTCCTTGTAAGATTAAAAAAACGATGGAAATAATAATCAAAGAACTAGAACTAGAAAACAACAATACTCAGTTGAGGAGTACCAGCCGGCTTCTTTCAATTTGATTTCTCACGAACAACGTATGGTAGGGAAGCATAAAATCATCATTGTTTCTGGAGTTTTTGGCAGCAGCTGGTCCTTTCTCGATGGGGTTTTCCAATCACGCACGTGCACCTAGAGGAAGAACGAGAGATGGAAGTCGTCCAGCACCAATGATGACTCAAAATCGGATTGGTCTTCTCTTGATGGATCGCCCTTTGAGCAGCATACATATACCAAGCACGAGAGAGAGAGAGAGAGAGAGAGAGAGAGAGAGAGAGAGAGAGAGAGAGAGAGAGAGAGAGAGAGAGAGAGAGAGAGAGAGAGAGAAAATGATAATCATATTGCTGCGATGAAAGGGAGATTATTGATGCTTCATGGATGGGCTTAAGAATAAAGCCCGAACAGCAAATCTAAAACTATTTTGACTTCCTTTGAAACAAGATGACTTCCTTTGAACCGAGATGCCTCCATTTAAACAGAGACTACTTCATTTGAATTGAGACAACTCCATTTGAATGGAGATGGCTTTTCTTTGGAACGATACAACTCCATTTGAAATGAGACGGCTTGAATGCCAGCTGATTTCACTCATGACTGGAGGCTCTTTGAGTGGCTCGACTTGGTTTGAGGCTTGACATAGCTTGTCAAGCTTGATTCTCATTTGAGTGCTTGTCTTCACTTCAAACCTTGATGAAGCTTAATATTTGTTGCCCTTGAAACATCAAAATGGAATGATCCATTGTGACTTGATGTAGAGTTGATTTTAATGAGATGAGTTAAGCTATGGTTTATGTAGGTTGGGTTTGGCTCAAAATTAAAATTTTAATATAGAGCTTGACTAAGGAATCCTGATTCAAATAAATTTTAGAACCATGAACATTGGTCGACTAAAACAAATGTAGGTTCAATAAGCTTGGGTCAACTAGGCCAGGTTCAATGAGATTTAAGATTAGTTGAGTCAAGGCTTGAACCATGTACATAAATGTATAACAAGCAATTTTCATAAAGGCTCTCTCTTTTGTCTTGTTTTTGAAATAAACATAAATATGGAACTTTTTGGCAAAATGGTAGTGATAAGAGCAAAAGGCATCACAAGTGTCTTCCAGAAATTTTCACTTTCCTCATATATTTATGTATCCAATAATGCTCAAAATATAAGTCTTTATGAAAAGCTACCTCTTTATATTTATATATGCATTGAAATCATTATTTTTAAAAATGAAGCCTCATTGAGCACACTGAATGTACATAAACTTATATGAGTAGTTAAGTTCTGAAATTTTTATTCATAAAAACTAACCTATATTTAATGTCGAATATAAAAAAAATTTAATCAAATCTTATGGACAAATAATATAAGAGTCGGTTTGATTTTGTCTCAATGGGATTTTTCTAGGTAAAAATGAGTGTAACTCGCCCAAGAATTTTGAATGAAGTTTGGTTAAGGTTATAAATAACTAAAGAGAGACATAATACTAGGCGTATCCAACCCACTTTGTGGAATAATTTTTTGGTGAAGCTTGCTTTGTCATATGGAGTGAAAAACCTTCAAAATTCCACCTTTTCTTCTTTTCTCTTAAAAATATTCTTATTTTTTCATCATGTGAGCTCTATTTTTTTTAAAAGTCAAGACTTAGGGTCTCACCCCATGTGCTTTGAAATTGGCTTTTTGAAAATAATCTTTAAAAGCATATTTTTCTTGAAAAAATTTGGGTGTTTATAATAGTTAAGGGTGAACTCATTGTAGATCCTTCTCCACACTTCTAGATAGTTTCTTGACTTTGCCAACTCCTAGAGACAAGTTTTCCACACATTTAAGAATTGGAAAAGTCTTTTATGAAATGAATATTTGCGAATTTTAGAATTCAAGGCAGATTTCTTGTAGGTTGACAATGGTGGGTTCAATTATGCAATTGAATGCAAGAAGAATAAACTCTAGCAGGAAAAACAATGAAGAACAAAAAAGAGATGTCATTAACTATGAAAAAACAGGCTACAACTAAAATCGAGTTTTACAACTAAGAATGAAAATAAACAAAAAGAAAGGAAAGGAAAGAAAATGAAATAAACAATTTGATCCGTGATGATCCATGATAGTTAAAGGTGGGTTGCTACCTACTCTTATAGCTAAGAGTGAGTTGATTGTAGATCCTTCTCCATATTTCTAGATAGCTCATCGGCTTCTCTAACTCCTATAGTAGTAGCTCATAAATCTTCTACCTAATTTTAGATGATAGATCTTCATGTTTATTAGTAGGCCACTACTTCATCTTAGTGATTATAGTGGCTCATTACTTATTAGTTTTCATAGTGCCTCTTACATTGCTTGCATGCCCCCATATTGAACAAAGGGCAATTACCCTTAGATCCTTTCAATTTTTGGCAATAACACTACTCAGACAGTGACTATTGACTCCATCAAAAGCCTCACCTTGGATCATAACTGGATTTTCTTGCATTGAATTCAGAGCGGTGGTCACAAGGAAGCAAAGAAGTAAGCTACATCAAGTCTAATTATTATGGGCTAGTCCCTCACCCAAAGCGGGGTGAGAATCGTCCAAGTGAACTTCATGTAGGGTTAGAAGTTGTAAACTTTCATTTTTACTTGTAATTGAACATCATTTGCAATCTTCAAATATTTTTATATGTAAAAAGTTGAATCTGACCAAAATCACTAAAAGGTCGATAATACCACCATATAGAAACTAAACTATGTTAACAAGTATATGATCATTTTAGCGGTGGAGCTAAGAATTTTATTTAGTGGGTCCAAGAATACAAAATATGTTTATTCAAATACTCATACACTGAAGAGAATCTAACTATGATGCGCATAGTCACTTGAAATAACCTTAGAACATAACATGAAGCCACAGACTGATAAATTCAAGTCCAATGTGACCCGCTCATGAAGCTTACACAAGACTTTGCAGAGTCATTCACAATCATACACTTTTGGAGTGACCAAACTCGCTATTGGAGCAATATTCGAGCATGTTATGTATTGGTTAAGAAGAAAGAGGAATTCTATCTCTGTTCAACAAACTAAAATTCTTCGGACAATGAAAAACAAAGAAAGAATCTTTGTTTCTATTCTCGCTCAACAGCAATAAAACAAGGCAGGCATGAACCTGCCTTGTTTTTGTTTCAGAAAAGGAAAGCCATATTTGATTCTTAAAATTTTTTTTCTAAAGAAGAAAGAGAAAAATCTATTAGTTTTTCACTCTCTAATTTATTTGTCGAAAAGTAGTCAAGAGCAAAATAGAGAAAGTCACCTTTGTGGACTTTATTTTCTTGACTGTTCGGGGAGGGAGAAAGGAGAAGAAAAAAAAAAAAAAAAGATCCTCGTTTTTGTGTATGCAAAATGTAAGCTTATTATTTTTCATGGACAGAAAAAAGCAAACCAAAAGGCAAGTGTTTCCCTGGGGTTTGAACCCCTAACCACGAGTTTGAGAATCATAAAAATCAATCCCTTAAAGTAGAGAACTTGATGTTGAACTTCTCATTCGTTTACTTAGAAGTTCCGATATTGAGGCCCTCTCATACTTTAGGGAACCCCATGGAACATGTACTACTTTCCAAAACTTTAGGCTGGGAGGGGATGAACGGCCACTACAGTCCCCCTCTTCACACTTCAGGATGGCACAAAATTAAGCAAGTACTTCTAGTACTGTGTTATAACCATAATAAAACATGTATGAATAGAAAACATATTTACAAACACCATACACACAGAAATACACATATTGATGAACATATACATATATATATATATACATAGAAAGAATGTGCACCCTTCTCAATTGCAGAACCACCACCTCCATATACATGAATATGCGTGTGTGCGTGTTCTTATACGTGGATGTAGCTGGATGTGCGCTTGAATTGGTTGCAGTTCGCAAGGTTGGATTCAACCTCCGAATGAGGATTAAGATTTTTTCTTGCAAATGAAGCCTAACCAACTATAACGCGAAAAAAAATTCTATACCAAAGCCACCTCTTTGGACCAGTTTAATCGGTTCCGAGGGTTTGGATCGGTTGTTTAAACGTCCCAAATTTCTACACTTTGTTTTGAACGAGTTCAAAACTTTATCGGACAGTGCAATTCAATAATTTAGCCTCATTTAATGAGCCTTAATGTGAAGATTGCTTTATTTAGTTTGACTATTTTGAAAAGGACATTACATAAAGAGTTAAGATACTGTAGCTGATCGGCTGTATTGTTCTTAATTAGATAATAATACACCAACTAGTCGGACGGAGACGGCTACAAGTTGGAAAAGAATGATGGGACCCTTGCATTAGCGACATAGTGACAATCTTAGGAACCATCGCGGGGGAAATTTCAGCTATAAAAAAACGTCTGCTTTCGGCCATTTATTTATAATTTGTCAGCGCAGATCTTCCAACTCCTCATCCTTTCATCTCCTCGGCGCCCTTTCCTGGAGTAACCCCTTTCTCGGAACAATCAGAAATATACATGCGAAGTAGCGTTTTTTGAGTTCTGCCGCCATTTCCAGCCTGACATAGGAGACGGCAGCGGTGTATTAGCGGATAATGGAAGGCTTCGGACGTGCTGCCTGGAAGACGGTAAAGGGAATCATCTTTGCCTTGTTCACTTGCCTGTTCGCTCTAGGTAATTCGCTATACAGATAATAAGATCTTCATTTATCTTCAAGACGGCATAGAAAGGTTGAGTACAATGTTTTTGGACATGGAGATCACCTTTACATGAATTAACGTTATTCTTGCAAAAAGCATGTTTTTCTTCCTAGAGTACAAAAGATAAGCACCATCTGTCTCAAACATAGTTGCGCGTAAAAAAATAAATATATATATATATATATATATATATATATATATATATATCTGTGTGTGTGTAACGTATCCATGTATGTATATGAATGCGTTTGTCTGGAGTTGATATTCTTGCATAATATCCCTTGTCTTCCATGTATAACTGAAGGGTAGATAATTCCAGGGTGCTCGTACATGCAACTAGTATTTTTCTCTAGGCATTTATATGTCCCCATTCTGTGAATTAAATCATAATCTACCGAAGGTCGCTAATATTTAATATTGGAAGGAATGGCATCGTGATTTACTCCGACGACCCTCCCCTTCATGGCTCGATGAGAAGTTGCATAAGAATTCAACCCCGCTATTCGTATGAAAAAGTGAATCTGAAACCATATCACTAGAGAGACTAACTGAATCCAACACTTTCCAAACATGAAGTCAGGCTAACTGATATAATAGTATAAGTATTACACCTTACGACTAGGACGGAGTATGATTGTAAAACTTATTGCGAACCAGATCCAAACATGGTTTTAAAACTTTGACGCTGAATATTTATTTGAGCTTTCGTAGAATAAATACCAAAGTCAGGTCCTCTTAAATAAAAACTTAATCTGAAACTAAAAGGACAGGCAAAACATTTCTGTAGAGTGCTTTTAGCAGCGTTTGGTTGTTGCGACGGCGGATGGGTGGATAGCGCGGCAAGAGGTGGCAGCGGTGGCGGCAGCCATATGGGTGGTGGTGACAACTTAGTGACAGTTAGCACTGTTGCGTGAGTATGGTCGCTGAAAAGGTGCGGCGTGCTACGTCCGTCAGGGATGTATGCAGTATGAAAACGAGATGAGAAGTATAACTGGTTTCCTTAAAAGAAGTTCGGTAGATTTTTTATTAGCAAAATTGCAACCTGCCAATCACACAGCTTATACATATTTCATTAGTTGTTGGTTCTCCAAAGAGCGAGCACAGAAATGAGATTGGATATCTCACGACATAAGAAGACCACTATTGTCAATCACACAAGTTATACATATCAAGGCCTTGAATCTCTGACTTTGATATCGAGCAATTTGCCAATTAAATGTTTTGCTTGCCAATTTATAACATGATTCTTCAGCCATGAAAATAATTAATCAAAACACAGAGCACAACGAGCCATATATCTCACGTGCCTAGGTTGTTGAATCACAAGTTGGAGGTCATGAGTTCGATGCATAGGGCGTGCACCTTACCTCGGCCGTCCCATTTGTACCAAAAAAACAAATGGCCTAATTTCAAAACTTGACGGCTGCCATTATAAGCCAACCAGCCTGCCGTAGCGCCTTTATAATTAACTTCGCGTGCGGTTAGAGGATTTATGATCTGTGTGATTGCCTGATCCACCTTGTAAACCTTGTAATTAAACTCTTTCAACATGGAAATCTTGAAGCAAAACCCGCAGCAAGCGACCACTGTTTCCCCTTGAAGCTATTATCACATTTTCGTAAAGTTTTTCCTTTTTGTGTGTCAACACATCTCGTTGAGTCAAGTTTTTTAATGTAACTTGGTAAAACCTTCTTGATGGGGAAGAATCAATACTTTTGTATTCTTGATGAGGAAGAAGGTTTGCTCGACATAATGATTCGGCTCCTTGCTTTACCAATCCACCATTGTCCCGCCCGCCAAATGATGCGGCCTTCTTTCATTTGCAAACAGTGAATCCTTGTATCTAACAAAAGCTGTAACTCTTCTATTCATCACACTGACGTGGGAAGCTAAAGGGAGTTGACTTGATGGTTGTGTGGCCCCTCCTCTCCGAGCCAAGAATTAAAGCACCTATGGATACTTGGTTTTTCTTTTTAATGTTTTTTCTTAACAAAAAATGTAACATTCGTTTATTAAGCAATTAATAGAAACATGTCCATACGACAAAAGCTGCATTCTTTTTTAATAAGGCAAACTTAGTATCTTCTGGTTTATCAAAAATTTAATTTGTTAGCTTATATTTCACTTTTTACTTTCTAGCATGACATGGCACACACATATATATATATATATATATATATATATATATATATATATATATATATATATATATATATATATATATATATATATATATATATATATATATATATATATATATGATGTTAGTTAGTGACACGGTGTTGATGTAGCATTCACTCGACACTCATGACACTGAAACTAATGTGGTACAAAATGTTCAGTTTAGTACCTTTTAGTATTATAAGAAATTGACTTTAATACTTTTTAAAGATTAAATACTTAAAAGTAAATTAGTGTTTAATATATAAATTAAGTATACTAATTCAAATAATAATTAATAAAACTTTGCCAAATCTTTAAAACATATATTTACAATTAATTTGTATCACAACTTTAAATATTAATTTTAATTTTATTTAAAAATTCTTATTTATTAATTTACATTAGTGACTTTTATTTTTATATATACATTTTCACATGAATTAATTTAAATTATATAAATCACTTTTAATTATATTAATATAATTTAATTTTAAGACAGGAAAGGCATTAAATTGATTTTTATTATATTATAGGATACTAAACTAATGATCCCGTCTAGTATGGGAAAAGGCTTAGTTGTTGTTGTTGTTATTGTACATGATACTAAACTAAAGATTTAGTATCACACTAACGTTAGCACCGAGGCAATGCCACATTAACATTGAGGGTAGCGTTATACCTCATGTCAACACCATGTTAGCATTTGTGACATGTCAATATTATCGGTTTGCTACGTCAAATCCCATGATAATGGTATTAGTGACATAATACTAAACTAAATAGTTTTTGAAACTTAGATCGTTTTAAGTCATAGAAACTCAAATAAAGGGTACCAAAGTATTTTGTATGGTATACCACAAGGTACTAATCTCAAGTTTCCCAAACCACAATGCGTGGATGTACTTGAATCAGCAAAGCAAATAGACGGATTTGTGTGTGAAAGTAAAATGATTAAGCATTGGCTTCACCAAACTTTTGAAGAAATAAGATATATAGTCCCACTTAAAGCAGTTACCTGTAAAACTAGGCTACAACATATTGTACACTTCGCATTAATTTATATTTATATGGAGAATTTTGCCCTCTTCCTAAAAGTCAACTTTCCAATTAGTGTCCAACTTTGAAAGGCAGAATAAATAAAGTGGGGTCTTATTTTCTCCTCGGTCACGTCAATGCTCACTATTATAAAATCTCTGGCTGGCCTTTTACAACTATAAAAGTTCAGATGGAAGAATCGACAACAATACCATAAAACTCCAACTTAGTGCTGAAACTTGGTCAAATTAGGTTCTCTTCTTGTCAAGAGCCGGCAACTGATCCAACACTTCCTATATCTGCATGACATTGTTGATCTCTTCTCTTTCTTGATTGTGATTTGGTCGCAGGTTTTGGCCAGGCATGGCCATAACGGTACATTTAAATTTCGCACCCTAACCTGATTAGTTGCTGATCCATTTTGTGTGACTCGACCCAATTTGCTCATGTTTGACAAACGAAGTTGGTGAGATATAGGGAAATACAAAACCGTACTATTTTTAATCATTTTCTATAAGTCTAGTTTGTTTGAAAATAATCCGTATTAGTTTATAATATCTTTTGGTTTGGTTCGCTTAACAGGTACATTTCTAAATCGGACAAATTTTGTGTCAAGTCTATGATTATGACGCAGACATGGCTTAGAACCAGTTCAAGTATCGATTTCTTGGGACTGGATTAGTATTATTTATACCAAACGTAGCTAGACCATTCTTCGTAATGACCCAATACCTTAGACTTGACCCAAATGCCCAGTCCGTTAAATGGGGTCTCATATTTCGGGTCTAATTAGTCGGGTTTATTTTTAAAGGCGACGAGAAAACGACACAATTAGTCCTGCGGGCACTTGACTTCTGCTTATTCGTGAAAGTGCATCTGTATTTCGTGCTTCTAATCGAAACACACCTTCCATTTCTGTGTCTATATTTGGTTTGCAGAATTACAGCTTTCTTTTTAAGGAAGGAAAGAAAGCCACTGTCATCAATTTTCACCCCATAGTTTACTTTATTCTTTCCGCAAGTATTGTTATTCATTTAGATGTTTACGTTCATAATTGGCAAGGGAGTTTCCTCACTAGTCTTCTATTTTACCTAATATTCCATGCGGCATCGTTCTAAAAATCCTAATCCAACAAATTTCTTCTTACAATCGGCTGATTTAGATCCTAGTTTTCTTGATACTGCACCAATGCCGACTGCAATTTGTCAAGTTTCTGATTAATACAATTGTCCTACAGAGAAGCAGTGTAGCAAGTCATGAAAAAAATCTATACTAACAGAATATCCTTGAGAGCCTTCATATTTATTTTCACCTAGTATAAATCAGGTCACTCTGGGTCTACTTTTGTGTGTTGCGAAATCCTAAATTGGTCGTTGGACAGTGGGCAGGGCTGGGGGACTATGACAAATTGCAGGAACTTTCGATGCATCTGACCAAACTTGGAATCAATAGAAAGCGTAATTTTAGATGATATTGGAAGGCCACTATTTGGTGTATAAGAGTGTCGAGACGACTACACATAACTACCCCAACCATGGAAGCAAAGTGCATGGCTTCTCATCAAGCATCTAATCGTGGAATGTAACCGTGAAACTTCATGAGTGTGGCAATGAATTTTAGATGACATACCACCAAATTTATTTTGTGACGATAAATCCGCAATGATGTATTCATTAACAAGAACTCTTTAGGTAAAAGTATATTGATATTAAGTTCTTCGTTCATAGAATTGAGAAGTGTTGTCCGACGCATATCGTATCGCGTATTGCTGAGCTCCATGATACGGGCGCATCATATCGTATCGTATTTTAATATTAAAAAAATAGGAAATTATTTAAAAAATCATGAAAAATTAGGAAAAATCTGGTAATTGATTTAAATTTATATAATGTAAAGTTTAGTACATATTGAGCATTCAACATTGAACAATTGCATCCAAATTTACATATTTTAAAGCAAAAAATGAAATGCATTTACATTTTACATATTTTAAATTTGTATCAGGATCATTAACTAAATAATCTTTATCTTCTCCTTGATGAAGATTCAAAGTTTCTCATCACCTTTTGCTTTAAAATCAAAATCTTCATTTTCTTCATGATGTTGTTGCCACTCCTTTCAAATTAATCCATGCAATGCTTCTTCGGTTAGGAGTGCATATATGTTAATTTTATATGTGAGCAAAACGATGAGCTCAATTTCTTTGATTATTGAGTCTATGACACCTCAGTGATGTGATATTGTTACTTGATGATATCCCCTTTTTCTCTTACTGGAGATTAGCTTTTTAACTAATGCTTGAGCTCCATTTCTCACTTTAGAGACTGAGTTAAGCCTCACACACATAGATCATGTTCAACTCAATGGAAGTCATGTAAGGTGAACCCTAAAATAGTGAAGTTGTGAAATGCCCACTCAATGAATCGAGATAACCAAATTATTCTTCATTGTTTGCGATTTCATGAAATTAGAAACTGGTAGTAGAAATATACCTAAAAGTTGGCAATAGAAAGGGAAATGATTTTGTCACAATTTGTATTTGTTCATAAATTATTCTTATTCAATAAATGAAATTATAAACCCCAAATTTACATGTTACATACACAACTTGCAATCCCAAACAAGCATATCGGAGGATGCCTTGGAGAGAAGTGAAGAGAGGCCAGAAAACTACAAAAGAGAATTTGAAAAGAAAATTTTTTGAAAAAAAAATTTTGAATTTTTTTTTTGAGGTGTATCGTACGATACGGTGCGATAACCGTATCCCATAATATGATACGTATTACACCGTATCATACGATACGGTACGATACGGATAACACTAGAATTGAGACTAGCTAGTTCTCTAAAGAGTATTTCGATACAACTTCCATGACTGTGAATCTACTAACTAAAGTCTCATCACGGATGGCTTTTCATGAGCACACTACTCATATGGGTGTCTCATGTCATGTGATGAAATGATTGTTTAGTGGGTGATGTTTGGTTGTGAGAACATGTCATGGATAATTTTCGCAAAATAAAGTTTACGCTTTATGTCACTCTTAATTACGTGTTTTTTAATTTCACTAAATCTTAGGATTGGTTGTAAATTGTCATGTTAAAGATCACATGATAGTAACTTCTATGTTGTTGAGCATACTGATATATGTGATTATTGTTGGTCTGTTCACAGTAATTGTGGCGAAGATCTCTTTTCGTTCTATATCCATGTATTCAATGGACTAGATTGTTGAAGATAGTTATTGTAGATGACAGTTATGAGATCACAAACTAGTTGGCCCAAGCAAGAGATTGTTGAATTTATTCAAAGTATATCCAACATATATATCAAACAAGCCATGTATCATATGCTATCCTAGTAAGTTTGGCCAGTCAAGATTCTGATAATGAGCCCAGTGACAATTCTTATAGTTTGGCATCCAATATGCTGATACTGTTTGGATCATTTCCTAATTCTGTGATGGCCTAAATTTAAAACTAAAAAGAACCTTAATCGATTATAAATAGAGCGGTCATGGTCATCATGTCATGTGAAAAAATTCTCTCTCCTGAATTCCCATTATTCAGAGTGATAAAGTAGGAGATTCCCCACATCTCTGAGAGTTGGTGCATTTTGACTTGCAAGATCGTAAACCTAGGCAAAGCTTTGGCGATGTTTTCAGTATGCTTCCGATTTAACTTTAATTATACTTCCCCTTGACGATTTCAACATGATTGATCCTAGGTTCTAATGGATCTAAGGTCGTCGATTTGTTATGAATACATGGAAAAAGCTCTCTTGCCTCCGCGCCTGCTGGCTGTCGATGTAAATCATATAAGTTGAACGAAGTAACTAAGAGAAATGAAGAAAAGTAGTTGTGAACCGAAGACCTAAAATGATTGAAACAACAAGAGCCAAAGGGAAAACGTGTTTCTTATTAATTATTTAGACTTTTCAATAATCTCTTCTAGTATATATGAAATATCCGTCTCAAATAATGCTCTATTGTCCGTCAAAATTGCCGCAGCTAATTTAGATGTCAATCAAACTCAGGCTGATATCAAGGATCCGAATACCCAACATGCTGTGAAAGCATCAACGTCAAATATATATAGGCTTAGCTTAAAAGGTATTCATCTATTGGTTGCAAAGCGTTTGGGAACAATATGGGAAACTATGCTGATATCAAACAAGCAAGTAAATAGTATTATTCGAGCACAACGAAATAACAACAGCAACCCCAATCGTATTCTTTACTTGCTTCTTCCATGTTTTGTAATTGTTATGCATAGCGTATGATGGCCCAATATCGTAAGTGTTGTGGATGTATGCAGTTGGTGGGTTGATTGGGATGGTGGTGGGGGCATTACTTGGCCAAGAGAAAGAAATCGGAATGGCGAATGCTGCAAAGATTGGTGCTTTCAACGGTGTAGTCGTATCAATGGAGATTCTTGAGTCATCAGTTGCTGGTGGACCCTTGTCATTGGTCAGTAGCCTCCTCTAATTAACTAGCAACAGAATGTGCATGCTTTCCTAGTTTAATTAAGCTCAACGAATCGCTTTTCGTGTACTGGCCAGATTGAAGCGGGACCTAACTATCAGGACACGAACAAAGCAGGCCCCTTCATTAATCAACCCACCCACTTACGTCCTTTTATCATGTGAAATAGAAGTTCTAACGTAGATTTCTGCGAGACAGAACAACACCTGCACACCCGATGACACTACAACGAAATTCATTAATTTGTAACTGGAGTTGGTGCCATTTGCTATATATAATTTCTGGCTATCTCTTTTTTCTACATCCATCCAAATGCTGCAGGTGACCTTGTTTGGTAGCATTATGAACGGCAAAAGTTTCCAAGAATGGATCAGACTAGCAACCCAAACGGCACAGAGATGGCAGGTAATCTATGAGTTCAGCCAACCTCTTTAATTATTCTAATGAGATTCCTTAGATCAAAATATCGAAGTATGAACGTAAGTGTATCATAGCCAACACATGTTCAAAGTCTTTTTTGCCGATAGGCAAGCGGGGCTAGGCAGACCCTGTAATGCCGGAAGACGAAGATGGTCGGTCGAAACAAGTGCTTTCCTGAAATCTTTCTTAGAGTAACCGTGTAATAATTTCTCATCTCTTCCCTGACTCCGGCGAGGATCCTGCATGAGATACAAAATCTCCTTTATTGTTATCATGGCGATTTACCAAAATATGTAAAATAGGTATGTCGTTAGTATTTTAAAAACAAAGAGAACAAAAAGTACGCCCGAAAGTAAAGATTTTTCCTTTACAGAAAACCAAAAGCAACAAAGGATACACTCAATTGTCGTCTGTTCACACTTAACATAGAAGAGATTAAAAACGAAGGAGAAAAGGAAGAAACGGAGAAGATACTCAATAAAACCATTGGAAGCCACCGGCCAAGGTGGCAAAAAAAGGTCTAATAGAAAGTTAGAAGCCATTATGGGTGGCCTGAGACGGTCATAAAAGGAAAGGGGGACTCGGAAAAGAAACCAGCAAAACCAACTCAAAAGGCGATCTAAGAAAATGACCTAAGGACAGACATTGTCGTCTCTCTCGCCCTCTCTCATGGTTTTCTTCTCTAAACCGATTATGTTTTCAATTAGTTTTAAAAATCTCTAAAAAATTATGCATAATTTTATTGTTTTGTTCTTGGACTTTTTCGATAATTACCAAACCACACAGATGGACAAAATTATTGGTTTACTCCTCCAATTTTAAGAAAATTACAATGGCAGGTAATAAGGAATAAATTATAAAATTGTCCCTAGATTGGTTTTAAAATAACACAATCAAATTAAGAATATTTCAAAATGGTACCTAAGCATGGTTGGAAATTACTTTTTGGGACCTGGAGTAATTTTTCGTTCAGCACATGGATATTTTGCAAATCACATTTTGATGGTTGGCTATTAGTCATCTTATCTATTATATATTGTGTGTTAAATGTTTTTCTTTTAGACCCTCTTACTGTTATTCTTGTAAAACAATTAAAAATAAATTCTAGAATATGTGTATGTGAATTGGCAAAACATGAGAAATTAAACGGTCTAAATTTTCAAACGTGAAAAAGACGTATCCCATTGGTTCTTACACTAGAAGGTATAGATTATGTATTAAAGTAAGCAATTCTGCCCCTAATCCTAATGTAACAGAAGAAAAGAAAATATATAAAATATTGCTTAAAGATGATATAATAGCCATAATCATAGTGATTATATAGACAAAACCATAATGTTGACATATATGGAGGATGACCTGATTAGAGTCTTCAAAGAATACGAGACTGCTAAGGAGTTGTTAGACTCAGTAATAGTTATATATGACACTATAACCAAGTTACATGTCCAACTCTTATTAAAGAAATACAATCCCTACAAAATGAAAGAAGGAGATAATATAATAGAACATCTTAAAAGATGTTGTTAATAGCTAGAGACTTAGCTGTAACGAAATCAGTCTTCCCTTAAGCTATGCAAATATCCACTATCTTAAACAATATTCTCATCATGAAATGTGGTTGCCACTGTCCTTAAATTAGAGGCTAAAACAAATATTTCTGATTACTCCTTAAACTAGCAATTAAACAAGAGCACATGAATAAAAATATGAAAGAAAAATTGTTAGTATCTCAAGATAAGATAGGGTCAAACTCCAAACCCAACAAGAGAAAAAATAAACCAAATAAGAAGTTTGGTAAGAAATGCAGTCAATCTTTAAAAAATCGAATGAAACTGCTTCTTGGGTCAAGTGTTTTAATTGTAAAAAATAGGGTATTATAAGAGACATTGTCATAATAAGAAGATTAATGGTGAAAACACCCAACAACACAGTTAAATGAAAAAGTATGACATAATCTTCGCGGTTTCAGAATGCCTCTACATAGACCACAAAGTAGCTGGTTGGTGGATTGATTCAATAGCAACAAAATATATCTCAAAGAGCAACGAAGGGGTTATGGACCTAAAAGAATATAAACCAGGGGAACATCATGTATATATGGAAAATAACACTTTCTGAGATGTCCTTAGTGTTGGTCCTTTAGGATTCATGTACAAGGCACACCAGTTGTATTAACTGATGTATTAATTGTTATCTCTATAAGACATAATTTAGTTTTGGTCTTCTCTTTAGTTAAGGAAGGTTTTGAAGTTAAGTTTGTCCCTAGCAAGGTAACTATAGAAAGCATGGGAGGATAGCTTTCTCTAGACTTTTTAATGTTGAACATGGATTGTTCAAATTGAACATCAATGAAAATGAGGGTTCTTTTACCTATATTGATTGTACCTTTAATCTTGATGTGAATGTATGAAATAAACGCCTTAGGCATATAAGTTTGAAAAAGTTGAGAAAATTATCTAACTTTGACTTACTGCCTGTATTTCAGAAAAAACACTTTAATAAGTGTGAAGCATGTATAAAAGAAAAAAATGACAAGAAAAATATTTTTTAAATACATAACTAGGGTAACAACTATATTAGAGATCATTCACACAGATTTATGTCGACCATTTATAATGAGATCACATCGAGATAAGGTTTATTTTATAACTTTTATTGATGATTACTCAAGATATACATACATATCTCTTAGCACATAAATATGAGGCACTTGAGATATTTAAAGAATATAAATAGAAAGTTGAGAACCAACTAGGCCATATAATAAAATTTTGAAGGTCTGATCGAGGTGGGAAATACACCTCTAGAGAATTTTTAGAATACTATAAAGACTTTGGTATTTAAAAAAAAAATACAATACCCAAGATACCTCAACAAAATGGTATAGCGGAGAGATATAATAGAACCTTATGGAATATGATGAGGTCTATATTAATAGATGTTTCTCTATTAAGGGTATCTTAGAGAAGCAATAAGCAATTATATATATACTAAATAGAATACCTTATACGACTATATTATCTACACCATATTACATGTAGTTTGGAAGAAAACCAAATCTACGTCATCTCACAGGGTTGGGATCTATCACACATATGAAGATCCTTGATTCGTCTAGCGATAAGCTAAACAACAAGACCTTGAGATGTGCTTTCATTTGATATCCTAAAGGTTATAAAGAATATTAGTTTTATTATAAGGATCATGAATTAATAGAAAACATGAATGTTGAATTCTTAGAGTAGACTAAGAATGACATCTTTGAGAATGATGATAAATGTGTTTGATCTAGTAAATCTAGATTTATCATCATTTAAACCCATAGATAAAGATCTTCCTAAATAAACCAAAACTTTAAGTGAAAATAAAAAACACTTTGTCTCACCGTCCTACTTATAGGATTATCACATATACCTTGTAGAAAAAGTATGCATTTCGGTAGATTTAGATGAGCTAACTGATAACTTGACATATCAGCAACAAACTGTTGACTCATCTGAATCATCAGATTGAGAAAAATCCATGGATTAGAAAATTAAATCCATTGAGAAAAACAAAGTCTGGGAGTTGAATAATTTGCCAAAAGGAAGGAAAGTCATAGTCTGTAAATGGATTTTGAAAAAAAAATATAAAGTTGATGGATCTATCAATAAGTTTAAGATGAGGTTGGTTGAAAAAAGAAATAATTTGTATCCATAAAGATAATTTTGGTAATTTTAAAATATTATGATTTCGATTTACATCAATTAAATGTAAAAACTGCTTTTCAAAATTGAGATTTAGATGAACTCATATATATGCAATAACTAGGAGGATACATTATTAAAGTCCAAGAAGATAAAGTATATAGGATGAAAAAATCCTCAAATGGCCTTAAAGAGTTACTTCGTCAATGGTATTTGACTTTTCGAAATGTCATTATTGAACTTGAGATTGTGGATAATGAACTTGACCACTATGTATATGTTTGGAACAGTGGGAGGCACTTTGTCATTCTATCCTTTTATATAGATGGGACATTGTTGACTAGGAGTGACAATCCGATGATTATCAAAACCAAGTCATAGTTAAACATAAGGTTGAAATGAAAGATATGAGAGAGGCATCATATATTTTAAGAATAAAGATTTCTCAAGATAATGAATCTAAATTCTTATACCTAAGTCAAGAGAGAGATATATTACATCTTCAACAAATTTAAAATTGGTGAATGCAAGCCTATATCTACACTCATTGCAAAATGAGTCAAATTGAGTAAGGTTGATTGTCCTAATAAGGGAGATAACAAATCTAATGTTCCTTATGCAAAAGTTATTGGTAGCTTGATGTATACTATATTATGTATAAGACTTGATATCAGCTTCGTTGTTCGTCTTATAAGTAGATGTCAAAATAATCCTGGTTTGCAGCACTGGATAGTTGTAAAAATGATTCTAAGATATCTTAAGAGAACAAAAGACTTGAAATTTTGGTTTTAAGCAGATGAACTAAAAGTGATAGGATACTCACATGCTAACTTACTCAGAGCAAAGATAACAAATCAACCTTTGGATAAATATTTCTATTTGGAGGTGGAGTTGTTTCTTAGGCTTGTAAGAAGCATAATTGTGTAGTATTTCAAATACAAGAAGTTGAGTATGTTTCTTGATGTATGGCTGCAATGAATAACATTTAGATAAGTCGCTTTATACATGATTTGAAGTTGGATTCCAACGAGTAGTTGTCATTTATTGTGACAACAATACAATTACTCTGATTGAGAATGAAGTTGATAGCTCTCGAAGCAAGCATATAATGGTTAAGGACCACTATGTTCATGATATGGTTAAGAGAAGTGAGATATTTATATCATATATGCCAACTAATGATATGTTGGCTGACCCCTTCACTAAAGGTATAACATATGATCTTTTCTCAAAGTATGTTACATATATGGGTTTGAGATTTGTTTAAAGTGTATTAAATTACACGATGATAATTGTTGTGTAGGAAAGAACGTGTTGTCTATAAAAAATGACACAATATTATCGATTGCAATTACACTTCCAATCATAGTAGGCACAACTTGAGAAAGCCCACAAAAAGTGGGAGGTAAAACTAGTGTGTAATAAAGCTTAACTCAAATGACCAAGTGAAAGATGTAATACCGAATTTAGTTATTCTCGACAACAAATCCATGAAATACGGAAAGACAGGCTATTTGTGGATAAGAATAAAATGTATATGTTACAGAGAAGAAAAAAGACTTGTAACGGAAAGCCCATAACAGGAAAGATAGGGAAGAGACAGTTTTAATGAAAGTTTTTTTATTATAAATACCCTAGTGAATACATAAAAAAACACATAAATACATAAATATAGAGAAATAGAAAACAAAACAAGTGCTTCTCTTAAATCCTTTTAAGAGTAACGGTGTAACAATCTCTCTACCTTTCCCTCTTCTGTTCTTATTGCGTCTTCCTTCGACCTGCTGCCTGATTGAGGACTCCGACGAGGATCATGCATGAGGTACGAAATCTCCTTCAGACCTCTCTCCTACCATACATGCACAACCCAGTATTTAACTCAAGACCTTCAACATGAAGGTTCTTTCGAGCCAACCCTATAGCCAAGAGATCCGTAGCTCCGTGTGCATGTAAGGTCCGTTTTATTTAAGCAGTTAAATTAGTTGTTTGGTTTGCTTTTTCAAGATCAGACAGACGTATGTTCTTGTAGTACCAGTAGATTGAGCCGGTCCCACACTTGCGGCTCTAAACGAGATAAACCGACGGGAGTATAAGAGAAAAATTCTCCACAGAAACAGCACTTTACGGGGCACCATTCTGCATCAAAGTGCAAAAGCTGTAACTAACTGAAATAAAGTTGTTGAATGGTTGAAATTGCCATGTAACGAAGAACCATATGTTTTTGAGGTCATTACAATGAAATTGTAGTCAGAAGTTCAAGAAATAGAGGAGTACGCTTCTAAGCTGGTTTTTAAAATTTGGAGACAGAAAAATGTATGGTGAATACTGTAAAGCCCCAAAAATGGCCAAAGACAAGCTGGCTCGAGTTCAAATGTTGCTATTTCACATAGATTGAACAAAAAAATGACTAAGAATCCACGCCACTGACCCCACCAAATGTGGGAACAACTTGAATTCAGTTTGGGTTATAGATTACACACAATGCTGTCAGCCATGTTACACACTGAATTAAATGGTATTTTATACATATGGCAAGTGTAACCTAACTTATTTGCAGGATAGCATGGTAGACCCGTTGAACGTTGAGGATTCGGATTATGAACTTATCACCAGAGGAATGTCCACAAGTGCCATAAAAAACTTGCCAGATTTCACCGTTAGTGGAGAGGGGCAAATGAACGCTGGGGAGGACATCTTTTGCGCTATTTGTCTGCAGGTTAGTTTTTCTTGTTCATTTTTTAACTAATACACGGCTGATGGGGATGTATCTGTGATCCCTGTCATTGACCCGGTGTGGGGCAATAACATCCGCAACCGAAGGCCCCACAAATCAAACACCCATTGAAGGAGGATCCTGCAGCGATAGCTGGTGACTTATATATGTATGGTGTCCCCTACCATACGTATATGACATAAGAAATTTTTGCTAATTGGAAAGAAAAAAAATACAATATGACAAATGCATAGTTATAAACAGAGAAAGAAAGGGAAGGAAACCGACTGTTTAGGTGCTCATAACCATGGATAAAGGTTATTAAATCATCAAAATGAATGATTTTGATAACTTGTTGGCATGGTTGAAACCATCCAAATAAGTTGTTAAACCATCAAAGTATTGGTCGAACTAATATGCCTCTTTGACAATCTGTTTTACGATTACAGAGAATCATGAGAAAAAAGTTAGTTAACTATAAAAATAGTGATTTGATTTTAACAATCATTAGATTACATTGATTGCTTCCAGCCACCAAAGTATAAATGTTTAAATGGTTTCTGAAGCTTTTACAACTGTTTCCAATTGTCGAAATAGGCCAATTTATTGTCTATGGGTATGGGTTGCTTTTGACGGCTTCAACTATCAAGGGAAATTATTCTGCAACTCGATCGATGGTTTTCTATGTGATCCATTTAAGCAATCAAAAATATTGAATGAAGCACATAGAGTTGTAAGTTCAGATCCCAACACGGGATATGTTGTTGGATTTGATGACTAATTGATGATGGTTGGGTTAATTAATCTCAAGTGACATTAATTGCATTTAGTTCATGTTAAGCATCTCTAAATGTTTATTTGATATATCTTTCATTAAGATGAAAATCGCATGTGAGTGAGGGCTTGTACATGTAATACTATTGGACATTCTTTAGTACCACATTGATGGTTTGAAAAATCCCATGTCTTTTTGTATAGATGGTAGCTTATAAACCTTAGTTCAAAGAGCTTAGTGAAGACATTAAAGACCACACATGTGAGTATACTGGGTCAAGCTCGGGTTTGGGAATTATCTTTTGGTCTTCGATATTCTTTTTACACATACATGAAGAGATGCAGAATGACTTGAGGGTGAACCTAATGAGGTGCAATTATTGGAGCAGATTTGAGATCTACTAGATTTATTATAAAACCTAATTAGGACTCTCGGCCCCTAGTGATCATTTTATCCTACGAAATGCATTGGTATCCGTGCATACCTAACATTGGAGTATTGATTTCTCTAATGTAATTTCATGAGAGTGACTCGATCACATAAGTTCATTACTAATTTTCAATTTTCTTTTCGTGTTCCTCGTAGTGTTTGCTTATGGATTTTCATAGACCTACAACTTTTATTGATATCAACATATTTTTCTTTCTTGCATACACTTGTTTATGCATATATCCCTATGGTTTCTTCAAACAATTATTAAAGAAATCATTAATTGTGTATAACATGTCTTTCTATGCTAGTTTTCAACCTAAGGTCGACATGACCTTGATGCTAAAATAGTTTGGTAGTCCTCACTTTAAATATTGGCTACAACTTACAAAAATCTAGCTATGTTAGGGTTGAATGCATTTATTGAGTCATATTATCCCCTACCAAATATTTTTGGTCCCAAAAGCACGGATAAAATCATCCAGTGGAAGGAGAAAGATAGTCTATCATATTTTATCAACATTATCAAATGTTTTATTCGATGTATTTAGTTTTTCTCCTTTCACAATAGGAAAAGATATGTGGACTACCTTGTTCTAAAAATATAATACTCAATACCACAATCATGAAAAGTATTTCATGCCTAAGTTTTTAAAATATCAAATGGTAGAGGAGAAATCAGTGACTAAACATGCATATGAGTTTCAGTTCCTTCGTCATGGTCTTAAGGAAGCAAAGATGGGGTTGCTTGATAAGTTTATTGTTATGTCTATTATTAAGAAGTTACTAAGATCTAAAGCATAAGAAGGGTAACGTGACTCTAGATGATCTCATGATACACATAACAATAGAGGAAGAACATGGAAGCCAAAAACCAGTTATATCTCTTGATAGCACCTCTAAACTCAACCTAATGGTTGGAAAGAAATAAGTTAGTGATCCTAAGAGAAAACAAGGAAAGTATAAACCAATATCCAAAATAAATCGTGTCCTATTTGTGATCAAGTTGGATATTGTGATGGGGAGTATTTCTTAAAGAAAGTTAAGAAACCTATTAAGGGAGCTATGGTCAACATGGTGACCAATGAACTTGTTGTTGGTGATGGTTATCTTTCGCTTAAACCCAAAATCCTTTGTAGGGGATAGACAATAGGACAAATGTACACGTCTGTTCCTACTAGTATCTATTTTTGTCTTATCAAACCATTTGTGGTAGAATTGTGACCTTATGAAATCATTGAAATGTCAAGTCGATGGTAAAGGACATGCAGATTTAAAGTTTCCTTTGAGAAAGTTCTTGACTCTTTAGGAAGGTAGCTATATTCCTGCGATTTGATGGAATATCCTAAATGGTCTGCTATTAGTTAGCGAGGGTTTAATATCAAATTATAAATATAATAAAGTTATAATTATAGGACTTAGTACTAGTGTTTAAGATTTATGTGGAACCTATAATTGATTTTGTCTATATATTTTAATGAGAATAAAGCTTCTTGTTCTTGTTCTTCTTCTATTGATTTATTGTGATTTATGATTTTAATTGATTTCATCTATATGACATAAAAAGTTGAGTCATGTTAATTTTGATTCCTTGAAACCTATGATGAATTTGAACTTATAACTAATATTATCATTTATAGAAAGCACAAATGTGAAATATATGTATAAGCGAAACAACCTAGGAAGCCTTTGCATACCATTGTTAAGAAATCTAAAATATTGAATTTAGTGCATACTTACATTTGTGACTTTAATATAATGATAACTAAGGATAACAAAAGATACATTCATTGATGATTATAGCATATATTGTTATCTTTAAAAGTAAAGATTAAGCCTTAAAGAAATTTCAAATTTATAGGAATGGTAGGATATTTAAATGATTAAAGCTTGATTGGGAAGGGGAGAATACCTCAAATTCTTTTGAAGAATACTCTTAAAACACTGGTATTGTATATAAGGTTATTGCTCCCTATTCACCACGGTCTAATGAGATAATTAAAAGGAAAAACAAAATCTTGTGTGATATTGTTAATATTTTACTATAAAATTTTGAGGTACCTATGTACATGTAGAGAAAGCTTTGAATATGACTTGCAATATTCTTAATATAGTTTCCCATAAGCATAAGGAAGATAGTCATTTTGAACTTTGGAATGGTTAAAAGATTAGTCTTAAATATCTCAAAGTATGGGATTGTCTTGCAAAAGTACTTGTCTCTTAAAAAAGAAAAAAATTATGACCTAAAACTGTAGATGCTATCATTTTAGGTTACATGGTGACTAGCTATGTGTTAAGATTCTTGATTATTAGATATGATATATTTGGTGTATAAGTCAACACAATTGTACAACTCCATGATGCTACATTCTTTGAAAATATGTTTCTCATGAATACTGGTGTGCCCAAAGTATGTCTTCTAGAGATTCAATTCTCACTACTTACTATTGGTTCCCTTCTCGATCATGTGGAAGGATGACAAGTGTGGGGGTGACTCTTAATGTGCTATTTTAAAATCAGAGAACTTTGAGCAAATAACTGAACTAAGAAGGAATAAATGCACTAGGACATCCAAGGACTTTTGAATTGACTTTGTTATCTTCAATGTTGGGGATGGTCCTATTACCTTCTAACATGCCATGTCCTCATTAGAGGTTAAGTTTTGGAAAAAACCGTTAATGATGAGATTCAATCGATTCTCTCGAATGATACTTAAGAATTGATTGATTTATCTTCTTATTGATCTAAAATTAGTTATAAATGGATCCTGAAGAAGAAACTGATTGTAAACAAGACAATCAATTAGTATAAGGCTAGGTTAGCTATCGAGAGGTATACATAAAAGGAAGGATTAACTACTTTGATACATATTTTCTTGTCTAGTATGATCATAATTTGAGTGCTTATAGTATTAGTATCCATATATGATATCACAATCTATCAAATGGATATGAAAACTACTTTCGCGCATGCTGACATCCATGAGAAAATTTCTATGGAACAACACAAGTGTTTTGTGTTATATGAGAATGAATCCAAAGTTTGTAAACTTGTTAAATCATTATATAGATTGAAAAAAGCTTATAAATAAAGGCATAAAAAGTTTGATTGTGTCATATCATTTTTTGGTTTTATTTAAAAATGATTTGATAAGTATGTCTACTGTAAATTTGTCAATGATGCATTCACCAATCTATGTCTTTATGTAGATGATATCTATTAATAAGGTAAAATCATTTTTTAGTAATAAATTAGAGATGAAAGATATGGGTCTTGATAATATGATTTTAGGGCTTAAAATCACAAGTTATATTAAAGGTATAGTAATCTCTCAATCTCATTATGTTGAATTTTTTTTAAAGAGAGTTAAATATACAAAATGTAGAGCTATTAAGAAGATCCATATGATTCCTCAAAGGCCTTGTATAATAATGAAAGTGGTATTCATGTGTCTCAATTAAGGTACTCTCAAATTATTAGAAGTTTAATATATCTAACCAATTGTACATGACCGAATATTGCTTTTACATTGTATAAATTGAGTAGATACACTAGTCCTAATAAAATCCATTGATAAGTTCTCAAAAGAGTACTATGATATTTGAAGGGAACCATTTATGAAACACATCATTCTATTCTTAAAGTATATAATGGTGTAAGCTAGATTGCTAGGAATTGTAGGGATAATGGGATCTCAAAATATGTGTTTCTCTTGGGTGGTGACATTGTTATTGGAAAATACAAGAAACATACTATATTATCTTATTCTACCTTTGCGGAAGAAGTTTGTATTTTGGATGAAACTGGAATGAAAGCAGAATAATTTAAGAGACTTATGTCAGTTTACCTATGATATAACTAGAAGTTCTAATTATAATCAAAAGCGAATGATACACATCCAAGTCATACTTGAGTCTGTAAGAGAACTTGTGTCTGATGGGGTTATATCTATAGATTTTATTAGATCAAAAGATAATACAACTGATCCTTTGATTAAAGGCCTTACATTAGCCCTAGTTGAGAAACCTTTGTTAGGGATAGAACTAAAATCCATGAGTTATTCGTAAGCAATGACAATCCAACCTAACTGAGTGGGGATCTCACAAAGTAGGTTAAATATAGTAATAATAAGTTGGGTGAATATGATGACACTAAATAAAAGTAATACTTTTAGTATATGTGTGTCTATTTTCCTATAAACCTAAAGGATAATTTTTTATTAAGCTTTAGAAGTAGTTTATACATTAGTACATTGTCGTAAAACTCCTTACTTAGTTCATAGTGTGTAGGAGATGAAAAGAAAATGACTTTATTATTATACAAATCTTCCTATTATTAGTTTACTTGTTGTTTCATCGGACCATAGATTAAAATTAGAAGGCTTAAAAATATTATTAAATGCTTATTATAATATCTTTTTATTAGACGGACTAAGGATATTGGTAGTATAATTAAGGATATGAGATCGAGTATCAATCAATTATGTATCAATTATAATTCTACACATAGTCATCTTGCTATATAGGTAAAAGAAGAAAGCAGTAAAAACCATACATCCTCTTTTGGTGGTAACTTTTATCATATTTTCAAATCAAGGCTTAGAAAGTATCCAAAATCTATGAGCTCAATTGAGTTTGAGGTATATAATGCTACTCATTATGATCTTCGTGAATTTGAAGATGATGAGCGTGGAGAGAAATTGGATGGTTTAAAATGGTGGTGAGATCATTTACATCCTTTAATATATACAACTAAGTGATTGATATTGTGAGGTTGCAATAGGAGAATTGTGTTGTTCCCTTAAATAAATCATGATATAGGATATGGATGCATATCCATTAATTCATGAACCCTAAAGATCATTGTCATAACCTTTATTATGTTGTTATCAATAGACAGCTTTACGCCAAGGTTCAGGTTTAAAATGCATGTTCACCAAGTTCTTATAAGGGTAATATTGGATAACTTAAGTAATCGTTCGAACCATAAAGTACCATTACTAAAAGTACTATATGATGGCATTACTAAAAGTACTATATGATGGTGATTCATTAGAACACTTCATACTTTGGACTTTGTAGTGTATTGTTGGACTTAATAACTAATTAATGATGATTGGGTTAATTAAGCCTATGTGTTATTAATTATATTTAGTTCATGTTAAGTATCCCCAAGTGCTTATTTGATATATATTTGATTAAGGTGAAAGTCCAACAATGTAAAACTCATATGTGAGTAAGGGACTTGTGCATGTGAATACTATTGGGCATTCTTAGTACCATATTGATGGTTGAAAGAATCCCACTTATAATTTTATATAGATGGTAGCTTATGAACCGTAGATCATAGAGTTTGGGGAGGACATGGAAGGCCACACACATATGTGTGTCAGGTCGAGGCTCGCTTGGGTTACTAAACTGTGGACAAAGGTGGCTTGAGTTGGTACCTTTGTGCACCTAATAGCAAAGTGTTGATTTCTCTAAGGCCAGTTCATCAGGGTGATTTGATTAGATAAGTTTATTACTCATCTTCATTTTGCTTTGCTTGTTCCTTGCACCATTTGCTTATAGATTTCCATGGATTTATAGCTTTTGTTAATGTCGGCATGTTGTTGTTTGTTGCATGCTACCTATTTATGCATGTAGTCCTATGGTTAAGTCAAGCACATGTGTGTGGGTGTGAGACATTGTCTCCTACTATGTGTGGATTGATAACATTTTCCTAATGAGTTGCATGTCTCTTTTCCTAAATGCATGCAAGCCTTAGTTGACATCTTTAGTACTCATGAAATAAGTTTGCATCTTAACATATTTGATAAGTGGCTCACACTTTCTTTCTCTGAAAGCAGGAGTTACATGAACATGAAGTTGGTAGAAGCTTATCATGTTGCAAGCACAACTTCCACTTGACATGCATTGATAAATGGCTTGCTATTGATGCATCATGCCCAATTTGTAGATACATTTTCAGTTAAGCTCATCAACCAGTTGAAAGTCATGTTATAAACATGATGAGTTGTTATCCTAAACATTTAGGAGGAAAAGCATAACACATGATTGCATTTTGTTGTAAAAAACATATTTTTAAAGTTCCTATTAAACCTCCATTCCCTTGGTGTAATTAGATTCTTGTATACAAATTTAGGTTTTACAAAACCCTCAACTTTTATTCAATCTTCTTAATTTTTTGAAAGCAAAAATAAAAACCAAGTCAACATTGGATCACCTCTTATTCACTTTCTTTTATGCATTGTGGGATCTATTCATATTCTTTTTCATAAATTCTTCTTGCCCCGACGTACAAGGGTTAGTTCTTGCACCGTAAAATTCTTGACCAACAAAAAAGAAAAATACCTGCATATTGAACTGAAATGTGAATATTAAAGGGGTTCTTATTCCTATTGGTTTTAGTTCTAATTCGATTTGGTTATCTAAATGGGATTTGGGTCTCCATATGGATATGGATCTAAAAAGGATATGAATCTCTAAATGAATGTCGATCCCAAATGGGATATGGGACTTAATACAGATATGGATAGAATCCACCCTAAGAAAATAATGCCCCCGTTAACTAGTATATAATAAATGGAATGCAACTAACGATAAAAAGTGTTAAGATATAAAAATAATAAGGAGAAGAAAATCCTATTATGCAGAAAATCCTAATTTATAGAGTCCCTCATATGCAGTGTGCATGAATTTTAAATATTTTATAAAATCAAATGTGCATAAAATTTAAAGAAAGCTTGTGCAAGGGGATGCAATAATAGGAGCTTGAACATGCATGAATTAAATCTAATATGCAAAGTAATTCTAAGCTAACCAAGAATTCAACTATCTATGTAAGAACAAAACTAAAAAATAAAGATGTAAGATGACTCAAAAGAGGTCCAAGGACTAAGAGTTTTATTGGACATTGAGAACCTAATTAACAGTAATCAATATGTATGTACTAAAGGGACTTGATGTAGTTGGTATGAATATGTATGCTATGAAATATCATTGGTACTAAGGTATGGCAATAATCCAAAAGAATTAGATAGGGTGGTCCTAATGATGATAAGTATTATAACCTAATAATGACAACTATGATGATACAAGACTATGATCTAGGGGACCAAAAACTAAAACCATGATCTCTCAAGGTTGCCTTGTAGCACACTCATACCAAAAAACAGGAGGAAAAAGAGAGAAGAGAGAGTTGTTGCTTGATAATGAGAGAGAGATGGATGCCATGGGAGGCCATGGGACCAATTTATAGAGGGGATACAACTACTTAGAAATATGAAACAATCGGATTTTGATCCCTATAAAACCTCTCTAACAATTCGAAAAAGATAGGACTTTAAAGATTTAAAATAATTCTCCTTTTGATTTTAAAACTATATGTGGATAAGTGAAATCAATTTTGGCTTGATAGATGTATGGCATGGTTGGTTCTTACATGGCTTGGGGCTCCTTGAGTGGCTTGACTTAGTTTGAGACTTTGTATGGCTTGAATAACTTCTCAGGGTGGCCCATTTCAAATTTGAGTGCTTGTCTTGACTTGAAACCTTGATGAAGCTTGATAATTCTTCGACTTGAAGTATCAATGTGGAACAACCCATTGTGGCTTCATGTGGAGCCGATTCCAATGAGGTTAGTTGAGCCATGGCTAAGATAAGCTTGGTGTGGCTCAAAATTGAATTTTTAATATAATGCTTGACTAAGTAACTTGACTGAAAATGAATTTTCAGAACTATATTATGGGTTGATTATAACAAATGTGGACTCAATAGGGTTGAGTAACCTAGACTAGGTTCAAATAGGACTTAAGCATAATTGAGTCTTGACCCATGTACATAAATGTACAATAAAGTTTTTTAAATGAAGGTTCCTTTTTATCTTGTTTTTTGAAATAAATATAAATTTAAAGTTTTTTAGCAAAATGTCAGTTATAAGAGCAAAAAGAAAGCATGATAAGTGTCTAAATTTTGGCTTTTCTCGTATATTTATGTGTTCAATAATACTCAAAATTAACATTTTATGAAAAACTCCCTATACATATACATATGCATCAAAATCATCGTTTTTGTAAATGGAACCTCATTTGGTGCGAGGAATGTGCATAAATTTATATGTACATGTAAGTTTCGAAATTCTTATGCATAATAAATATAAAAACCAGTCTATACTAGATATCCAATATAAATAATTTTTCTTTTAATAAAATCCCGTGGACAAATTAAATAAAAACAGGTTTTTGATTTTGGCTTATAAGGGCTTTGTTTGCATAAAAATGAGTATAATTGATAAAAAAAAATTAAATGAAGTTTATTTAAGGTTAAAAACACCTAAGAAAAAGTACATTATCAACCATGGTTGACCCATTTCGTAGAATAAATTTTGGTGAAGCCTTCTTTATCATCTAAATCTAGAAGCCTTCGAAATAATTTTTTTCTTCTCTCTTCCAAAATATTTTTTTCTCCTTTACGTGAGATCTAAATTTTATAAAATCAAAGACTCAAGGTCTCACCCTATGCACCTTGAAATTAGCCTTCTAAAAATAATTTTTAAGAGCATATTTTATAGAAAACTTGAGTTTTTACAATTCCTTATGCATACAAGTATATATATATGTGTGTGTGTGTGTGTGTATGTGTCAAGTTGCAAAATGGGACACAACTCATGAAAACTAAAATCCTCTATTAAAAGTATAGATGTTTGGACAAATGAAATGGCTTAAAAGTGTGCTTATGAAAACTAACACAGACCAAAGATTGTTGAATTCCGAAAGAAAATTAATGCACAATCATACTTACCTCCTCAAGAACCTAATAGAGACACGGTCAGATGTTTGATTGTCAACAAAAAGAAGGGGATTCATTTCCATCCACATCAAAGGATTTTGTAACCCTTGCTATAAGAATCTTAAGTGCTTCTTTACACTTATGTCTAGGTTTCAACCCATCCAAGCATGGAAAAGATAATCCTTATCTCCTAGTAGCCTCCAATTGGCTTGATGGTAGAGTACTTTCTTTCATTCTTTAGTGCTTCTACTTTTCAATCATCCTTCACTTTATGCAAAGCTTTTGTTGCACTTTGAGACTTGGCCTATTTCCTTTTTAATTCACAGTTCTCCTCACTTTGAATTACCTTATACTTAGTGGTAGCATTTGAGCTAAAGGCATCCATCCATAACTCATCTTTAAGTATACAACAAAACTATCAATTATGAATTCCTTAATCTGATCCATGCCATAGGACAAAATGTAATTTTCCTTCAGTATGAAAAGGTAACCACCCCATTGTCGCATTGTTTAAACCAAAAAATACTGTTTGGTCTGGTTCGAAGGGTGTGTTTATGCGATTCGAGTGTTTAGGTTACGGAGCAGATAGGTTTCCTAGAAGTCCTTTGCTAATAATATTATAGATCAAAGTCAACTAGTAACGAACGAGTCAAAGCTGATCTGGTAAAGAAGGAACAATGAGGAAGGGATGTACGCTACTACTAGTCCAAAAGCTATTAAGGAATGAAAGTAAATGGTTTAGAAATGTACCAGTATATGATACATGATAGGAAAGTACAGAGCAAGAAATTGAGCTCGTGAGAGTATACAATGGCAGAAATGTAAAGCAATAAGAAAGTGAAGAATACGAAGAACGTAAACAAGAAAGTAAAGGCAAATATAAAAGACAAGTTGTTTGAGAGAATCCTTATTGCATTGCTTGATCTCTCTTTCATTGAGAAGGGAAGAAGTTTCTTAAACTAGAAATGTCCCGCTTTGGGTTACCCAGAACCAAGAACCATATTCAAACCATCCAGCCGAAGGTTCCAGTTTCGGGTGGATCCACATCCAGTTTTTTAAGATTTCGAATCTGGTATCATGGTGGTTTCAGATCTAGATTCAGTTTAGTTATATAACTATTAAACAATTTAAACTATATATAAGAGACTAAGACTATAAGTTATATAATACTATATAAGTTTATAACTATAGGTATTAGTGTATAATGCATTACATTATACGTACATATATTACATTCAAAAGAGTATAGTTATATTATGTAAGTTATAACTTATAACTTATAAGTATTACATTCAGTAATTAATTTATGTATACATAATATACTATATTACAAATTGTATGTACACTATATAGTAATGTAACTATATAAGTATATATTAATATATATACGTAAGTAATAATGTAACTATGTAAGTACATATCATATTACATATATGATATGTATAATATATTATGTAATATAACTATAAGTACTAAATTATATATAAACTAATTAGACATTACACTAAAGTTTATGTATAAAAGTTCATATAAGATACAATATATATAAAATAAAATAAATAATGGGCTTGACAATAATTCACTTACCTATGAATTATATCTCCTCCATCTCCTCTTAGGTGAAGAGGAAATTAAAAGCTACATAACTCTTTTACCTCTTGATAGAAACTCCTTATCTAAAGTGATTGTCTCTAAACTTAATCATCATTGTCACTCTATGCTTGCGTGGGATCAATGCCAATAGTACTCGTATTAGTTCTTCCTTTACTATAGTATTTGGTATATATATCAGCCGGTACTTCTTCATGCTCCTATTTTCGAAGCCTTACTATTGCCCAACTATCTAGGAAAGTCTGAGCTTCAAAGGTCATGTGTTATTAGTTAAAATGATACTCGTATAATATATTAATGCTTGCACTAAATACTTACTCTATAACAATAATTGCAGCTGAAATAGTAAAAACATCCTTAGTAATTTAAGATAAAATTGGATAAGTAAGTTGTTGCTCTCACCTCCATTTTAAAACATCTAATTTCTCTCCACTCTCATCTTATTTAAATTCACGAAGATCATAATGAGTGCATTATATGCCTCAAACTTAGTCAACTCTATAGATTTTGGCTGCTTTTTAAGTTTAGATTTTAAAATATAACTAAAAAACTTTTCACAAAGAGAGGAGGATGCATGATTGCCACTGCTTTCTTCTTCTACTTGTAGAACTAGAAGATCATGCGCAAAACTATGATCGATACAAAATTATTGTTTAATCTTATATCATTGAAGTGAGTTCAACCATTAGACAAAAAGTAAGGTTTCCATAGCAAGAACAAATGGAAGAAAGGAATGAGAGCTACCCAAGCACCACATTGTGCACACTTACAGTCGGGCCGACTATCTTTGCTTGAGTTCTAGGAGCAAGGGCTTGAGTTTTCTATGTAACACACATGCCCTTAATCTCTCTATTTCTTCACGAAGCTCAACTGCACCACTACTAGTTTCCTCACGCCAAGAATTGGAAACTCATCATCTACCTGGATCTACACTCTCAACAGCAAGTCCATTGTCGTCACTTGCCATATGGCAGCTTCTATGTCCATCATCACTGATTTCCAGTCCCTCCTCACTGATTGTGTAGGATAGTGCCTAGTCCAGCCAATGGGAGCCACATGGTATTGGAACTAACCATAGACATACATCCATAATAAAGTAATATGCAACAAATATAAACATACCCCAATCATAAACAACGGCCACAGATCCTAAATAAGTCATAATCAAGCTATACAAAAAACAAAAGAAAAAACAAAAATCATAAACTTATCTATGAGAGTCACTCTTATGGACTTCCCTTAGAGAAATCAATGCCCTACTATGAGTATATACGGGTATCTATGCCTTCCTCCCAGGATAAAACGTACACACAACTCGAATAGCACGTACCTGGCTTTAAGTTTACCTCAAACACAACTTAGTTGCCTATGGTTGAAGCAGAAAGAGAGACTATTCATGGGCACAATGATCGAAACAACATCACGGACATAGAGACGGAAAAAGGAGATGGGAAGAGTGAGAGAGTGAAAACTGTGTGTTTAGGAGGACCCCTAATCAACTATTTATGTGGTGCACATGTAGATCATGGATCATAGATTCGATCCAAATGATGCACTATTTTAGTCGCAACCACTCTCCTTATCCGGAACCATCCCACCTTATCCTTATCTGTAATCGTGAAAAACTCTTGACTATTAGATCAAATGTTTTTCGTGCAAAAAATAGATCAAGACCCAAGACCCAAACCCAAACCATAAGCCACAAGCCCAAGCTCGGCCCGACCCAGCTTGGCGTACGCGTGTGTGGTAAAGCATGTCCTTTCTAAACTCTTTAAACTAAGGTTCATGAGCTACCTAATATATAAAAGGATTCTTGAGTTTATCACATTCTTCAATATGAGACTAAACTTTGTCTCATCTTAGTCATCTTTTGCAAAAGCCCTCATATATTCTTTTTTTACACTTTAAAACTTCCACATATATTAATTAAATATTTAATGAATTAAATATCATTAAATGCACATTCAATCCAATAATCCCCACAAAGTTCTCAAGTGTAAAAGTATCCTTTTAACCCAACCATCATATTAAGCTTTCAATAATGATACATTCGGGTTTCAACCGTTATATGAGTTATCCAATATTACCCTTACAGGAACTAGGTGAATATACATTTTGTACCTAAGCCTTGAGTATAAAGGTATTTATTGGTAATAACAAAATAAAAGGTTATGACATGATCTAGAAGGGTGATGCATTAACGACAATGCATTCATATCCTATATCGTGATTTATTTCAAGGAACAACCCAATTCTCCTATTGTAGGCATATAATATCAATCACTTAGTTGGGTATCTTCACGGATGTACTGCTAGCATCCTGTCCGAGGACTTGATCCCATTCAAAGAATAATCTCTTGTTAAACTTGTAGTCATGACACTTTAAGTTTACAAGAGACAAATATATAGATACTCAAGGTATCACATAATATAAAGTGTCATCCTATTCACTCAACAACTTGTTACTATCACATTTAACCTACTTCATGAGATCTCCACTTTGTTAAGTTGGGTTGCCACTACTTGTGAATAAATTGTGGGTTTCAGTGTCATCTCCAACCTCAATTTTTTAACTAAGGCTACTGATAGATCCTAGTCAAAAGATTAACTGTGTTATCTTTGGATCCATCAAAAGCCCTTAAAGACTTCAGTTTGACTTGGATGTATCTCCAAGTTGCTTTTGGTTGTACTTGAAACTACTGATCTTAGCAATTATAGTCATGTCCTAAATCGTAATAAGCGGCTTCTTTACTATAGGTAAACTAGACATAAGTCCCTTAAGTCATTCAGCTTCTAATCCAGTCTCATCCAAAGCACATAGTTCAGTCTCAAAGATAGAATGAACCAAAATAGTCGGTTTCTTAGATTTTCAAGTGACAACACCATCACCTACAAGAAACACATATCCAATGACTCATTACTCCCAAAATTCTTTGCTATTCAACTAGCATCACTAAATCCTTCAAGAATCGAAGGATGTTTACCGTAATGTAGTCGAAGAAAAATTATTTCCTTCACATAGCGAAACACTCTGTCTAGAGCTTCTTAATGGGTTCTATCTAAACAACGAGTATATCTACTCAACTTACACACAACAAATGCAACATCTGGTTGTATACAGTTGGTTAGATACATCAAACTACTAATAATCTGAGAATATCATAGTTTAGACACAAGAATACCACTTTCTTTTTTATATAAAGCATTAAATAAATCATATAGAGTCTTAACAGGTATAAAGTTTATAAATCCAAATCTCTCTAAAACTTTCTAAATATAATGAGACTAAGAGATTACTATACAATTAGTAGACCTTGTGATTTTAAGCCCTAAAATAACATCAGCGACTACTTTTCTTATGCTTATGAGAAATTATATTCAGAATATGGTAAGCTGTATTCAAAGCTTTCTCCACATGTAAGAAGGTAACCGAGAATTTTGAAGTAAAACATTAACCATATCATAAAGGGTTTTATTCTTTCGTTCAACTATCCCATTAGACTGAGGAGAATATGGAGCAATAACCTCATGAAGAATACCATTGTTTTGACAGTGTACTTCAAAAGGATTTGAGGTATACTATCATCCCCTATTAGACCTTAACCATTTAAGTACCTTGCATGTTTAAGTTTGTGTTTTATTTCTAAATATTCGAAATTTTTCTAAAGCTTCATCTTTACTTTTAAGTAAGTAAATATAACAGTATCTGCTGTAATCATCAATAAACATGATAAAATATCTTTTATTATTTTAGTCATCCCATTGAATTCATGAATATCAGTGTGCACCAAATCCAAAATCTTGGATTTCCTTTCAATTGTATGAAAAGGTTTTCTAGGTTGCTTCACTTACACACACACACACACATATATATATATATATATATACCATATTTGTATTTTATATCTATGATAGTTTTAAGATCTAACCTAGCATGGCATACATAAGATGATTCAACATTGTATACTAAAGAAAAATATAAAACAAAAGTAGAGGATTTATTATCATTAAAATTTATACAAGAATCAATAATTGGTTTTACCAAGATGGTAAGATTAAAGGTGACATCGACGATTTGGAGATTGAAGCTCCTTAATGCGAGGGGTCACAAGGAGTTGCAAGTTTCTTGTCCGACCTTGGTTATTGATGAGTATCCATTGATCCTTCTATGTGATTTCATGATCATGAAGGGTAATGCACCTGTACCACACCTACCAGAGCTCATGTTTTGGCACAAGGGTCAACCAAGATTTGTACAGTACGTAGATCCAAGAAAAGCCTTTGATACCCTCACATGCATTGCCTTCTATCTCACCCATGGTCGGCCACGAGCCGGGCCAAAGAGGAGTCAGAGGTCTCATTGGGCATGGAGAAGGCGTCATAGCACCACGGGGTCCAGGCAGGAGTCCAGTTCATGGGAGGTCCAACTGAGACGACAAGCACACAAAGTAGTGGGAGCATGGGGGTTGTATCCACGCGGTGTCACACTCCTTACCCATGCATAGGTAGCAGAGTTGAGGTGTGCGTAGTGTAGACAGGGAGCCATGCAACAAAGGCATCTAGAAGGGATCAATGCTCAACCGGGAGCACCATGGAAGCTCAATTTTTTCGAGACCTCAAGGACAAGGCCTAGCTCAATCGGAGGCGAGTTGTCATGACCTTAACTCCGAGAGTGGTAGTGACTCACTCGATGCATAAGGTGCTTAGTGGCAATATGACGTGCGTCTCTTTGCTCTTTTGTAATAAGCATCGATGTTGCGCATGTTTGACTTTCAGCCATACTTATAAATAGCCTCTTAGTATAGGCCTTGTTGGCTATGGTAAATCCCTCTTTAGGTAGACCTAGCTTACCGAGTCTAGGTTACCCAACCGATGGCTATAAAAAGTCATCGCCTCCCTCGTAATAAATAGTCTGTAATTCAAACTTCCATGTCCGCCGCCAAGTTTCATTGCCCTTTTGCAAACCTCCCTTTCTTCTAGTTGAGTGAAGTGAGTATATAGATGCATGTAAGAGTGAATGTCGAAGCTAGGCTAGTTCTAGTGATGCATGTTGCATGGAGAAGGTGAGTGATGAAGTGTTGTATTGGCGAATCCTACCATGTTCTACAACAAAAGAAAGGTTGAGTGGAGAACATTTTTAACTATCGTACAATAACTCTTGTAAATCGAATCACTCGAATCTAGTTTGAGTTTTGTGACAATTGGTATGAGAATGTGTTCTCTCTCCTTGGTGAAGTCACAGACCCGTTGGAAGCCAATTGATTCAGATCCAAGTTAGATCTAATCATCGGCAAAGGATTTCAGCAGAAATAGACTCAAATCTGAGATTATAATAAGATCTGACCTTCATTGTTGTGATTTCTTAGTGGATTGGCTTAAAGTGAGTCTGCTTTACACAAGATTGAGGTGTTCTCTCACTAAGATGCTCGATCAAAAGTGAATTTGATCGAGAAATGGACGAACAAGTAGTAGAAAACAAATTTTTATCTTCTGCAACACCATCATGGTTTAGTTTTTCGGGAAGTTACAAAGATGATTTCAAAAGATAAACATTGTTTGTTTGTTCCGAAATTTATATGGAGGATAGATGGACATATGGAGAGGAGATTGAATGACAGATCCTCCAATTCCGTGAGCGATTGATGTCGATCCATTCGTCTGCAAAAGCTCAAGCAGAATTGATTATAGTTTGGCCGAGACTCGTATGTTTCTGGTGTGATTTGCAGAAAACGGTGAATCAAACCAAAATTATTTCAATCTATTATTGAATCATGTCCTTATGACATTCTTTTGATGGGATTTGAGGAGGATTGTGTGTGATCTGAAGTTTCGAAAAGATCTGTGTTAGATAGCCATTTAATGCAGAAATTGCGGTAGATTCTGTGGTTTTGTAATCGTAGCGAGTGTTTGTGGAATGTTTCCTTTGAAATCGATGAGGACGTGGTTGCACATCTTCTAGAGAGCTGTGATAGCTTTTGTGTAGCACAATTGCTATAGTAAAGTTTTTAAATCTTTTGCAAAATGTTTACTATAATTAGCCATTGCATTGTGGTATTGTAAATTGTTGTAAGTCATCTTGTAAATGAGTCCTCTAGCGGTAAGTGAGTGTTGCTTCGGTTTTGCTTTGGTCCTGTTGAGTAAGGTGGGCTTTAGTCTTAGCTGGTCACTAAAGGACATCTAGAACAATCAATCACTAGTTTTCGTAGACCTTGAAATGATTTACAGTTGCTGCTCAGTTGGATAAATTGCTACTGCTGATTGCGTGATTAACGCGAGAACTAAAAAATTACCTGTACGATTGGTGGTACTTATCAGAAATTGTATAGGTAGCTAGCAATTGTATCGCACTTAATAAAAAAGAAAACAGGTATATCGAACCCCCAAACATGAGCATTTTGAACGACAACCAAAAGCCATTCAAGCACAATATTTGACAAGAAAAGACCCCAAAACTGTGGTTGCCTCGAACACTCTCATGCCCTTTCCAAAGAAACAATCAAAAGCAAAATACACAAATTTGTTAAGATTGAAGCATCAAAAAATATGTATATATATCTACAAATAGAGAGGGTAACAAAAAGTACCTATTGAAAATTCTCTATGGACACCATTTCTTAAAATTAAAGTAGCATCAAATTAAATATTGATATGAATCCATGATTATATGTATGTTATGATGTAGATATATGTAAATATATAAATATATATACATATGAACCCAAAATAATCAAAAAGGAGGTGGAAAAGTAAGGACTGCACTAAATTTTAGGATTTTCTGCAACAAATTATAATAAGTTCAGCAAGGCACATGATCAAAGCCCCAATAGATTTGTCTGCAGGGCTCATGTTTTCTTATGTCCCCATCCATTTTATAGTGAACGGTGAGTGGTGATGACTTTCCTTCTGATGACGATATACTTATGGTAGAAAGACAGAAATTACAGTGTCCATATGTATGTGTGTATATATTATACATAGTATCAGTTTCATAATGGTGGTTTTCAAACGACAATTAACTTTTACTATTGTACACTATAATATATGTTACACTAGTGATTTCATATCCATTATATTATACATTAATAATATGGCAAACGCGTCTTTTGTTAAATTTCTCAAACCTTCCATGTGTCTCTCTCACATTGTTTACTATGGATCAAATCCAATCTAATCCAAGGGATTTGGGTTATAGACTTCAAAATGAGTTGAAATTTGGGTTTGGATGAACTCAGTTGGATCCAACTTAAAATTGGATTTTAAATCAAATGGGATCAAATTTAGTATGGATTTGGGTTATGGACCTTGGAATGGATTGGATTTAGGTTTTGATCAGGCTCAAATAGATCCAATCTAGGATGAAATCGGGTCAGTTTGAAGGAAAATTGGATCTAGTTTTGGATAGAATCAAGTTGGTCTGATGTGGATTGGACATAAAAAAAGAGGCTCCCATTTGAGTTCTAAGAAAACAATGATTCATCGAGTTTGGATCAACCGATTGAATTGAATATGCTTAACCTGAATCTGATCCGATTTAGATCATGAAAATTAGGGTGGAAGATTGGTTTGTGGTTTGAGATATAGAATGAGGGGCATGAGGGAGAGAGGAGGGTTGTAGCTGAGAATCCTATATTATATTGACTGCACAAGAGATGATTAAAAATTTGAAGAGAAGAGTGTCATGACCTCCACTTGATTTGATTGTAAAGGAGGCAAATCATATTGAAACAGTAAGTACAAATGCAACAATATATTAGTATGTGTTGCAGCATTTGCATGAGTTACCGTGTGCTAATTAGTTCAACATTCTTTCTAAAAGTGATGAGCCAATACAATCATCAATAATTGATCTCTTTTGATGTAAGCTTGATAAGGAGATGGAATGTCATGCAATCCAACTACGATGATGATGACCCAATAGAGGCAGCTGAAAGGAGGCAATTTTGAGATAGTTAATGGAGCATCTTAATCAACAATAATAGAGGGGTTTAGTTAAGTTGTTGCATGAGCATTTGAATCTTAAATTAACTATATTAGAAGAGTCACTCTTTTGTTGTCCTAAAAGGAGGCCATCTAACATGTGAGAGTTGTCTTCATGAGAGCATGATGAGAGCAATGCTACTTGAATAAAATCAGAACATAAAGTATTCTAGGATTGGGTCTTTCCTCGTTAGATTGTTATAACCCATGTTGCAAATTTTGGTTCTACGAAATCTCGATTTACAACAATCTACTTAAAAGAGAGGAATGAAAATAAGTTTTTATGACTCACCTTCGATTGCTCTAAGTACATGTGTGCCCATTTTGGTTCTTTTCACAAAGTATTTTCTTATCCCACCCGACAAAGGTCAACCTTTGCACTAGCAATTTGTTTGGTTTGTTCAAATATGAAATTTTCACACTTAAAAGAGGATGAACTTTGAAGGGGGATCTTAGAGACATTAGTTGGACTTATATTACTCAGCTGATTGGAGTGCTAAGAAAATTTTGTGTTTTAGATTATATTGTTTTATTGGATAGTTGGCCAAGTCACATAGGATTGGGAAAACTGATTATATGTATGATTTTTTCATAACTGGGTTTTGACAAGTGACATGAGGAAGGAAGGGCCTAACTAGTTGGGATCACAAATACTATCAAATCCTAGATCTGTATTGCAATTCAATTCATGGGATAAGCAAGGCTGAATATGCAAACTAAGGAAAATGTTGGGATTAATAACGTTTGATCACAACCAGGTGACACCTTTGATATGAATGAATTTTGAGAATTTTCTTGGGATAAACAAAAGATTTTTGGCCTAATACTCAAGACATATAGATAAGTGCATCAAATATGGTTGGAGCCATGTAAGGTGATAAATGAGTTAAGGTATATGGATGTAAGTTAACTAAGTATGAAGTAGGTCAGTCATGAGGGAATGGAACCATGGGTCAAGTGAACTAGTTAGATGAACCTATTTGACTTTCTAAAAATTAATTAATTTTTATTCAACCATATAACACTAACCTAGGCCCATAATTCAGATTTTATGGAAGTCAAATGGATGTATTACAATGTATAAGTTGAATTTCCAAAGTTCATATCCATAAGACCACTTTTTGAAAATTATTAAATATGCCATAACTTTTCAAAACCTTGAATACATAATTCATATTTTATGAAAGTATATATATGGGATATCAATATATATATGTATATATGTATGTATATATATATATATATATATATATATATGTATATATGTATGTATATATATATATATATATACTTATGTAGCCTACTAGGTTCTTCTAAGATTCAACTCTATGTCACTAGAACAAAGGTTTAAGTTAAATGGATGAATACAATTAAGGCTTATTGATGTTTAACAATAGATAGACTAAAGAAATAGAACTTGGTTTTATGAAAATGGCAATGCTTAGGCACAAAACCCATAATGAAACATGAAAAAGGTTCAACTAACCTTGGATAATACATTATGTGCTTATGTTTGGTGGTAGGCACGTTGATGACATCATGTTGTTGTGGGGCTCTTCAATTGGATCTGAAACACTCCTGTAGCTATTTTTCCCAATTGTTCAAAATTTTCAGAATCATCTCACATGTTTAAAAATAAATATCTAAAACAAATTCTACGAATCAAAATAGATTTTTCTTAAAGAAAATTTTGGTTGTTTACAACCCTTCCTCTGATGTTTACTTTGCTAGCCCTCGTATTGTATCTCATTATTGTAAAAAACAAACTTCTAAAGCATAGGATTTTGGTAGTTGCATACAATAAAAATACCATGATTTATGATCCCATATATTAATAGCTTGATGAATGTTTATACGAGACGAGAATTGTGGGGAGAGTTTCAAGAGAGAGGAAATGGTGGCCTGAAGTTCATGGGTAGCCTTTTGTACTTTTGAGTTTTCATAGGGGATGGTGTTGATGCTATTCTCGGTCACATTGTCATTTGTGTTGTATTCTTTTCCATATACATAGGAGGGAGGGATCCCAATATCACCTATCGTTCTATCTTGGTAGTGGAACATAAATAAATGTGTTGCCAACTAAAATTTACCGTTGTCACTTGTATTCATATGTACTTAGAGTTGAGAGGAGTGGCATATGATAATTTTTATAATATTGATGATGATTGGTTAGTTATATTATGTAATATAACTTTTTAGTTAAGTTCTAATTTCTTCTTTTGTCTCAATTATAGCATTACTTTGGTCATTTGCCTCAATTGTAGTTATTTATCATTTGAGCAATAATTGACAATTGAGGAGTATCTTCTTATGTTTCATACACGTATTAACTTTATTCTCTTATTTCACATATAAGTATATTTCAGCCTTTCTTCATTGGTTTCACACGAGAGTATAAGGCCTTATTCTTTAGTTTCATACACACACTTTGCTATACAAACATGGTACTTATAAAGGTGTATTGGCTAGGGTAATAAAATCTGGTTGGGCAGTAACCCATCCTTTTAATGCAGGACATAGACCAATCGAGTGTCCCTCCAAAGCATGACTAAAGGGACACATGCTATAGATGTATTTCTATTTGAGCATAGTTCACTCACAACATACAATTCTTTTGCCCTATGTCATTTCTTAGAACTAAAGTTTCATAACATATAATAGGGCAGGCAGTTTCATGACATATAATAGCGCAGGCACATCATAAACGATTATAACAATGAGCCTCCATATAAACTAGACATTGGTGAGTACAACTTCACACTCGTGGGGCCTACATCTTTGAATTAGAGGGTTGTCATTCTTTTAGTAACTTGAAGACATACTATGTTGCATTTGATGTTAAAGACACTAAGATTATAAGAGCATATATGACTCTACCTCATTGAAACACTTAATACAATTATAGAACTAGGACAAAGATATGTCCCTTTGTCCTATGTGATCGATGAAAGAAAGGGGGAAATTATATCGATATTATTGTAATAACTTCTAGGGTTTAGTTTAAATAACAACCAATTTTTGTTGTTTATAGTAAATTACTATCAAATATAGAATATTGATTATAATGAGCCTCCATCAAGTTCAACTGCCTATGATACATAGCAAGATGATTAGTAGGATGATCCATTGAGTAATACTACCATCCAATTATTCAAATAAGATTCCTCATCAAACCACTTAGGTCATTGTCTCACTCTAAAGGTGAGAAAGTACTTGTAAATCTAGGTGTATAGCACAAGAAGCATTTCTTTATCTATAAATTATTAAACAATTATTACTACGCTACCATAAACAAAATGGGCAAAAGAGTAGTGTGGCTACTAAGTTGGTGTTCATCTATATGGCAAGCATTTCTAACTGTATATACAAATTAACTAATATCATCGGTCAACAACTACATGATCAAAATCAATATCGTCTCCCTAGACAATCCTGGTACATGATGCATAATCTTCCTTCTTTGAGCACATAGAGAAAGCATCTTGAACATCATGCCTTTGCACTTCATCTACTGTTTTAGTTTATTATAGTTTATATCTATGAGTTCTATCATAATATTTATCTTAAATATTGCCTTTATTGCCAACATGAAAGACATAGTGCAACCTCTCATTCAGAGGTCGAGAATCGCTTAAACATCATACATAGTGATAATCATCTCATCCAATCGTATATGAAAATTGTTAGTATTAGGTTGTCATTATTCGTTGCCCGATGGCCAACTATGGTTGGTCTACCATCATATACAACAAGCCTCACTTCTCAACTAATCTATGATATTACACAATATCCTGCAAACTGCCTGATGTTACCACGTTAAGGGAAGATAATTCAACCACAACATTTTATTATGAGTGGCCGGTCACCAATTTCAAAATTTGTACATATTTACACCCAATATTTATTACCTAAAATTGTATTGAAAAATCTTTTAATTGCACATAAAATACTAAATTCAAAAAAAGATTTAGAATTACCTGCCCCTTGTCAAACCATATATGTGATGGAACCAACAAAGCTGGAGAGTAATTAGGGATAGGGGTGGGGAAATACGGACTCTGCAATGAGCTTGTCAGCACCTACATCATGATAATGCTCCAAATGACCATCACCATCAGGGTGTCTAGAAGAACCTGTTGCTTACTCTTTATCAAAGTCTGGCTAGATTGTTGGATGATCCTTCTGTGATGACTCGTCGTTGCCCCATCTCTCTCTTGGTGTTTATGCATTGGCATACTGTATATCAACCCAAAGACATTATGTTATCCCAATGATACACTCACAATATAGCCTTATACTCTGTCAGCTCTGTATGTTCCATGGTTACCTCTACTATGAAATCCAAAAGTCATTTGCCATTTGCCACTACAATATGCCAAAATGCAATAGAGTATGTAATATAAATGATACAATTATAACTATTTATATATAAAACATATGTATATTATATGTAAAATATAAATAACATATGTATGTGTATACATGTATTTGTGTGTGTGAAAGACAGGAGACGGTTTGCAAAGTTGTCTTTTCAAACGAGTCAGTCATAGTCGAGTTGTGACACCTTGAACATAGAGACACTTGCAGTGTACGCCTCCTTGTTGAGGGTGCCAAGCATGGCTGCACTTCATCAAAGAAAAGTGGCATAGATAGTTGCGTCTCCTCCCACGTCCAAGCCACGTCTTTTCAGTGACATCAGATGTCTACAAATTGTTGAGAGAAAGGAGGAGAAAGAAGACGAAAAGTTGGCAAACAAGAAGTTAATTACCGAAGGATAAAAAAAGCTGGTTGACTCATGGTAATGCAGCACTTTGGTTAATGATAAGTCATCCAATCAAGAAGTCTCCATATCAAAGGGTGAGAGTGGACAACAACAGACAAAGTGAAAGAGGAAAAGGTAAGATGTGGGGGGAGGAAAGAGGGGAACGTAGTCTAGAGTGGGGATGGAGAGAGATGTGTGAGAGTGAGGGGTCAATTTTGGAATAAGAGATAGGTGTAGGTATAGTAAAAAGAGGTGTACATTTTCATTAGCTTTCTAAGGAGTTTTTAGCTGTAAAGTTTTAAATTGATGGAACTGCCTAGCTCAACTAAAGATTAGCCAATACTACTTAAGACCTGATGCATTTCCTCCACAAATAGGATTCTCTCACTCTCTCCTCCCCTTGCAAGTGTGTGCGCCATACGTATTTTTGTGATTTTCTTTTTGTGCTTTTCTGTTTTAGCTAATTTCATGGATTTTTCAATATGTTCCAACTTTTATTAGACATTTGTACTTTTCTTGATTTAGATGGACGGCATTTCATCCGACTCAGTGTAGAAGTGAAATTTTCACTCCAAGCTTATGTAGAGACTTGAAGCAATCCTTTCAATTCTATTTCGTGTGCGAGCGTGACAGCTAGTTTCTAAAAGCTAGCAAAAGTATGAATCCGACTTGGCAATTGTGGCTAAGCGGACTCTTTTTGCTTTAGGCCTTCTTCAACCGATGTTCAAGGGTCAGCCTAATCACTTAAGGATTCCAAATAGACTGGTGATATTTCAAACTCATGTGAAAATAAGGTGTTGAGAAATGACAAACTAGTGCACTTAGTTTTAAAGTTCAAAATATACTGGTTCTGAAAAACAGAAAATTATGTTTTCAGGACTTCCTTCCTCATTTATTTTGAATAACTTAAAGACCTTCAAAAATCACCAAAATTTTATAGGACTAAGCCTAAGATATGATAGTCTAGGACACTTTTTGGTTTTGAATTAGGGATTAGAATGTTGCAGAATTAATTCAATAAAGTGCCTCTGCTCAGACACCCGAAACTGTTATGTCACAAAAATATAAAGACTCAAAGATAAAACTATATTTCAGTGTTTACAGTTCTAAGTTTAGTATACTTGGTCTTGATAGAAAGCTATAGATATTAGCTTTCCAATGAATCAAGAATCATCGATTTTGGATAACTACAGATAGAGTTATGAGATGAATACGTAGGCTCTATTGCAGGAAAACACAATTTACAAACAGTTTTCAAAAATTTCCCTGATCTTGCACAGTTTTAATTACGTGATTATACGACCCTAAAATTCTTGAAAATTTTATTATGAGTGGGCCTATGTGTGTAGATATAATGTACAAAATTTCATAGGGAATGGAGTAAATATTAGATATTGAAAAATCAAACAATCAACATATACAGTAATACTAAAAATCATATTTCAGTTTTTTAGAACATACGTGACACAAAACTCACACGAATTAAAGTGCAACAACACAACATCCCGAATTAAATTGCTTAAGAAAAATGAATTGAAATATATCTAATAGCTTAAGCATAGAGGGGATTAAAAGATATAGAGTGATTATAACATATAGTGGGTAGAATCAAGAACTCAAACACATAGAGTGCATAAGCAAAGGAAAGGAAAATTTCAGCACATCTACTTCTATTACATCATGGGAGGAGACAAAGCTCCATTAATACAACCCCTTTTCAATTGAATAATAAGAAGAGATGAGGATTTATTCAAGTTAGAACCAACACTTACCCGGATTTTCAAGGAAATGGCCTCCAAAGATGGTGCTTGACCCTCATCTTCTCTCTTTTTCACTCGTTTTTCTTACCCAAACCCAAATGGCAGCACTTGCCTTGATCCTAACACCCTCTTCCCTCTCTAAGCCTCTCCCTAGCAACCTATACTCTCATTCCAACAACTCAAGATGCAACACTCTCTCAAGCAACTCCAAGATGGGAGAGCACGCCCCTCCTTGACCTCTATTTATATGCCAAGGGGGGCCTTTCTAGGTCATTCTTTGGGGCGAGTGGCCCATGGCCTATGTCCAATCTATTTCTTCAACAAGTTCACGTGGATGAGTGAGAGGAGTGGTCCCCTTTTGGTCAACCATGGACCAGCCCCATGTGGGCTGGTTGTGGTCTTGATTGAGTGCACCTAGCCATGACCGACTAGGTGCTTGAGGCCTCCAAATCCACTTTGGCCGGTCCTTGCTTCTTCAAGTGATCGTAGCTTATCTTGTTGATTCCTCCATTTAATCAAGGCTAGGTAGGCATGTGATTTGGTATTTAACTCAAGGATGTAGGATAAACAAGGCTAGAAAATTTTCGATATTGGTTGAATTATTTGATTCAAGTAAGGCTTTATGTTTAACTCAAGCCGATCATGTCTAGCACTTGGTTGAATTGGGTTGGGTTTGATGAGGCTGTCCACTTTGATTCGATCTTAGATAAGGATATGCTTTGACTTGATCTTCTCCCTTAATTTCTGGGTTGTCCTTCGCAAAACCGTTCCTGGCTCGAAGCAGTTCTCATCTGTCAACCTGCTTTCTGCCTGCTTTACTCCAATCTTCTGGGCTTTATACTTTTAACTTTAATTTGAAACCTTTTAAAATCTTTACTTTAAACATTTAAAATTTTCATTTTAAAGCTAAAAGATTTAAAAAAGTCAGCTTTCGAATTTTGAAGTATTTTCAATTTTTTTTATTTAGGGTGTTTACACTCAACCATTTAACTAGATGGCACTAAGGAAATTTGAGAGGAACAAATGATAAACACAAAACCATAATTTGATTGCTTAAAAGGAGAATAAGAAATAAACATGCACTAGAGAAAAAATAATAAATACACGCACAACAAGAGAAACATAAAGCAAAAGAAATGGGTCAAGCGCACCAAGGGGCAACGATATACTCTTTAAAGAGTTACACAACGAAAAGTGAATTACAAGTCCACCATGTTGATCATGGCTGCAACAAAATTGGCATTGAAGGTTTCGTCATTTTCGCTATAACTTTGAACTTGGGAGTCAGTGGAGCCACCGTTAAAGAGCTCTTGATCACAGTGAAGAAGGCCCTTCTTGGCAATGAAGTTCTTATAATAACTGTTGCCGAAGAATGTGGGAGTATCCAAGTCAAGGGGAGCCAGGTTGTTGTCACCAGAGCCTGCAGTACTAGGGCAATTTGTCTTCCTTGTGCCAGCAAAGAAATAATCTATGTTGGTTTCGTTGTAGATGTGATTTCTGAACGTGGTGCACCTTGCTTGGCCTATAGTATGAGCTCCTGCTTTCACAAAATGCGTTAGAGAGAGATTGATATATTTATATATGAATGTCCAATCATTTCGGAAATTAAACACTGAAAGAACATCTAAAATAGGCATTGGAGAGAGAGGGGGAAGAGATTGGCATGATATGAATATCCAATCATGTAGAAAACAGAGAAAGAACAGCTAAAGTAGGCATTTCTTGGGAAAGTTAAGGGTAATCCTAGGTTCTCAATTGATTACCAAAAGAAAAAAGAAAAGAAACTTTCCTGTCTTCCGGAAGCCAGAGAATTAACATCATAAGGACGTAGACGTTACACTGTAACGCACACTAAAAGGTATTATAAACACAAATAACATTAACGAAAATGTGGGGAAATAAATTCACGTTCATGATATCTGAGAGCGCAACCATGTCTTGGACGGAGAGTCCCTGAGCCAACAAGGTAGAGACGAGTTTACTGAGGTCGCTTGTGGGAGCTGGGATGCTCGTGTGTGCTAAACTCTGACTTGCTGTCCTGGCATCCGTCCTTCCCAGCTTCACATCCCAACTCGGTCCTCCCAACTGATAGGAAAACATGTCCTTCACATTAACTCTACAGAAATAAAAATCTGTCATAGGGTTCAGTAATTTCGACAGACGTACCTCAACGACAGTCTCTAGCAGCAATGCCAATTATATCTGCGCAAGAGGCCACACTAGGACACACCTGTTCCACAGCGGTCTTGATCGCATCAATTACCTCGAATCCTCTCAGAGAATTCATGATTGGTCCCGCTCTCTTATCTCCAATAAAGTTTGGTGTGTCATCAAGAAGAACGGAGGCATGACATCCCTATCATAAACGTGTACAGTAATTAAGCTTACTGACATTGGGACAACGTATAGCCATCGAAAATGCAAAAATGATCTTGAAGACTGGAAAAAGAAAAATGAGTAATTCAAAAAGTAATAGAAGAGAGTGATCCATGTTATAATAGCTGCGGGAAGTAATGAAAATGGAATTCTAGGACAGCACCATGCATGTAGTACCGGTCTTCTAACACAGACCATCTCTCTCTCTCTCTCTCTCTCTCTCGGTCCTTAATGTGTGTATAATAAATTACCTACGTCACATGGAAACAGCATGACCTTTAATCTTAGCAAAGAGAAGTAAAACAACAAGGTGCAGTAGGATGTACATTAGCGAAGCAATCATGGAAGAACATGCGAAGTAGGGATGTGCCCATCCTCTTCTCATTGTTGACCGCTATCTCAACCTGAGCATGAACCACATCGAAGACGCCAGGGCAAGACTCGGCATAGTAGTCAGGAGTGAGTTGAGCAGATGACAACCCCAGGAGAACGGCCACATTGCGAAAGGACGCTATTGGGGAAGAGGAAAGAGCCATTATTGATGGTATTAAGTGAAGCCTGTGCTTATGCTTACTTTCGAAGGGCACAAGAAGTGTTGTGAAGAAGCGAGCGTGCAAGCTCCCTATTTATAAGCCTTATGCTTCACTACTTGGGCCACTTTGATGTAAGACAAGTGGGTCCCGCTGCCCTTCAATATCTACAGCTAGGGCATAAATATATATATCTGCTCCTTGTTATGCCTATTGAACATATAATAGCACGTAATTGGTTAATTACTTACTACTCGCTAAAGGTTCTCTTAATTAAAAACCACACAACTTCTCTTTTCTTTCACTTCAAGGACTTTGTACCTTTATCTTCAATTTGTTTACTCTTGTTTTTGTGTCGTCAAGTGAATGTGGTCATCATTGATGCCTGGGAGAAGTGTCACATTTGAGAATCGACGTGTCCATGTTGTTTCAGCCAGTAATAGGGTAAACAACCCTAATATTCTATTTGTTGAACTAAGCGTGTATCAAACTAGTTCGTTTTGTGTACCTAATGTTGAAGCTGTCTTAAAGTACGCATGTCATTTGGGCCACGGCACGTAATTTGTTAATTTAATGTTTGATTCTTATACTCCAGTAGATAATCATAAATTCGCTTGTTAATGATTTTGAGAGGAAATTAAGGATTAAGATACTTTTTCCCCTCTTAAGCAAGAAATCTGCCTTATGTGTCATTTCGTACCGTTTACCTTTCCACTCGTGTCATATTTAAATTACTTGAAACAACAAAAAGGGTTCGAAGTGGGTGGTGTAGATAAAACCAACTAGACTCGAACCACAAGGTCAACATTTCCTGCATCCATGTTGATTTTGGTTGGTTTATCGTCTCTTCATGATCCAGCTTTTGTGTGGTTTGTCCTGCCATTCTGAATTGCTAACAAACATGTCTTAAAACCCAATGAAGATATGAGCCATTCGAAAATTTTCCAACAAAGTCATGAATTGAAATGAAAGAAAATCTATGAACACTTCTAGCCAAAACAGGTTGATATATAAACAATTCAGTTGGCCGTTGTGCTCCATCTTCTGTGCTGTTAGTATTCAACTCCGCAGGAAGGAAGAGCATGTCATATCTTTCCGTTTCAGCGCTGCTCAAAGAGTTTATTAGCTCCTTTCCACCTCGTCGCTTCTTCAAAATTCTGAACCTTAATTGTGTTTCTCTCGTTTTAGGTACCACGGGAACTCCAAACAACTTCATTATGGATTTAGTATTATTTGCACACGGCTACTAATCGACTTCAACACCATTGCTTTTCTTGGTTCATGGACCGTTTGCTCTTGTTACTAGACAACACTTGGCGCCAAACATATATTTATTGATCTTTGTTAGATACAGTGGTCATTGTTAATACAACAACCACAACTAAGCCTTTTCCCATACTAGATGGGGTTGGTGACATGAATTCTTTGTTTTCATAAGGCCCTATCATGTGTTATGCTAGCAGTTAACTCAATATAAACTAGATCATTCTTTATTATTTCTTTTTAATACTTTGTGGTAGTCATCTTCCTTTAACATTTTCACAATCTAGTTTTTCATATCTTCTTACAAGAGTGTATCATCCTTTTATATGTCCGAACTATCTTAAATGATTTTCTCTCATTTTATCCTCTATTGATGATACTCTCAATTTGTTTCTAATAACCTCATTACGTATATGGTCTTTGTTTGTGTGACCACTCATCCATCTCAACATCTTCATTTTTGCTACATACATCTTTTACGCGCAACATTCAGAACCATAAAACATAGCAAGTCTAATTACTACTCTATAATATTTACCTTTTAACTTCAACCACATCTTCTTATCACACATATTACCTAATACCCTTTCCATTTTAAGCAATCGGCATTAATTCTATGTATAACATCTCCATCAATTTTTCTATCACTTTGAAAAACTGATCCTAGGTATTTAAAACTTTCCTTGTGAGGGATGCAATGTGTGTCAATCTTATTTTCTATTTACTCTGAAGTACCCAACCAACACTCTATTTTTGTTCTACTAAGTCATATATAGTGGTCATTGTTAATTGTAGACACGGAAAATCCTCACTTCTGGTTTTTAGGTCTGAAGCGAATCTTTTCGTGTGTCTAAGTCATATTTTTAGCAAAAGGGCGTGCCAGCTAGCTTGCTTAAGCTAGCAAAGAAAGCTTTTGAAATCTGACTTCTATCGGGGCGACTGTGAGCAAGTGAGCTCTTTTCATCGCAGACCTTCTTGCACTGATGCGCAAGGGTCAGTCTGTACGCTTGGCAAAGGCTTTTAAAATATAAACCTCTTTGAAAAATAGCCTAAGTGTTTGGGGCTTTGTATGTGTGATTTCAGATTTTATTACACGTGGGATTTGCACGTGCCTATGTCTTTCTTTTTATCTTTTTATGGCCAACTAGGTGTATGCGCAAGTGACCTAAGTTGGGTGATTTTTGAGCGGGAATGTGGGGCTTGCTTTGATGCAATATGCGTCCTAACTCGTGGTATGGCGTATATGCAATGCAAACTCACGCAACTCTAAAGGGAAAACCCGAATTGAAAGACAATGCGAAAGGAAAATGATTTAATGTAAATTTGCAAAAGGGAAATATGGCTATATCTTAAGAGCAGAAAGGCTCAATTGTGCAAGTGTGTGTCGTGTATATATGTAAAGACTACGCACACTACTGAACCTTAAAACCCAAATCTTAAAGACATAGCTGAAGAGAAATACTTATAATATATATGGGCCTGAAGGTCGCCAACGTGTGCGTGGGTGTTGTGTGTATATTAAAAGACAACTCACACGACTTGTAATGAAACCCAAATATAATTGCAATAGGCCTTGACTAAGGTCTTGGAAGTAAGAGCGAAAGCTCAATGTGTGTGAGTGTAGAATTGAAATACTACGCACACAACTTGAATGAAACCCAAATATAATTGTAATAGGCCTTGACTAAGGTCTTAGGAGTAAGAGCGAAAGCTCAATGTGTGTGAGTGTAGAATTGAAATGCTACGCACATGACATGAATTTAAACACCCAAAACGAAATTGCAATATGGCCTTTACTAAGGTCTTGGGAATAAGAGCAAAAGCTCAATATGTGTGTGAGTGTGAGTGTGAAAATTGAAAGACAACACATACAACTTAATGAACACCCACGCAACTTAAATATACATAAGTATAGCTATATCTTAAGGGCTGATTAGGCCCGTGTGTGTATCAAAATCGTGTGCAGCTAAGAGCGGAATAGGCTCAAGTGCATGTGTGTGTGGGTGTGCCAAACCACATTATTACAAGCGGGGGGAGACAACGCTCCATTATTACAACCTCGTATCAAATTTAATTAAGCATAAGCAAGTTCATAACAAGGATCGAGTTAGGCACTTACGTATAGCTGGTCTGGGTGTGACTTTCTTGGCTTTGGCCTAGTGAGTCACCTCGGGCTGCAAGAGGGAGCTCCTTGGATGGCTGCGACTGGTGGAGGTACTGGTCAGATGTATTGGCCGAGTGGAAGGGCTGACGTCTTGGCTGAGGTTGAAGTGTTTTAGGGAGGTAAGGGTGCTGAGGTAGATGCTAGGAGCTGGGATGGGTCTTAGGGAGAGGTAGGGCTGCTAGCTAAGGGAAGAGGGGCATGTGGTACAGGTGCTGGCCGAGTGGTGTTGGGGGTTGGGTTGGCCGAATGGAATAGGTACTAGCTGGGTATATGGAAGGTGGCGAATGGAGGGGACGAAGGATGGAGTTTGAGATGGGTACTAACCAAGGGGAAGGTCCTGGCCGAATGGTGGAAGGTGGCGGGTGTAAGGTCTTGGCCGGATGGAAGAAGGTGGCAGGTGGAAAGTGGCGTGGAGTAGTGTTGGCCGGGTGCAGCAGGTGGAAGGTGGAAGGTGGCGTGGAATGGAGTGATGCTGGCCGAGTCCCAAGTGAGCCAAGGGGCCAGTTCCAAGAGGGGGGAAGAAGTGCCAGATTTTTGAGAGCCTAGAGAGGCCAACCCGCATGAAGGGGAAGGGATTTTATTGGCTAGATGGGTCGGTGGCTGGGATATGGGAGGTCGGTTGGTGGGCTGGTTTGATGGTGGTGGTTTGGGGGTATGGTGTGCTAGATATTTAGGTGGGCCATATATTTGTTTTGGGTGGTTTGGGGATATGGTGTGCTAGATATTTAGGTGGGCTGGTTTGATGGTTTGGGGTTTAGTTAGGTGGGTTGAGTTTAGGGTGAGGTTTAGTGAAGTGGGTTAGGTGATTAGGCTAGGATTAGGGTAAGGTTAGGAAAGATTAAGCTAGGATTAGGGTAAGGTTAGGCTAGGATTAGGGGAAGATTAAGGAAGTGGGTTAGGTGATTAGGTTAGGATTAGGGTGAGATTAGGCTTAGTTTGGTTAGGGTCTAGGTGGTCTAGTTAGGTGGGGTGGGCTAGGTGAGGTCGGCTAGGTATGGTTTAGTGATTTTGGGTGAGGGTGGCTAGGATTAGGTCGGGTTTAGGGGGGAATGGCTAGGTAAGGTGGGTTAGCTTAGGGTTAGGTTTAGCAGCATCCCCTTGCCTTCAATTCATAGACCTAGTTGCAGCATGTTGGTGCAACCCCAGGTTAGGTGTAGGTGCATACAAGCTTAATCCCACACTCTTAGGCTAAACCCACATGATTAACCCAAAACCTGACACAAAAGTCAAGCCCACCAAAATTCTCACTCATACTTTATCCCCCATTCTCTCTCTTCCCAAGCTTTTCACGTGAATTCCTTGTGGGCCCCACCTCCATTTATGAGAAGGTGATGTGGGCCATGGATGTGGGTATTGGATTGGATCTTTGGATCCAAATCCAAACATACATGGTATAACACATATTTCGAAACGGACGGTTTGTGCGGGGCCTGAAAGCATCAGTACTCCGTCTTGCGTTGGGTCTTCTCCAACATTGTCGTCCGCTCCTCTTCTCCAACAATTTGTGGATAACAGGGGCTTAGATGTCCGAGATTTTAGGGATGAATCTGATACAAGAGTTGATGTGCCGGGCTTGACATATACTCCGGTTCCGGGCTCTCTTTCGCTTCTCTGGTCCTGTTTTCATCAGGCCAAGTCGCTTTTCGAGGTTTCAAAATATCTTTTTAAAGGTTTAAAAACTGTATAACACATATTTTAAAACATACATGATTTGAATATATGTACAGGGTTGCCTGGAAGGCTCTTGGGTTTTCCAGACTCAAAATAGCCCTTTGGGGCTGCTTTTGCAAAACCAGGTAGTTTTGAGAAAATCATAGGATTTTGGGGTGTTTACATTAATGCTTTGAGAATTTTTTTTATTGATTGCCTTTACTTGTGAAAAGAGGCATACAGGCATACATCCTATCGATTGCTTTGAGAATTTTGTTCTACAAGTGAATGATGCTTATTTCTTCTCTGATATCAGATTTTATCAAAACTAACTTCTTGTAATTTGGTTCTCTCCCTAACAAAAAAAGTAAAATTATTCTCTCGGTTTTGCTATATCATTTCCAGCACAATCGACATTCTTCCATACATATGGTTATCGTACACACACATATATGTATATATATACATAAAATATACACACGTATGTTTATGTATATGACACTGTTTGGATGTTTAGCAACTGCACTACATTGACCTTGTCTTTTTGAGACAAAAAGAAACGACCAAGAAAGAATGGCTTCTTGTAATAATTGAATCAACCTAAGACCACCTTTTTCAAATGGAACTGTGACCGAAATGGGAGCAACAAGGTCAACAAGCACATCACCGACCCGCTTAATATATAAATATGCAAAATAATATAGGTTAGGAAAATATGCACTTTAGTTGGCCACAATTATAGTAATTACCTATCAAACTGGTTCTCAAAGTGACGTACGTGGGAGTGGAACCTAATCGGAGGTTTCAAAAAAGAAATTTCTTTGCTAGTTTTAACGATCTAAATAATCAAGTTATTAAGGGTTGGTCAGTGGATTATAACCGTCAAAAGAATGTTTAACAGTGGACTGAATGTCAATGACCATGTGAAATGCTAGATATTCTTGTCAAGTTTGATCAATCATAGAGTAGTTTCTTCCTAGTGAGTCCACTTTTTGTAACTATGAGTTCTCAATTACTTGGTAATGGGTATTGACTAATCCTTCTGTTCCTTTTGTTTTTATTGAAGAATCATTAAATGAAGTTAATCTTCAGACAAACTCCAGATTTGGTTTGAATATTATAAGTTGTGCGCATTGACCTATCTCCCTAATCGTCATGACAAATGCACTTGTTTTCAGACAAATTCCGTTGTTTTTATTAACACAACGGAATCAATTAGTAAAGAAATCTTCCATCATATTTGTTTCTAACCTAAATTTGAAATACACGACAATACACTTGAGCCTAGAAATGGGTTGATATCACGCTCTTGGACGGAGGTTGACGTACCTACACACGGTTGAAACTCCATTTAATTTGAACGCCTTTGACTCCGTTGAGAATCTCGGCAACTGAGACAAACCCCCATCAACTATGGTACTATTACTTCATGTTTATTAATTGATAAAATATATCGGTCATTTTGTGTTGATACGGAACCTGAAATCCTCCACAAAAGTTCAATGTTCAATTGCTGAAAAATCTCATTGTTGACTTAAATCATTATTGTAAGCACATATATATAGGTATCAATATAGATATACATATAGGAAATCTCCGTCATACAACCTTTCACATAGATGCTCATGCGTCCTCTTTTTTCTTTTTAGGGGGCATGAGTGGTATAAGGTTCTACTTTTCTTTATATTTATATAAGATGACTTTTTAAATGATATTGATGGCCCCGAAAACAAAGGGAATGCTTGAGTATAGATGTGTTAGAAGTATGGAGTATAAAATCCCTATATATACATAAATATATTTATGTATATAATATTTATATGGATATATATATGTGTGTGTGTATATATATATATATATATATATATATATATATATATATATATATATATATATATATATATGTGTGTGTGTGTGTGTGTGTGTGTAGGATGTGTCTCTCAAAATAAAGAAAATAAACCTAATATTATGGGTTTTACAGGATAGTTGAAGTTGCTTTTCTGTCAATCACACTAAGGAAAATATACCTAAGATGAAGGGGTTTCACAGGGTAGTTGAAGTTGCTTTTTCTGTCTCTCACACTAAGGAAAATATACCTAAGATGAAGGGGTTTCACAGGGTAGTTGAAGTTGCTTTTGCTGCTGTTCTAGACAAGGCAAGATTGAAAGATAAAGCTTATTAATTTAGAAAGCAAAAGGTATCAGAGATTTAGATAAGAAACTAATGAGATATATCTATGTTTTTAACTGTTTAGACTTTTTTGAGAACCAAACAAACAATATACTTCCATTCGTTCTGTAAGATATCCTGTACAACTTTATTTACAACCTGTATAGGGATTTCTTCAATCCAAACTGTCACAATGCTCAAAAGCAGACTTTGCTAACTCATGAGCAACTTTATTCGCATGGCCTTTACAATGAGAAAAACATATGGAATCAAGATGTATCGACTGTAATTTACAATCCTCTATTGACAAACCTAATCTAGTGAAATCAGACTTTGAAGCCCCCAATTCCCAGCAATTTTCATATCCCATTTCAACCCCAAAACATCAGCATTTCCCATCTCTTCATCTGCTTAGACCACACTTTGTTGCAAAAGCCAGAACATTTCCTTTCCCATTTCTAAAAACAGCTCCCACCTCCCAAGTACTACTATTCCTACCCTTAGCAGCATCAGCGCTTGCTTTCACCTTGCCAGCAGGAGGTGGTCGCCGCCTAAACTTCCTCACCACAGCCTGATCTGCCACATCACTATTTGTTGTCTTGCTTATGTCTTTTTGCCCTTCCTTAAGATTCAACTGCATCTGCCTACATTTCTCTGTAACAAGGCTAATAAGCAAGCATTTATTCTCAAAACATGAAACATTTCTAGCATACCAGATGCCATTCATTAAGATCTCTGCCGTCACCACTAATTCCTGCAGGGCCGAACAGATGAAACTCCTTCGCCATTCCACGAAGTTGAATTCTCGAAATATTATTGAATACCTAGAGGAGACCTAAACAGTAATTTTCCGCCCAACTACAGTCACAAAGCACATGCGCTATAGTTTCAGGACTGAAGAGGCATGTTGGGCACAAAGCAGAGCATGGAATGCCTCAACTAATAATCTTTACCGTCACAAGAAGAGTATCATGCAATCATTTCCATGAAAAACAGCAGTTCTTTGTGGAATTATAAGATTCCAAACAGTTCTTTACACCTTCCATTCATTAGCACTACTGCCACTAAATACCTATAAAGGTCTTTATAGTGTTCTTAGTCAAATAATAAGCAGATTTGACTAATCCATCTTTTGTTAGTCCCCGTATGCATCTATCTTATATAAAGAATGAGGAAAGTAAAATTGCTTCTATCTGGTCCGCTTGAAAAGATAAAAACATTGAGTCGATCCGTTCACGCTTCCAGGATCTCGACTTGGCATCAACAAGATGAGACAGTATCGTTGCTGGTAATTTGAAGACACGCACTCCAAACTTTAAATCCATTTTGATGTGGAAGACAGTTATCACCTTTAATCCTCACCCACGGTCCATCACAAATGCGCCAATAGCCACCTACCTTAACAATCAAAGACTTTTCCCTGTAAAACTCGGCTCATGATCCAATTTCGCATCAAGGACTTCTGCAGTGCTTTAAGAATCTAACTGCAGAATCTTGATTAGATAGGAGGACATCCCAGCCTTGTTTTCCCAAGAAGGCCAGATTAAACACAAGCGAACGTCTGAATTCTATTCCTCCGGAATCTTTTGAGTCAGTGGAGTCCAACTCATCCAATAAATTGACCTACTAGAAACTCAATTTGCTTACAAGTTTCTTGGGGAATGAGGAAACAGCTCATAGTATAGCTTGGAATAGGTTGAATTACTTGTTTAATTAGCACACCTTTGCCTGCCGCAGATAAAAGTCTTTTTTTCATATTCCAAGCTTTTTCCCTACTCTTTCCCTGGTAAAATCAAATAGGTGTCATTGTTCTGCCAAAAAATATGGTAAAATAAAAAAACGGGTTACCCATATTAAACGCCTAGGAGTAAATGTAGTTTGTGATTTGCTAAAGTTATTTTTCAGCACCATGTTCAGCCTATTAACCTGTCACCTTCGTGCCAAACTTAAGAGGACATTACACAAGGCTATACGTCAGAATTTTGATGCATGGGTCGGCTTCTTCACATTAGGAACTAAACAATAGGAAAGGTAAGAACCCACTTGAGAGTCCATCAGGGCCAGTTTCTTTTGATGGATGCATATGTTTAATTGCAGTCTCTTCTTTTCTTTGGTAAATCTCCTTGCTGATGGTTATCGTTCATTCTCCAGAATTTGGTATCTAAGAAATGAAACAACCCTGTCTACATCAGAAGTACCAGCTGAAGAATAAGGAGAATAGAAATAGTTAATAAGGTACCTCAGGATATCTTCATCCTCTAGTACTCGACCCTCTCCAGCTTTTAGAGAATGAATTTTATTACGCTTTCTTCGATGTGAGGCTCTCTCATAAAATAACTTATTATTCCTGTCTGCATGATACTGCTTCCCCTCTGATGCCACCTTATTTCCTCTAGTTTCAGTGAGTTATCTAACTCGCTCTCAAATTTTGCAAGTTTTTCTATTATCAGCTGACCCTGTGGAGCTTAACCCCTTGAACTCTATATTTTAATAATTTAATCCTTTTCATAAAAGAACCAAATTTCTCTTTCCTCCATTCATCTAAACCTTCTAAGCATAAAGCCGGCACTAATACAAATCTGATTTTTTCAAACAGTTCCGAAAAATGCTATTTCGAGCCGTTAAAACTGCCCAAAAAGCCAATTCCTCATCCTCCAACCAATAGTTCTCGAATCTTTTCTACTTTAACTTGCTCCGTTGATTTAATCCTTTTTGTAAAAGAACCAAATTTCTCTTTTTCTCATTCATTTAAACCTTCTAAACATAAAACCAGCTTCTGCCTCAAATCAAACTAGTGAGATGCCCATAGCTTAGCTACATGATCACTACGTTCCTCTTCCTCCAACCGATATTTCTTGAATCTCTTCAACTTTATCTTGCGGCATTCTTTTGCTTTCTTGAACTTTTGCCTCGGACTGGTGAATCATCAGAGTAATAAGTTTCCAAATTTTGAACCATCGCATATTGAAATAGATTGTACCTTTCAACCGCCAAAACTTGTATGATGGATCTTTGGTCCATAACAGATTGGGCAAACCAACGTTCGCATGCTATTTCCTCATGGGATTCACATGGCTAATATTAAGCTCATTCTTGCACTTGCTTTATTCTTTGGTACTTTATTAGCGAACTGGTTCTCTAGAGATCTACTCACACAGAAAACATGCACAAAACACATGCATTCAATTACGTAGACCGCGAAAATTTCGACATAAGCTATGGTGCAAATGAATTTCACGAACTTCTTCTAGCTCTAAGGACAAGTGTCATGGCTAATTTAGATATTACCATTCTCGACTATCTTTGCCATATAGCAGTACAGCAATATTAACATCAAACTTATGTGAAAATGAATGTGCACATAAAGCAATATGCATTCACCACAATGCGCATGAACAATTTATGATCCAGATGATATGCTTCCCGTGCATCAAGAAGATGGGATTCCCCTCCCCCCCCCCCTCTCTCTCTCTCTCTCTCGGGAAGGGCTTCCTCAGAAAAGTTGCGTCCCCTGCTGTAAAAATTTGCGGACGCATGAAGACGAACAAGAGAAAATGAAATGAAATTTACTTGCTCTCACCCAATTGTTAAAACCTACAAAGCTAGTGCAGAAGACACCATACGGCAACAAGTGGTAGAAGAAGGCAGCTCCTCACTTGTAGAACCTATTTCGCCGAACATAGCACAATATAGTGAATACGAAAAGCGCAAGGGACTCAGCACATGGGTCCTAATTACCCAAGACAGTTGAAAAGAATCTGTGGAAATGCGGTTGAGTTAACGAAGGTTGTGCCTTACTCTTCACTAGGTGAAAATAATGTTGTAATTGTGGAATTGTGGATGTGTTGGGCGATATGAATTCACTCACTTACTACGACACTTGGTATGAGAGAAACACATAGATGTGGTAGTACTACTCGAAACTCAAATTAGTGGCATGTATCAAGTGATTGGGATTCAAACACTAGAGGCGACTCCTTGCTATAGATCATGCTCACGCATACCGGCAAAGGATCGCCCGACATTACGACAAACATACGAAACCTCGCCACTTTGAAGTGGGAGACCTGGTTTTGAAAATCATCCACTATCGTGGCCCACATCCACTTGAAAAGTGGTGCCCCAAATGGGATGGACCCTATGTTGTGCGTGCAACCACCACGAACAACTCATATTGGTTGATCGATGTCGAAGGTAAGAATTTAGCAGATCCTATCAATATTCAATACTTGAAGAAGTATTACGTGTAGGGTTTGGGTTAAATTCCCATTTTCGAAAATTCTTAGGGATAACTACTTTGAAACCTCGAAAGTAAGGTTCAAAGGCGAATTGTGTGACCTCGAGCGAGAGAATTCGCACTTGTGAAAGAGTGGAGCTTCCAAATACGTGGTTAAATTTCAAAATCCTTCTTCTTACAAAGAAAGGCCTAGTTCAATATAGCAAGATACTTGTGTAGACACAAAAAATTCTTACTTCTGGTTTTTAGGCCTGAAGTGAATCTTTTCGTGTGTCTAAGTCCTTTTTTTATAACATGGGCGTGCCAGCTAGCTTACTCAAGCTAGCGAAGTAAGTTTTGAAAATCTGACTCGTTTGGGGTGACTGTGAGCAAGTGAGATCTTTTCGTCACAGACCTTCTTGCACCGATGCGCAAGGGTTAGTCTTTACGCTTGGCAAAGTCGTTTTTAAACAAGTAACCTCTTTTGAAAATACATGAAGTGTTTGATTGGGTTTTGTTTGTATTGTTGCAGATTTTATTTCACGTGGGATTTGCACGTGCCTTTGTCTTTCAATTTTATGCTATTTAGGCCAACTAGGTGTGTGCGCAAGTGACCTAAGTTGGGCGATTTTTGCACAGGAGTATGCTTTGATGCAAAATGCATCCTAACTCGTGGTATGGCGAATATGCAATGCAAACTCACACAACTCCAAGGGAAAACCCGAAATTGAAAGACAATGCTTAAAGAAAATTGCGTAATGTAAATTATAAAACAGAAATTGCAAAAGGAAAATATGGCTATATCTTAAGAGCGGAAAGGCTCAATTGTGTAAGTGTGTGTCGTGTATATATGGAAAGACTACTCACACAGCTGAACCTTAAAACCCAAATCTTAAAGACTTAGCGGAACGGAAATACAACTATATATATATGGGCCCGAAGGTTGCCAACATGTGCGTGGGTGTTGTGTGTATATGTAAAGACAACTCACATGACTTGGAATGTAAAACCCAAATTGAATTGCAATATGGCTCTTATTAGAGTCTTGAGAGTAAGAGCGAAAGCTCAATGTGTGTGAGTGTGGAATTGAAAGACCACGCACACAACTTGAGTGTGGAATTGGAAGACAACAGCCATGACTTGAATGTAAACACACGCAGTTGAACTTATATAAATAAAACTACATCTTAGGGGCTATCAAGGCCTGTGTGTGTGCAAAAAGGTGTGCAGCTAAGAGCGGAAAGGCTCAAGTGCACGTGGGTGTTTGTGTGTCAAACCATGTTATTACATCTTGGGGGGAGACTATGCTCCATTATTACAACCCCATGTCAAAATTTAATTGAATCATAAAGCAAGTTCATATAATGGACCGAGTTTAGGTACTTACATGTAGCTGGTCCATGTTCAGCTTGCGTGGATTTGGCCTTAATGAGTCACCTTGGGCAGCCAAGGGGAGTCCCTTCGGTAGATGGTTGCGGCAGGTAGGGGTGCTGGCCGGGTGGTGGAGTGTCCAGGTGCTGGCCGAGTGGAAGGAGGTGGCGGGTGCAGCAGGTGGATGGGCAGGGTTTGGGTGGTGCTCGGCTGGAAAGAAGAGGGTGAAGAGAGGAGTTCCGGGAGGTGAAAGGGGAGGTGGTACTAATCGGGAAGGTGGCGTTGCTGGTGGTGTTGGAGTGGTTGGCTGGAAGAGGATGGAAGGAGTGGCAGTTGGGAAGGAGGCGGCAGGTGGATGGAAGGTGGTCGGGTGGATGGAAGGTGGCCGGGTGGAGCTCCTCGCTGAAGGTTGCAATTCAATTTGGGTTTTACATTCCAAGTCGTGTGAGTTGTCTTTACATATACACACAACACCCACGCACACGTTGGCGACCTTCGGGCCCATATATATATATATAGTTATATTTCCCTTCCGCTAAGTCTTTAAGATTTGGGTTTTAAGGTTCAGCTGTGTGAGTAGTCTTTTCATATATACACGACACACACTTACACAATTGAGCCTTTCTGCTCTTAAGATATAGCCATATTTCCCTTTTGCAATTTCCCTTTTGCAATTTACATTACGCAATTTCCCTTAAGCATTGTCTTTCAATTTCGGGTTTTCCCTTGGAGTTGTGTGAGTTTGCATTGCATATTCGCCATACCACGAGTTAGGATGCATATTGCATCAAAGCAAACCCCATACTCCCGTGCAAAAATCGCCCAACTTAGGTCACTTGTGCACACACCTAGTTGGCCTAAATAGCATAAAATTGAAAGACATAGGCACGTGCAAATCCCACGTGAAATAAAATTTGCAACCACACAAACAAAACCCAAATCAAACACTTCGAGTATTTTCAAAGAGGTTACTTGTTTAAAAAAATGACTTTGTCAAGCATACAGACTGACCCTTGCGCATCTGTGCAAGAAGGTCTGCGACGAAAAGAGCTCACTTCCTCACAGTTGCCCCAAACGAGTCAGATTTTCAAAACTTACTTCGCTAGCTTGAGTAAGATAGCTGGCATGCCCTCTTTTTATAAAAACAACTTAGACATACGAAAAGGTTCACTTCGGGCCTAAGAACTGGAAGTGAGAATTTTCCGTGTCTACAGATCCCCATAGCAATTCACCTAGATTTCGAATGTTCCAACAATATAGCTGAGTATGAAGCACTCATACAAGGCTTAAAAGTTTCAAAAAATCTAGGGGCATCATGCATCGAGGACTTTGGAGATTCACTCCTCGTTATAAACCAAGTTTTAAAAATTTGGCAAGTTAGAAATGAAAAGCTTCTTCCATATCACGAGTTGGCCACTCGATTGGTTGAGTCATTCCAATCGTGTACACTCATACACGTAGGAAGAGAGGATAATGGCATCGCCAACGCCCTCTCATCCTTGGGTTCAGCCCTAAGGGTTGATCCCACTTTGGGAACCCGATCCTTAGAGATATGGCATGCGCCCACTCCATCCACACACGATTTAGAAATTTGCCAAAACAATCCAGAGTCTATTGAAAAACCTTGGTTTTATGACATAAAATGTTTTCTAGAAAATGGGGGATTCGTTGAAAATGCCTCATCCAAGGATAAGGCATTCATCCGGAAAATTTCTACCCGATATACGATCTTGGGTGGGGTTTTGTATAAAAAAGAGTTTTACCGGCATCTTACTAAGATGTGTCGACCTAGAGGAGGCTAGGACTGTTATGCATGAATTCCATGATGGAGAATGTGGAGGTCATGTCAATGCCAACATGATGGTGATGAAAATACTTAGAGTGGGCTATTTTTGGTCCACCCTGAAAAAGGATTGCCACGATCATGTTAAGAAGTGTCATCCATGTCAAGTGCATGGGCACGCCATTCATATCCCCTCATCATCATTACATTCTGTGGTCACCTCCTGGCCACTTACCATGTGGGCGTTTGATATTTTAGGCCCAATATTTCCAAAGGCATCGAATGGGCATAGATTCATTTTAGCAGCCACTGAGTACTTCTCCAAGTGGGTCGAAGCCATCTCCCTGACCAACGTACAGGGGCAACATGTGGTGGCCTTCATTCGGAGGAATATCTTGGCTCGATTTGGAATTCCAAGAGACCTTGTATCCGATAATGGCACCCCATTCAAAAACAAGCGGATGGTCAAGTTGTGCAACACCTATGGCATAACTCACCACTTCTCCTCGCCCTACTACCCTCAAGGCAACAACCAAGCCGAACCCATGAATAAGACTCTCATTAGCATAATTGAGAAGACTTTAGAGAAGGATAGGATGTGACATGAGAAGTTGGATGAAGCCTTATGGGCTTATAGGACTTCCATCCGGACTCCCACGAAAGCCACGCCATTTGAGTTGGTCTATGGCACAAACGCCATTCTCCCCATTCATACAAAACTCCATTCATTTCATACATCTATTGCACTCGACCAACCCCTAGAGACGCTTCAGCATGCTAGGATGGCCGAACTAGATTTGTTAGATGAGAGGCGACTCCTTGCTATGGATCACGCTCATGCATATCGACAAAGGATCACCCGACATTACGACAAACATATGAAACCTCGCGACTTTGAAGTCGGAGATCTGGTTTTGAAAATCATCCACCATCGTGGCTCACATCTACTTGGAAAGTGGCGCCCCAAGTGGGATGGACCCTATGTTGTGCGTGCAACCACCACGAACAACTCATACTGGTTGATCGATGTAGAAGGTAGGAATTTAGCAGATCCTATCAATATTCAATACTTGAAGAAGTATTATGTGTAGGGTTTGGGTTAAATTCCCATTTTCAAAAATTCTTAGGGATAGCTGCTTTGAAACCTCGAAAGTAAGGTTCAAAGGCGAATTGTGTGACCCTGAGTGAGAGAATTCGCACTTGTAAAAGAGTGGAGCTTTCCAAATACGTGGTTACTTTTCAAAATCCTTCTTCTTACAAAGAAAGGCCTAGTTCAATATAGCAAGATTGCAAGTAGTACGTGCTATTTCTAAATAGGCTAATCTGGAATGAATCGAGTATGACCTTGGGATAGGTCCTCCCCTCTTCTCTTCTCCTTCCAAAAGGAAAATATGGCCAAAAACAAAGGGAAATCTCCGCCAAAATCTCTTTCCCAAAGAAAGAAATCTGAGTTAAAAGCAAAATTCGATTCTTTTATGGAAAAGAGGTATTAAAGAAAAAATACTCCCAAAGGGAGACCCTCTATGAAAAAAAGGAAGAAAAGGCCAAAAAGCTCAAGAAGAGCAGTTTTCCGCCTTCTATGCCTAAAACCATAGGACGCTTCAGAATGGACCGTGGTATCTCTTTCCCATCCCTACGACTTATCCCAAGTAAAACATGGTTCATTTCAAGGAATCCTAAAGTAAACATAGGATTTACTTACTTGAATTTCATTTTGTTTGAGAATTCGACGTTTTGAGTAAGGCATAGGAATTTTGAAGTTTAGCTTGTTTTCTTATAAAACCTCCACTAGATTAGCGAGTGTCAAGACTCAAGCAAAGGCAAACGCGAAGAGCTTGAGATCCTTAGGACCGAGGCTAAAAGCAGTTTCCCTAATATAAATAGATTTTGAAAAATCGAACATCGAGCAACATAGGGCCCGCTCACTTAGAGCATCAGGTCTTCGTAAGTCTCAAGAGTTCAACCATACCATCTGGTCTCTAGGAGGTCGCCCTGCTTGGCATCTCATCCATGTCATGCATGTGCATATTCACGCATGAACACTTGCATAAAATAATCCCTGTTTTAGACCAGAAACCATAGAAAATTCTCCTTTGGCATGATGTCTCCTACCAGGTTTAAAAGAGAGATTTTGCTCAAAAATTGACACGATCCCATATTTTCGTGGATAGATGTAGGGAGACATTAATAGGGGTATTGTCGTCTTTGCCATCATCCAAATTTATTTGGATAATGCCAAAGAGGGGCATTTGTAAACACTCCAAAATCCTACGATTTTCTCAAACATACCTGGTTTTCACAAAAGCGGCCCCAAAGGGCTATTTTGAGTCTGGAAACCCAGGAGCCTTCTAGACAACCCTGTACATATTTGAAAACCTGTACATATGATTTAAAACACTATATGTATTGCTTTTTAGACTGAAAATAGTGTTTTGAAGCCCCAAAAACCTCCTAGCTTGATAAAAGCGGATCGAAAAGGCAAAGGAGAGCCCAGACCCGAAGCATACTTCAAGCCTGGCATATCAACTCTTATGTCAAAAGCATTCCCAAATTTTCAGACATCCAAGCCCCAAATATCAGAAAGATGATTAAAATGAAATCCCGAAGGTGAGAAGGAGATCAGACGAAAATGTTGGCAAAGACCCAACACAAGACGGAGTATTGATGAAGTCAGGCCCCGCACAAACCGTCCGTCTCGAAATGAAATGAAGGAATCAAAAAATCATATTTGGATCGGATCTGGACCATATATATCCAGAACCAAACCCAAAATGCATTTGGATTTGGATTTGGATCCCAAGATCCAAATCCAATATCTATATCCATGGCCCACTTCACCTCCCCATAAATGGGGGTGAGGGGCCCACAAACGTTCACGTGAATGCCCTTGGAAGGCTTGGGTAGAGAGAGAAAAGGGGCCATAAAGTAAGAGTGAGAAAGTTGGTAGGCTTGACTTTTTGGTCAAAAGTGGGTTAGTGTAGACGCGCGAAAATCCCCGCCTCTTGCCTTTTTAGGGCCTGGAGCGGATCCTCTCGTGTGTCTAAGGCCTATTTATATAAACAGGGTGTGCCAGCTAGCTTACCTAAGCTAGCGAAGATATATTTTAAGCTGACTTCTAATCGTGACGATTGTGAGCAAGTGAGCTCTTGTCGTCGCAGACCTTCTTGCACCGATGTGCAAGGGTCAGTTTGTACGCTTTGAAAAATCGAGTTTTAGGGTATAGGAAGCCTACGAAGCGGTTCGAGGTGTCTAATTCGGGTCTGTTAGATACGATTGCAGGTTTTAGATCATGTGGATTTGCACGTGCCTAAGTCTTTCTTTTTATCCCTTGATGGGCCTCCTAAGTGTGTGTTATGAACACTCCACTACATGGGGCGAATTTGAGCGGGAGTACGGGGCTTGCTTTGATGCAATATGCGTCCTACCTCGTGGTATGGCGTAGATGCAATGCAAACTCACGCTACTCCAAAAGGAAAACCCAAATGTAAAGACAATGCCGAAGGGAAATAACCGAAGGGAAATGACCGAAGGGAAATATGTATATAGGGTATATACGTGCCCTTACTTGGGTCTTTGAAAATAAGAGCGAAGGCTCAATGTGGGTGCGTGCCTGAATTGAAAGACTTACACACACGTCATGAAATAAAACCCAAATATAACTTGCAATATGGCCTTGATTAAGGTCTTGCGAATAAGAGCGAAAGCTCAATGTGTGTGAGTGCTTGAATTGAAGTACTACGCACACAACATGAAATTAAACCCAAATAGTATAACACGGCCCTTACTTGGGTCCTTCAAATAAGAGCGAAGGCTCAATGTGTGTGAGTGCTTGAATTGAAAGACTTACACACACGACATGAAATGAAAACCCAAATAGTATAGCTCGACCCTTACTTGGGTCTTTCAAATAAGAGCGAAGGCTCAATGTGTGTGAGTGCTTGAATTGAAAGACAACACACCCAACTTAAGCAAAACCCTACGTAAGTTAATATATATATATATATATATATATATATATTTATATATTAGGGGCTGATTAGGCCTGTGTGTGTTCAAAATCGTGCACAACTAAGAGAGTGCACATGTGTGTGGGTGTGCCAAGCCACGTTATTACAAGTGGGGGGAGACTATGCTCTGTTATTACAACCCCGTATCGAATTGAATCTTAAGCAAGTATACAACTAAGGACCGAGTTAGGCACTTACTAATAGCTGGTCCGAAGATGCCTTGCTTGAGCGTGGGCTTGGCCTTCGCCTTGGGCTGCAAGAGGGAGCTCCGCGGAGTTGAACGGCAAGGGGCTGCTGGCCGGGTGCCTTAGGTGCGCGGAAGAGATGCCTTGAAGGTGGCCGGCTACTTAAAAAGGGGTTGCCTTGGTGTGTGGGGTTGAGGTGAGTATGTAGGGTCACTAAGAAAGGTTTGTGAAGTTAGGGAGTATCACACTAAGGGGAGCCTAAGGGAGTGTCTAATGGAGCACCTAAGAGAAGGACGTGGCTGGCCAAATGGAGGTGACAGTCGGTTGGAGTGGTCGACTAGGGGAACTTGGTGGTGGCGGGCTGCTAGGGTGGCTAGGAGTGGTGGAAGGGAAGGGAACTAGATAGGAGATGGGGTAAGGTAGTGGTGGATGTGGGGAGGTAATATGGGCAGGTCTTAGGGAGTTGGATGGGGTGGCCGGGTGTAGCTAGGGTGTCTAGGTAGTGGCGGGTAGTTAGGGTGGTTATGGCCTGGCCGAATGGGAGTGGGGGAGGTGATGAATGGCTGGTGTTAGGGGAAGATGGTGGTGGTACAGGTGGTTGAGAGTGGAGGGGGAGTGGAGAAGAGGTGAGGTAGGGTGTGGGATACTAACCGGATGATGGGAGGCGGCGGGTGGTTGAGGAGAAGCCGGGTGTGGTGGAGTGGCTGGTTCGACCAGATGAAGAGGATGGCGACGGATGGCTGGGGAGTGGTGGAGTAGGTGGTGGTGCAGGTGGAGGAGCCGGCTGGGAGTGGGGCAGGTGGAAGGATGATGGTGATCGGCTAGGAATGGGGGACCCAAGGCTTGATGATGGGAGATGGGAAAAAACCCGCCCCAAAGGGGGGGAGTTTATATAGGGCTGCAAGAGGCGGTTGGAGGTGGTTTTGGGGTAGTGGTTAGGTGGTCTAGGGGTGGTGGTAAGGTAGTAAGATGGGCTGGTATTAGGGTAGGGCCAGATATTTTAGATACAAGGGGTTTTGGGTAAGTTGTGGGCTAGGTTTAGGTTAGGTTGTTTAGAGGTTTAGGGTTTAGCTAGGTGGGTTGGTTTTAGGGTGAGGTTTAGTGAGGTGGGTTAGGTGATTAGGCTAGGATTAGGTTAGGTTTAGGGAAATTAACCTAGGTTTAGGAAAGGATTAGGAAAGTGGGTTAGGTGATTAGGTTGGGATTAGGCCGGGATTAGGGAAGTGGGTTAGGTGATTAGGCTCAGATTAGGACCGGATTAGGGTAGAAGGCTAGGATTAGGTGTTTTTAGTTAGGATTAGATGAAGGAGCTCCCTTTGCATGACCCATGGACCCTAATCATATCATGTTGGTGCAGCCCTAGGTTAGGTTTTGGCTAATTACAAGCTTACACCTACTTAATTAGGCTAACCCACATGATTAACCCCAAACTTGACACACAAGTCAAGCATAATTACAACACACACTTGATCTTATCCTCCCCCACTCTCTCTCATGCCCATAATCCCACGTGAAATTCAAGTGGGCCCCACCTCCATTTATGAGAAGGTGATGCGGGCCATGGATATGGATATTGGATTAGATTTTTGAATCCAAATCCAAATCTAAGTCCATACATGGGTTTGGATTGGGATCTGGATATATATGGTCCAGATCCGATCCAAACTGAATTCTGACTCCTTCGAGCTGTGTTCGAAATGAACGGTTTGTGGGGGCCTAATAGCATTAGTACTCCGACTGCGTTGGGTCTTCGCCAACATGATCGTCTGCCTCTGTTTTCGCCTTCTAGAGATGACTTCAAATGATGTTTTGATGATAATAGGGTATTGGACGTTCGAGATCCTGGGGGTGGATTTGATACGAGAGTTGTTGTGCCGGGCTCAACATGTGCTCCGGTTCTGGGCTCTCCTTAGCTTTCCTGGTCCTGTCTGGATTAGGCCAAGTTGCTTCGGCGTTTCAAAAACATGTTTTAAAAAAAGTTTTTAAAGCCATATTATATATTTTTGAAATATGTAAAGTTCAAAACATATGTACAAGGTTGTCTGAAAGGCTCCTGGGTTTCCAGACTCAAAATGGCCCTCTGGGGCTGCTTTTATAAAACTAGGTTGATTTGAGGAATTCGTGGGATTTCGGGGTGTTTACAGATGCCCCTCTTTGGCCTTGTCCAAATCGATTTAGATAAGGGCAAAGATGACAAACACCCCTTTCAATGTCTCCCTAGATCTAGCCACGAAGAATATGGGATCGTCCCAATTTTAGCAAAATCTCACTTTACAAACTCTGGTAGGAGGAGATATCATGCCAAAGGGATATGTATAGAATCTGGTCCTAAATGGGATCATGTTTATGCAAGTACCATGCGTGGAATGCATATGTATGACATGGGTGTGGTGCCAAGAGTGGCGACCTCCCAGAGACAAGATGTGGTCGAACTCTCGAGACTTACTAGGCCTGCTGCTCTAAGTGAGCAAATCCTATGTTGTTCGATGTTCGATTTTTCAAAATCTATTTACAAAAACTATTTACAAAAGGGACAACTGTCTTGAGTCTCGATCCTAAGGATCTCGAGCTCTTCGTGTTTTCCCTTGTTCAAGTCTTAACACTCGCTTATCCAGCGGAGGTTTTATAAGAAAACAAGCTATATTTTAAATTCCTACGTCTTACTCGATACGTCGAATTCTCAAACAAGACGAAATTCAAGTAAGTAAATCCTATTTTTACTTTAGGATTCCTCGAAATGAACCATGCTTTAGCTTGGGACAAGCCAGGGATGGGAAAGAGATACCACGGTCCCTTCTGAAGCATCCCGTGGTTTAAGGCATAGAAGGCGGAAAACTGCTCTTTTTGAGCTTTTTGGCCTCTTTTTCTTTTTTTTTCATAGAGGGTCTCCCTTTGGGAGTATTTTTTCTTTAATCCCTATTTTTCATAAGAGAATCGATTTTTCTTTTTTGAATTCTGGTTTCTTTCTTTTGGAAAGATGCTTTGAATAGGAAATTCCCTTTGTTTGGGCCTTCGTTTTCCTTTTGGAAGGAGAAGAGAAGAGGGGAGGACTTATCCTAAGCCTACACTCGATTCACTCCAGATCAGCCTATTTAGAAATAGCACGTACTACTTGCAAGTATCTTGCTATGTTGAACTAGGCCTTTCTTTGTAAGGAGAAGGATTTTGAAATGTAACCACAATTTTGAAGACTCCACTCTTTCACAAGTGCGAATTCTCTCACTGAGGGTCACACGACCTTGCCTTTGTACCTTATTCATATGTCTCAGGGCAGCTATCCCTAAAATTTTCGAAAACTGGAATTTCATCCAAATCCTACACATGATACTTCTTTAGGTATTGGATATTAATAGGATCTGCTAAATTCCTTCCTTCTACATCGATCAACCAATACGAATTGTTCGTGGTGGTTGCTTGTACAACATAGGGTCCACCCCACTTGGGGCGCCACTTTCCGAGTGGATGTGGGCCACGATAGTGGATGATTTTCAAAACCAGATCCCCCACTTCAAAGTGGCGAGGTCTCATGTGTTTGCCATAATGTTGGGCTATCCTTTGCCGGTATGCACGAGCATGATCCATGGCAAGGAGTCGCCTCTCATCTAGCAAATCTAGTTCGGCCATCCTAGCATGCCGAAGCATCTCTAGGGGGAGGTCGAGTGCAATGGATGTATGGAATGAATGCAGTTGAGTATGAATGGGAAGAATGGCGTTTGTGCCATAGACCAATTCAAATGGTGTGGCATTCGTGGGAGTCCGGATGGAAGTCCTATAAGCCCATAAGGCTTCATCCAGCTTCTCGTGCCACGTCCTACCCTTCTCTAAAGTCTTCTGAATTATGCTAATGAGAGTCTTGTTTGTGGCTTCAGCTTGGCCGTTGCCTTGAGGGTAGTAGGGCGAAGAGAAGTGGTGAGTTATGCCATACGTGTTGCACAACTTAACCATCCGCTCATTCTTGAATGGGGTGCCATTATCAGACACAAGGTCTCGTGGAACCCCAAATCGAGCCAAGATATTCCTCCGGATGAAAGCCACCACATGTTGCCCCATCACGTTGGTTAGGGAAATGGCTTCCACCCACTTGGAGAAATACTCTGTGGCTGCTAAAATAAATCGATGCCCATTTGAGGCTTTTGGAAATATTGGGCCTATAATGTCAAACGCCCACATGGTAAATGGCCAGGGGCTGACCACGGAATGCAATGCAGATGAAGGGATATGAATGGCGTGCCCATGCACTTGACATGGATGACACTTCCTAACATGATCGTGACAATCCTTTTTCAGGGTGGACCAAAAATAGCCCCGTCTAAGTATTTTCATTGCCATCATGTTGGCATTAACATGACCTCCACATTCTCCATCGTGGAATTCATGCATCACTACCCTAGCCTCCTCTAGGTCGATACACCTAAGCAGAATGCCGGTAAAACTCTTTTTGTATAAAACCCCACCCAGAATGGTGTATCGGGTCGAAATTTTATGGATGAATGCCTAATCTTTGGATGTGGCATCCCCGGAGAATCCCCCATTTTCTAAAAATTGTTTTATATTATAAAACCAGGGTTTTTCAATAGAGTCTGGGTTATTTTGGCAAATATCCAAGTTGTGTGTGGATGGGTTGGGCGCATGCCATATTTCTAAAGATCGGATCCCTGAAATGGGATCGACCTTTAGGGCTGAACCCAAGGAGGAGAGGGCATCGGCGATGCCATTGTCCTCTCTTCCTACGTGTGTGAGTTTACATGATTGGAAGGATTGGACCAATCGAGTGGCCAACTCGTGATATGGAAGTAGTTTCTCATTATGTACTTGCCAAATTTTCAAAACCTGGTTTATGACAAGGAGCGAATCTCCAAAGACCTCGATGCATGATGCCCCTGGAGTTTTCGAAATTCTTAAGCCTTGTATGAGTGCTTCAAACTCAGCTATGTTGTTGGAACATTCGAAATCTAAGCGGACTGCTATGAGAATCTCTTCCTTTTCAGGGGAGATTAGGATGACCCCAGCACTAGCCCCTCGTTGGTTTCGTGCCCCATCGAAGTGCATCTTCCGCACTTGGTTTTCGAAAGAATTTACCAAAATGTGGTTTTGAAAATGGTTTTGTAATATGCCTTCATTTGGCATTTCAGCAAGTGTGGGATATGCGTCCTCCAAGAGGAATTCAGCCACGTAATCTGCTAGGGCTTGCCCCTTAATGGAGATCTGGTGTTGGTATTTCAGATCATACTCCATTAGAAGGAGTTGCCATTTGCCCAATCTACCCGTGAGAATGGGTTTTTCGAACAAGTGCTTGATTGGATCAAGCTTGGACACTATCCAGATCTCATGATCTAGGAAATAGTGTCTCAATTTCTGGCAGGCCCAGACTAGGGCCAAGCACGTCTTCTCCATGGCTTGATAATTTCGTTCATAAGCCAAGAGAGTTTTCGAAATGTAGTAGATGGCATACTCCTTATGGGTGTCATCCTCGTATTGAGCCAATAGGGCTCCTAAAGCATTCGCATGCACGGAGATGTAAAGTAAAAGCGGTTTTCCTTGCTTTGGAGGGTTCAAAACGGGGGTATTAACCAAGTATGCCTTCAGTCTCTCAAAGGAATTCTGGCATTCGTTATTCCATAAGAATTTCGTGCCCTTCCTCAACAGCTTGTTGAAGGGTTCGCATCTAGTGGCCAGATTCGATATGAATCGGCGAACGGATTGTAAACGACTTTGGAGGCTATGGATTTGAGTGAGATTGGAGGGTGGAGCCATGTTTATGATGGCTCGACACTTAGAGGGGTCGACTTCTATACCCCTTTGGCTCACCATAAAGCCCCGAAGTTTCCCTGATTCTACCCCGAATACACATTTTTGAGGGTTTAGCTTTACTTTGTAAAGCCTAAGCCTTTCGAAAATCTTTTGCAAACATTCGATATGAGTGCATCGGGTTTTGGATTTTGCCAAGAGATCATCTACATACACTTCTACGAGCTCATGAATCTGATCATGGAAGATCGTGGTCATGGCTCATTGGTATGTTGCGCCGGCATTTTTCAAACCAAAGGGCATGACTGTATAGCAGTACGTGCCCCATGGGGTTGTGAAGGCGGTCTTACCCTGATCTCGTGGACTTAGTTTAATTTGATTATAGCCTGAATAGCTATCCATAAATGAAAACATTTCATGATTTGCAGTACTATCGACTATCAAATCTATGTTTGGTAAAGCATAATTATCCTTCGGAGTGGCTTTATTCAGGTTTCTGAAATCGATGCATATTCGAATTTTCCCATTGGTTTTTCGAACTACAACGATGTTTGACAACCAATCAGAATACGCAATGGGTTTTATAAATCTGGCTTTTAATAGATCTTCTAAACCCTCTATGACTTGCGTGTGTATATTCGGGTGTATTTTCCTAAGCTTCTGCTTTATGGGTTTTACACCTGCATCTAAGGGAAGACGATGCTCGACAATGCTGGGGTCTATGCCTGGCATGTCTTCATACGTCCATGCAAACACATCTAAATAGGTTCGTAGAAATGGAATGAATGCTAACCTTTCAGTTTCATGCAAGCATGCACCTATTTTGATGGATTTGGGATTGGAATCATCCCCTAGGTTCACCTCTATGAAATCTCCTCCTACTGATTGGGAAGGTCTATCAAAATCGAGAATTTTATGAAATTCTAGGAGCTCAGAAGTGGGATCTTCCTTGAGGGGATCCACTTCTGGGCTTTGATCATTCTCGTGGTTTATAGACCCGAGGGAAGTTGATGCGTGGTTTTCAAAAAGACCTGGTTTTGTACTCGGATTTTCAAGTGATTTCGAAATTTTTGGTCTGGCTCTGCAGACGACGTTTCTTTCGAAATCCTTTTCTTTTGCCAAAGTCCTACTAGGAGCAGCTATATACAAAATCTTTTTGGTATTTTCCAAATTTTCGATTTTTTTGGGTTTTTGTAAAACTAGAACTTTGGAAACTATACAAAGCACTCTATTTTCGAGTTTTTGTTTTTCCATTGTTTTTGGTTTTTCTTCTTTTTTGATTTTTTTGATTTTTAGTTTAACAAATGTTTTTGTATTTTTATAAAAGGGATCTTCCGTCATACCTACAAAGGGAAAACACTACGGGTTAGACTCGGTATAGGAGCTCTAAATCGTAGGTCTCTTCTAAGGTAGGTTCTAGGGCACCCTTGACCCAGGTGGTCAGAGGGGGTGGCTCCGACGGTATTCGGGGAGTATAACCGATCCCATATCGGCTTGGATTGGCCCTAGGAAAGATGGGCTCTAGGAGACCCTGCCCCTAGACTCTTGTAGGGCGTATAGCCCATATTCAACAACATGTTCCACGACTTTTTGTTTTTTGAAAAGTTTTGGTATAAGTCGTGGTCCTAGAACATGCTGTCGTCCATATTGTGCTCATATGGCCTCTTGTCCAGGGGCTTTGGAAATAGGAACGCTTGGGTTTTCCAAGAAGAGTTAGAATCGGGAGGGGGCCTGCTTTGGGCGGCCCCTTCACACATACAACCTTCCTAGGGTTGTTTAACATGAGCCGGGGTGGCTCCATCACAATTTGCCCCAGGTTAGCCTCATGGGCCTAGGAGCTCGATAAACAAGGGGAGTTTATGATCCCCTGAAGCTGTGGGTGACTCTCACCTAGGATCACTATGACCTGGTCCCTGAAAGGGATCTTAACACACTTGTGGAAGGTGGATGGCACAGCTCACAAACTGTGTATCCAAGGTCTTCCCAGCAACAGGTTATAATGGGTGTGGATGTCTAAAACATGGAACACCCCTGTGTGTTCGATCCCTCCCATTTCCATTGAGAGTTCGATGGATCCTAAAGGTCTAGACGCATTCCCATCGTATCCAGTGATAACGATGGGGCTTGGGTTTACATAAGTCAAGGTGACTCCGATTTTATACGCCACATGAAGTGGAAGGATGTTGAGCCCTCCTCCACCATCGACTAGGCACCTGTCCAGAGAGTGGTTGTTTAGAACTACCTCGATATGCAGGGCCTGGTTGTGGGATTCGTAGGGCCTATCTACATCATCTTCCGAGAAAGTGATGGGCGATTTTGCTCCTAATAAAGCCACTTGGGCAGACAAGGATTCCGGACTTATGTTCGAATCAACCTTGGCCCTTTCTAGAATTTTCTCTAATACAAGTCTATGCCTAGGCGAGGTTTATATAAGCTCTAAGATAGACATGTGAATAGGAATCTTTGAAAGGTGGTTTTCGAAGTCATAAGGATTTAGGATGACTTTATCCTTATCTGCTTTTGGCAGAACACTAGGGATACATGCTTTTGAGGGGCCAAACACACTGACCACCTTTTGAGCACCTTGAAGGTGCGGGGGTTGATAGATCCTCCCGGATCTAGTCACTTCCCCCACGACCAACCTAGGGTTCGCGCTAAATTTGGCTCTAAGGATGAGCTGAGGAGAACCTTGGATTTTCAAAACTGGTTTTGCCGGGGATTCCACTTTTGGTGGTCCCCGAATGATGACTTGGGCGAGCTTTTTGTATAATACAAGAGTGGGCGCACAAGTGGGTCGACCAGACTCTAGTTTTTGCGCTAGTTCCTTAGAAATGGTGAGGGTACATACCTCCTTTCCTTTCCCACTGCCACTGGCGTGTTTGGGAAAGGGTTCTTTGAAGATAGCTTGAGGTGGCTCAGTTTCCGCAGTGACCTGGAGCCGGCCTTCCGCTATCAAGTTCTCAATTTTATTTAAAAGGGAGAAACAGCGTTTGGTATCATGGCCTTTGAGATGATGATACTTACAAAATCAGTTTAAATACCCCCCCTTGGAAGTGACTCCTTTAGGGATTTCAGGGAGTTCTATCTGTAAACACCCCGAAATCCCACGAATTTCTTAAACGAATCTGGTTTTATACAAGCAGCCCCAAAGGGCCATTTTGAGTTTGGAAACCCAGGAGCCTTCCAAACAAACCCTGTATATATGTTTTAAACTTTATCTTTCAAAAACATATAATATAGCTTTTGAAAACCCTTTTAAAACATGTTTTGGAAACCCCGAAGTGGCTTGGCCCGATCAAGACAGGACCAGGGGAGCCAAGAAGAGCCCGGAACCGGAGCACCTGTCGAGCCCGGCACAGCAACTTTTGCATCTGATTCACACCCCAGGATCTCGAACGTCCAAGACCCTGTTCTTACCAAAATATCATTTGAAGTCATCTCCGGAAGGCAGAAACGGAGGCGGACGACCATGTTGGCGAAGACCCAACGCAGACGGAGTACTGATGCTGTCAGGCCCCGCACGAATCGTCCGTTTCGAACCCAGCTCGAAGGAGTCAGAGTTCAGTTTGGATTGGATCTGGACCATATATATCCAGATTCCAATCCAAACCCATATGTGGACTTGGATTTGGATTTGGATCCAGAGATCCAATCCAATATCCATATCCATGGCCCACATCACCTTCTCATAAATGGAGGTGGGGCCCACTTGAAATTCACGTGGGATATTGGGCATGAGAGAGAGTGGGGGTGATAAATATCAAGAGTGTTGTATTAAGCTTGACTTGTGTGTCAAGTTTGGGTTTAATCTTGTGGTTTAGCCTAATTAAGTGGGTTTAAGCTTGTAATTAGCTAAAACCTAACCTAGGGCTGCACCAACATGGGGTGATCAAGGTTTATGGGCCATGCTAAGGGAGCTCCATCACCTAAACCTAGCCAAAAATGCCTAAACCTAGCCTAAACCCCTAATCCACCCCTAATCTGAACCTAATCACCTAACCCACTTTCCTAATCCCGGCCTAATCCCAACCTAATCACCTAACCCACTCCCCTAATCCTTCCCTAAACCTAGATTAATTTCCCTAATCCTAGCCTAAACCTAGCCTAAACCACCTAACCTAGCTCACTAAACCTCACCCTAAAACCCAACCACCTAACCTAGCCCTAAACCACCCTTAGCCCACGATTTTCCCAAACACCTAGTTTTAAAATATCTGGCCCAATCCCATCCAACCCACCTTATCTACATACTACCCTACCTAAACCACCTAACCACTACCCACAACCCAGCCCTAACCGACCTACCCATCCCCTATTTAAACCCCCCCCATTGTGGGCGGGTTTTCCAGGTGGGAACAACTTTCCACTCCCAGCCGGGCCCTCTTCCTCTCCCATCTCTCACCCGTCTTCCCAGCAGCTCCAGCCCCACCAGCCGCCACCTGCTCCGCCACTCTCCCTCTTCCATCCACCATCACTGCCCCACCAGCCGGACGCCACCACCTCACTCAGCCGGGCCCTCTCCTTCTCCCATCTTCCACCAGCCGACAGCCACCTTGGCCGCCACTCCTTCCCATTCGGTAAGTCCCCCTAACTCCCTCAAAACCACTCCCTACCACCTCTCCACTCTTAGCCACCCATCTTCCCCTTAGCTCAGCCTCTTTGCCGCCACCACCTAAGCCTAGCCGAACCTAGGATAACCGAAGTGGCTGGCCACTACTTAGCCACCACCTCCCATTCGGCCGACCTCCCCCTAGGCGTCCTCTTTGGCCTTCCCACTAGCTCACCTTTTAGGTCCAGTTTCCCTAAGTCCCTAACTTACCTAGTGACCCTAAGACCCACTTAGTCAGCCACTCTAAACTCCCTACTTGGAGGCGCCGCCCACTTGCCACCGTTCCCCTTCGAGGCGTCCATCCCGCGCCCCATTTGCAGCCGGCCAGCACTCTTGGTCACACACCTTCGCGGAGCTCCCATTTGCAGCCCAAAGCCAAGGCCACGCTCAAGCAAGACCTCTACGGACCAGCTACTTGTAAGTTTCTAAACTCGGTCTTTAATCATATACTTGCTTGAAATTCAATTTGATACGGGGTTGTAATAACGGAGCATAGTCTCCCCCCGCTTGTAATAACGTGGCTTGGCACAACCACACACGTGCACTCTCTTAGTCGTGCACGATTTTGAACACACACGGGCCTAATCAGCCCCTAATATATAAGTATACGTATATATTTCATTTCCGAAGGGTTTTGTTTAAGTTGGGTGTGTTGTCTTTCAATTTAAACACTCTCACACACATTGAGCTTTCGCTCTTATTTGAAAGACCCAAGTAAGGGCCGACCTATACTATTTGGGTTTCATTTCTTGTCGTGTGAGTAAGTCTTTCAATTTAAACACTCTCACACACATTGAGCTTTCGCTCTTATTTGAAAGACCCAAGTAAGGGCCGACCTATACTATTTGGGTTTCATTTCTTGTCGTGTGAGTAGTCTTTCAATTCAAGCACTTTCACACACATTGAGCCTTCGCTCTTACTCCCAAGACCTTAGTAAAGGCCTTATTGCAGTTATATTTGGGTTTCATTTATGTCGTGTGTGTAGTACTTCAATTCAAGCACTCTCACACACATTGAGCCTTCGCTCTTACCCCCAAGACCTTAGTCAAGGCCATACTGCAATTTATATTTGGGTTTAATTTCATGTCGTGTGTGTAAGTCTTTCAATTCAAACACGCACCCACATTGAGCCTTCGCTCTTATTTGCAAGACCCGAGTAAGGGCTCATATACATAAGATATATACATATCTCCCTTCGGTTATTTCCCTTCGGTTATTTCCCTTCGGTTATTTCCCTTCGGTTATTTCCCTTCTGTTATTTCCCTTCAGCATTGTCTTTACATTTCGGGTTTTCCCTTTGGAGTAGCGTGAGTTTGCATTGCATCTACGCCATACCACGAGGTAGGACGCATATTGCATCGAAGCAACCCCCGCTCGAATTCGCCCATGTAGTGGAGTGTTCATAACACACAAACTAGGCGACCCAAAAAGGGATAAAAGAAAAGACTTAGGCACGTGCAAATCCACGTGATCTAAAAACATGCAATCGCATCTTAAAGACCCGAAATAGACACCTCGAACCGTTTCGTAGACTTTCTCCCTAAAACTCGATTTTTGCAAAAGCGTACAGACCGACCCTTGCGCATCGGTGCAAGAAGGTCTGCGACGACAAGAGCTCACTTGCTCACAGTCGCCACGTTTAGAAGTCAGTATTGATATATCTTCGCTAGCTTAAGTAAGCTAGCTGGCACGCCCTGTTTGTATACATAGGCCTTAGACGCACGATAAGATCCACTCCAAGCCACGAAAGGGGCGAAGGGGCGGGGATTTTCGCGCGTCTACAGAGATTGGCACGCCCGGTGGGACGTGAGCCTTTTCAAAAATCGAGTTTACTTGTAGGAGTCTTGCGAAAATTTTATAAAGGTGTCGTTTTAACTTGTTTTCTTTGTTTTCACTTAGGAAATTTTGAAAAAGCTTGAAAAGCATGTCAAAATCCAATCCAAGTGAAGTGTCGAGCCAAGGCTCATGCGCATCAAGTTCTCACTCTAGGAGGATTTTCAAAAACAAAATAAAACTAGATGAAATCGAGGACTTGAGAAGGGAATTTGAGGCCAAAATCGATGCTCTCAGCCAAGAGGCTGAAGTAGGCGATTCGTGTTCATCAAACGGTGAACAAAGGCCTAAAAAGAAAATTGAAAAACCTCGCAAGCAAAAAGAAGCCTCCGTAATGGAAGGCAACCAATACCACGAGTCCTTCACACAAAAGGACCGTAAAGCCCTACAGCAACTGCTGAAAGGGCAAAATAAAGAGAAAAGAAGCTATGCCCTGTCTGATTTCCTTCCTATGGATTACGAAACAGACAGTGACGATGAAATACCGAACTTCCATCGGTATGATGGCATGGGAGACCCTAGGTCTCACTTGCAACTTTTCTCACGTCGAGCCCATAAGAAGAAAAAGGACTCGATGAAATGGGTGTATTGGTTCCCTCTATCCCTTAAGGGCACAACTGCCAAATGGCTGGCTTCCTACGACTTAAGCCAGTTCGCTACTTTTGAAGAGTTAGCGAACTGCTTCATGCAAAGATTTGCACACAACGTGGAAGTCACGCCAACCCTGAATACTTTAAGGGATACAAAGCAAGGCATGAACGAAGACGTGCATGCCTTCATTATAAGATGGAGGTCTCTTTTAGGCCAAGTGCGAGAGCCTATATCCGAAGGATGCGCAGTGATGCTCATCCTGGATAATTTCAAAAGCGAGTTAAAAACCCTTCTCTCGCTCCATGAGATTTCAACTTTCCATAAGTTGATCAAAAAAGCCTCCCTTTTCGAAACCAACTTGCGAAAAGGGACATACGACCACTTATGGAAAGGAAGTGCCGTTCCCAAAACACGTGTGGAAAAGCCCATTGCATATGGGCTGCCCACAACGGACAAAGGGGCAAAGCCCCATAAAATCGCCAATGTCCGGGTAGATCCAGGCATGGCGGGCACTTCTAAAAATTTTGAAAAAATAGAAAATAAGAGAGAACGCAATTTTTCGAAACCAATTGAAAAACGGGAGTACACTCCACTGGGGCAACCTGTGTCGGAGGTCCTAGACCTCCTACTTGCCCAGGGCATGATCGAACTCCCTGAAATCCCCGAAGGAGTCACGTCCAAAGGGGGGTATTTAAACCGGTTTTGCAAGTATCATCGGCTCAAAGGCCATGATACCAAACGGTGCTTCTCTCTTCTAAATAAAATTGAGAACTTGATAGCGGAGGGCCGGCTCCAGGTCACTGCGGAACCTGAGCCACCTCAAGCTATCTTCAAAGAACCCTTTCCCAAACACGCCAGTGGCAGTGGGAAAGGAAAGGAGGTATGTACCCTCACCATTTCCAAGGAACTAGCGCGAAAGCCCGAACCTGGTCGACCTGCTTGTGCGCCCATCCTTGTATTATACAAGAGGCCCGCCCAAGTCGTCATCCGGGGACCACCAAAAGTGGAAACCCCGACAAAACCAGTTTTGAAAATCCAAGGTTCTCCTCAGCTCATCCTTAGAGCCAAGTCTAGCGCAAACCCTAGGCTGGTCGTGGGGGAAGTCACTAGATCCGGGAGGATCTACCAACCCCCGCACCTTCAAGGTGCTCAAAAGGTGGTCAGTGTGCCTGGCCCCTCAAAAGCATGTATCCCTAGTGGTCCGCCAAAAGCAGATAAGGACAAAATCATCCTAAATCCTTATGATTTCGAAAACCACCTTTCAAAGATTCCTATTCACATGTCTATCCTAGAGCTTATCAAAACCTCGCCTAGGCATAGACTTGTCTTAGAGAAAATTCTAGAAAGGGCCAAGGTTGATTCGAACATAAGTCCGGAGTCCTTGTCTGCCCAAGTGGCTTTGTTAGGAGCAAAATCGCCCATCACCTTTTCGGAAGATGATGTAGATAGACCCTACGAAACCCATAACCAGGCCCTGCATATCGAGGTGGTTCTAAACAACCACTCTCTGGACAGGTGCCTAGTCGATGGTGGAGGAGGGCTCAACATCCTTCCACTTCACGTGGCGTACAAAATCGGAGTCACCTTGACTTCAGTAAACCCAAGCCCCATCGTTATCACTGGATACGATGGGAATGCGTCTAGGCCTTTAGGATCCATCGAACTCCCAATGGAAACGGGAGGGATCGAACACACGGGGGTGTTCCATGTCTTGGACATCCACCCCCATTATAACCTGTTGCTGGGAAGACCCTGGATACACAGTTTGTGCGCTGTGCCATCCACCTTCCACAAGTGTGTCAAGATCCCTTTTAGGGACCAAGTCATAGTGATCCTAGGTGAGAGTCACCCACAACTTCAGGGGATCATAAACTCCCCTTGTTTATCGAGCTCCCAGGCCCATGAGGCTAACCTGGGGCAAATTATGGTTGAGCCACCTCGGCTCGTGTGGAACAACCCTAGGAAGGTTGTATGTGCGAAGGGGCCGCCCAAAGCAGGCCCCCTCCCGACTCTAATCCTCCTAGGAAAACCCAAGCGTTCCCTATTTCCAAAACCCCTGGACAAAAGGCCCTACGAGCCTAATATGGACGATAGCATGTTCCAGGACCACGACTTATATCCCATCTTTTCAAAAAACAAAAGGTCGTGGAACATGTTATTGAACATGGGCTACACGCCCTACAAAAGTCTAGGGGCACAAAACCAGGGTCTCCTAGAGCCCATCCTGCCTAGGGCCAACCCAAGCCGATACGGGATCGGCTATACTCCCCGAATACCGCCGGAGCCACCCCCTGTGACCACCTGGGTCAAGGGTGCCCCGGAGCCTGTCTTAGAAGAGACCTACGGTTTAGACCTCCTATTCCGAGTCTAACCCATAGTGTTTTCCCTTTGTAGGTATGACGGAAGATCCCTTTTTCTAAAAATACCAAAAACATTTGAAAACTTAAAATCCAAAAAATCGAAAAACAAGGAAAACCAAAAACAATGGAAAAGCAAAAACTCGAAAAAAGTGTGCTTTGTATAGTTCCCAAAGTTCTTGTTTTACAAAAACCCAAAGAAATCGAAAATTTGGAAAATACCAAAAAGATTTTGTACATAGCTGCTCCTGGTTTAACTTTGGCGAAAGAAAAGAATTTCGAAAGAAACGTCGTCTGCATAGCCAGACCAAAAATTTCGAAATCACTTGAAAATCCAAGTACAAAACCAGGTTATTTTGAAAACCACGCATCAAGTTCCCTCGGGTCTGAAGCCCACGAGAATGATCGAAGCCCAGAAGTGGATCCCCTTGAGGAAGATCCCACTTCTGAGCTCCCAGAATTTCATAGAATTCTCGATTTTGAAAGACCTTCCCAATCAGTAGGAGGAGATTTCGTAGAGGTGAACCTAGGGGATGATTCCAATCCCAAAACCATCAAAATAGGCGCATGCTTGCATGAAAATGAAAAGTTAGTATTCATTGCATTTTTACGAACCTATTTAGATGTGTTTGCATGGACGTATGAAGACATGCCGGGCATAGATCCCAGCATAGTCGAGCATCGTCTTCCCTTAGATGTAGGTGTAAAACCCATAAAGCAGAAGCTTAGGAAAATACACCCGAATATACACACGCAAGTCAAAGAGGGTTTAGAAGATCTGCTAAAAGCCGGATTTATAAAACCCATTGCGTATTCTGATTGGTTGTCAAATATCGTTGTAGTTCGAAAAACCAATGGGAAAATTCGAATATGCATCGATTTCAGAAACCTGAATAAAGCCACTCCAAAGGATAATTATCCTTTACCAAACATAGATTTGATAGTCGATAGTACTGCAAATCATGAAATGTTTTCATTTATGGATGGCTATTCAGGCTATAATCAAATCAAACTAAGCCCACGAGATCAGGGTAAGACCGCCTTCACAACCCCATGGGGCACGTACTGCTATACAGTCATGCCCTTTGGTTTGAAAAATGCCGGCGCAACATACCAACGAGCCATGAACACGATCTTCCATGATCAAATTCACGAGCTTGTAGAAGTGTATGTAGATGATCTCTTGGCAAAATCCAAAACCCGATGCACCCATATCGAATGTTTACAAAAGATTTTCGAAAGGCTTAGGCTTTACAAAGTAAAGCTAAATCCTCAAAAATGTGTGTTCGGGGTAGAATCAGGAAAGCTTCTAGGCTTTATGGTGAGCCGAAGGGGAATAGAAGTCGACCCCTCTAAGTGTCGAGCCATCATAGACATGGCTCCCCCCTCCAATCTCACCCAAGTCCGTAGCCTCCAGGGTCGATTACAATCTGTGCGCCGATTCATATCGAATCTGGCAACTAGATGCGAACCCTTCAACAAACTATTGAGGAAGGGTACGAAATTCTTATGGGATGATGAATGCCAAAAGTCCTTCGAGAGACTAAAGGCATACTTGGTTAATCCCCCCGTTTTGAATCCTCCAAAGCAAGGAAAACCGCTTTTATTATACATCTCCGTGCATGAAAACGCTTTAGGAGCCCTGTTGGCTCAATACGAGGATGACACCCATAAGGAGTATGCCATCTACTATATTTCGAAAACTCTCTTGGCTTATGAACGAAATTATCAAGCCATGGAGAAGACGTGCTTGGCCCTAGTCTGGGCCTGCCAGAAATTCAGACACTACTTCCTAGATCATGAGATCTGGATAGTGTCCAAGCTTGATCCAATCAAGCACTTGTTCGAAAAACCCATTCTCACGGGTAGATTGGGCAAATGGCAACTCCTTCTAATGGAGTATGATCTAAAATACCATCACCAGATCTCCGTAAAGGGGCAAGCCCTAGCAGATTACGTGGCTGACTTCCCCTTGGAGGACGCATATCCCACTCTTGTCGAAATGCCTGATGAAGGCATATTGCAAAACCATTTTCAAAACCACATTTTGGCAAATTCTTTCGAAAACCAAGTGTGGACGATGCACTTCGACGGGGCACGAAACCAACGAGGGGCTGGTGCCGGGATCATCCTAATCTCCCCTGAAAAGGGCGAGATTCCCATAGCAGTCCGCTTAGATTTCGAATGTTCCAACAACGTAGCTGAGTATGAAGCACTCATACAAGGCTTAAGGATTTCGAAAACTCTAGGGGCATCATGCATCGAGGTCTTTGGAGATTCGCTCCTTGTCATAAACCAGGTTTTAAAAATTTGGCAAGTACGTAATGAGAAACTACTTCCATATCACGAGTTGGCCACTCGATTGGTCCAATCCTTCCAGTCGTGTAAGCTCACACACGTGGGAAGAGAGGACAATGGCATCGCCGATGCCCTCTCTTCCTTGGGTTCAGCCCTGAAGGTCGATCCCATTTCAGGGACCAGATCTTTGGAAATATGGCATGCGCCCCATCCATCCACACACGACTTGGATATTTGCCAAAACAACCCAGAGTCTATTGAAAAGCCCTGGTTCTATGACATAAAACAATTTTTAGAAAATGGGGGATTCACCGAGGATGCCACATCCAAAGATAGGGCATTCATTCGTAAGATTTCGACCCGATACACCATTCTGGGTGGGGTCTTATACAAAAAGAGTTTTACCGGCATTCTGCTTAGATGTATCGACCTAGAGGAGGCTAGGATAGTGATGCACGAGTTCCACGATGGAGAATGTGGAGGTCATGTTAATGCCAACATGATGGCGATGAAAATACTTAGAGGGGGTTATTTTTGGTCCACCCTGAAAAAGGATTGTCACGATCATGTTAGGAAGTGTCATCCATGTCAAGTGCATGGGCACGCCATTCATATCCCTTCATCTGCATTGCATTCCGTGGTCAGCCCCTGGCCATTTACCATGTGGGCGTTTGACATTGTAGGCCCCATATTTCCAAAGGCCTCGAATGGGCATCGTTTTATTTTAGCAGCCACGGAGTATTTCTCCAAGTGGGTGGAAGCCATTTCCCTAACAAATGTAGTGGGGCAACATGTGGTGGCTTTCATCCGGAGGAATATCTTGGCTCGATTTGGGGTACCACGAGACCTTGTGTCTGATAATGGTACCCCATTCAAGAACGAGCGGATGGTTAAGTTGTGCAACACGTATGGCATAACTCACCACTTCTCCTCGCCCTACTACCCTCAAGGCAACGGCCAAGCCGAAGCCACAAACAAGACTCTCATTGGTATCATTGAGAAGACCTTAGAGAAGGGTAGGAGGTGGCATGAGAAGCTGGATGAAGCCTTATGGGCTTATAGGACTTCCATCCGGACTCCCACGAATGCCACACCATTCGAATTGGTCTATGGCACAAACGCCATTCTTCCCATTCATACCCAACTGCATTCATTCCATACATCCATTGCACTCGACCTCCCCCTAGAGACGCTTCAGCATGCTAGGATGGCCGAACTAGATTTGCTAGATGAAAGGCGACTCCTTGCTATGGATCATGCTCGTGCATACCGGCAAAGGATAGCCCGACATTATAGCAAACACATGAGACCTCGCCACTTTGAAGTGGGAGATCTGGTCTTGAGAACCATCCACCATCGTGGCCCACACCCCCTAGGCAAGTGGCGCCCCAACTGGGATGGACCCTATGTTGTACGAGCAACCACTACGAACAATTCGTATTGGTTGATCGATGTAGAAGGTAGGAATTTAGCAGATCCTATCAATATTCAATACTTAAAGAAGTATCATGTGTAGGATCTGGATTAAATTCCAGTTTTCGAAAATTTTAGAAGGATAGCTGCCCTGAGACATGTGAATAAGGTGCAAAGGCGAACTCGTGTGACCCTGAGTGAGAGAATTCGCACTTGTGAAAGAGTGGAGTTTTCAAAATCGTGGTTACATTTCAAAATCCTTCTTCTTACAAAGAAAGGCCTAGTTCAACATAGCAAGATACTTGCAAGTAGTACCTGCTATTTCTAAATAGGCTGATCTGGAATGGATCGAGTATAGGCTTGGGATAAGTCCTCCCCTCTTCTTTTCTCCTTCCAAAAGGAAAACAAAGGCCCAAATCAAAAGGGAATTTCCCATTTAAAGTCTCTTTCCAAAAGAAAGAAACCAGACTTGAAAAAGAAAAATCGATTCTCTTATAAAAAGAGGGATTAAAGAAAAAATACTCCCAAAGGGAGACCCTCGATAAAAAAAAGGAAAAAGAGGCCAAAAAGCTCAAAAAGAGCAGTTTTCCGCCTTCTATGCCTTAAACCACGGGACGCTTCAGAAGGGACCGTGGTATCTCTTTCCCATCCCTGGCTTATCCCAAGCTAAAGCATGGTTCATTTCGAGGAATCCTAAAGTAAAAATAGGATTTACTTATTTGAATTTCATCTTGTTTGAGAATTCGACGTTTCGAGTAAGGCGTAGGAATTTGAAATGAGGCTTGTTTTCTTATAAAACCTCCGCTAGATAAGCGAGTGTTAAGACTCAAACAAGGGCAAGCACGAAGAGCTCGAGATCCTTAGGATCGAGGCTCAAGACAGTTGTCCCTTTTGAAAATAGCTTTTGTAAATAAGTTTTGAAAACCGAACATCAAACAGCATAGGGTTTTTGCTCACTTTGAGCAGTAGGCCTTGTAAGTCTCTAGAGTTCGACCACACCTGGTCTTTGGGAGGTCGCCACTCTTGGCACCACACCCATGTCATTTGCATTCCACGCATGGTACTTGCATGAACATGATCCCATTTAGGACCAGATTCCATAAGTAAACCCTTTGGCGTGATATCTCCTCCTACCAGAGTTTGTAAAATTGAGATTTTGCTAAAAATGGGACGATCCCATATTCTTCGTGGCTAGATCTAGGGAGACATTAAAAGGGGTGTTTGTCGTCTTTGCCCTTATCCAAATCCATTTGGACAAGGCCAAAGAGGGGCATCTGTAAACACCCCGAAATCCCACGAATTTCTTAAACGAATCTGGTTTTATACAAGCAGCCCCAAAGGGCCATTTTGAGTTTGGAAACCCAGGAGCCTTCCAAACAAACCCTGTATATATGTTTTAAACTTTATCTTTCAAAAACATATAATATAGCTTTTGAAAACCCTTTTAAAACATGTTTTGGAAACCCCGAAGTGGCTTGGCCCGATCAAGACAGGACCAGGGGAGCCAAGAAGAGCCCGGAACCGGAGCACCTGTCGAGCCCGGCACAGCAACTTTTGCATCTGATTCACACCCCAGGATCTCGAACGTCCAAGACCCTGTTCTTACCAAAATATCATTTGAAGTCATCTCCGGAAGGCAGAAACGGAGGCGGACGACCATGTTGGCGAAGACCCAACACAGATGGAGTACTGATGCTGTCAGGCCCCGCACGAATCGTCCGTTTCGAACCCAGCTCGAAGGAGTCAGAGTTCAGTTTGGATTGGATCTGGACCATATATATCCAGATTCCAATCCAAACCCATATGTGGACTTGGATTTGGATTTGGATCCAGAGATCCAATCCAATATCCATATCCATGGCCCACATCACCTTCTCATAAATGGAGGTGGGGCCCACTTGAAATTCACGTGGGATATTGGGCATGAGAGAGAGTGGGGGTGATAAATATCAAGAGTGTTGTATTAAGCTTGACTTGTGTGTCAAGTTTGGGTTTAATCTTGTGGTTTAGCCTAATTAAGTGGGTTTAAGCTTGTAATTAGCTAAAACCTAACCTAGGGCTGCACCAACATGGGGTGATCAAGGTTTATGGGCCATGCTAAGGGAGCTCCATCACCTAAACCTAGCCAAAAATGCCTAAACCTAGCCTAAACCCCTAATCCACCCCTAATCTGAACCTAATCACCTAACCCACTTCCCTAATCCCGGCCTAATCCCAACCTAATCACCTAACCCACTCCCCTAATCCTTCCCTAAACCTAGATTAATTTCCCTAATCCTAGCCTAAACCTAGCCTAAACCACCTAACCTAGCTCACTAAACCTCACCCTAAAACCCAACCACCTAACCTAGCCCTAAACCACCCTTAGCCCACGATTTTCCCAAACACCTAGTTTTAAAATATCTGGCCCAATCCCATCCAGCCCACCTTATCTACATACTACCCTACCTAAACCACCTAACCACTACCCACAACCCAGCCCTAACCGACCTACCCATCCCCTATTTAAACCCCCCCCATTGTGGGCGGGTTTTCCAGGTGGGAACAACTTTCCACTCCCAGCCGGGCCCTCTTCCTCTCCCATCTCTCACCCGTCTTCCCAGCAGCTCCAGCCCCACCAGCCGCCACCTGCTCCGCCACTCTCCCTCTTCCATCCACCATCACTGCCCCACCAGCCGGACGCCACCACCTCACTCAGCCGGGCCCTCTCCTTCTCCCATCTTCCACCAGCCGACAGCCACCTTGGCCGCCACTCCTTCCCATTCGGTAAGTCCCCCTAACTCCCTCAAAACCACTCCCTACCACCTCTCCACTCTTAGCCACCCATCTTCCCCTTAGCTCAGCCTCTTTGCCGCCACCACCTAAGCCTAGCCGAACCTAGGATAACCGAAGTGGCTGGCCACTACTTAGCCACCACCTCCCATTCGGCCGACCTCCCCCTAGGCGTCCTCTTTGGCCTTCCCACTAGCTCACCTTTTAGGTCCAGTTTCCCTAAGTCCCTAACTTACCTAGTGACCCTAAGACCCACTTAGTTAGCCACTCTAAACTCCCTACTTGGAGGCGCCGCCATCTTGCCACCGTTCCCCTTCGAGGCGTCCATCCCGCGCCCCATTTGCAGCCGGCCAGCACTCTTGGTCACACACCTTCGCGGAGCTCCCATTTGCAGCCCAAAGCCAAGGCCACGCTCAAGCAAGACCTCTACGGACCAGCTACTTGTAAGTTTCTAAACTCGGTCTTTAATCATACACTTGCTTGAAATTCAATTTGATACGGGGTTGTAATAACGGAGCATAGTCTCCCCCCGCTTGTAATAACGTGGCTTGGCACAACCACACACGTGCACTCTCTTAGTCGTGCACGATTTTGAACACACACGGGCCTAATCAGCCCCTAATATATAAGTATACGTATATATTTCATTTCCGAAGGGTTTTGTTTAAGTTGGGTGTGTTGTCTTTCAATTTAAACACTCTCACACACATTGAGCTTTCGCTCTTATTTGAAAGACCCAAGTAAGGGCCGACCTATACTATTTGGGTTTCATTTCTTGTCGTGTGAGTAAGTCTTTCAATTTAAACACTCTCACACACATTGAGCTTTCGCTCTTATTTGAAAGACCCAAGTAAGGGCCGACCTATACTATTTGGGTTTCATTTCTTGTCGTGTGAGTAGTCTTTCAATTCAAGCACTTTCACACACATTGAGCCTTCGCTCTTACTCCCAAGACCTTAGTAAAGGCCTTATTGCAGTTATATTTGGGTTTCATTTATGTCGTGTGTGTAGTACTTCAATTCAAGCACTCTCACACACATTGAGCCTTCGCTCTTACCCCCAAGACCTTAGTCAAGGCCATACTGCAATTTATATTTGGGTTTAATTTCATGTCGTGTGTGTAAGTCTTTCAATTCAAACATGCACCCACATTGAGCCTTCGCTCTTATTTGCAAGACCCGAGTAAGGGCTCATATACATAAGATATATACATATCTCCCTTCGGTTATTTCCCTTCGGTTATTTCCCTTCGGTTATTTCCCTTCGGTTATTTCCCTTCTGTTATTTCCCTTCAGCATTGTCTTTACATTTCGGGTTTTCCCTTTGGAGTAGCGTGAGTTTGCATTGCATCTACGCCATACCACGAGGTAGGACGCATATTGCATCGAAGCAACCCCCGCTCGAATTCGCCCATGTAGTGGAGTGTTCATAACACACAAACTAGGCGACCCAAAAAGGGATAAAAGAAAAGACTTAGGCACGTGCAAATCCACGTGATCTAAAAACATGCAATCGCATCTTAAAGACCCGAAATAGACACCTCGAACCGTTTCGTAGACTTTCTCCCTAAAACTCGATTTTTGCAAAAGCGTACAGACTGACCCTTGCGCATCGGTGCAAGAAGGTCTGCGACGACAAGAGCTCACTTGCTCACAGTCGCCACGTTTAGAAGTCAGTATTGATATATCTTCGCTAGCTTAAGTAAGCTAGCTGGCACGCCCTGTTTGTATACATAGGCCTTAGACGCACGATAAGATCCACTCCAAGCCACGAAAGGGGCGAAGGGGCGGGGATTTTCGCGCGTCTACACTATCATGCCTTGGGCAAGTAAGAGGTCTAGGACCTCCGACACAGGTTGCCCCAGCGGTGTATACTCCCGTTTTTCAACCGGTTATTGAAAGGTTCGCTCCCTCTTGTTTTCTAATTTTTCAAAATTTTTGGAAGTGCCTGCCACGCCTGGATCCACCCGGACATTGGCGATTTTATGGGACTTTGCCCCTTAGTCCATCGTGGGCAGCCCGTATGTGATAGGCTTTTCCAAGCGGGTTTTAGAAACGACACTTCCTTTCCATAAGTGATCATATGTCCCTTTTCACAAGTTGGTTTCGAAAAGGGATGCCTTTTTGATCAACTTATGGAAAGTTGAGATCTCATGGAGCGAGAGAAGGGTTTTTTACTCGCTTTTAAAGTTATCCAGGATTAGCATGACTGCGCATCCTTCGGATATGGGCTCTCGCACTTGGCCCAAAAGTGACCTCCATCTTATAATGAAGGCATGTACGTCTTCGTTCATGCCTTGCTTTGTATCCCTGTAGACGCCCAAAAGTGACCTCCATCTTATAAGTGACCTCACCTTTTCAGGGCTTGGAGCGGATCCTCTCGTGTGTCTAAGGCCTATTAATGCAAACAGGGCGTGCCAGCTAGCTTACCTAAGCTAGCGAAGATATATTAAAACTGACTTCTAATCGTGGCGACTGTCAGCAAGTGAGCTCTTGTCGCCGCAGACCTTCTTGCACCGATGCGCAAGGGTCAGTCTGTACGCTTTGCAAAAATCGAGTTTTGGGATAGAAAGCCTACGAAGCGGTTCGAGGTGTCTAATTCGGGTCTTTTAGATGCGGTTGCATATTTTAGATCACGTGGATTTGCACGTGCCTAAGTCTTTCCTTTTATCCCTTTTCGGGTCAGCTAGTTTGTGTGTTATGAACACTCCACTACATGGGCGAATTCGAGCGGGGCTTGCTTTGATGCAATATGCGTCCTACCTCATGGTATGGCGTAGATGCAATGCAAACTCACGCTACTCCAAAGGCAAAACCCGAATGTAAAGACAATACTGAAGGGAAATAACCGAAGGGAAATGACTTGAAATAAAAATGCCGAAGGGAGATATGTATATAGAGTATGTATATGAGCCCTTACTCGGGTCTTGCAAATAAGAGCGAAGGCTCAATGTGGGTGCGTGCTTGAATTGAAAGACTTACACACACGACATGAAATTAAACCCAAATATAAATTGCAGTATGGCCTTAACTAAGGTCTTGGGAATAAGAGCGAAAGGTCAATGTGTGTGAGTGCTTGAATTGAAGTACTACGCATACAACATGAAATGAAACCCAAATATAACTGCAGTAGGCCTTGACTAAGGTCTTGGGAGTAAGAGCGAAGGCTCAATGTGTGTGAGAGTGCTTGAATTGAAAGACTTACACACACGACATGAAATGAAACCCAAATAGTATAGGTCGGCCCTTACTTGGGTCTTTCAAATAAGAGCGAAAGCTCAATGTGTGTGAGAGTGCTTGAATTGAAAGACTTACCCACACGACATGAAATGAAACCCAAATAGTATAGGTCGGCCCTTACTTGGGTCTTTCAAATAAGAGCGAAAGCTCAATGTGTGTGAGTGCTTGAATTGAAAGACAACGCACCCAACTTAAGCAAAACCCTACAAAAATGAAAGTATATGTATATACTTATGTATTAGGGGCTGATTAGGCCCGTGTGTGTTCAAAATCGTGCACAACTAAGAGAGTGCACGTGTGTGGGTGTGCCAAGCCACGTTATTACAAGCAGGGGGAGACTATGCTCCGTTATTACAACCCCGTATCGAATTGAATCTCAAGCAAGTATACAACTAAAGACCGAGTTAGGCACTTACTAGTAGCTGGTCCGTAGATGCCTTGCTTGAGCATGGGCTTGGCCTTCGCCTTGGGCTGCAAAAGGGAGCTCCGCGAGGGTGAACGGCAAGAGGTGCTGGCCGAGTGCCCTTGGTGCGCGGAAGAGGCGCCTCGAAGGTGGTCGGCCACTAGAGATGGGCTGTTTTTGGTGTGTTGGGTTAAAGGACCTAAGTAAGGTCACTAAGGGAATATGGCACTAAGGGAAGGAGCTAGAAAGGAGAGGGTGATGGCTGGCGGATGGCTGGCCGAATGAAGGGGATGACAGTCGGTTGAAGTGGCCGACTAGGGGAGTTCGGTGGTGGCGGGTATTTAGGGTGTTGTGGGTTCGACTAAGTGGGAAGGGTGGCAGTGAGTGTAAGGGCTGATGTTAGAGTGGTAGGGGAGTGGATTAGGAGGCTGAGAGTGGAGAGGGAGTGAAGAAGTAGCAAGGTATGGTGTAGGGGACTTACCGGGTGAAGAGAGGGTGGCGCTCGGCTGGAGGGAAATGATGCAGGTGGTGGTGTTCGGCTGGGAGGTGGTGGTGTAGGTGGTGGTGGGATGGAGAGCAGGTGGTGGTGCAGGCGAAGTAGGTGGAGTAGGTGGGATTCGGCTGGACTTGGGGAAGGAGGGGACCCGGCTGGGATGGGTGAGGCGGTTAGATCATGGAACCCGCCCCAAAAGGGGGGGGGTTTATATAGGGATGGGTAGGTCGGTTAGGGCTGGGTTTGGGGTAGTGGTTAGGTGGTTTAGGTAGGGTGGTATGATGATAAGGTGGGCTGGAAAGGGTAGGGGCCAGATATTTTAGATACTAGTGGTTTGGGTAGGTTGTGGGCTAGGGGTGGTTTAGGGGTTTAGGGTTTGGTTAGGTGGGTTGGTTCTAGGGTGAGGTTTAGTGAGCTAGGTTAGGTGATTAGGCTAGGATTAGGCTAGGTTTAGGGAAATTAACCTAGGTTTAGGGAAGGATTAGGGAAGTGGGTTAGGTGATTAGGTTGGGATTAGGCTGGGATTAGGGAAGTAGGTTAGGTGATTAGGTTCAGATTAGGGGCGGATTAGGGTGGAAGGCTAGGATTAGGTATTTGGGGTTAGGTTTAGGTGAAGGAGCTCCCTTTTCATGGCCCATAGGCTTTAACCACAACATGTTGGTGCAGCCCTAGGTTAGGTTTTGGCTAATTACAAGCTTAAACCCACTCCATTAGGCTAACCCACATGATTAACCCCAAACTTGACACACAAGTCAAGCTTAATTACAACCACACTTGATCTTATCCATCCCCACTCTCTCTCATGCCCATAATCCCACGTGAATTTCAAGTGGGCCCCACCTCCATTTATGAGAAGGTGATGTGGGCCATGGATATGGATATTGGATTGGATTTTTGAATCCAAATCCAAATCCAAGTCCATACATGGGTTTGGATTGGGATCTGGATATATATGGTCCAGATTCGATCCAAACTGACCTCTGACTCCTTCGAGCTGTATTCGAAACGAATGGTTTGTGCAGGGCCTTACAGCATCAGTGCTCCGTCTACGTTGGGTCTTCGCCAACATGATCGTCCGCCTCTGTTTTCGCCTTCCAGAGATGACTTTAAACAAGGTTTTGATGATAACAGGGTCGTGGACGTTCGAGATCTTGGGGGTGTGGATTTGATACAAGAGTTGCTGTGCCGGGCTTGACATGTGCTCTGATTTCGGGCTCTTCTTAGCTCTCCTGGTCCTGTCTGGATTAGGCCAAGCTGCTTCGGGGTTCCAAAACATATTTTAAAAAGGTTTTAAAAACCATATTGTATGTTTTCGAAATACAGAGTTTAAAGCATATGTACAGGGTTGTCTGGAAGGCTCTTGGGTTTCCAGACTCAAAATGGCCCTTTGGGGCTGCTTTTGCAAAACCAAGTTGTTTTGAGGAATTCGTGGGATTTCGGGGTGTTTACAAAAGGAAAACAAAGGCCCAAAACAAAAGGGAATTTCCCATTCAAAGTCTCTTTCCAAAAGAAAGAAACCAGAATTAAAGGAAAAATCGATTCTCTTATAAAAAAAGAGGGATTAAAGAAACAATTCAAGCACTCTCACACACATTGAGCCTTCGCTCTTATTCCCAAGACCTTAGTAAAGGCCTTATTGCAGTTATATTTGGGTTTCATTTATGTCGTGTGTGTAGTACTTCAATTCAAGCACTCTCACACACATTGAGCCTTCGCTCTTACTCCCAAGACCTTAGTCAAGGCCATACTGCAATTTATATTTAGGTTTAATTTCATGTCGTGTGTGTAAGTCTTTCAATTCAAGCATGCACCCACATTGAGCCTTCGCTCTTATTTGCAAGACCCGAGTAAGGGCTCATATACATAATCTATATACATATTTCCCTTCGGTTATTTCCCTTCTGGTTTCTTTCTTTCTCTTCTATTTCCAAAAGGAAAACAAAGGCCCAAAACAAAAGGGAATTTCCCATTCAAAGTCTCTTTCCAAAAGAAAGAAACCAGAATTTAAAGGAAAAATCGATTCTCTTATAAAAAAAGAGGGATTAAAGAAAAAAATACTCCCAAAGGGAGATCCTCGATGAAAAAAAGGAAAAAGAGGCCGAAAAGCTCAAAAAGAGCAGTTTTCCGCCTTCTGTGCCTCAAACCACGGGACGCTTCAGAAGGGACCGTGGTATCTCTTTCCCATCCCTGGCTTATCCCAAGCTAAAGCATGGTTCATTTCGAGGAATCCTAAAGCAAAAATAGGATTTACTTACTTGAATTTCATCTTGTTTGAGAATTCGACGTTTCGAGTAAGGCGTAGGAATTTGAAATATGCCTTGTTTTCTTATAAAACCTCCGCTAGATAAGCGAGTGTTAAGACTCAAACAAGGGCAAGCACGAAGAGCTCGAGATCCTTAGGATCGGGACTCAAGACAGTTGTCCCTTTTGTAAATAGTTTTTGTAAATAAGTTTTGAAAACCGAACATCGAACAACATAGGATTTGCTCACTTGGAGCAATAGGCCTTTAAGTCTCTAGAGTTCGACCACACCTGGTCCCTGGGAGGTCACCACTTTTGGCACCACACCCATGTCATTTGCATTCCACGCATGGTACTTGCATAAACATGATCCCATTTAGGACCAGATTCCATAGAAGAACCCTTTGGCGTGATATCTCCTCCTACCAGAGTTTGTAAATTGAGATTTTTGCTAAAAAAATTGGGACGATCCCATGTTCTTCGTGGATAGATCTAGGGAGACATTAAAAGGGGTGTTTGTCATCTTTGCCCTTATCCAAATCTATTTGGACAAGGCCAAAGAGGGGCATCTGTAAATACCCCGAAATCCCACGAATTTCTTAAACAAACCTGGTTTTGTACAAGCAGCCCCAAAGGGCCATTTTGAGTTTGGAAACCCAGGAGCCTTCCAGACAACCCTGTACATATGTTTTAAACTCTGTATTTCAAAAATATATAATCTAGCTTTTGAAAACCTTTTAAAACATGTTTTGAAATCCCGAAGCAGCTTGGCCTAATCCAGACAGGACCAGGAGAGCTAAGAAGAGCCCGGAACCGGAGCACACGTCGAGCCCGGCACAACAACTCTTGTATCTGATTCACACCCCCAAGATCTTGAACGTCCAAGACCCTGTTCTTATCAAAATATCATTTTAAGTCATCTCCGGAAGGCAGAAACGGAGGCGGACGACCATGTTGGCGAAGACCCAACGCAGACGGAGTACTGATGCTGTCAGACCCCGCACAAATCGTCCGTTTCGAACCCAGCTCGAAGGAGTCAGAGTTCAGTTTGGATTGGATCTGGACCATATATATCCAGATCCCAATCCAAACCCATATGTGGACTTGTATTTGGATTTGGATTTGGATCCAGAGATCCAATCCAATATCCATATCCATGGCCCACATCACCTTCTCATAAATGGAGGTGGGGCCCACTTGAAATTCACGTGGGATTATGGGCATGAGAGAGAGTGGGGATGCATAATATCAAGAGTGTTGTAATTAAGCTTGACTTGTGTGTCAAGTTTGGGGTTAATCATGTGGGTTAGCCTAATTGAGTGGGTTTAAGCTTGTAATTAGCCAAAACCTAACCTAGGGCTGCACCAACATGAGGTGGTTAAGGTCTATGGGCCATGCAAAGGGAGCTCCTTCACCTAAACCTAACCCAAAACACCTAATCCTAGCCTACCACCCTAATCCACCCCTAATCTGAGCCTAATCACCTAACCCACTTCCCTAATCCTTCCCTAAACCTAGGTTAATTTCCCTAAACCTAGCCTAAACCTAGCCTAATCACCTAACCTAGCTCACTAAACCTCACCCTAGAACCCAACCACCTAACCTAGCCCTAAACCCCTAAACCACCCCTAGCCCACAATCTACCCAAACCACTAGTTTTTTAAAATATCTGGCCCAACCCTTTCCAGCCCACCTTATCTTCATACCACCCTACCTAAACCACCTAACCAATACCCCAAACCCAGCCCTAACCGACCTACCCATCCCTATATAAACCCCCCCCCTTGGGGGCGGGTTTTCCAAGCTAGAACCCCTCACCAATCCCAGCCGGGCCCTCTCTTTCCTCCACTTCCCCAGCTGCTCCACCTGCTCCACCTGCTCCACCTGCTCCGCCTGCACCACCACCATCCCTCCATTACACCACCACTTGCACCGCCATCTCCACCACCTCCCGGCCGAGCCTCACAACCTGCCCATCTTCCTTCCAGCCGAGCACCACCTTCTCCCCATTCGGTAAGTACCCCACACTCTACCTAGCTCCTTCTCTACTCCCTCTCCACTTCTAGACACCCACCATACCACCACCTTACCTACACATCATCCCTTTGCTGCCACCATTCTCACTCAGCCGAACCTATCACAACCTAAACCACCGGCCACTACCTAACTACCCTAACTACACCTGGCTAGCCATCTCTTCTCCCCTAGGACTCCCATTCGGCCTTCCCTTAAACTCCCCTTAGGTCCATATTCCCTAACACTCTATACTCTCCATTCGTGACCCTACATATTAACTTGGCCCAACCCCTTTAATTTCCCACATCAAGGCGACACCCACTTGCAGTCGGCCACCTTCGAGGCGCCCATCCCGCGCCCCACTTGCACCCGGCCAGCACCCTTTGTCATTCACCCTCGCGGAGCTCCCGTTTGCAGCCCAAGGCGAAGGCCAAGCCCAGGCTCAAGCAAGGCCTCTACGGACCAGCTACTTGTAAGTGCCTAAACTCGGTCTTTAGTTGTATACTTGCTTGAGATTCAATTTGATACGGGGTTGTAATAACGGAGCATAGTCTCCCCCCGCTTGTAATAACGTGGCTTGGCACACCCACACACGTGCACTCTCTTAGTTGTGCATGATTTTGAACACACACGGGCCTAATCAGCCCCTAATACATAAGTATAGATATATACTTTCATTTTCGAAGGGTTTTTGCTTAAGTTGGGTGCGTTGTCTTTCAATTCAAGCACTCACACACATTGATCTTTCGCTCTTATTTGAAAGACCCAAGTAAGGGCCGACCTATACTATTTGGGTTTCATTTCATGTCGTGTGAGTAAGTCTTTCAATTCAAGCACTCTCACACACATTGAGCCTTCGCTCTTATTCCCAAGACCTTAGTAAAGGCCTTATTGCAGTTATATTTGGGTTTCATTTATGTCGTGTGTGTAGTACTTCAATTCAAGCACTCTCACACACATTGAGCCTTCGCTCTTACTCCCAAGACCTTAGTCAAGGCCATACTGCAATTTATATTTGGGTTTAATTTCATGTCGTGTGTGTAAGTCTTTCAATTCAAGCATGCACCCACATTGAGCCTTCGCTCTTATTTGCAAGACCCGAGTAAGGGCTCATATACATAATCTATATACATATTTCCCTTCGGTTATTTCCCTTTGGTTATTTTCCTTCAGTATTGTCTTTACATTTCGGGTTTTCCCTTTGGAGTAGCGTGAGTTTGCATTGCATCTACGCCATACCATGAGGTAGGACGCATATTGCATCGAAGAAAGCCCCGCTCGAATTCGCCCATGTAGTGGAGTGTTCATAACACACAAACTAGGTGGCCCGAAAAGGGATAAAAGAAAAGACTTAGGCACGTGCAAATCCACGTGATCTAAAACATGCAATCGCATTTTAAAGACCCGAAATAGACACCTCGAACCGCTTCGTAGACTTTCTCTCCAAAACTCGATTTTTGCAAAGCGTACAGACTGACCCTTGCGCATCGGTGCAAGAAGGTCTGCGACGACAAGAGCTTACTTGCTCACAGTCGCCACGTTTAGAAGTCAGTGTTAAAAATATCTTCGCTAGCTTAGGTAAGCTAGCTGGCATGCTCTGTTTGCATACATAGGCCTTAGACACACGAGAGGATCCGCTCCGAGCCCTGAAAAGGCGAGAGGCGGGGATTTTTGCGCGTCTACAAAGGTCTCATGGAACCCCAAATCGAGCCAAGATATTCCTCCGGATGAAAGCCACCACATGTTGCCCCATTACATTGGTTAGGGAAATGGCTTCCACCCACTTGGAGAAATACTCCGTGGCTGCTAAAATAAATCGATGCCCATTCGAGGCCTTTGGAAATATTGGGCCTATGATGTCAAACGCCCACATGGTAAATGGCCAGGGGCTGACCACGGAATGCAATGCAGATGATGGGATATGAATGGCGTGCCCATGCACTTGACATGGATGACACTTCCTAACATGATCGTGACAATCCTTTTTCAGGGTGGACCAAAAATAGCCCCCTCTAAGTATTTTCATCGCCATCATGTTGGCATTAACATGACCTCCACATTCTCCATCGTGGAACTCGTGCATCACTATCCTAGCCTCCTCTAGGTCGATACACCTAAGCAGAATGCCAGTAAAACTCTTTTTGTATAAAACCCCACCCAGAATGGTGTATCGGGTCGAAATCTTACGAATGAATGCCTTATCTTTGGATGTGGCATCCTCGGTGAATCCCCCATTTTCTAAAAATTGTTTTATGTCATAAAACCAGGGTTTTTCAATAGACTTTGGGTTGTTTTGGCAAATATCCAAGTCGTGTGTGGATGGGTGGGGTGCATGCCATATTTCCAAAGATCTGGTCCCTGAAATGGGATCGACCTTCAGGGCTGAACCCAAGGAGGAGAGGGCATCTGCGATGCCATTGTCCTCTCTTCCTATGTGTGTGAGTTTACACAACTGGAAGGATTGGACCAATCGAGTGGCCAACTCGTGATATGGAAGTAGTTTCTCATTACGTACTTGCCAAATTTTTAAAACCTAGTTTATGACAAGGAGCGAATCTCCAAAGACCTCGATGCATGATGCCCCTAGAGTTTTCGAAATCCTTAAACCTTGTATGAGTGCTTCATGCTCAGCTACGTTGTTGGAACATTCGAAATCTAAGCGGACTACTATGGGAATCTCGCCCTTTTCAGGGGAGATTAGGATGACCCCGGCACCAGCCCCTCATTGGTTTCGTGCCCCATCAAAGTACATCCTCCACACTTGGTTTTCGAAAGAATTTGCCAAAATGTGGTTTTGAAAATGGTTTTGCAATATGCCTTCATCAGGCATTTCGACAAGAGTGGGATATGCGTCCTCTAAGCGGAATTCAGCCACGTAATCTGCTAGGGCTTGCCCCTTAATGGAGATCTGGTGATGGTATTTCAGATCATACTCCATTAGAAGGAGTTACCATTTGCCCAATCTACCCGTGAGAATGGGTTTTTCGAACAAGTGCTTGATTGGATCAAGCTTGGACACTATCCAGATCTCATGATCTAGGAAATAGTGTCTGAATTTCTGGTAGGCCCAGACTAGGGCCAAGAACGTCTTCTCCATGGCTTGATAATTTTGTTCATAAGCCAAGAGAGTTTTCGAAATATAGTAGATGGCATACTCCTTATGGGTGTCATCCTCGTATTGAGCCAACAGGGCTCCTAAAGCATTTGCATGCATGGAGATGTATAATAACAGCGGTTTTCCTTGCTTTGGAGGATTCAAAAAGGGGGGATTAACCAAGTATGCCTTCAGTCTCTCGAAGGACTTCTGGCATTCGTTATCCCATAAGAATTTCGTGCCCTTCCTCAACAGTTTGTTGAAGGGTTCGCATCTAGCGGCTAGATTCGATATGAATCGGCGAACGGATTGTAATCGACCCTGGAGGCTACGGATTTGGGTGAGATTGGAGGGTGGAGCCATGTCTATGATGGCTCGACACTTAGAGGGGTCGACTTCTATTCCCCTTTGGCTCACCATAAAGCCTAGAAGCTTCCCTGATTCTACCCCGAACACACATTTTTGAGGGTTTAGCTTTACTTTGTAAAGCCTAAGCCTTTCGAAAATCTTTTGTAAACATTCGATATGGGTGCATCGGGTTTTGGATTTCGCCAAGAGATCATCTACATACACTTCTACAAGCTCATGAATTTGATCATGGAAGATCGTGGTCATGGCTCGTTGGTATGTTGCGTCGGCATTTTTCAAGCCAAAGGGCATGACTGTATAGCAGTACGTGCCCCATGGGGTTGTGAAGGCGGTCTTACCCTGATCTCATAGACTTAGTTTGATTTGATTATAGCCTGAATAGCCATCCATAAATAAAGACGTTTCATGATTTGCAGTACTATCGACTATCAAATCTATGTTTGGTAAAGGATAATTATCCTTTGGAGTGGCTTTATTCAGGTTTTTGAAATCGATGCATATTCGAATTTTCCCATTGGTTTTTCGAACCACAACGATATTTGACAACCAATCACAATACGCAATGGGTTTTATAAATCCGGCTTTTAGCAGATCTTCTAAACCCTCTTTGACTTGCGTGTGTAGATTCGGGTGTATTTTCCTAAGCTTCTGCTTTATGGGTTTTACACCTACATCTAAGGGAAGACGATGTTCAACAATGCTGGGATCTATGCCCGGCATGTCTTCATACGTCCATGCAAACACATCTAAATAGGTTCGTAGAAATGGAATGAATGCTAACCTTTCGGTTTCATGCAAGCATGCGCCTATTTTGATGGTTTTGGGATTGGAATCATCCCCTAGGTTCACCTCTATGAAATCTCCTCCTACTGATTGGGAAGGTCTTTCAAAATCGAGAATCTTATGAAATTCTGGGAGCTCAGAAGTGGGATCTTCCTCAAGGGGATCCACTTCTGTGCTTTGATCATTCTCGTGGGCTATAGACCCGAGGGAATTTGATGCGTGGTTTTCAAAATGACCTGGTTTTGTACTTGGATTTTCAAGTGATTTCAAAATTTTTGGTCTGGCTATGCAGACAACGTTTCTTTCGAAATCCTTTTCTTTTGCCAAAGTCTTACCAGGAGCAGCTATGTACAAAATCTTTTTGGTATTTTCCAAATTTTCGATTTTTTTGGGTTTTTGTAAAACAAGAACTTTGGGAACTATACAAAGCACTCTTTTTTCGAGTTTTTGTTTTTCCATTGTTTTTGGTTTTTCTTGTTTTTCGATTTTTTTGATTTTAAGGTTTTCAAATGTTTTTGTTTTTTTAGAAAAGGGATCTTCCGTCATACCTACAAAGGGAAAAACACTACGGGTTAGACTCGGAATAGGAGATCTAAATCGTAGGTCTCTTCTAAGGTAGGTTTCGGGGCACCCTTGACCCAGGTGGTCACAGGGGGCGGCTCCGGCGGTATTCGGGGAGTATAGCCGATCCCATATCGGCTTGGATTGGCCCTAGGAAGGATGGGCTCTAGGAGACCCTGGTTTTGTGCCCCTAGACTCTTGTAGGGCGTGTAGCCCATGTTCAACAACATGTTCCATGACTTTTTGTTTTTTGAAAAGGTTTGATATAAGTCGTGGTCCTGGAACATGCTGTCGTCCATATTGTGTTCATATGGCCTCTTGTCCAGGGGCTTTGGAAATAAGGAACGCTTGGGTTTTCCTAGAAGGATTAGAGTCGGGAGGGGGCCTGCTTTGGGCAGCCCCTTCACACATACAACCTTCCTAGGGTTGTTTAACATGAGCCGAGGTGGCTCAACCATAATTTGCCCCAGGTTAGCCTCATGAGCCTGGGAGCTTGATAAACAAGGGGAGTTTGTGATCCCCTGAAGCTGTGGGTGAGTCTCACCTAGGATCACTATGACCTGGTCCCTAAAAGAGATCTTGACACACCTGTGGAAGGTGGATGGCACAGCACACAAACTGTGTATTCAGGGCCTTCAAAGCAACAGGTTATAATGGGGGTGGATGTCCAAGACATGGAACACCCCCGTGTGTTCGATGCCTCCCGTTTCCATTGGGAGTTCGATGGATCCTAAAGGTCTAGATGCATTCCCATCGTATCTAGTAATAACGATGGGGCTTGGGTTCACTGAAGTCAAGGTGACTCCGATTTTGGTACGCCACATGAAGTGGAAGGATGTTGAGCCCTCCTCCACCATCGACTAGGCACCTGTCCAGATAGTGGTTGTTTAGAACCACCTCGATATGCAGGGCCTGGTTATGGGTTTCGTAGGGTCTATCTACATCATCTTCCGAAAAAGTGATGGGCGATTTTGCTCCTAATAAAGCCACTTGGGCAGACAAGGATTCCGGACTTATGTTCGAATCAACCTTGGCCCTTTCTAGAATTTTCTCTAATACAAGTCTATGCCTAGGCGAGGTTTTTATAAGCTCTAAGATAGACATGTGAATAGGAATCTTTGAAAGGTGGTTTTCGAAGTCATAAGGATTTAGGATGACTTTGTCTTTATCTGCTTTTGGCCGAACACTAGGGATACATGCTTTTAAGGGGCCAGGCACACTGACCACCTTTTGAGCACCTTGAAGGTGCGGGGGTTGATAGATCCTCCCGGATCTAGTGACTTCCCCCACGACCAGCCTTGGGTTCGCGCTAACTTTGGCTCTAAGGATGAGCTGAGGAGAACCTTGGTTTTTTAAAACTGGTTTTACCGGGGATTCCACTTTTGGTGGTCCTCGAATGACGACTTGGGCTGGCTTCTTGTATAGCACAAGAATGGGCACGCAAGTGGGTCGACCAGGTTCTAGTTTTTGCGCTAGTTCCTTGGAAATGGTGAGGGTACATACCTCCTTTCCTTTCCCACTACCACTGGCGTGTTTGGGAAAGGGTTCCTTGAAGATAGCTTGAGGTGGCTCAGGTTCCGCAGTGGCCTGGAGCCGGCCTTCTGCTATCAAGTTCTCAATTTTATTTAAGAGGGAGAAGCAGCGTTTAGTATCATGGCCTTTGAGCCGATGATACTTAAAAAATCGGTTTAAATACCCCCCTTTGGAAGTGACTCTTTCGGGGATTTCAGGGAGTTCTATCATGCCCTAGGCAAGTAGGAGGTCTAGGACCTTCGACACAGGTTGCCCCAGCGGAGTATACTCCCGTTTTTCAACCGGTTTTTGAAAATTTCGCTCCCTCTTATTTTCTATCTTTTCAAAATTTTTGGAAGTGCCCGCCACGCCTGGATCCACCCGGACATTGGCGATTTTATGGTGCTTTGCCCCTTTATCCGTCGTGGGCAGCCCATATGCAATGGGCTTTTCCAAGCGGGTTTTTGGAACGGCACTTCCTTTCCACAAGTGATCGTATGTCCCTTTTTGCAAGTTGGTTTCGAAAAGGGAGGCCTTTTTGATCAACTTATGGAAAGTTGAGATCTCGTGGAGCGAGAGAAGGGTTTTTAACTCGCTTTCATCCTTCGGATATGGGCTCTCGCACTTGGCCCAAAAGCGACCTCCATCTTATAATGAAGGCATGTACGTCTTCGTTCATGCCTTGCTTTGTATCCCTTAAGGTATTCAGAGTTGGCGTGACTTCTACGTTGTATGCAAATCTTTGCATGAAGCAGTTCGCTAACTCTTCAAAAGTAGCGAACTGGCTTAAGTCGTAGGAAGCCAGTCATTTGGCAGCTGTGCCTTTAAGGGATAAAGGGAACCAATACACCCATTTCATTGAGTCCTTTTTCTTCTTATGGGCTCGACGTGAGAAAAGCTGCAAGTGAGACCTAGGGTCTCCCATGCCATCATACCGATGGAAGTTCGGTATTTCATCGTCACTGTCTGTTTCGTAATCCATAGGAAGGAAATCAGACAGGGCATAGCTTCTTTTCTCTTTATTCTGCCCTTTTAGCAACTGCTGTAGGGCTTTACGGTCCTTTTGTGTGAAGGACTCGTAGTATTGGTTGCCTTCCATTACGGAGGCCTCTTTGTGCTTGAGAGGTTTTTCGGATTTCTTTTTAGGCCTTTGTTCACCGTTTGATGAACATGAATTGCCTACTTCAGCCTCTTGGCTGAGAGCATCGATTTTGGCCTCAAACTCCCTTCTCAAGTCCTCGACTTCATCTAGTTTTATTTTGTTTTTGAAAATCCTCCTAGAGTGAGAACTTGATGCACATGAGCCTCGGCTCGACACTTCACTTGGATTGGATTTTGACATGCTTTTCAAGCTTTTTCAAAATGTCCTAAGTACAAGCAAAGAAAACAAGTTAAAATGACACCTTTTACAAAATTTTCGCAAGACTTCTACTTAAAAACTCGATCTTTTGAAAGGCTCACGTCCCACCGGGCGTGCCAATCTCTGTAGACGCGCGAAAATCCCCGTTTCTCACCTTTTCAGGGCTTGGAGCGGATCCTCTCGTGTGTCTAAGGCCTATTAATGCAAACAGGGCGTGCCAGCTAGCTTACCTAAGCTAGCGAAGATATACTAAAACTGACTTCTAATCGTGGCGACTGTGAGCAAGTGAGCTCTTGTCGTCGCAGACCTTCTTGCACCGATGCGCAAGGGTCAGTCTGTACGCTTTGCAAAAATCGAGTTTTGGGATAGAAAGCCTACGAAGCGGTTCGAGGTGTCTAATTCGGGTCTTTTAGATGCGGTTGCATATTTTAGATCACGTGGATTTGCACGTGCCTAAGTCTTTCCTTTTATCCCTTTTCGGGCCACCAAGTTTGTGTTATGAACACTCCACTACATGGGCGAATTCGAGCGAGGCTTGCTTTGATGCAATATGCGTCCTACCTCGTGGTATGGCGTAGATGCAATGCAAACTCACGCTACTCCAAAGGGAAAACCCGAATGTAAAGACAATACTGAAGGGAAATAACCGAAGGGAAATGACTTGAAATATAAATGCCGAAGGGAGATATGTATATAGAGTATGTATATGAGCCCTTACTCGGGTCTTGCAAATAAGAGCGAAGGCTCAATGTGGGTGCGTGCTTGAATTGAAAGACTTACACACACGACATGAAATTAAACCCAAATATAAATTGCAGTATGGCCTTAACTAAGGTCTTGGGAATAAGAGCGAAAGCTCAATGTGTGTGAGTGCTTGAATTGAAGTACTACGCACACAACATGAAATGAAACCCAAATATAACTGCAGTAGGCCTTGACTAAGGTCTTGGGAGTAAGAGCGAAGGCTCAATGTGTGTGAGAGTGCTTGAATTGAAAGACTTACACACATGACATGAAATGAAACCCAAATAGTATAGGTCGGCCCTTACTTGGGTCTTTCAAATAAGAGCGAAAGCTCAATGTGTGTGAGAGTGCTTGAATTGAAAGACTTACCCACACGACATGAAATGAAACCCAAATAGTATAGGTCGGCCCTTACTTGGGTCTTTCAAATAAGAGCGAAAGCTCAATGTGTGTGAGTGCTTGAATTGAAAGACAACGCACCCAACTTAAGCAAAACCCTACAAAAATGAATGTATATGTATATACTTATGTATTAGGGGCTGATTAGGCCTGTGTGTGTTCAAAATCGTGCACAACTAAGAGAGTGCATGTGTGTGGGTGTGCCAAGCCACGTTATTACAAGTGGGGGGAGACTATGCTCCGTTATTACAACCCCGTATCGAATTGAATCTCAAGCAAGTATACAACTAAAGACCGAGTTAGGCACTTACTAGTAGCTGGTCCGTAGATGCCTTGCTTGAGCATGGGCTTGGCCTTCGCCTTGGGCTGCAAAAGGGAGCTCCGCGAGGGTGAACGGCAAGAGGTGCTGGCCAAGTGCCCTTGGTGCGTGGAAGAGGCGCCTCGAAGGTGGCCGGCCACTAGAGATGGGTTGTTTTTGGTGTGTTGGGTTAAAGGACCTAAGTAAGGTCACTAAGGGAATATGGCACTAAGGGAAGGAGCTAGCAAGGAGAGGGTGATGGCAGGCGGATGGCTGGCCGAATGAAGGGGATGACAGTCGGTTGAAGTGGCCGACTAGGGGAGTTCGGTGGTGGCGGGTATTTAGGGTGTTGTGGGTTCGGCTAAGTGGGAAGGGTGGCAGCGAGTGTAAGGGCTGATGTTAGAGTGGTAGGGGAGTGGATTAGGAGGCTGAGAGTGGAGGGGACTTACCGGGTGAAGAGAGGGTGGCGCTCGGCTGGAGGGAAATGATGCAGGTGGTGGTGTTCGGCTGGGAGGTGGTGGTGTAGGTGGCAGTGCAGGTGGTGGTGGGATGGAGAGCAGGTGGTGGGGGGATGGAGAGCAGGTGGTGGTGCAGGCAGAGTAGGTGGAGCAGGTGGGATTCGGCTGGACTTGGGGAAGGAGAGGACCCGACTAGGATGGGTGAGGCGGTTAGATCATGGAACCCGCCCCAAAAAGGGGGGGGGGGGTTTATATAGGGATGGGTAGGTCGGTTAGGGCTTGGTTTGGGGTAGTGGTTAGGTGGTTTAGGTAGGGTGGTATGATGATAAGGTGGACTTGAAAGGGTAGGGCCAGATATTTTAGATACTAGTGGTTTGGGTAGGTTGTGGGCTTGGGGTGGTTTAGGGGTTTAGGATTTGGTTAGGTGGGTTGGTTCTAGGGTGAGGTTTAGTGAGCTAGGTTAGGTGATTAGGCTAGGATTAGGCTAGGTTTAGGGAAATTAACCTAGGTTTAGGAAAGGATTAGGGAAGTGGGTTAGGTGATTAGGTTGGGATTAGGCCGGGATTAGGGAAGCGGGTTAGGTGATTAGGCTCATATTAGGACGGGATTAGGGTAGGAGGCTAGGATTAGGTGTTTTTGGTTAGGTTTAGGTGAAGGAGCTCCCTTTGCATGACCCATGGGCCTTAACCACATCATGTTGGTGCAGCCCTAGGTTAGGTTTTGGCTAATTACAAGCTTAAATCCACTCAATTAGGCTAACCCACATGATTAACCCCAAACTTGACACACAAGTCAAGCTTAATTACAACACACACTTGATCTTATCCACCCCCACTCTCTCTCTTGCCCATAATCCCACGTTAAATTCAAGTGGGCCCCACCTCCATTTATGAGAAGGTGATGTGGGCCATGGATATGGATATTGGATTGGATCTCTGGATCCAAATCCAAATCCAAGTCCATACATGGGTTTGGATTGGGATCTGGATATATATGGTCCAGATCCGATCCAAACTGAACTCTGACTCCTTCGAGCTGTATTCGAAACGAACGATTTGTGCGGGGCCTGACAACATCAGTGCTCCGTCTGCGTTAGGTCTTTGCCAACATGATCGTTCGCCTCTGTTTTCGCCTTTCGGAGATGACTTCAAACAAGGTTTTGATGATAACAGGGTCTTGGACGTTCGAGATCCTGGGGGTATGGATTTGATACAAGAGTTGCTGTGATGGGCTTGACATGTGCTCCAGTTCCGGGCTCTTCTTAGCTCTCTTGGTCCTGTTTGGATTAGGCCAAGCTGCTTCGGGGTTCCAAAACATGTTTTAAAAAGGTTTTAAAAACCATATTGTATGTTTTCGAAATACAGAGTTTAATGCATATGTACAGGGTTGTCTGGAAGGCTCCTGGGTTTCCAGACTCAAAATGGCCCTTTGGGGCTGCTTTTGCAAAACCAGGTTGTTTTGAGGAATTTGTGGGATTTCGGGGTGTTTACAATCCCTTAAGGTATTCAGAGTCGGCGTCACTTCTACGTTGTGTGCAAATCTTTGCATGAAGCAATTCGCTAACTCTTCAAAAGTAGCGAACTAGCTTAAGTTGTAGGAAGCCAGCCATTTGGCAGCTGTGCCTTTAAGGGATAAAGGGAACCAATACACCCATTTCATCGAGTCCTTTTTCTTCTTATGGGCTCGACGTGAGAAAAGGTGCAAGTGAGACCTAGGGTCTCCCATGCCATCTGTAAACACCCCGAAATCCCATGAATTTCTCAAATCCATCTGGTTTCGTAAAAGCAGCCCCAAAGGGCCATTTTGAGTCTGGAAACCCAGGAGACTTCTAAACAACCCTGTGCATATATTTTGAACTCTGTATTTCAAAAATATATAATATGGCTTTTAAAACCTTTTTAAAACATATTTTGAAACCCCAAAGCAGCTTGGCCTAATCCAGACAGGACCAGGAAAGCTAAGAAGAGCCCGGAACCGGAGCACATGTCAAGCCCGGCATAGCAACTCTCGTATCAAATCCACACCCCCAGGATCTCGAACGTCCAAGACCCTGTTATCATCAAAACATTGTTTGAAGTCTTCTCCGGAAGGCGAAAAGAGAGACGAACGATCATGTTGGCGAAGACCCAACGCAGACGGAGCACTGATGCTGTCAGGCCCCGCACAAACCGTTCATTTCGAACACAGCTCAAAGGAGTCAGAGTTCAGTTTGGATCAAATCTGGACCATATATATCGAGATCCCAATCCAAACCCATGTATGGACTTGGATTTGGATTTGGATCCAGAGATCCAATCCAATATCCATATCCATGGCCCACATCACCTTCTCATAAATGGAGGTGGGGCCCACTTGAATTTAACGTGGGATTATGGGCATGAGAGAGAGTGGGGGTGGATAAGATCAAGTGTGTGTTGTAATTAAGCTTGACTTGTGTGTCAAGTTTGGGGTTAATCATGTGGGTTAGCCTAATTGAGTGGATTTAAGCTTGTAATTAGCCAAAACCTAACCTAGGGCTGCACCAACATGATGTGGTTAAGGCCCATGGGTCATGCAAAGGGAGCTCCTTCACCTAAACCTAACCAAAAACACCTAATCCTAGCCTCCTACCCTAATCCCGTCCTAATATGAGCCTAATCACCTAACCCGCTTCCCTAATCCCGGCCTAATCCCAACCTAATCACCTAACCCACTTCCCTAATCCTTCCCTAAACCTAGCCTAATCCTAGCCTAATCACCTAACCTACCTCACTAAACCTCACCCTAAAACCAACCCACCTTGCTAAATCCTAAACCTCTAAACCACCCCTAGCCCACAACCTACCCAAACCACTTGTATTTAAAATATCTGGCCCTACCCTTTCCAGCCCACCTTATCACCACACCACCCTACCTAAACCACCTAACCACTACCCCAAAACCAATCATAACCGACCTAGCCCAGCCCTATATAAACCCCCCCCTTTTGGGGCAGGTTTTCCCATCTAGAAGCTCCACCTTCCACCAACCGGGTCCTCCCCTTTTCCAGCTCAGCCGACTCCCCTCTTGCTCCACCTGCCCCACAGTTAGCCACCACCAACACCACCACTCCAGCCGAGCACCACCACCACTACCACACCGGCCGAATCCCCTCCTGTGCATCCCAACCGCCCGGCTCCTTTCTTCCATCCACCGCCCCTCTTCAATCACAGTTAGTACCCTATCCTCCACCTTACTCCTTCTCCACTCCCTCTCCACTCTCAGCCACCTAACCCACTACCATATCAACCTAAGGCCAACCACTAGCCGCCACCATCTTCATTCGGCCAGCCATCCGCCAGCCATAACCTTCTCCTAGCTAGTTCCCTTCCCTTAGTGCCATACTCCCTTAGTGACCCTACTTAGGCCCTCTAGCCCAACACGCCAAAAACAGCCCTTCCCTAGTAGCCGCCTTCAAGGCGCCTCTTCCGTGCACCAAGGACATTCGGCCAGCACCTCCCCTTGCCGTTCAACCTCGCGGAGCTCCCTTTTGCAGCCCAAGGCGAAGGCCAAGCCCACGCTCAAGCAAGGCTTCTTCGGACCAGCTATTAGTAAGTGCCTAACTCGGTCCTTAGTTGTATACTTGCTTAAGATTTAATTCGATACGGGGTTATAATAACGGAGCATAGTCTCCCCCCGCTTGTAATAACGTGGCTTGGCACACCCACACACGTGCACTCTCTTAGTTGTGCACGATTTTGAACACACACGGGCCTAATCAGCCCCTAATACATAAATATATACATATATTTTAATTTTCGTAGGGTTTTGCTTAAGTTGGGTGTGTTGTCTTTCAATTCAAACACTCACACACATTGAGCCTTCGCTCTTATTTGAAAGACCCAAGTAAGGGCCAACCTATATTATTTGGGTTTTCATTTCATGTCGTGTGTGTAAGTCTTTCAATTCAAGCACTCACACACATTGAGCCTTCGCTCTTATTTGAAACACCCAAGTAAGGGCCAACCTATACTATTTGGGTTTTCATTTCATGTCGTGTGTGTAAGTCTTTCAATTCAAGCACTCACACACGTTGAGCCTTCGCTCTTATTTGAAAGACCCAAGTAAGGGCCGACCTATACTATTTGGGTTTTCATTTCATGTCGTGTGTGTTGTCTTTCAATTCAAGCACTCACACACATTGAGCCTTCGCTCTTATTTGAAAGACCCAAGTAAGGGCCGTGTTATACTATTTGGGTTTAATTTCATGTTGTGTGCGTAGTACTTCAATTCAAGCACTCACACACATTGAGCTTTTGCTTTTATTCCCAAGACCTTAATCAAGGCCATACTGCAAGTTATATTTGGGTTTAATTTCATGTCGTGTGTGTAAGTCCTTCAATTCAAGCACGCACCCACATTGAGCCTTCGCTCTTATTTGCAAGACCCGAGTAAGGGCCCATATACATACTCTATATACATATCTCCCTTCGGCATTTACATTACAAGTCATTTCCCTTCGGTTATTTCCCTTCGGCATTGTCTTTACATTCGGGTTTTCCCTTTGGAGTAGCGTGAGTTTGCATTGCATCTATGCCATACCACGAGGTAGGATGCATATTGCATCAAAGCAAGCCCCGCTCAAATTCGCCCATACCACGAGGTAGGATGCACATTACAAGTTCATAACACACAAACTAGGTAGCCCATAAAGGGATAAAAGGAAAGACTTAGGCACGTGCAAATCCACGTGATCTAAAATCTACAATCGCATCTAAAAGACCCGAATTAAACACCTCGAACCGCTTCGTAGGCTTTCTATTTCTAAAAACTCAATTTTTGCAAAGCGTACAGACTGACCCTTGCGCATCGGTGCAAGAAGGTCTGCGATGACAAGAGCTCACTTGCTCATAGTCGCCACGATTAGAAGTCAGTTTAATATCTTCGCTAGCTTAGGTAAGCTAGCTGGCACGCCCTGTTTATATAAATAGGCCTTAGACGCACGAGAGGATCTGCTCCAAGCCATGAAAAGGCGAAGAGGCTGGGATTTTCGCCGCGTCTACACCATCATACCGATGGAAGTTCGGTATTTCATCGTCACTGTCTGTTTCGTAATCCATAGGAAGGAAATTAGACAGGGCGCAACTACTTTTCTCTTTATTTTGCCCTTTCAGCAACTGCTGTAGGGCTTTACGGTCCTTTTGTGTGAAGGACTCGTGGTATTGGTTGCCTTCCATTACGGAGGCCTCTTTGTGCTTGCGAGGTTTTTCAGATTTTTTCTTAGGCCTTGGTTCACCATTTGATGAACACGAATCGCCTACTTCAGCCTCTTGGCTGAGAGACTCAATTTTGGCCTCAAATTCCCTTCTCAGGTCCTCGATCTCATCTAGTTTTATTTTGTTTTTGAAAATCCTCCTAGAGTGAGAACTTGATGCGCATGAGCCTTGGCTCGACCCTTCACTTGGATTGGATTTTGACATGCTTTTCAAGCTTTTTCAAAATTTCCTAAGTACAAGCAAAGAAAACAAGTTAAAAAAAATGACACCTTTTAACAAAATTTTTCGCAAGCTTCTAACTTAAAACTCGATTTTTGAAAGGCTCACGTCCCACCGGGCGTGCCAATCTCTGTAGACGCGCGAAAATCCCTACCTCTTGCCTTTTTAGGGCTTGGAGCGGATCCTCTCGTGTGTCTAAGGCCTATTTATATAAACAAGGCGTGCCAGCTAGCTTACCTAAGCTAGCAAAGATATATTTTAAGCTGACTTCTAATCGTGGCGACTGTTAGCAAGTGAGCTCTTGTTGTCGCAGACCTTCTTGCACCGATGCGCAAGGGTCAGTCTGTACGCTTTGAAAAATCGAGTTTTAGGGTATAGAAAGCCTACGAAGCGGTTCGAGGTGTCTAATTTGGGTCTTTTAGATACGATTGCAGATTTTAGATCACGTGGATTTGCATGTGCCTAAGTCTTTCTTTTTATCCCTTGATGGGCCTCCTAAGTGTGTGTTATGAACACTCCACTGCATGGGGCGAATTTGAGCGGGAGTACGGGGCTTGCTTCAATGCAATATGCGTCCTACCTCGTGGTATGGCGTAGATGCAATGCAAACTCACGCTACTCCAAAGGGAAAACCCGAATGTAAAGACAATGCCGAAATAACCGAAAGGAAATGACCGAAGGGAAATAACCGAAGGGAAATATGTATATAGGGTATATACGTGCCCTTACTTGGGTCTTTGAAAATAAGAGCGAAGGCTCAATGTGGGTGCGTGCTTGAATTGAAAGACTTACACACACGACATGAAATAAAACCCAAATATAACTTGCAATATGGCCTTGATTAAGGTCTTGGGAATAAGAGCGAAAGCTCAATGTGTGTGAGTGCTTGAATTGAAGTACTACGCACACAACATGAAATGAAACCCAAATATAACTGCAGTAGGCCTTGACTAAGGTCTTGGGAGTAAGAGCGAAGGCTCAATGTGTGTGAGTGCTTGAATTGAAAGACTTACACACACGACATGAAATGAAAACCCAAATAGTATAGTTCGGCCCTTACTTGGGTCTTTAAATAAGAGCGAAGGCTCAATGTGTGTGAGTGCTTGAATTGAAAAACTTACACACACGACATGAAATGAAAACCCAAATAGTATAGCTCGGCCCTTACTTGGGTCTTTCAAATAAGAGCGAAGGCTGAATGTGTGTGAGTGCTTGAATTGAAAGACAACACACCCAACTTAAGCAAAACCCTACGTAAGTTAATATATATATGTATATTTATATATTAGGGACTGATTAGGCCCGTGTGTGTTCAAAATCGTGCACAACTAAGAGAGTTCACATGTGTGTGGGTGTGCCAAGCCACGTTATTACAAGCGGGGGGAGACTATGCTCCGTTATTACAACCCCGTATCAAATTGAATCTTAAGCAAGTATACAACTAAGGACCGAGTTAGGCACTTACTAATAGCTGGTCCGAAGATGCCTTGCTTGAGCGTGGGCTTGGCCTTCGCCTTGGGCTGCAAGAGGAAGCTCCGTGGAGTTGAACGGCAAGGGGCTGCTGGCCGGGTGCCTTAGGTGCGCGGAAAGATGCCTTGAAGTTGGCCGGCTACTTGAAAAGGGGCTGCCTTGGCGTGTGGGGCTGAGGTGAGTATGTAGGGTCACTAAGGATGGTTTGTGAAGTTAGGGAGTATGACACTAAGGGGAGCCTAAGGGAGTGTCTAATGGAGCACCTAAGAGAAGGACGTGGCTGGCCAAATGGAGGTGACAGTTGGTTGGAGTGGCCGACTAGGGGAACTTGGTGGTGGCGGGCTGCTAGGGTGGCTAGGAGTGGTGGAAGGGAAGGGAACTAGCTAGGAGATGGGGTAAGGTAGTGGTGGATGTGGGGAGGTAATATGGGCAGGTCTTAGGGAGTTGGATGGGGTGGCCGGGTGTAGCTAGGGTGTCTAGGTAGTGGCGGGTAGTTAGTGTGGTTATGGCCTGGCCGAATGGGAGTGGGGGAGGCGATGAATGGCTGGTGTTAGGGGAAGATGGTGGTGGTGCAGGTGGTTGAGAGTGGAGGGGGAGTGGAGAAGAGGTGAGGCAGGGTGTGGGATACTAACCGGATGATGCGAGGCGGCGGGTGGTTGAGGAGAAGCCGGGTGTGGTGGAGTGGTTGGTTCGGCCGGATGAAGAGGATGGCGACAGATGGCTGGGGAGTGGTGGAGCAGGTGGTGCACGGTGGTGGAGTAGGTGGAGGAGCCGGCTGGGAGTGGGGTAGGTGGAAGGATGATGGTGATCGGCTGGGAGTGGGGCAGGTGGAAGGATGATGGTGATCGGTTGGGAATGGGGGACCCAAGGCTTGATGATGGGAGATGGGAAAAAACCCGCCCCAAAGGGGGGGGTTTATATAGGGCTGCAAGAGGCGGTTGGGGCTGGTTTTGGGGTAGTGGTTAGGTGGTCTAGGGGTGGTGGTAAGGTAGTAAGGTGGGCTGGTATTAGGGTAGGGCCAGATATTTTAGATACAAGGGGTTTTGGGTAAGTTGTGGGCTAGGTTTAGGTGGGGTGGTTTAGAGGTTTAGGGTTTAGCTAGGTGGGTTGGTTTTAGGGTGAGGTTTAGTGAGGTGGGTTAGGTGATTAGGCTAGGATTAGGTTAGGTTTAGGGAAATTAACCTAGGTTTAGGGAAGGATTAGGGAAGTGGGTTAGGTGATTAGGTTGGGATTAGGCCGAGATTAGGGAAGTGGGTTAGGTGATTAGGCTCAGATTAGGACTGGATTAGGGTAGAAGGCTAGGATTAGGTGTTTTTAGTTAGGATTAGATGAAGGAGCTCCCTTTGCATGACCCATGGACCCTAATCATATCATGTTGGTGCAGCCCTAGGTTAGGTTTTGGCTAATTACAAGCTTAAACCCACTTAATTAGGCTAACCCACATGATTAACCCCAAACTTGACACACAAGTCAAGCTTAATTACAACACACACTTGATCTTATCCTCCCCCACTCTCTCTCATGCCCATAATCCCACATGAAATTCAAGTGGGCCCCACCTCCATTTATGAGAAGGTGATGTGGGCCATGGATATGGATATTGGATTGGATTTTTGAATCCAAATCCAAATCTAAGTCCATACATGGGTTTGGATTGGGATCTGGATATATATGGTCCAGATCCGATCCAAACTGAATTTTGACTCCTTTGAGTTATGTTCGAAATGAATGGTTTGTGCGGGGCTTGACAGCATCAGTACTCCGTCTGTGTTGGGTCTTCACCAACATGATCATCCGCCTCTATTTTTGCCTTCTGGAGATGACTTTAAATGATGTTTTGATGATAACAGGGTCTTGGACGTTCGAGATCCTAGGGGGTGGATTTGATACGAGAGTTGCTGTGTCGGGCTCGACATGTGCTCCGGTTTCGGGCTCTACTTAGCTTTCCTGGTCCTGTCTGGATTAGGGCAAGCTGCTTCGGGGTTTCAAAAACATGTTTTAAAAAAAGTTTTTAAAGCCATATTATACATTTTTGAAATATGTAAAGTTCAAAACATATGTACAGGGTTGTTTGGAAGGCTCCTGGGTTTTAAGACTGAAAATGGCCCTCTGGGGCTGCTTTTATAAAACCAGGTTGATTTGAGGAATTCGTGGGATTTCGGGGTGTTTACAGTTAGCCTTGTGGGTTTAACCAAGAGTGTGGGTTCAAGCTTGTATGCACTTACGCTTGACCTAGGGCTGCACCAACTTGGATATGGCTGCAACTAAGGTAATGGACCGGTGCCAAGAGGTGGTTCCTAAACCTAGCCCTGAGTTAGCTTACCTCACCTAGCCATTTTTCCTACAACCTAACCCAAACCTAGCCTAGACTTAGCCCTTCTCACCCAAAACCGCACCCACTCCACCTAGCCGACCTCACCTAGCTAGACCACCTAGACCCTAACCAACTAGCCCTAAGCTAACCTTAGTTCACCTAACTAAGTCCCTAACCAACTAAACCCAACCCACCTAACCGACCTACCCCAAACCACTAACCCAGCCCACCTAAATAAAAATATCTAGCCCACCATATCCCAGCCCACCAAAATAAATATCTGGCCCAACCCAACCGACCTAAGCTCCCTTATCCCAGCCACTAATCCCTAGCCAACCTATATAAACCCCACCTATCACCTGCGGGCTGGGCTCTCTCTTGACCCTCTCCACTCCCAGCCGGGCAGCACCTGCCATCCTCCCACCTTCCGCGAGGAGCTCCAGCCAACTCCATCATCCCCTTCACTCCCTTGATTCGGCCAGCACTCTTCATCCTCCCATTCGGCAAGGACCTGCTGCACCCACCACCTCCTTCCACCCGGCCACCAGCAGCTCCATCTCACTCCATCACCTCCCTTCCACCCGACCACCAGCAGCTCCATCTCACTCCATCACCTCTCTTCCAACTAGCCACCAACACCACCTGCCATCCTCCCTCCATTCCAGGTTAGTACAACTCTCCCTTCCACCCGGCCACCAACACCACCATACCCCACTCCAACTCCACCTAGCCAACACCTCTCTTCCTTCTAGCCGAGTACCACCTGCCACCCCTAGTCGCCCAATTTCCAGCACCCCTTCACCATTCCCCAACTCCTTCACTTCCTGTCGAGCCCTACCTATCCCCAAACTCATCCCAACTCCTAGCACCACACCTTAGCTCAACCTACCTTCCCTAAAACACCATAACATCAGCCGGCCAACACTCCTACCAGCTGCAACAAGCTACCAAGGTGACTCACAAGTCCAAATCCATGCAAGTTGAAGATGGACCAGCTACATGTAAGTGTCTAAACTTGGTCCATTATATGAACTTGCTTTATATTCAATTAAATTTTGACATGAGGTTGTAATAATGGAGCGTAGTCTCCCCCAAGATGTAATATTAATGTATGACACACAAACACACACATGCACTTGAGCCTTTCCGCTCTTAGTTGTACACCTTTTTGCACACACACGGGCCTTGACAGCCCCTAAGATATAGTTTTATTTATATAAGTTCAGCTGCGTGTGCTTACATTCAAGTCGTGGGTGTTGTCTTTCAATTCCACACTCACACACATTGAGCTTTTGCTCGTACTCCCAAGACTCTAATAAGAGCAGTATTGCAATTTAATTTGGATTTTCATTCAAGTTGTGTGCGTGGTCTTTCAATTCCACACTCACACATATTGAGCTTTTGCTCTTACTCCCAAGACTCTAATAAGAGCTGTAGACACAGAAAATTCTCACTTCTGGTTCTTAGGCCCGAAGTGAACCTTTTCGTGTGTCTAAGTCATTTTTATAACAAAAGGGTGTGCCAGCTAGCTTACTCAAGCTAGCGAAGTAAGTTTTGAAATCTGACTCTATCAGGGCGACTGTGAGCAAGTGAGCTCTTTTCATTGCAGACCTTCTTGCACCGATGCGCAAGGGTCAGTCTGTACGCTTGGCAAAGTCTTTAAATCAAACCTCTTTTGAAAAATACCCAAAGTGTTTGGGCTTTGTTTGTATGATTACAAGTTTTATTACACGTGGGATTTGCACGTACCTATGTCTTTCTTTTTATGCTTTTTAAGGGCCAACTAGGTGTGTGCACAAGTGACCTAAGTTGGGCGATTTGTGCATGGGAGTGTGGGGCTTGCTTTGATGTAATATGCGTCCTAACTCGTGGTATGGTGAATATGCAATGCAAACTCACACAACTCCAAAGGGAAAACCCGAATTGAAAGACAATGCAGAAGGGAAATGACTTAATGTAAATTGCAGAAGGGAAATTGCAAAAAGGAAAATATGGCTATATCTTAAGAGCGGAAAGGCTCAATTGTGCAAGTGTGTGTCGTGTATATATGAAAAGACTACGCATACAACTGAACCTTAAAACCCAAATCTAAAAGACATAGCCGAAGGGAAATACTTATAATATATATGGGCCCGAAGGTTGCCAACGTATGCGTGGGTGTTGTGTGTATATGTAAAGACAACTCACACGACTTGTAATGTAAACCCAAATATAATTGCAATATGGCCCTTACTAGGGTCTTGGGATTAAGAGCGAAAGCTCAATGTGTGTGAGTGTGGAATCGAAAGACCACGCACACAACTTGAATTAAAACCCAAATGAAATTGTAATATGGCCCTTACTAGGGTCTTGGGAGTAAGAGCGAAAGCTCAATGTGTGTGAGTGTGGAATTGAAAGACCACGCACACAACTTGAATTAAAACACCCCAATGAAATTGCAATATGGCCTTTACTAAGGTCTTGGGAGTAAGAGCGAAAGCTCAATGTGTGTGAGTGTGGAAATTGAAAGACCACGCACACAACTTGAATTAAAACACCTAAATGAAATTGCAATATGGCCTTTACTAAGGTCTTGGGGGTAAGGGCGAAAGCTCAATGTGTGTGAGTGTGGAAATTGAAAGACAACACCCACGACTTAAGTTAAAACCCACGTAGCTTAATATATATAAGTATAACTATATCTTAAGGGCTAATTAGGCCCGTGTGTGTGCCAAAATGGTGTGCAGCTAAGAGCGGAATGGCTCAAGTGCACGTGTGTGTGGGTGTGCCAAACCACATTATTACAACCGGGGGGAGACAACGCTCCATTATGACAACCCCGTATCAAATTTAATTAAATGTAAGCAAGTTTATATCAAGGACCGAGTTAGGCACTTACGTGTAGCTAGTCCATGCTCAACTTGCTTGGCTTTGGCCTAGTGAGTCGCCTTGGACAGCCGAAGGGGAGCTCCTTGGATGTAGGTTGGTGACAATATAAACACCCTGAATTTTCCAAAAAAATCAAAATCTCTCAAAAACACAAAAAGCTCGTTTGAGCCAAAACAACAACCTGTTTTAAAATATGAAAACAGGTACAAAAGGCAAAAGGAGAGCCCTAGCAAGAAGAGCAAATCGAGCCCGGAGTCTCAAAAGCCACCCCCTGCTCAAAAATGGAAGAAAAGAGAGCCCGTTCAGAGAAAAGCCCGATAAAAGGGTAAAAATATAATTTAGGTCAAAGAAAAAGCGCAAAGCAGCTCCAAAATGCAGAAAGAAGCCCAGTACCTGAGGAAGTCGACAGAAGTCCGAGACACGTCCCGTAAGAATGAAGAACGGAATCCGTGCGGCAATCTGAGTTCGATATCAACAGGAACCGACTAGAAACCAAAATGGTAGACCAAAACGAACGCCGAAAAAGTCCTGAAAAGCAGAACACCGGATGGAAGGAAGACTTGGGGAAGACCCAGGCTAGAGTTGGGTGTCCGATGAATCGAAGCCCGCTCAAAACTGACAGTGAAAAGCACCAGAAAGCATCAGAAAACCAAGGAGCAGAAGAAAAGTCTCGATTGGGTCTAGACCCAAAAATATCCAGATCCAGATCCAAATAGTGTTTGGATTGGATCTGGATCTCAAAAATCCAAGATCCGAGATCCAAACCCAAATAAATATTTGGATTGGATCTGGATCTCAAAATATCCGAGATCCATGATTCAGATCCAAATAGGGTTCGGATTGGATCCGGATAGCCAGACCCAAATCCAAGACCCAATATCCAAGATCCAATTAAAACCTCTATAAATAGAGGTGAGTGGGCTGGAAAATGATATGGGTGAACTCTCCAGGGAAGCTCCTCATGTGAAATAAAGGGGGGGAGAGAGAGAAAAGGCCTTATTGGCCAAGGTGAATTTTGGTTTGAGTTGGGATTGGCCCATGGAGGCAAGGGCTGCACCTACAAGTTGGCGTCTCCTTCAAGCTGAAGTGGAGCGTTGCATGGTGGAGCTTGGCGACTTGAGCGGCGGCCGGGAGAGGTGCTGCAACTTGAGGTAAGTACCTAAGCCCTAACCTAACCCACTTCTTCCCCTAATCCTCTAGACCACCCATCCTAGCCAAACCAGCCCCTAAAAACCTCACTAAACAAGCCAAGTTCTGACCGATTTTCACCAAGACTCCTACCCTAGACCACCACCTAAACAAGCTATCCTAAGACCTAAACCAATTCGGCCACCACCTGGCCGAACTCTCCCTTGAACCCAACCAAGTTCGGCCAGCTTTGGCCGAACTTCCCATTTAAAACAAAACCCAACTCGAGCCACCTTGGCACGAGCTCTTTCCCTAAAACCCACGGCCTGCACCAGCAGGCCGTGTCCCATTTTCTACCCAAGTTCTGGCCTGCCCTAAAGGCAGGCCAACTACCTAAGAACCAGCCCAGCCTTTGGCTGGTTTCCCTTTCCCACATACCCAAAACAGCCCGGCCAAAGGTGGCCGGGCTTTCCTTATTTTCACCAAGAGACTTGGCCTGCCTTTCGGCAGGACACCTAAATCTAAACACACGGCCAAACCAGGCCGTGTGTTCCCCCACCTTAACCAAAAACTTGGCCTGCCGTAGGGCAGGCCACCTAGCTAAAAACCCACGGCCTAACGTGGCCGTGTACCACCCCCACAACCACCTTGGCCAACCCTAGGTAACCAGCCCCGGTTTCACCTCAAACCAAACTCGAGCCACCTTGGCTCGAGCCACCCTAGCCTAGACAAAACCTAGCTAAGACCACCCCCAAGTCCCCTTTAAACCAAGTTCACTCGAGCCACCTTTGGCTCGAGTCACACAAGCTTAACCCAAGGCCAAATGCTGGCCGAATCCTAAGTCTAAATCATACCTAAACCAAGGCCAAATGCTGGCCGAATCCTAAGTCTAAACCATACCTAAACCAAGGCCTAATGCTGGCCTAATCCTAAGTCTAAACCTCACTAAACCCAAGGCCAAATGCTGGCCTAATCCTAAACCTAAACCCTATCACTCGAGCCAAGGTGGCTCGAGTCTTACCTTGCCCAAACCGACCCCAAGTAGCCCCAAACCCATTATAGCTTGCAGCTCCCCAAACTCCAAGTCTCTCCAGGCTCTCAAGCTCTCCGGCTTCGCTCCCACGTGCCCCGGACTCCATAAGAAGAAGGTGGATTCGCTTCTTGTACGATCCTAACTCAAGAACCTGAAAAAGTGTAAGTCTTTTGATAATATCAAGTCTCTTTTCCATTCAATTCAATTCGTGATACAGGGTTTGTAAACACCCCAAAATCCCACGAATTTCTCAAAACACCTGGTTTTGCAAAAGCAGCCCCAAAGGGCTATTTTGAGTTTGGAAACCCAGGAGCCTTCCAAGCAACCCTGTACATATGTTAAAACTATATATGTTTTAAAATATATGTTATACAGTTTTAAAACCTTTAAAAAGGTATTTTGAAACCCCACAAAGCGACTTGGCCTGATGAAAGTAGGACCAGAAAAGCGAAAGAGAGCCCAGAACCGGAGCATATGTCAAGCCCGACACATCAACTCTCGTATCAGATTCATCCCCAAAATCTCGGACATCCAAGCCCCTATTATCAACAAATTTGCTGAAATGATCTTCGGAAGGTGAGAAGAGGAGCGGACGATAATGTTGGCGAAGACCCAAACGCAAGACGGAGTACTGATGCTGTCAGGCCCCGCACAAACCGTTTGTTTCGAAAATACCATGAAGGAGTCAGAAAATTAGATTTGGATCGGATCTGGACCATATATATCCAGATCCAAATCCAAACATGCATATGGATTTGGATTTGGATTTGGATCCAAAGATCCAATCCAATATCCACATCCATGGCCCACATCACCTTCTCATAAATGGAGGTGGGGCCCACAAGAAATTCACGTGAAAAGCTTGGGTATGAGAGAGAATGGGATAAAGTAAGAGTGAGAATTTTGGTGGGCTTGACTTTTGTGTCAAGTTTTGGGTTAATCATGTGGGTTTAGCCTAATGAGTGTGGGTTTAAGCTTGTATGCACCTACACCTAACCTAGGGCTGCACCAACTTGCTGCAACTAGGTCCATGGATCGAAGGCCAAGGGGATGCTGCTAAACCTAGCCCTAAACTAACCCACCTTACCTAGCCATTCCCCCCTAAACCCGACCTAATCCTAGCCACCCTCACCCAACACCACTAAACCATACCTAGCCGACCTCACCTAGTCCTAAGTTAGCTCACCCCACCTAGCCATTTTCCCTAGAACCTAACCCTCACCCTAATCCTAGCCTAATCACCTAACCCACTTTCTTAATCCTAGCCCACTTTCTTAATCCTAGCCTAATCACCTAACCCACTTTCTTAATCCTTCCCTAATCCTAGCCTAATTCCCCTAACCTCACCCTAATCCTAGCCTAAACACCTAACCCACTTCATTAAACCTCACCCTAAACCTAATCCACCTAACTAAGCCCTCAACCACTAAACCAGCCCACCTAAATATCTAGCACACCATACCCCCAACCACCACCACCAAACCAGCCCACCAACCAACCTCCCATATCCCAGCCACCGACCCATCTAGCCTATAAAACCCACTCCCATTCATGCGGGTTCCCTCTCTTGGCTCTCGAAAATCTGGGCCCCCCTTGGTCCTACCTTCTCCCCTCTTGGAACTCGGCCAACAGCACCACTCCACTCCACTTCAGCCACTTCATCCTTGGAACCCGGCCATCACCAATCCACTCCACTTCAGCCACCACCTTCTTCCCTTCGGCCAGGATCTGCACCCGCCACCTTCCACCATTCAGCCAGGACCTCCTTCCCGGTTAGTACCCCACCCCAACATCATCTCTTCTCCACTCTCCTCCATTCCTAGCCATACACTATGCTACACCCGCCACTTTCCCTTAGCCTATCTAACATCCCATCCACCCGGCCAGCACCTGCCACCTTCCACCATTCGGCCAGGACCAGCACTTGCACCACTTGCCCATCTTCCCTTAGCTAGTAGCCTTACCTTTCCCTAAGACCCATCCCAATCTTTAGTGCCGTCCCTTAGCTCAACACCATCTTCCCTAGACACCTCACCCTTACCTCCCCTAAACACTTCAACCTTAGCCAAAACACCAGCCCTTCCACTCGGCCAATACCTGCACATTCTCCCATTCGGCCAACACCAACACATCATCACTCGGTCAACACATCCACCTGCCGCAACCACCCATCCAAGGAGCTCCCTCTTGCAGCCCAAGGCGACTCACTAGGCCAAAGCCAAGCAAGTCACACCCAGACCAGCTATAAGTAAGTGCCTAACTCGGTCCTTGTTATAAACTTGCTTATGCTTAATTAAATTTGATACGGGGTTGTAATAATGGAGCGTTGCCTCTCCCCGCTTGTAATAATGTGGTTTGGCACACCCACACACACATGCACTTGAGCCTATTCCGCTCTTAGCTGCACACGATTTTGATACACACATGGGCCTAATCAGCCCTTAAGATATAGCTACACTTATGTATATTTAAGTTGCGTGGGTGTTCATTAAGTTGTGTGTGTTGTCTTTCAATTTCCACACTCACACACATTGAGCTTTTGCTCTTACTCCCAAGACCTTAGTAAAGGCCTATTGCAATTTCGTTTTGGGGTGTTTAAATTCAAGTTGTGTGCATAGCATTTCAATTCTACACTCACACACATTGAGCTTTCCCTCTTACTCCCAAGACCTTAGTCAAGGCCTATTGCAATTATATTTGGGTTTCATTACAAGTCGTGTGAGTTGTCTTTCAATATAACACCCACGCACATGTTGGCGACCTTCGGGCCCATATATATTATAAGTATTTCCCTTCGGCTATGTCTTTAAGATTTGGGTTTTAAGGTTTAGCAGTGTGCGTAGTTTTTACATATATACACGACACACACTTGCACAATTGAGCCTTTCCGCTCTTAAGATATAGCCATATTTCCCTTCTTGCAATTTCCCTTTTGCAATTTACATTAAGTCATTTCCCTTCCGCATTGTCTTTCAAATTCGGGTTTTCCCTTTGGAGTTGCATGAGTTTGCATTGCATATATGCCATACCACGAGTTAGGACACATATTGCATCAAAGCAAGCCCCACTCTCCCGGTCAAAAATCGCCCAACTTAGGTCACTTGCACACACACCTAGTTGGCCCTAAAAAGATAAAAAGAAAGACATAGGCACGTGCAAATCCCACGTGTAATAAAATATGAAATCGTACATACAAAGCCCCAAACACTTAGGATATTTCTCAAAGAGGTTTAATTAAAAGACTTTGCCAAGCGTACAGACTGACCCTTGCACATCAGTGCAAGAAGGTCTACGACGAAAAGAGCTCACTTGCTCACAGTCGCCCCGATTAGAAGTCAGATTTCAAAAACTTTCTTCGCTAGCTTGAGCAAGCTAGTTGGCACGCCCTTTTGCTAAAATACGACTTAGACACACGAAAGATTCGCTTTAGGCCTAAGAACCAGAAGTGAGGATTTTTCGTGTCTATAGGTTTGGCACGCCCGATGGGACCTGGGCATTGTGCAGAGTCGTTTCATGTAGAGAAACCTCATGAATTTTTTTTTTAAAGTGTTTTAAACTTTGCTTGTTTGCATTTTCATACTTAGGATTTGTTTTGAAAAGCATATTGAAGCATGTCGAGTCCAGGCTCCCAAGAGGTATCTAGCCGTGGCTCCTGCGCATCAAGTTCTCAATCTCGAAGGTTTTGGAAAAAACAAGAGATATAAGATTTGAGAAGGGACTTCGAGGCCAAAATCGCCACTCTTAGCCAAGAGGCTGAAGCAGGCGATTCATGTTCGTCCAATGGCGAACCAAAGGCCAAGAAGAAATTTGAAAAATCTCACAAACACAACGAGACTTCCGTGATGGAAGATAACCAATACCACGAGTCCTTCACACACAAGGACCGTAAAGCCGTACAGGAGCTGTTGAGAGGGCAAAATAAAGAGAAAAGGAGCTACGCCCTGTCTGATTTCCTACCTGTGGACTATGAAACAGACAGTGACGATGAAATACCGAACTTCCATCGGTATGATGGCATGGGAGACCCTAGGTCTCACTTGCAGCGTTTCTCTCATCGAGCCCATAAGAAAAAGAAGGACTCGATGAAGTGGGTGTATTGGTTCCCTTTATCCCTCAAGGGCACAACTGCCAAATGGCTGGCTTCCTACGATCTTAGCCAGTTCACAACTTTTGAAGAGTTAGCGAACTGCTTTATGCAGAGATTTTTGCATAACGTAGAAGTCATGCCGACTTTTAACACCTTGAGGGATACAAAACAAGGTGTGAACGAGGACGTACATACGTTCATCGTTCGTTGGAGGTCTCTCTTGGGTCAAGTGCGAGAGCCCATATCAGAAGGATGTGCAGTCATGCTCATCCTCGATAATTTTAGAAACGAGCTGAAAACCCTTCTCTCGCTTCATGAAATCTCTATTTCCATAAGTTAATAAAGAAAGCATCCCTTTTCGAAACAAACTTGAAAAAGGTGGTGTATGACCACTTATGGAAAGGAAATCCAATTTCGAAAACCGCTTGGAAAAGCCCATCAACTATGGGCCATCCACCACGGACAAAGGGGCAAAACCCCATAAAATCGCCAATGTTCGGGTGGATCCAAGCCCGACAAGTGCTTCAAAAGCTTTTGAAAAACCCAAAAATAAAAAGGAGAGGAGTTTTCAAAAACCCTTCGAAAGACGGGAGTATACTCCGCTGGGGCAACTTGTGACGGAGGTCCTAGACCTCCTACTTGCCCAAGGCATGATCGAACTCCCCAAGATTCCCGAGGGAGTCACTTCGAAGGGAGGGTTCTTAAACAAGTTCTGCAAGTATCATCGGCTCAAAGGCCATGATACAAGGCGGTGCTTCTCCCTCCTTAATAAAATTGAGAACTTGATAGCAGAAGGCCGGCTCAAGGTCGCGAAAGAACCTAAGCCTGCCCAAGCTATCTTCAAAGAACCCTTTCCCAAGCACGCAAGTACTAGTGGGAAGGGAAAAGAGGTATGTGCTCTTTCAATTTCAAAGAATCTAGCGCATGCATGTGAGTCTAGTTCATCTACTTGTGCGTCTACTCTTATCCTTTACAAGAAACCCGCCCAAGTAGTTATCCGGGGACCACCAAGAGTTCCGTCCCCGGTCAAACCAGTGTTGATTATTCAAGGTACTCCAAATCTCTCGATTAGAGCCATGATTAGTACGAAACCTAGGTTGATCGTGGGGGAGGTGACAAGATCCGGGAGGATCTACCAACCCCCACATCTACAAAGTGCTAAAAAGGTGGTCAGTGTGCCTGGCCCCTCAAAAGCATGTATTCCTAGAGTTTCGTCAAAAACGGACAAAGGAAATGTTGTTTTAAAGGTGTATGATTTCGAAAACCATCTTTCAAAGATTCCTATCAATATGTCCATCCTAGAGCTAACACAAACTTCGCCTAGGCATAGACTAGTGTTAGAGAAAATTCTAGAAAGAGAAAGGGTTAGTTCGAACATTACCCCTGAATCTTTGTCCAAACATGTGGCCTCTATAGGAACGAAAATGCCCATCGTATTCTCGGAAGACGATGTAGATAGACCCTATGAAGCCCATAACCAGGCCCTGCATATCGAGGTGGTTCTGAATAACCACTCTCTGGACAGGTGCCTTGTCGATGGGGGAGGAGGGCTCAACATCCTTCCACTTCATGTGGTGAATCAAATCGGAGTCACCTTGACATCCGTTCATCCAAGTCCCATCATTATCACTGGATACGATGGGAATGCATCTAGACCAATAGGATCTATCGAACTCCCCATGGAAACGGGAGGGATAGCACACACGAGGGTGTTCCATGTCCTGGACATCCACCCCCATTATAACCTGTTGTTGGGAAGGCCTTGGATACACAGCTTGTGCGCTGTGCCATCCACCTTCCACAGGTGTGTCAAGATCCCTTTCAGGGACTAAGTCGTTGTGATCCTAGGAGAGAGTCACCCTCAACTTCAGGGGGTCATAAATTCCCCCTGCTTATCAAGCTCCCAGACCCATGAGGTAAAACTGGGGCAAACCATGCTTGAGCCACCAAGGCTCGTATTGAACAACCCTAGGAAGGTCGTGTATTTGAAGGGGCCACCCAAGGCTGGCCCCCTCAAAGTTTTGACCCTTCTAGAAAGATCCAAACATCCCTTATTTCCAAAACCCCTGGACAAGAAGCCCTATGTGCACGACATAGACAACAGCAAGTTCTAGGACCACGATTTGTATTCAAATTTTTCTAAAAACAAGAAATCGTGGAACATGCTGTTGAACATGGGCTATGTGCCTTATAAGAGTCTAGGGGTACAAAATCAGGGTCTCCTAGAACCCATACTTCCTAGGGCCAATCCAAGCCGATATGGGATCGGCTATACTCCCAAAATACCACCAGAGCCACCCCCTGTGACCACCTGGGTCAAGGGTGCCCTGGATCCTACCCTAGAAGAAACCTACTATTTGGACCTCTTGTTCCGCATCTAACCCATAGTGTTTTCCCTTTGTAGGTATGATGAAAGATCCCTTTTACAAAAATACAAAAACATTTGCAAAACTCAAAATAAAAAAAATGGAAAAATTGCAAAAACCAAAAACATTGGAAGATAAAAAACTCGAAAATAGAGTAGTTTGTATAGTTCCCAAAGTTCTTGTTTTGCAAAAACACAAAAAAATCGAAAATTTACAAAATACTAAAAAGATTTTGTACATAGCTGCTCCTGGTAAGACTTTGGAAAAAGGAAAGGATTTCGAAAGAAACGTTGTCTACACAACCAGACCAAACATTTCGAAATCAATAGAAATTCCAAGTGAAAAACCAGGTCTTTTGAAAATCCACGCATCAAATTCCCTCTGGTCTATAAACCACGAGAATGATCGAAACCCAGAAGTAGATCCCTTTGAGGAAGATCCCACTTCTGAGCTCCCTGAATTTCATAAAATTCTCGATTTTGAAAGACCTTCCAATTCAGTAGGAGGAGATTTCATAGATGTGAACCTAGGGAGTGATTCCAATCCCAAACTCATTAAGGTAGGCACATGTTTGCATGAGCATGAAAGATCAGCATTGATTGCATTTCTACGAACCTACTTAGATGTGTTTGCATGGACGTATGAAGACATGCCGGGCATAGATCCCAGTATTGTCGAACATCGTCTTCCCTTAGATGCGGATGTGAAACCCATAAAGCAAAAGCTAAGGAAAATACATCCGAATGTACACGCACAAGTCAAAGAGGGTTTAGAAGATCTGCTAAAAGCCAGATTTATAAAACCCATTGAGTATTCTGATTGGTTATCAAACATCGTTGTTGTTCGAAAAACCAATGGGAAGATTCGAATATGCATCGATTTCAGAAGCCTGAATAAAGCCACTCCCAAGGATAATTATCCTTTACCAAACATAGTTTTGATAGTCGATAGTAGTGCAAATCACGAGATGTTTTCGTTTATGGATGGCTATTCAGGGTATAATCAAATTAAATAAAGTCCACGAGATCAGGGTAAGACCGCATTCACAACCCCATGGGGCACATACTACTATACAGTCATGCCCTTTGGTTTGAAAAATGCCGGCGCAACATACCAGCCATGACCACGATCTTCCATGATCAGATTCATGAGCTCATAGAAGTGTATGTAGATGATCTCTTGGCAAAATCCAAAACCCAATGCACTCACATCGAATGTTTGTAAAAGATTTTAGAAAGACTTAGACTTTACAAAGTAAAGCTAAACCCTCAAAAGTGTGTATTCGGAGTAGAGTCTGGAAAGCTTCTAGGCTTTATGGTGAGCCAAAGGGGTATAGAAGTCGACCCCTCTAAGTGTCGAGCCATCATAGACATGGCTCCACCCTCCAATCTCACACAAATTCGTAGCCTCCAGGGTCAATTACAGTCCATTCGCAGGTTTATCTCAAACCTAGCGACTAGATGCGAACCCTTCAACAAATTGTTGAGGAAGGGCATGAAATTTTCATTGGATGATGACTGCCAAAAGTCATTTGAAAGACTAAAGGCATACCTAGTTAATCCCCCTGTTTTGAATCCTCCGAAGCAAGAAAAACCTCTTTTGCTTTACATTTTCGTGCATGCAAATGCCTTGGGAGCTCTATTAGCTCAATACGAGGATGACACCCATAAGGAATATGCCATCTATTATATTTCGAAAACACTCTTGGCTTACGAAAGGAATTATCAAGCCATGGAGAAGACGTGCTTGGCCCTAGTTTGGGCCTGCCAGAAATTTTGACACTATTTCCTAGATCATGAGATCTGGATAGTGTCCAAACTTGATCTAATCAAGCACTTATTCGAAAAACTCATTCTCACTAGTAGATTGGGCAAATGGCAACTCCTTCTAATGGAGTATGACCTGAAATACCACCATCAAATCTCCATTAAGGGGCAAGCCCTAACTGACTACGTGGCTGAGTTTCCCCTAGAGGATGCATATCCCACACTTAGTGAAATGCCTGATTGTAAACACCCCGAAATCCCACGAATTTCTTCAAAACAACCTGGTTTTATACAAGCAGCCCCAAAGGGCCATTTTTGAGTCTGGAAACCCAGGAGCCTTCCAGACAACCCTGTATATATGTTTTAAACTTTATCTTTCAAAAACATATGATATGGCTTTTGAAAACCTTTTAAAACATGTTTTAAAATCCCGAAGTGGCTTGGCCCGATCAAGACAGGACCAGGAGAGCTAAGAAGAGCCCGGAACCGAAGCACACGTCGAGCCCGGCACAACAACTCTTGTATCTGATTCACACCCCCAGGATCTCGAACGTCCAAGACCCTGTTCTTATCAAAATAGCATTTGAAGTCATCTCCGGAAGGTAGAAACGGAGGCGGACGACTATGTTGGCGAAGACCCAACGCAGACGGAGTATTGATGTTGTCAGGCCCCGCACAAATCGTCCGTTTCGAACCCAGCTCGAAGGAGTCAGAGTTCAGTTTGGATTGGATCTGGACCATATATATCAAGATCCCAATCCAAACCCATATGTGGACTTGGATTTGGATTTGGATCCAGAGATCCAATCCAATATCCATATCCATGGCCCACATCACCTTCTCATAAATGGAGGTGGGGCCCACTTGAGTTTCACGTGGGATTATGGGCATGAGAGAGAGTGGGGATGGAAAATATCAAGAGTGTTGTAATTAAGCTTGACTTGTGTGTCAAGTTTGGGGTTAATCATGTGGGTTAGCCTAATTGAATGGGTTTAAGCTTGTAATTAGCTAAAACCTAACCTAGGGCTGCACCAACATGAAGTGGTCAAGGTCTATGGGCCATGCTAAGGGAGCTCCTTCACCTAAACCTAACCCAAAACGCCTAATCCTAGCCTAAACCCCTAATCCACCCCTAATATGAACCTAATCACCTAACCCACTTCCCTAATCCCGGCCTAATCCCAACCTAATCACCTAACCCACTTCCCTAATCCTTCCCTAAACCTAGATTAATTTCCCTAATCCTAGCCTAAACCTAGCCTAATCACCTAACCTAGCTCACTAAACCTCACCCTAAAACCCAACCACCTAACCTAGCCCTAAACCCCTAAACCACCCCTAGCCCACAATCTACCCAAACCCCTAGTTTTCAAAATATCTGGCCCAACCCTTTCCAGCCCACCTTATCTACATACCACCCTACCTAAACCACCTAACCACTACCCCAAGCCCAGCCCTAACCGACCTACCCATCCCCTATTTAAACCCCCCCCCTTGGGGGCGGGTTTTGCAAGCTAGAGCCCTCACTTCACCCAGCCGGGACCATCCTTTTCCAGCCCAGCCGGGACCACTCTCCACCTGCCCGCCTGCTCCACCTGCTCCACCAGCTCTACCTGCATCGCCACCTTCTCTCTTCCATCCACCACCATCCCCCAGCCGGACGCCACCACCTTCACCCAACCGAACCAGCCGAGCTCCCACATCCGGCTGCTTCTCTCTTCATCCACCGCCTCTCCCCATTCAGTAAGCACTCCCCAACTCTCCCTAAATCCTTTTCTATTCCCTCTCCACTCCTAGCCACCTATCCTATCATCATCTCAGCCCTTTGCCACCACCCTTTTCACTTAGCCGAACCTAGCATAACCTAAACTACCGGCCACTACCTAACCATCCTATCCCATTCGGCCTTCCCCTAAGACTCCCATTCGGCCTTCCCCTAAACTCCTTTTAGGTCCACCTTCCCTAAACCCTCGACTCCCCTAGTGACCCTAAACACTCACTTGGTCCAGCCCCTTTAACCCCCCACATCGAGGCGCGCCCCACTTGCACCCGGCCAGCACCTTTGTTCACCCACCCTCGCGGAGCTCCCGTTTGCAGCCCAAGGCGAAGGCCAAGCCCACGCTCAAGCAAGGCCTCTACGGACCAGCTACTCGTAAGTGCCTAAACTCAGTCTTTGGTTGTATACTTGCTTGAGATTCAATTTGATACGGGGTTGTAATAACGGAGCATAGTCTCCCCCCGCTTGTAATAACGTGGCTTGGCACAACCACACACGTGCACTCCCTTAGTCGTGCACGATTTTGAACACACACGGGCCTAATCAGCCCCTAATACATAAGTGTATATATATACTTTCATTTTCGAAGGGTTTTGTTTAAGTTGGATGCGTTGTCTTTCAATTCAAGCACTCACACACATTGAGCTTTCGCTCTTATTTGAAAGACCCAAGTAAGGGCTGACCTATACTATTTGGGTTTCATTTCATGTCATGTGAGTAAGTCTTTCAATTCAAGCACTCTCACACACATTGAGCTTTCGCTCTTATTTAAAAGACCCAAGTAAGGGCTGACCTATACTATTTGGGTTTCATTTCATGTCGTGTGAGTAAGTCTTTCAATTCAAGCACTTTCACACACATTGAGCCTTCGCTCTTACTCCCAAGACCTTAGTAAAGGCCTTATTGCAGTTATATTTGGGTTTCATTTATGTTGTGTGTGTAGTACTTCAATTCAAGCACTCTCACACACATTGAGCCTTCGCTCTTACTCCCAAGACCTTAGTCAAGGCCATACTGCAATTTATATTTGGGTTTAATTTCATGTCGTGTGTGTAAGTCTTTCAATTCCAGCACGCACCCACATTGAGCCTTCGCTCTTATTTGCAAGACCCGAGTAAGGGCTCATATACATAATCTATATACATATCTCCCTTCGGTTATTTCCCTTCGGTTATTTCCCTTCAGTCATTTCTCTTCAGTATTGTCTTTACATTTCGGGTTTTCCCTTTGGAGTAGCGTGAGTTTGCATTGCATCTACGCCATACCACGAGGTAGGACGCATATTGCATCGAAGCAAGCCCCGCTCGAATTCGCCCATGTAGTGGAGTGTTCATAACACACAAGCTAGGTGGCCCGAAAAGGGATAAAAGAAAAGACTTAGGCACGTGCAAATCCACGTGATCTAAAACATGCAATCGCATCTTAAAGACCTGAAATAGACACCTCGAACCGCTTCGTAGACTTTCTCTCCAAAAACTCGATTTTTTACAAAGCGTACAGACTGACCCTTGCGCATCGGTGCAAGAAGGTCTGCGACGACAAGAGCTTACTTGCTCACAGTCGCCACGTTTAGAAGTCAGTGTTAAAAATATCTTCGCTAGCTTAAGTAAGCTAGCTGGCACGCCCTATTTGCATACATAGGCCTTAGACACACGAGAGGATCCGCTCCAAGCCCTGAAAAAGGCGAAGAGGCGGGGATTTTCGCGCGTCTACACTGATGAAGGCATATTGCAAAACCATTTTCAAAACTACATTTTGGCAAACACTTTCGAAAACCAAGTGTGGAAGATGCACTTCGATGGGGCACGAAACCAACGAGGGGCTGGTGCTGGGGTCATCCTCATATCCCCTGAAAAGGGTGAGATTCCCATAGCAATCCACCTAGATTTCGAATGTTCCAATAACATAGCTGAGTATGAAGCACTCATACAAGGCTTAAGGGTTTCGAAAACTCTAGGGGCATCATGCATCGAGCTCTTTGGAGATTCGCTCCTTGTTATAAACCAAGTTTTGAAAATTTGGCAAGTACGTAATGAAAAACTTCTTTCATATCACGAGTTGGCCACTCGATTGGTTGAGTCATTCCAATCGTGTAGACTCACATACATAGGAAGAGAGGATAATGGTATTGCCGACGCCCTCTCCTCCTTGGGTTCAACCCTAAAGGTCGATCCCATTTCAGGGACCCGATCCTTAGAAATATGGCATGCGCCCAACCCATCCACACACGATTTGGATATTTGCTAAAATAATCCAGATTCTATTGAAAAACCTTGGTTTTATGACATCAAACATTTTTTAGAAAATGGGGGATTCGCCGAGGATGCCACATCCAAAGATAAGGCATTCATCTAGAAAATTTCAACCCGATACACCATTCTGGGTAGGGTTTTATATAAGAAAAGTTTTACCAGCATCCTACTAAGATGTGTCGATCTAGACGAGTCTAGGACTGTTATGCATGAATTCCACGATGGAGAATGTGGAGGTCATGTTAATGCCAACATGATGGCAATGAAAATACTTAGAGCGGGCTATTTTTGGTCCACCCTAAAAAAGGATTGTCATGATCATGTTAGAAAGTGTCATCCATGTCAAGTGCATGGGCATGCCATTCATATCCCATCATCTTCATTGCATACCGTGGTCAGCCGCTGGCCATTTACCATGTGGGCGTTTGATATTGTAGGCCCGATCTTTCTAAAGCCATCGAATGGGCATAGATTCATTTTAGCATCCACTGAGTATTTCTCCAAATGGGTGGAAGCCATCTCCCTGACCAACGTACAGGGGCAACATGTGGTGGCTTTCATTAGGAGGAATATCTTGGCTCGATTTGGGGTTCCAAGAGACCTTGTGTTCGATAATGGCACCCCATTCAAAAACGAGCGGATTGTTAAGTTGTGCAACACGTATGGCATAACTCACCACTTCTCCTCGCCCTACTACCCTCAAGGCAACGGCCAAGCTGAAGCCACGAATAAGACTCTCATTAGTATAATTGAGAAGACTTTAGAGAAGGGTAGGACGTGACACAAGAAGTTGGATGAAGCCTTATGGGCTTATTATAGGACTTCCATCCGAACTCCCACGAATGCCACACCATTCGAATTGGTCTATGGCACAAATGCCATTCTTCCCATTCATACACAATTGCATTCATTCCATACATCCATTGCACTCGACCTCCCCCTAGAGACGCTTCAGCATGCTAGGATGGTCGAACTAGATTTGTTAGATGAGAGGCGACTCCTTGCTATGGATCATGCTCATGCATACCAGCAAAGGATAGCCCGACATTATGGCAAACACATGAGACCTCGCCACTTTGAAGTGGGAGATCTGGTTTTGAAAATCATCCACTATCGCGGCCCACATCCACTTGAAAAGTGGCACCCCAAGTGGGATGTACCCTATGTTGTACGTGCAACCACCACGAACAACTCATATTGATTGATCGATGTAGAAGGTAGGAATTTAACAGATCCTATCAATGTTCAATACTTAAAGAAGTATTATGTGTAGGATTTGGGTTAAATTCCCATTTTCGAAAACCCTTAGGGATAACTGCTTTGAAACTTCGAAAGTAAGGTTCAAAGGAAAATCGTGTGATCTTGAGCGAGAGAATTCGCACTTGTAAAAGAGTGGAGTTTTTCAAACACGAGGTTACATTTCAAAATCCTTCTTCTTACAAAGAAAGGCCTAGTTCAATATAGCAAGATACTTGCAAGTAGTACGTGCTATTTCTAAATAGGCTGATCTGGAATGGATCGAGTGTGACCTTGGGATAAGTCCTCCCCTCTTCTCTTCTCCTTCCAAAAGAAAAACGTGGCCAAAATAAAGGGAATTCCCCGTCAAAAAGTCTCTTTCCCAAAGAAAGAAAAATAAAATAAAATCGATTCTCTTATGAAAAAGAGGGATTAAAGAAAAAATACTCCCAAAGGGAGACCCTCTATGAAAAAAGAGGAAAAAAGGCGAAAAAGCTTTAAAAGAGCAGTTTTCCGCCTTCTATGTCTTAAACCACGGGACGCTTCAGAAGGGACCGTGGTATCTCTTTCCCATCCCTGGCTTATCCCAAGTAAAACATGGTTCATTTTGAGGAATCCTAAAGTAAAAATAGGATTTACTTACTTGAATTTCATTTTGTTTGAGAATTCGACATTTCGAGTAAAACGTAGGAATTTTGAAATATAGCTTGTTTTCTTATAAAACCTCTGCTAGATTAGCGAGGGTCAAGACTCAAGCAAAGGCAAACACGAAGAGCTCGAGATCCTTAGGATTGAGGCTCAAAGCAGTTTTTCCTTTTTGTAAATAGATTTTAAAAAATCGAACATCGAACAGCATAGAGTCTGCTCACTTGGAGCAGCAGGCCTTTTTGTAAGTCTCAAGAGTTCGACCATGCTATTTGGTCTCTAGGAGGTCGCCATTCTTGCCGTCCCATCCATGTCATGTATCTGCATATCCACGCATGGACACCTGCATAACATGATCCCATTTAGGACCAGAAACCATTTACATAATCCCTTTGGCGTGATATCTCCTCCTACTAGGGTTTAAAAGTGAGATTTTGCTAAAAATTGGGACGATCTCATATTTTCGTGGATAGATCTAGGGAGACATCGAAAGGGGTGTTGTCGTCTTTGCCATTATCCAAATGAATTTGGATAATGCCAAAGAGGGGCATTTGTAAATACCCCAAAATCACACGAATTTCTCAAAACACCTAGTTTTGCAAAAGCAACCCCAAAGGGCTATTTTGAGTCTGGAAACCCAGGAGCCTTTCAGGCAACCCTGTACATATGTTAAAACTATATATGTTTTAAAATATATGTTATACAGTTTTAAAACCTTTAAAAAGGTATTTTGAAACCCCACAAAGCGACTTGGCCTGATGAAAGTAGGACCAGAAAAGCGAAAGAGAGCCCAGAACCGGAGCATATGTCGAGCCCGACACATCAACTCTCGTATCAGATTCATCCCCAAAATCTTGGACATCCAAGCCCCTGTTATCAATAAATTTGCTGAAATGATCTTCGGAAGGTGAGAAGAGGAGCGGATGACAATGTTGGCGAAGACCCAAATGCAAGACGGAGTAGTGATGTTGTCAGGCCCCGCACAAACCGTTCGTTTCAAAAATACCATGAAGGAGTCAGAAAATTAGATTTGGATCGGATCTAGACCATATATATCTAGATCCAAATCCAAACATGCATATGGATTTGGATTTGGATCCAAAGATCCAATCCAATATCCACATCCATGGCCCACATCACCTTCTCATAAATGGAGGTGGGGCCCACAAGAAATTCACGTGAAAAGCTTGGGTATGAGAGAGAATGGGATAAAGTAAGAGTGAGAATTTTGGTGGGCTTGACTTTTGTTTCAAGTTTTGGGTTAATCATGTGGGTTTAGCCTAATGAGTGTGGGTTTAAGCTTGTATGCACCTACACCTAACATAGGGCTGCACCAACTTGCTGCAACTAGGTCCATGGATCGAAGGCCAAGGGGATACTGCTAAACCTAGCCCTAAACTAACCCACCTTACCTAGCCATTCCCCCCTAAACCCGACCTAATACTAGCCACCCTCACCCAACACCACTAAACCATACCTAGCCGACCTCACCTAGTCCTAAGTTAGCTCACCCCACCTAGCCATTTTCCCTAGAACCTAACCCTCACCCTAATCCTAGCCTAATCACCTGACCCACTTCCTTAATCCTAGCCTAATCACCTAACCCACTTCCTTAATCCTTCCCTAATCCTAGCCTAATCCCCCTAACCTCACCCTAATCCTAGCCTAAACACCTAACCCACTTCATTAAACCTCACCCTAAACCAAATCCACCTAACTAAGCCCTCAACCACTAAACCAGCCCACCTAAATATCTAGCACACCATACCCCCAAACCACCACCACCAAACCAGCCCACCAACTGACCTCCCATATCCCAGCCACCGACCCATCTAGCCTATAAAACCCCCTCCCATTCATGCGGGTTCCCTCTCTGGGCTCTCGAAAATCTGGGCCCCCCTTGGTCCTACCTTCTCCCCTCTCGGAACCCGGCCAGTAGCACCACTCCACTCCACTTCAGCCACTTCATCCTTGGAACCCAGCCATCACCAATCCACTCCACTTTAGCCGCCACCTTCTTCCCTTCAGCCAGGATCTGCACCCGCCACCTTCCACCATTTGGCCAGGACCTCCTTCCCTATTAGTACCCTCTAAACACACCGAAATCCCACGAATTTCTCAAATCAACCTGGTTTTGTAAAAGCAGACCTAAAGGGCTATTTTGAGTCTAAAAACCCAGGAGCCTTCCAGGCAACCCTGTACAGATGTTTTAAAATCTTATATGTTTTAAATATGTATAATATGTTTTAAAAACTATTAAAATATGTTTTTGAAACCCCACAAAGCAAGCTTGGCCTAATCAAAGCAGGACCAGAAGAGCTAAAGAGAGCCCGGAACCGGAGCACATGTTGAGCCAGGCACAACAACTCTCGTGTTGAATCCACCCCCAGGATCTCGAACGTCCAAGACCTTGTTATCAGCAAACATCACTTGAAATCATCTCTAGAAGGTGAAAACAGAAGTGGACGACCATGTTGGCGAAGACCCAACGCAGACGGAGTACTGATGCTATCAGACCCCGCACAAACCGTTCGTTTCGAACACAGCCTGAAGGAGTTAGAATTCAGTTTGGATTAGATCTGGACCATATATATCCAGATCCCAATCCAAACCTATGTGTGGATTTGGATTTGGATTTGGATCCAGAGATCCAATCCAATATCCACATCCATGGCCCACATCACCTTCTCATAAATGGAGGTGGGGCCCACTTAAAATTCACGTGTATGAGCATGAGAGAGAGTGGGGGAGGATAAGATTTGAGGGTTGATTGTAATTAAGCTTGACTTGTGTGTCAAGTTTGGGGTTAATCATGTGGGTTAGCCTAATTAACATGGGTTTAAGCTTGTATTAGCCAAAACCTAACCTAGGGCTGCATCAACATGATGCAACAAGGTCTATGGGTTATGCAAAGGGAGCTCCCTAACCTAATCCTAATAAAAAAAACCCTAATCCTAGCCTTTTACCCTAATTCCGGCCTAAACCTAGCCTAATCACCTAACCCACTTCCCTAATCCCGGCCTAATCCTAGCCTAATCACCTAACCCACCTCCCTAATCCTTCCCTAAACCTAGCTTAATTTCCTTAAACCTAACCTAATCCTAGCCTAATCACCTAACCCACCTCACTAAACCTCACCCCAAAACCAACCCACCTAGCTAAGCCCTAAACCCCTAAACCACCCCACCTAAGCCTAGCACACTATCTACCTAAAACCCCTTGTATTAAAATATCTGGCCCCTCCTCAAAACCAGCCCACCTTATCACCACACCACCACCACCTAAACCACCTTACCACCCTCCAAATACCAGCCCCAACCGCCATCTCCAAACCTATATAAACCCCCCCCCCAAGTGGGCGGGTTTTCAATCTTTTCCACCTTGGGGCCAGCCGACCTTGGCCAATCTCCTTCCAGCCGAGCCTTCCACCTTGCTCCACCTGCACCACTTCCATCCAGCCAGGCTCCACCTCGCGCCACCACCACCTCCCAGCCTGCTCCACACCACGTCGCCACCACCTCCCGGCCGAATTCCATCCATCCAAAGCACCCGGCTGCCCTTCTTCCACCCACCGATCTTCATCATCCATTCAGTTAGTATCTCACACTTAGCTCCACCTCCTCTTCACTCCCCCTCCACTCTCAACCACCTATACCACCACTACATCACCCCATCACAGCCACCCGCCACCCGCCACCCATTCGGCCAGACCTCAACCTTTATATCACCCGCCTTAAACCATTTCCCCTAGTGATGCCCGACCACCTTCCACCTTGCTCCCTAGGACCTACCCCTTCCAACTCTTAGTCATCCACTAACCCCACCTTCCACAACACCCTAGTTAGCTCCCTTCCCATCCATAACATCCCCACTACCCCAGCCGGCCACCACTAAAACTCCCCTTAGTCGGCCAGTCATAACCGACTGCACCAAACCCATTCGGCAGCCACCCCATTTCCCTTTGGGCTCCCCTTTAGCGGCACCTTTCCTAGTACCACACTATCCCTTAGTGACCTTCCTTAGTCACCATAGCCCAAAGCACCAAGGCAGCACACTCCTAGCAGCCAGCCAGCTTCAAGGCGCCCTTCCCGCGCACCCAAGTCACCCGACCAGCATCTTCCCTTGCCGTTCCATTCCGAGGAGCTCCCTCTTGCAGCCCAAGGCGAAGCCAAGCCTATGCTCAAGCAAGTCACCTCCGGACCAGCTATAAGTAAGTACCTAACTCAGTCCTTAGTTGTAGACTTGCTTAAATTAAATTTGATACGGGGTTGTAATAACGGAGCATTGTCTCCCCCCGCTTGTAATAACATGGCTTGGCACACCCACACACACGTGCACTTGAGCCTACCTCGCTCTTAGTTGTGCACGATTTTGAACACACACGGGCCTAATTAGCCCCTTTAAATATAAGTTATGTATATACCTTAAGTTGCATAGGGTTTTGTTTGAGTTGGGTGTGTTGTCTCTAAATTCTCGCACTCACACACATTGAGCCTTCGCTCTTATTTGCAAGACCCAAGTAAGGGCCATGTGATACTGTCCTTGGGTTTAATTTCATGTCGTGTATGTAGTACTTCAATTCTAGCACTCACACACATTGAGCTTTCGCTCTTACTCCCAAGACCTTAGTTAAGGCCATATTGCAATTTCTATTTGGGTTTAATTTCATGTTGTGTGCGTAGTACTTCAATTCAAGCACTCACACACATTGAGCTTTCGCTCTTATTCCCAAGACCTTAGTTAAGTCCATATTGCAATTTATATTTGGGTTTCATTTGAAGTCGTGTGTGTTGTCTTTACATTTTCACACGCACCCACATTGAGTCTTCGCTCTTATTTGCAAGACCCAAGTAAGGGCTCATATATACTATATACGTATTTCCCTTTTGGCTATGTCTTTTCAATTTGGGTTTTAAGGTTTAGCAGTGTGCGTAGTCTTTCAATATATACACGGCACACACTTGCACAATTGAGCCTTTCCGCTCTTAAGATATAGCCATATTTCCCTTTTGCAATTTCCCTTTGGCATTTTACATTACAAGTCATTTCCCTTCGGCAATTTTCATTTGAAGTCATTTCCCTTTGGTATTGTCTTTTAAATTCGGGTTTTCCCTTTGGAGTAGCGTGAGTTTGCATTGCATATACGTCATACCACGAGTTAGGATGCATATTGCATCAAAGCAAACCCCATACTCTCGCTCAAAGTCGCCACATCTTAGTGGAGTGTTCACAACACACACCTAGGTGGCCCGAAAAGGGATAAAAAGAAAGACTTAGGCTCATGCAAATCCACGTGATCTAAAATCTGAAACCATACCAAAAAGACCCGAATCAAACACCTCAAACCGGTTTCGTAGGTCCTTCTATCCAAAAACTCGATTTTTAAAAGCGTGCAGACTGACCCTTGCGCATCGGTGCAAGAAGGTCTGCGATGACAAGAGCTTGCTTGCTCACAGTCGCCACGTTAGAAGTCAGGTTTTAGAATATATCTTCGCTAGCTTAAGTAAGCTAGCTGGCACGCCCTGTTTGTTTAAATAGGACTTAGACACACGAAAAGGTTCGCTTCAGGCCTAAGAACCAGGAAGCGGAAATTTTCTGCGTCTATAGCAGTTTGGCACGCCCGGTAGGACGTGAGTCTTTTAAAGTCGAGTCACTCTAGGAAACTTGCAAAAGGATTTTCAAAGAGGTGTTGTTTTAACTTTTTTCTTCTTTACTTGTACTTAGGAATTTTGAAAAAGGCTTGAAAGCATGTCAAAATCCAACCCAAGTGAAGTGTCGAGCCAAGGCTCATGCGCATCAAGTTCTCACTCTAGGAGGATTTTGAAAAACAAGATCAAACTAGATGAGATAGAGGACTTGAGAAGGGAATTCGAGGCCAAAATCGATGCTCTCAGCCAAGAGGCTGAAGTAGGCGATTCATGTTCATGAAATGGTGAACAAAAGGCCAAAAGTAAATCTGAAAAACCTCGCAAGCACAAAGAGGCCTCCGTAATGGAAGGCAACCAATACCACGAGTCCTTCACACAAAAGGACCGTAAAGCCCTGCAGCAGCTGCTAAAAGGGCAAAATAAAGAAAAAAGGAGTTACGCCCTGTCTGATTTCCTTCCTATGGATTACGAAATAGACAGTGACGATGAAATACCGAACTTCCATCGGTATGATGGCATGGGAGACCCTAGGTCTCACTTGCAACTTTTCTCGCATCGAGCCCATAAGAAGAAAAAGGACTCGATGAAATGGGTGTATTGGTTCCCTTTATCCCTTAAAGGCACAGCTGCCAAATGGCTGGCTTCCTACGATCTAAGCCAGTTTGCTAGTTTTGAAGAGTTAGCAAACTGCTTCATGCAAAGATTTGCACACAACGTAGAAGTCACGTCGACTCTGAACACTTTAAGGGATACGAAGCAAGGCATGAACGAAGACGTACATGCCTTCATTATACGATGGAGGTCACTTTTGGGCTAAGTGCGAGAGCCCATATCCGAAGGATGCGCAGTCATGCTCATCCTGGATAATTTCAAAAGCGAGTTAAAAACCCTTCTCTCGCTCCATGAGATCTCAACTTTCCATAAGTTGATAAAAAAAGCATCCCTTTTCAAAACAAACTTGAAAAAGGGGATATACGATCACTTATGGAAAGGAAGTGCCGCTTCTAAAACCCGCTTGGAAAAGCCCATCACTTATGGGCTACCCACGATGGACAAAGGGGCAAAGCCCCATAAAATAGCCAATGTCTGGGTGGATCCAGGCGTGGCAGGTACTTTCAAAAATTTTGAAAAACTAGAGAATAAAAGGGAGAGGAATTTTCAAAAACCGATTGAAAAACGGGAATACACTCCACTAGGGCAACCTGTGTCGGAGGTCCTAGACCTCTTACTTGCCCAAGGTATGATCGAACTTCCCGAAATCCCCGAGGGAGTCACTTCTAAAGGGGGATATTTAAATCGATTTTGTAAGTATCATCGGCTCAAAGGCCATGATACCAAACGTTGTTTCTCCCTTTTAAATAAAATCAAGAACTTGATAGCGGAGGGCCGGCTCCAGGTCACTGTGGAACCTGAGCCACCTCAAGCTATCTTCAAAGAACCCTTTCCCAAGCACGCCAGTAGCAGTGGGAAAGGAAATGAGGTATGTACCCTCACCTTTTCAAAGGAACTAGCACAAAAATCTGAGTCTCGTCGACCCACTTGTGCGCCCACTCTTGTGCTTTACAAGAAGCCCGCCCAAGTCATCATCCGGGGACCACCAAGAGCTGAATCCCCGGCTAAACCAGTTTTAAAACTTCAAGGTGCTCCTCAACTCATACTTAGGGCCAATTTTAGTGTGAACCCTAGGCTGGTCGTGGGGGAAGTAACTAGATCCGGGAGGATCTATCAACCCCCGCACCTATAAAGTGCTAAAAAGGTGGTCAGTGTGCCTGGCCCCTCAAAAGCATGTATTCCTGGAGTTCTGCCAAAAGCAGACAAGGGGAAAACTGTCCTAAATCCTTATGATTTCAAAAACCACCTTTCAAAGATTCCTATCCACATGTCCATCCTAGAGCTTATACAAACTTCGCCTAGGCATAGACTTGTGCTAGAGAAAATTCTAGAAAGAGCCAAGGTTGATTCGAACATAAGTCCGGAATCCTTGTCTGACCGAGTGGCCTTAATAGGAGCAAAATCACCAATCACTTTCTCGGAAGATGATCTAGATAGACCCTACGAGTCCCATAACCAGGCCCTGCATATCGAGGTGGTTCTAAATAACCACTCTCTGGACAGGTGCCTAGTTGATGGGGGAGGAGGGCTCAACATCCTTCCACTTCATGTGGCGTATCAAATCGGAGTCACCTTGACTTCTGTGAACCCAAGCCCCATCGTTATCACTAGATACGATGGGAATGTGTCTAGGCCTTTAGGATCAATCGAACTCCCAATGGAAACGGGAGGGATCACACACACGGGGTTGTTCCATGTCTTGGACATCCACCCCCATTATAACCTGTTGTTGGGAAGGCCCTGGATACACAGTTTGTGCGCTGTGCCATCCATCTTCCACAGGTGTGTCAAGATCCCTTTTAGGGACCAGGTCGTGGTGATCCTAGGTGAGAGTCACCCACAACTTCAGGGGATCATAAACTCCCCTTGTTTGTCCAACTCCCAGGCCCATGAGGCTAACCTGGGGCAGACCATGATTGAGCCGCCAAGGCTCGTGTTAAACAACCTTAGGAAGGTTGTATATGTGAAGGGGCCGCCCAAAGCAGGCTCTCTCCCGATTCTAACCATTCTAGGAAGACCCAAGCATCCCCTATTTCCAAAGCCCCTGGACAAAAAGCCATACGAGCACGATATGGATGACAGCAAGTTCCAGGACCACGATTTGTATCATCAATTTTCAAAAAATAGAAAATCGTGGAACATGTTGTTAAATATGAGCTACACGCCCTACAAAAGTCTATGGACACAAAACCAGGGTCTCCTAGAACCCATCCTTCCTAGGGTCAACCCAAGCCGATATGGGATCGGCTACACTCCCAAAATACCGCCAGAGCCACCCCATGTGACCACTTGGGTCAAGGGTGCCCTGGAGCCTATCCTAGAAGAGACCTATGATTTAGACCTCCTATTCCGAGTCTAACCCGTAGTATTTTCCCTTTGTAGGTATGATGGAAGATCCCTTTCATAAAAACACAAAAACATTTGGAAAACTTAAAATCAAAAAAATTGAAAAAGAGGAAAAACCAAAAACAATGAAAAAACAAAAACTCAAAAATAGAGTGCTTTGTATAGTTCCTAAGGTTCTTGTTTTACAAAAACCCAAAAAAATCGAAAATCTAAAAAATACCAAAAAGATTTTGTATATAGCTGCTCCTGGTAGGACTTTGGAAAAAGATTTCGAAAGGAACGTCATCTGCATAGCCAGACCAAAAATTTCAAAATCGATTGAAAATCCAAGTACAAAACCAGGTCTTTTTCAAAATCACGCATCAAATTCCCTCAGGTCTATAGCCCACGAGAATGATCAAAGCCCATAAGTGGATCCCCTTGAGGAAGATCCCACTTTTGAGCTCCCAGGATTTCATAAAATTCTCGATTTTGAAAGACCTTCCAATTCAGTAGGAGGAGATTTCATAGAGGTGAACCTAGGGAGTGATTCCAATCCAAAAACCATCAAAATAGGTGCATGATGAAAGATCAGCTTTCATTGCATTTCTACGAACCTATTTAGATGTGTTTGCATGGACGTATGAAGACATGCCGGGCATAGATCCCAGCATTGTCGAACATCGTCTTCCCTTAGATACGGATGTAAAACCCATAAAGCAGAAGCTTAGGAAAATACACCTGAATGTACATACGCAAGTCAAAGAGGGTTTAGAAGATCTACTAAAAGCTGGATTTATAAAACCCATTGCGTATTCTGATTGGTTGTCAAACATCATTGTAGTTCAAAAAACCAATGGAAAAATTCGAATATGCATCGATTTTAGAAACCTGAATAAAGCCACTCCAAAGGATAATTATCCTTTACCAAACATAGATTTGATAGTCGATAGTACTGCAAATCACGAAATGTTTTCGTTTATGGATGGCTATTCAGGCTATAATCAAATCAAACTAAGTCCACGAGATCAGGGTAAGACCGCCTTCACAACCCCATGGGGCACGTACTGCTATACAGTCATGCCCTTTGGTTTGAAAATGCCGGCGCAACATACGAGAGAGCCATGACCACGATCTTCCATGATCAAATTCATGAGCTCGTAGAAGTGTATGTAGATGATCTCTTGGCGAAATCCAAAACCCGATGCACTCATATCGACTGTTTGCAAAAGATTTTCGAAAGGCTTAGGCTTTACAAAGTAAAGCTAAACCCTCAAAAATGTGTATTTAGGGTAGAATCAGGGAAGCTTCTGGGCTTTATGGTGAGCCAAAGGGGTATAGAAGTCGACCCCTCTAAGTGTTGAGCCATCATAGACATGGCTCCACCCTCCAATCTCACCCAAATCCGTAGCCTCCAGGGTCGATTACAGTCCGTTCGCCGATTTATATCAAATCTAGCGACTAGATGCGAACCCTTCAACAAGCTGTTGAGGAAGGGCACGAAATTCTTATGGGATGACGAATGCCAAAAGTCCTTCGAGAGACTAAAGGCATACTTGGTTAATCCCCCCGTTTTGAATCCTCCAAAGCAAGGAAAACCGCTTTTACTCTACATCTTTGTGCATGCGAATGCTTTAGGAGCCCTATTGGCTCAATACAAGGAAAACCGCTTTTACTCTACATCTATTATATTTCAAAAACTCTCTTGGCTTATGAACGAAATTATCAAGCCATAGAGAAGACGTGCTTGGCCCTAGTCTGGGCCTGCTAGAAATTCAGACACTATTTCCTAGATCATGAGATTTGGATAGTGTCCAAGCTTGATCCAATCAAGCACTTGTTCGAAAAACCCATTCTCACGGGTAGATTGGGCAAATGGCAACTCCTTCTAATAGAGTATGACCTGAAATACCATCACCAGATCTCCATTAAGGGGCAAGCCCTAGCAGACTACGTGGCTGAGTTTCCCTTCGAAGACTCATATCCCACACTTGATGAAATGCCTGATGAAGGCATATTACAAAACCATTTCCAAAACCACATTTTGGCAAACAATTTTGAAAACCAAGTGTGGAAGATGCACTTCGATGGGGCACAAAACCAACGAGGGGCTGGTGCTGGGATCATCCTCATCTCCCCTGAAAAGGGCAAAATTCCCATAGCAGTCCGCCTAGATTTCGAATGTTCTAACAACGTAGCTGAGTATGAAGCACTCATACAAGGCTTAAGAATTTCGAAAACTCTAGGAGCATCATGCATTGAGGTCTTTGGAGATTCGCTCCTTGTTATAAACCAGGTTTTGAAAATTTGTCAAGTACGTAATGAAAAACTGCTTCCATATCACGAGTTGGCCACTCGATTGGTTGAGTCCTTCCAATTGTGTAAACTCACACACATAGGAAGAGAGGACAATGGCATCGCCGATGCCCTCTCCTCCTTGGGTTCAGCCCTAAAGGTCGATCCCATTTCAGGGACCCGGTCTTTAGAAATATGGCATGCACCCAACCCATCCACACACGATCTGGATATTTGCCAAAATAACCTAGGCTCTATTGAAAAACCCTGGTTTTATGACATCAAATATTTTCTAGAAAATGGGGGATTCATCAAGGATGCCACATCCAAAGATAAAGCATTCATCCGTAAGATTTTGACCCGATACACCATTCTGGGTGGGGTTCTATATAAAAAGAGTTTTACCGGCATTCTGCTTAGGTGTATCGATCTAGAGGAGGCTAGGATAGTGATGCATGAGTTCCACGATGGAGAATGTGGAGGTCATGTTAATGCCAACATGATGGCAATGAAAATACTTAGAGGGGGCTATTTTTGGTCCACCCTGAAAAAGGATTGTCACGATCATGTTAAGAAGTGTCATCCATGTCAAGTGCATGGGCACGCCATTCATATCCGTCATCTGCATTGCATTCCGTGGTCAGCCCCTGGCCATTCACCATGTGGGCATTTGACATTGTAGGCCCAATATTTCCAAAAGCCTTGAATGGGCATCGATTCATTTTAGTAGCCACGGAGTATTTCTTCAAATGGGTGGAAGCCATTTCCCTAACCAACGTGCTGGGGCAACATGTGGTGGCTTTCATTAGGAGGAATATCCTGGCTCGATTTGGGGTTCCACGAGACCTTGTGTCTGATAATGGCACCCCATTCAAGAATGAGCGGATGGTTAAGTTGTGCAACATGTATGGCATAACTCATCACTTCTCTTCACCCTACTACCCTCAAGGCAACGGCCAAGCCGAAGCCACAAACAAGACTCTCATTAGTATAATTGAGAAAACTTTAGAGAAGGGTAGGACGTGGCACGAGAAGCTGGATGAAGCCTTATGGGCTTATAGGACTTCCATCCGGACTCCCATGAATGCCACACCATGCGAATTGGTCTATGGCACAAACGCCATTCTTCCCATTCATACTCAATTGCATTCATTCCATACATCCATAGCACTCGACCTCCCCCTAGAGACGCTTCAGCATGCTAGGATGGCCGAACTAGATTTGCTAGATGAGAGGCGACTCCTTGCTATGGATCATGCTCATGCATACCGGCAAAGGATAGCCCGACACTATGGCAAACACATGAGACCTCGCCACTTTGAAGTGGGGGATCTGGTCTTGAAAATCATCCATTATCATGGCTCACATCCCCTTGGAAAGTGGCGCCCCAAGTGGGATGGACCGTATGTTGTACGGGCAACCACTACGAACAACTCGTATTGGTTGATCGATGTAGAAGGTAGGAATTTAGCAGATCCTATCAATATTCAATACTTAAAGAAATATCATGTGTAGGATCTGGATTAAATTCCATTTTTCGAAAAATTTAAGGGATAGCTGCCCTGAGACATGTGAATAAGGTGCAAAGGCAAACTCGTGTGACCCTGAGTGAGAGAATTCGCACTTGTGAAAGAGCGGAGTCTTCAAAATCGTGGTTACATTTCAAAATCCTTCTTCTTACAAAGAAAGGCCTAGTTCAACATAGCAAGATACTTGCAAGTGGTACGTGCTATTTCTAAATAGGCTGATCTGGAATGGATTGAGTGTAGGCTTGGGATAAGTCCTCCCCTCTTCTCTTCTCCTTCCAAAAGGAAAACAAAGGCCCAAATAAAGGGAATTTTCCACCCAAAGTATCTTTCCAAAAGAAAGAAACCAGAATTCAAAAGAAAAATCGATTCTCTTGTGAAAAAAAAGAGAGGGATTAAAGAAAAAATACTCCCAAAGGGAGACCCTCTATGAAAAAAAAGGAAAAAGAGGCCAAAAAGCTCAAAAAGCTCAAAAAGAACTGTTTTCCGCCTTCTATGCCTTAAACCACGAAACGCTTCAGAAGGGACTGTGGTATCTCTTTCCCATCCCTGGCTTATCCCAAGCTAAAACATGGTTCATTTTGAGGAATCCTAAAGTAAAAATAGGATTTACTTACTTGAATTTCATTTTGTTTAAGAATTCGACGTTTCGAGTAAGATGTAGGAATTTGAAATATAGCTTGTTTTCTTATAAAACCTCCGCTAGATAAGCGAGTGTCAAGACTCAAGCAAAGGCAAACACGAAGAGCTCGAGATCCTTAGGATTGAGACTCAAGATAGTTGTCCCTTTTATAAATAGTTTTTTGTAAATAGATTTTGAAAAATCGAACATCGAACAGCATAGGATCTGCTCACTTGGAGCAACGGGCCTTGTAAGTCTCGAAAGTTCGACCATATCTGGTCTCTGGGAGGTCGCCACTTTTGGCACCACACCCATATCATGCATCTACATTCCATGCATGACACTTGCATAAACATGATCCCATTTTAGGACCAGGTTCCATACATATCCCTTTGGCGTGATATCTCCTCCTACCAGGGTTTTAAAACTGAGATTTTGCTAAAGATAGAGATGATCCTATATTCTTCGTGGTTAGATTTAGGGAGACATTGAAAGGAGTGTTTGTCAACTTTGCCCTTATCCAAATCGATTTGGACAAGGCCAAAGAGGGGCATCTGTAAACACCCCGAAATCTCATGAATTTCTCAAATCAACCTGGTTTTGTAAAAGCAGCCCCAAAGGGCTATTTTGAGTCTGGAAACCCAGGAGCCTTCCAGGCAACCCTGTACAGATGTTTTAAACTCTTATATGTTTTAAATATGTATAATATGTTTTAAAAACTATTAAAATATGTTTTTGAAACCCCACAAAGCAAGCTTGGCCTAATCAAAGCAGGACCAGAAGAGCTAAAGAGAGCCTGGAACCGGAGCACATGTCGAGCCTGGAACCGGAGCACATGTCGAGCCCGGCACAGCAACACTTGTGTTGAGTCCACCCCCAGGATCTCGAACGTCCAAGACCTTGTTATCAGCAAACATCACTTGAAATCATCTCTGGAAGGTGAAAACAGAAGCGAACGACCATGTTGGCGAAGACCCAACGCAGACGGAGTACTGATGCTGTCAGACCCCGCACAAACCGTTCATTTCGAACACAGCCTGAAGGAGTCAGAATTCAGTTTGGATTGGATTTGGACCATATATATCCAGATCCCAATCCAAACCTATATGTGGATTTGGATTTGGATTTGGATCTAGAGATCCAATCCAATATCCACATCCATGGCCCACATCACCTTCTCATAAATGGAGGTGGGGCCCACTTAAAATTCACGTGGGATTATGGGCATGAGAGAGAGTGGGGGAGGATAAGATTTGAGGGTTGATTGTAATTAAGCTTGACTTGTTTTCAAGTTTGGGGTTAATCATGTGGGTTAGCCTAATTAACATGGGTTTAAGCTTGTATTAGTCAAAACCTAACCTAGGGCTGCACCAACATGATGCAACAAGGTCTATGGGTTATGCAAAGGGAGCTCCCTAACCTAATCCTAATAAAAAACCCCTAATCCTAGCCTTTTACCCTAATCCTGGCCTAAACCTAGCCTAATCACCTAACCCACTTCCCTAATCCTGGCCTAATCCTAGCCTAATCACCTAACCCACCTCCCTAATCCTTCCTTAAACCTAGCTTAATTTCCTTAAACCTAACCTAATCCTAGCCTAATCACCTAACCCACCTCACTAAACCTCACCCCAAAACCAACCCACCTAGCTAAGCCCTAAACCCCTAAACCACCCCACCTAAACCTAGCACACCATATCCCTAAAACCCTTTTAATCAAAATATCTGGCCCCTCCTCAAAACCAACCCACCTTATCACCACACCACCACCACCTAAACCACCTTACCACCCTCCAAATACCAGCCCCAATCGCCATCTCCAAACCTATATAAGCCCCCCCCTAGTGGGCGGGTTTTCAATCTTTTCCACCTTGGGGCCAGCCGACCTTGGCCAATCTCCTTCCAGCCGAGCCTTCCACCTTGCTCCACCTGCACCACTTCCATCCGGCCAGGCTCCACCTCGCGCCACCACCACCTCCCAGCCTGCTCCACACCACGTCGCCACCAACTCCCGGCTGAATTCCATCCATCCAAAGCACCCGACTGCCCTTCTTCCACCCACCGATCTTCATCATCCATTCGGTTAGTATCTCACACTTAGCTCCACCTCCTCTTCACTCCCCCTCCACTCTCAACCACCTATACCACCACTACATCACCCCATCACAGCCACCTGCCACCCTTACCCATTCGGCCAGACCTCAACCTTTATATCACCCGCCTTAAACCATTTCCCCTAGTGATACCCGACCACCTTCCACCTTGCTCCCTAGGACCTACCCCTTCCAACTCTTAGTCATCCACTAACCCCACCTTCCACAACACCCTAGTTAGCTCCCTTCCCGTCCATAACATCTCCACTACCCCAGCCGACCACCAATAAAACTCCCCTTAGTCGGCCAGTCATAACCGACTGCACCAAACCCATTCGGCAGCCACCCCATTTCCCCTTAGGCTCCCCTTTAGCGCCACCTTTCCTAGCACCACACTATCCCTTAGTGACCTTCCTTAGTCACCATAGCCCAAAGCACCAAGGCAGCACACTCCTAGCAGCCGGCCAGCTTCAAGGCGCCCTTCCCGCGCACCCAAGTCACCCGGCCAACATCTCCCCTTGCCGTTCCATTCCGAGGAGCTCCCTCTTACAGCCCAAGGCGAAGCCAAGCCTACGCTCAAGCAAGTCACCTCCGGACCAGCTATAAGTAAGTGCCTAACTCGGTCCTTAGTTGTAGACTTGCTTAAATTAAATTTGAGCCTTCGCTCTTATTTGCAAGACCCAAGTAAGGGCTCATATATACTATATACGTATTTCCCTTTTGGCTATGTCTTTTCAATTTGGGTTTTAAGGTTCAGCAGTGTGCGTAGTCTTTCAATATATACACGGCACACACTTGCACAATTGAGCCTTTCTTCTCTTAAGATATAGCCATATTTCCCTTTTGCAATTTCCCTTCGGCATTTTACATTACAAGTCATTTCCCTTCGGCAATTTCCATTTCAAGTCATTTCCCTTCGGTATTGTCTTTTAAATTCGGGTTTTCCCTTTGGAGTAGCGCGAGTTTGCATTGCATATATGCCATACCATGAGTTAGGACGCATATTGCATCAAAGCAAACCCCATACTCCCGCTCAAAGTCGCCACATCTTAGTGGAGTGTTCATAACACACACCTAGGTGGCCCGAAAAGGGATAAAAAGAAAGACTTAGGCTCGTGCAAATCCACGTGATCTAAAATCTGAAACCATACCAAAAAGACCTGAGTCAAACACCTCAAACTCCTTTTGTAGGTCCTTCTATCCAAAAACTCGATTTTTAAAAGCGTGCAGACTTACCCTTGCGCATCGGTGCAAGAAGGTCTGTGACGACAAGAGCTTGCTTGCTCACAGTCACCATGTTAGAAGTCAGGTTTTAGAATATATCTTCGCTAGCTTAAGTAAGCTAGCTGGCACGCCCTGTTTGTTTAAATAGGACTTAGACACACGAAAAGGTTCGCTTCAGGCCTAAGAACCAGGAAGCGGAAATTTTCTGCGTCTATATACCCCACCCCAACATCATCTCTTCTCCACTCCCCTCCATTCCTAGCCATACACTATGCTATACCCGCCACTTTCCCTTCGCCAATCTAACATCCCATCCACCCGGCCAGCACCTGCCACCTTCCACCATTCGGCCAGGACCAGCACTTGCACCACCTACCCCTCTTCCCATAGCTAGCAGCCTTACCTTTCCCTAAGACCCATCCCAATCTTTAGTGCCGTCCCTTAGCTCAACACCATCTTCCCTAGACACCTCACCCTTACCTCCCCTAAACACTTCAACCTCAACCAAAACACCAACCCTTCCACTCTGCCAATACCTGCACATTCTCCCATTCGGCCAACACCAACACATCATCACTCGGCCAGCACATCCACCTGCCGCAGCCACCCATCCAAGGAGCTCCCTCTTGCAGCCCAAGGTGACTCACTAGGCCAAAGCCAAGCAAGTCACACCCGGAGCAGCTATACGTAAGTGCCTAACTCGATCCTTGTTATAAACTTGCTTATGCTTAATTAAATTTGATACGGGGTTGTAATAATGGAGCGTTGCCTCCCCCCGCTTGTAATAATGTGGTTTGGCACACCCACACACACGTTCACTTGAGCCTATTCTGCTCTTAGCTGCACACGATTATAGCACATACACGAGCCTAATCAGCCCTTAAGATATAGCTATACTTATGTATATTTAAGTTGCGTGGGTTTTAATTAAGTTGTGTGTGTTGTCTTTTAATTTCCACACTCACACACATTGACCTTAGTAAAGGCCTATTGCAATTTCGTTTTGGGGTGTTTAAATTCAAGTTGTGTGCGTAGCATTTCAATTCTACACTCACACACATTGAGCTTTCGCTCTTACTCCCAAGACCTTAGTAAAGGCCTATTGCAATTTCGTTTTGGGGTGTTTAAATTCAAGTTGTGTGCGTAGCATTTCAATTCTACACTCACACACATTGAGCTTTCGCTCTTACTCCCAAGACCTTAGTCAAGGCCTATGCAATTATATTTGGGTTTCATTACAAGTCGTGTGAGTTGTCTTTCAATATAACACCCACGCACACGTTGGCGACCTTCGGGCCCATATATATTATAAGTATTTCCCTTCAGCTATGTCTTTAAGATTTGGGTTTTAAGGTTCAGCAGTGTGCGTAGTCTTTACATATATACACGACACACACTTGCACAATTGAGCCTTTCCGCTCTTAAGATATAGCCATATTTCCCTTCTTGCAATTTCCCTTTTGCAATTTACATTAAGTCATTTCCCTTCCGCATTATCTTTCAAATTCGGGTTTTCCCTTTGGAGTTGCGTGAGTTTGCATTGCATATACTCCATACCACGAGTTAGGATGCATATTGCATCAAAGCAAGCCCCACACTCCCGCTCAAAAATCGCCCAACTTAGGTCACTTGCACACACACCTAGTTGGCCCTAAAAAGATAAAAAGAAAGACATAGGCACGTGCAAAACCCACGTGTAATAAAATATGAAATCATACATACAAAGCCCCAAACACTTAGGATATTTCTCAAAGAGGTTTAATTAAAAGACTTTGCCAAGCGTACAGACTGACCCTTGCACATCGGTGCAAGAAGGTTTGCGATGAAAAGAGCTCACTTGCTCACAGTCGCCCCGATTAGAAGTCAGATTTCAAAAACTTTCTTCGCTAGCTTGGGCAAGCTAGCTGGCATGCCCTTTTGCTAAATTACGACTTAGACACACAAAAAGATTCGCTTCAGGCCTAAGAACTAGAAGTGAGGATTTTCTGTATCTACAGGGTTGTAATAACGGAGCATCGTCTCCCCCCGGAATGTAATAACGGTGCTAGACACATGAGACACACACATACAGTTGAGCCTTTCCGCTCTTATCTCGTACACAAGCACCACGTACACAATTGAGCCTTTTCGCTCTTATCATATACATACGTATTTCAATTCAATTGGGTTGTTACATTAAGTCGTGTGAGTTTGTCTTTCAATTACACACTCGCACCCAAGAAACACCCGAGCGATTGCTCAAACACCTCACGCAAATTTTGGCCTCAGAAGCCACTAAGATATAGCCATATCTATATACTTTCTGCTGCGTGAGTTTTCCCGGTTCAACTGTGTACGCATTTCAATTCCGGGTTCTAAATTCAGTCGTGTGTGTTGTCTTTCAATTCATACATACACACACGCCACAATTGATCCTTTCCGTCCTTATATATATCTATATCTCGCTTCTACTGCGTTTTATGGTTCAGTTGCGTGTGTTGCATTTCAATTTATACACAACACCCACGCACACATTGAGCCTTTCCGCTCTTAAGATATAGATATATTTAAAATTCTGCAATTTACATTCAAGTCGTGTGAGTTGCATTCAATTTGGGTTTTCCCTTTTGCTAAGTCTTTAAATTTTGGGTTTTACATTCAAGTTGTGTGAGTTGCATTACATACTCGCCGTACTCGAGCTAGAGTGCATACCTGCATCGAACAAACCCGAACAAATTGTGCAAGACGCCCAATTTAGGCCACTTCGCACACCCTCCACGCCTAAGTGGTTGAAATTGAAAAGACTTAGGGTCGCCCAAATCAAAAACTCGCCAAGTGTATGATTTCAAAAGGATTTTCAAACACCTGTTTTTTCAAAAATCGATTTTGAGTTTAACTTGTTTCAAAAGAAGTCTCTAAAGCGTACAGACTGACCCTTGCGCGTCGATGCAAGAAGGTCTGTGACGAAAAGATCCCGCTTGCCTATAATTGCCTTTCAAAAGTTAGATATTTCAAAACATATTTCGCTAGTTTGAGTAAGCTAGCTGGCACGGCCTAAAAGCGAACGTAGATTGCGAAAAGATTCACTCCAGGCCTAAAAAACTCGGAGTCAAAGATTTTTCGTGTCTACAGATTTGGCACGCCCGGTGGGACTCAGAACTTAAGTAGACTTCAAACAAACAAGTCACACTCAAAATTTTTGAAAAAAAGTGTTTTTTCCAAAAAAATCATGCATACTTTGGAAAATTGCAAGAAAAGGGATGAAAAGATACAATCCTCATTGAGCGAACTAAGAAAGACTTTGAAAATAGATAAAGCCCAAAGAGAGCTCGATGATATTCAAAAAATGTTTCAAAAGATGAATGCTTTAAAAGCCCATCGATCTCATAGCAGCTCTTCTAGGGCACATAAAGATCGTGAAAAGAAAACCGATCTTAAACTCAATGAAGGATGTGAGGTAAAAGGCCAAAACCCAGAAAAGGGCGAGTCCTCCACTCCCACACTTCCAAAATCCTCGTCGAGTAAATCAAAAGAGGTTTTTAAAACAGCCAAAGAACAAGAAACGCTAGCTGATATACAGGCGATTTTCAAAAAAATGGATGTTTTAAGCAAGGAGCTTAAAACCCAGAAATCCCATAGCAGCTCTTCTCGGGCGCACAAAGATTGTGAAAAGAAAATCAATTTCAAAATCGACGAAGGATTTGAGGTAAAAGGCCAAAACCCAGAAAAGGGCGAGTCCTCCACTCCCATATTTCCAAAATCCCACAAATCCAAAGGGAATTTGAAAACACACTGTTCTGTTTCAAAAAATTAAAAAAAAAATCTTGAAAACTTTCAAAAAGACAAAAAAATTGAAAAATCAAACTTTGAAATTTTGAAAAATTCAAGTGAAATTCCTAAGTCTAGGCACACACACACAGTGGGACATAAAACCCACACCCCACAAAGAGACGAGAATGAAAAACAGGTAGGTTTCAAAAAGGAACGCCTCGTGAAACCCCGGGGGCTCAAAACAGAGTTACTCGAGAAAACGGCTTGCTGTCACCCTGAAAAGGTAGACAAGCCACAAAGAGGTATGCCTGAAACCCATCCTTCTCAAAACTCTGTTCTTCATATAGGGTCATCAGATGCATTGGATAACCCCGCTGCACACACAAACCCACGAAATGTGCCTAAGTTAGAGAATTTTCAAGGTGTGCCAAATATCCCGCACCAGCCAAAAGAATTTCAAAAGCAAAAAAAAAAAGAAGTTCAAAAAATGGTAGACATGGAGACCCCTAATGCATGCATCGACATCTTAGGAGCTCATAACCCTGCCATAGAAAAACCCACTTCTTCGAGCCTAATCTTGTACCCTGAAACCAAGATTAGAGCTTTGAAACAAAAAAATCCATCCCTAGGGGCACCACGAGTTGAACCTAGGGAGCAAGTCAAAAAATTCGAGGGAAGACAAGCTTGCTCCCTCGAAGAAAAATTCTCCCAAAAACAGGTTGTATGGAAGCTCAAGTCTTCCATCACCCTGCAATATCCAAAGTTCCTCAAGGAACCAAGCATGGCTTTCCTTGAGGACAAAATCTCCCAATTCAGGGTTGTATGGAAGCACAAGTCTTCCATCACCCCGAAATATCCAAAACTTCTCAAAGGACTAAAAACGGTTTTCTTTGAGAAACAAACCTCCCAAACCAGGGTTGTATGGAAGCCCAAGTCTTCCATCGCCCCAGAATCCAAAATCACAAAATCCAAAAGGGTATATATCCCTGACATGGATGATTCCATGTTCCAAGGCCATGATTTATACAAAAACTTTTCAGAAAACAAGAAGTCTTGGAACATGATTCTAAATATGGGATATGAACCCAACCAGGGCCTGGGAACCCAAAACCAAGGTAGGCTCGAACCTGTCCTACCTCAGGCAAATCGACAAAAGTATGGATTGGGCTACAGCCCACCCACACCCCCAGAGCCGCCACCTAAGACCATCTGGGTCAAGGGTGCCCTATAGAACCTCTAAAATCAAAACCCATGTCTTAGACCTATCTGATTAGAGTCTGATTCATGAATGTTTTCTTTGTAGGTTCAATGGAAGATCCCTACTTTTGAAAAAACCAAAAAAATTGGATATTACCAAAAACCAAAAAAATTGAAAACCCTCAAAATCTCAAAAACATGTGGAAAAATGAAAATCCCAAAAAGAAATTTTGTTTTGAAAGCATTTGTCCATGTACAAAGTCCATTTTTCGAAAATTGTAAAAAAGCTTTTTCGAAAATTGTATATACTCCCAAAAACCCAAAATATCCAAAAAGCTGGTCCTGAACACCCTTTTGCCTAGAGCTTTTTCAAAATGAAAAGCTCGAGAATCATCAAAGCCAGGAGGAATAAAAACCTCTGAGCTTCCTAAAATTTGCAAGATCCTTGACTTATGCAAAGATTGGGGATTTTTAGAAACAAGCCTGACCCATAGTGTGTGCATAAGTATCATGCATCACACTATGAAAACATTCATGTGCATCGAGTCTAGACATCATCTTAGAACTCGAATTCAGGGTTTTGTAAAACCAAAGGGGCAATGAAAGTCGACCCCCTAAGTATCAAGCCTTCATAAGCAGGTCTCCATACAAATCAATTCCAACACCTTCAAGGCAAATTTCAAAAAGAAATGAGAATCTGGAAAAAGGGTTAGCATTTCACAAAAGCCTTTTCAAAATTCTTTTTAAAAACCTTCCATACATTGCAATTCATGCATTGTCTACTTGACTTGATCAAATGAAGATGTTATTCATACTAAATATGCCATACATTTTCAAGAACTCTATTGGCATGTGAAAGGATTCACTAAGCCAAGAGAAGAATCGTGCTTGGCCTTGTTGTAGGCCTCCAAATTTTGAGACGTCATCTCCCCTAGCCTGAAAAGGGAATGATGTTCATTAAAGCACTCATTTTTAAAATCCTATCTCAACAGGTAGGCAAAATGGCAGCCCCTTTCAATAGAGTGTGAGTTCAAAACTCAAGACTCCATTAAGGGACAAGCCCTGCATCGTGTGGCTGAAGTGCCTCTTTGAGACACATTCCCCATACTTGATCAAATGCCCCATGAAGGCATGAATCTTCAAAATGAATTCCAAAAGTCATACTTGACCAAAACCAAGTATGGAAAACATATTTCGATCAAAAGGGCTGGTATAGAAACCATCTTCATATAGAAAGGGAGGATCCCCAAAATTACTTTCTCAAAAGGGATCAAAATTTCAAAAATTTAACCCTACATATGACTTTGAAAAGAAAGATTTTTCAACTTCTGGTTTATATGAAAACCTTGATTGTGTTGGGATAAAGAACATGAATCTCACGATGAAATATGGAGACCATGTCAAAACTAAAACCTGATGGCCATGACAATCACTTAGGGCTGGTTATGTTTCCATCCTTGAGCAAAAGTATCATGATCATGTTAGAAAAACCATGGAAGTGCATGGACATGAACATACCATTGTCCATCCAAAAATCCTTTTGAAAAGCCATGGCCCTTTACCAGATGACCATGCGAAATTCCCATCAAGCTAGGGGCATTTTTAAAATACAGCCCCTAGACACTTTCCATGGATAAACGAATGCATCTCCTTCAGGATTTGTGAGATACATTCCATATGTTCATCGTTGCATAAAAACATGTATTTCCATTTTAAATCACATGGAGTGCATAGCATGCATCATGTCACCCCGAAGAAAGCCCAAGAGGTTGGCAATTCGAGTAGAAATGTCTCCATGTCTTCAAAGGGCAACAAAAATCAGAAATTTATTGATATTGTGGGTCAAAATTAGCAAAACCCCGAAAATGCCCTAATATTCAAAAGGGTTTATGTTAAATTCTTTTTCAAAAAGATTTTGAAAAATCGAACTCCTTTGAAACTTCTTGAAAGAAGGATCGAAGTAAATTGTACAACCCTGAATGGAGGAATTTATACTTTTCAAAAAGTAGAGTCTTCCAAAAATGAATTGGCGATATTTCAAAGAACCCTGGCTTACAAAATTAAGCCTTGTTCAAAATATCAAAATAGTTTCAAATAGCAGATGCTATTAAGAAATAGGACGATCTCGTTTGAATCGAGTAACCAAAGGGATAAGCCTTCTCCCATTCTACTTTCTCTCCAAAAAGGAAAATTGGCAGTGTTCAAAAAAAAAATGAGAATACAAAAACTCCTCCGAAAGTGGTCTTCCCTTCATAAACAGGGAATACAAAAACTCCTCCGAAAGAGGTCTTCTCGTTCAAAAAGAAAAAGGAGATATAAAAAAACTCCTCCCAAAGAGTTCTTCCCTTCATAAACAGGGAATACAAAAACTCCTCCAAAGAGCTGCTCTCCTTTAAAGAAAAGAGGGATTAATGAAAAAATACTCCCAAAGGGAGACCCTCTGTGAAAAAAAGAAACAAAAAGCCAAAGCTCCAAAGAGAGCGATTTTCTGATTCTTTGCCTAAAACCACGGGACGCTTCAGAAGGGACCGTGGTATCTCTTTCCCATATCCCAATGGCTTATCCCCAAGGAAAAAGGTTCAAATTTGCGAAAATCCTAAAGTACGAATAAAATCAGCTTATTTGGATTTCATTTTGTTTGAGAACTCGACTCTGTTTTGTAGGAAATGGAACTTTGAAATGTTTTCCAAGTTTTCCTACCCAAAAACCTCTACTAAGTAGCAGGTATTGAAACCCAAATGAAGGGAAGTATGAAAAATGGAAGTCCTTTTCGATACAAGCTAAAAGGAGTTCGTTTTCAAAAAGAAAATTTTCAAAAAAAGCCCCACGAATGTCAAAAAGACAAGGGTAGAACCTGCTTGGAGCAGACAGCCTCAAAAGGCTCTCTCTAAAGCTCAAAAACCCAAAAACATCTAGAAGACATGGGTAAAACCTGCTCGGAGCAGCTTGCCTCAAAAGGCACTCTTCGAGCTCAAAACCCCAAAAACAAAAACATTTTTCTCATGCATGCATCCAAAAATCGTCCATGCATGGTCATACATAGGGAAACCTAGGAAAAGTCCCCTTTTGGTAAAAATCCCCACCTGTGGTAAAAGAAAACAGGGTTTTGCGAAATAAAAATGGTGTATTCTCGAGAAAATTTGAGAGGAAAACCAAAATGGGGTGTTATCTTCTTTGCCATTATCCAAATCAATTTGGATAATGCCAAAGAGGGGCATCTGTAAACACCCCGAATTTTCCAAAAAAATCAAAAACTCTCAAAAACACAAAAAGCTCGTTTGAAAAGGAGAGCCCCGACAAGAAGAGCAAATCGAGCCCGGAGTCTCAAAAGCCACCCCCTGCTCAAAAACAAAAGAAAAGAGAGCTCGTTCAGAGAAAAGCCCGATAGAAGGGTAAAAATATAATTTGGGTCAAAGAAAAAGCGCAAAGCTGCTCCAAAATGCAGAAAGAAGCCAAGTACCTGAGGAAGTCGACAGAAGTTCGAGACACATCCCGTTAGAATGAAGAACAGAATCCGTGCGGCAATCTGAGTTCGATATCAATAGGAACCGGCTAGAAACCAAAAGGGCGGACCAAAACGAACGCCGAAAAGTCCTGAAAAGCAGAACACCGGTTGGAAGGAAGACTTGGGGAAGACCCAAGCCAAAGTTGGGCGTCTGATGAATCGAAGCTCGCTCAAAACCGACGGTTAAAAGCACCAAAAAGGACTAGAAAACCAAGGAGCAGAAGAAAAATCTGGATTGGGTCTGGACCCAAAAATATCCAGATCCAAATCCAAATAGTGTTTTGATTGGATCTGGATATCAAAAATCCAAGATCCGAGATCCAAACCCAAATAAATATTTGGACTGGATCTGGATCTCAAAATATCTAAGATCCGCGATCCAGATCCAAATAGGGTTTGGATTGCATCCGGATAGCCAGATCCAAATCCAAGACCCAATATCCAATTAAAACCTCTATAAATAGAGGTGAGTGGGCTGGAAAATGATACGGGTGAACTCTCCAGGGAAGCTCCTCACGTGAAATAATGGGGGAGAAGAGAGAGAAAAGGCCTTATTGGCCAAGGTGAGTTTTGGTTTGAGTTGGGATTGGCCCATGGAGGCAAGGGTTGCATCAACAAGTTGGTGTCTCCTTCAAGCTGAAGTGGAGCATTGCATGGTGGAGCTTGGCGGCTTGAGCGGCGGCCGGGAGAGGTGCTACAACTTGAGGTAAGTACCTAAGCCCTAACCTAACCCACTTCTTCCCCTAATCCTCTAGACCACCCATCCTAGCCAAACCAGCCCCTAAAAACCTCACTAAACCAGCCAAGTTCTGGCTGATTTTCACCAAGACTCCTACCCTAGACCACCACCTAAACAAGCTATCCTAAGACCTAAACCAGTTCAGCCACCACCTGGCCGAACTCTCCCTTGAACCCAACTAAGTTCGGCCAGCTTTGGCCGAACTTCCCATTTAAAACAAAACCCAACTCGAGCCACCTTGGCACGAGCTCTTTCCCTAAAACCCACGGCCTGCACTAGCAGGCCGTGCCCCATTTTTTACCCAAGTTCTAGCCTGCCGTAAAGGCAGGCCAACTACCTAAGAACCAGCCCAGCCTTTGGCTGGTTTCCCTTTCCCACATACCCAAAACAGCCCGGCCAAAGGTGGTCGGGCTTTCCTTATTTTCACCAAGAGACTTGGCCTGCCTTTCGGCAGGCCACCTAAATTTAAACACACGGCTAAACCAGGCCGTGTGTTCCCCCACCTTAACCAAAAACTTGGCCTGCCATAGGGTAGGCCACCTAGCTAAAAACCCATGGCCTAACCTAGCCGTGTACCACCCCCACAACCACCTCGGCCAACCCTAGGTAACCAGCCCCGGTTTCACCTCAAAACAAACTCGAGCCACCCTAGCCTAGACAAAACCTAGCTAAGACCACCGCCAAGTCCCCTTTAAACCAAGTTCACTCGAGCAACCTTTGGCTCGAGTCACACAAGCTAAACCCAAGGCCAAATGTTGGCCGAATCCTAAGTCTAAATCATACCTAAACCAAGGCCAAATGCTGGCCGAATCCTAAGTCTAAACCATACCTAAACCAAGGCCTAATGCTGGCCTAATCCCAAGTCTAAACCTCACTAAACCCAAGGCCAAATGCTGGCCGAATCCTAAACCTAAACCCTATCACTCGAGCCAAGGTGGCTCGAGTCTTACCTTGCCCAAACCGGCCCCAAGTAGCCCCAAACCCATTATAGCTTGCAGCTCCAGGAACTCCAAGTCTCTCCAGGCTCTCAAGCTCTCCGGCTTCGCTCCCACGTGCCCCGGACTCCATAAGAAGAAGGTGGATTCGCTTCTTGTATGATCCTAACTCAAGAACCTAGAAAAGTGTAAGTCTATAAACACCCCGAAATCCCACGAACTTCTCAAATAACCTGGTTTTGTAAAAGTAGCCCCAAAGGGCTATTTTGAGTCTAGAAACCCAAGAGCCTTCCAGACAAACCCTGGATATATGTTTAAACCTTATATATTTTAAAATATGTATAATATAGTTTTAAAACCTTTTAAAATACGTTTTGAAACCCCACAAAGTGGCTTGGCCTGATGAAAGCAGGACCAGAAGAGCAAAAGAGAGCCTGGACCGGAGCACCTGTCGAGCCCAGCACAGCAACTCTCGTGTTAGATCTACTCCCAGAATCTCGAACATCCAAGCCCCTGTTATCAACAAAAATCATTTGAAATCATCTCCGAAAGGTGAAAACAGAAGCGGACGACCATGTTGGCGAAGACCCAACGCATGACGGAGTATTGATGCTGTCAGACCCCTCACAAACCGTTCGCTTCGAACTTACCCTGAAGGAGTCAGAATTCAGCTTTGGATTGGATCTGGACCATATATATTTAGATCCCAATCCAAACGTATATGTGGATTTGGATTTGGATTTGGATCCAAAGACCCAATCCAATATCCACATCCATGGCCCACATCACCTTCTCATAAATGGAGGTGGGGCCCACTTGAAATTCACGTGGGATTTTGGGCATGAGAGAGAATGGGGAGGATTAAGTATGAGGGGAATGTATTAAGCTTGACTTGTGTGTCAAGTTTCGGGTTAATCATGTGGGTTAGCCTAATTAGTGTGGGTTTAAGCTTGCATGAACCTACACCTAACCTAGGGCTGCACCAACATGATGCAATGAGGTCCATGGGCTATGCAAAGTATAAAACCATGTGGGTTAGCCAGACTAATTAGGTTAGGTGTAGGTTAGCCAGATTAATCATCACCTTCTTGATTAATCATGTGGGTCAGCCAGACCAAAAATTTCGAAATCAATTGAAAATCCAAGTATAAAACCAAGTCTTGAAAACTCACGCATCAAATTCCCTCGGGTCTATAACCCACGAGAATGATCGAAGCCCAGAAGTGGATCCCTTTGAGGAAGATCCCACTTCTGAGCTCCCAGAATTTCATAAAATTCTTGATTTTGAAAGACCTTCCAATTCAGTAGGAGGAGATTTCATAGAGGTGAACCTAGGGAGTGATTCCAATCCCAAAACCATCAAGATAGGTGCATGTTTGCATGAACATGAAAGATCAGCATTCATTGCATTTTTATGAACCTATTTAGATGTGTTTTCATGGACGTATGAAGACATGTCGGGCATAGACCCCAGCATTGTTGAACATCATCTTCCCTTAGATGCGGATGTAAAACCCATAAAGCAAAAGCTTAGGAAAATACACCCGAATGTACACACGCAAGTCAAAGAGGGTTTAGAAGATCTGTTAAAAGCCGGATTTATAAAACGCATTGCGTATTCTGATTGGTTGTCAAACATCGTTGTAGTTCGAAAAACCAATGGGAAAATTTGAATATGCATCGATTTCAGAAACCTAAATAAAGCCACTCCAAAGGATAATTATCCTTTACCAAACATAGATTTAATAGTCGATAGTACTACAAATCATGAAATGTTTTCGTTTATGGATGGCTATTCAGGCTATAATCAAATTAAATTAAGTCCACGAGATTAGGGTAAGACCGCATTCACAACCCCGTGGGGCACGTACTGCTATACAGTCATGCCCTTTGGTTTGAAAAATGCCGGCACAACATACCAGAGAGTCATGGCCACGATCTTCCATGATCAGATTCATGAGCTCGTAGAAGTGTATGTAGATGATCTCTTGGCAAAATCCAAAACCCGATGCACTCATATCGAATGTTTGCAAAAGATTTTCGAAAGGCTTAGGCTTTACCAAGTAAAGCTAAACCCTCAAAAATGTGTATTCGGGGTAGAGTCTGGAAAGCTTCTAGGCTTTATGGTAAGCCAAAGGGGTATAGAAGTCGACCCCTCTAAGTGTCGAGCCATCATAGACATGGCTCCACCCTCCAATCTCACCCAAATTCGTAGCCTCCAGGGTCGATTACAGTCCGTTCGCCGATTTATATCAAATTTGGCGACTAGATGCGAACCCTTCAACAAGCTATTGAGGAAGGGTACGAAATTCTTATGGGATGATGACTGCTAGAAGTCCTTCGAGAGACTAAAGGCATAACTGGTTAATCCCCCCATTTTGAATCCTCCAAAGCAAGGAAAACCGCTTTTACTTTACATTTCCGTGCATACGAATGCTTTGGGAGCCCTATTGGCTCAATATGAGGATGGCACCCATAAGGAGTATGCCATCTACTATATTTCGAAAACTCTCTTGGCTTATGAACGAAATTATCAAGCCATGGAGAAGACGTGCTTGGCCTTAGTTTGGGCCTGCCAGAAATTTAGACACTATTTCCTAGATCATGAGATCTGGATAGTGTCCAAGCTTGATCCCATCAAGCACTTATTCGAAAAACCCATTCTCATCGGTAGATTGGGCAAATGGCAACTCCTGCTAATGGAGTATGACCTAAAATACCACCACCAAATCTCCATTAAGGGGCAAGCCCTAGCAGATTACGTGGCTGAGTTCCCCCTAGAGGACGCATATCCCACATTTGATGAAATGCCTGATGAAGGCATATTGCAAAACCATTTCCAAAACCACATTTTGGCAAACACTTTCGAAAACCAAGTGTGGAAGATGCACTTCGATGGGGCACGAAACCAACGAGGGGCTGGTGCTGGGGTCATCCTCATCTCCCCTGAAAAGGGCGAGATTCCCATAGCAATCCGCTTAGATTTTGAATGTTCCAACAACATAGCTGAGTATGAAGCACTCATACAAGGATTAAGGATTTCGAAAACTCTAGGGGCATCATGCATCGAGGTCTTTGGAGATTCTCTCCTTGTTATAAACCAGGTTTTGAAAATTTGGCAAGTACGTAATGAAAAACTACTTCCATATCACGAGTTGGCCACTCGATTGGTTGAGTCATTCCAATCGTGTAAACTCACACACGTGGGAAGAGAGGACAATGGCATTGCCGATGCCCTCTCCTCTTTGGGTTCAGCCCTAAAGGTCAATCCCATTTCAGGGACCCGATCTTTAGAAATATGGCATGCGCCCAACCCATCCACACATGATTTGGATATTTGTCAAAATAACCCAGATTTTGTTGAAAAACCTTGGTTTTATGACATCAAGCATTTTTTAGAAAATGGGGGATTCACCGAGGATGCCACGTCTAAAGATAAGTCATTCATCCGTAAGATTTCGACCCGATACACCATTCTGGGTGGGGTTTTATATAAGAAAAGTTTTACCGGCATCCTACTTAGGTGTATCGATCTAGAGGAGGCTAGGATAGTGATGCATGAGTTCCATGATGGAGAGTGTGGAGGTCATGTTAATGCCAACATGATGGCAGTGAAAATACTTAGAGCGGGCTATTTTTGGTCCAGCTTGAAAAAGGATTGTCACGATCATGTTAGGAAGTGTCATCGATGTCAAGTGCATGGGCACACCATTCATATCCCATCATCTGCATTGCATTCCGTGGTCAGCCCCTGGCCATTCACCATGTGGGCATTTGACATCATAGGCCCTATATTTCCAAAAGCCTCGAATGGGCATCGATTCATTTTAGCAGCCACTGAGTATTTCTCCAAGTGGGTGGAAGCCATTTCCTGACCAACGTACTGGGGCAACATGTGGTGGCTTTCATTAGGAGGAATATCTTGGCTCGATTTGGGGTTCCACGAGACCTTGTGTCTGATAATGGCACCCCATTCAAGAACGAGCGGATGGTTAAGTTGTGCAACACGTATGGCATAACTCACCACTTCTCTTCGCCCTACTACCCTCAAGGCAACGGCCAAGCCGAAGCCACAAACAAGACTCTTATTAGCATAATTGAGAAAACTTTAGAAAAGGGTAGGACGTGACACGAGAAGCTGGATGAAGCCTTATGGGCTTATAGGACTTCCATCCGGACTCCCACGAATGCCACACCATTCGAATTGGTCTATGGCACAAACGCCATTCTTCCCATTCATACTCAATTGCATTCATTCCATACATCAATAGCACTCGACCTCCCCCTAGAGATGCTTCAACATGCTAGGATGGCCGAACTAGATTTGCTAGATGAGAGGCGACTCCTTGCTATGGATCATGCTCGTACATACTGGCAAAGGATAGCCCGACATTATGGCAAACATATGAGACCTCGCCACTTTGAAGTGGGAGATCTGGTTTTTAAAATCATCCACTATCGTGGCCCACATCCCCTTGGAAAGTGGCACCCCAAGTGGGATGGACCCTATGTTGTACTGCAACCACCACGAACAACTCGTATTGGTTGATCGATGTAGAATGTAGGAATTTAGTAGATCCTATCAATATTCAATACCTAAAGAAATATCATGTGTAGGATTTGTATTAAATTCCATTTTCGAAAACCTTTAGGGATAGCTGCCTTGAGACCTGAAAATAAGGTGCAAAGGCAAAATCGTGTGACCCTAAGTAAGAGAATTCGCACTTGTGAAAGAGTGGAGTCTTCCAAATCATGGTTACATTTCAAAATCCTTCTTCTTACAAAAAAAGGCCTAGTTCAACATAGCAAGATACTGGCAAGTAGTACGTGTTATTTCTAAATAGGCTGATCTGGAATGGATCGAGTGTGACCTTGGGATAAGTCCTTCCCCCTTCTCTTCTCCTTCCAAAAGGAAAATGCGGCCCAAATAAAGGGAATTTCCCATCCAAAGTCTCTTTCCAAAAGAAAGAAACCAGAATTCAAAAGAAAAATCAATTCTCTTGTGAAAAAAAAAGAGAGGGATTAAAGAAAAAATACTCCCAAAGGGAGACCCTCTATGAAAAAAAAGGAAAAAGAGGTCAAAGGATCAAAAAGAGCAGTTTTCCGCCATCTATGCCTTAAACCATGGGACACTTCAGAAGGGACCGTGGTATCTCTTTCCCATCCCTGGCTTATCCCAAGCTAAAACATGGCTCATTTTGAGGAATCCTAAAGTAAAAATAGGATTTACTTACTTGAATTTCATTTTGTTTGAGAATTCGACGTTTCATGTAAGACGTAGGAATTTGAAATATAGCTTGTTTTCTTATAAAACCTCCGATAGATAAGCGAGTGTCAAGACTCAAGCAAAGGCAAACACGAAGAGCTCGAGATCCTTAGGATTGAGACTCAAGATAGTTGTTCCTTTTGTAAATAATTTTTGTAAATAGGTTTTGAAAAGTCGAACATCGAACAACATCGGATCTGCTCACTTGGAGCAGCAGGCCTTGTAAGTCTCAAGAGTTCGACCATATCTGGTCTCTGGGAGGTCGCCACTCTTGGCACCACACCCATGTCATACATCTACATTCCACGCATGGCACTTGCATAAACATGATCCCATTTTAGGACCAGATTTCATACATATCCCTTTGGCGTGATATCTCCTCCTACTGGGGTTTTAAAACTGAGATTTTGCTAAAGATTGGGACGATCCCATATTTTCGTGGTTAGATCTAGGGAGACATTGAAAGGGGTGTTTGTCATCTTTGCCATTATCCAAATCGATTTGGACAATGCCAAAGAGGGGCATCTGTAAACACCCCGAAATCCCTCGAATTTCTCAAATAAACCTGGTTTTTGTAAAAGCAGCCCCAAAGGGCTATTTTGAGTCTGGAAAACCAGGAGCCTTCCAGACAAACCCTGTACATATGTTTAAACTGTATATGTTTTAAAATATGTATAATAGGCTTTTAAAACCTTTTAAAATACATTTTGAAACCCCACGAAGCAGTTGGCCTGATGCAAGCAAGACCAGAAGAGCTAAAGAGAGCCCGGAACCGGAGCACGAGTCGAGCCTGGCACAACAATTCTCATGTTCAATCCACCCCCAGGATCTCAAATATCCAAGTCCCTATTATTAGCAAAAATCATGAGAAATCATCTCCAGAAGGTGAAAACAAAAGCGGAAGACCATGTTGGCGAAGACCCAACGCAGACGGAGTACTGATGCTGTCAGACCCCGCACAAACCGTTCATTTCGAACATACCCTGAAGGAGTCAGAATTCAGTTTGGATTGGATCTGGACCATATATATCCAGATCCCAATCCAAAAGTATGTGTGGATTTGGATTTGGATCTAGAGATCCAATCCAATATCCACATCCATGGCCCACATCACCTTCTCATAAATGGAGGTGGGGCCACTTGAAATTCACGTGGGATTATGGGCATGAGAGAGAATGGGGAGGATAAGCATGAGGGCAATTGTATTAAGCTTGACTTGTGTGTCAAGTTTGGGGTTAATCATGTGGGTTAGCCTAATTAGTGTGGGTTTAAGCTTGTATGAGCCAAAACCTAACCTAGGGCTGCACCAACATGATGCAATGAGGTCTATGGGTTATGCAAAGGGAGCTTCCTAACCCAATCCTAAGCCGAAACCCCTAATCCTAGCCCTTTACCCTAATCCCAGCCTAATCCTAGCCTAATCACCTAACCCACTTCCCTAATCCCAGCCTAATCCCAACCTAAACACCTAATCCACTTCCCTAATCCTTTTCTAAACCTATCCTAATTCCCTTAATCCTAACCTAATCCTAGCCTAAACACCTAACCCACCTCACTAAACCTCACCCCAAAACCAACCCACCTAGCTAAGCCCTAAACCACCACCCCACCTAAAACCTAGCACACTATATCCTTAAAACCCCCTAAAACAAAATATCTGGCCCCCCCTCAAAACCAACCCACCTTATCACCACACCACCACCACCTAACCACCAAACCACCCTCTCCAAAACTAGCCCCAACCGCCCCTTTGAAACTTATAACCCCCCCCCCCTAGTGGGCGGGTTTTTTGGAACTTTTTCAGCCTCCACTTGGGCCAGTCGAGCCCTCTCTCACCTTGCTCTCTTCTCCCATCTGCACCACCACCACTTCTTGGCCAGCTCCACCTTGCGCCACCACTACCTCCCGGCCTGCTCCACTCCACGTTGCTACCGACCGCCCGGCCAGTTCCATCCACCTTCCACCCGGCTGTCCTCCTTCCACACACCGACCTCCCTCTCCTATCCGGTTAGTACCTCATCCCAACTTCACCCAATCTTCACTCCCCCTCCACTCTCAGCCACTCCATAGCACCTTACCTTAGCCTAGTTCCCACTCCACTCAGCCGGCCACCACCTAACTACCTGCCACCCTTCAAACACACCCAACCACCTAACCACCCGCTTCCCTACCATCCCTTAGTGACACCCCAGCCACCTTACCTTGCTCCCTAGGATCTGCCCCTTCCACTCTCAACCACCCCTTAACTCCACCTTCCATAGCACCCTATCTTCCCATCCGTGACATCCCCTAGCTACCCCAGCTGGCCACCACTTAAACCGCCCCTAGTCGGCCAATCACAGCCGACTGCACCCAAGTCACCCGGCCAGCCACACGCTCTTCCTTAAACCATCCTCCTTAGTCACCCATTAGCTCCACCTTCCCTAGCATTAGCCTTATACCTTAGTGACCCTCCCTAACCACTTCAGCCCGAGACATCACGGCAGCACCCCCCTAGCAGCCGGCAAGCTCCAAGGCGCCACACCCGCGCTCCCTTGTCACCCGGCCAGTCACACCCTTGCCGTGCCATTCCGAGGAGCTCCCTCTTGCAGCCCAAGGCGACGCCCAAGCCCAAGCTCAAGCAAGTCACCTCCGGACCAGCTATAAGTAAGTGCCTAACTCGATCCTTATTTGTAGACTTGCTTAAGTTAAATTAAATTTGATACGGGGTTGTAATAACGGAGCATTGTCTCCCCCCGCTTGTAATAACGTGGCTTGGCACACCCACACACACGTGCACTTGAGCCTACCTCGCTCTTAGTTGTGCACGATTTTGAACACACACGGGCCTAATCAGCCCTTGAGATATAAGTTTATTTACATATTTTAAGTTGCGTGGGGTTTTGCTTAAGTTGTGTGTGTTGTCTTTCAATTCTCGCACTCACACACATTAAGCTTTTGCTCTTATTTGCAAGACCCAAGTAAGGGCCGTGTTATACTTTCCTTGGGTTTAATTTCATGTCGTGTGTGTAGTATTTCAATTATACACTCACACACATTGAGCTTTCGCTCTTATTCCCAAGACCTTAGTTAAGGCCATATTGCAATTTATATTTGGGTTTAATTTCATGTTGTGTGCGTAGTACTTCAATTCTCGCACTCACACACATTGAGCTTTCACTCTTACTCCCAAGACCTTAGTTAAGGCCATTTTGCAATTTATATTTGGGTTTCATTTAAAGTCATGTGTGTTGTCTTTACATTTTCACATGCACACACATTGAGCCTTCGCTCTTACTTCCAAGACCCAAGTAAGGGCCCATATATATTATATACGTATTTCCCTTTTGGCTATGTCTTTAAGATTTGGGTTTTAAGGTTCAGCAGTGTGTGTAGTCTTTACATATATACACGGCACACACTTGCACTATTGAGCCTTTCCGCTCTTAAGATATAGCCATACTTCCCTTTTGCAATTTCCCTTCCGCAATTTCCCTTCGGTAATTTACATTACAAGTCATTTCCCTTCGGCATTGTCTTTCAATTTTGGGTTTTCCCTTTGGAGTTGCGTGAGTTTGCATTGCATATACGCCATACCACGAGTTAGGACGCATATTGCATCAAAGCAAACCCCATACTCCCGTTCAAAATCGCCCCATTTAGGCTGAGTGTTCATAACACACACCTAGTTGGCCCAAAAAGGGATAAAAAGAAAGACTTAGGCACATGCAAATCTACGTGAAATAAAAACTGAAAAATCATACAAAAACAACCCGAATCAAAAACCTCAAACACGTTTTTCGTAGGTTCTTATATCCCAAAACTCGATTTTAAAAGCGTACAGACTGACCCTTGCGCATCGGTGCAAGAAGGTCTGCGACGACAAGAGCTTGCTTGCTCACAGTCGCCACGTTAGGAGTCAGGTTTAAAATATCTCTTTGCTAGCTTAAGTAAGCTAGCTGGCACGCCCTTTTGCTTAAATAGGACTTAGGCACACGAAAAGGTTCTCTTCAGGCCTAAGAACCAGGAGCGGGAATTTTCTACGTCTACACCCAGCCGGCCACCACCTAACCTGCCACTAGTCGGCCAGCCACAACCGATTGCACCTTGCCACACCCACAGCCTTACATCCTCTTCCTTAGATAGCCCCCTAGTCACCCCTTAGCCCATCCTTTCCTAGGACCTGCCCTACACCTTAGTGACACCCCCTAACTACCTCAGCCCAAGACGCCACAGCAGCACCCCCCTCCCATCATCCGGCTAGCGCCAAGGCGCCACAACCGCTCCCTTGTCACCCGGCCAACACCCTCCTTTGCCGTGCCTTTCCGAGGAGCTCCCCCTTGCAGCCCAAGGCGATGCTCAAGCCCAAGCTCAAGCAAGTCACCTCCGGACCAGCTATACGTAAGTGCCTAACTCAGTCCTTGTTTATAGACTTGCTTAAGCTCAATTAAATTTGATACGGGGTTGTAATAATGGAGCATTGTCTCCCCCCGCTTGTAATAACGTGGCTTGGCACACCCACACACACATGCACTTGAGCCTATCTCACTCTTAGTTGTGCACGATTTTGAACACACACGGGCCTAATCAGCCCCCTAAGATATAAACTTATTTATATAATTTAAGTTGCGTGGGGTTTTGCTTAAGTTGTGTGTGTAGTCTTTCAATTCTCGCACTCACACACATTGAGCTTTCGCTCTTATTTGCAAGACCCAAGTAAGGGTCGTGTTATTATTTCCCTTGGGTTTAATTTCATGTTGTGTGCGTAGTACTTCAATTCTACACTCACACACATTGAGCTTTCGCTCTTACTCCCAAGACCTTAGTCAAGGCCTATTGCAATTTATATTTGGGTTTAATTTCATGTCGTGTGCGTAGTACTTCAATTCTCGCACTCACACACATTGAGCTTTCGCTCTTACTCCCAAGACCTTAGTTAAGGCCATATTGCAATATATATTTGGGTTTCATTTAAGTCATGTGAGTTGTCTTTCAATATACACACAACACCCACACAACACGTTGGCGACCTTCGGGCCCATATATATTATAAGTATTTCCCTTTCGGCTATGTCTTTAAGATTTGGGTTTTAAGGTTCAACAGTGTGCGTAGTCTTTACATATATACACGGCACACACTTGCACTATTGAGCCTTTTTTCTCTTAAGATATGGCCATATTTCCCTTTTGCAATTTCCCTTTTGCAATTTACATTTCAAGTCATTTCCCTTCCGCATTGTCTTTCAATTTCGGGTTTTCCCTTTGGAGTTGCATGAGTTTGCATTGCATATACGCCATACCACGAGTTAGGACTTATATTGCATCAAAGCAAACCCCATACTCCTGCTCAAAGTCACCCCACTTAGGTCACGTGTTCATAACACACACCTAGTTGGCCCGAAAAGGGATAAAAAGAAAGACATAGGCACCTGGAAATCCACGTGAAATAAAACTTGAAAATCATACAAAAACAACCCGAATCGAACACCTCAAACGTTTTCATAGGTTGTCATATTTTAAAAACTCGATTTTGAAAGCGTATAGACTGACCCTTGCGCATCGGTGCAAGAAGGTCTGCGACGACAAGAGCTTGCTTGCTCACAGTCGCCACGTTAGGAGTCAGGTTTAAAATATCTCTTTGCTAGCTTAAGTAAGCTAGCTGACACGCCCTTTTGCTTAAATAGGACTTAGGCACACGAAAAGGTTCTCTTCAGGCCTAAGAACCAGGAGCGGGAATTTTCTACGTCTACACCCAGCCGGCCACCACCTAACCTGCCACTAGTCGGCCAGCCACAACCGATTGCACCTTGCCACACCCACAGCCTTACATCCTCTTCCTTAGACAGCCCCCTAGTCACCCCTTAGCCCATCCTTTCCTAGGACCTGCCCTACACCTTAGTGACACCCCCTAACTACCTCAGCCCAAGACGCCACAGCAGCACCCCCCTCCCGTCATCCGGCTAGCGCCAAGGCGCCACAACCGCTCCCTTGTCACCCGGCCAGCACCCTCCTTTGCCGTGCCTTTCCGAGGAGCTCCCTCTTGCAGCCCAAGGCGATGCTCAAGCCCAAGCTCAAGCAAGTCACCTCCGGACCAGCTATACGTAAGTGCCTAACTCAATCCTTGTTTATAGACTTGCTTAAGCTCAATTAAATTTGATACGGGGTTGTAATAATGGAGCATTGTCTCCCCCCGCTTGTAATAACGTGGCTTGGCACACCCACACACACATGCACTTGAGCCTATCTCACTCTTAGTTGTGCACGATTTTGAACACACACGGGCCTAATCAGCCCCCTAAGATATAAACTTATTTATATAATTTAAGTTGCGTGGGGTTTTGCTTAAGTTGTGTGTGTAGTCTTTCAATTCTCGCACTCACACACATTGAGCTTTCGCTCTTATTTGCAAGACCCAAGTAAGGGTCATGTTATTATTTCCCTTGGGTTTAATTTCATGTTGTGTGCGTAGTACTTCAATTCTACACTCACACACATTGAGCTTTCGCTCTTACTCCCAAGACCTTAGTCAAGGCCTATTGCAATTTATATTTGGGTTTAATTTCATGTCGTGTGCGTAGTACTTCAATTCTCGCACTCACACACATTGAGCTTTCGCTCTTACTCCCAAGACCTTAGTTAAGGCCATATTGCAATATATATTTGGGTTTCATTTAAGTCGTGTGAGTTGTCTTTCAATATACACACAACACCCACGCAACACGTTGGCGACCTTCGGGCCCATATATATTATAAGTATTTCCCTTTCGGCTATGTCTTTAAGATTTGGGTTTTAAGGTTCAACAGTGTGCGTAGTCTTTACATATATACACGGCACACACTTGCACTATTGAGCCTTTTTTCTCTTAAGATATGGCAATATTTCCCTTTTGCAATTTCCCTTTCGCAATTTCCCTTTTGCAATTTACATTTCAAGTCATTTCCCTTCCGCATTGTCTTTCAATTTCGGGTTTTCCCTTTGGAGTTGCATGAGTTTGCATTGCATATACGCCATACCACGAGTTAGGACTTATATTGCATCAAAGCAAACCCCATACTCCTGCTCAAAGTCACCCCACTTAGGTCACGTGTTCATAACACACACCTAGTTGGCCCGAAAAGGGATAAAAAGAAAGACATAGGCACGTGCAAATCCACGTGAAATAAAACTTGAAAATCATACAAAAACAACCCGAATCGAACACCTCAAACGTTTTCATAGGTTGTCATATTTTAAAAACTCGATTTTGAAAGCGTATAGACTGACCCTTGCGCATCGGTGCAAGAAGGTCTGCGACAAAAGGAGCTTGCTTGCTCACAGTCGCCACGTTAGGAGTCAGATTTCAAAGTATTTCTTCGCTAGCTTAAGTAAGCTAGCTGACACGCCCTTTTGCTTAAATAGGACTTAGACACACGAAAAGATTCGCTTCAGGCCTATGAACCAGAAGCGAGAACTTTCTACGTCTACAAAGTCTTTTGATAATATCAGGTCTCTTTTCCATTCAATTCAATTCGTGATACGGGGTTGTAATAACGGAGCATCGTCTCCCCCCGGAATGTAATAACGGTGCTGGACACACGAGACACACACATACACTTGAGCCTTTTCGCTCTTATCTCGTACACAAGCACCACGTACACAATTGAGCCTTTTCGCTCTTATCATATACATACGTATTTCAATTCAATTGGGTTGTTACATTAAGTCGTGTGAGTTTGTCTTTCAATTACACACTCGCACCCAAGAAACACCCGAGCGATTGCTCAAACACCTCACACACATTTTGGCCTCAGAAGCCACTAAGATATAGCCATATCTGTATACTTTCTGCTGCGTGAGTTTTCCCGGTTCAACTGTGTACGCATTTCAATTCCGGGTTTTAAATTCAGTCGTGTGTGTTGTCTTTCAATTCATACATACACACACACGCCACAATTGAGCCTTTCCTCTCTTATATATATCTATATCTCCCTTCTGCTGCGTTTTACGATTCAATTGCGTGTGTTGCATTTCAATTTATACACAACACCCACGCACACATTGAGCCTTTCCGCTCTTAAGATATAGATATATTTAAAATTCTGCAATTTACATTCAAGTCGTGTGAGTTGCATTCAATTTGGGTTTTCCCTTCTGCTAAGTCTTTAAATTTCGGGTTTTACATTCAAGTTGTGTGAGTTGCATTGCATACTCGCCGTACTTGAGCTAGAGTGCATACCTGCATCGAACAAACCCTAACAAATCATGCAAGACGCCCAATTTAGGCCACTTCGCACACCCTCCACGCCTAAGTGGTTGAAACTGAAAAGACTTATGGTCGCCCAAATCAAAAACTCGCCAAGTGTATGATTTCAAAAGGATTTTCAAACACCTATTTATTCAAAAATTGATTTTGGGTTTAACTTGTTTCAAACGAAGTCTCTAAAGCGTACAGACTGACCCTTGCACGTCGGTGCAAGAAGGTCTGCCACAAAAAGATCCCGCTTGCCTACAATTGCCTTTCAAAAGTCAGATATTTCAAAACATACTTCTCTAGTTTGAGTAAGCTAGTTGGCACGCCCTAAAAGCGAACATAGATTGTGAAAAGATTCACTCCAAGCCTAAGACACCTGGAGTCGAAGATTTTTCGTGTCTACAGACAAGTAGGGTGCTAGCTGGATGGATGTCTTGGTGCTGGCCAGTTGATGAAGTGGTTAGGGGCGGCAAGTTAGGGGTGCTAGTTAGGATGATGCTAGGTTGGGAAGTGGGTTACTAAGGGAGAAGGTCCAGCTAGGAGCTAAGGTGGGTTATGGAAAGGGGAGGTAGTGAGGTAGGGTGCAGTTGGGTCGGGTGTAAGGGAGAAGGCTGGGCGGTTGTGGCGGGTGGTGGAGTGTGCAACCGAGCAAGAAAGGGGTGGAATGGTAGGTAGATGGGGTTGAGGTGGGGTACTAATTGTGGTACTGGTGGATGAGGTGGTGGCCGGCTGGTGGTGGAAGGAGGTGGCAGCCGAAGGTGGAAGGAGATGGAACTTGGTTGATGCAAAGAGGTGGCAGCCGGGTAGAAGTGGCGGTGGAGTTGGGGAAGATGGCAACCGAGTGGAAGTGGCGGTGGAAGTGGTGCAGCTGGGGGAGAGTGAGAGTGAGATGGAGTGGAAGAGAGAGCCGGAGAGAGAAGAAAAAACCCGCAAAAGAGGGGTTTTTATAGGCGCAAGAGCTGGGTCGGTGGGGAGTGGTATGGGGTAGATATTTATAATAAGGTGGGCTTGTGGGGTGGTTTGGGGTAGGTCGGTTAGGGTGGGCTGTTTGGTGGTTTAGGGTAGGTCAGTTAGGGTGGCTTGAACTTAATGGTTAGGGGTTTAGTTAGGTGTATTAAGGTGGGTTTAGGTTTAGTTTAGTTAGGGTCTAGGTGGTCTAGTTAGGTGAGGTGACCGAGGTGAGGTCGGCTAGGTGAGGTTGGGGTGGTTTTGGGTGAGGATGGCTAGGATTGGGTTAGGTTTAGGGGGGAGTGGCTAGATGAGGTGGGTTAGCTTAGGGCTAGGTTTTAGGAACATCCCCTTGGCATCGATCCATGGACCTAGTTGCATCCATGTTCATGTTGGTACAACCCCAGGTTAGGTGTAGGTGCATACAAGCTTAAACCCACACTCTAGGCTAAACCCACAAGGTTAACCCACCCTTGACCAAAAGTCAAGCCCACCAACTTTCTCACTCATACTTTATCACCCCTTATCTCTCTATACCCAAGCTTTTCAAGTGAAATATCTGTGGGCCCCACCTCCATTTATGAGAAGGTGATGTGGGCCATGGATGTGGACATTGGATTTGGATCTAATCCAAATCCAACTGCATGTTTGGGTTTGGATCTCGATATATATGGTCCAAATCTGGCCCAAATCTGATTTTCTGATTCTTTCATGGCGTTTTGAAACAGACGGTTTGTGCGGGGCCTGATTGCATCAGTACTCCGTCTTGCGTTGGGTCTTCGCCAACATTGTCGTCCGCTCTTCTTCTCACCTTTCGGAGATCATTTTGAACAAATTATTGATATCAGGGGCTTGGATGTCCGAGAATCTGGGGATGATTCTGATACAAGAGTTGATGTGCCAGGCTTGAAATATGCTCCGGGTCTGGGCTCTCTTTCGCTTCTTCGGTCCTGCTTTCATCAGGCCAAGCTGCTTTTTGGGGTTTCAAAATACCTTTTTAAGGTTTTAAAACTATATGTATACATTTTTAAAACAGATATGGTTTCAACATATGTACAGGGTTGTCTAGAAGGCTCCTGGATTTCCAAACTCAAAATAGCCCTTTGGGGCTGCCTTTGCAAAACCAGGTATATTTGAGAAAATCGTGGGATTTTGGGGTGTTTACAAGAGCCATATTGCAATTCAATTTGGGTTTTATATTCCAAGTTGTGTCAGTTGTCTTTACATATACACACAACATCCACGCACACGTTGGCGACCTTCGGGCCCATATATATATAGTTGTATTTCCCTTCCGCTATGTCTTTAAGATTTGGGTTTTAAGGTTTAGTCATGTGAGTAGTCTTTCAATATATGCACGACACACACTTACACAATTGAGCCTTTCCGCTCTTAAGATATAGCCATATTTTTCTTTTGCAATTTCTCTTAAGCATTGTCTTTCAAATTCGGGTTTTCCCTTGGAGTTGTGTGAGTTTGCATTGCATATTCGCCATACCACGAGTTAGGACACATATTGCATCAAAGCAAACCCCATACACCCGCGCAAAAATCGCCCAACTTAGGTCACTTGCGCACACACCTAGTTGGCCTAAATAGTTCGCCCTACTACCCTCAAGGCAACAGCCAAGCCGAAACCACCAACAAGACTCTCATAAGCATTATTGAGAAAACCTTAGAGAAGGGTAGGACGTGGCATGAGAAGTTGGATGAAGCCTTATGGGCTTATAGGACTTCCATCCGAACTCCCACAAATGCCACGGCATTTGAGTTGGTCTATGGTACAAACGCCATCCTCCCCATTCATACTAAAACTACATTCATTTCATACATCACTTGCACTCGACCTCCCCCTGAAGACGCTTCAGCATGCTAGAATGGTCGAGCTTGATTTATTAGATGAAAGAAGGCTCCTTGCTATGGATCATGCACATGCATACTGGCAAAGGATAGCACAACTTTATGAAAAGCATATGAAGCCTCACCACTTCAAAGTGGGAGACCTTGTGCTAAAAATCATCCACCATCGTGGCCCACATCCACTTGGAAAGCGGCGGCCAAAGTGGGATGGTCCTTATGTTGTACGTGGAACCACTACAAACAATGTATACTGGTTAGTCGATGTTGAGGGTAGTGTAAACACCCCAAAATCCCACGAATTTCTCAAATAACCTGGTTTTATAAAAGCAGCCCCAAAGGGTTATTTTGAGTTTGGAAACCTAGGAGCCTTCCAGACAAACCCTATACATATGTTTAAACTATATATGTTTTAAAATATGCATAATATAGTTTTAAAACCTTGTAAAAGATGTTTTGAAACCCCACAAAGCGACTTGGCCTGATGAAAGCAGGACCAGAAGAGCAAAAGAGAGCCCGGAACCGGAGAACATGTCGAGCCCGACACATCAACTCTCGTGTTAGATTCATCCCCAGAATCTCGAACATCTAAGCCCCTGTTATCAAACGAACTGCTTGAAATTATCTCCGGAAGGTGAAAACAGAAGCAGACGCCCATGTTGGTGAAGACCCAATGCAAGACGGAGTACTCTCTAAGTATTTTCATTGTCATCATGTTTGCATTTACGTGCCCTCCACATTCTCCATCGTGGAATTCATGCATTATCATCCTAGCCTCCTCAAGGTCGACACACCTCAACAAGATGCCAGTAAAACTCTTTTTATAAAGAATCCCTCCCAAAATCATGTATCGGGTTGAAATCTTTCGAATAAAAGCTTTGTCTTTAGATGAAGAGAATTCTGAAAATCCTCCATTTTCTGAGAAATTTTTAATGCCTTGAAACCAAGGTTTTTCAGTAGAAGTTGGGTTGTTTTGGCAAATCTCCAAATCGTGAGTGGATGGAGTGGGTGAGTGCCATATTTCTAAGGATCGAGTTCTCAAGGTGGGATCTACCCTTAGGGCTGAGCCTAAGGATGAGAGGGCATCGGCTATGCCATTGTTCTCTCTTCTTACGTGTGTGAGTGTACACGATTGAAATGAATCGACCAGCTTGGTGGCCAATTCGTGGTATGGAAGAAGTTTTTCATTTTTGTCTTGCCAAATTTTTAACACTTGGTTTATGACAAGTAAAGAGTCTCCAAAGACTTCGATGCATGATGCCCCTAGAGTTTTCAAAAATTTCAAGCCTTGTATGAGTGCTTCATACTTAGCTGTATTGTTAGAACATTCGAAATCTAGGCGAATAGCAATGGGGATTTCTCCCTTTTCAGGGGATATGAGGATGATTCCTGCACGAACACCAACCCCTCTTTGGTTTCGTGCCCCATCGAAGTGCGTCTTCCACACTTGGTTTTCACTTAAGCAGTTTGCTAAAATGTGGTTTTGAAATTGATTTTGAAAGATGCCTTCGTCGGGCATTTCACCAAGTGTGGGATATGAATCCTCTAAAGGAAAATCAGCCACATAGTCAACTAGGGCTTGCCCCTTAATGGAGGTTTGATGGTGGAATTTTAGGTCATACTCCATTAAGAGGAGTTGCCATTTACCCAGCCTTCCCATGAGGATAGGTTTTTCAAATAAGTGCTTGATTGGATCAAGCCTAGACACTATCCAGATCTCATGATCTAGGAAGTAATGTCAAAATTTCTGATAGGCCCATACCAAGGCCAAGCACGTTTTTTCCATGGCTTGATAGTTTCTTTCATAAGCCAATAGAGTTTTCGAAATATAGTAAATAGCATACTCTTTATGGGTATCATCCTCATATTGAGCCAATAAAGCACCCAAGGCATTCATATGCACAGAAATATAAAGCAAAAGCAGTTTTCCTTGCTTTAGAGGGTTTAAAATTGGAGGATTAACCAAATATGCTTTTAATCTTTCGAAAGCTTTTTGGCAATCGTCATCCCACACAAATTTCGCCCATTTTCTTAAAAGCTTGTTGAAAGGTTCGCATCTCGTTGCGAGGTTTAAAATAAACCTTCTAATTGATTGGAGGTGACCTTGGAGGCTTCGGATTTGAGTTAAATTGGAGGGTGAAGGCATATCTATGATGGCTTGACACTTAGAGGGTCGACTTCAATGCCCCTTTGGCTTACCATAAAACCTAAAAGCTTGTCGGATTCTACTCCGAAGACGCACTTTTGAGGGTTTAGTTTCACTTTATAAGGCCTTAGTCTTTCGAAAACTTTTTGCAAAGATTCAATGTGGGTGCATCGGGTTTTTGATTTCACCAAAAGATCATCGACATACACTTCTAAGAGCTCATGAATTTGATCGTGAAAGATCGTAGTCATGGCTCTTTGGTATGTAGCACCGGCGTTTTTCAAACCAAAGGGCATGACTGAATAATAGTACATGCCCCAAGGTTTGGTAAAAGCAGTTTTAGCCTGGTCTCTTGGGGCTAACTTGATTTGATTATAACCCGAGTAGCCATCCATAAAGGAAAACATTTCATGATTTGCAGTACTATCGACTATCAAATCAATGTTTGGCAAAGGAAAGTTATCCTTTGGCGTGGCTTTGTTCAGATTTCTGAAATCAATGCAAATTTGAATTTTCCCATTGGATTTTCGAACTATAACAATGTTTAAAAACCAATCAGAATACACAATGGGTTTTATAAAACCAGCTTTAAGCAGATCTTCTAAACCCTCTTTCACTTGAGAGTGTACGTTCGGATGGATCTTTCTAAGCTTTTGTTTTATGGGTTTCGACTCTGAATCTAGGGGAAGACAATGCTCTACGATTTTTGGGTCTAGACCCGGTATGTCTTCATATGTCCATACAAAAACGTCAAGGTAGGCTTTCAAGAATGTAATGAATGATGCTTTTTTATGCTCATGCAGACATGTGCCTATCTTAACACATTTTGGTTTTTCTTTACTCCCTAAGTCGATTTCTATGAAATCCCCTCCTACAGAATTTGAAGGTTTTCCAAATCGAGAATTTTGTTAAACTCGGGAAGCTCGGAGGTTTGATCCTCCTCAGGGAGAAGGGGATCCTCCTACGTGCTTTGATCATTCTCGAGAATTTTAAATCCTAGGGAATTCAGAGTTAATGCAGGCATTTGTATGAGTACGGATGGAAGTCCTATAAGCCCATAAGGCTTCATCTAGCTTCTCATTCCATGTCCTACCCTTTTCTAATATTTTCTCAATGATGCTTATGAGAGTTTTGTTTGTGAATTTGACTTGGTCATTGCCTTGAGGGTAGTAGGATCATGAAAAGTATTGAGTAATGCCATTGGTCTTATATAACTCCTCCACTTTTTCATTTTTGAATGGGTACCATTATCTGACACTAGGTGTCTTGGAACTCCAAATCGAGCCAAGATATTTTTCTTAATGAATGCCACTACATGTTGTCCTCGAACATTTGTCAAGGAGGTAGCTTCAACCCATTTAGAAAAATATTCAATGGCTCCTAAAATAAACCTACGTCCATTAGATGAAGTGGGTGAGATTGGTCCAATGATATCAAATGCCCACATGGTGAAGGGCTATGGGCTCACAGTGGAATGCAATGCAGATAATGGAATGTGAATGGCATTTCTGCGCACTTGACACTAATGACACTTCCTAACATGGTTATGACAATCTTGCTTCAAAGTAAACCAAAAATAACCTTCTCTAAGTATTTTCATGGCCATCATATTTGCATTGACATGACCCCACATTCTCTATCATGGAATTCATGCATAATGGACCTAGCCTCATCATGGTCGACACATCTCAACAACATGCCAGTAAAACTCTTTTTATAAAGAACCCCTCCCAAAATCATATATCGAGCTGAAATTTTTTGAATGGAAGTCTTATCTTTAAAGGAAATAAATTCTGGAAACCCTCCATTTCCTTAAAAGCTTTTAATGTCTTGAAACCAAGGTTTTTCATTTGGTAAATTTCTAAATCATGGGTAGATGGAGTGGGCAAATGTAAGATCTTTAGGGATCGAGTAACCAAATGGGGTCGATCTTTAGAGATGACCCTAAAGAGGAGAGGGCATTTGGTACGGTATTGTCCTCTCTACTTGTGAGTTATAGACACGCGAAAATTTCCACTCTGGGTTCTGAGGCCTGAAGTGAACCTTTTCGTATGTCTAAGTCACTTAAAGGGTGTGCCAGCTAGCTTCCTCAAGCTAGCGAAGTAAGTTTTGAAAATATCTGACTTATGGGGTGACTGTGGACAAGTGGGCTCTTTTCGTCGCAAATCTTCTTGAACCGATGCTCAAGGGTCAGTTTGTACACTTAGAAAACTCGATTTTGAATGTGTATGACCTGTTTTGAAAAGTATGAAAAGTGTTTGATCGGTTTGGTTTGTCTTGTTGCAAATTTTATTTTATGTGGGGTTTTGCACGTATCCTATGTCTTTGATTTTAGCTACTTAGGCGTGAGATGTGTGCATCAAGTGCCTAAGTCTTGGCGATTTTGCACGGGTGGTTCGAGGTTGCTTTGATGCAAGTATGTGCCCTATCTCGTGGTATGGCGGATATGCAATGCAAACTCACACAACTGAACCTTAAAACCCGAAATTGAAAGACATAGCCGATGGGAAATTGCAAAAGGGAAATATAACTATATCTTAAGAATGAAAAGGCTCAATTGTGGGTGTGTGTGTTGTGTATAAATTGAAAGGCAACTCACACGACTTGAATGTAAAACCCCGCTCAAATTGAATGTAAAGTGCGGAAGGGAAATACTTATATATATATGGGCCTGAAGGTCGCCAACGTGCGTGTATGTGTTGTGTATAAATGTAAAGATAACACACGCAGCTGAACCGGGAAAATGCAGTGGAAAATATAGAGATATGGCTATATCTTAGTGGCTGCCGAGGCGAAAATGGTGCGTGAGGTGCTTGAGCAAGCGCTCGGGTGTTCTTTGGGTGTGAGTGTGTAAATGAAAGACAAACTCATACGACTTAATGTAACAACCCAGCTGAATTGAAATACATATATATAATAAGAGTGAAGGCTTAATGCACGCTTGTGTGGAGTGTGTAAAATTAAAGACAACTCACGCAACTCTTACTAGAGTCTTAGGAGTAAGAGCGAAGGCTCAATCGTTCTTGTGGGTGCTTGTGTACGAGTTAAGAGCTAAGGCTTAAGTGCTCGCGTGTGCTTCATGTAGCAAGCCACATTATTACAACCCGGGGGGAGACAACGCTCCGTTAATACAACCCCGTATCCAAATTGAATTAAAGTGTAGAAGGAGATATGAAATACCGAATTAAAACACTTACGTGATTCGGATGTTTGTCCACTCCAATCTACACGGACTTGCTTGGATTCGCACCCACGGATGAGTCTTCCTTAAAGCTTGAAGCGAAAGATGGCTAAATGGAGCCTTTGAGCTTGAGGGTTTATGAGGTTCACGACACTAAGGGGTTTGGGTTTGAGCTTGCGTGGAATGGGTATGGTGGCGGCGGGTGTGGGGATATGAGGTGGTGATGTGGGAGCTAAGGGTCTTACTGTTTAGGTGGGGTGAGAAGGTATGGGATACGAGATGGGTATGGGATGTCTAAGGCGGTGGACAGGAGTTGGGGGTTCTAGGCAAGGTGGTCACGGGACTAAGTAGGTGGGGTATGATATGGTGTGTCTAGCTAGGATGGGTTCGGCTGGGGTGTGTCTAGGCGTGGGATGTAATGGGCGCCGGGTAGGTGCTAGGTGGTTGGGGTATGTAAGGGAGCTAGGTCGGCTAAGGAAGGGATGCGGTGGGGTGATGGATAGGTGGTAGATTAAGGCGGTTAGGGTGGTAAGTGGTGTAGTGTAAGGCGGTAGTTAGGTCGGTTGAGGCGGTGGAGGTCGGCTGTGGAAGGTCGGGCAGCAGGTCAGCTAAGGCGGCTAGGGCAGGAGACTAGCGTTGGGTGCCAAGGCGGTGCCTGGCGCTAGAGTCGGCGCCTGAGCGGGGTCGGCGCCTGACGCTGGGCGTCAGTGCGCAGCGCGCGGGTGGTGCACAGGGGGGACCCGAGTAGCGTTAGGTCAGTTAGGTGTTTAGGTTTAAGGTCGGTTGGGTTAGTGAGTTAACCTGAATAAGTTTAGGGTGGTTGGGAATGATTAAGGGTGGTGGATTAAGGTAGGTCTTAGGTGGTTTAGAAAGGTTAGGAAGAGTGGTTTAGGGTGGATTAGGGGCTTATCTCTTAATGGTGGTTTAGGGTGTGCTTAATTTCCAATCAGCCACCTTAAGCCTCCTTGTTCAAGCAACTTCAACCCTTTAATTAGGGTGGGGCAGCCCTTAACTAATCCTACACTAACCCACAATTAACAAACCCTAAAACAAATGAAAGCACTAAGCACTCACCTTAATGACCTTCTCTCTCCTCCAAGCCCTCCCTTGAAATTCACGTGAACTTTATGAGACCCCCTCACTCCTATTTATCGGCAAGTGAGGTGGGTCTTGGATTTGGGTTTGGGATTAGGTTTAGATCCAAATCCAAGCCTAAACACTATTTGGATATGGATTTGGATATTTTTGACCAGATCCGATCCAAATCATACATATTTTATGGATATTGATCTGGATATTTTGGTCCAAATATGATCCAATCCAAACACTATTTGGATCGGCCCAAACACTATTTGGATCAGCCAAAATCCAAATAGTATTCACTATTTGGATTTGGATCTAGATATTTATGGTCCAGATCCAATCCAAATTTTCTCTAGATGGTCCTTCTTGGCTTCTCAAGGCGGACGATCTATGAAGGCCCTGGCTTCATCAGGGCTCCGTCTGGTGTTGAGTTTCCCCAATCTTTGTCGTCCAGACTCCTTTTCACCTTTTCAAACTCCATTTTTGCTCATTTATGGCTTTTCTGGTTCATAATCTTGAGGCTTGGATGAGAATGGTTGATCTATCTTTCTGGTGCTCCTAGCTTGCAAACTGCTTCGTGCCTGGGCATTCCATTCGCCTTTCGAACCTGGCTTTTATCAGGCCAGGATGCTCTTCTAGGCTTCAAAACAGGTTTCTGAAGCTGCTTCTAGAATTGGCCTTTGTGAGCCACTTGTCGGGCTACTTTTTTGATTAGGTATCGTCTTTGCATGCTTCACCTGTTCGTCTTTGACTTCTTGGGAAAATGGAGCTTAGCTTGGGTTTCAAAAGTTCCTATTTGGACCTAGGGTTTCAAAACACTATTTATAAGCTTCAAAACAATATTTACAAGGTTTTGGGAAGGCTCCTCGATTTTCAAAACTCAAAGTGCCTTTTTATGAAAGTCATGGGATTTTACAAATGCCTCTCTTTGGCATTATTTAAATTAATTTGGATAATGGCAAAGACGACAACACCCCTGTTTAATGTCTCCCTGGATCTACCCTCGAAAACACGGGATCGTCCCAATTTTGCTAAAACATTTTCTTTTCGAACCTGGTAGGAGGAGAATTTCGCCAAAGGGGACTTTACTATGGGTTCTAGTCCTAACTGGGATCATGTATGAAGTGTTCATGCGTGAATATGCAGAATGCATGGCATGGATGAGACACCAAAAAGGGCGATCTCCTAGAGACCAAATGGCATGGTCGAACCTTTGAGTCTTATGAAGACCTGCTGCTTCTAGTGAGTGGGCCTTATGTTGCTCGATGTTCGAGTTTTTTAAAAAAACCTTATTTCAAAAGGGAAACTCCTTTTCAGCCTCGATCCTAAGGACCTCTAGCTCCTCGTGTTTGCCTTTATTTGAGTCTTAACACTCGCTAATCTAGCAGAGGTTTAATAAGAAAACCGGTTAAGTTTCAAAATTCCTATGCCTTACTCAAAACGTCGAATTCTCAAACAAAATGAAATTCAAGTAAGTAAATCCTATTTTTACTTTAGGATTCTTTGAAATGAACCTTGTTTACTTGGGATAAGTCGCAGGGATGGGAAGGAGATACCACGGTCCCTTCTGAACCATCCCGTGGTTTGAGGCAGAGAGGCGGAAAACTACTCTTTTTGAGCTTTTTAGCCTTTCCTTTCTTTTTTTCATAGAGGGTCTCTCTTCAGGAGTATTTTTTCTTTATTCCCTCTTTTCCATAAAAGAATCGATTTTCTATTTTTGGGATTCAACTTTCTTTCTTTGGGAGAGAGATTTTGGTAGGGATTTCCCTTAGTTTTCGCCAAATTTTCCTTTTGGAATAAGAAGAGAAGAGGGGAGGACTTATCCCAAGGTCATACTTGATCCATTCTAGATCAACCTATTTAGAAATAGCACACACTACTTGCAAGTATCTTGCTATATTGAACTAGGCCTTTCTTTGTAAGAAGAAGAATTTTGAAAATGTAACCACGTATTTTGGAAAGCTCCACTTTTTCAAAAGTGTTGATTCTCTCACTCAGGGTCACTCAATTCGCCTTTGATCCTTTCTTTCAAAGTTTCAAAGCAGATATCCCTAAAACATTTTCGAAAAATGGGAATTTAACTTAGACCCTACACATGATACTTTTTTAAGTATTGAATATTGATAGGATCTACTAAATTCCTACCTTCTACATCGATCAACCAATAAGAGTTGTTTGTGGTGGTTCCATACACAACATAAGGGCCATCCCACTTGGGCCGCCACTTTCCAAGTGGATGTGGGCTACGATAGTGGATGATTTTCAAAATGAGATCTCCTACTTCAAAGTGGCGAGGTTTCATATGTTTCTCATAGTGTCGGGCTATCCTTTGCCGGTATGCATGAGCATGATCCATAGCAAGGAGTCGCCTCTCATCTAACAAATCTAGTTCGGCCATCCTAGCATGCTGAAGCGTCTCTAGGGGAAGGTCGAGTGCCATGGATGTATGAAATGAATGAATTTTGGTATGAATGGGAAGAATAGCGTTTGTGCCATAAACCAACTCAAATGGCATGGCATTTGTGGGAGTTCGGATGGAAGTCCTATAATTCCATAAGGCTTCATCCAGCTTCTCATGCCACGTCCTACCCTTCTCTAAAGTCTTCTCAATAATGCTAATGAGAGTCTTATTGGTGGCTTCGGCTTGGCCGTTGCCTTGAGGGTAGTAGGGCGATGAGAAGTGGTGAGTTATGCCATAGGTGTTTGTAAACACCCTGAAATCCCACGAATTTCTCAAATCCATCTGGTTTTGTAAAAGCAGCCCCAAAGGGCTATTTTGAGTCTGGAAACCCAGGAGCTTTCTAGACAACCCTGTATATATGTTTTGAACTTTATATTTCAAAAATATGTGATATGGTTTTTGAAAACCTTTTAAAACATGTTTTGAAACCCCGAAGCAGCTTGGCCTAATCTAGACAAGACCAGGAAAGCTAAGGAGAGCCCGGAACAGGAGCACATGTCAATCCCGGCACAACAACTCTCGTATCAAATCCACCCCCCAGGATCTCGAACGTCCAAGACCCTGTTATCATCAAAACATCCTTTGAAGTCATCTCCGGAAGGTGAAAACAAAGGCGGACGATCATGTTGGTGAAGACCCAATGCAGACGGAGTACTGATGCTGTCAGACCCCGCACAAACCGTTCATTTCGAACACAGCTCGAAGGAGTCAGAGTTTAGTTTGGATCGGATCTGGACCATATATATCCAGATCCCAATCCAAACCCATGTATGGACTTAGATTTGGATGTGGATCCAGAGATCCAATCCAATATCCATATCCATGGCCCACATCACCTTCTCATAAATGGAGGTGGGGCCCACTTGAATTTCACGTGGGATTATGGGCATGAGAGAGAGTGAGGGAGGATAAGATCAAGTGTGTGTTGTAATTAAGCTTGACTTGTGTGTCAAGTTTGGGGTTAATCATGTGGGTTAGCCTAATTAAGTGGGTTTAAGCTTGTAATTAGCCAAAACCTAACCTAGGGCTGCACCAACATGATATGATTAGGGTCCATGGGTCATGCAAAGGGAGCTCCTTCACCTAATCCTAACTAAAAACACCTAATCCTAGCCTTCCACCCTAATCCCGTCTTAATCTAAGCCTAATCACCTAACCCACTTCCTAATCCCAGCCTAATCCCAACCTAATCACCTAACCCACTTCCCTAATCCTTCCCTAAACCTAGGTTAATTTCCCTAAACCTAGCCTAATCACCTAACCTACCTCACTAAACCTCACCCTAGAACCAACCCACCTAGCTAAACCCTAAACCTCTAAACCACCCCTAGCACACAACCTACCCAAACCCCTTGTATTTAAAATATCTGGCCCTACCCTTTCCAGCCCACCTTATCACCACACCACCCTACCTAAACCACCTAACCACTACCCCAAAACCAGCCCCAACCGACCTAGCCCAGCCCTATATAAACCCACCCCTTTGGGGCGGGTTTTTCCCATCTTCAAGCTCCATCTTCCACCAGCCGGGTCCTCCACTCTCCAGCCAGCCAACTCCAACCTGCGCCACCACCTCCCAACCGAGCACCACCACCACCACCACCACTCCAGCCGAGGTCCACATCGCCATCCTCTTCATCCGGCCGAACCTCACCCTGCGCATCCTCTTCACCCGATTGCTCCCCTTCCATCCGCCACCACCTCCCATCATCCAGTTAGTACCCTCCACCTTACTCCTTCTCCACTCCCTCTCCACTCTCAGCCACCTAACCCACTACCATATCAACCTAATGCCAGCCACTAGCCGCCACCATTTCCACTCGGCCAGGCCATAACTATCCTAACTACCCGCCACTAACTAACCATCCTAGCTATACCCGGCCACCCCATCCAATTCCCTAAAACCTGCCCATATCACCCCACTACACCCACTACCACCTTACCCCATCTCCTAGCTAGTTCCCTTCCCTTACACCACTCCTAGCCACCCTAGCAGCCCGCCACCACCAAGCACCCTTAGTCGGCCACTCCAACCGACTGTCACCTTTTCATTCGGCCAGCCATCCGCCAGCCATATCCTTTCCCTAGCTAGTTCCCTTCCCTTAGTGCCATACTCCCTTAGTGACCCTACTTAGGCCCTTTAGCCCAACACACCAAAACCAGCCCATCCTTAGCAGCCGACCATCTTCAAGGCGCCTCTTCCGCACACCAAAGACATCCGGCCAGCACCTCCCCTTGCCGTTCAACTTCGCGGAGCTCCCTCTTGCAGCCCAAGGCGAAGGCCAAGCCCACGATCAAGCAAGGCTTCTTCGGACCAGCTATTAGTAAGTGCCTAACTCGGTCCTTAGTTGTATACTTGCTTAAGATTCAATTCGATACGGGGTTGTAATAACTAAGCATAGTCTCCCCCCGCTTGTAATAACGTGGCTTGGCACTCCCACACACGGGCCTAATCAGCCCCTAATACATAAATATATATATATATATATATACTTTAATTTTCGTAGGGTTCTGCTTAAGTTGGGTGCGTTGTCTTTCAATTCAAGCACTCACACACATTGAGCCTTCGCTCTTATTTGAAAGACCCAAGTAAGGGTCGTGCCATTTATATTTGGGTTTTCATTTCATGTCGTGTGTGTAAGTCTTTCAATTCAAGCACTCACACACATTGAGCCTTCGCTCTTATTTGAAAGACCCAAGTAAGGGCCGTGCCATTTATATTTGGGTTTTCATTTCATGTCGTGTGTGTAAGTCTTTCAATTCAAGCACTCACACACATTGAGCCTTCGCTCTTATTTGAAAGACCCAAGTAAGGGCCGTGCCATTTATATTTGGGTTTTCATTTCATGTCGTGTGTGTAAGTCTTTCAATTCAAGCACTCACACACATTGAGCCTTCGCTCTTATTTGAAAGACCCAAGTAAGGGCCATGTTATACTATTTGGGCTTTCATTTCATGTCGTGTGTGTAAGTCTTTCAATTCAAGCACTCACACACATTGAGCCTTCGCTCTTATTTGAAAGACCCAAGTAAGGGCCGTGTTATACTATTTGGGTTTAATTTCATGTTGTGTGCGTAGTACTTCAATTCAAGCACTCACACACATTGAGCTTTCGCTCTTATTCCCAAGACCTTAATCAAGGCCATACTGCAAGTTATATTTGGGTTTAATTTCATGTCGTGTGTGTAAGTCTTTCAATTCAAGCACGCACCCACATTGAGCCTTCGCTCTTATTTGCAAGACCCAAGTAAGGGCACGTATATACCCTATATACATATCTCCCTTCGGCATTTACATTACAAGTCATTTCCCGTCGGTTATTTCCCTTCGGTCATTTCCCTTCGGCATTGTCTTTACATTCGGGTTTTCCCTTTGGAGTAGCGTGAGTTTGCATTGCATCTACGCCATACCACGAGGTAGGATGCATATTGCATCGATGCAAGCCCCGTATTCCCGCTCAAATTCGCCCATGTAGTGGAGTGTTCATAACACACAAACTAGGTGGCCCATAAAGGGATAAAAAGAAAGACTTAGGTACATGCAAATCCACGTGATCTAAAAACTGCAATCGTATCTAAAAGACCCAAATTAAACACCTCGAACCACTTCGTAGGCTTTCTATACCCTAAAACTCGATTTTTTAAAGCGTACAGACTGACCCTTGCACATCGGTGCAAGAAGGTCTGCGACGACAAGAGCTCACTTGCTCACAGTCGCCACGATTAGAAGTCAGTTTAAAATACATCTTCGCTAGCTTAGGTAAGCTAGCTGGCATGCCCTGTTTATATAAATAGGCCTTAGACACACAAGAGGATCTGCTCCAAGCCCTGAAAAGGCAAAGAGGCGGGGATTTTCGCGCGTCTACAGTGTTGCACAACTTGACCATCCGCTCGTTTTTGAATGGGGTGCCATTATCAGACACAAGATCTCTTGGAACTCCAAATCGAGCCAAGATATTTTTCCTAATGAAAGCCACCACATGTTGCCCCTGGACATTGGTCAGGGAGGTGGCTTCGACCCATTTGGAAAAGTATTCAGTGGCTGCTAAAATGAACCTATGCCCATTCGATGCCTTTGGAAATATTGGTCCTACAATATCAAATGCCCACATGGTAAATGGCCAGGGGCTGACCACAGAATGCAATGAAGATGAGGGGATATGAATGGCGTGCCCATGCACTTGACATGGATGACACTTCCTAACATGATCGTGGCAATCCTTTTTCAGAGTGGACCAAAAATAACCTGCTCTAAGTATTTTCATTGCCATCATATTGGCATTAACATGACCTCTTGTAAACACCCCAAATTTTTCAAAAATCAAAAACTCTCAAAAACACAAAAAACTCATTTGAGCCAAAATGACAATCTATTTTAAAATGTGAAAACAGGTACAAAAGGCAAAAGGAGAGCCCTGGCAAAAAGAGCAAATCGAGCCCGGAGTCTCAAAAGCCACCCCCTGCTCAAAAACGGAAGAAAAGAGAGCCCGTTTGGAGAAAAGCCCGACAAAAGGGTAAAAGCATAATTTGGGTCAAAGAAAAAGCGCAAAGCAGCTGCAAAATACAGAAAGAAGTCCAGTACCTAAGGAAGTCGACAGAAGTTCGAGACACGTCCCGTCAGAATGAAGAACGGAATCCGTGTGGCAATCTGAGTTTGATATCAATAGGAACCAACCAGAAACCAAAACGGCGAACCAAAACGAACGCCAAAAAAGTCCTGAAAAGTAGAACACCGATTGGAAGAAAGACTTGGGGAAGACCCAGGCCAGAGTTGGGCCTCCGATGAATCGAAGCCCGCTCAAAACAGATGGTGAAAAGCACCAGAAAGGACTAGAAAACCAAGGAGTAGAAAAAAAGTTTGGACTGGATCTTGACCCAAAAATATCCAGATCCAGACCCAAATAGTGTTGGATTGGATCTTGATCTCAAAATATCTGAGATCCAAACCCAAATAAATATTTGGACTGGATCTGGATCTCAAAATATTTGAGATCCGTGATCCAGATCCAAATAGAGTTTGGATTGGATTCGGATACCCAAACCCAAATCCAAGACCCAATATCCAAGATCCATTTAAAAACTCTATAAATAGAGGTAGTGGGCTGGAAAAATTAGATTTGCGTGAACTTCAAGAGGGGAAGCCCTTTCACGTGGAAATAAAGGGGGGGGGATGAGAGAGAAAAGGCCTTATTGGCCAAGGTGAGTTTTGTTTGAGAAAGGGGATTGGCCCATGGAGGCAAGGGCTGCACCAACAAGGTGGCATCTCCTTCAAGCTAGTTGGGAGCGTTGCATGGTGGAGCTTGGCGGCTTGAGCGGTGGCTAGAGTGGTACTGCAACTTGAGGTAAGTACCTAAGCCCTAACCTAACCCACTTCTTCCCCTAATCCTCTAGACCACCCATCCCATCTTAGCTAAACCAGCCCCCTAAAAACACCACTAAACCAGCCAAGTTCTGGCCGGTTTTCACCAAGATTCCTACACTAGATCACCACCTAACTAAGCTACCCTAAGACATAAGCCACGTTCGGCCACCACCTGGCCGAACTCTCCCTTGAACCCAACCAAGTTCGGCCAGCTTTGGCCGAACTTCCCATTTGAAACAAACCCAACTCGAGCCACCTTGGCTCGAGCCCTTTCCCTAAAACCCATGGCCTACACCAATAGGTCGTGTCCCATTTTCTACCCAAGTTCTAGCCTGCCCTAAAGGCAGGCCAACTACCTAAAAACCAACCCAGCCTTTGGCTGGTTTCCCTTTCCCACATACCCAAAACAGCCCGGCCAAAGGTGGCCGGGCTTTCCTTGTTTTCACCAAGAGACTTGGCCTGCCTTGAGGCAGGCCACCTAAACCTAAACACATGGCCAAACCAGGCCATGTGTTCCCTCCCTTTTGACATACCCTGGCCTGCCTTGAGGCAGGCCACCTTTACCCAAAAACCCACGGCCTAACTAGGCCGTGCACCCCTTATCCAAACAACAACCAGGCTGCCCCTTTGGCTGGCCGCCTGCCATCAAAACTCAATCCAAACCTAACCTAGTTAGGACTCAACTAAACCTAAACCTAGACTAGGACCAGCTGCTACCTAATCCCAGCCCACGTCCCTCTTAAGTCTAGCACCTAACCTAGCCGTGGTTTGCCTAGGATCAGCCCCAACCACACCCTAAAGTCACTCCTACTCGAGCTACCTTGGCTCGAGTCATGCCTAATACCAAGTCTAAACCATACCTAAACCAAGGCCAAATGCTGGCCTAATCCCAAGTCTAAACCACACCTAAACCAAGGCCAAATGCTGGCCTAATCCCAAGTCTAAACCTCACTAAATCCAAGCCCAAATGCTGGCCGAATCCTAAACCTAAACCCTATCACTCGAGCCAAGGTGGCTCGAGTCATGCCTTGCCCAAACCAGCCCCAAGTGGCCCCAAACCCAGTATAAGCTTGCAGCTCCCGAAACTCCAAGTCTCTCCAAGCTCTCCGGCTTCGCTCCCACACACCTCGGATGCCATGAGATGATGATGAACTCGTCCCTTGTATAATCCTAACTCAAGAACCTGGAAAAGTGTAAGTCATTTGATATATATCAAGTCTCCTTTCCATTCAATTCAATTCATGATACGGGGTTGTAATAACGGGGCATCGTCTCCCCCCGGAATGTAATAACGGTGCTGGACATACGAGACACACATGTACACTTGAGCCTTTCCGCTCTTATCTCGTACACAAGCACCACATACACAATTAAGCCTTTTCGCTCTTATCATATACATACGTATTTCAATTCAGCTGGGTTGTTACATTAAGTCGTGTGAGTTTGTCTTTCAATTACACACTCGCACCCAAGAAACACCCGAGCGATTGCTCAAACACCTCACGCACATTTTGGTCTCAGAAGCCACTAAGATATAGCCATATCTATATATTTTCTGCTGTGTGAGTTTTCCCGATTCAACTGTGTACGCATTTTAATTCTGGGTTTTAAATTCAGTCGTGTGTATTGTCTTTCAATTCATACATACACACACACGCCACAATTGAGCCTTTCCGCTCTTATATATATCTATATCTCCCTTCTGTTGTGTTTTACGGTTCAGTTGCGTCTGTTGCATTTCAATTTATACACAACACCCACGCACACATTGAGCCTTTCCACTCTTAAGATATAGATATATTTAAATTTCTGCAATTTACATTCAATTCATGTGAGTTGCATTCAATTTGGGTTTTTCCCTTCTGCTAAGTCTTTAAATTTCAGGTTTTACATTCAAGTTGTGTGAGTTGCATTGCATACTCGCCACACTCGAGCTAGAGTGCATACCTGCATCTAACAAACTCGAACAAATCGTGCAAAAACCCCCATCTTAGGCCACTTTGCACATACTCCACACCTAAGTGGTTGAAACTGAAAGACTTAGGGTCGCCCAAATCAAAAACTCGCCAAGTGCATGATTTCAAAAGGATTTTCAAACACCTGTTTATTCAAAAATCGATTTTGAGTTTAACTTATTTCAAATGAAGTCTCTAAGCATACAAAATGACCCTTGTGCATCGGTGGAAGAAGGTCTGCGACGAAAAGATCCTGCTTGCCTACAATTGCCTTTCAAAAGTCAGATATTTCAAAACTACTTCGCTAGTTTGAGTAAGCTAGCTGGCACGCCTTAAAAGCGAACATAGATTGTGAAAAGATTCACTCCAGGCCTAAGAACCTGGAGTCGAAGATTTTTTGTGTCTACACCTCCACATTCTCCATCGTGGAATTCGTGCATTATGATCCTAGCCTCCTCTAGGTCGACACACCTTAGTAAGATGCCAGTAAAACTCCATTTATACAAAACCCCACCCAAAATCGCATATCGGGTAGAAATTTTTTGGATGAATGCCTTATCCTTGGATGTGGCATTTTCAGCAAATCCCCCATTTTCTAGAAAACACTTTATGTCATAAAACCAAGGGTTTTCATCAGAATCTAGGTTGTTTTGGCAAATTTCCAAATCATGTGTGGATGGAGTGGGTGCATGCCATATTTCTAAGGATCTAGTTCTCAAAGTGGGATCGACCCTTAGGGCTGAACCCAAGGATGAGAGGGCGTCGGCAATGCCTTTATCCTCTCTTCCTACGTGTGTGAGTGTGCACGAATGGAAGGATTCGACAAATCGAGTGGCCAACTCGTGATATGGAAGAAGCTTTTCGTTTCTAACTTGCCAAATCTTTAAAACTTGGTTTATAACGAGTAATGAATCTCCAAAGACCTCTATGCATATTGCCCCTAGAGTTTTCGAAACTTTTAAACCTTGTATGAGTGCTTCATACTCAGCTATGTTGTTGGAACATTCGAAATCTAAGCGAATGGCTATGGGGATTTCGCCCTTTTCAGGAGAAATGAGGATGACCCTGTAAACACCCCGAATTTTTCAAAAATCAAAAACTCTCAAAAATACAAAAAAAGCTCGTTTGAGCCAAAAACGACAACCTATTTTAAAATGTGAAAATAGGTACAAAAGGAAAAAGAAAAGCCCAGGCAAGAAGAGGATTCGAGCCCAGAATTTCAGAAGCCACCCCCTGTTCAAAAACGGAAGAAAAAAGAGCCCGTTTGGAGAAAAACCTGACAGAAGGGTAAAAATGTAATTTGGGTCAAAGAAAAAGCACAAAGCAGCTCCAAAATGCAGAAAGAAGCCTAGTACCTGAGGAAGTCGACAGAAGTCCGAGACACGTCCCGTCAGAATGAAGAACGGAATCCGTGCAGCAATCTGAGTTCGATATCAATAGGAACTAGCCAAAAACCAAAACAGCGGACCGAAACAAACGCCAAAAAAGTCCTGAAAAGCAGAACACCGGTTGGAAGAAAGACTTGGGGAAGACCCAGGCCAGAGTTGGGCATCCGATGAATCGAAGCCCGCTCGAAACCGACGGTGAAAAGCACCAGAAAGGATCAAAAAACCAAGGAGTAGAAGAAAAATCTGGATTGGGTCTGAACCCAAAAATATCCAGATCCAAATCCAAATTGTGTTTGGATTGGATATGGATCTCAAAAATCCAAGATCCGAGATCCAAGATCCAAACCCAAATAAATATTTAGACTGGATCTGGATCTCAAAATATCCAAGATCCGTGATCCAGATCCATATTGAGTTTGGATTGGATCCGGATAGCCAGACCCAAATCCAAGACCCAAGATCCAATATCCACATAAGAAACCTATAAAAGGACGTGAGTGGCTGGTGGAAAGGGGCTGCAAATTTTTTTTTCACGCCTCTTTGCTTGGGTAGGAGAGAGAGAGAGAGGGAAAAGTCAACAAAGGGGGCTACTTTCCCCCTTTGCTTTTTGTAATAGGTGGGCTGGTTTTGTAAGCCAAGAAGCTTCACCATTTCATGCCAAAGAAGCTTGCTGCAGCTCATGTGGATCCGGCAGCCATGGATGGCCCACTTGGTGTGAAGAGAAGGTGCGTGGAGATCACCCAAACCGTGGCCAAGGTGAGTCCCTAGAACCCATCAAAGCCATTCTATCCTTTGCCCCTCTAAAACCACCTAACTATCTTGAGAAAACCCAACAAGGTTCGACCAAACACATGCTGGCCGAATTTTGCAAAACTACCTAGACTCTACCCAAAAACCGTCCCACCCAAACCCATACCAAGCTCGGCCAATAGCTGGCCGAGCTCACCCTAGGTCGGTCCTAGTGAGTCCCTAATACCAAACTAAATCAAACCCACATTGCCCCAGCTCGGCCACCCTTGGCCGAGCCATTCCCTTTAGCCATTTCATCCCAAAATCTCAAACTAAACTAAACCCAAGCCGCCCAGCTCGGCCACCCTTGGCCGAGCCATTTCTTTTAGCAACCTCACCCCAAGGCCTAACCTAGACTAACCCCAAGACTTGTCCAGCTCGGCCACCCTTGGCCGAGCCTTTCCTTTAGGACCCACCCTAGGACTATCTCCAAAACATCAAACCCACTTGGCCGAGCATTCCTTTAGGACCCTTCCTAAATCCACACTAGGGTCCTCACCAAACTCGAACCTTAGCTGGTCGTCCATCACCTTAGGACTCAGACTCAAACCTACCTAAGCCCCTCACCTTAGATCCCCTACACCTTGCCTTAGGCTCGATCGAATCTCACCCAAAACTCTACGCATCGGATCGGTTCGCAGCGAGAGGACCATCCATCGGTTATATCCAAGGTCGGATCCCACTGATAAAGGAAGTCCAAACAGGCGACGTGTAAGTGCTCGAACTTGACTCTCTTACATTACTTCAAACTTAATTCAATTCGATATGGGGTTGTAATAACGGAGCTTGTCTCCCCCCGGATGTAATATATGTGTTTGATGTACAATACACACACGTACACTCGAGCCTTTCCGCTCTTATCTGCACACTTTTGCACACAAACGGGCCTCAACAGCCCATAGGATATAGCCCTATTTATATACATTCAGCTGGGTTTTAAGGTTCAAGTCGTGTGAGTTGTCTTTCATTTTATACACTCAAAGCACTCACTCACATTGAGCCATTCCGCTCTTACGTATATATACGTATTTCCCTTCCAGCTGGGTTTTAAATTCAAGTTGCATGAGTTGCCTTTCAATTTATACACTCAAAGCACTCACGCCACAATTGAGCCTTCTCGCTCTTATATATATCTATATCTCCCTTCTGCTGCGTTTTATGGTTCAGTTGCGTGGGTTGCATTTCAATTTATCCACAACACCCACGCACACATTGAGCCTTTCCGCTCTTAAGATATAGATATATTTAAATTTCTGCAATTTACATTCACGTCGTGTGAGTTGCATTCAATTTGGGTTTTCCCTTCTGTTAAGTCTTTAAATTTCGGGTTTTACATTCAAGTTGTGTGAGTTGCATTGCATACTCGCCATACTCGAGCTAGAGTGCATACCTGCATCGAACAAACCCGAACAAAACGTGCAAACACGCCTAAGTGGACAAAATTGAAAGGCTTAGGGTCGCCCAAATCAAAAACTCGCCAAGTGCATGATTTCAAAAAGGTTTTCAAAACACCTCCTTATTCAAAAATCGAATTCAAGTTTAACTTATTCAAACGAAGTCTCTAAGTGTACAGACTGACCCTTGCGCGTCGGTGCAAGAAGGTCTGCGACGAAAAAATCCCGCTTGCCTACAATTGCCTTTCAAAAGTCAGATATTTCAAAAACTACTTCGCTAGTTTGAGTAAGCTAGCTGGCACGCCCTGAAAGCGAACGTAGATTGTGAAAAGATTCGCTCCAGGCCTAAGAACCCGGAGTCGAGGATTTTCCGTGTCTATAGATTTGGCACGCCAGGTGGGACCCGGGACTTAAGTAGACTTCAAACAAACAAGTTACACTCAAATTTTCGAAAAAAAAAAAGGTGTTTTCCAAAATTTGTACATAGAAAATTTGCAGAAAATGGAGCAAAAGCCAAAATCCTCGTCGAGTAAATCAAAAGAGGTTTCTAAAATAGCCAAAAAATGAGAAGCAATAGCTGATATACAGGCGATTTAAAAAGAAAAAATGGATATTTTAAGCAAGGAGCTTAAAACCCATAAATCCCATAGCAGCTCTTCTCGGGTGCACAAAGATCGGGAAAAGAAAATCGATCTCAAACTCGACGAAGGATGTGAGGTAAAAGGCCAAAACCTAGAAAGGGGTTAGTCCTCCACTCCCACACTTCCAAAATCCTCCTTGAGTAAATCAAAAGAGGTTTTCAAAACAACCAAAGAATGAGAAATGCTAGCTGATATATGGGCAACTTTCAAAAAAATGGATGTTTTAAGCAAGGAGCTTAAAACCCATAAATCCCATAGCAGCTCTTCTCGGGCGCACAAAGATTGTGAAAAGAAAACCAAATTCAAAATCGACGAAGGAATTGAGGTAAAAGGCCAAACCCAAGAAAAGGGCGAGTCCTCCACTCCCACAAATCCAAAATTCGAAAATTCCAAAGAAAATTCGAAAAAAGTTGTTTTTGTTTCAAAAAATCAAAAAAATCTTGAAAACTTTCAAAAAGACAAAAAAATTGAAAAATCAAACTTTGAAATTTTGAAAAATTCAAGTGCAATTCCTAAGTCTGGGCACACACACATTGTGGGACATGAAACTCACACCCCACAAAGAGACGAGAGTGAAAAACAGGTAGGTTTCGAAAAGGAACGCCTCGTGAAACCCCGGGGGCTCAAAACAGAGTTACCCGGGAAAATGGCCTGCTCTCACCCTGAAAAGGTAGACAAGCCACAAAGAGGTATGCCTGAAATTTATCCTTCTCAAAACTCTCTCCTTCATATAGGGTCATCAGATGCATTGGATAACCCCTCTGCACACACAAACCCACGAAATATGCCTAAGTTAGAGAATTTTCAAGGTGCGCCAAATATTCCCGCACCAGCCAAAAGAATTTCAAAAGCAAAAACAAAAACAAATTCAAAAAATGGTAGACATGGAGACCCCTAATGCATGCATCGACATCTTAGGATCTCATAACCCTGCCATAGAAAAACCCACTTCTTTGAGCCTAGTCTTGTACCCTGGAACCAAGATTAGAGCTTTGAAACAAAAAAATCCATTCCTAGGGGCACCATGAGTTGAACCTAGGGAGCAAGTCAAAAAATTCAAGGGAGCAAGCTTCCCTTCCCTCGAAGAAAAATTCTCCCAAATACAGGTTGTGTGGAAGCTCAAGTCTTCCATCACCCTGCAATATCCAAAGTTCCTCAAGGAACCAAGCATGGCTTTCCTTGAGGACAAAATCTCCCGATTCGGGGTTGTATGGAAGCACAAGTCTTCCATCACCCCAAAATATCCAAAGTCTCTCGAGGGACCAAGTACGGTTTCCCTTGAAGACAAAATCACCCCAAAATATCCAAAGTCTCTTGAGGGACCAAGTACGGTTTCCCTTGAAGACAAAATCACCTCGAAATATCCAAAACTTCTCAAAAGAGCAAGCACGGTTTACTTTGAGAAACAAACCTCCCAAACCAGGGTTACATGGAAGCCCAAGTCTTCCATCGCCCCAGAATCCAAAATCCCAAAATCCAAAAGGGTATATATCCCCGACATGGACGATTCCCTGTTCCAAGGCCATGATTTATACAAAAACTTTTCAAAAAACAAGAAGTCTTGGAACATGATTCTAAATATGGGATATAAGCCCTACCAGGGCCTGGGAACCCAAAACCAAGGTAGGCTTGAACCTGTCCTACTTCAGGCCAATCGACAAAAGTATGGATTGGGCTACAGCCCACCTATACCCCCAGAGCCACCACCTAAGACCATATGGGTCAAGGGTGCCCTGTAGAACCTCTAAAACTGAAACCCATGTCTTAGACCTATTGATTAGAGTCTGATTCATGAATGTTTTCTTTGTAGGTTCATGGGAAGATCCCTCTTTTTGAAAAAGCCAAAAAAATCAGACATTTGCCAAAAACCAAAAAAATTGAAAACCCAAAACAAAATCTCAAAAAACATTTGGAAAAATGAAAATTCCAAAAAGAAATTTGTTTTAAAGCCTTTGGCCATGTACAAAGTCCATTTTCGAAAATTGTAAAAATGCTTTTTGAAAATTGTATATAACTCCCGAAAACCAAAAAAAATCCAAAAAGTTGATCTTGAACACCCTTTTGTCTAGAGCTTTTTCAAAATGAAAAGCTCGAGAATCACCAAAGCCAGGAGGAATAAAAACCTCTGAACTTCCTAAAATTCGCAAGATCCTTGACTTATGCAAAGATTGGGGATTTTTAGAAATAAGCCTGACCCATAGTGTGTGCATAAGCATCATGCATCACATCTTGAAATCATACATGTGCATCGAGTCTAGACATCATCCTAGAACTCGAATTCAGGGTTTTGAAAAACCAAAGGGGCAATGAAAGTCGACCCCCTAAGTATCGAGCCTTCATAAGCAGGTCTCCATATGAATCAAATCTAACACCTTCAAGGAAAATTTCAAACGGAAATGAGAGTCTCGAAAAAAGGGTTATCATTTCACAAAAGCCTTTTCAAAATTCTTTTGATAAAAACCTTCCATGCTTTGCAAATCCTGCATTGTTTGCTTGACTTGATCAAATGAAGATGTTGTTCATAGTAAATGTGCCATACATTTTCGAAAACTCTTTTGGCGTGTGAAAGGAATCACTAAGCCAAAAGAAAAATCGTGCTTGGCCTTGCTGTAGGCCCTAAAAATTTGAGACATCATCTCCCATGGAAAGGGGAATGATTCATTAAAGCATTCATTTGAAAAACCTATCTTAAACAGGTAGGCAAAATGGCAGCCCCTTTCAACAGAGTATGAGTTTCAAATCTCAAGACTCAATTAAGGGACAAGCCCTGTATCGTGTGGCTGAAGTGCCTCTATGAGACAGATTCCCCATACTTGATCAAATGCCCCATGAAGGCACGAATTTTCAAAATAAATTCCAAAAATCCTGGTTGACCAAAATCAAGTATAGGAAACATATTTCAAATCAAAAGGGCTGGTATGAAACCATCTTCATATAGAAAGGGAGGATTTCCAAAAATTGCTTTCTCAAAAGGGATCAAAATTTCAAAAATTTCACCCTACATATACTTTGAAAAGAAAGTTTTTTTACTTCTGGTTTATATGAAAACCTTGATTGTGTTGGGATAAAGAACATGAATCTCACGATGAAATATTGTAAACACCCCGAAATCCCACGAATTCCTCAAATCACCCTGGTTTTTATAAAAGCAGCCCCAAAGGGCCATTTTGAGTCTGGAAACCCAGGAGCCTTCCAAACAACCCTGTATATATGTTTTAAACTTCATATTTCAAAAATATATAATATGGCTTTTTGAAAACCTTTTAAAACACATTTTTGAAACCCCGAAGCAGCTTGGCCTAATCCAGACAGGACCAGGAGAGCTAAGAAGAGCCCGGAACCGGAGCACATGTCGAGCCCGGCACAGCAGCTCTTGTATCACATCCACACCCCCAGGATCTCGAACGTCCAAGACCCTGTTCTTATCAAAATGTCATTTAAAGTCATCTCCGGAAGGCAGAAACGAAGGCGGACGACCATGTTGGCGAAGACCCAACGCAGACGGAGTACTGATGCTGTCAGGCCCCGCACAAATTGTCCATTTCGAACCCAGCTCGAAGGAGTCAGAGTTCAGTTTGGATTGGATCTGGACCATATATATCCAGATCCCAATCCAAACCCATGGGTGGACTTGGATTTGGATTTGGATCCAGAGATCCAATCCAATATCCATATCCATGGCCCACATCACCTTCACATAAATGGAGGTGGGGCCCACTTGAAATTCACGTGGGATTATGGGCATGAGAGAGAGTGGGGATGGATAATATCAAGAGTGTTGTAATTAAGCTTGACTTGTGTGTCAAGTTTGGGGTTAATCATGTGGGTTAGCCTAATTGAGTAGGTTTAAGCTTGTAATTAGCCAAAACCTAACCTAGGGCTGCACCAACATGAGGTGGTTAAGGTCTATGGGCCATGCAAAGGGAGCTCCTTCACCTAAACCTAACCCTAAACACCTAATCCTAGCCTTCCACCCTAATCCACCCCTAATCTGAGCCTAATCACCTAACCCACTTCCCTAATCTCGGCCTAATCCCAACCTAATCACCTAACCCACTTCCCCAATCCTTCCCTAAACCTAGGTTAATTTCCCTAAACCTAGCCTAAACCTAGCCTAATCACCTAACCTAGCTCACTAAACCTCACCCTAAAACCCAACCACCTAACCTAGCCCTAAACCCCTAAACCACCCCTAGCCCACAATCTACCCAAACCACTAGTTTTTAAAATATCTGGCCCTACCCTTTCTAGCCCACCTTATCTTCAAACCACCCTACCTAAACCACCTAATCACTACCCCAAACCCAGCCCTAACCGACCTACCCATCCCTATATAAACCCCCCCCCCCCTTGGGGGTGGGTTTTCCTATCTAGTGGCTCCACCCATCCCAACCGGGTCCCCTCCTTCCCCAAGTCCAGCCGGGTCCCCTCCTTCCCCAAGTCCAGCCGGGTCCCCTCCTTCCCCAAGTCCAGCCGAGTCCCACCATCTCCCACCTGCTCCACCTGCACCGCCACCTGCTCTCCATCCCACCACCATCTCCTAGCCGGACGCCACCACTTTCACTACTTCCCAACCACCCGGCTTCTCTCTTCCATCCACCGCCTCTCCCCATTCGGTACGTACCCCCCACTCTACCTAGCTCCTTCTCTACTCCCTCTCCACTCCTAGCCACCCACCATACCACCATCTTACCTACACATCATCCCTTTGCTGCCACCATTCTCACTCAGCCGAACCTATCACAACCTAAACTACCGGCCACTACCTAACCATCCTATCTGCATCCGGCCACCCTATAAGACTCCCATTCGGCCTTCCCTTAAACTCCCTTTAGGTCCATACTCCCCAATACTCTAGACTCTCCTAGTGACCCTACACACTCACTTGGCCCAGCCCCTTTAATCCCCCACATCAAGGCGACACCCACTTGCAGCCGGCCACCTTCGAGGCGCCTATCCCGCGCCCCACTTGCAGCCGGCCAGCACCCTTTGTCATCCACCCTCGCGGAGCTCCCGTTTGCAGCCCAAGGCGAAGGCCAAGCCCACGCTCAAGCAAGGCCTCTACGGACCAGCTACTCGTAAGTGCCTAAACTCGGTCTTTAGTCGTATACTTGCTTGAGATTCAATTTGATACGGGGTTGTAATAACGGAGCATAGTCTCCCCCCGCTTGTAATAACGTGGCTTGACACACCCACACACGTGCACTCTCTTAGTTGTGCATGATTTTGAACACACACGGGCCTAATCAGCCCCTAATACATAAGTATATATATATATACTTTCATTTTCGAAGGGTTTTTGCTTAAGTTGGGTGCGTTGTCTTTCAATTCAAGCACTCACACACATTGAGCTTTCGCTCTTATTTGAAAGACCCAAGTAAGGGCCGACCTATACTATTTGGGTTTCATTTCATGTCGTGTGAGTAAGTCTTTCAATTCAAGCACTTTCACACACATTGAGCTTTCGCTCTTATTTGAAAGACCCAAGTAAGGGCCGACCTATACTATTTGGGTTTCATTTCATGTCGTGTGTGTAAGTCTTTCAATTCAAGCACTCTCACACACATTGAGCCTTCGCTCTTATTCCCAAGACCTTAGTAAAGGCCTTATTGTAGTTATATTTGGGTTTCATTTATGTCGTGTGTGTAGTACTTCAATTCAAGCACTCTCACACACATTGAGCCTTCGCTCTTACTCCCAAGACCTTAGTCAAGGCCATACTGCAATTTATATTTGGGATTAATTTCATGTCGTGTGTGTAAGTCTTTCAATTCAAGCACACACCCACATTGAGCCTTCGCTCTTATTTGCAAGACCCGAGTAAGGGCTCATATACATACTCTATATACATATCTCCCTTCGGTTATTTCCCTTCGGTTATTTCCCTTCAGTATTGTCTTTACATTTCGGGTTTTCCCTTTGGAGTAGCGTGAGTTTGCATTGCATCTACGCCATACCACGAGGTAGGACGCATATTGCATCGAAGCAAGCCCAGCTCGAATTCGCCCATGTAGTGGAGTGTTCATAACACACAAACTAGGTGGCCCGAAAAGGGATAAAAGAAAAGACTTAGGCACGTGCAAATCCACGTGATCTAAAACATGCAATCGCATTTTAAAGACCCGAAATAGACACCTCGAACCGCTTCGTAGACTTTCTCTCCAAAACTCGATTTTTGCAAAGCGTACAGACTGACCCTTGCGCATCGGTGCAAGAAGGTCTGCGACGACAAGAGCTTACTTGCTCACAGTCGCCACGTTTAGAAGTCAGTGTTAAAAATATCTTCGCTAGCTTAAGTAAGCTAGCTGGCACGCCCTGTTTGCATACATAGGCCTTAGACACACGAGAGGATCTGCTCCGAGCCCTGAAAAGGCGAGAGGCGGGGATTTTCGCGCGTCTACAGGGATTGGCACGCCCGGTGGGACGTGAGCCTTTCAAAAATCGAGTTTTTAAGTAGGAGTCTTGCGAAAATTTTGTAAAAGGTGTCATTTTAACTTGTTTTCTTTACTTGTACTTAGGCTATTTTGAAAAAGCTTGAAAAGCATGTCAAAATCCAATCCAAGTGAAGTGTCGAGCCAAGGCTCATGCGCATCAAGTTCTCACTCTAGGAGGATTTTCAAAAACAAAATAAAACTAGATGAAATCGAGGACTTGAGAAGAGAGTTTGAGGCTAAAATCGATGCTCTCAGCCAAGAGGCTGAAGTAGGTGATTCATGTTCATCAAACGGTGAACAAAGGCCTAAAAAGAAATCTGAAAAACCTTGCAAGCAAAAAGAGGCCTCCGTAATAGAAGGCAACCAATACCACGAGTCCTTCACACAAAAGGACTGTAAAGCCCTACAGCAGTTGCTAAAAGGGCAGAATAAAGAGAAAAGAAACTACACCCTATCTGATTTCCTTCCTATGGATTACGAAATAGACAGTGACGATGAAATACCGAACTTCCATCGGTATGATGGCATGGGAGACCCTAGGTCTCACTTGCAGCTTTTCTCACGTCGAGCCCATAAGAAGAAAAAGGACTCGATGAAATGGGTGTATTGGTTCCCTTTATCCCTTAAAGGCACAGCTGCCAAATGGCTGGCTTCCTACGACTTAAGCCAGTTCGCTACTTTTGAAGAGTTAGCGAACTGCTTCATGCAAAGATTTGCACACAACGTAGAAGTCACGCCGACTCTAAATACCTTAAGGGATACAAAGCAAGACATGAACGAAGACGTACATGCCTTCATTATAAGATGGAGGTCGCTTTTGGGCCAAGTGCGAGAGCCCATATCCGAAGGATGTGCAGTAATGCTCATCCTGGATAATTTTAAAAGAGAGTTAAAAACCCTTCTCTTGCTCCATGAGATTTCAACTTTCCATAAGTTGATCAAAAAGGCCTCCCTTTTCGAAACCAACTTGCGAAAAGGGACATACGATCACTTGTGGAAAGGAAGTGCCGCTCCAAAAACCCGTTTGGAAAAGCCCATCGCATATGGGCTGCCCACGACGGACAAAGGGGCAAAGCCCCATAAAATCGCCAATGTCCAGGTGGATCCAGGCATGGCAGGCACTTCCAAAAATTTTGAAAAATTAGAAAATAAGAGGGAACGCAATTTTCAAAAACCGGTTGAAAAACGGGAGTATACTCCGCTGGGGCAACCTGTGTCGGAGGTCCTAGACCTCCTACTTGCCCAGGGCATGATAGAACTCCCTGAAATCCCCGAAGGAGTCACTTCCAAAGGGGGGTATTTAAACCGATTTTGTAAGTATCATCGGCTCAAAGGCCATGATACCAAACGCTGCTTCTCTCTCTTAAATAAAATTGAGAACTTGATAGCAGAAGGCCGGCTCCAAGTCATTGCGGAACCTGAGCCACCTCAAGCTATCTTCAAGGAACCCTTTCCCAAACACGCCAGTGGCAGTGGGAAAGGAAAGGAGGTATGTACCCTCACCATTTCCAAGGAACTAGCGTGAAAGCCAGAACCTACTCGACCTACTTGTGCGCCCATCCTTGTACTATACAAGAGGCCCGCCCAAGTCGTCATTCGGGGACCACCAAAAGTGGAAACCCCGGTAAAACCAGTTTTGAAAATCCAAGGTTCTCCTCAGCTCATCCTTAGAGTCAAGTTTAGCACGAACCCTAGGTTGGTCGTGGGGGAAGTCACTAGATCCGGGAGGATCTATCAACCCCCACACCTTCAAGGTGCTCAAAAGGTGGTCAGTGTGCCTGGCCCCTCAAAAGCATGTATCCCTAGTGGTCTGTCAAAGGTAGATAAGGACAAAGTCTTCCTAAATCCTTATGACTTCGAAAACCACCTTTCAAAGATTCCTATTCACATGTCTATCCTAGAGCTTATAAAGACCTTGCCTAGGCATAGACTTGTATTAGAGAAAATTCTAGAAAGGGCCAAGGTTGATTCGAACATAAGTCCGGAGTCCTTGTCTGCCCAAGTGGCTTTATTAGGAGCAAAATCACCCATCACTTTCTTGGAAGATGATGTAGATAGACCCTACGAAACCCATAATCAGGCCCTACATATCGAGGTGGTTCTAAACAACCACTCTCTGGATAGGTGCCTAGTCGATGGTGGAGGAGGGCTCAACATCCTTCCACTTCATGTGGCATATAAAATCGGAGTCACCTTGACTTCAGTGAACTCAAGCCCCATCGTTATCACTGGATACGATGGGAATGCGTCTAGACCTTTAGGATCCATCGAACTCTCAATGGAAACGGGAGGGATCGAACACACGGGGGTGTTCCATGTCTTGGACATCCACCCCAATTATAACCTGTTGCTGGGAAGGCCCTGGATACACAATTTGTGCGCTGTGCCATCCACCTTCCACAAGTGTGTCAAGATCCCTTTTAGGGACCAGGTCGTAGTGATCCTAGGTGAGAGTCACCCACAGCTTCAGGGGATCATAAACTCCCCTTGTTTATCAAGCTCCCAGGCCCATGAGGCTAACCTGGGGCAAATTATGGTTGAGCCACCTCGGCTCGTGTTGAACAACCCTAGGAAGGTTGTATGTGTGAAGGGGGCCGCCCAAAGCAGGCCCCCTCCCGACTTTAATCCTCTTAGGAAAACCCAAGCGTTCCCTATTTCCAAAGCCCCTAGACAAGAGGCCATACGATCCTAATATGGACGATAGCATGTTCCAGGACCACGACTTGTATCCTACTTTTTCAAAAAACAAAAAGTCGTGGAACATGTTGTTGAACATGGGCTACACGCCCTACAAGAGTCTAGGGGCGCAGAACCAGGGTCTCCTAGAGCCCATCCTTCCTAGGGCCAACCCAAGCCGATATGGGATCGGCTATACTCCCCGAATACCGCCGGAGCCACCCCCTGTGACCACCTGGGTCAAGGGTGCCCCGGAGCCTGTCTTAGAAGAGACCTATGGTTTAGATCTCCTATTCCGAGTCTAACCCATAGTGTTTTCCCTTTGTAGGTATGACGGAAGATCCCTTTTCTAAAAATACCAAAAACATTTGAAAAACTTAAAATAAAAAAAAATCGAAAAACAAGAAAACCAAAAACAATGGAAAAACAAAAACTCGAAAAAAGAGTGCTTTGTATAGTTCCCAAGGTTCTTGTTTTACAAAAACCCAAAAAAATCGAAAATTTGGAAAATACCAAAAAGATTTTGTACATAGCTGCTCCTAGTAGGACTTTGGCAAAAGAAAAGGATTTCGAAAGAAACGTCGTCTGCATAGCCAGACCAAAAATTTCGAAATCACTTAGAAATCCAAGTACAAAACCAGGTCATTTTGAAAACCACGCATCAAGTTCCCTCGGGTCTATAGCCCACGAGAATGATCAAAGCCCAGAAGTGGATCCCCTTGAGGAAGATCCTACTTCTGAGCTCCCAGAATTTCATAGAATTCTCAAATTTGAAAGACCTTCCCAATCAGTAGGAGGAGATTTCATAGAGGTGAACCTAGGGGATGATTCCAATCCCAAAACCATCGAAATAGGTGCATGCTTGCATGAAACTGAAAAGTTAGCATTCATTACATTTCTACGAACCTATTTAGATGTGTTTGCATGGACGTATGAAGACATGCCGGGCATAGATCCCAACATAGTCGAGCATCGTCTTCCCTTAGATGCAGGTGTAAAACCCATAAAGCAGAAGCTTAGGAAAATACACCCGAATATACACACACAAGTCAAAGAGGGTTTAGAAGATCTGCTAAAAGCCGGATTTATAAAACCCATTGCGTATTCTGATTGGTTGTCAAATATCGTTGTGGTTCGAAAAACCAATGGGAAAATTCGAATATGCATCGATTTCAGAAACCTTAATAAAGCCACTCCAAAGGATAATTATCCTTTACCAAACATAGATTTGATAGTCGATAGTATTGCAAATCATGAAATGTTTTCATTTATGGATGGCTATTCAGGCTATAATCAAATCAAACTAAGTCCACGAGATCAGGGTAAGACCGCCTTCACAACCCCATGGGGCACGTACTGCTATACAGTCATGCCCTTTGGTTTGAAAAATGCCGGCGCAACATACCAACGAGCCATGAACACGATCTTCCATGATCAAATTCATGAGCTTGTAGAAGTGTATGTAGATGATCTCTTGGCAAAATCCAAAACCCGATGCACCCATATCGAATGTTTACAAAAGATTTTCGAAAGGCTTAGGCTTTACAAAGTAAAGCTAAACCCTCAAAAATGTGTGTTCGGGGTAGAATCAGGGAAGCTTCTAGGCTTTATGGTGAGCCAAAGGGGAATAGAAGTCGACCCCTCTAAGTGTCGAGCCATCATAAACATGGCTCCACCCTCCAATCTCGCCCAAATCCGTAGCCTCCAGGGTCGTTTACAATCCGTTCGCCGATTCATATCGAATCTGGCAACTAGATGCGAACCCTTCAACAAACTGTTGAGGAAGGGTACGAAATTCTTATGGGATGGCGAATGCCAAAAGTCTTTCGAGAGACTGAAGGCATACTTGGTTAATCCCCCTGTTTTAAATCCTCCAAAGCAAGGAAAACCGCTTTTATTATACATCTCCGTGCATGTAAATGCTTTAGGAGCCCTGTTGGCTCAATACGAGGATGACACCCATAAGGAGTATGCCATCTATTACATTTCGAAAACTCTCTTGGCTTATGAACGAAATTATCAAGCCATGGAGAAGACGTGCTTGGCCCTAGTTTGGGCCTGCCAGAAGTTCAGAAACGATTTCCTAGATCATGAGATCTGGATAGTGTCCAAGCTTGATCCAATCAAGCACTTGTTCGAAAAACCCATTCTCACAGGTAGATTGGGCAAATGGCAACTCCTTCTAATGGAGTATGATCTGAAATACCATCACCAAATCTCCATTAAGGGGCAAGCCCTAGCAGATTACGTGGCAGAATTCCCCTTAGAGGACGCATATCCCACTCTTGTCGAAATGCCTGATGAAGGCATATTACAAAACTATTTTCAAAACCACATTTTGGCAAATTCTTTCGAAAACCAAGTGTGGAAGATGCACTTCGATGGGGCACGAAACCAGCGAGGGGCCGGTGCTGGGGTCATCCTAATCTCCCCTAAAAAGGGCGAGATTCCCATAGCAGTCCGCTTAGATTTCGAATGTTCCAACAACGTAGCTGAGTATGAAGCACTCATACAAGGCTTAAGGATTTCGAAAACTCTAGGGGCATCATGCATCGAGGTCTTTGGAGATTCACTCCTTGTCATAAACCAGGTTTTAAAAATTTGGCAAGTATGTAATGAGAAACTACTTCTATATCACGAGTTGGCCACTCGATTGGTCCAATCCTTCCAGTCGTGTAAACTCACACACATAGGAAGAGAGGACAATGGCATTGCCGATGCCCTGAAGGTCGATCCCATTTCAGGGACCAGATCTTTGGAAATATAGCATGCGCCCCACCCATCCACACACGACTTAGATATTTGCCAAAACAACCTAGAGTCTATTGAAAAACCCTGGTTTTATGACATAAAACAATTTTTAGAAAATGGGGGACTCACCGGGGATGCCACATCCAAAGATAAGGCATTCATTCGTAAGATTTCGACCCGATACACCATTATGGGTGGGGTCTTATACAAAAAAAGTTTTACCGGCATTCTGCTTAGGTGTATCGACCTAGAGGAGGCTAGGATAGTGATGCATGAGTTCCATGATGGAAAATGTGGAGGTCATGTTAACGCCAACATGATGGCGATGAAAATACTTAGAGGGGGCTATTTTTGGTCCACCTTGAAAAAGGATTGTCACGATCATGTTAGGAAGTGTCATCCGTGTCAAGTGCATGGGCACGCCATTCATATCCCTTCATCTGCATTGCATTCCGTGGTCAGCCCCTGGCCATTTACCATGTGGGCATTTGACATTGTAGGCCCAATATTTCCAAAGGCCTCGAATGGGCATCGATTTATTTTAGCAGCCACGGAGTATTTCTCCAAGTGGGTGGAAGCCATTTCCCTAACCAATGTAATGGGGCAACATGTGGTGGCTTTCATCCGGAGGAATATCTTGGCTCAATTTGGGGTTCCACGAGACCTTGTGTCTGATAATGGTACCCCATTCAAGAACGAGCGGATGGTTAAGTTGTGCAACACGTATGGCATAACTCACCACTTCTCCTCGCCCTACTACCCTCAAGGCAACGGCCAAGCCGAAGCCACAAACAAGACTCTCATTAGTATGGCTTATAGGACTTCCATCCGGGCTCCCACGAATGCCACACTATTCGAGTTGGTCTATGGCACAAACGCCATTCTTCCCATTCATACTCAACTGCATTCATTCCATACATCCATAGCACTCGACCTCCCCCTAGAGACGCTTCAGCATGCTAGGATGGCCGAACTAGATTTGCTAGATGAGAGGCGACTCCTTGCCATGGATCATGCTCGTGCATACCGGCAAAGGATAGCCCGACATTATAGCAAACACATGAGACCTCGCCACTTTGAAGTGGGAGATCTGGTCTTAAAAACCATCCACCATCGTGGCCCACACCCCCTAGGCAAGTGGCGCCCCAACTGGGATGGACCCTATGTTGTATGAGCAACCACTACGAACAACTCGTATTGGTTGATCGATGTAGAAGGTAGGAATTTAGCAGATCCTATCAATATTCAATACTTAAAGAAGTATCATGTGTAGGATCTGGATTAAATTCCAGTTTTCGAAAATTTGAGGGATAGCTGCCCTGAGACATGTGAATAAGGTGCAAAGGCGAACTCGTGTGACCCTGAATGAGAGAATTCGCACTTGTGAAAGAGTGGAGTTTTCAAAATCGTGGTTACATTTCAAAATCCTTCTTCTTACAAAGAAAGGCCTAGTTCAACATAGCAAGATACTTGCAAGTGGTACGTGCTATTTCTAAATAGGCTGATCTGGAATGGATCGAGTGTAGGCTTGGGATAAGTCCGCCCCTCTTCTCTTCTATTTCCAAAAGGAAAACGAAGGCCCAAAACAAAAAGGAATTTCCCACTTCGAAGTCTCTTTCCTAAAGAAAGAAACCAGAATTCCAAAGAAAAATCGAATCTCTTGTGAAAAAGAGGGATTAAAGAAAAAATACTCCCAAAGGGAGACCCTCGATGAAAAAAAAGGAAAAAGAGGCCAAAAAGCTCAAAAAGAGCAGTTTTCCGCCTTCTGTGCCTCAAACCACGGGACGCTTCAGAAGAGACCGTGGTATCTCTTTCCCATCCCTGGCTTATCCCAAGCTAAAGCATGGTTCATTTCGAGGAATCCTAAAGTAAAAATAGGATTTACTTACTTGAATTTCATCTTGTTTGAGAATTCGACGTTTCGAGTAAGGCGTAGGAATTTGAAATATGCCTTGTTTTCTTATAAAACCTCCGCTAGATAAGCGAGTGTTAAGACTCAAACAAGGGCAAGCACGAAGAGCTCGAGATCCTTAGGATCGAGGCTCAAGACAGTTGTCCCTTTTGTAAATAGTTTTGTAAATAAGTTTTGAAAACCGAACATCGAACAGCATAGGATTCTGCTCACTTGGAGCAGTAGGCCTTGTAAGTCTCTAGAGTTCGACCACATCTGGTCTCTGGGAGGTCGCTCCTTTTGGCACCACACCCATGTCATTTGCATTCCACGCATGGTACTTGCATGAACATGATCCCATTTAGGACCAGATTCCATAGTAAAAACCCCTTTGGCGTGATATCTCCTCCTACCAGAGTTTGTAAATTGAGATTTTGCTAAAAATGGGGACGATCCCATATTCTTCGTGGATAGATCTAGGGAGACATTGAAAGGGGTGTTTGTCATCTTTGCCCTTATCCAAATCGATATGGACAAGGCCAAAGAGGGGCATCTGTAAACACCCCGAAATCCCACGAATTCCTCAAATCAACCTGGTTTTTATAAAAGCAGCCCCAAAGGGCCATTTTGAGTCTGGAAACCCAGGAGCCTTCCAGACAACCCTGTATATATGTTTTAAACTTCATATTTCAAAAATATATAATATGGCTTTTTGAAAACCTTTTAAAACACGTTTTTGAAACCCCGAAGCAGCTTGGCCTAATCCAGACAGGACCAGGAGAGCTAAGAAGAGCCCGAGAACCGGAGCACATGTCGAGCCCGGCACAGCAGCTCTTGTATCACATCCACACCCCCAGGATCTTGAACGTCCAAGACCCTGTTCTTATCAAAATGTCATTTAAAGTCATCTCCGGAAGGCAGAAACGGAGGCGGACGACCATGTTGGCGAAGACCCAACGCAGACGAAGTACTGATGCTGTTAGGCCCCGCACAAATTGTCCATTTCGAACCCAGCTCGAAGGAGTCAGAGTTCAGTTTGAATTGGAACTGGACCATATATATCCAGATCCCAATCCAAACCCATGGGTGGACTTGGATTTGGATCCAGAGATCCAATCCAATATCCATATCCATGGCCCACATCACCTTCTCATAAATGGAGGTGGGGCCCACTTGAAATTCACGTGGGATTATGGGCATGAGAGAGAGTGGGGATGGATAATATCAAGAGTGTTGTAATTAAGCTTGACTTGTGTGTCAAGTTTGGGGTTAATCATATGGGTTAGCCTAATTGAGTGGGTTTAAGCTTGTAATTAGCCAAAACCTAACCTAGGGCTGCACCAACATGAGGTGGTTAAGGTCTATGGGCCATGAAAAGGGAGCTCCTTCACCTAAACCTAACCCTAAACACCTAATCCTAGCCTTCCACCCTAATCCACCCCTAATCTGAGCCTAATCACCTAACCCACTTCCCTAATCCCGGCCTAATCCCAACCTAATCACCTAACCCACTTCCCCAATCCTTCCCTAAACCTAGGTTAATTTCCCTAAACCTAGCCTAAACCTAGCCTAATCACCTAACCTAGCTCACTAAACCTCACCCTAAAACCCAACCACCTAACCTAGCCCTAAACCCCTAAACCACCCCTAGCCCACAATCTACCCAAACCACTAGTTTTTAAAATATCTGGCCCTACCCTTTCCAGCCCACCTTATCTTCAAACCACCCTACCTAAACCACCTAATCACTACCCCAAACCCAGCCCTAACCGACCTACCCATCCCTATATAAACCCCCCCCCCCTTGGGGGTGGGTTTTCCTATCTAGTGGCTCCACCCATCCCAACCGGGTCCCCTCCTTCCCCAAGTCCAGCCGGGTCCCCTCCTTCCCCAAGTCCAGCCGAGTCCCACCATCTCCCACCTGCTCCACCTGCACCGCCACCTGCTCTCCATCCCACCACCATCTCCTAGCCGGACGCCACCACTTTCACTACTTCCCAACCACCCGGCTTCTCTCTTCCATCCACCGCCTCTCCCCATTCAGTACGTACCCCCCACTCTACCTAGCTCCTTCTCTACTCCCTCTCCACTCCTAGCCACCCACCATACCACCATCTTACCTACACATCATCCCTTTGCTGCCACCATTCTCACTCAGCCGAACCTATCACAACCTAAACTACCGGCCACTACCTAACCATCCTATCTGCATCCGGCCACCCTATAAGACTCCCATTCGGCCTTCCCTTAAACTCCCTTTAGGTCCATACTCCCCAATACTCTAGACTCTCCTAGTGACCCTACACACTCACTTGGCCCAGCCCCTTTAATCCCCCACATCAAGGCGACACCCACTTGCAGCCGGCCACCTTCGAGGTGCCTATCCCGCGCCCCACTTGCAGCCGGCCAGCACCCTTTGTCATCCACCCTCGCGGAGCTCCCGTTTGCAGCCCAAGGCGAAGGCCAAGCCCACACTCAAGCAAGGCCTCTACGGACCAGCTACTCGTAAGTGCCTAAACTCGGTCTTTAGTCGTATACTTGCTTGAGATTCAATTTGATACGGGGTTGTAATAACGGAGCATAGTCTCCCCCCGCTTGTAATAACGTGGCACACCCACACACGTGCACTCTCTTAGTTGTGCACGATTTTGAACACACACAGGCCTAATCAGCCCCTAATACATAAGTATATATATATATATACTTTCATTTTCGAAGGGTTTTTGCTTAAGTTGGGTGCGTTGTCTTTCAATTCAAGCACTCACACACATTGAGCTTTCGCTCTTATTTGAAAGACCCAAGTAAGGGCCGACCTATACTATTTAGGTTTCATTTCATGTCGTGTGAGTAAGTCTTTCAATTCAAGCACTTTCACACACATTGATCTTTCGCTCTTATTTGAAAGACCCAAGTAAGGGCCGACCTATACTATTTGGGTTTCATTTCATGTCGTGTGTGTAAGTCTTTTAATTCAAGCACTCTCACACACATTGAGCCTTCGCTCTTATTCCCAAGACCTTAGTAAAGGCCTTATTGCAGTTATATTTGGGTTTCATTTATGTCGTGTGTGTAGTACTTCAATTCAAGCACTCTCACACACATTGAGCCTTCGCTCTTACTCCCAAGACCTTAGTCAAGGCCATACTGCAATTTATATTTGGGTTTAATTTCATGTCGTGTGTGTAAGTCTTTCAATTCAAGCATGCACCCACATTGAGCCTTCGCTCTTATTTGCAAGACCCGAGTAAGGGCTCATATACATACTCTATATACATATCTCCCTTCGGTTATTTCCCTTCGGTTATTTCCCTTTGGTTATTTCCCTTCGGTTATTTCCCTTCAGTATTGTCTTTACATTTCGGGTTTTCCCTTTGGAGTAGCGTGAGTTTGCATTTCATCTACGCCATACCACGAGGTAGGACGCATATTGCATCGAAGCAAGCCCCGCTCGAATTCGCCCATGTAGTGGAGTGTTCATAACACACAAACTAGGTGGCCCGAAAAGGGATAAAAGAAAAGACTTAGGCACGTGCAAATCCACGTGATCTAAAACATGCAATCGCATTTTAAAGACCCGAAATAGACACCTCGAACCGCTTCGTAGACTTTCTCTCCAAAACTCGATTTTTGCAAAGCGTACAGACTGACCCTTGCGCATCGGTGCAGGAAGGTCTGCGACGACAAGAGCTTACTTGCTCACAGTCGCCACGTTTAGAAGTCAGTGTTAAAAATATCTTCGCTAGCTTAAGTAAGCTAGCTGGCACGCCCTGTTTGCATACATAGGCCTTAGACACACGAGAGGATCCGCTCCGAGCCCTGAAAAGGCGAGAGGCGGGGATTTTCGCGCGTCTACAAATATGAAGACCATGTCAAAACTAAAACCTGATGGCCATGACGATCACTTAGGGTTGGTTATGTTTTCCATCCTTGAGCAAAAAGTATCATGATCATGTTAGAAAAATCGTGGAAGTGCATGGACATAAACATACCATTGTCCATCCATAATCCTTTTGAAAAGCCATGGCCCTTCACCATATGGCCATGCGAAATTTCCCTCAAGCTAGGGGCATTTTTAAATATAGCCCCTAGACACCTTCCATGAAGAAACGAATTTCATAGAATGCATCTCCTTCTTGACTTGTGAGATACATTTCATATGTTCACTCTTGCATAAAATCATGTATTTCCATTTTGAAACACATGGAGTGCATAGCATACATCATATTCATATCATATCACCCCGAATAAAGCCCAAGAGGTGGGCAAACCTGAGTAGGAATGTCCCCATGTCTTCAAAAAAAGGGCAACAAAAATCGAAAATTTGTTGATGTTGTGGGTAGAAATTAGCAAAACCCTGAAAATGCCCGAATATTCAAAAGGGTTTATGTTAAATTCCTTTTTCGAAAGGATTTTGGAAAAATCGAACTCCTTTGAAACTTCTTGAAAGAAGGATCGAAGTTGATTGTACAGCCCTGAATGGAGGAATTTATACTTTTCGAAAGGTAGAGTCTTCCAAAAACAAATTGGCGATATTTCAAAGAACCCTAGCTTACAAGATTAAGCCCTGTTCAAAATATCAAAATATTTTCGAATAGCAGATGCTATTAAGAAATAGGACGATCTCGTTTGAATCGAGTAACCAAAGGGATAAGCCTTCCCCCATTCTACTTTCTCTCCAAAAAGGAAAATTGGCTGTGTTCAAAAGAAAGAAAAAAATCGAGAATACAAAAACTACTCCGAAAGAGGTCTTCTCATTTCAAAAGAAAAAGGAGATATAAAAACACTCCTCCCAAAGAGGTCTTCCCTTCATAAATAGGGAATACAAAAACTCCTCCAAAGAGCTGCTCTCCTTTAAAAGAAAAGAGGGATTAATGAAAAAATACTCCCAAAGGGAGACCCTCTCTGAAAAAAAGAAACAAAAAGCCAAAACTCAAAGAGCAATTTTCCGACTCTTTGCCTAAAACCACGGGACGCTTCAGAAGGGACCGTGGTATCTCTTTCCCGTATCCCTACGGCTTATCCCCAAGGAAAAAGGTTCAAATTTGCGAAAATCCTAAAGTACAAATAAAATCGGCTTATTTGGATTTCATTTTGTTTGAGAACTCGACTTTGTTTTGTAGGAAATGGAACTTTGAAATGTTTTCAAAATTTTTCTACCCAAAAAACCTCTACTGAGTAGCAGGTATTGAAACCCGAATGAAGGGAAGTATGAAAAACGGAAGTCCTTTTCGATACAAGCTAAAAGGAGTTCGTTTTCAAAAAGAAAATTTTTCAAGAAAAACCCACGAATGTCAAAAAGACTAGGGTAGAACCTGCTTAGAGCAGACAGCCTCAAAAGGCTCTCTCCAAAGCTCGAAAACCCGAAAACATCTAGAAGACATGGGTAAAACTTGCCCGAAGCGGCCTGCCACAAAAGGCACTCTTCGGGCTCAAAACCCCAAAAATAAAAACGTTTTTTTCTCATGCATGCATCCAAAAATCGTCCATGCATGATCATACATAGGGAAACTTAGGAAAAGTCCCCTTTTGTTAAAAATCCCCACCTGTGGTAAAAGAAAACAGGGTTTTGCAAAATAAAAATGGTGATTCTCGAGAAAATTTGAGAGAAAAACCAAAATGGGGTGTTATCTTCTTCACCATTATCCAAATCAATTTGGATAATGCCAAAGAGGGGCATCTGTAAACACCCCGAATTTTCCAAAAATCAAAAACTCTCAAAAATACAAAAAAAGCTCGTTTGAGCTAAAAATGACAACCTATTTTAAAATGTGAAAACAGGTACAAAAGGAAAAAGAAAAGCCCAGGCAAGAAGAGGATTCGAGCCCAGAATTTCAAAAGCCACCCCCTGTTCAAAAACGGAAGAAAAAAGAGCCTGTTTGGAGAAAAGCCCGACAGAAGGGTAAAAATGTAATTTGGGTCAAAGAAAAAGCACAAAGCAGCTCCAAAATGCAGAAAGAAGCCCAGTACCTGAGGAAGTCTACAGAAGTCCAAGACACGTCCCGTCAGAATGAAGAACGGAATCCGTGCGGCAATCTGAGTTCGATATCAATAGGAACCGGCCAAAAACCAAAATAGCGGACCTAAACAAACGCTGAAAAAGTCCTGAAAAGCAGAACACCGGTTGGAAGAAAGACTTGGGAAAGACCCAGGCCAGAGTTGGACATCCGATGAATCGAAGCCCGCTCGAAACCGACGGTGAAAAGCACCAGAAAGGATCAAAAAACCAAGGAGCAGAAGAAAAATCTGGATTGGGTCTGAACCCAAAAATATCCAGATCCAGATCCAAATTGTGTTTGGATTGGATATGGATCTCAAAAATCCAAGATCCAAGATCCGAGATCCAAACCCAAATAAATATTTAGACTGGATTTGGATCTCAAAATATCCGAGATCCGCGATCCAGATCCACATTGAGTTTGGATTGGATCTGGATAGCCAGACCCAAATCCAAGACCCAAGATCCAATATCCACATAAGAAACCTATAAAAGGACATGAGTGGTGTGAACACCCCGAAATCCCACGAATTTCTTAAACAAATCTGGTTTTTATACAAGCAACCCCAAAGGGCCATTTTTGAGTTTGGAAACCCAGGAGCCTTCCAAACAAACCCTGTATATATGTTTTAAACTTTATCTTTCAAAAACATATAATATAGCTTTTGAAAACCCTTTTAAAACATGTTTTGAAACCCCGAAGTGGCTTGGCCTGAGCAAGACAGGACCAGGAGAGCCAAGAAGAGCCCGGAACCGGAGCACCTGTCGAGCCCGGCACAGCATCTCTTGTATCTGATTCACACCCCAGGATCTCGAACGTCCAAGACCCTGTTCTTATCAAAAAAAGCATTTGAAGTCATCTCCAGAAGGCAGAAACGGAGGCGGACGACTATGTTGGCGAAGACCCAACGCAGACGGAGTACTGATGCTGTCAGGCCCCGCACGAATCGTCCGTTTCGAACCCAGCTCGAAGGAGTCAGAGTTCAGTTTGGATTGGATCTGGACCATATATATCCAGATTCCAATCCAAACCCATATGTGGACTTGGATTTGGATTTGGATCCAAAGATCCAATCCAATATCCATATCCATGGCCCACATCACCTTCTCATAAATGGAGGTGGGGCCCACTTGAAATTCACGTGGGATATTGGGCATGAGAGAGAGTGGGGGTGATAAATATCAAGAGTGTTGTATTAAGCTTGACTTGTGTGTCAAGTTTGGGTTTAATCTTGTGGTTTAGCCTAATTGAGTGGGTTTAAGCTTGTAATTAGCTAAAACCTAACCTAGGGCTGCACCAACATAGGGTGATCAAGGTCTATGGGCCATGCTAAGGGAGCTCCATCACCTAAACCTACCCAAAATGCCTAAACCTAGCCTAAACCCCTAATCCACCCCTAATCTGAACCTAATCACCTAACCCACTTCCCTAATCCCGGCCTAATCCCGACCTAATCACCTAACCCCCTCCCCTAATCCTTCCCTAAACCTAGATTAATTTCCCTAATCCTAGCCTAAACCTAGCCTAAACCACCTAACCTAGCTCACTAAACCTCACCCTAAAACCCAACCACCTAACCTAGCCCTAAACCACCCTTAGCCCACGATTTTCCCAAACCCCTAGTTTTAAAATATCTGGCCCAACCCCATCCAGCCCACCTTATCTACATACTACCCTACCTAAACCACCTAACCACTACCCACAACCCAGCCCTAACCGACCTACCCATCCCCTATTTAAACCCCCCCCATTGTGGGCGGGTTTTCCAAGTGGGAACCACACTCCACCTCCCAGCCGGGCCCTCTTCCTCTCCCATCTCTCACCCGTCTTCCCAGCAGCTCCAGCCCCACCAGCCACCACCTGCTCCGCCACTCTCCCTCTTCCATCCACCATCACTGCCCCACCAGCCGGACGCCACCACCTCACTCAGCCGGGCCCTCTCCTTCTCCCATCTTCCACCAGCCGACAGCCACCTTTGCCGCCACTCCTTCCCATTCGGTAAGTCCCCCTAACTCCCTCAAAACCACTCTCTACCACCTCTCCACTCTTAGCCACCCATCTTCCCCTTAGCTCAGCCTCTTTGCCGCCACCATCTAAGCCTAGCCGAACCTAGGATAACCCAAGTGGCTGGCCACTACTCAGCCACCACCTCCCATTCGGCCGACCTCCCCCTAGGCGTCCTCTTTGGCCTTCCCACTAGCTCACCTTTTAGGTCCAGTTTCCCTAAGTCCCTAACTTACCTAGTGACCCTAAGACCCACTTAGTCAGCCACTCTAAACTCCCTACTTGGAGGCGCCGCCCACTTGCCACCGGTCCCCTTCGAGGCGTCCATCCCGCGCCCCATTTGCTGCCGGCCAGCACTCTTGGTCACACACCTTCGCGGAGCTCCCATTCGCAGCCCAAAGCCAAGGCCACGCTCAAGCAAGACCTCTACGGACCAGCTACTTGTAAGTTTCTAGACTCGGTCTTTAATCATACACTTGCTTGAAATTCAATTTGATACGGGGTTGTAATAACGGAGCATAGTCTCCCCCCGCTTGTAATAACGTGGCTTGGCACAACCACACACGTGCACTCTCTTAGTCGTGCACGATTTTGAACACACACGGGCCTAATCAGCCCCTAATATATAAGTATACGTATATATTTCATTTCCGAAGAGTTTTGTTCAAGTTGGGTGTGTTGTCTTTCAATTTAAACACTCTCACACACATTGAGCTTTCGCTCTTATTTGAAAGACCCAAGTAAGGGCCGACCTATACTATTTGGGTTTCATTTCATGTCGTGTGAGTAAGTCTTTCAATTTAAACACTCTCACACACATTGAGCTTTCGCTCTTATTTGAAAGACCCAAGTAAGGGCCGACCTATACTATTTGGGTTTCATTTCATGTCGTGTGAGTAAGTCTTTCAATTTAAACACTCTCACACACATTGAGCTTTCGCTCTTATTTGAAAGACCCAAGTAAGGGCCGACCTATACTATTTGGGTTTCATTTATTGTCGTGTGAGTAGTCTTTCAATTCAAGCACTCTCACACACATTGAGCCTTCGCTCTTACTCCCAAGACCTTAGTAAAGGCCTTATTGCAGTTATATTTGGGTTTCATTTATTGTCGTGTGAGTAGTCTTTCAATTCAAGCACTTTCACACACATTGAGCCTTCGCTCTTACTCCCAAGACCTTAGTCAAGGCCATACTGCAATTTATATTTGGGTTTAATTTCATGTCGTGTGTGTAAGTCTTTCAATTCAAACACGCACCCACATTGAGCCTTCGCTCTTATTTGCAAGACCCGAGTAAGGGCTCATATACATAAGATATATACATATTTCCCTTCGGTTATTTCCCTTCGGTTATTTCCCTTCAGCATTGTCTTTACATTTCGGGTTTTCCCTTTGGAGTAGCGTGAGTTTGCATTGCATCTACGCCATACCACGAGGTAGGACGCATATTGCATCGAAGCAACCCCCGCTCGAATTCGCCCATGTAGTGGAGTGTTCATAACACACAAACTAGGCGACCCAAAAAGGGATAAAAGAAAAGACTTAGGCACGTGCAAATCCACGTGATCTAAAACATGCAATCGCATCTTAAAGACCCGAAATAGACACCTCGAACCGTTTCGCAGATTTTCTCCCTAAAAACTCGATTTTTGCAAAAGCGTACAGACTGACCCTTGCGCATCGGTGCAAGAAGGTCTGCGACGACAAGAGCTCACTTGCTCACGGTCGCCACGTTTAGAAGTCAGTATTGATATATCTTCGCTAGCTTAAGTAAGCTAGCTGGCACGCCCTGTTTGTATACATAGGCCTTAGACGCACGATAAGATCCACTCCAAGCCACGAAAGGGGCGAAGAGGCGGGGATTTTCGCGCGTCCACAGAGATTGGCACGCCCGGTGGGACGTGAGCCTTTTCAAAAATCGAGTTTACTTGTAGGAGTCTTGCGAAAATTTTATAAAGGTGTCGTTTTAACTTGTTTTCTTTGTTTTCACTTAGGAAATTTTGAAAAAGCTTGAAAAGCATGTCAAAATCCAATCCAAGTGAAGTGTCGAGCCAAGGCTCATGCGCATCAAGTTCTCACTCTAGGAGGATTTTCAAAAACAAAATAAAACTAGATGAAATCGAGGACTTGAGAAGGGAATTTGAGGCCAAAATCGATGCTCTCAGCCAAGAGGCTGAAGTAGGCGATTCGTGTTCATCAAACGGTGAACAAAGGCCTAAAAAGAAAATTGAAAAACCTCGCAAGCAAAAAGAGGCCTCCGTAATGGAAGGCAACCAATACCACGAGTCCTTCACACAAAAGGACCGTAAAGCCCTACAGCAGCTGCTGAAAGGGCAAAATAAAGAGAAAAGAAGCTACGCCCTGTCTGATTTCCTTCCTATGGATTACGAAACAGACAGTGACGATGAAATACCGAACTTCCATCGGTATGATGGCATGGGAGACCCTAGGTCTCACTTGCAGCTTTTCTCACGTCGAGCCCATAAGAAGAAAAAGGACTCGATGAAATGGGTGTATTGGTTCCCTCTATCCCTTAAAGGCACAGCTGCCAAATGGCTGGCTTCCTACGACTTAAGCCAGTTCGCTACTTTTGAAGAGTTAGCGAACTGCTTCATGCAAAGATTTGCACACAACGTAGAAGTCACGCCAACCCTGAATACTTTAAGGGATACAAAGCAAGGCATGAACGAAGACGTGCATGCCTTCATTATAAGATGGAGGTCTCTTTTAGGCCAAGTGCGAGAGCCTATATCCGAAGGATGCGCAGTAATGCTCATCCTGGATAATTTTAAAAGCGAGTTAAAAACCCTTCTCTCGCTCCATGAGATTTCAACTTTCCATAAGTTGATCAAAAAGCCTCCCTTTTCGAAACCAACTTGCGAAAAGGGACATACGACCACTTATGGAAAGGAAGTGCCGTTCCCAAAACACGTGTGGAAAAGCCCATTGCATATGGGCTGCCCACAACGGACAAAGGGGCCAAGCCCCATAAAATCGCCAATGTCCGGGTGGATCCAGGCATGGCGGGCACTTCTAAAAATTTCGAAAAAATAGAAAATAAGAGAGAACGCAATTTTTCAAAACCAATTGAAAAACGGGAGTACACTCCGCTGGGGCAACCTGTGTCGGAGGTCCTAGACCTCCTACTTGCCCAGGGCATGATCGAACTCCCTGAAATCCCCGAAGGAGTCACGTCCAAAGGGGGGTATTTAAACCGGTTTTGCAAGTATCATCGGCTCAAAGGCCATGATACCAAACGGTGCTTCTCTCTTCTAAATAAAATTGAGAACTTGATAGCGGAGGGCCGGCTCCAGGTCACTGCGGAATCTGAGCCACCTCAAGCTATCTTCAAGGAACCCTTTCCCAAACACGCCAGTGGCAGTGGGAAAGGAAAGGAGGTATGTACCCTCACCATTTCCAAGGAACTAGCGCGAAAGCCCGAACCTGGTCGACCTGCTTGTGCGCCCATCCTTGTACTATACAAGAGGCCCGCCCAAGTCGTCATTCGGGGACCATCAAAAGTGGAAACCCCGGCAAAACCAGTTTTGAAAATCCAAGGTTCTCCTCAGCTCATCCTTAGAGCCAAGTTTAGCGCGAACCCTAGGCTGGTCGTGGGGGAAGTCACTAGATCCGGGAGGATCTACCAACCCCCGAACCTTCAAGGTGCTCAAAAGGTGGTCAGTGTGCCTGGCCCCTCAAAAGCATGTATCCCTAGTGGTCCGCCAAAAGCAGATAAGGACAAAATCATCCTAAATCCTTATGATTTCGAAAACCACCTTTCAAAGATTCCTATTCACATGTCTATCCTAGAGCTTATCAAAACCTCGCCTAGGCATAGACTTGTCTTAGAGAAAATTCTAGAAAGGGCCAAGGTTGATTCGAACATAAGTCCGGAGTCCTTGTCTGCCCAAGTGGCTTTGTTAGGAGCAAAATCGCCCATCACCTTTTCGGAAGATGATGTAGATAGACCCTACGAAACCCATAACCAGGCCCTGCATATCGAGGTGGTTCTAAACAACCACTCTCTGGACAGGTGCCTAGTCGATGGTGGAGGAGGGCTCAACATCCTTCCACTTCATGTGGCGTACAAAATCGGAGTCACCTTGACTTCAGTGAACCCAAGCCCCATCGTTATCACTGGATACGATGGGAATGCGTCTAGGCCTTTAGGATCCATCGAACTCCCAATGGAAACGGGAGGGATCGAACACACGGGGGTGTTCCATGTCTTGGACATCCACCCCCATTATAACCTGTTGCTGGGAAGACCCTGGATACACAGTTTGTGCGCTGTGCCATCCACCTTCCACAGGTGTGTCAAGATCCCTTTTAGGGACCAAGTCGTAGTGATCCTAGGTGAGAGTCACCCACAACTTCAGGGGATCATAAACTCCCCTTGTTTATCGAGCTCCCAGGCCCATGAGGCTAACCTGGGGCAAATTATGGTTGAGCCACCTCGGCTCGTGTTGAACAACCCTAGGAAGGTTGTATGTGTGAAGGGGCCGCCCAAAGCAGGCCCCCTCCCGACTCCAATCCTCCTAGGAAAACCCAAGCGTTCCCCATTTCCAAAACCCCTGGACAAAAGGCCCTACGAGCCTAATATGGACGATAGCATGTTCCAGGACCACGACTTATATCCCATCTTTTCAAAAAACAAAAGGTCGTGGAACATGTTATTGAACATGGGCTACACGCCCTACAAAAGTCTAGGGGCACAAAACCAGGGTCTCCTAGAGCCCATCCTTCCTAGGGCCAACCCAAGCCGATACGGGATCGGCTATACTCCCCGAATACCGCCGGAGCCACCCCCTGTGACCACCTGGGTCAAGGGTGCCCCGGAGCCTGTCTTAGAAGAAACCTATGGTTTAGACCTCCTATTCCGAATCTAACCCATAGTGTTTTCCCTTTGTAGGTATGACGGAAGATCCCTTTTTCTAAAAATACCAAAAACATTTGAAAACTTAAAATCCGAAAAAAATCGAAAAACAAGAAAAACCAAAAACAATGGAAAAGCAAAAACTCGAAAAAAGTGTGCTTTGTATAGTTCCCAAAGTTCTTGTTTTACAGAAACCCAAAAAAATCGAAAAATTGGAAAATACCAAAAAGATTTTGTACATAGCTGCTCCTGGTTTAACTTTGGCGAAAGAAAAGAATTTCGAAAGAAACGTCGTCTGCATAGCCAGACCAAAAATTTCGAAATCACTTGAAAATCCAAGTACAAAACCAGGTTATTTTAAAAAACCACGCATCAAGTTCCCTCAGGTCTAAAGTCCACGAGAATGATCGAAGCCCAGAAGTGGATCCCCCTGAGGAAGATCCCACTTCTGAGCTCCCAGAATTTCATAGAATTCTCGATTTTGAAAGACCTTCCCAATCAGTAGGAGGAGATTTCATAGAGGTGAACCTAGGGGATGATTCCAATCCCAAAACCATCAAAATAGGCGCATGCTTGCATGAAACTGAAAAGTTAGCATTCATTGCATTTCTACGGACCTATTTAGATGTGTTTGCATGGACGTATGAAGACATGCCGGGCATAGATCCCAGCATAGTCGAGCATCGTCTTCCCTTAGATGTAGGTGTAAAACCAATAAAGCAGAAGCTTAGGAAAATACACCCGAATGTACACACGCAAGTCAAAGAGGGTTTAGAAGATCTGCTAAAAGCCGGATTTATAAAACCCATTGCGTATTCTGATTGGTTATCAAATATCGTTGTAGTTCGAAAAACCAATGGGAAAATTCGAATATGCATCGATTTCAGAAACCTGAATAAGGCCACTCCAAAGGATAATTATCCTTTACCAAACATAGATTTGATAGTCGATAGTACTGCAAATCATGAAATGTTTTCATTTATGGATGGCTATTCAGGCTATAATCAAATCAAACTAAGCCCACGAGATCAGGGTAAGACCGCCTTCACAACCCCATGGGGCACGTACTGCTATACAGTCATGCCCTTTGGTTTGAAAAATGCCGGCGCAACATACCAACGAGCCATGAACACGATCTTCCATGATCAAATTCACGAGCTTGTAGAAGTGTATGTAGATGATCTCTTGGCGAAATCCGAAACCCGATGCACCCATATCGAATGTTTACAAAAAATCTTCGAAAGGCTTAGGCTTTACAAAGTAAAGCTAAACCCTCAAAAATGTGTGTTCGGGGTAGAATCAGGAAAGCTTCTAGGCTTTATGGTGAGCCAAAGAGGAATAGAAGTAGACCCCTCTAAGTGTCGAGCCATCATAGACATGGCTCCACCCTCCAATCTCACCCAAGTCCGTAGCCTCCAGGGTCGATTACAATCTGTGCGCCGATTCATATCGAATCTGGCAACTAGATGCGAACCCTTCAACAAACTATTGAGGAAGGGTACGAAATTCTTATGGGATGACGAATGCCAAAAGTCCTTCGAAAGACTAAAGGCATACTTGGTTAATCCCCCCGTTTTGAATCCTCCAAAGCAAGGAAAACCGCTTTTATTATACATCTCCGTGCATGAAAACGCTTTAGGAGCCCTGTTGGCTCAATACGAGGATGACACCCATAAGGAGTATGCCATCTACTATATTTCGAAAACTCTCTTGGCTTATGAACGAAATTATCAAGCCATGGAGAAGACGTGCTTGGCCCTAGTCTGGGCCTGCCAGAAATTCAGACACTACTTCCTAGATCATGAGATCTGGATAGTGTCCAAGCTTGATCCAATCAAGCACTTGTTCGAAAAACCCATTCTCACGGGTAGATTGGGCAAATGGCAACTCCTTCTAATGGAGTATGATCTAAAATACCATCACCAGATCTCCGTTAAGGGGCAAGCCCTAGCAGATTACGTGGCTGACTTCCCCTTGGAGGACACATATCCCACTCTTGTCGAAATGCCTGATGAAGGCATATTGCAAAACCATTTTCAAAACCACATTTTGGCAAATTCTTTTGAAAACCAAGTGTGGAAGATGCACTTCGACGGGGCACGAAACCAACGAGGGGCTGGTGCCGGGATCATCCTAATCTCCCCTGAAAAGGGCGAGATTCCCATAGCGGTCCGCTTAGATTTCGAATGTTCCAACAACGTAGCTGAGTATGAAGCACTCATACAAGGCTTAAAGATTTCGAAAACTCTAGGGGCATCATGCATCGAGGTCTTTGGAGATTCGCTCCTTGTCATAAACCAGGTTTTAAAAATTTGGCAAGTACATAATGAAAAACTACTTCCATATCACGAGTTGGCCACTCGATTGGTCCAATCTTTCCAGTCGTGTAAGCTCACACACGTGGGAAGAGAGGACAATGGCATCGCCGATGCCCTCTCCTCCTTGGGTTCAGCCCTGAAGGTCGATCCCATTTCAGGGACCAAATCTTTGGAAATATGGCATGCGCCCCATCCATCCACACACGACTTGGATATTTGCCAAAACAACCCAGAGTCTATTGAAAAACCCTGGTTCTATGACATAAAACAATTTTTAGAAAATGGGGGATTCACCGAGGATGCCACATCCAAAGATAGGGCATTCATTCGTAAGATTTCGACCCGATACACCATTCTGGGTGGGGTCTTATACAAAAAGAGTTTTACCGGCATTCTGCTTAGATGTATCGACCTAGAGGAGGCTAGGATAGTGATGCACGAGTTCCACGATGGAGAATGTGGAGGTCATGTTAATGCCAACATGATGGCGATGAAAATACTTAGAGGGGGTTATTTCTGGTCCACCCTGAAAAAGGATTGTCACGATCATGTTAGGAAGTGTCATCCATGTCAAGTGCATGGGCACGCCATTCATATCCCCTCATCTGCATTGCATTCCGTGGTCAGCCCCTGGCCATTTACCATGTGGGCGTTTGACATTGTAGGCCCCATATTTCCAAAGGCCTCGAATGGGCATCGTTTTATTTTAGCAGCCACGGAGTATTTCTCCAAGTGGGTGGAAGCCATTTCCCTAACGAATGTAATGGGGCAACATGTGGTGGCTTTCATCCGGAGGAATATCTTGGCTCGATTTGGGGTACCACGAGACCTTGTGTCTGATAATGGTACCCCATTCAAGAACGAGCGGATGGTTAAGTTGTGCAACACGTATGGCATAACTCACCACTTCTCCTCGCCCTACTACCCTCAAGGCAACGGCCAAGCCGAAGCCACAAACAAGACTCTCATTGGTATCATTGAGAAGACCTTAGAGAAGGGTAGGAGGTGGCATGAGAAGCTGGATGAAGCCTTATGGGCTTATAGGACTTCCATCCGGACTCCCACGAATGCCACACCATTCGAATTGGTCTATGGCACAAACGCCATTCTTCCCATCCATACCCAACTGCATTCATTCCATACATCCATTGCACTCGACCTCCCCCTAGAGACGCTTCAGCATGCTAGGATGGCCGAACTAGATTTGCTAGATGAAAGGCGACTCCTTGCCATGGATCATGCTCGTGCATACCGGCAAAGGATAGCCCGACATTATAGCAAACACATGAGACCTCGCCACTTTGAAGTGGGGGATCTGGTCTTGAAAACCATCCATCATCGTGGCCCACACCCCCTAGGCAAGTGGCGCCCCAACTGGGATGGACCCTATGTTGTGCGAGCAACCACTACGAACAATTCGTATTGGTTGATCGATGTAGAAGGTAGGAATTTAGCAGATCCTATCAATATTCAATACTTAAAGAAGTATCATGTGTAGGATCTGGATTAAATTCCAGTTTTCGAAAATTTTATAGGGATAGCTGCCCTGAGACGTGTGAATAAGGTGCAAAGGCAAACTCGTGTGACCCTAAGTAAGAGAATTCGCACTTGTGAAAGAGTGGAATTTTCAAAATCGTGGTTGCATTTCAAAATCCTCCATCTTACAAAGAAGGGCCTAGTTCAACATAGCAAGATACTTGCAAGTAGTACGTGCTATTTCTAAATAGGCTGATCTGGAATGGATCGAGTGTAGGCTTGGGATAAGTCCTCCCCTCTTCTCTTCTCCTTCCAAAAGGAAACAAAGGCCCAAATCAAAAGGGAATTTCCCATTTAAAATCTCTTTCTAAAAGAAAGAAACCAGAATTCAAAAGAAAAATCGATTCTCTTGTGAAAAAGAGGGATGAAAGAAAAAATACTCCCAAAGGGAGACCCTCTATGAAAAAAAGGAAAAAGAGGCCAAAAAGCTCAAAAAGAGCAGTTTTCCGCCTTCTATGCCTTAAACCACGAGACGCTTCAGAAGGGACCGTGGTATCTCTTTCCCATCCCTGGCTTATCCCAAGCTAAAGCATGGTTCATTTCGAGGAATCCTAAAGTAAAAATAGGATTTACTTACTTGAATTTCATCTTGTTTGAGAATTCGACGTTTCGAGTAAGACGTAGGAATTTGAAATGAAGCTTGTTTTCTTATAAAACCTCCGCTAGATGAGCGAGTGTTAAGACTCAAACAAGGGCAAGCGCGAAGAGCTCGAGATCCTTAGGATCGAGACTCAAGACAGTTGTCCCCTTTGTAAATAGCTTTTGTAAATAAGTTTTAAAAACCGAACATCGAACAGCATAGGGTTTTTGCTCACTTGGAGCAGTAGGCCTTGTAAGTCTCTAGAGTTCGACCACACCTGGTCTCTGGGAGGTCGCCACTCTTGGCACCACACCCATGTCATTTGCATTCCACGCATGGTACTTGCATGAACATGATCCCGTTTAGGACCAGATTCCATAGTATAACCCTTTGGCGTGATATCTCCTCCTACCAGAGTTTGTAAAATTGAGATTTTGTTAAAATGGGACGATCCCATATTCTTCGTGGCTAGATCTAGGGAGACATTAAAAGGGGTGTTTGGCATCTTTGCCCTTATCCAAATCTATTTGGACAAGGCCAAAGAGGGGCATCTGTGAACACCCCGAAATCCCACGAATTTCTTAAACAAATCTGGTTTTTATACAAGCAGCCCCAAAGGGCCATTTTTGAGTTTGGAAACCCAGGAGCCTTCCAAACAAACCCTGTATATATGTTTTAAACTTTATCTTTCAAAAACATATAATATAGCTTTTGAAAACCCTTTTAAAACATGTTTTGAAACCCCGAAGTGGCTTGGCCTGAGCAAGACAGGACCAGGAGAGCCAAGAAGAGCCCGGAACCGGAGCACCTGTCGAGCCCGGCACAGCATCTCTTGTATCTGATTCACACCCCAGGATCTCGAACGTCCAAGACCCTGTTCTTATCAAAAAAAGCATTTGAAGTCATCTCCAGAAGGCAGAAACGGAGGCGGACGACGACTATGTTGGCGAAGACCCAACGCAGACGGAGTACTGATGCTGTCAGGCCCCGCACGAATCGTCCGTTTCGAACCCAGCTCGAAGGAGTCAGAGTTCAGTTTGGATTGGATCTGGACCATATATATCCAGATTCCAATCCAAACCCATATGTGGACTTGGATTTGGATTTGGATCCAAAGATCCAATCCAATATCCATATCCATGGCCCACATCACCTTCTCATAAATGGAGGTGGGGCCCACTTGAAATTCACGTGGGATATTGGGCATGAGAGAGAGTGGGGGTGATAAATATCAAGAGTGTTGTATTAAGCTTGACTTGTGTGTCAAGTTTGGGTTTAATCTTGTGGTTTAGCCTAATTGAGTGGGTTTAAGCTTGTAATTAGCTAAAACCTAACCTAGGGCTGCACCAACATAGGGTGATCAAGGTCTATGGGCCATGCTAAGGGAGCTCCATCACCTAAACCTACCCAAAATGCCTAAACCTAGCCTAAACCCCTAATCCACCCCTAATCTGAACCTAATCACCTAACCCACTTCCCTAATCCCGGCCTAATCCCGACCTAATCACCTAACCCCCTCCCCTAATCCTTCCCTAAACCTAGATTAATTTCCCTAATCCTAGCCTAAACCTAGCCTAAACCACCTAACCTAGCTCACTAAACCTCACCCTAAAACCCAACCACCTAACCTAGCCCTAAACCACCCTTAGCCCACGATTTTCCCAAACCCCTAGTTTTAAAATATCTGGCCCAACCCCATCCAGCCCACCTTATCTACATACTACCCTACCTAAACCACCTAACCACTACCCACAACCCAGCCCTAACCGACCTACCCATCCCCTATTTAAACCCCCCCCATTGTGGGCGGGTTTTCCAAGTGGGAACCACACTCCACCTCCCAGCCGGGCCCTCTTCCTCTCCCATCTCTCACCCGTCTTCCCAGCAGCTCCAGCCCCACCAGCCGCCACCTGCTCCGCCACTCTCCCTCTTCCATCCACCATCACTGCCCCACCAGCCGGACGCCACCACCTCACTCAGCCGGGCCCTCTCCTTCTCCCATCTTCCACCAGCCGACAGCCACCTTTGCCGCCACTCCTTCCCATTCGGTAAGTCCCCCTAACTCCCTCAAAACCACTCTCTACCACCTCTCCACTCTTAGCCACCCATCTTCCCCTTAGCTCAGCCTCTTTGCCGCCACCATCTAAGCCTAGCCGAACCTAGGATAACCCAAGTGGCTGGCCACTACTCAGCCACCACCTCCCATTCGGCCGACCTCCCCCTAGGCGTCCTCTTTGGCCTTCCCACTAGCTCACCTTTTAGGTCCAGTTTCCCTAAGTCCCTAACTTACCTAGTGACCCTAAGACCCACTTAGTCAGCCACTCTAAACTCCCTACTTGGAGGCGCCGCCCACTTGCCACCGGTCCCCTTCGAGGCGTCCATCCCGCGCCCCATTTGCTGCCGGCCAGCACTCTTGGTCACACACCTTCGCGGAGCTCCCATTCGCAGCCCAAAGCCAAGGCCACGCTCAAGCAAGACCTCTACGGACCAGCTACTTGTAAGTTTCTAGACTCGGTCTTTAATCATACACTTGCTTGAAATTCAATTTGATACGGGGTTGTAATAACGGAGCATAGTCTCCCCCCGCTTGTAATAACGTGGCTTGGCACAACCACACACGTGCACTCTCTTAGTCGTGCACGATTTTGAACACACACGGGCCTAATCAGCCCCTAATATATAAGTATACGTATATATTTCATTTCCGAAGAGTTTTGTTCAAGTTGGGTGTGTTGTCTTTCAATTTAAACACTCTCACACACATTGAGCTTTCGCTCTTATTTGAAAGACCCAAGTAAGGGCCGACCTATACTATTTGGGTTTCATTTCATGTCGTGTGAGTAAGTCTTTCAATTTAAACACTCTCACACACATTGAGCTTTCGCTCTTATTTGAAAGACCCAAGTAAGGGCCGACCTATACTATTTGGGTTTCATTTCATGTCGTGTGAGTAAGTCTTTCAATTTAAACACTCTCACACACATTGAGCTTTCGCTCTTATTTGAAAGACCCAAGTAAGGGCCGACCTATACTATTTGGGTTTCATTTATTGTCGTGTGAGTAGTCTTTCAATTCAAGCACTCTCACACACATTGAGCCTTCGCTCTTACTCCCAAGACCTTAGTAAAGGCCTTATTGCAGTTATATTTGGGTTTCATTTATTGTCGTGTGAGTAGTCTTTCAATTCAAGCACTTTCACACACATTGAGCCTTCGCTCTTACTCCCAAGACCTTAGTCAAGGCCATACTGCAATTTATATTTGGGTTTAATTTCATGTCGTGTGTGTAAGTCTTTCAATTCAAACACGCACCCACATTGAGCCTTCGCTCTTATTTGCAAGACCCGAGTAAGGGCTCATATACATAAGATATATACATATTTCCCTTCGGTTATTTCCCTTCGGTTATTTCCCTTCAGCATTGTCTTTACATTTCGGGTTTTCCCTTTGGAGTAGCGTGAGTTTGCATTGCATCTACGCCATACCACGAGGTAGGACGCATATTGCATCGAAGCAACCCCCGCTCGAATTCGCCCATGTAGTGGAGTGTTCATAACACACAAACTAGGCGACCCAAAAAGGGATAAAAGAAAAGACTTAGGCACGTGCAAATCCACGTGATCTAAAACATGCAATCGCATCTTAAAGACCCGAAATAGACACCTCGAACCGTTTCGCAGATTTTCTCCCTAAAAACTCGATTTTTGCAAAAGCGTACAGACTGACCCTTGCGCATCGGTGCAAGAAGGTCTGCGACGACAAGAGCTCACTTGCTCACGGTCGCCACGTTTAGAAGTCAGTATTGATATATCTTCGCTAGCTTAAGTAAGCTAGCTGGCACGCCCTGTTTGTATACATAGGCCTTAGACGCACGATAAGATCCACTCCAAGCCACGAAAGGGGCGAAGAGGCGGGGATTTTCGCGCGTCCACAAGTGGTTGGTGGAAAGGGGCTGCAAATTTTTTTTCGCCTCTTTGCTTGGGTAGGAGAGAGAGAGAGGGAAAAGTCAACAAAGGGGGCTACTTTCCCCCTTTGCTTTTTGTAATAGGTGGGCTGGTTTTGTAAGCCAAGAAGCTTCACCATTTCACGCCAAAGAGCTTGCTGCAGCTCACGTGGATCCGGCAGCCATGGATGGCCCACTTGGTGTGAAGAGAAGGTGCGTGGAGATCACCCAAACCGTGGCCTAGGTGAGTCCCTAGAACCCATCAAAGCCATTCTATCCTTTGCCCCTCTAAAACCACCTAACTATCTTGAGAAAACCCAACAAGGTTCGACCAAACACATGCTGGCCGAATTTTGCAAAACTACCTAGACTCTACCCAAAAACCGTCCCACCCAAACCCATACCAAGCTCGGCCAATAGCTGGCCGAGCTCACCCTAGGTCGGTCCTAGTGAGTCCCTAATACCAAACTAAATCAAACCCACATTGCCCTAGCTCGGCCACCCTTGGCCGAGCCATTCCCTTTAGCCATTTCATCTCAAAATCTCAACCTAAACTAAACCCAAGCCGCCCAGCTCGGCCACCCTTGGCTGAGCCATTTCTTTTAGCAACCTCACCCCAAGGCCTAACTTAGACTAACCCTAAGACTTGTCCAGCTCAGCCACCCTTGGCCGAGCCTTTCCTTTAGGACTCACCCTAGGACTATCTCCAAAACATCAAACAAGCTCGGCCACCACTTGGCCGAGCATTCCTTTAGGACCCTTCCTAAATCCACACTAGGATCCTCACCAAACTCGAACCTTAGCTGGTCGTCCATCACCTTAGGACTTAGACTCAAACCTACCTAAGACCCTCACCTTAGATCCCCTACACCTTGCCTTAGGCTCAATCGAATCTCACCCAAAACTCCATGCATCGGATCGGTTCGCAGCGAGAGGACCATCCATCGGTTATATCCAAGGTCGGATCCCACTGATAAAGGAAGTCGAAACAGGCGACGTGTAAGTGCTCGAACTTGACTCTCTTACATTACTTCAAACTTAATTCAATTCGATATGGGGTTGTAATAACGGAGCTTGTCTCCCCCGGATGTAATATATGTGTTTGATGCAAAATACACACACGTACACTCGACCCTTTCCGCTCTTATCTACACACTTTTGCACACAAACGGGCCTCAACAGCCCATAGGATATAGCCCTATTTATATACATTCAGCTGGGTTTTAAGGTTCAAGTCGTGTGAGTTGTCTTTCATTTTATACACTCAAAGCACTCACTCACATTGAGCCTTTCCGCTCTTACGTATATATACGTATTTCCCTTCCAGTTGGGTTTTAAATTCAAGTTGCGTGAGTTGCCTTTCAATTTATACACTCAAAGCACTCACGCCACAATTGAGCCTTCTCTTTCTTATATATATCTATATCTCCCTTCTGCTGCATTTTATGGTTCAGTTGCATGGGTTGCATTTCAATTTATCCACAACACCCACGCACACATTGAGCCTTTCCGCTCTTAAGATATAGATATATTTAAATTTCTGTAATTTACATTCAAGTCGTGTTAGTTGCATTCAATTTGGGTTTTCCCTTCTGTTAAGTCTTTAAATTTCGGGTTTTACATTCAAGTTGTGTGAGTTGCATTGCATACTCGCCATACTCGAGCTAGAGTGCATACCTGCATCAAACAAACCCGAACAAAACGTGCAAACATGCCTAAGTGAACAAATTGAAAGACTTAGGGTCGCCCAAATCAAAAACTCGCCAAGTGCATGATTTCAAAAGGATTTTCAAAACACCTCCTTATTCAAAAAATGAATTCGAGTTTAACTTATTCAAACGAAGTCTCTAAGCATACAGACTGACCCTTGCGCGTCGGTGCAAGAAGGTCTGCGACGAAAAGATCCCGCTTGCCTACAATTGCCTTTCAAAAGTCAGATATTTCAAAAACTACTTCGCTAGTTTGAGTAAGCTAGCTGGCACACCCTAAAAGCGAACGTAGATTGCGAAAAGATTCACTCTAGGCCTAAGAACCCGGAGTCGAGGATTTTTCGTGTCTACAGACCCCAGCACCAGCCCCTCGTTGGTTTCGTGCCCCATCGAAGTGCATTTTCCACACTTGGTTTTCAAAAGAGTTTGCCGGAATGTGGCTTTGAAATTGGTTTTCTAATATACCTTCATCAGGCATTTCATCGAGTGTGGGATATGCATCCTTCAAGGGAAACTCAGCCACGTAGTCTGCCATGGCGTGCCCCTTAACGAAGATCTGGTGATGGTATTTCAAATCATACTCCATTAAAAGGAGTTGCCATTTGCCCAACCTACCCGTGAGGATGGGTTTTTCGAACAAGTGCTTGATTGGGTCAAGCTTGGACACTATCCAGATCTCGTAATCTAGGAAGTAGTGTCGAAATTTTTGGCAAGCCCATACCAAGGCCAAGCATGTCTTCTCCATGGCTTGATAATTCCTTTCATAAGCCAAGAGAGTTTTCGAAATGTAATAGATGGCATACTCCTTGTGGGTATCATCCTCGTATTGAGCTAACAAGGCACCCAAAGCATTCACATGCACAGAAATATAAAGCAGAAGAGGTTTTCCTTGCTTTAGAGGGTTTAAAACAGGGGGATTAACTAAGTATGCTTTTAATCTTTCAAAAGATCTTTGGCACTCGTCATCCCATAAAAATTTCGTCCCTTTTCTCAAAAGTTTGTTGAAGGGTTCGCATCTAGTTGCAAGGTTTGAGATAAACCTGCGAATGGATTGTAGACGACCTTGGAGGCTATGGATCTGCGTGAGATTGGAGGGTGGAGCCATGTCTATAATGGCTCTACACTTAGAGGGGTCGACTTCAATGCCTCTTTGGCTCACCATAAATCCTAAAAGCTTCCCGAATTCTACTCCGAACACGCACTTTTGAGGGTTTAGCTTTACTTGGTAAAGCCTAAGCCTTTCGAAAATCTTTTGCAAACATTCGAGATGAGTGCATCGAGTTTTTGATTTAGCCAAGAGATCATCCACATATACCTCTACGAGCTCATGAATCTGATCGTGAAAGATCATAGTCATAGCTCTTTGGTAGGTGGAACCGGCATTTTTCAAACCAAAGGGCATGACTGTATAGCAGTACGTGCCCCATCGGGTTGTGAAAGCAGTTTTAGCCTGATCTCGTGGGGCTAATTTGATTTGGTTATACCCTGAATAGCCATCCATGAATGAAAACATTTCATGATTTGCAGTACTATCGACTATCAAATCAATGTTGGGTAAAGGAAAGTTATCCTTTGGAGTGGCCTTGTTCAGGTTTCTAAAGCCGATGCATATTCGAATTTTTCCATTGGTTTTTCGAACAACAACGATGTTTGACAACCAATCAGAGTACGCAATGGGTTTTATAAATCTGGTTTTTAACAGATCTTCTAAACCCTCCTTGACTTGTGAGTGTACATTCGGATGTATTTTCCTAAGCTTTTGCCTTATGGCTTTTGCATCTGAATCTAAGGGAAGACAATGCTCTATGACTCTCAGGTCTATACCCGACATGTCTTCATATGTCCATGCAAACACATCGATGTAGGTTTTAAAAAATGCAATGAATGATGATGCTTCATGCTCATGCAAACATGCGCCTATCTTAATGTGTTTGGACTTTGAATCACTCCCTAGGTTTATCTCTATGAAATCTCCTCCCACTGAATTCGAAGGTTTTTTAAAATCGAGAATTTTATGAAATTCTAGGAGCTGGGAAGTGGGATCCTCCTCAAGGGGATCCACTTTCGGGCTTTGATCATTCTCGAGGTTTCTAAATCCTAGGGAATTTGAGCTTGATGCATGGGTTTTGAAAATACCTGATTTTTGACTTGGGATTTCTATGGGTTTCGAAATTTTTGGTCTTGTTATGAAGACAACTTTCCTTTCGAAATCCTTGGCTTTTTCCAAGTTTTCATCAGGAGCAGCTATATACAAGGTTTTGTTTTTGATATTTTCTAAATTTTCAATTTTTTTGGGTTTTTGTAAAACCAGAACTTTGGGAACTATACAAACAACTCTTTTTCCAAGTTTTTCATCCTTTTCAAATGTTTTTGGTTTTTGGGGTTTTTCCATTTTTTGAATTTCGAGTTTTTCCAATTTTTTTTTATTTCTGGTTGAGGGATCTTCCATCACACCTACAAAGGAAAACGCAATGGGTTAGACTCTGAACAAGAGGTCTAAATCATAGGTTTTTGCTTGGGTAGGCTCCAGGGCATCCTTGACCCAGGTGGTCATAGGGGGTGGCTCTGGTGGTATTTTGGGAGTGTAGCCGATCCCATATTGGCTTGGGTTGGCCCTAGGCAGTATGGGTTCTAGGAGACCCTGGTTTTGTGCCCCTAGACTCTTGTATGGCATATAGCCCATGTTCAATAACATGTTCCACGATTTTTGGTTTTTGGAAAAGTTTTCATATAAGTCGTGGTCCTGGAACTTGCTATCATCCATGTTATGCACATAAGGCTTTTTGTCCAGGGGTTTTTGAAATAGGCGACTCTTGGCCTTTCCTCTGATGGTTAGTGTTTTGAGGGGGCTAGCCTTGGGTTGCCCCTTGATGTACACGACCTTCCTAGGTATTTGGAGTGTGAGCTTTGGTGGTTCGACCAAGGTCTGCCCCAGTTTGGCCTCGTAGGCCTGGGAACCTGATAAGCGTGGGAAATTTTGGATTCCCTAAAGTTGTGGGTGACTCTCACCTAGAATTACCACTATTTGATCCTTGAAAGGGATTTTGACACACCTATGGAAGGTGGACGGCACAACACGCAGGTTGTGTATCCAAGGCCTTCCCAACAATAGGTTATAGTGGGGTGGATGTCCAAGACATGGAACACCCCCATGTGAGCTATCCCTCCGGTTTCCATGGGTAATTCTATGGATCCTAAGGGTCTTGACGCATTCCCATCGTATCCAGTGATTACGATGGGGCTTAGATTCATGGAGGTTAAGGAGACTCCGATTTGGTACGCCACGTGGAGCGAAAGGATGTTGAGCCCTCCTCCCCCATCAACTAGGCACTTATCCAGAGAGTGGTGATTCAATACCACCTCAATATGTAGGGCTTGGTTGTGGGCTTCGTAGGGTCTTTCTACATCATCTTTCAAGAACATGATGGGCATTTTTGCACCTATAGACACCACTTGGGTCGATAGGGACTCTAAGGTTATGTTTGAGCTAACCTTGGCTCTTTCTAGAATTTTCTCTAAAACCAGTCTATGCCTAGGCGAGGTTTGTATCAACTCTAGGATGGACATGTTAATAGGAATCTTTGAAAGATATTTTCAAAATTGTAAACACCCCGAAATCCCACGAACTTCTCAAATAAACCTGATTTTTTGTAAAAGTAGCCCTAAAGGGCTATTTTAAGTCTGAAAACCCAAGAGCCTTCCAGACAAACCCTGTACATATGTTTAAACTGTATATGTTTTAAAATATGTATAATATGCTTTTAAAACTTTTTAAAAAATATTTTGAAACCCCACGAAGCGGCTTGGCCTGATGAAAGCAGGACCAGAAGAGCTAAAGAGAGCCCGAAACTGGAGTACATGTCGAGCCCGACACAGCAACTCTCGTGTTAGATCCACCCCCAGGATCTCGAACGTCCAAGTCCTTGTTATCAGCAAAAATAGTATGAAATCATCTCCGAAAGGTGAAAATAGAAGCGGATGACCATGTTGGCGAAGACCCAACGCAAGACGGAGTACTGATGCTGTCAGGCCCCACACAAACCGTTCATTTTGAACATACCCTGAAGGAGTCAGAATTCAGTTTGGATTGGATCTGGACCATATAAATCCAGATCCCAATCCAAACGTATGTGTGGATTTGGATTTGGATTTAGATTCAAAGATCCAATCCAATATCCACTTCCATGGCCCATATCACCTTCTCATAAATGGAGGTGGGGCCCACTTGAAATTCACGTGGGATTATGGGCATGAGAGAGAATGGGGAGGATAAGCATGAGGGGAATGTATTAAGCTTGACTTGTGTGTCAAGTTTGGGGTTAATCATGTGGGTTAGCCTAATTAGTGTGAGTTTAAGCTTGTATGAGCCTACACCTAACCTAGGGTTGCACCAACATGATGCAACTAGGTCTATGGGTTATGCAAAGGGAGCTTCCTAACCCAATCCTAAGCCAAAACCCCTAATCCTAGCCATTTACCCTAATCCCGGCCTAATCCTAGCATAATCACCTAATCCACTTCCCTAATCCTGGCCTAATCCCAACCTAATCACCTAACCCACCTCCCTAATCCTTCCCTAAACCTAGCCTAATTCCCCTAATCCTAACCTAATCCTAGCCTAAACACCTAACCCACCTCACTAAACCTCACCCCAAAACCAACCCACCTAGCTAAGCCCTAAACCACTAAACCACCCCACCTAAACCCTAGCACACCATATCCCTAAAACCACCTAAAACAAAATATCTAGCCCCCCCCCTCAAAACCAGCCCACCTTATCACCACACCACCACCACCTAACCACCAAACCACCCTCTCAAAACCACCCCCAACCGACCCTTTGAAAACCTATAAAACCCCCCCTAGTGGGCGGGTTTTTCATCTCTTTTTCCCAGCACTTGGACCAGCCGAGCCCTCTCTCACCTTGCTCCCTTCTCTCACCTGCTCCACCACTACCTCCCAGCCTGCACCGCTCCACGCCACCACTACCTCCCGGCCTGCATCCCTTCCAAGCCACTACAGTCGCCCGGCCACTCCACCACTCCTTCCACCCGGCTACCCTCCTTTGACACCAACCTTCCTCTCTTATCCGGTTAATACCCTATCCTAACTCCACCCTATCTTCACTCCCCCTCCACTCTCAGCCACCCCATAGCACCCTACCTTAGCCTAGTTTTCACTCCACTCAACCGGCCACCACCTAACTACCCACCACCCTTCAACCACACCCAACCACACCACCCGCTTCCCTACCATCCCTTAGTGACGCCCCTTAGCTACCCCAGCCACCTTACCTTGTTCCCTAGGACCTGCCCATCCTCCACTTTTACCATCCCTTAGCCAACACCCTAGCTAGCTCCCTCGCCATTCCCAAACACCCTAGCTACCCCAGTCAGCCACCACTTAAACCGCCACCAGTCGACCAGCCACAGCCGACTGCACCGCACCACCCGCTTCCCTACCACCCCTTAGCTCCACCTTCCATAGAACCTGCCCTATGCCTTAGTGACCCTCCCTAACCACTTCAGCCCGAGACACCACAGCAGCACCCTCCTAGCAGTCGGCAAGCCACCCGGCCAGTCACACCCACGCTCCCTTGTCACCCGGCCAGTCACACCTTTGCCGCGCCATTCCGAGGAGCTCCCTCTTGCAGGCCAAGGTGATGCCCAAGCCCAAGCTCAAGCAAGTCACCTTCGGACCAGCTATACGTAAGTGCCTAACTCGGTCCTTATTTGTAGACTTGCTTAAGTTAAATTAAATTTGATACGGGGTTGTAATAACAGAGCATTGCCTCCCCCCGCTTGTAATAACGTGGCTTGGCACACCCACACACACGTGCACTTGAGCCTACCTCGCTCTTAGTTGTGCACGATTTTGAATACACACGGGCCTAATCAGCCCTTAAGATATAAATTTATTTATATATTTTAAGTTGCATGGGGTTTTGCTTAAGTTGGGTGTGTTGTCTTTCAATTCTCTCACTCACACACATTGAGCTTTCGCTCTTATTTGCAAGACCCAAGTAAGGGCCGTGTTATAATTCCCTTGGGTTTAATTTCATGTCGTGTGTGTAGTACTTCAATTCTCGCACTCACACACATTGAGCTTTCGCTCTTACTCCCAAGACCTTAGTTAAGGCCATATTGCAATTTATATTTGGGTTTAATTTCATGTCGTGTGTGTAGTACTTCAATTCTCGCACTCACACACATTGAGCTTTCGCTCTTACTCCCAAGACATTAGTTAAGGCCATATTGCAATTTATATTTGGGTTTCATTTAAGTTGTGTGAGTTGTCTTTCAATATACATACAACACCCACACAACACGTTGGCGACCTTCGGGCCCATATATATTATAAGTATTTCCCTTTCGGCTATGTCTTTAAGATTTGGGTTTTAAGATTCAGCAATGTGCGTAGTCTTTACATATATACACGGCACACACTTGCACTATTGAGCCTTTTTGCTCTTAAGATATAGCCATATTTCCCTTCCACAATTTCCCTTCCGCAATTTCCCTTCGGCAATTTACATTACAAGTCATTTCTCTTCGGCATTGTCTTTCAATTTCGGGTTTTCCCTTTGGAGTTGCGTGAGTTTGCATTGCATATATGCCATACCACAAGTTAGGATGAATATTGCATCAAAGCTAACCCCATACTCCCATTCAAAATTGCCCCACTTAGGCTGAGTGTTCATAACACACACCTAGTTGGCCCAAAAAGGGATAAAAAAAAGACATAGGCACGTGCAAATCCACGTGAAATAAAATCTAAAAATCATACAAAAACAAACACGAGTCAAACACCTCAAAACGTTTTCGTAGGTTCTCACATTTCAAAACTCGATTTTTAGGCGTACAAACTGACCCTTGCTCATTGGTGCAAGAAAGTCTGCGACGAAAAGAGCTTGCTTGCTCACAGTCGCCACATTAGGAGTCAGATTTAAATTTCTCTTCGCTAGCTTAAGTAAGCTAGCTGGCACGCCCTTTTGCTTAAATAGGACTTAGTGTAAACACCCCGAAATCCCACGAATTTCTTAAACGAATCTGGTTTTATACAAGCAGCCCCCAAAGGGCCATTTTGAGTTTGGAAACCCAGGAGCCTTCCAAACAACCCTGTATATATGTTTTAAACTTTATCTTTCAAAAACATATGATATAGCTTTTGAAAACCCTGTTAAAACATGTTTTGAAACCCCAAAGTGGCTTAGCCCGATCAAGACAGGACCAGGAGAGCCAAGAAGAGCCCGGAACCGGAGCACCTGTCAAGCCCGGCGCAGCAACTCTTGTATCTGATTCACACCCCAGGATCTCGAACGTCCAAGACCCTGTTCTTACCAAAATATCATTTGAAGTCATCTCCGGAAGGCAGAAACGGAGGCGGACGACCATGTTGGCGAAGACCTAACGCAGACGGAGTACTGATGCTGTCAGGCCCCGCACGAATCGTCCGTCTCGAACCCAGCTCGAAGGAGTCAGAGTTCAGTTTGGATTGGATCTGGACCATATATATCCAGATTCCAATCCAAACCCATATGTGGACTTGGATTTGGATTTGGATCCAGAGATCCAATCCAATATCCATATCCATGGCCCACATCACCTCCTCATAAATGGAGGTGGGGCCCACTTGAAATTCACGTGGGATATTGGGCATGAGAGAGAGTGGGGGTGAAAAATATCAAGAGTGTTGTATTAAGCTTGACTTGTGTGTCAAGTTTGGGTTAATCATGTGGGTTAGCCTAATTGAGTGGGTTTAAGCTTGTAATTAGCTAAAACCTAACCTAGGGCTGCACCAACATGGGGTGATCAAGGTCTATGGGCCATGCTAAGGGAGCTCCTTCACCTAAACCTAACCCAAAATGCCTAAACCTAGCCTAAACCCCTAATCCACCCCTAATCTGAACCTAATCACCTAACCCACTTCCCTAATCCCGGCCTAATCCCAACCTAATCACCTAACCCACTTCCCTAATCCTTCCCTAAACCTAGATTAATTTCCCTAAACCTAGCCTAAACCTAGCCTAAACCACCTAACCTAGCTCACTAAACCTCACCCTAAAACCCAACCACCTAACCTAGCCCTAAACCCCCAAACCACCCTTAGCCCACGATTTACCCAAACCCCTAGTTTTAAAATATCTGGCCCAACCCCATCCAGCCCACCTTATCTACATACTACCCTACCTAAACCACCTAACCACTACCCACAACCCAGCCCTAACCGACCTACCCATCCCCTATTTAAACCCCCCTCATTGTGGGCGGGTTTTCTAAGTGGGAACCACTCTCCACTCCCAGCCGGGCCCTCTCCTTCTCCCATTTCAGCTGTGACCACTCCCCAACAGCTCCAGCTCCTCCACCAGCCGCCACCTGCTCCGCCACCTTCCCTCTTCCGTCCACCACCACTGCCCCCCAGCCAGACACCACCATCTTTCCCCAACTCCACCAGCCGACAGCCACCTACCCGCCACTCTCCCACTCCACCACCACTGCCCCCCAGCCGGACACCACCATCTTTCCCCAACTCCACCAGCCGACAGCCACCTACCCGCCACTCTCCCACTCCATCCGCCACTCCTCCCCATTCGGTAAGTCCCCCTAACTCCCTCAAAGCCACTCTCTACCACCTCTCCACTCTTAGCCACCCATCTTCCCTTCAGCTCAGCCCCTTTGTCGCCACCACCTAAGCCTAGCCGAACCTAGGATAACCCAAGTGGCTGGCCACTACTTAGCCACCATCTCCCATTCGGCCAACCCCCCCCTAGGTGTCTTCTTTGGCCTTCCCACTAGCTCACCTTTTAGGTCCAGTTTCCCTAAGTACCTAACTTCCCTAGTGACCCTAAGACCCACTTGCTCAGCCACTCTAAACTCCCTACTTGGAGGCGCCGCCCACTTGCCACCGGTCCCCTTCGAGGCGTCCATCCCGCGCCCCATTTGCAGCCGGCCAGCACCCTTGGTCACATACCTTCGCGGAGCTCCCGTTTGCAGCCCAAAGCCAAGGCCACGCTCAAGCAAGACCTCTACGGACCAGCTACTCGTAAGTGTCTAAACTCGGTCTTTAGTCATACACTTGCTTGAAATTCAATTTGATACGGGGTTGTAATAACGGAGCATAGTCTCCCCCCGCTTGTAATAACGTGGCTTGGCACAACCACACACGTGCACTCTCTTAGTCGTGCACAATTTTGAACACACACGGGCCTAATCAGCCCCTAATATATATAAGTGTACGTATATATTTCATTTCCGAAGGGTTTTATTTAAGTTGGGTGCGTTGTCTTTCAATTCAATCACTCTCACACACATTGAGCTTTCGCTCTTATTTGAAAGACCCAAGTAAGGGCCGACCTATACTATTTGGGTTTCATTTCATGTCGTGTGAGTAAGTCTTTCAATTCAATCACTCTCACACACATTGAGCTTTCGCTCTTATTTGAAAGACCCAAGTAAGGGCCGACCTATACTATTTGGGTTTCATTTCATGTCGTGTGAGTAAGTCTTTCAATTTAAACACTCTCACACACATTGAGCTTTCGCTCTTATTTGAAAGACCCAAGTAAGGGCCGACCTATACTATTTGGGTTTTATTTCTTGTCGTGTGAGTAAGTCTTTCAATTCGAGCACTTTCACACACATTGAGCCTTCGCTCTTACTCCCAAGACCTTAGTAAAGGCCTTATTGCAGTTATATTTGGGTTTCATTTATGTCGTGTGTGTAGTACTTCAATTCAAGCACTCTCACACACATTGAGCCTTCGCTCTTACTCCCAAGACCTTAGTCAAGGCCATACACAATTTATATTCGGGTTTAATTTCATGTCGTGTGTGTAAGTCTTTCAATTCAAACACGCACCCACATTGAGCCTTCGCTCTTATTTGCAAGACCCGAGTAAGGGCTCATATACATAAGATATATACGTATCTCCCTTCGTTTATTTCCCTTCGGTTATTTCCCTTCGGTTATTTCCCTTCGGTTATTTCCCTTCTGTTATTTCCCTTCAGTATTGTCTTTACATTTCGGGTTTTCCCTTTGGAGTAGCGTGAGTTTGCATTGCATCTACGCCATACCACGAGGTAGGACGCATATTGCATCGAAGCAACCCCCGCTCGAATTCGCCCATGTAGTGGAGTGTTCATAACACACAAACTAGGCGACCCAAAAAGGGATAAAAGAAAAGACTTAGGCACGTGCAAATCCACGTGATCTAAAACATGCAATCGCATCTTAAAGACCCGAAATAGACACCTCGAACCGTTTCGTAGACTTTCTCCCCAAAACTCGATTTTTGCAAAAGCGTACAGACTGACCCTTGCGCATCGGTGCAAGAAGGTCTGCGACGACAAAGAGCTCACTTGCTCACAGTCGCCACGTTTAGAAGTCAGTGTTAATATATCTTCGCTAGCTTAAGTAAGCTAGCTGGCATGCCCTGTTTGTATACATAGGCCTTAGACGCACGATAAGATCCACTCCAAGCCACGAAAGAGGCGAAGAGGCGGGGATTTTCGCGCGTCTACAGAGATTGGCACGCCCGGTGGGACGTGAGCCTTTTCAAAAATCGAGTTTACTTGTAGAAGTCTTGCGAAAATTTTATAAAGGTGTCGTTTTAACTTGTTTCTTTGCTTTTTACTTAGGAAATTTTGAAAAAGCTTGAAAAGAAATGTCAAAATCCAATCCAAGTGAAGTGTCGAGCCAAGGCTCATGCTCATCAAGTTCTCACTCTAGGAGGATTTTCAAAAACAAAATAAAACTAGATGAAATCGAGGACTTGAGAAGGGAATTTGAGGCCAAAATCGATGCTCTCAGCCAAGAGGCTGAAGTAGGCGATTCGTGTTCATCAAACGGTGAACAAAGGCCTAAAAAGAAAATTGAAAAACCTCGCAAGCAAAAAGAGGCCTCCGTAATGGAAGGCAACCAATACCACGAGTCCTTCACACAAAAGGACCGTAAAGCCCTACAGCAACTGCTGAAAGGGCAAAATAAAGAGAAAAGAAGCTACGCCCTGTCTGATTTCCTTCCTATGGATTACGAAACAGACAGTGACGATGAAATACCGAACTTCCATCGGTATGATGGCATGGGAGACCCTAGGTCTCACTTGCAGCTTTTCTCACGTCGAGCCCATAAGAAGAAAAAGGACTCGATGAAATGGGTGTATTGGTTCCCCCTATCCCTTAAAGGCACAGCTGCCAAATGGCTGGCTTCCTACGACTTAAGCCAGTTCGCTACTTTTGAAGAGTTAGCGAACTGCTTCATGCAAAGATTTGCACATAACGTGGAAGTCACGCCAACCCTGAATACCTTAAGGGATACAAAGCAAGGCATGAACGAAGACGTGCATGCCTTCATTATAAGGTGGAGGTCTCTTTTAGGCCAAGTACGAGAGCCTATATCCGAAGGATGCGCAGTGATGCTCATCCTGGATAATTTCAAAAGCGAGTTAAAAACCCTTCTCTCGCTCCATGAGATTTCAACTTTCCATAAGTTGATCAAAAAGGCCTCCCTTTTCGAAACCAACTTGCGAAAAGGGACATACAACCACTTATGGAAAGGAAGTGCCGTTCCCAAAACACGTGTGGAAAAGCCCATCGCATATGGGCTGCCCACAACGGACAAAGGGGCAAAGCCCCATAAAATCGCCAATGTCCGGGTGGATCCATGCATGGCGGGCACTTCTAAAAATTTTGAAAAAATAGAAAATAAGAGAGAACGCAATTTTTCAAAACCAATTGAAAAACGGGAGTACACTCCGCTGGGGCAACCTGTGTCGGAGGTCTTAGACCTCCTACTTGCCCAGGGCATGATCGAACTCCCTGAAATCCCCGAAGGAGTCACGTCCAAAGGGGGGTATTTAAACCGGTTTTGCAAGTATCATCGGCTCAAAGGCCATGATACCAAACGGTGCTTCTCTCTTCTAAATAAAATTGAGAACTTGATAGCGGAGGGCCGGCTTCAGGTCACTGCAGAATCTGAGCCACCTCAAGCTATATTCAAGGAACCCTTTCCCAAACACGCCAGTGGCAGTGGGAAAGGAAAGGAGGTATGTACCCTCACCATTTCCAAGGAACTAGCGCAAAAGCCAGAACATGGTCGACCTGCTTGTGCGCCCATCCTTGTATTATACAAGAGGCCCGCCCAAGTCGTCATTCGGGGACCATCAAAAGTGGAAACCCCGGCAAAGCCAGTTTTTAAAATCCAAGGTTCTCCTCAGCTCATCCTTAGAGCCAAGTTTAGCGCGAACCCTAGGCTGGTCGTGGGGGAAGTCACTAGATCCGGGAGGATCTACCAACCCCCGCACCTTCAAGGTGCTCAAAAGGTGGTCAGTGTGCCTGGCCCCTCAAAAGCATGTATCCCTAGTGGTCTGCCGAAAGCAGATAAGGACAAAATCATCCTAAATCCTTATGATTTCGAAAACCACCTTTCAAAGATTCCTATTCACATGTCTATCCTAGAGCTTATCAAAACCTCGCCTAGGCATAGACTTGTCTTAGAGAAAATTCTAGAAAGGGCCAAGGTTGATTCGAACATAAGTCCGGAGTCCTTGTCTGCCCAAGTGGCTTTATTAGGAGCAAAATCGCCCATCACCTTTTCGGAAGATGATGTAGATAGACCCTACGAAACCCATAACCAGGCCCTGCATATTGAGGTGGTTCTAAACAACCACTCTCTGGACAGGTGCCTAGTCGATGGTGGAGGAGGGCTCAACATCCTTCCACTTCACGTGGCGTACAAAATCGGAGTCACCTTGACTTCAGTGAACCCAAGCCCCATCGTTATCACTGGATACGATGGGAATGCGTCTAGGCCTTTAGGATCCATCGAACTCCCAATGGAAACGGGAGGGATCGAACACACGGGGGTGTTCCATGTCTTGGACATCCACCCCCATTATAACCTGTTGCTGGGAAGACCCTGGATACACAGTTTGTGCGCTGTGCCATCCACCTTCCACAAGTGTGTCAAGATCCCTTTTAGGGACCAAGTCGTAGTGATCCTAGGTGAGAGTCACCCACAACTTCAGGGGATCATAAACTCCCCTTGTTTATCGAGCTCCCAGGCCCATGAGGCTAACCTGGGGCAAATTATGGTTGAGCCACCTCGGCTCGTGTTGAACAACCCTAGGAAGGTTGTATGTGTGAAGGGGCCGCCCAAAGCAGGCCCCCTCCCGACTCTAATCCTCCTAGGAAAACCCAAACGTTCCCAATTTCCAAAACCCCTGGACAAAAGGCCCTACGAGCCTAATATGGACGATAGCATGTTCCAGGACCACGACTTATATCCCATCTTTTCAAAAAACAAAAGGTCGTGGAACATGTTATTGAACATGGGCTACACGCCCTACAAAAGTCTGGGGGCACAAAACCAGGGTCTCCTAGAGCCCATCCTGCCTAGGCCCAACCCAAGCCGATATGGGATCGGCTATACTCCCCAAATACCACCGGAACCACCCCCTGTGACCACCTGGGTCAAGGGTGCCCCGGAGCCTGTCTTAGAAGAAACCTATGGTTTAGATCTCCTATTCCGAGTCTAACCCATAGTGTTTTCCCTTTGTAGGTATGACGGAAGATCCCTTTTTCTAAAAATACCAAAAACATTTGAAAACTTAAAATCAAAAAAATCGAAAAACAAGAAATACCAAAAACAATGGAAAAACAAAAACTCGAAAAAAATGTGCTTTGTATAGTTCCCAAAGTTCTTGTTTTACAAAAACCCAAAAAAATCGAAAATTTGGAAAATACCAAAAAGATTTTGTACATAGCTGCTCCTGGTATGACTTTGGCGAAAGAAAAGGATTTCGAAAGAAACGTTGTCTGCATAGCCAGACCAAAAATTTCGAAATCACTTGAAAATCCAAGTACAAAACCAGGTTATTTTGAAAACCACGCATCAAGTTCCCTCGGGTCTAAAGCCCACGAGAATGATCAAAGCCCAGAAGTGGATCCCCTTGAGGAAGATCCCACTTCTGAGCTCCCAGAATTTCATAGAATTCTCGATTTTGAAAGACCTTCCCAATCAGTAGGAGGAGATTTCGTAGAGGTGAACCTAGGGGATGATTCCAATCCCAAAACCATCAAAATAGGCACATGCTTGCATGAAACTGAAAAGTTAGCATTCATTGCATTTCTACGAACCTATTTAGATGTGTTTGCATGGACGTACGAAGACATGCCGGGCATAGATCCCAGCATAGTCGAGCATCGTCTTCCCTTAGATATAGGTGTAAAACCAATAAAGCAGAAGCTTAGGAAAATACACCCGAATGTACACACGCAAGTCAAAGAGGGTTTAGAAGATCTGCTAAAAGCCGGATTTATAAAACCCATTGCGTATTCTGATTGGTTGTCAAATATCGTGGTAGTTCGAAAAACCAATGGGAAAATTCGAATATGCATCGATTTCAGAAACCTGAATAAAGCCACTCCAAAGGATAATTATCCTTTACCAAACATAGATTTGATAGTCGATAGTACTGCAAATCATGAAATGTTTTCATTTATGGATGGCTATTCAGGCTATAATCAAATCAAACTAAGTCCACGAGATCAGGGTAAGACCGCCTTCACAACCCCATGGGGCACGTACTGCTATACAGTCATGCCCTTTGGTTTGAAAAATGCCGGCGCAACATACCAACGAGCCATGAACACGATCTTCCATGATCAAATTCACGAGCTTGTAGAAGTGTATGTAGATGATCTCTTGGCAAAATCCAAAACCCGATGCACCCATATCGAATGTTTACAAAAGATTTTCGAAAGGCTTAGGCTTTACAAAGTAAAGCTAAACCCTCAAAAATGTGTGTTCGGGGTAGAATCAGGAAAGCTTCTAGGCTTTATGGTGAGCCAAAGGGGAATAGAAGTCGACCCCTCTAAGTGTCGAGCCATCATAGACATGGCTCCACCCTCCAATCTCACCCAAGTCCGTAGCCTCCAGGGTCGATTACAATCTGTGCGCCGATTCATATCGAATCTGGCAACTAGATGCGAACCCTTCAACAAACTGTTGAGGAAGGGTACGAAATTCTTATGGGATGACGAATGCCAAAAGTCCTTCGAGAGACTGAAGGCATACTTGGTTAATCCCCCCGTTTTGAATCCTCCAAAACAAGGAAAACCGCTTTTATTGTACATCTCCGTGCATGTAAACGCTTTAGGAGCCCTGTTGGCTCAATACGAGGATGACACCCATAAGGAGTATGCCATCTACTATATTTCGAAAACTCTCTTGGCTTATGAACGAAATTATCAAGCCATGGAGAAGACGTGCTTGGCCCTAGTCTGGGCCTGCCAGAAATTCAGACACTACTTCCTAGATCATGAGATCTGGATAGTGTCCAAGCTTGATCCAATCAAGCACTTGTTCGAAAAACCCATTCTCACGGGTAGATTGGGCAAATGGCAACTCCTTCTAATGGAGTATGATCTAAAATACCATCACCAGATCTCCGTTAAGGGGCAAGCCCTAGCAGATTACGTGGCTGACTTCCCCTTGGAGGACGCATATCCCACTCTTGTCGAAATGCCTGATGAAGGCATATTGCAAAACCATTTTCAAAACCACATTTTGGCAAATTCTTTCGAAAACCAAGTGTGGAAGATGCACTTCGACGGGGCACGAAACCAACGAGGGGCTGGTGCCGGGATCATCCTAATCTCCCCTGAAAAGGGCGAGATTCCCATAGCAGTCCGCTTAGATTTCGAATGTTCCAACAACGTAGCTGAGTATGAAGCACTCATACAAGGCTTAAGGATTTCGAAAACTCTAGGGGCATCATGCATCGAGGTCTTTGGAGATTCGCTCCTTGTCATAAACCAGGTTTTAAAAATTTGGCAAGTACGTAATGAGAAACTACTTCCATATCACGAGTTGGCCACTCGATTGGTCCACTCCTTCCAGTCGTGTAAGCTCACACACGTGGGAAGAGAGGACAATGGCATCGCCGATGCCCTCTCTTCCTTGGGTTCAGCCCTGAAGGTCGATCCCATTTCAGGGACCAGATCTTTGGAAATATGGCATGCGCCCCATCCATCCACACACGACTTGGATATTTGCCAAAACAACCCAGAGTCTATTGAAAAACCCTGGTTCTATGACATAAAACAATTTTTAGAAAATGGGGATTCACCGAGGATGCCACATCCAAAGATAGGGCATTCATTCGTAAGATTTCGACCCGATACACCATTCTGGGTGGGGTCTTATGCAAAAAGAGTTTTACCGGCATTCTGCTTAGGTGTATCGACCTAGAGGAGGCTAGGATAGTGATGCACGAGTTCCACGATGGAGAATGTGGAGGTCATGTTAATGCCAACATGATGGCGATGAAAATACTTAGACGGGGCTATTTTTGGTCCACCCTGAAAAAGGATTGTCACGATCATGTTAGAAAGTGTCATCCATGTCAAGTGCATGGGCACGCCATTCATATCCCTTCATCTGCATTGCATTCCGTGGTCAGCCCCTGGCCATTTACCATGTGGGCGTTTGACATTGTAGGCCCCATATTTCCGAAGGCCTCGAATGGGCATCGTTTTATTTTAGCAGCCACGGAGTATTTCTCCAAGTGGGTGGAAGCCATTTCCCTAACGAATGTAATGGGGCAACATGTGGTGGCTTTCATCCGGAGGAATATCTTGGCTCGATTTGGGGTTCCACGAGACCTTGTGTCTAATAATGGTACCCCATTCAAGAACGAGCGGATGGTTAAGTTGTGCAACACGTATGGCATAACTCACCACTTCTCCTCGCCCTACTACCCTCAAGGCAACGGCCAAGCCAAAGCCACAAACAAGACTCTCATTGGTATCATTGAGAAGACCTTAGAGAAGGGTAGGAGGTGGCATGAGAAGCTGGATGAAGCCTTATGGGCTTATAGGACTTCCATCCGGACTCCCACGAATGCAACGCCATTCGAATTGGTCTATGGCACAAACGCCATTCTTCCCATTCATACCCAACTGCATTCATTCCATACATCCATTGCACTCGACCTCCCCCTAGAGACGCTTCAGCATGCTAGGATGGCCGAGCTAGATTTGCTAGATGAGAGGCGACTCCTTGCCATGGATCATGCTCGTGCATACCGGCAAAGGATAGCCCGACATTATAGCAAACACATGAGACCTCGCCACTTTGAAGTGGGAGATCTGGTCTTGAAAACCATCCACCATCGTGGCCCACACCCCCTAGGCAAGTGGCGCCCCAACTGGGATGGACCCTATGTTGTGCGAGCAACCACTACGAACAATTCGTATTGGTTGATCGATGTAGAAGGTAGGAATTTAGCAGATCCTATCAATATTCAATACTTAAAGAAGTATCATATGTAGGATCTGGATTAAATTCCAGTTTTCGAAAATTTTATAGGGATAGCTGCCCTGAGACGTGTGAATAAGGTGCAAAGGCAAACTCGTGTGACCCTAAGTAAGAGAATTCGCACTCGTGAAATAGTGGAGTTTTCAAAATCGTGGTTGCATTTCAAAATCCTTCTTCTTACAAAGAAAGGCCTAGTTCAACATAACAAGATACTTGCAAGTAGTACGTGCTATTTCTAAATAGGCTGATCTGGAATGGATCGAGTGTAGGCTTGGGATAAGTCCTCTCCTCTTCTCTTCTCCTTCCAAAAGGAAAACAAAGGCCCAAAACAAAAGGGAATTTCCCATTTAGAGTCTCTTTCCAAAAGAAAGAAACCAGACTTCAAAAAGAAAAATCGATTCTCTTATAAAAAAAAGAGGGATTAAAGAAAAAATACTCCCAAAGGGAGACCCTCTATGGAAAAAAGGAAAAAGAGGCCAAAAAGCTCAAAAAGAGCAGTTTTCCGCCTTCTATGCCTCAAACCACGGGACGCTTCAGAAGGGACCGTGGTATCTCTTTCCCATCCCTGGCTTATCCCAAGCTAAAGCATGGTTCATTTCGAGGAATCCTAAAGTAAAAATAGGATTTACTTACTTGAATTTCATCTTGTTTGAGAATTCGACGTTTCGAGTAAGGCGTAGGGATTTGAAATGAAGCTTGTTTTCTTATAAAACCTCCGCTAGATAAGCGAGTGTTAAGACTCAAACAAGGGCAAGCACGAAGAGCTCGAGATCCTTAGGATCGAGACTCAAGACAGTTGTCCCTTTTGTAAATAGCTTTTGTAAATAAGTTTTGAAAACCGAACATCGAACAGCATAGGGTTTTTGCTCACTTTGAGCAGTAGGCCTTGTAAGTCTCTAGAGTTCGACCACACCTGGTCTCTGGGAGGTCGCCACTCTTGGCACCACACCCATGTCATCTGCATTCCACGCATGGTACTTACATGAACATGATCCCATTTAGGACCAGATTCCATAAGTGAACCCTTTGGCGTGATATCTCCTCCTACCAGAGTTTGTAAAATTGAGATTTTTGCTAAAATGGGACGATCCCATATTCTTCGTGGCTAGATCTAGGGAGACATTAAAAGGGGTGTTTGTCATCTTTGCCCTTATCCAAATCTATTTGGACAAGGCCAAAGAGGGGCATCTGTAAACACCCCGAAATCCCACGAATTTCTTAAACGAATCTGGTTTTATACAAGCAGCCCCCAAAGGGCCATTTTGAGTTTGGAAACCCAGGAGCCTTCCAAACAACCCTGTATATATGTTTTAAACTTTATCTTTCAAAAACATATGATATAGCTTTTGAAAACCCTGTTAAAACATGTTTTGAAACCCCAAAGTGGCTTAGCCCGATCAAGACAAGACCAGGAGAGCCAAGAAGAGCCCGGAACCGGAGCACCTGTCAAGCCCGGCGCAGCAACTCTTGTATCTGATTCACACCCCAGGATCTCGAACGTCCAAGACCCTGTTCTTACCAAAATATCATTTGAAGTCATCTCCGGAAGGCAGAAACGGAGGCGGACGACCATGTTGGCGAAGACCCAACGCAGACGGAGTACTGATGCTGTCAGGCTCCGCACGAATCGTCCGTCTCGAACCCAGCTCGAAGGAGTCAGAGTTCAGTTTGGATTGGATCTGGACCATATATATCCAGATTCCAATCCAAACCCATATGTGGACTTGGATTTGGATTTGGATCCAGAGATCCAATCCAATATCCATATCCATGGCCCACATCACCTCCTCATAAATGGAGGTGGGGCCCACTTGAAATTCACGTGGGATATTGGGCATGAGAGAGAGTGGGGGTGAAAAATATCAAGAGTGTTGTATTAAGCTTGACTTGTGTGTCAAGTTTGGGTTAATCATGTGGGTTAGCCTAATTGAGTGGGTTTAAGCTTGTAATTAGCTAAAACCTAACCTAGGGCTGCACCAACATGGGGTGATCAAGGTCTATGGGCCATGCTAAGGGAGCTCCTTCACCTAAACCTAACCCAAAATGCCTAAACCTAGCCTAAACCCCTAATCCACCCCTAATCTGAACCTAATCACCTAACCCACTTCCCTAATCCCGGCCTAATCCCAACCTAATCACCTAACCCACTTCCCTAATCCTTCCCTAAACCTAGATTAATTTCCCTAAACCTAGCCTAAACCTAGCCTAAACCACCTAACCTAGCTCACTAAACCTCACCCTAAAACCCAACCACCTAACCTAGCCCTAAACCCCCAAACCACCCTTAGCCCACGATTTACCCAAACCCCTAGTTTTAAAATATCTGGCCCAACCCCATCCAGCCCACCTTATCTACATACTACCCTACCTAAACCACCTAACCACTACCCACAACCCAGCCCTAACCGACCTACCCATCCCCTATTTAAACCCCCCTCATTGTGGGCGGGTTTTCTAAGTGGGAACCACTCTCCACTCCCAGCCGGGCCCTCTCCTTCTCCCATTTCAGCTGTGACCACTCCCCAACAGCTCCAGCTCCTCCACCAGCCGCCACCTGCTCCGCCACCTTCCCTCTTCCGTCCACCACCACTGCCCCCCAGCCAGACACCACCATCTTTCCCCAACTCCACCAGCCGACAGCCACCTACCCGCCACTCTCCCACTCCACCACCACTGCCCCCCAGCCGGACACCACCATCTTTCCCCAACTCCACCAGCCGACAGCCACCTACCCGCCACTCTCCCACTCCATCCGCCACTCCTCCCCATTCGGTAAGTCCCCCTAACTCCCTCAAAGCCACTCTCTACCACCTCTCCACTCTTAGCCACCCATCTTCCCTTCAGCTCAGCCCCTTTGTCGCCACCACCTAAGCCTAGCCGAACCTAGGATAACCCAAGTGGCTGGCCACTACTTAGCCACCATCTCCCATTCGGCCAACCCCCCCCTAGGTGTCTTCTTTGGCCTTCCCACTAGCTCACCTTTTAGGTCCAGTTTCCCTAAGTACCTAACTTCCCTAGTGACCCTAAGACCCACTTGCTCAGCCACTCTAAACTCCCTACTTGGAGGCGCCGCCCACTTGCCACCGGTCCCCTTCGAGGCGTCCATCCCGCGCCCCATTTGCAGCCGGCCAGCACCCTTGGTCACATACCTTCGCGGAGCTCCCGTTTGCAGCCCAAAGCCAAGGCCACGCTCAAGCAAGACCTCTACGGACCAGCTACTCGTAAGTGTCTAAACTCGGTCTTTAGTCATACACTTGCTTGAAATTCAATTTGATACGGGGTTGTAATAACGGAGCATAGTCTCCCCCCGCTTGTAATAACGTGGCTTGGCACAACCACACACGTGCACTCTCTTAGTCGTGCACAATTTTGAACACACACGGGCCTAATCAGCCCCTAATATATATAAGTGTACGTATATATTTCATTTCCGAAGGGTTTTATTTAAGTTGGGTGCGTTGTCTTTCAATTCAATCACTCTCACACACATTGAGCTTTCGCTCTTATTTGAAAGACCCAAGTAAGGGCCGACCTATACTATTTGGGTTTCATTTCATGTCGTGTGAGTAAGTCTTTCAATTCAATCACTCTCACACACATTGAGCTTTCTCTCTTATTTGAAAGACCCAAGTAAGGGCCGACCTATACTATTTGGGTTTCATTTCATGTCGTGTGAGTAAGTCTTTCAATTTAAACACTCTCACACACATTGAGCTTTCGCTCTTATTTGAAAGACCCAAGTAAGGGCCGACCTATACTATTTGGGTTTTATTTCTTGTCGTGTGAGTAAGTCTTTCAATTCGAGCACTTTCACACACATTGAGCCTTCGCTCTTACTCCCAAGACCTTAGTAAAGGCCTTATTGCAGTTATATTTGGGTTTCATTTATGTCGTGTGTGTAGTACTTCAATTCAAGCACTCTCACACACATTGAGCCTTCGCTCTTACTCCCAAGACCTTAGTCAAGGCCATACTGCAATTTATATTCGGGTTTAATTTCATGTCGTGTGTGTAAGTCTTTCAATTCAAACACGCACCCACATTGAGCCTTCGCTCTTATTTGCAAGACCCGAGTAAGGGCTCATATACATAAGATATATACGTATCTCCCTTCGTTTATTTCCCTTCGGTTATTTCCCTTCGGTTATTTCCCTTCGGTTATTTCCCTTCTGTTATTTCCCTTCAGTATTGTCTTTACATTTCGGGTTTTCCCTTTGGAGTAGCGTGAGTTTGCATTGCATCTACGCCATACCACGAGGTAGGACGCATATTGCATCGAAGCAACCCCCGCTCGAATTCGCCCATGTAGTGGAGTGTTCATAACACACAAACTAGGCGACCCAAAAAGGGATAAAAGAAAAGACTTAGGCACGTGCAAATCCACGTGATCTAAAACATGCAATCGCATCTTAAAGACCCGAAATAGACACCTCGAACCGTTTCGTAGACTTTCTCCCCAAAACTCGATTTTTGCAAAAGCGTACAGACTGACCCTTGCGCATCGGTGCAAGAAGGTCTGCGACGACAAAGAGCTCACTTGCTCACAGTCGCCACGTTTAGAAGTCAGTGTTAATATATCTTCGCTAGCTTAAGTAAGCTAGCTGGCACGCCCTGTTTGTATACATAGGCCTTAGACGCACGATAAGATCCACTCCAAGCCACGAAAGAGGCGAAGAGGCGGGGATTTTCGCGCGTCTACACTTAGACACATGAAAAGGTTCGCTTCAGGCCTAAGAACCAGGAGTGGAAACTTTCTGCATCTACAAAAATCATACAAGGTTAAAACTACTTTGCCTTTGTCCGCTTTTGGTGAGACTCTAGGAATACGTGCTTTGGAGGGGCCAGGTATACTGACCACCTTTTTGGCACTTTGTAGATGTGGGGGTTGATAGATCCTCCCGAACCTAGTCACTTCCCCCACGATCAACCTAGGGCTCGCGCCTATCGTGGCTCTATTTGTGTGCTTTGGAGCATATTCCACCAATTAGTCACCCAAGGTTCCATACATTTCTTAAATGAGAGAGAAATTCCCCAGGGCAGAAATACGATAGATGCAAGATATGGTAGGGGATTCAATGCTTTCTTTTTCGTCACTTCCAATCTGTGAATTGTTAATGAACCTGATTCATTTGTTGACTATGTCTTATATTTGTATGATGTATGAAGCACGAGTTCTATAACGAGGTATGGAACCTATGGATCTGTTTCCTATTGTGTAATTTGTTTAGTCCTTGTCCCCAGAAATTCATAAATGGAATAAGGGTTTATTAATTTAGAATACGGAGGTAATGAAATAGTGTCCTCAGATATTTCAATCGGTCAAATTCGGACCAATTGCATGTTCATTTGTTCTTTTTGATGAATCCCAGAAAGAAGCACTTGAAGTAACAATATGAATATTATTCATATTTCGAGACGAACTCCTTTGTTGTATCAATCAATTATTTCGAATTGTTTCACTGATTATCCACAACCCAGGAATAATCGAGAGGATAGTTCTGAAAAATACCGATGATGAAATCCGAAATAGTCGGCGAAACAGGAGTGGTTCTAAAAATAAAATTGTTTGGTCATCAAGAAACAAACATCAAGAAAGATGAATAAAAAGAAAGGTTAATTGACAAAAGAGGGATAATTTACTGGGTAGGATCCATCTTCATCTAATCCATCTTCATCTACTTCCTTCATCTATATATATATATAATGTATTGATTCGAAATATTGGTCCTAAAATCAAAAAAATATGGATTCTGTACTCCGAAATATCCTGAGATATGTGATGAATACATATATACTTATTAAACTTGTTATGTTAATAAGCTTTTTGTTCAATTTCTCGTGGAGTCAAATTCTCGTCAATACGAGTCAAGGGAATGGCCCCTGTCCTATGATTTCCATATAAAGGATACGACGAGTATAAATACCCTCTTTAACTTCTATTCTGATGGACTGAATATCTTTCATAAGGAATCGGAGAATAATACGACGATTTTTTCCAGGAAATCCCCAACGAAAAATACACACTACTCCCTCTTTTCTATCGAATCGATCATAACCACTACCTACATTCCACGAAATTGTACACCACAAATAAGAACTAATAAAGAGACCCGCGATTCCATAGAAAAACATCACGATCCCTTGTGGAAAAAAAGGAATTTGCTGAGACGGAAATAAAGATAAAAAATTCCTACCAAGATAACTGGAAGTTCCAACCAATAAGAACCCTAATGAACCTAAAAAAAGGATAAAGGCCCAGCAGAAATTACTTGTTTTTCGAGACCCCTTATAAGTTCTATCCATATACGTTCTGATCGCCAACTCATATTAGATCCAGTTCTATTTTATTGGAATTGGGAGAATAAATAACCCAAGCAAATGAAAATGAATTTGACTTTACTTTTCTTTAACTAGTTTCCGAAGTAACTTTCATCAACTAGCACTCTTTTGATGTAAACCTTTAGGAGTAATTCATCGAATTGCTTCCAGAGCTAAAAAAAATATATGAGATTTGTCCCTACTGCCCGTATCTAAAAATCTTGTTTTTTGAATATGAAGAAATAAAGAAGCCATTGCAATTGCCGGAAATACTAGGCCCACTAAAGACACAAAAATGGAGGGTAAGTTTATCATAGAATGGGTACCTCGGTTTAATAATTGTACCTGTTATTTTTTTTTTTTTTATTGTTATACTCAAATTTTTGTAATTTCATATTTTTATTATTCTTATATTCTTATAAAGATAGTCTATAATCACTAGAATTCATATATACTTATACTAAGTATATTTGAAAATTTATACTAAGTATAGCTAAGTGAATATATATATAATGAGTATAAATGAGTATAGAATATAAAAAATAAATAATAAAATACAAAATTATAAAGAATATTAATAAAATAATAAATTAATAAATAACTACTCACTCGCCACAGCACAAAAAAAAAAGAATCATTTTTATCATTTTAGGCTCTTCTTGATTTTTCATTTTGAGTCAAAGGAAAGAAAGCATGGAGCTGAAATAACTCACTCAGAACCCCCTTTAAAGGATTACGCGGTACAATTGAATCAAATAAGCCCTTATGGAATAAATATTCAGCCGCTTGTGAACCTTCGGGTACTGTCTTATTCAACGTTTGTTCAACTACTCTTTTACCCGCAAATGCAATGTAAGCATTGGGTTCGGCAATAATGATATCCCCCAACATGCCAAAACTAGCTGTCACCCCACCAGTAGTAGGAGATGTAAGGATAGATACATAGAATAACTTTTTACTTCTTTGATAATAATATAAAGCAGAAGATATTTTAGCCATTTGCATCAAGCTCAAACTTCCTCCTACTACGGATCCCATACTACCGATGGAAATAAAATTGAAAAAAAATAATTTCCAAATTTATCTCTTCCAATATTAGGTTCTACAGGTTGAACTACCGTTTAGTTGATCCTGTGCCTGTTTGAACAGCCTCAGTTAATTTTTATTTCCGCCCCTGTCAATTTCTTTCCAATAAGGATCGAGCTTCAATACGAATCATAATTTTATTGAAATCTATCGTCCGAAGGTACAAATTTGGAAATGGGATCCAGAGTAGTACCATGTCTTCATCCATAGATTCCAAGTAAGTCTGGAGTGTGTCGAACTTTCGATTCTATCCGAACTTGAAATATTCGTCGTAATGATATCTCACAGTGTTCGCTATGAAAGATATTCAGGGTCCATCAGAATAGGTTAAAAATTTGCCATGTATACTAATCCATAACAATTTATCTGGAAATCATAGGGACAGGGGCCAATGCTTGTATCGTATTGACGAGAATTTCACTCAATGAGACCTTAACAACTTTCTTCTAGAATTGGCCTCACTCTTCATGTGTGTGTACCATTCGTGCTAGTTATTATACTAGAACTCGCTTTCACTGACTAATTTCTGCCCTTACCACAAAGGTAGACTATAAAAGTAACTGTCATTTTTTTTTGTTGACTATCTTTCCATTTTGTAAGGGTAGGTATACAGAGGGGCGTCCAAATTTGGTAACTTCGAACTTGCAACTAGTTAATGTTCCACTTATTCGCGAACTAGATTCGTGTATTCATGCTGACAATTGCTTCCATCATCACTCTTAGCAGATTGATTATCTTTTGATAGCTAAGATTCTTATAATTCGATAAATAGGATTCTTTCTTGGTTTATTCTTTATTTCTGTATTCTTCTCATTGTCAAGGACTTGAACTTGATTTCCCAAATATGCAAAATAAATAAAAAGGGAATAGACTTATAGTAGACTCTTATATATATAGCTCTATGACTTGCAATAGAGTTTTATGCTTGATAGGAAATATCCGGATGTATCCTGATAGAGTTGACTACGAACGAGGTCAAGCATTGGACTGTTCACTTTGAATTGTCGACTATCATTCCAACTATGAATGTTTTTATCCATATGTTAAAATTTCCCGTCTTCTATATTCTACATCTATAGTATTTTCAATTCTGGACCAAAAATATCTCATTGATTGATTTAAATCACAGAAATGATATTCAAGAAAAGAATATTCTAAAAAATTCATAGAATTCGAGGAACTCTTCCTCTTGGATGAAATGCTAAAGGAATACCCGGAAACACGTCTACAAAACCTTCGTACCGGAATCTACAAAGAAACCATCCAATTGATCAAAACGCACAACGAAGATCGTATCCATACGATTTTGCACTTCTCGACAAATATAATCTGTTTCGTTATTCTAAGTGGTTATTCTATTCTAGGTAATCAAGAACTTATTATTCTTAACTCTTGGGTTCAGGAATTCCTCTATAACTTAAGCGACACAATAAAAGCTTTTTCTATTCTCTTATTAACCGATTTATGTATTGGATTCCATTCGACCCATGGTTGGGAACTAATGATTGGTTCTGTCTATAAAGATTTTGGATTTGCTCAGAATGATCAAATTATATCTGGTCTTGTTTCCACTTTTCCAGTCATTTTAGATACAATTTTTAAATATTGGATTTTCCGTTATTTAAATCGCGTATCTCCGTCACTTGTAGTGATTTATCATTCAATGAATGACTGAAAAAAAAACGATCCACTGATCCAATTATAAAGTTTGTTATTTTGTACAAAAGCTAAACATTCAAAAATTGACTTATTCTTTTCTTTCTACCCACCCAAGGGATTCTTCCTATATTCCAGGAAAACTATTTCAGTAAATAGCAGAATCATGGATAGGGAACTATGCCAGTGCCCTACCTAATTTTATTGTAGAAATTTCCGGGATCAATGATTAGACCATGCAAAAAAATAGCAATACTTTTTCTTGGGTAAAGGAACAGATGACTCGATCCATTTACGTATCGATGATGATATATGTAATAACTCGGGCATCTATTTCAAATGCATATCCCATTTTTGCGCAGCAGGGTTATGAAAATCCGCGAGAAGCAACTGGGCGTATTGTATGTGCGAATTGTCACCTGGCTAATAAGCCCGTGGATATTGAGGTTCCCCAAGCTGTGCTTCCTGATACTGTATTTGAGGCAGTTGTTAGAATACCCTACGATAAGCAACTGAAACAGGTTCTTGCCAATGGTAAAAAGGGAGGTTTGAATGTAGGGGCTGTCCTCATTTTACCCGAGGGATTTGAATTAGCTCCCCCTGATCGTATTTCTCCCGAGATGAAAGAAAAGATGGGTAATCTGTCTTTTCAGAGTTATCGTCCTAATAAAAAAAATATTCTTGTGGTAGGTCCTGTTCCTGGTCAGAAATATAGTGAAATCGTCTTTCCCATCCTTTCTCCAGATCCCACTACTAAGAAAGAGGTTCACTTCTTAAAATATCCTATATATCTAGGTGGGAACAGGGGAAGAGGTCAGATTTATCCCGATGGGAGCAAGAGTAACAATACAGTCTATAATGCTTCAGCAGCAGGTGTAGTAAAAAAATCATACGAAAAGAAAAAGGGGGTACGAAATAACTATAGTGGATGCATCGGATGGACGTGAAGTGGTTGATAGTATACCGCCAGGACCAGAACTTCTTGTTTCTGAAGGTGAATACATCAAGCTTGATCAGCCATTAACAAGTAATCCCAATATAGGTGGTTTTGGTCAAGGCGATGCAGAAATAGTACTTCAAGATCCATTGCGTATCCAAGGCCTTTTGTTATTCTTCGCATCCGTTATTCTGGCGCAAATCTTTTTGGTTCTTAAAAAGAAACAGTTTGAGAAGGTTCTTATGTCAGGTTTCTTATTGCCACATGGTAAATGCCACCTAATGCCTCAATACTTTTAGATTCTATATCTAATAAGCGCATAAGTGGGAAGTAGGGGTAGAAAGCAGGATAAATGAAGAAAAAAGGAAGGCTCTAGGAAAGATTACTCGTCTCTAGAATCTTCTTTCTACAATTATAGAAAGTTACAAAGAAAGAAAAGGAAAAGTAATTTTACGTTCTTTCGTTGCGTCAAAATCATAATGGTTTGGGTCTCATTCGTCAAAGCAAATAACTAGAAATTGCGGGGTTATCGCAACCTTTTTGGATTCATAAGAACGAAGAGAAGTGGGATTATAATGACCGATTCCTTGGATCTCGAGAATACGAAGCAATGAGCTGGTTATTAATAGGTAGGGTCCAAATCTTTCGTTTAGTCCCAACGAGTCACACACTAAGCATAGCAATTCTATCCTACCAAAGTGGTAAATTGAATTGTTTCGAGTGGTAAAGCACTTATTAATATTAATTAAGATCTATAATTAATAAATAAATATAATATATATTTATATTAATACTATTTATATTAATACTAATTAGCTAGATAAGATAAAATTAATAGATAATATAAATCGTAAATTAAATAAATAACCAATTTGTATATAATACAATATAAATGAAATATTATTATAATTATATATATATTATAAATATGAATATTAGTATTATATTTTTATTTAATTTTTGAATCTTTAATGAAAAAAAAAAATAAAAAAGAGAAACATGTTGATTATATCAAAGAAAAAAAATGATATTTCGTCATGGGTAGAGACACTATTGCCGATATAATAACTTATATAAGAAATGCTGACATGGATAAAAAAGGAACGGTTCGAATACCCTCCACTAATATTACCGAAAACATTGTTAAAATACTTCTACTTAGAGTGGTTTCATTGAAAACGTGAGAAAACATAGGAAAGCGACAAATTTTTTAGTTTTAACTCTACGGTATAGAAGAAATAGGAAAGGATCATAATCTTTTTTTTTTCATAGGTTTTTTCTCCTTCTCATTTGGGAAAGACAAGAAAATTTCAGGGTAGCAAACATTGTCTAGAATTTCTCTTAGACTTGAACCCATAGCTGCTGATAGAACTAGAATAGAAATTTTTTGTTTCCTGCTTACACGGGCCCATATCCTTTCTTTTCTATCAATCTCTAATTCTGATCTTCCTCCCCAATCTGATATTATGGTGCCAGTATAGACAGAAATTCCGTTATGATCCAATCCTGTACTGTAATAAATACCGGGACTTTGCAATATTTGATTGATAACAATTCTGTAAATTCCATTTACTATATAGGTTCCTAAGGAATTCATTAGAGGAATGTTTCCAATAAAAATAGTTTGTTCTTGGATATCCATACTGCTTTTCCAAATTAATCCCGCGTATACATATAATTCAGAGGAATATGTAAGTGATTCATATACGGCATCTTTTTCTTTTATCAAGGATTCTACCAATTGATATGATTCCCCAAATAATTGAAATTCAATTTCTTGATCTGTATCCTCAATTTTTGGAAATTGATGAAGTTCTTCTGTTAAGCCCCGATCAATGAACCTACAATACCCTTCAAATTGTATCTGATTCAACCTGGGTATTGTAGACATTCCTTATTTCCACCCCCAAGCATTTTCAATTTCCTCATTTCTTTTATAGAAAATATCCCACGATTTGCTGTCATTCTTCATCGAATCACATGAAAATATATTTAGCAAGAATCTCTGTTCTTTTTACTGAATCACATGAAATTTTATATTATTTCCAGCGCCACAGGATACGATTGATTAGTTAAGAGGAAAAATTTAATGTTGGTTCATTAGAACCATATAAACCGATACCTAGAATTCCCATGCAAAAAAACAGAACTTCCCGCAGTGTACAAAATAAACTTTGTAGCTGAATACAAACGAAAAATTCTTTCCTAACCACATGGATAAAAGTAATATGATGAAAAAATTCCATTTCTAATGTTCAAATTCCAATTCGAGAGAAAAAAGGTCCTATTTGACCGCTATACATTGCTAACATCAGGAAATGGAATAATCGGGATTCCGAGTAACCGGCTGAGCCGCTAAAGTAGCTAAAGTGGTGATAAATCCCGTCAGTAAAATAGGTCCTATAGAGAGTCCATCTATTCCGAATCTCCAGTAAAGATCAAAAAAATGGATCCATTTATAATTTTCCGTCAGTTGGATTAATGGGTCATCCAATTTGAAATGATAACAAAATGCATAGGTTGTTAGAAGGAGATCAATTAAGCATATACAAATAGTATACCACCTATATTACCTTATTTCCTCTATGAGGAAATAAGAAGACAGGAACCCCCGGCTATTGGCAAAACTACAACTATTGTTAACCAAGGAAAATAATTCGTGATAAAAATAAGATACACTTGGGCCAGAAAAACCCGTGCTCAAAATAGAAAATATTTTCTTTTCTATTTTGAGCACGGGTTTTTGCCAGTAAAAAACCTATTCGTGTGGTGTTTTTTGAAACGTATCAATAAGCTAGACCCATGCTTCGAGTTGTTTCATGCCATAAATAAACTCGAATGAAACTTAAGAAATCCGTCGGACAGGCGGATTCACACCTCTTACAACCAACACAGTCCTCTGTTCTTGGGGCAGAAGCAATTTGCTTAGCTTTACATCCGTCCCAAGGGATCATTTCTAATACATCTGTGGGGCAGGCTCGGACACATTGAGTACATCCTATACATGTATCATAAATCTTTACTGAGTGTGACATTGGATCTATAGTAATTTTTGAACATCAAAAATAAAAAATTTTCGATCTAGTAAACTCGTAAATGAATCATATATTTAGATACCAGATGAATCAATGATTTACCAGAATTTTGCTAATCAAAATGGACTTTTGGATCAATTCATAAGAAAAGAAAAGGACCAAGATCCTTTTTGATTTCTTACGTTTTCGCAAACATGATCATAAATTGTGTAGCATACATGTTAATTTGAATTGATGAATATTACACTATTCTAAATTCTACTTTTTATGATTAATTAATTATGATGATTAATACTATTTATTCAACGAGCATCATTGACCAACTCCTTATTAATTTCGATTCATTTCAATATGAACAACAATTCAACGGATTCGATTGACTAAAGAATATAACAACAAGTTTGGAACAAAAGAATATATTGGCAATAAATAAAAGAAATTGATTTTCTACATAAACACTTTTTCACGTTCACATAGAATTCAAGGGAAATAAATGTGAGAAAATCGAACAAAATTTAATTTAGATTTCTATTGCTAGTTCTAAAGATTTTTTACTGACGAGCCACGACAATTGCACCTATCAAAGCAGATAAAAGAATTATTGAAATGAGTTCAAATGGAAGAAAAAAATCTGTTGATAAATGAATTCCAATTTGTTGACTAGTACTTATCAAATCTTGCTCTATAATCTGATTTGGTCTTGTAGTCCAAATAATCCCGTACCATGATGTATCGGGAATAGTAGTTATTAGTGAAAAAAAAATACTTGTACAAACCATCAAAGTAATTCCATCCCCAACGGTCCAAAGAGGAAAATCTTGGTAATATTCTGAACCATTCATAAACATCACAGCAAATAAGATTTAGACATTTATAGCTCCCACGTAAATAAGGAGTTGCGCAGCAGCTACAAAATGGGAGTTTGATAAAATATAGAATAAAGATATACAAACAAGAACCAGTCCCAACGAAAAAGCAGAAAAAATTGGGTTAGTAAGTAATACTACTCCTAGACTTGCTAATACAAGACCGGATCCCAGAAAGACTAAAAGAAAATCATGTAGCGGTTCAGGTAAATCCATTATATGTAAAATAAGAGATAAATAAATCGAAATTTCATGACCTTATTGATACGACCAGGAAAAAATTTGATATACTAAATTTCTCTCTGCATTAAATTTAATCCTAAGGAATGTGAATTGATATAGGTACAGTTATAGGACCAATGTCATTCCAATTCCATTCTTTATACGAAAGAGTAGTCGAAACTATCTATATTAAAACTAAACTATATATATATATATATTTATTTAATATTTATATAATATAGAATATTTCTAATATAATATTTATTATTTATTTATATATTTATATTTATTATAATATTTATTCATTTTTTTTTTTTTTTCTTATTATCCAAATTTATATTATTCTATTTTATTTATATATATTTATATATATATAGAATATGATATATAGAATATGATTAATATGATTTGATTTATATGATTTTCCTTTTTATAAGAATTTTTTTTATTATAAAGAATTTGATTTTATTATAATTGTTCGAACTGTGTAATCTCCAATTACAGACATTGGTAACCGACCCAAAGCAATTTGATTATAATTTAATTCGTGACGATCATAGGTGGAAAGTTCATATTCTTCAGTCATTGATAAACAGTTTGTGGGGCAATACTCCACGCAATTACCACAAAATATACAGATTCCGAAATCAATACTATAATTAAGCAATCGTTTCTTTCGAATATCTGTTTCTAATCGCCAATCAACAACAGGTAGATCTATCGGACATACGCGAACACATACTTCACAAGCAATGCACTTATCAAATTCAAAGTGGATTCGACCACGGAAACGCTCTGATGTGATCGATTTTTCATAAGGATATTGAATAGTTACAGGTTTATCCAAGCGAGTTTTTGAAACCACATTCCCTTTCCATAAGTGGTCGTAAATCCCCTTTTTCAAACTTGTTTCAAAAAGGGACGCTTTTTTAATCAACTTATGGAAAGTTGAGATTTTGTGAAGGGAGAGAAGGGTTTTCAACTCATTTTTAAAGTTATCTAGGATGAGCATGACTGCGCATCCTTCGGATATTGGTTCTCAGACTTGCCCAAGGAGGGACCTCCATCGAACAATAAAGGCAATCTCGTCTTCGTTCATGCCTTGCTTCGTATCCCTCAATATGTTTAAAGTGGCGTGACTTCTACGTTATGCGAGAATCTCTGCATAAAGCAGTTCGCTAACTCTTCAAAAGTAGCGAACTGGCTAAGATCGTAGGAAGCCAGCCATTTGGAAGCTGCGCCTTTGAGGGATAAAGGAAACCAATACACCCATTTCATTGAGTCCTTCTTTTTCTTATGGGCTCGACGAGAGAAAAGTTACAAGTGAGACCTAGGGTCTCCCGTGCTATCATACCATTGGAAATTCGATATTTCATTGTCACTGCCTGTTTCATAATCTAAAGGAAGAAAATCAGACACGGCGTAGTTCCTTTTCTCTTTGTTTTTCCCTTTCAGTTGCTGCTGTAGGGCTTTACGATCCTTGTGAGTGAAGGATTCGTGATATTGGTTGCCTTCTATCGTGGAAGTCTCCTTGTGTTTCCAAGTTTTTTCAAATTTCTTTTTGGCCTTTGGTTCACCATGTGATGAACATGAATCAGTTGCTTCAGCCTCTTGGCTAAGAGCAGTGATCTTGGCCTCAAAGTCCCTTCTTAACTCCTCGATTTCCTCTTTTTGATCTCGAGTTTTCAAAAATTTCCTAGAAAGAGAACTTGATGCGCACGAGGCATGGCTAGACACTTCTTGGGAGCCTGGACTTGACATGGCTCCGATACTTTTAAAACCCAACTAGGAAAATGCAACACAAAGAGTTAAAACACTTTTTGAAAAAAAATTCAAGAGGTCTGTTTATTTGAATCGACTTTTCTTACGACCCACGTCCCACTGGGCATGCCAAAAACTGTAGACACACAAAAATTTCCACTCCGGGTTCTGAGGCCTGAAGTGAACCTTTTCGTATGTCTAAGTCACTTAAAGGGTGTGCCAGCTAGCTTACTCAAGCTAGCGAAGTAAGTTATGAAAATATCTGACTTATGGGGAGATTGTGGACAAGTGGGCTCTTTTTGTCGCAAACCTTCTTGAACCGATGCTCAAGGGTCGGTTTGTATGCTTAGAAAACTCGATTTTGAATGTGTATGACCTGTTTTGAAAAGTATGAAAAGTGTTTGATCGGTTTGGTTTGTCTTGTTGCAGATTTTATTTTATGTGGGGTTTTGCACGTATCCTATGTCTTTGATTTTAGCTACTTAGGCGTGAGATATGTGCATCAAGTGCCTAAGTCTTGGCGATTTTGCACGGGTGGTTCGAGGTTGCTTTGATGCAAGTATGCGCCCTATCTTGTGGTATGGCGGATATGCAATGCAAACTCACATAACTAAACCTTAAAACTCGAAATTAAAAGACATAGCCAAAGGGAAATTGCAAAAGGGAAATATAACTATATCTTAACAGCGGAAAGGCTCAATTGTGGGCATGTGTGTTGTGTAAAACCCCGCTCGACTTGAATGTAAAGTGCGGAATGGAAATACTTATATATATATATATATATGGGCCTGAAGGTCGCCAACGTGCATGTATGTGTTGTGTATAAATGTAAAGACAACACATGCAGCTGAACCAGGAAAACGCAACAGAAAATATAGAGATATGGCTATATCTTAGTAGTTGTCGAGGCCAAAATGGTGCGTGAGGTGCTTGAGCAAGCGCTTGGGTGTTCTTTGGGTGCGAGTGTGTAAATGAAAGACAAACTCACACGACTTAATGTAACAACCCAGCTGAATTGAAATACATATATATAATAAGAGCGAAGGCTCAATGCACGCTTGTGTGGAGTGTGTAAAATTAAAGATAACTCACGCAACTCTTATTAGAGTCTTAGGAGTAAGAGCGAAGGCTCAATCGTGCTTGTGGGTGCTTGTGTACGAGTTAAGAGCTAAGGCTCAAGTGCTCGCATGTGCTTTGTGTAGCAAGCCACGTAATGCTCCGTTAATACAACCCCGTATCAAATTGAATTAAAGTGTAGAAGGAGATATGAAATACCGAATTAAAACACTTACGTGATTCGGATGTTTGTCCACTCCAATCTACATGGACTTGCTTGGCTTCGCACCTATGGATGAGTCTTCCTTGAAGCTTGAAGCGAAAGATGGTTGAATGGAGCCTTTGAGCTTGAGGGTTTATGAGGTTCATGACACTAAGGGGTTTGGGTTTGAGCTTGCGTGGAATGGGTATGGTGGTTGCGGGTGTGGGGATATGAGATGGTGATGTGGGAGAAGGTCTTAGTGTTTTGGTGTGGTGAGAAGGTATGGGATACGAGATGGGTATCGGATGTCTAAGGCGGTGGACGGGAGTTGGGGGTTCTAGGCAAGGTGGTCACGGAACTAAGTAGGTGGGGTATGATATGGTGTGTCTAGCTAGGATGGGTTCGGCTGGGGTGTGTCTAGGTGTGGGATGTAATGGGCGCCGGGTAGGTGCTAGGTGGTTGGGGTATGTAAGGGAGCTAGGTCGGCTAAGGAAGGGATGCGGTGGGGTGATGGATAGGTGGTAGATTAAGGCGGTTAGGGTGGTAAGTGGTGTAGTGTAAGGCGGTAGTTAGGTCGGTTGAGGCGGTGGAGGTCGGCTGTGGAAGGTCGGGCAGCAGGTCAGCTAAGGCGGTTGGGGCAGGAGACCAGTGCTGGGCGCCAAGGCGGTGCCTGGCACTGGAGTCGGCGCTTGAGCGGGGTCAGCGCCTGAGCGCTGGGGTCGGCGCACAACACGCGGGTGGTGCACTGGGGGGACTCGGGTAGCGTTAGGTCGATTAGGTGTTTAGGTTTAAGGTCGGTTGTGTTAGTGAGTTAACCTAAATAAGTTTAGGGTAGCTGGGAATGATTAAGGGTGGTGGATTAAGGTAGGTCTTAGGTGGTTTAGAAGGGTTAGGAAGAGTGGTTTAGGGTGGATTAGGGGCTTACCTCTTAATGGCGATTTAGGGTGTGCTTGAGCTCTAATCAGCCACCTTAAGCCTCCTTGTTCAAGCAACTTTAGCCCTTCAATTAGGGTGGGGCACCCCTTAACTAATCCTACACTAACCCACAATTAACAAACCCTAAAACAAATGAAAGCACTAAGCACTCACCTTAATGACCTTCTCTCTCCTCCAAGCCCTCCCTTGAAATTCACGTGAACTTTATGAGACCTCCTCACTCCTATTTATAGGCAGGTGAGGTGGGTCTTGGATTTGGGTTTGGGTTTGGAACCAAATCCAAACACTATTTGGATCTAGATCTGGATATTTTTTACCAAATCTGATCCAAATCATACATATTTTATGGATATGGATCTGGATATTTTGGTCCAAATCCGATCCAATCCAAACACTATTTGGATCGACCCAAACACTATTTGGATAGGCCCAAATCCAAACACGATTCACTATTTGGATTTGGACCTGGATATTTATGGTCCAAATCCAATCCAAATTTTCTCTGGATGGTCCTTCTTGGCTTCTCGAGGCAGACGATCTGTGCGGGCCCTAGCTTCATCAGGGCTCCGTCTGGTGTTGGGTTTCCCCAATCTTTGTCGTCCGGACTCCTTTTCACCTTTTCGGACTCCATTTTTGCTCATTTATGGCTTTTCTGGTTCATAATCTTGAGGCTTGGATGAGAATGGTCGATCTGGCTTTCTGGTGCTCCTAGCTTGCAAACTGCTTCGTGCCTGGGCGTTCCATTCGCCTTTCGAACCTAGCTTTTATCAGGCCAGGATGCTCTTCTAGGCTTCAAAACAGGTTTCTGAAGCTGCTTCTAGAATTGGCCTTTATGAGCTACTTGTCGAGCTGCTTTTTCGATTAGGTGTCGTCTTTGCATGCCTCACCTGTTTGTCTTTGGCTTCTTAGGAAAATGGGGCTTAGCCCGGGTTTCAAAAGTTCCTATTTGGACCTAGGGTTTCAAAACACTATTTATAAGCTTCAAAACAATATTTACAGGGTTTTGGGAAGGCTCCTGGGTTTTCAAAACTCAAAGTGCCTTTTTGAAGTTGATTTTGTAAACCAGGTATATTTTATGAAAGTCGTGGGATTTTGGGGTGTTTACATGAGTGAGTATGCAAAATTTGAAAGAATCAACCAACTTAGTGGCCAATTCATGGTATGGAATGAGTTTTTCATTTTTAACTTGCCAAATTTTCGAAACTTGGTCTACAATAAGCATAGAATCTCCGAACACTTCAATACATGATGCCCCTAGATTTTTCAATTTTTTTAGGCCTTATACGAGTGCCTCATATTCGGCCATAACCAAGGTTTTTCATTTGGATTTTGGTCATTTTGACAAATTTATAAATCATGGGTGGATGGAGTGGGCAAATGTAAGATCTCTAGGGATCAAGTACCCAAATGGGGTCGATCCTTAGAGATGACCCTAGAGAGGAGAGGGCATCTGCTATGGTGTTGTCCTCTCTACCTATGTGAGTGAGTATGTAAGATTTGAAAGAATCAACCAACTTGGTGGCCAATTCATGGTATGGAATGAGTTTTTCATTTTTGACTAGAAAATTTTTGAAACTTGGTCTACAATAAGCATAGAATCTCCAAAGACTTCGATACATGATACCCCTAGATTTTTCAAAATTTTTAGGCCTTGTACGAGTGCCTCATATTCGGCCATATTATTTAAACAAGAAAAATCTAGTCAGAATGACATTGGTATCTCTCCCTTCTAAGGGGATATGAGGATGATTCCCATGCCTGTCATTTGTTGATTCTTTGCCCCATTGTAAACACCTCGAAATCCCACGAATTCCTCATATCAACCTAGTTTTATAAAAGTAGCCCCAAAGGGCTATTTTGAGTCTGGAAACCCAGGAGCCTTCCAGGCAACCCTGTACATATGTTTTGAACTTTATATTTCAAAAATATACAATATAACTTTTAAAAAACCTTTTTAAAACATGTTTTGAAACCCCGAAGCAGCTTGGCCTCATCCAGACAGGACCAGGAAAGCTAAGGAGAGCCCAGAACCGGAGCACATGTCAAGCCCGGCACAACAACTCTTGCATTGAACACACCCCCAGGATCTCGAACATCCAAGACCCTGTTATCATCAAAACATCATTTGAAGTCATCTCCGGAAGGCGAAAATAGAGGCAGACAATCATGTTGGTGAAGACCCAACGCAGACGGAGTACTGATGCTGTCAGGCCCCGCACAAACCGTTCATTTTGAACACAGCTCGAAGGAGTCAGAATCCAATTTGGATTGGATCTGGACCATATATATCCAGATCCCAATCCAAACCCATGTATGGACTTAGATTTGGATTTGGATTCAAAAATCCATATCCATGGCCCACATCACCTTCTCATAAATGGAGGTGGGGCCCACTTGAATTTCACGTGGGATTATGGGCATGAGAGAGAGTGGGGGTGGATAAGATCAAGTGTGTGTTGTAATTAAGCTTGACTTGTGTGTCAAGTTTGGGGTTCATCATATGGGTTAGCCTAATTGAGTGGGTTTAAGCTTGTAATTAGCCAAAACCTAACCTAGGGTTGCACCAACATGATATGATTAGGGTCCATGGGTCATGCAAAGGGAGCTCCTTCACCTAATCCTAACTAAAAAACACCTAATCCTAGCCTTCTACCCTAATCCGATCCTAATCTGAGCCTAATCACCTAACCCACTCCCCTAATCCCGACCTAATCCCAACCTAATCACCTAACCTACTTCCCTAATCCTTCTCTAAACCTAGCCTAATCCTAGCCTAATCACCTAACCTACCTCACTAAACCTCACCCTAAAACCAACCCACCTAGCTAAACCCTAAACCTCTAAACCACCCCTAGCACACAACCTACACAAACCCCTTGTATTTAAAATATCTGGCCCTACCCTTTCTAGCCCACCTTATCACCACACCACCCTACCTAAACCACCTAACCACTACCCCAAAACCACCCCCAACTGCCTCTTGCAACCCTATATAAACCCGCCCCTTTGGGGCGGGTTTTTCCCATCTTCAATCATCTTCTCTCCACTCTCTAGCCCAACCGACTCCAACCTTGCTCCACTTCCCCCACAGCCAGCCACCACCTGCGCCACTACCTCCCAGCCGAGCACCACAACCACCACCACTACTCCAGCCGAGGTCCACATCGCCATCCTCTTCAGCCGGCCGAACCAGCCGATTCCCTACATCCGGCTGCTCCCCTTCCATCCGCCACCACCTCTTCACTCGGTTAGTACTCCACACTTCACCTTACTCCTTCTCCACTCCCTCTCCACTCTCAGCCACCTAACCCACTACCATATCACCCTAATACCAGCCACTTGCCGCCACCACTCCCACTCGGCCAGGCCATAACCACCCTAACTACCCGCCACTACCTAACCACCCTAGCTACACCCGGCTACCCCATCCAACTCCCTAAAGCCTGCCCATATCACCCCACTACACCCACTGCCACCTTACCTCATCTCCTAGCTAGTTCTCTTCCCTTCCACGACTCCTAGACACCCTAGCAGCCCGCCACCACCAAGCACCCTTAGTCGGCCACTCCAACTGACTGTCACCTTTTCATTCGGCCAGCCATATCCTTCCCCTAGTTAGTTCCCTTCCCTTATTGCCATACTCCCTTAGTGACCCTACTTAGGCATTTTAGCCCAACACACCAAAGCCAGCCCATCCTTAGCAGCCGGCCATCTTCAAGGCGCCTCTTCCGCACACCAAAGACATCCGGCCAGCACCTCCCCTTTCCGTTCAACTTCGCGGAGCTCCCTCTTGCAGCCCAAGGCAAAGGCCAAGCCCGCGCTCAAGCAAGGCATCTTCGGACCAGCTATTAGTAAGTGCCTAACTCGGTCCTTAGTTGTATACTTGCTTAAAATTCAATTCGATACGGGGTTGTAATAACGGAGCATAGTCTCCCCCCGCTTGTAATAACGTGGCTTGGCACACCCACACACGTGCACTCTCTTAATTGTGCACGATTTTGAACACACACGGGCCTAATCAGCCCCTAATACATAAACATATATATGTACTTTAATTTTCGTAGGGTTTTGCTTACGTTGGGTGTGTTGTCTTTCAATTCAAGCACTCACACACATTGAGCCTTCGCTCTTATTTGAAAAACCCAAGTAAGGGCCGTGTTATACTATTTGGGCTTTCATTTCATGTCGTGTGTGTAAGTCTTTCAATTCAAGCACTCACACACATTGAGCCTTCGCTCTTATTTGAAAGACCCAAGTAAGGGCTGTGTTATACTATTTGGGTTTTCATTTCATGTCGTGTGTGTAAGTCTTTCAATTCAAGCACTCACACACATTGAGCCTTCGCTCTTATTTGAAAGACCCAAGTAAGGGCCATGTTATACTATTTGGGTTTAATTTCATGTTGTGTGCGTAGTACTTCAATTCAAGCACTCACACACATTGAGCTTTCGCTCTTATTCCCAAGACCTTAATCAAGGCCATACTGCAAGTTATATTTGGGTTTTATTTCATGTCGTGTGTGTAAGTCTTCCAATTCAAGCATGCACCCACATTGAGCCTTCGCTCTTATTTGCAAGACCCGAGTAAGGGCCCATATACATACCATATATACATATCTCCCTTCGGCATTTTACATTAAAAGTCATTTCCCTTCGGTCATTTCCCTTCGGTCATTTCCCTTCGGTTATTTCCCTTCGGTTATTTCCCTTCGGCATTGTCTTTACATTCGGGTTTTCCCTTTGGAGTAGCATGAGTTTGCATTGCATCTACGCCATACCACGAGGTAGGACGCATATTGTATCGAAGCAAGCCCCGTATTCCCGCTCAAATTCGCCCATGTAGTGGAGTGTTCATAACACACAAACTAGGTGGCCCATAAAGGGATAAAAGGAAAGACTTAGGCACGTGCAAATCCACGTGATCTAAAAACTACCATCGTATCTAAAAGACCCGAATTAAACACCTCGAACCGCTTCGTAAGCTTTCTATCCCAAAAACTCGATTTTTAAAAGCGTACAGACTGACCCTTGCGCATCGGTGCAAGAAGGTCTGCGACGACAAGAGCTCACTTGCTCACAGTCGCCACGATTAGAAGTCAGTTTAAAATATATCTTCGCTAGCTTAGGTAAGCTAGCTGGCATGCCCTGTTTATATAAATAGGCCTTAGACACACGAGAGGATCCACTCCAAGCCCTGAAAAGGCGAGAGGTGGGGATTTTCGCGCGTCTACACCCATCAAAGTACATTTTCCATACTTGATCTTCATTATAACAATTTGATAAAACATGATTTTCTAATTCATTTGTCAAGATGCCTTCATCGGGCATTTCATCAAGTATGGGATATGTATGTTCAAGGGGCAACTCAGTCACATGATTAGCTAGGGCTTGTTCCTTAATGGAGTTTTTTGGTGATGAAATTTTAGATCATAGTCCATTAAGAGGAGCTACCATTTACTTAGCCTACCCATTAGGATAGATTTTTCAAAAAGGTGCTTGATAGGGGAAAAGTTTAGACACTATCCAAAAAATATTATATATACTTTTGGAAAGCCCATACCAAGGCTAAACACGTTTTCTCCATGGTATGATAATTTCTTTCATATGCCAATAGAGTTTTCGAAATGTAGAAAATAACATACTCCTTAAGACTATCATGCTTATGTTGAGCAAGTAAAGCACCCAATGCATTCGCATGAATGAAAATATAAAGTAATAAAGGTTTTCTTGGATTTGGAGGTTTTAAAATTAGAGGATTTTCCAAATAAGTTTTCAACCTTTCAAAAGCTTTTTGGCAATTGGAATACCAATCAAGTTTAACCCCTTTTCGCAAAAGTCTATTGAAAGGTTCGCATCTTGTTGCTAAGTTGGAGATGAATCTCCTAATCGCTTGGAGTCGACCCTGAAGGCTATGAACCTGGGTTAAGTTGGAGGGTGCAGGCAAGATTCCACCGCATCGGCCTCTTAGCTCAATGCAGCGATTTCTCACTCGATCCTTAGCTCCTTTAATTCCCTCTTGAGGGAGGCGATCTTATCTTCTTGACTTTTCAAAGAGTCTTTAGAAATTCGTTTTGAAAAATTACTTATAGAGCACGAGGCTTGACTGGACACCTCGCAAGAATCCTCTGAACTTGACATTATTTGAACTTTTGAAAATCAACCTAAATAAATGATTTGAAGAATGAGAGTAAGTTTTAAACTAGCAAAGTTTTACAAAAATTTCTAACTTCTTGGCGAATGCGAGTAAGTGAACTCTTTTTACCATAGATCTTCTTGAACTGATGCACAAGGGTCGATCTAGGCGCTTTAAAATTGTTTGAGATCTGGTATGTTTTAAAAATCATATTTCAATTCAAATGAACTTGTAAAAATCATGAACTCACCTCTTGACTCAAAACAACTCATGTTCTGAAAAACAAAAACTCATTATGTTTTTACAGACTTATTTCCTAATTTTTTGAATAGATTGTGAATCTCCAAAAATCCTAAAAATTTTATGCAGAATAGAGCATGATGTAAATTCTGATACTATTTTTATTTTGATTTTATGTATTGTCTATGTGTAGAATTAAATTTGAAAAGATCCCTTACTCTATTATTCGAGACAAATTTGTGACAGATATACAAAGGCATAGAAAAACAATTGTATCTCAACACTCATATCTCTGATTTTTATGAAATTGGTCCCCTTAAAATTTGTGGATCTTAGCTTCTCAATGGGACCCTTTTCATTCAAATTGGTTCACTGCAAACAAAGTTATGAGATTATGACCCAACCTCTATTGCATGATATATAGGGTTTACTGACTCTGTTTTGTTTTTATGCGGTATTCCTCAATTTTCTTTATGGCCTTAAATGATCCTAAAATTTTTACAAATTTTACAGATAGTGGGCTTGTGTGTGTAGATCAGGTGTACCAGTTGGATTGCAAAGTAAGGAAAGACAAATCAGCAATCGAATATATGCAGGATGCAGAAAATAAATTTTATGTTTCTAGAAAATACGTGAATACATTCGACCGAATTGAAATGTAATCCACAACAATTAAAGCATAAAAAAATGAAATAATTCAAGGAAGTTATCATTATAAAATAAGCACAAAAGGGATTAGGGGATATAAGATCTTACAATATATATTGGGGTAAAAGAAACTATGAATCAAACACATAGAAGGCATTAACAAGTATGAAAGAAATTGGGCAACATAACCCCTCAAATATTACATCAAAGATAAAGACATAAAGCTCCTTAATTATAACCCCATGAAAGATGCAAATGAAAAGAAGAACGGAAGAGTGGACCTGCAAACCAAAGAAAGGCTTTGGCCGGCAGATGGTGGCCAACCACTATTGGAAACTGGCTATTGGGGGATGGGCGGCACCTCCTCCTTCTTCCTTTTCCTCTCTCTCTTTCTCTCTCCCTCTCTCTTTCCTTTCCTCTCTATCCGCAAGAATTTCCTTGCTTGCTTTCTCTCTCTCTCTCTCTTTTTTATAATCAGCCCCCAAGGCCCCCTTTTATAGATTTCTAAGGGGGCTCTAGAGCCTTCCTTGGATCAACTTTTTGGGCTCAAAATGGGAGGCCCAATTTAAACCATGATCCATATAATGCTTCCAGATTTTGGGGCTGCACATGGGTGCACATGGGGCTTGTAATGGTCCCCTCTTGGTCAAGGGTGCAACTCTAGGTGCAATCGGTCAAGACAAGTTGCATGCACTTGGTGCGGTTGGCCATGGAGTAGCTTGACCCTTGATGCGGTCATGGACTTAAGGTAGTCCACCTGCTTGCTTGGTTGGGTTATAGCCTTGATCATTGGTGTCTAGGTGCAGCTCATGTCTAGGTGTAGGAGTCTAGCCTTCGTCTTGTCCTTGATTTTGATTCACTTTCACCGAGTACCCACCTTAATATTTGAGCTTGGCTCGTTCCACTCGTGACTTGGTCAGGACCTGATTCGGCCCTTCTTGGTTCTTTGGCCTTTTGCTTTGAACTTAGATTGTATTTCATCATAGTATGACTAGCTTGGTTCCATTTGAGCTTCAATTGACCCCATTTAACCTTGATGTTGAATCACTTTTGCCCCACTTTAGCCGTGATCATGGTTTCTTGGCCATTTGGTTTGAACTTGAGGGTTGAAATCTAGCCTTGATTTAAATTGGACCAACATTGCACGTTTGGATTTAAATGCACCCCTTCAAGATCTGATTGGAGCTTTGAGTTGTCCAGATTGGGTCGAGCCTTATCTCTTCTTGAAACTTTTGTCACCTGTTGATTCAAGTCTCGCTCTATTTTTGGGCAAATCTGCATTTCCTTTTGGATTTTTGAATTTCAAAACTTAATTTTGTAATTTTGGGGTTTTCCAAATATTTCCCAAAACATTTTTATTTTGAAAATGATGTTTGAGATTTTATGAAATCAATAGGGCATGTTCAAATTATGGATTTTTAAAATATGCTCTAGTTTATTTTGAAAAACATTTTGGGGTGCTTACATATAGTGCTTGGCTCGATTTGGTTTGTGCTTGGTGTGGCTTGCAGCCCGCCACTTAGTGCATGAATGGGCGTTTGACTTAGCCCTGTTAACTTGACTTTGACACTTTTAATCTAGCTTGTAACTTGATTACCTTGGCCTTGACTTGTTTGTCTTAGCCCAACCTGTAACTTTACTCATTTTGACCGAGCCCACAATTTGATGTAGCCTTGGTCCTTGACATGTCTTGGTCGGATGCACCCTTGAATTGTTTGGTGTGGTCCTGATTTGATTAATTTGTGGGCTTGATCCTTATACCAGTTTTTACTTGGTATGGGCTGGTCATGAGCCCATCTTTGACTTGGTATGAGTTGGATCATGAGCCCATCTTGAATTGAGTTGAATTGGGTTTGAGCCCATCTTGTTTGATTTGGTATGGGCTTGATCGATTTGATTTGGGGCCTGATTTGAATTGGGCTAGCTTCATGTGTCGCCCAACTTGATTTGATTTTGCCTTGCCTCAGTTGCAACCCACTTGATTTGATTTGGTTTGATCCCTTGATGGATTTTGAGAACCTCTTTTACTTTCTTTCGATATTATGCTTCGCTTGATTCAAGTAAAATTTATGGTTTCAAATGTTTTCTTTAAAACCATTTCTTTAAATATATTTAAAAACATCAAGTTTTAATGAAATCTTCAAATATTCTTTTTGGAGTACAACTGAGTCTCATCCCTAGCATTTATTTGCATGGGTGACTTGCTTTTGCTTCGTGAGTTAGTCTTTAACCGTTTCGACCACTTTAACCCTTTGATAGGTATAGGGTTTTAGACCACTTTAACCCTTTTGATGGGTATACAATCTCGAACCACTTTAACACTTGGGTGTAGGATCTGCAACCACTTTAACCCTTTGATGGGTGGTCCCTATGTAGGACTATCCTCGATTTGGTGAGTTTTTGAGGTCTGGTTTGGATTTGTTTTATTTTTGAACTTCAAAAGTTTTTGTAATTTTATAAATTGTCATTTTGCAAACATTTGGGGGTTTGGTTCCTAATATCTCATTTTCATTTGTTTCTTTGAAAAACTATTTGAAACCATTCTTTCTTTAAAGACAATCTTTTGAAATAGCAAAATCCTACAAATTTGGCCTTAAGGGAAGAGTGATCATTTTTTGGGCTTTGTCAAAATTAGATTTTTTTTAGAATGGTGAAAAGTACCCTTATTTTGAGACTCCTACCAAATTTTATTGTGGAAATGAGTTTGATTAAGGTGTCTTTATGAAAACTTTTAAAAGATCGAGAACCGTAATTTTTCTTAAAAAGTACATAAATTCTAAAAATATCAAATCTTTTGAGAAATGTTTTGAGTGTTTACAGATGTCGCTCTTTGTCATTAAGCAAATTTATTTGGTTAAGGGCAAAGAATAACATCCATAAAAAATTTATTTTCTTAAATACTGGAGTTGATTTGAGTTGAATCAAGATTTCATGAACTTTCCCATTTTGTTAAGGGATTTATTTCTTAGACTTGGGTAATCCTAATTCCGATGGGGAAGAGGATTTCTAGTAAAAGATGACTCAAGCTAGATAGCGGTCGACCAATACAAGGATCATATATGAATAAGGTCATGAATGAATGCACATAGGCATGATATGTATACAATGAATGAATCATGTATGTTTGGAGATCTCCACGATTTATTTGAGGAGCTCCCATGAAAGTTGTCTGCCCTAAGTGGGATGGCCTCCATGTTCATTTGCATGATGCTTTGAGTTTTTGTAAAAATCATTTTGAAATGATACTTTCTTTCTGTTTATATCAAAAAGTCTTTCATCTCCTACATTTCCCTTCACTTTGGTCTTAATGCAAAATTACTTCATAGAGGCTTTTATTGTTGGAAAAACTCAACATTTCAAAACTCTATTTTTCATACTACAAGGCCTAATCCTCAAACAAAATGAGATCTAAATTGGTAGGTTATATTCCTACTTTAGGATCATAATGATAGACTTTTTTCTTTTGGGATAAGTTATAGGGGAATGAGGCTTTTTTCTCACGTTCCCTTCTGAAGTGTCCCGTGATATAAGGAAAATGAGATTTTGATGGAAAATCACTCTTTTGAGCTTTGACTTTTCTTTTTCTTTTCTTTTAAAGGGAACCTCTATATTGGAGGGGGGGGTTTTCTTTTTAGGAAGACCTCTATATTGGAGGTTTAATTTTTTCCTTTTTTTTTCTTTTCTATTTTGACTTTTTTGCCAATTTTCTTTTAGAGAGAACGAGATCGAGAAACAACTTATCCCTCTAGATACTCAGTCTAATCAAGTATGCCATAATAGCACATACTATTTAAAAATATTTTGCTATTTTTAACTAGGCCAAATCATAAAAAAGAAGGATTTTCGAAATGTCATATAATGATTTTGAAAACACTCCACTTTTCATAGAGTATCGATCCCTAGTTAAGAGGCATATATTCAACTTTGGTCTCTTCTTCAAGAAACTAAAGAAGATCGATTTGTAAAAATTATTTCAAAAGAATTTGTAGTAGACACTAAACATCATATCTTTTTGATATTGGGCATTTATAGGGCCTACCAAGTTTTTTTCCTAGGCATTAAAGAGCCAATATGCATCGTTGATTTTTGTTTGCCCTTTTTATTACATAGGGACATTCCCACTTGGGCCGCTACTTTTTGGGCCTCTTTGGGTGAATGATGTAAATGGGATGCATGACCTATAAAAATGTATTCCCATATGATATGATGGAGACTAATGTATTCGAGTTTCTATGAAAGATGTTTAGGGAATGCAAGCTACATTAGTTTGGTGGAGATGACATGAGCATTCATACACTATGACTGACCCTATTGTGGCATGTGATGAATGTTTTTTTAATGAAATGCATAAATGACTCCTACATGCACTATGTCATTGGACATCTTGGGTTTTTGGCATGGCTTGGGAATATGCATGATATGATCCTAGCTTTTCATAAATTTTGGGTTGGGTTTGACTCCTATGTTGGTCACCTTCTAGGGAACTTGAATGTTTCAAGTCCAAGATTTTCTTGATTTCAAGGAAGTTCATCTCTAAGGGAGTCGGCAATTTTTTTGACAAAATGGCTTTTTGATTTTTTTCTTTTTCTTTTTGATTTTTTTTTGTATTTTTGGTTTTTCCTTTTTTAGATTTTTTTGGATTTTGGAGATAACCTATACACAATATACAAAACTTAGAGTTAGCCTTATGTCCAAGTAGGGTTCGGGGGTTCGGGTGCATCAAGGATGCACACTCGAGGTGTGGTTTAGAGGATATTTTTATGATAGACCCTAGGTGCAACCCATTGTGCCCCTAGGAGTGGACGATTTGAGTTTATGTGTATGCAATGGGAGAGCATGTTTGATCCCTTGTAAAATGAAGAGATATGGATTCCAAGGGAAACCATGATCGGTCCCTTGGTGAGTATACTAAGATCGGTTGAAGGCATGACCATAGGCTTAGATTTATGATACAAACCTAGGCTCAAAGGAATTTTTTTGTGGATGATAGGTTTAGGTGTACCTACGATATCGATGTATGCCTTAGGAGCAACCATGTCTATCAAGTTTTAAATTTTATTTTGATTTTGTTTTTTATTTTTAAATTCTTTTTGTTGGTGAGGGATATTAGACGTACCTTGAAAATCCATATCTTTTGGCACATTGAGTGGGCTTGTCGGTGTATGAGTGTGATTTAGTACATGGAATGCATATGAATGATTTACCGATCCTACACTAAGAAGGAGAGGATTGAGTATGGAGTTTTGGAGGAGATGAGTTTTAGGCATACCTTTTTCGAGCTTCACTACCTTTTCATGGTGAGAGCAAGCTTCCTCGTAGGCGTCTCAAAGTGGCTTGAGCTCACGCATGGCTTCGAGCTCCCATTGTTTTCTAGGTCTTGAATTTCATACTTCAAGCTTGTGCTTGTGCAACACTCATTCTCCTTTGTGTGTGAAATGATGCTTATGGGAATGAAACCCATCGGAGCGCATGATTTTGAAAATTTTGGGATGATTTGTGTGAAGGGAACCTCATACCCCTCTCCGCCTATGCCTAGGAATGTAGACTTCTTTTTCACTTTCAATTTTTAGAATTTGAACTTTTGGATTTTAATTATTTTTATTTTTGAAGATTTTCTAGATTTTTTTAGTTTTTTCAAATATATATTTTTTTGGATTTTTGGTGGACAAAGGGGTGTTTGGAAATGGATGATTAGCAAGGTTAGGAAGAGATGGTTCAATCATAACACTTACTACATTTGTGGCCTCACATCCTTCATCGGATTTTGAGGTTGGTTTGGTTTTTAGGGCATGACTTGTCTCCCTATGGACCCAAGATTTTTTCTCATGAGAACAATGGACCCTGGCCTCTTGGCTTAGGGTGACAATTTCCCTTTAAGTTTGTATTTCTCTTAACTCTCTTTTTAGAAAGACAATTCTATCTTACAGGGTTTGAGAAGATTTCTTCGAAATTTTGGAAAACCAATTTGTGAAGCTTGATGAGGCCTTCCTTAACATATTTTCAAAAGAATCAACACTTGAAATGGCGAATGTGAAGATTTTTTACCAAGTTTTTCAAAAGAGTTTAAAATAAGGTTTTGAAAATCAATTTGTTTCAAAGGAAAGTGACCGGATCAAAATAACTTTTCTAAGACCAAGTCCCACCGGGCATGCCAAATTTGTAAATGTAAATTCAATTCCAAAGTCTATGGATCAACTTGAAATCGATTTACAAAAAGAAAGCATGAGCATGTCAGCAAGTTTACTCAAACTTGCAAAGTTGATTTTTCTAACTTCTTTGGCGATTGTGGGCAAGTGAGTTCTTTTCGCCATAAGCCTTCTTGAACTGATGCTCAAGGGTTAGCCTAGATGCTTGGAAAATTGTATTAAGATCCAACAAGTTTTTGAAACAAATCTCCAATTGAAAAGACCTTTCCAAAATCGTTTTGCTCTTTTCCTTGACAAAATTCAAGTTCAATCCTGAAAAACAGAAAATGGTTATATTTCCAACAACAAATGCTCCTAATTTTTTTGGTATTTTTCATATCTCCAAAAATCTTGGAAAATTTACTTGAGATAGGTATGAAGTTTATTGCGGTATTTTTGTTTTGGTTTTGGTTCTAAGAATGAACAGAATTAAATTAATGAATTTTTTAGCCTTGGAACTCAAGATAGACCTTGTGACAAAAATACAGATGTTTAAAGAAATGCATGTATCTCAACATGCAGAACTTGTATTTTTGTAAAATTGATCAAATTGGAAATCTATAGAAAGCAGATTTCTATCAAGACTATTTTCAGAGATTTTGGATCACTACAGATAGAGTTCATGGATTTTTACCCAAGCTTCGTTGTAGGATGTGTAGTACAGTCAGGTTCTATTTTGATTTTATTCGGTCTTCCATAATTTTATTAATACCCTTACACGCACCTAAAATTCTTAAAATTTTTATGGTGTATTGGCTATGTGTTAGATGTGGACCAATTTTTAGAATATTCTGTTTACTGATTGGGGCTGGAAAATTCAATAATCAAATGGGTACAAAATACTGAAGACAGAGTTTTCTTTTTTAAGAGTCTAATGCGTGCATCCAATTGATCTCTAATGGTTTGGATGATCATCCAAAGAAATTTTCGGTTGGAAACTTTATTCCATTAGAGAGGAAGTGCAGTAATCAAGAGAACTTATCATGTAGCTTAAGCATAGAGGAGATGAGAGAGTATAAGTTTACAATGTATATTGAGGTAGATGTAATTACAAATCAAATAAGTGATAAGTGATTTTACCTTTGCTCTTGGATGAAATTTTGTAACACCTTTCCTCAAATATTACAATGGTTTTGGAGACATTTGCTCCTTAATTACAACTTGAATTAAATATAATTGAAGAAGCAAAGAAGCAAAGGGGAAGAGAAGGGAAGAAAATTGATCTTCATTGGTGACCATGGAATGGTTTGGAGACCGGCGGCTTGGGGGCAACACCTCCACTTTAGGGGGACGACTCCTTCCTCTCCTCTTCTCTCTCTCTCTCTTTGCTGGGCTTGGAGCTTGATGCTTGGCCCAACTTTGATCCAATCCAAGATTTGTTGCTGGTCACATGGGTGCACATGGGGTTGGTAGTGGTCCCCTCTTGGTCCATGTGAGCTTGGTGCAGCCTGCCCAAGCCATGGCTTAGTGCGGTTTGTACTTAATGGAGATCAAGACTAAGTGCGGCTCATTGCAGCCCGCCACTTTAGTATGACTCATGGCAAAGACCATCACTTGGTGCAGCCTTGGTCCTTACTTAGTGTTTGAATGGGCCCTTGACTTGCTCAACCCTTTCCTTGGTTCGACTTTCATTATAAGTCACTAATTCAGCATGCCTGCTTTACTTGGCTTGACTTGGTTTGTGCTTGGTGTGACTTGCAATCCGGCCTTTGACTTAGCCCTTTTAATCCACCCCGTAACTTGATTACCTTGGCCTTGACTTGTTTGTCTTAGCCTAACCCGTGACTTGACTCATTTTGACCGAACCCACAATTTGATGTAGCCTTCATCCTTTATCATGTCTTGGTTGGATGCACCCTTTACTCCTTTGGTGTGGTCCTGATTTGATTTTTGTGTGGGCTTGTTCCCTAGCCCATTTGTGACTTGGTATAGGCTGGTCATGAGCCTATCTTTGACTTGGTTTGGGTTGGATCATGAGTCCATCTTGAAATGAGTTGAATTGGGTTTGATCCCATCTTGTTTGATTTGGAGTATAACTAAATTTCATCCCCAGTGTTTGTTTGCATGAGTGACCTACTTTCGCTTCGTGAGTTAGTCTTTAACTGCTTCGACTGCTTTAACCCTTCGATGGGTGTAGGTTTCAGACTACTTTAACCCTTTCGATGGGTGTAGGTTTCGGACCACTTTAACCCTTTCGATGGGTGTAGAGTCTCGAACCACTTTAACCCTTGGGTGTAGGATGTCGAACCACTTTAACCCTTTGATGGGTGGTCTCAGTGTAGGACTATCCTCGATCTGGCGAGTTTTTGAGGTCTGGTTTGGATTTGTTTTGTTTTTTAACTTCAAAAGTTTTATAATTTTGTAAATTTTCATTCTACAAACATTTTATAGGTTTGGTTCCCAATGTCTCATTTTCATTTGCTTATTTGAAAAACTATTTGAAACTATTCTTTCTTTAAAGGCAATCTTTTGAAATAGCAAAATCGTGCCAATTTGGCCTTGAGGGCAGAGTGGTTAGTTTTTTGAGCTTTTGTCAAAATTTGATTGTTTTGAGAGGGGTGAAAAGTACCCATATTTTGAGGCTCTTACAAAATTTTGGCATGAAAATGAGTTTATTTAATTTGTTTTTATTTGAAAACCTTTAAAAGACCCAAAATTGTAATTTTTCTTAGAAAAGGTAGAAATTTTAAAAAGATCAAATCTTTTGAGAATTTTTTTTTTGTGTTTACAAACTTCATAACGTGTTCTCACTCAAGTAAAATATTTAAGATTTTTGAATATGAATAAGGGCCTCTAGAAAATACAAACGTTTATGTTGTAAAGAAGAACCAATTTTGTTTTCACATAACTGAACCTGTTTTGGCCAAGTGAAATCAATGTTATTTTAGAAAAGGTTGTTTCGATTCAAAATTGTTTTGAGAAAACTTTGGATTCCAAAATCAGTCTTCCTAAGCATCTAGGTTGACCCTTGAGTGCTGGTTCAAGAAGGCCTACATTGATTAGAATCTACTTTCCCACAATCGTTGAATAGTCAGATAAATCTCTTTCCAAGTTTGAGTAAACTTGCTGACATGCTCGCATATGTTTTTGCAAGCAAAGTTTTTAAGTCCACATAAGACTGAAAATTTTGTTTATACTTATTGAGTAATGTAGTCTGCCACAATACCAACACTCTTTTTTGAAAGTCCATTTTCTTTTTTCCCCTTTCTTATGATTCTTTTTGTTCTTATCTTTGTCTTAACGGAGGTCTGAAGTCTCAAATAGGATATCACCGTATGTTTTTCAATGGTTTTTAGACACATCCTCTTTCTTCTTGCCATTATCTTTCTTGTTGGGGATTTCTTGCACCATTCATTCGATAGTTATTAGTAAGTTGTTCTTTCACTATGATAGCTTTCGAGAGGGCCTTGGGGTTTATGTTATTCAACTCTTGTTTTGCCTAAGATTGCAACCCATTGAAAATTTTCAAAGCCTGTCTTTCGGTGTCATAGTTCAAACGCTTAACATCAGTGTCGTATTCCTTAAAAAGTTTGTCTTTCAATATATCAAGCTTTCTCTTTGCAACAAGTTCAGTATTGTAAGGGAGGCAATACTCTCGAATACCCTGTTTGAATTCATCTAAAGTATCAATTTGATATTGTTCCTCTACAACATCATCTAGCATACGTTGCCACCACAACATGGAATCATCTTCCATGAATATTGTGACTATAGCTAGCTTGAGTTCATCGTCCTCATATTCCAACACCTATGCATTGTGACTACTTGAAAATGTCTTAGCTTCACAAACCTTTATGCATTAGAGACAATTTGCTTCCCCACCGTTCCAATGGCTACTACCATTAGCCAACCGTCTCCCGACTCCCTCTAGTTGAGTCAACATCTTAGCTTGAGAATCCTCTAAAGCTTGTCTCTTCGGAAGTACCGCAACAATTCTCTCATCAAGTTTCTGTATTTGGGTCAGTATAACAATCTTTATTTGGTAGAGGTGCTTCTCGAAGTACCCCATATACGTATTAGCAAGGTCATAAGTGTTCTCGCAAACATCTATACCCTTACTAATGCCTTATACTTTGGAATGGATTTCTCTCGTCAATTGGTAGAATCCTTCTATGTCACATGCAACACAAGCATCAAGATGGGCTACCAACTTTTCAAGCATGATAAGTTGTGCATCAACATAAGATAGAATACTTAATGCCATCTTAAGAGGGTCAGCCACTGGTCCTCTTGAAATCTATAAATAGGCCCCTTGGGGACTGATCAAGGAGGAAGCAAAGTGAGGAAAACCCAAGGAGAAACCTAAAGGAAAATTAAGGGAGGAAGAAGGAGAAATCATCCTCCAAAGTGGAGGTGTTGCCCCCCAAGCCACTGGTTTCCAAGCCATTCTAAGGTCTTCAATCAAGATCAGTTTTTCTTCCCTTTTTGTTCCTTTCTTCAATTCAATTAAATTCATATTTTTACTAAGGAGCATTTGTCTCTAAATCATTTTAATATTTGAAGGGAGGTGCTTCAAATTTTCTTCCAAGAGTAAAGGTAAAATCGTCTAATATTTGTTTGATTTGTGGTTGCTTCTACCTCAATATACATTGTAAACTTATATTCTCTCATATCTTCAATGCTTAAGCTATATGATAATCTCCCTTGATTATTGTACTTCCTCTCTTATAGAATAAAGTCATCAATCAAAAATTTCTTTGGATGATCATATAAACCATTAAAGATCAATTAAATGCATTCATTAGACTCTTAAAACAAAAAACTCTGTTTTTAACATTTTGTATCTGTCTGATCATTGATTTTTTTAGCTTGAATTCGTAAAGATAAAATTCTAAAAATTAGTCCACACTTCAATCACATATAGGCCAACACTTCACAAAATTTGCAAGAATTTTAGATGTGGATAAGGTTGTGAATAAAATTGGGAAAACCGAACAAAAACCAAGACAGAACCTGTCTGCACTGCACATCCTACAATAGAGTTTGGGTAAAAGTCCCTTAACTCTGTTTGTAGTGATAAAGAAATACTGAAAATGGTCTTGTTAGAAAGTTGATTCCAATAGTTTTCCAACATAACCAGTTCATAGAAATCTAAGGTCTACGTGCTGAGATACATGTGTTTCTTTAAGCCTCTGTATTTCTATCACAAGATCTATCTCGAGTTTCAATGTTGGGTATTTTACTGATTTAATTATATTCATCCATAGAAACAAAAACCAAAACAAAAATCTTTTAATAAACTATATATCTCAAGTAAATTTTCTAGAACTTTTGGAGATCCAAAAATACCAAAAAAGTTAGGAACATCTATTGCTGGAAACGAAATTGTTTCTGTTTTTCAGATTTTAACCTGAAATTTTGTCAAGGGAAATATGACATGATTTTGAAAAGATTATTTCAATTGAAAACTTGTTTTGAAAACTTACCGGATCGTAAAACAATTTCCCAAGCATCTAGGTTGATCCTTGAGCATCGGTTCAAGAAGACCTACATCAATAAAAACTCACTTATCCACATTTGCCAACAAGTCAAAATTTTTTACAAACTTTAATAGTTTGAGCAAACTAGCTGGCACACTTTCTCACTTTTAGTTTTGAATTAAGTTTTGAGTCTCTACATAGACGTGGGAATGAAATTCACATCTATATATATGACTTGGCTCAGAGGAAAGGGACAATGGTGTAACGTAAGATTGGTCATTCTCGGCTTGAAATCCATGGAATACAGGAAGACTAATCATCTTATCGGATTCCATGGATGTGTTAACTTTTTCAAAATAAAATTCATTAAAATGGATACATTACACCTCTCTGTAGACGTGAATTTATTTTGAAATCGTTTAGGATTTGAAATCAAACTCTCGGACTATGTCGGGTTGCACGAGCGTGCCAGTTAGTTTGCTAGAACTAACAAATTTTGATTTTCTGACTTTCGAAGACGATTGTGGACAAGTGAGATCTTTTCGCCGTAGACCTTCTTGAACCGATGCTCAAGGGTCAGCCTAGACGCTTGAAAAATGTTGGAATCCATTAAATCCGAAAAAGCAAAAACTGATTTTACAAATTTCAGAATTTGTGCCTAAGTTCTTGATTTCTGAAAATTTTCAGATTTTGAAAATTGCATAACCTATTTTGTTTCAAAGACCTGTTCTCTGATTTTTTTAAAATATTTTCAAGCCTGAAAAAATTCTAAATTTTTTACTGAAGCAAGATATACATGTTCAGAATCAGAATGTATTTTTTATTTTTTATTTTTATTCTGTAAATTCTGAGAATTAAATCCAGAATTAGAGACTGCTCAGAAACTCGGAACAGTTCTGTGTCTGTGACTTAGAGACTTCGCAAAATAGTCATATCTCTGCACTCAGACATCCAAATTCAGTAAAATTTGATTTTCTGGAAATCCCTAGATTACCTTTCTAGAGAATCAATTTTCATGCAATTATACTCAGTATTTACAGAGATATGGATAAAAGAACAGGAGTCTATTTCTGAATGTTCTGTTTCTGTAGAACATAATCTAATTTTCACTAAAGTTCATGGATTTAATTGGCTAGTCAAACGACCACATAAAATCTTCAAAATTTTATTTAATGATCCCTGATATATTTAGATTGGACATACAAAAAATTGATTTGATTGGATTAGCAGTTTATTCAAAACAAATCCGTGTTTAGGTGTGTGTGATAATGCGGTTTCAAAATTTCAGAATTGCAAAAAAATTCCAAGCGTTCCTTTGATTGTTTGGAACGATCTTCAACCTGTAACCAATCCTAAAATTCATGTAGATCATAGAAGTATGTTGTTTTTATCTTGTTCATGAAGAAAACATTCATGTTTTGCATTGACATGGGTCATGAGCACGAGTTGTAGTTCAGTCCTTGTACAATTCTCTGCAAAACCTGCAAATTCTTAGTTTTTCATGGATCATAATCATACAATGAATGATTCTAACCTGTGAAATCTAAGAAGACGAGGATGCGAAGTTCCTAACGTGGCTGAGTAACTCCCTCGAGTGGACATCGGATGGTAGAGCAGGGTTGGCCTCTTCTTCTTCTTCTTCTTCTTCGTCTTCTCCTCCTTCTCTCTCTCTCTCTCTCTCTTTCCTGCATTTTTTTTTCTACTGTTCACGGACTGGTTTTTAGCGATGAATGGTTTATTTTTGGATTGATGCTTTGTAGTCAGTGGTTCCTTCTCTTGCAGCACCCTTGACGCTCCTTTTATAGGCTCAAAGCTGCCTCCTTGTTGTAAGCTTGGACAAGGCAAGTTGCCTTGCTGAGCAGAGCAACCTTTTGGCAAGTGGCTGCTGTAAAACATTGAATTTTGGAATGAGTTCTTGTGCAGACCTTCCAAAATGTGGATTATTTGCTGTTGAAGGTAAGTGGAGCTACTGGATTCGACCAGAATGGTAACTGATATTGGTTGCGGCATGGTGTTCTTGGCAGGATTTCGTCGTGATTGGCAAGTGCAGCTGTTGGATTTGGATGGGAATCGTGATTGGCAAGATTTGGTCGATAAGGTAAGTGATTTGTAAACACCCCAAAATAAAATGAATTTCAAAACCAAATACCTGGTTTGAAAAATCATTGCCAAGCCCAATTTTGGAGTTTTCGAAAATCCAGGGGCTGTAAAAGCTTCAAAATTTTGTGTTCAAATCAAATTTCTCCAACATGGGCTAAGTCCCAATTTTGCAAAAGCTAATTTTCAACAGGTGAAGCCCTGAATGCCAAAGCAGCCTCAAAAATAGGTGTAGAAGCCCAAAAGCAACACCCTAGCCTGATAAAAGCCAGGGTCAAAAGGCGAAAAGAAGGCCTTGGCCCGAAGCAGCGCGGAGCACCCAAAAGCCAAATCAAGCACATCCACCCAAGCAACAGAAATTCAAGCCAGAAATGACAAAATTGAGTAGAAACGAAGTCTAAAAGGGTGAGATGAAATTCAGACGATAAAACTGGGGAAAACCTAGCATAAGACGGAGCGCTGATGAAGCTAGGGGCAGCACAAAGCGTCCGTCTCGAAACGCCAAGAAGGACTGTTCAGAGAAAATTTGGATTGGATCTGGACCGTAAATATCCAGATCCATATCCAAATAGTGTTTGGATTTGGATCGATCCAAATAGTGTTTAGATTGGATTGGATCTGGACCAAAATATCCAGATCCATATCCATATAAATGTTTGGATTTGGATCGGATCTGGTCATAAATATTCAGATTCAGATCCAGATCCAAATAGTACTTGGATTTGGATTTGAATCCAGATCTCGAACCCATATCCAAACCCAAGACCCACCTCACTTGCCTATAAATAGAGGTGAGGGGGTCTCCAAGAAGGGGTTCACGTGAATTGCTTGGAGGAGCTTGGAGAAGAGAGAGAAAGGGTTAAGGTGAGTGCTTAGTGCTTAATTATTTTTAGTGGGTTAAGCTTGTGGGCTAAAAGGGATTAGCATGGGTTGCACCAAAATGAAGTGGGCTGCACCAAGGTGAACCAAGGTGGACCGGCTGCAAAAATGACTCGAGGTGGGTTGGACCGTGGCAACCTAGACCTAACCGAACCCCTTGAGGTAAGCCTAAAACCTAACCTAGCCCTTCTCTTCTTAACCCTCTGAACCTCACCTAATCCACACCACCTAACCCCTAATCCATCGAACCGCCTCATCCACCGCCCTACCTGCTCCCTAATCCCAGCCAACCCAACACCATCCCACCAACCGACTCCCTTCCATCACCCGAACCACGCGCACTACCCCCACTGCAGCGCGCGCCCTGCCTGCGCACTACCCGCTCCACGTGCCCCATCCATAGCGCGTGCCTACCGCGCACCCCCTGTTGTCCCGTTCCCTGTGACCCCAGCCGAACCTCCCTGACGCCACCCACTCCATGCACCTCGTCCACAGCGCGTGCCTACCGCACGCCCCCTGCTGTCCCGCGCCTTGTGATTCCAACCGAACATCCCACACCACACCTTACCAACTCTCTGCATCATCCCCACCGACCTACCATCAACCCACTCCACTGACCTACCTTCAAACCACTCCACTACTCCCTACCACCAACACCATACCACTCCACCAGCCCCAGCCTAGCACACCAACCGAACCTCAGCCAACCCCTTATCCTAGCACGCAACACCCTAACACCTCACCCCACACCACCTCTTGCCGTGAACCTGCCATAGCCCCCCACTAAAACCCGCAGCCCACCTTATACCGTGACCTCTCTCAAGCCCAAACAAGCCCAAACAAGCCCAAATAAGCCCAAATCCTTTCCAAGCACAACTCGGCCAGCCACTTCACGTCTCAAGTTTCAAAGAGGACACCTTCTTGGCTGCCAAAGTGAACCGAAGCACGTGTAGATTGGAGAAGAAAGCCTGAATCACTTGTAAGTGTTTAAAATTTGGTATTTACATTACTCCTTTCATACTTAATTCAATTCAGATATGGGGTTGTATTAATGGAGCGTGGTCTCCCCCGGGATGTAATATTGGTGCTTGACACACGAGACACATACGTGCACTTGAGCCTTAGCTCTTATCTCGTACACAAGACACCCACGTACACTTGAGCTTTAGCTCTTAACCGTACACGATTTGCACACACCCACAATTGAGCTTTCGCTCTTACTCCAAAGACTCTAGTGAGAGCCATACAGGCTACAATTTCATTCGGGTTGTTACTTTAAGTCGTGTGAGTTTGTCATTTCAATTCCACACTTGCACACAAAGGACACCCGAGCTCTTGCTCAAACACTCTCACGCATATTTTGGCCTTGGCAACCCTTAAGATATAGACATATCTATATACTTTCAGCTGCGTGAGTTTTACGATTCAGTTGTGTACGTCTTTACATTTTGGGTTGTTAAATTTCAGTCGTGTGAGTTGTCTTTCAATTTATACACAACACACACGCACACATTGAGCCTTTCCGCTCTTATATCTATATCTCCCTTTCAACTGGGTTGTTAAATTTCAAGTCGTGTGAGTTGTCTTTCAATTTATACACAACACACACAAACACGTTGAGCCTTACCTTTCATATATATACTTATATTTCAATTTCGGCAAGTTCAATTCAAGTCGTGTGAGTTTGTCATTTCAATTCTACACTCACACACGCGTGGATTGAGCCTTTCTGCTCTTAATATAAGTATATCTCCCTTTGGCAATTTACATTCAAGTCGTGTGAGTTGCCTTTAAATTCGGGTATTTCCTTTTAAGCTACGTCTTTACATTTCAGGTTTTACATTTAAGTTGTTTCAATTCGAGCCTAGCTCACATCATACCCTCCAAACTCGAGATATTTTGTATACTTGCATACATACACTTTCGAAAAAGCTTCGAATACCCGTTCAAACATGCCAAACTTAGGTCACTCGTGCACACACTAGTTGGCCTAAATAGCGTAAAAACAAAGACTTGGATACGTGCAATCCACGTAATAATATCTGCAAATTAGGCATACAATCGACGAAATACTTATGTACTTTTTTCAAAAGTCCATGTTTGTTAAAAATCAAGATTTTCTAAGCATTTAAATCGACCCTTGAGCATCGGTTCAAGAAGGTTTACAACGAAAAGATCACACTTGCCCATAATCGCCCAAAACATCATATATTTCCAAAATCTTTCACTAGTTTGAGTAAGCTAGCTGACACACCCTAAAGTGACGTAGACACGAAAAGGTTCACTTCAGGCCTAAGAACCAGGAGTGAGGATTTTTGCGTGTCTACAGATTTGGCACGCCCGATGGGACCTGGGTCTTAAAAAAAATCGATTAAAACAAGCAAACCTCTTGAAAAAATTTCCAAGAAAAGTATTTAACTCTTTGCCTTTTTGCATTTCATAGTTGGTTTTTGAAATAAAGCATCGGAGTCATGTCGAGTTCAGACTCCAATGAGGTGACCAACCATCCCAAGAAAAGTTCTCACTCAAAGAGATTTTCGAAAACTAGAAATAGGAGAGAAGAAATAGAGGTTTTGCGAAAAGATTTTGAAGCTAAAATCGCTGCACTTAGCCAAGAGGCCGAGGCAGCTGATTCATGTTCATCTCATGGCGAACCAACAAAGGCTAAAAAGAAATTCGACAAATCTCGAAAACCCAAGGAAACCTCCGCTATGGAGGGAAACCAATATCATGAGTCCTTCACTCACAAGGACCGGAAAGCCCTACAGCAGTTGCTAAAAGGGCAAAATAAAGAAAAGAGGACATATGCACTGTCTGATTTCCTTCCTTTGGATTACAAAATAGACAGTGACGATGAAATACCGAATTTCCATCTGTATGATGGCATGGGAGATCCTAGATCTCACCTGCAACTCTTTTCCCGTCGAGCCCACAAAAAGAAAAAGGACTCAATGAAGTGGATATATTGGTTTCCCCTTTCCCTCAAAGACACTACTTCAAAATGGCTCGCTTCTTACGATTTGAGTCAGTTCGCAACTTTTGAAGAGTTAGCGAACTGCTTTATGCAAAGATTTTCCCATAATGTAGAAGTGACGCCAACTCTAAATACTTTGAGGGATACAAAACAGGCCACAAATGAGGATGTACATGCATTCATCGTTCAATGGAGGTCCCTCCTAGGGCAAGTAAGAGAACCAATTTCAGAAGGATGCACAGTAATGTTCATCCTTGACAATTTTAGAAGTGAATTGAAAACCTTTCTCTCCTTACATGAAATCTTGACTTTTCACAAGTTGATCAAGAAATCTTCCCTTTCGAAACAAATTTAAAGAAGGGAGTCTACAATCATCTGTGGAAAGGGAGTGTTTTACCAAAGACTCGGTTGGAAAAACCCGGCACATACGGGATGCCCACGATGGACAAAGGGGCAAAGCCCCTAAAATTTGCAAACGTCCGAGTGGAAACAAACTGGCCGGCATTTCAAAGAAAACCGAGCAAAAAATTGAAAAATTGCAAAAAAGTTTTGAAAAACGGGAGTACACGCCCTTAGGGTAGCCTGTTTCGGAGGTCCTGGACCTCCTACTCGCACAAGAGATGATTACACTCCCAGAAATACTAGAGGCGACACCCCCAAAAGGAAAATTTCTAAATAGATTTTGCAAATATCATCGACTGAAAGGTCATGATACCAGCAAGTGTTTTTTCCTTTTAAACAAAATTGAGAACTTGATAGCACAGGGCCGGCTCCAGGTCACTGAGGAACCAGAGCCTGCCCAAGCTATTTTCAAAGAACCCTTCCCCAATCACGCAAGCATTAGTAGGAAGGGTAAAGAGGTATGTGCTTTCTCGACTTCAAAGAGTCTAGTGCATGCATTACATTCTGGTTTTACTACTTGTGCACCATCTCTCATTATTCCTAAAAAGATCACCCAAGTAGTAATCTGGGGAGCGCTTAGAATCCCGCCCCCGGTTAGAACCATTTTGCAAATTCATAGTGCTTCAAAGCACACAAGTAGAGCCACAATAGGCGCGAGCCCTAGGCAAATTGTGGGGGAGGTGACTAGGTCCGGAAGGATCTATCAACCCCCACATCTACAAAGTGCTAAAAAAGTGGTCAGTGTTCCTGGCCCTTCAAAAGCATGTATTCCTAGGGTTTCACCAAAAACGGACAAAGGAAAAAATGTTTTAACCTTGTATGATTTTGAAAATCATCTTTCGAAGATTCTCATAAACATGTTCATCCTAGAGTTGATACAAACCTCGCTTAGGCATAGACTTGTCTTAGAAAAAATCCTTGAAAGAGCCAAGGTTAGCTCAAATATAACCCCTGAATCCTTGTCGATCCAAGTGGCGCCTATATGTGTAAAAATGCCCATCGTGTTCTCAAAAAAGGATATTGAAAGACCCTATGAAGCCCACAACCAAGCTTTGCATATCGAGGTAGTTTTGAATCACTATCCTCTTGACAAATGCTTAGTTGATGGGGGAGGAGGTCTCAACATCCTTTTGCTCCACGTAGTGTATCAAATCGGAGTCACCTTGACCTCTGTAGACCCAAGCCCCATCGTAATCACTGGATACGATGGGAATGCATCTAGACCACTAGGAGCCATGGAATTACCTATGGAAATAGGGGGGATAGCCCATGTGGGGGTGTTCCATGTCTTAGACATTCACCCCCATTACAACCTATTGCTTGGAAGACCTTAGATACACAGCCTGCGAGCTGTGCCATCCACCTTCCATAGGTGTGTCAAAATCCCCTACGAAGACAAAATAGTGGTAATTCTAGGTGAAAACCATCCTCAGCTTGAGGGAATCCAGAATTTCCCGTGCTTGTCAGCTTCTCAAGTCTGCGAGGACAACCGGGGAAAAGTCTTGGTCGAGCCACCCAAGCTCGTCCTTCAAAAGCCTAGGAAGGTATTGTATATCAAGGGGCAGCCCAAGGCTAGCCCACTCAAAACTATCACCATCCTAGGAAAGACCAAGTGTCGCCTATTTTCTAAACCCCTAGAAAAGAAACCGTTCATGCATAACATGCACGATAGCAAGTTCCAAAATCACGAATTATATCAAAACTTTTCAAAAAACAGAAAAACATGGAACATGCTATTGAACATGGGATACATGCCATACCAAAGTCTAGGGAATCAAAACCAAGGTTGCCTCGAGCCCAATAGTGCCAAGTGCCAACCCAAGCCGATATGGGATCGGCTATATTCCAAAAATACCACCAGAACCACCACCTGTGACCACCTGGGTCAAGGGTGCCCTAGAACCTAGTAAAGCAGAAACCTACGATTTAGACCTCTTGTTTAGAGTCTAACTTGTGGCATTTTCCTTTGTAGGTATGATGGAAGATCCCTCTTAAACCAAAATCTAAAAAAATTTAAAAATCTCGAAATTCAAAAACAATTTGAAAAATCTCAAAAACCAAAAACATTTGAAAAGTGTAAAAAAATCGAAAAAAGTGTTGTTTGTATATCCCCCAAAATCCTTTCTTTACAAAAATCGAAAAAAATCGAAAAATTAGAAATTTCCAAAAACAAAATCTTGTATATACCAGCTCCTGGTAAAAATTTGGAAAAGGCCAAGGATTTCGAAGAGAAAATCGTCTTCATAGCAAGACCTGTAGAACTTCCAAAACAAAAACCAGGTGTTTTCAAAACCCATGCATCAAGTTCAAATTCCCTAGGATTCAATACTCTCGAGAATGATCAAAGCCCAGAAGTGGATCCCCTTTTCCCTAAGGAGGATCCCACTTCTGAGCTTCCCGAGTTTAACAAAATCCTTGATTTTGAAAAACTTCCGAATTCTGTAGGAGGGGATTTCATAGAGATCAATTTAGGGAATGAAACAAAACCCAAGAACATTAAGATAGGCACATGTTTGCATGAGCATGAAAAAGCATCATTCATTGCATTCTTGAAAACCTATATCGATGTGTTTGCATGGACGTATGTGTGGACGCGCGAAAATCCCCGCCTCTTCGCCCCTTTCGTGGCTTGGAGTGGATCTTATCGTGCGTCTAAGGCCTATGTATACAAACAGGGCGTGCCAGCTAGCTTACTTATGCTAGCGAAGATATATCAATACTGACTTCTAAACGTGGCGACCGTGAGCAAGTGAGCTCTTGTCGTCGCAGACCTTCTTGCACCGATGCGCAAGGGTCAGTCTGTACGCTTTTGCAAAAATCGAGTTTTTAGGGAGAAAATCTGCGAAACGGTTCGAGGTGTCTATTTCGGGTCTTTAAGATGCGATTGCATGTTTTAGATCACGTGGATTTGCACGTGCCTAAGTCTTTTCTTTTATCCCTTTTTGGGTCGCCTAGTTTGTGTGTTATGAACACTCCACTACATGGGCGAATTCGAGCGGGGGTTGCTTCGATGCAATATGCGTCCTACCTCGTGGTATGGCGTAGATGCAATGCAAACTCACGCTACTCCAAAGGGAAAACCCGAAATGTAAAGACAATGCTGAAGGGAAATAACCGAAGGGAAATAACCGAAGGGAAATATGTATATATCTTATGTATATGAGCCCTTACTCGGGTCTTGCAAATAAGAGCGAAGGCTCAATGTGGGTGCGTGTTTGAATTGAAAGACTTACACACACGACATGAAATTAAACCCAAATATAAATTGCAGTATGGCCTTGACTAAGGTCTTGGGAGTAAGAGCGAAGGCTCAATGTGTGTGAAAGTGCTTGAATTGAAAGACTACTCACACGACAATAAATGAAACCCAAATATAACTGCAATAAGGCCTTTACTAAGGTCTTGGGAGTAAGAGCGAAGGCTCAATGTGTGTGAGAGTGCTTGAATTGAAAGACTACTCACACGACAATAAATGAAACCCAAATAGTATAGGTCGGCCCTTACTTGGGTCTTTCAAATAAGAGCGAAAGCTCAATGTGTGTGAGAGTGTTTAAATTGAAAGACTTACTCACACGACATGAAATGAAACCCAAATAGTATAGGTCGGCCCTTACTTGGGTCTTTCAAATAAGAGCGAAAGCTCAATGTGTGTGAGAGTGTTTAAATTGAAAGACTTACTCACACGACATGAAATGAAACCCAAATAGTATAGGTCGGCCCTTACTTGGGTCTTTCAAATAAGAGCGAAAGCTCAATGTGTGTGAGAGTGTTTAAATTGAAAGACAACACACCCAACTTGAACAAAACTCTTCGGAAATGAAATATATACGTATACTTATATATTAGGGGCTGATTAGGCCCGTGTGTGTTCAAAATCGTGCACGACTAAGAGAGTGCACGTGTGTGGTTGTGCCAAGCCACGTTATTACAAGCGGGGGGAGACTATGCTCCGTTATTACAACCCCGTATCAAATTGAATTTCAAGCAAGTGTATGATTAAAGACCGAGTCTAGAAACTTACAAGTAGCTGGTCCGTAGAGGTCTTGCTTGAGCGTGGCCTTGGCTTTGGGCTGCGAATGGGAGCTCCGCGAAGGTGTGTGACCAAGAGTGCTGGCCGGCAGCAAATGGGGCGCGGGATGGACGCCTCGAAGGGGACCGGTGGCAAGTGGGCGGCGCCTCCAAGTAGGGAGTTTAGAGTGGCTGACTAAGTGGGTCTTAGGGTCACTAGGTAAGTTAGGGACTTAGGGAAACTGGACCTAAAAGGTGAGCTAGTGGGAAGGCCAAAGAGGACGCCTAGGGGGAGGTCGGCCGAATGGGAGGTGGTGGCTGAGTAGTGGCCAGCCACTTGGGTTATCCTAGGTTCGGCTAGGCTTAGATGGTGGCGGCAAAGAGGCTGAGCTAAGGGGAAGATGGGTGGCTAAGAGTGGAGAGGTGGTAGAGAGTGGTTTTGAGGGAGTTAGGGGGACTTACCGAATGGGAAGGAGTGGCGGCAAAGGTGGCTGTCGGCTGGTGGAAGATGGGAGAAGGAGAGGGCCCGGCTGAGTGAGGTGGTGGCGTCCGGCTGGTGGGGCAGTGATGGTGGATGGAAGAGGGAGAGTGGCGGAGCAGGTGGCGGCTGGTGGGGCTGGAGCTGCTGGGAAGACGGGTGAGAGATGGGAGAGGAAGAGGGCCCGGCTGGGAGGTGGAGTGTGGTTCCCACTTGGAAAACCCGCCCACAATGGGGGGGGTTTAAATAGGGGATGGGTAGGTCGGTTAGGGCTGGGTTGTGGGTAGTGGTTAGGTGGTTTAGGTAGGGTAGTATGTAGATAAGGTGGGCTGGATGGGGTTGGGCCAGATATTTTAAAACTAGGGGTTTGGGAAAATCGTGGGCTAAGGGTGGTTTAGGGCTAGGTTAGGTGGTTGGGTTTTAGGGTGAGGTTTAGTGAGCTAGGTTAGGTGGTTTAGGCTAGGTTTAGGCTAGGATTAGGGAAATTAATCTAGGTTTAGGGAAGGATTAGGGGAGGGGGTTAGGTGATTAGGTCGGGATTAGGCCGGGATTAGGGAAGTGGGTTAGGTGATTAGGTTCAGATTAGGGGTGGATTAGGGGTTTAGGCTAGGTTTAGGCATTTTGGGTAGGTTTAGGTGATGGAGCTCCCTTAGCATGGCCCATAGACCTTGATCACCCTATGTTGGTGCAGCCCTAGGTTAGGTTTTAGCTAATTACAAGCTTAAACCCACTCAATTAGGCTAAACCACAAGATTAAACCCAAACTTGACACACAAGTCAAGCTTAATACAACACTCTTGATATTTATCACCCCCACTCTCTCTCATGCCCAATATCCCACGTGAATTTCAAGTGGGCCCCACCTCCATTTATGAGAAGGTGATGTGGGCCATGGATATGGATATTGGATTGGATCTTTGGATCCAAATCCAAATCCAAGTCCACATATGGGTTTGGATTGGAATCTGGATATATATGGTCCAGATCCAATCCAAACTGAACTCTGACTCCTTCGAGCTGGGTTCGAAACGGACGATTCGTGCGGGGCCTGACAGCATCAGTACTCCGTCTGCGTTGGGTCTTCGCCAACATAGTCGTCCGCCTCCGTTTCTGCCTTCTGGAGATGACTTCAAATGCTTTTTTTGATAAGAACAGGGTCTTGGACGTTCGAGATCCTGGGGTGTGAATCAGATACAAGAGATGCTGTGCCGGGCTCGACAGGTGCTCCGGTTTCGGGCTCTTCTTGGCTCTCCTGGTCCTGTCTTGCTCAGGCCAAGCCACTTCGGGGTTTCAAAACATGTTTTAAAAGGGTTTTCAAAAGCTATATTATATGTTTTTGAAAGATAAAGTTTAAAACATATATACAGGGTTTGTTTGGAAGGCTCCTGGGTTTCCAAACTCAAAAATGGCCCTTTGGGGCTGCTTGTATAAAAACCAGATTTGTTTAAGAAATTCGCGGGATTTCGGGGTGTTCACAGATGCCCCTCTTTGGCCTTGTCCAAATAGATTTGGATAAGGGCAAAGATGCCAAACACCCCTTTTAATGTCTCCCTAGATCTAGCCACGAAGAATATGGGATCGTCCCATTTTAACAAAATCTCAATTTTACAAACTCTGGTAGGAGGAGATATCACGCCAAAGGGTTATACTATGGAATCTGGTCCTAAACGGGATCATGTTCATGCAAGTACCATGCGTGGAATGCAAATGACATGGGTGTGGTGCCAAGAGTGGCGACCTCCCAGAGACCAGGTGTGGTCGAACTCTAGAGACTTACAAGGCCTACTGCTCCAAGTGAGCAAAAACCCTATGCTGTTCGATGTTCGGTTTTTAAAACTTATTTACAAAAGCTATTTACAAAGGGGACAACTGTCTTGAGTCTCGATCCTAAGGATCTCGAGCTCTTCGCGCTTGCCCTTGTTTGAGTCTTAACACTCGCTCATCTAGCGGAGGTTTTATAAGAAAACAAGCTTCATTTCAAATTCCTACGTCTTACTCGAAACGTCGAATTCTCAAACAAGATGAAATTCAAGTAAGTAAATCCTATTTTTACTTTAGGATTCCTCGAAATGAACCATGCTTTAGCTTGGGATAAGCCAGGGATGGGAAAGAGATACCACGGTCCCTTTTGAAGCGTCTCGTGGTTTAAGGCATAGAAGGCGGAAAACTGCTCTTTTTGAGCTTTTTGGCCTCTTTTTCCTTTTTTTCATAGAGGGTCTCCCTTTGGGAGTATTTTTTCTTTCATCCCTCTTTTTCACAAGAGAATCGATTTTTCTTTTGAATTCTGGTTTCTTTCTTTTAGAAAGAGATTTTAAATGGGAAATTCCCTTTTGATTTGGGCCTTTGTTTCCTTTTGGAAGGAGAAGAGAAGAGGGGAGGACTTATCCCAAGCCTACACTCGATCCATTCCAGATCAGCCTATTTAGAAATAGCACGTACTACTTGCAAGTATCTTGCTATGTTGAACTAGGCCCTTCTTTGTAAGATGGAGGATTTTGAAATGCAACCACGATTTTGAAAATTCCACTCTTTCACAAGTGCGAATTCTCTTACTTAGGGTCACACGAGTTTGCCTTTGCACCTTATTCACACGTCTCAGGGCAGCTATCCCTATAAAATTTTCGAAAACTGGAATTTAATCCAGATCCTACACATGATACTTCTTTAAGTATTGAATATTGATAGGATCTGCTAAATTCCTACCTTCTACATCGATCAACCAATACGAATTGTTCGTAGTGGTTGCTCGCACAACATAGGGTCCATCCCAGTTGGGGCGCCACTTGCCTAGGGGGTGTGGGCCACGATGATGGATGGTTTTCAAGACCAGATCCCCCACTTCAAAGTGGCGAGGTCTCATGTGTTTGCTATAATGTCGGGCTATCCTTTGCCGGTATGCACGAGCATGATCCATGGCAAGGAGTCGCCTTTCATCTAGCAAATCTAGTTCGGCCATCCTAGCATGCTGAAGCGTCTCTAGGGGGAGGTCGAGTGCAATGGATGTATGGAATGAATGCAGTTGGGTATGGATGGGAAGAATGGCGTTTGTGCCATAGACCAATTCGAATGGTGTGGCATTCGTGGGAGTCCGGATGGAAGTCCTATAAGCCCATAAGGCTTCATCCAGCTTCTCATGCCACCTCCTACCCTTCTCTAAGGTCTTCTCAATGATACCAATGAGAGTCTTGTTTGTGGCTTCGGCTTGGCCGTTGCCTTGAGGGTAGTAGGGCGAGGAGAAGTGGTGAGTTATGCCATACGTGTTGCACAACTTAACCATCCGCTCGTTCTTGAATGGGGTACCATTATCAGACACAAGGTCTCGTGGTACCCCAAATCGAGCCAAGATATTCCTCCGGATGAAAGCCACCACATGTTGCCCCATTACATTCGTTAGGGAAATGGCTTCCACCCACTTGGAGAAATACTCCGTGGCTGCTAAAATAAAACGATGCCCATTCGAGGCCTTTGGAAATATGGGGCCTACAATGTCAAACGCCCACATGGTAAATGGCCAGGGGCTGACCACGGAATGCAATGCAGATGAGGGGATATGAATGGCGTGCCCATGCACTTGACATGGATGACACTTCCTAACATGATCGTGACAATCCTTTTTCAGGGTGGACCAGAAATAACCCCCTCTAAGTATTTTCATCGCCATCATGTTGGCATTAACATGACCTCCACATTCTCCATCGTGGAACTCGTGCATCACTATCCTAGCCTCCTCTAGGTCGATACATCTAAGCAGAATGCCGGTAAAACTCTTTTTGTATAAGACCCCACCCAGAATGGTGTATCGGGTCGAAATCTTACGAATGAATGCCCTATCTTTGGATGTGGCATCCTCGGTGAATCCCCATTTTCTAAAAATTGTTTTATGTCATAGAACCAGGGTTTTTCAATAGACTCTGGGTTGTTTTGGCAAATATCCAAGTCGTGTGTGGATGGATGGGGCGCATGCCATATTTCCAAAGATCTGGTCCCTGAAATGGGATCGACCTTCAGGGCTGAACCCAAGGAGGAGAGGGCATCGGCGATGCCATTGTCCTCTCTTCCCACGTGTGTGAGCTTACACGACTGGAAAGATTGGACCAATCGAGTGGCCAACTCGTGATATGGAAGTAGTTTTTCATTACGTACTTGCCAAATTTTTAAAACCTGGTTTATGACAAGGAGCGAATCTCCAAAGACCTCGATGCATGATGCCCCTAGAGTTTTCGAAATCTTTAAGCCTTGTATGAGTGCTTCATACTCAGCTACGTTGTTGGAACATTCGAAATCTAAGCGGACCGCTATGGGAATCTCGCCCTTTTCAGGGGAGATTAGGATGATCCCGGCACCAGCCCCTCGTTGGTTTCGTGCCCCGTCGAAGTGCATCTTCCACACTTGGTTTTCAAAAGAATTTGCCAAAATGTGGTTTTGAAAATGGTTTTGCAATATGCCTTCATCAGGCATTTCGACAAGAGTGGGATATGTGTCCTCCAAGGGGAAGTCAGCCACGTAATCTGCTAGGGCTTGCCCCTTAACGGAGATCTGGTGATGGTATTTTAGATCATACTCCATTAGAAGGAGTTGCCATTTGCCCAATCTACCCGTGAGAATGGGTTTTTCGAACAAGTGCTTGATTGGATCAAGCTTGGACACTATCCAGATCTCATGATCTAGGAAGTAGTGTCTGAATTTCTGGCAGGCCCAGACTAGGGCCAAGCACGTCTTCTCCATGGCTTGATAATTTCGTTCATAAGCCAAGAGAGTTTTCGAAATATAGTAGATGGCATACTCCTTATGGGTGTCATCCTCGTATTGAGCCAACAGGGCTCCTAAAGCGTTTTCATGCACGGAGATGTATAATAAAAGCGGTTTTCCTTGCTTTGGAGGATTCAAAACGGGGGGATTAACCAAGTATGCCTTTAGTCTTTCGAAGGACTTTTGGCATTCGTCATCCCATAAGAATTTCGTACCCTTCCTCAATAGTTTGTTGAAGGGTTCGCATCTAGTTGCCAGATTCGATATGAATCGGCGCACAGATTGTAATCGACCCTGGAGGCTACGGACTTGGGTGAGATTGGAGGGTGGAGCCATGTCTATGATGGCTCGACACTTAGAGGGGTCTACTTCTATTCCTCTTTGGCTCACCATAAAGCCTAGAAGCTTTCCTGATTCTACCCCGAACACACATTTTTGAGGGTTTAGCTTTACTTTGTAAAGCCTAAGCCTTTCGAAGATTTTTTGTAAACATTCGATATGGGTGCATCGGGTTTCGGATTTCGCCAAGAGATCATCTACATACACTTCTACAAGCTCGTGAATTTGATCATGGAAGATCGTGTTCATGGCTCGTTGGTATGTTGCGCCGGCATTTTTCAAACCAAAGGGCATGACTGTATAGCAGTACGTGCCCCATGGGGTTGTGAAGGCGGTCTTACCCTGATCTCGTGGGCTTAGTTTGATTTGATTATAGCCTGAATAGCCATCCATAAATGAAAACATTTCATGATTTGCAGTACTATCGACTATCAAATCTATGTTTGGTAAAGGATAATTATCCTTTGGAGTGGCCTTATTCAGGTTTCTGAAATCGATGCATATTCGAATTTTCCCATTGGTTTTTCGAACTACAACGATATTTGATAACCAATCAGAATACGCAATGGGTTTTATAAATCCGGCTTTTAGCAGATCTTCTAAACCCTCTTTGACTTGCGTGTGTACATTCGGGTGTATTTTCCTAAGCTTCTGCTTTATTGGTTTTACACCTACATCTAAGGGAAGACGATGCTCGACTATGCTGGGATCTATGCCCGGCATGTCTTCATACGTCCATGCAAACACATCTAAATAGGTCCGTAGAAATGCAATGAATGCTAACTTTTCAGTTTCATGCAAGCATGCGCCTATTTTGATGGTTTTGGGATTGGAATCATCCCCTAGGTTCACCTCTATGAAATCTCCTCCTACTGATTGGGAAGGTCTTTCAAAATCGAGAATTCTATGAAATTCTGGGAGCTCAGAAGTGGGATCTTCCTCAGGGGGATCCACTTCTGGGCTTCGATCATTCTCGTGGACTTTAGACCTGAGGGAACTTGATGCGTGGTTTTTTAAAATAACCTGGTTTTGTACTTGGATTTTCAAGTGATTTCGAAATTTTTGGTCTGGCTATGCAGACGACGTTTCTTTCGAAATTCTTTTCTTTCGCCAAAGTTAAACCAGGAGCAGCTATGTACAAAATCTTTTTGGTATTTTCCAATTTTTCGATTTTTTTGGGTTTCTGTAAAACAAGAACTTTGGGAACTATACAAAGCACACTTTTTTCGAGTTTTTGCTTTTCCATTGTTTTTGGTTTTTCTTGTTTTTCGATTTTTTTCGGATTTTAAGTTTTCAAATGTTTTTGGTATTTTTAGAAAAAGGGATCTTCCGTCATACCTACAAAGGGAAAACACTATGGGTTAGACTCGGAATAGGAGGTCTAAACCATAGGTTTCTTCTAAGACAGGCTCCGGGGCACCCTTGACCCAGGTGGTCACAGGGGGTGGCTCCGGCGGTATTCGGGGAGTATAGCCGATCCCGTATCGGCTTGGGTTGGCCCTAGGAAGGATGGGCTCTAGGAGACCCTGGTTTTGTGCCCCTAGACTTTTGTAGGGCGTGTAGCCCATGTTCAATAACATGTTCCACGACCTTTTGTTTTTTGAAAAGATGGGATATAAGTCGTGGTCCTGGAACATGCTATCGTCCATATTAGGCTCGTAGGGCCTTTTGTCCAGGGGTTTTGGAAATGGGGAACGCTTGGGTTTTCCTAGGAGGATTGGAGTCGGGAGGGGGCCTGCTTTGGGCGGCCCCTTCACACATACAACCTTCCTAGGGTTGTTCAACACGAGCCGAGGTGGCTCAACCATAATTTGCCCCAGGTTAGCCTCATGGGCCTGGGAGCTCGATAAACAAGGGGAGTTTATGATCCCCTGAAGTTGTGGGTGACTCTCACCTAGGATCACTACGACTTGGTCCCTAAAAGGGATCTTGACACACCTGTGGAAGGTGGATGGCACAGCGCACAAACTGTGTATCCAGGGTCTTCCCAGCAACAGGTTATAATGGGGGTGGATGTCCAAGACATGGAACACCCCCGTGTGTTCGATCCCTCCCGTTTCCATTGGGAGTTCGATGGATCCTAAAGGCCTAGACGCATTCCCATCGTATCCAGTGATAACGATGGGGCTTGGGTTCACTGAAGTCAAGGTGACTCCGATTTTGTACGCCACATGAAGTGGAAGGATGTTGAGCCCTCCTCCACCATCGACTAGGCACCTGTCCAGAGAGTGGTTGTTTAGAACCACCTCGATATGCAGGGCCTGGTTATGGGTTTCGTAGGGTCTATCTACATCATCTTCCGAAAAGGTGATGGGCGATTTTGCTCCTAACAAAGCCACTTGGGCAGACAAGGACTCCGGACTTATGTTCGAATCAACCTTGGCCCTTTCTAGAATTTTCTCTAAGACAAGTCTATGCCTAGGCGAGGTTTTGATAAGCTCTAGGATAGACATGTGAATAGGAATCTTTGAAAGGTGGTTTTCGAAATCATAAGGATTTAGGATGATTTTGTCCTTATCTGCTTTTGGCGGACCACTAGGGATACATGCTTTTGAGGGGCCAGGCACACTGACCACCTTTTGAGCACCTTGAAGGTTCGGGGGTTGGTAGATCCTCCCGGATCTAGTGACTTCCCCCACGACCAGCCTAGGGTTCGCGCTAAACTTGGCTCTAAGGATGAGCTGAGGAGAACCTTGGATTTTCAAAACTGGTTTTGCCGGGGTTTCCACTTTTGATGGTCCCCGAATGACGACTTGGGCGGGCCTCTTGTATAGTACAAGGATGGGCGCACAAGCAGGTCGACCAGGTTCGGGCTTTCGCGCTAGTTCCTTGGAAATGGTGAGGGTACATACCTCCTTTCCTTTCCCACTGCCACTGGCGTGTTTGGGAAAGGGTTCCTTGAAGATAGCTTGAGGTGGCTCAGATTCCGCAGTGACCTGGAGCCGGCCCTCCGCTATCAAGTTCTCAATTTTATTTAGAAGAGAGAAGCACCGTTTGGTATCATGGCCTTTGAGCCGATGATACTTGCAAAACCGGTTTAAATACCCCCCTTTGGACGTGACTCCTTCGGGGATTTCAGGGAGTTCGATCATGCCCTGGGCAAGTAGGAGGTCTAGGACCTCCGACACAGGTTGCCCCAGCGGAGTGTACTCCCGTTTTTCAATTGGTTTTGAAAAATTGCGTTCTCTCTTATTTTCTATTTTTTCGAAATTTTTAGAAGTGCCCGCCATGCCTGGATCCACCCGGACATTGGCGATTTTATGGGGCTTTGCCCCTTTGTCCGTTGTGGGCAGCCCATATGCAATGGGCTTTTCCACACGTGTTTTGGGAACGGCACTTCCTTTCCATAAGTGGTCGTATGTCCCTTTTCGCAAGTTGGTTTCGAAAAGGGAGGCTTTTTTGATCAACTTATGGAAAGTTGAAATCTCATGGAGCGAGAGAAGGGTTTTTAACTCGCTTTTAAAATTATCCAGGATGAGCATTACTGCGCATCCTTCGGATATAGGCTCTCACACTTGGCCTAAAAGAGACCTCCATCTTATAATGAAGGCATGCACGTCTTCGTTCATGCCTTGCTTTGTATCCCTTAAAGTATTCAGGGTTGGCGTGACTTCTACGTTGTGTGCAAATCTTTGCATGAAGCAGTTCGCTAACTCTTCAAAAGTAGCGAACTGGCTTAAGTCGTAGGAAGCCAGCCATTTGGCAGCTGTGCCTTTAAGGGATAGAGGGAACCAATACACCCATTTCATCGAGTCCTTTTTCTTCTTATGGGCTCGACGTGAGAAAAGCTGCAAGTGAGACCTAGGGTCTCCCATGCCATCATACCGATGGAAGTTCGGTATTTCATCGTCACTGTCTGTTTCGTAATCCATAGGAAGGAAATCAGACAGGGCGTAGCTTCTTTTCTCTTTATTTTGCCCTTTCAGCAGCTGCTGTAGGGCTTTACGGTCCTTTTGTGTGAAGGACTCGTGGTATTGGTTGCCTTCCATTACGGAGGCTTCTTTTTGCTTGCGAGGTTTTTCAATTTTCTTTTTAGGCCTTTGTTCACCGTTTGATGAACACGAATCGCCTACTTCAGCCTCTTGGCTGAGAGCATCGATTTTGGCCTCAAATTCCCTTCTCAAGTCCTCGATTTCATCTAGTTTTATTTTGTTTTTGAAAATCCTCCTAGAGTGAGAACTTGATGCGCATGAGCCTTGGCTCGACACTTCACTTGGATTGGATTTTGACATGCTTTTCAAGCTTTTTCAAAATTTCCTAAGTGAAAACAAAGAAAACAAGTTAAAACGACACCTTTATAAAATTTTCGCAAGACTCCTACAAGTAAACTCGATTTTTGAAAAGGCTCACGTCCCACCGGGCGTGCCAATCTCTGTGGACGCGCGAAAATCCCCGCCTCTTCGCCCCTTTCGTGGCTTGGAGTGGATCTTATCGTGCGTCTAAGGCCTATGTATACAAACAGGGCGTGCCAGCTAGCTTACTTAAGCTAGCGAAGATATATCAATACTGACTTCTAAACGTGGCGACCGTGAGCAAGTGAGCTCTTGTCGTCGCAGACCTTCTTGCACCGATGCGCAAGGGTCAGTCTGTACGCTTTTGCAAAAATCGAGTTTTTAGGGAGAAAATCTGCGAAACGGTTCGAGGTGTCTATTTCGGGTCTTTAAGATGCGATTGCATGTTTTAGATCACGTGGATTTGCACGTGCCTAAGTCTTTTCTTTTATCCCTTTTTGGGTCGCCTAGTTTGTGTGTTATGAACACTCCACTACATGGGCGAATTCGAGCGGGGGTTGCTTCGATGCAATATGCGTCCTACCTCGTGGTATGGCGTAGATGCAATGCAAACTCACGCTACTCCAAAGGGAAAACCCGAAATGTAAAGACAATGCTGAAGGGAAATAACCGAAGGGAAATAACCGAAGGGAAATATGTATATATCTTATGTATATGAGCCCTTACTCGGGTCTTGCAAATAAGAGCGAAGGCTCAATGTGGGTGCGTGTTTGAATTGAAAGACTTACACACACGACATGAAATTAAACCCAAATATAAATTGCAGTATGGCCTTGACTAAGGTCTTGGGAGTAAGAGCGAAGGCTCAATGTGTGTGAAAGTGCTTGAATTGAAAGACTACTCACACGACAATAAATGAAACCCAAATATAACTGCAATAAGGCCTTTACTAAGGTCTTGGGAGTAAGAGCGAAGGCTCAATGTGTGTGAGAGTGCTTGAATTGAAAGACTACTCACACGACAATAAATGAAACCCAAATAGTATAGGTCGGCCCTTACTTGGGTCTTTCAAATAAGAGCGAAAGCTCAATGTGTGTGAGAGTGTTTAAATTGAAAGACTTACTCACACGACATGAAATGAAACCCAAATAGTATAGGTCGGCCCTTACTTGGGTCTTTCAAATAAGAGCGAAAGCTCAATGTGTGTGAGAGTGTTTAAATTGAAAGACTTACTCACACGACATGAAATGAAACCCAAATAGTATAGGTCGGCCCTTACTTGGGTCTTTCAAATAAGAGCGAAAGCTCAATGTGTGTGAGAGTGTTTAAATTGAAAGACAACACACCCAACTTGAACAAAACTCTTCGGAAATGAAATATATACGTATACTTATATATTAGGGGCTGATTAGGCCCGTGTGTGTTCAAAATCGTGCACGACTAAGAGAGTGCACGTGTGTGGTTGTGCCAAGCCACGTTATTACAAGCGGGGGGAGACTATGCTCCGTTATTACAACCCCGTATCAAATTGAATTTCAAGCAAGTGTATGATTAAAGACCGAGTCTAGAAACTTACAAGTAGCTGGTCCGTAGAGGTCTTGCTTGAGCGTGGCCTTGGCTTTGGGCTGCGAATGGGAGCTCCGCGAAGGTGTGTGACCAAGAGTGCTGGCCGGCAGCAAATGGGGCGCGGGATGGACGCCTCGAAGGGGACCGGTGGCAAGTGGGCGGCGCCTCCAAGTAGGGAGTTTAGAGTGGCTGACTAAGTGGGTCTTAGGGTCACTAGGTAAGTTAGGGACTTAGGGAAACTGGACCTAAAAGGTGAGCTAGTGGGAAGGCCAAAGAGGACGCCTAGGGGGAGGTCGGCCGAATGGGAGGTGGTGGCTGAGTAGTGGCCAGCCACTTGGGTTATCCTAGGTTCGGCTAGGCTTAGATGGTGGCGGCAAAGAGGCTGAGCTAAGGGGAAGATGGGTGGCTAAGAGTGGAGAGGTGGTAGAGAGTGGTTTTGAGGGAGTTAGGGGGACTTACCGAATGGGAAGGAGTGGCGGCAAAGGTGGCTGTCGGCTGGTGGAAGATGGGAGAAGGAGAGGGCCCGGCTGAGTGAGGTGGTGGCGTCCGGCTGGTGGGGCAGTGATGGTGGATGGAAGAGGGAGAGTGGCGGAGCAGGTGGCGGCTGGTGGGGCTGGAGCTGCTGGGAAGACGGGTGAGAGATGGGAGAGGAAGAGGGCCCGGCTGGGAGGTGGAGTGTGGTTCCCACTTGGAAAACCCGCCCACAATGGGGGGGGTTTAAATAGGGGATGGGTAGGTCGGTTAGGGCTGGGTTGTGGGTAGTGGTTAGGTGGTTTAGGTAGGGTAGTATGTAGATAAGGTGGGCTGGATGGGGTTGGGCCAGATATTTTAAAACTAGGGGTTTGGGAAAATCGTGGGCTAAGGGTGGTTTAGGGCTAGGTTAGGTGGTTGGGTTTTAGGGTGAGGTTTAGTGAGCTAGGTTAGGTGGTTTAGGCTAGGTTTAGGCTAGGATTAGGGAAATTAATCTAGGTTTAGGGAAGGATTAGGGGAGGGGGTTAGGTGATTAGGTCGGGATTAGGCCGGGATTAGGGAAGTGGGTTAGGTGATTAGGTTCAGATTAGGGGTGGATTAGGGGTTTAGGCTAGGTTTAGGCATTTTGGGTAGGTTTAGGTGATGGAGCTCCCTTAGCATGGCCCATAGACCTTGATCACCCTATGTTGGTGCAGCCCTAGGTTAGGTTTTAGCTAATTACAAGCTTAAACCCACTCAATTAGGCTAAACCACAAGATTAAACCCAAACTTGACACACAAGTCAAGCTTAATACAACACTCTTGATATTTATCACCCCCACTCTCTCTCATGCCCAATATCCCACGTGAATTTCAAGTGGGCCCCACCTCCATTTATGAGAAGGTGATGTGGGCCATGGATATGGATATTGGATTGGATCTTTGGATCCAAATCCAAATCCAAGTCCACATATGGGTTTGGATTGGAATCTGGATATATATGGTCCAGATCCAATCCAAACTGAACTCTGACTCCTTCGAGCTGGGTTCGAAACGGACGATTCGTGCGGGGCCTGACAGCATCAGTACTCCGTCTGCGTTGGGTCTTCGCCAACATAGTCGTCCGCCTCCGTTTCTGCCTTCTGGAGATGACTTCAAATGCTTTTTTTGATAAGAACAGGGTCTTGGACGTTCGAGATCCTGGGGTGTGAATCAGATACAAGAGATGCTGTGCCGGGCTCGACAGGTGCTCCGGTTCCGGGCTCTTCTTGGCTCTCCTGGTCCTGTCTTGCTCAGGCCAAGCCACTTCGGGGTTTCAAAACATGTTTTAAAAGGGTTTTCAAAAGCTATATTATATGTTTTTGAAAGATAAAGTTTAAAACATATATACAGGGTTTGTTTGGAAGGCTCCTGGGTTTCCAAACTCAAAATGGCCCTTTGGGGCTGCTTGTATAAAAACCAGATTTGTTTAAGAAATTCGCGGGATTTCGGGGTGTTCACAGTATGAAGACATGCCGGGTATAGACCCAAGAGTCGTAGAACATTGTCTTCCCCTAGATTCAGATTCGAAACCCATAAAGCAAAAGCTTAGAAAGATTCATCCAAACGTACATGCGCAAGTTAAGGAGGGTTTAGAAGATCTGCTAAAGGCTGGTTTTATAAAACCCATTGCGTATTCTGATTGGTTGTCAAATATTGTGGTAGTTCGAAAAACCAATGGGAAAATTCGAATATGCATCGATTTTAGAAACCTGAACAAAGCCACTCCAAAGGATAACTTTCCTTTACCTAACATTGATTTGATAGTCGATAGTACTGCAAATCATGAAATGTTTTCATTCATGGATGGCAATTCAGGATATAACCAAATCAAATTAGCCCCAAGAGATCAGGCTAAAACTACTTTCACCACACCCTAGGGCACATATTGCTATACAGTCAAGCCCTTTGGTTTGAAAAATGCCGGTGCCACCTACCAAAGAGCCATGACTACGATCTTTCACGATCAAATTCATGAGCTCGTAGAGGTATATGTGGATGATCTTTTGGCTAAATCAAAAACTCAATGCACCCATATCGAATGTTTACAAAAAAATTTCGAAAGGCTTAGACTTTACAAAGTAAAGCTAAACCCTCAAAAATGCGTCTTCAGAGTAAGAATCCGGTAAGCACTTGGGTTTTATAGTAAGCCAAAGGGGCATCGAAGTCGACCCCTATAAGTGTAGAGCCATCATAGACATGTCTCCACCCTCCAATCTTACGCAAATTTGTAGCCTCCAAGGTCGCCTCCAATCAATTCGTAGGTTTATTTCAAACCTCGCTACAAGATGCGAACCTTTCAACAAACTTTTGAGAAAAGGGGTGAAATTCTGTGGGACGATGATTGCCAAAAAGCTTTCAAAAGACTAAAACGTATTTGGTTAATCCTCCTGTTTTAAACCCTCCAAAGCAAGGAAAACCTCTTTTACTTTATATTTCTGTGCAAGCGAATGCTTTGGGTGCATTATTAGCTCAATATGAGGATGATACCCATAAAGAGTATGCCATCTACTATATTTCGAAAACTCTGTTGGCTTATGAACGAAATTATCAAGCCATGGAGAAGACTTGCTTGGCCTTGGTATGGGCCTGCCAGAAATTTCGACACTACTTCCTAGATCATGAGATCTGGATAATGTCTAGGCTTGATCCAATCAAGCATCTATTTGAAAAACCTATCCTCATGGGTAGGCTGGGTAAATGGCAGCCCCTCTTAATGGAGTACGACCTGAAATTCCACCATCAAACTTCTATCAAGGGGCAAGCCCTAGCCGACTATGTGGCCGACTTCCCTTTAGAAGATGTGTATCCCACACTTGATAAAATGCCCGATGAAGGCATCTTTCAAAACCAATTTCAAAATCACATTTTATCAAATTTCTCAAACGAAAACCAAGTGTGGAAGATGCACTTCGATGGGACACGAAACCAAAGAGGGGTTGGGGCAGGAATCTGTAGACGTAGAAAGTTTTCGCTCCTGGTTCTTAGGCCTGAAGCGAACCTTTTCTTGTGTCTAAGTCCTAATTAAGCAAAAGGGCATGCCAGCTAGCTTACTTAAGCTAGCGAAGAAATATTTTGATATCTAACTCCTAACGTGGCGACTGTGAGCAAGCAAGCTCTTTTCATTGCAGACCTTCTTGCACCGATGCGCAAGGGTCAGTATGTACGCTTTAAAAATCGAGTTTTGGAATATAAGAACCTACGAAAACATGTTTGAGGTGTTTGATTCGGGCTGTTTTTGTATGATTTTCAGATTTTATTTCACGTGGATTTGCACGTGCCTATGTCTTTCTTTTTATCCCTTTTCGGGCCAACTAGGTGTGTGTTATGAACACGTAACCTAAGTGGGGCGACTTTGAGCGGGAGTATGGGGTTTGCTTTGATGCAATATGCGTCCTAACTCGTGGTATGGCGTATATGCAATGCAAACTCACGCAACTCTAAAGGGAAAACCCGAAATTGAAAGACAATGCCGAAGGGAAATGACTTGTAATGTAAATTGCCGAAGGGAAATTGCGGAAGGGAAATTGCAAAAGGGAAATATGGCTATATCTTAAGAGCGGAAAGGCTCAATAGTGCAAGTGTGTGCCGTGTATATATGTAAAGACTACGCACACTGTTGAACCTTAAAACCCAAATCGTAAAGACATAGCCGAAAGGGAGATACTTATACTATATATGGGCCCGAAGGTCGCCAACGTGTTGCGTGGGTGTTGTGTATATATTGAAAGACAACTCACACGACTTAAATGAAACCCAAATATAAATTACAATATGGCCTTAACTAAGGTCTTGGGAGTAAGAGCGAAAGCTCAATGTGTTGTAGTGCGAGAATTGAAGTACTACACATACAACATGAAATTAAACCCAAATATAAATTGCAATATGGCCTTAACTAAGGTCTTGGGAGTAAGAGCAAAAGCTCAATGTGTGTGAGTGCGAGAATTGAAGTACTACACACATGACATGAAATTAAACCCAAATATAAATTGCAATATGGCCTTAACTAAGGTCTTGGGAGTAAGAGTGAAAGCTCAATGTGTGTGAGTGTATAATTGAAATACTACACACACGACATGAAATTAAACCCAAGGGAAATATAACACGGCCCTTACTTGGGTCTTGCAAATAAGAGCGAAAGCTCAATGTGTGTGAGTGCGAGAATTGAAAGATAACACACACAACTTAAGCAAAACCCCACGCAACTTAAAGTATATAAATAAATTTATATCTTAAGGGCTTATTAGGCCCGCGTGTGTTCAAAATCGTGCACAACTAAGAGCGAGGTAGGCTCAAGTGCACGTGTGTGTGGGTGTGCCAAGCCACGTTATTACAAGCGGGGGGAGACAATGCTCCGTTATTACAACCCCGTATCAAATTTAATTTAACTTAAGCAAGTCTACAAATGAGGACCGAGTTAGGCACTTACGTATAGCTGGTCTGGAGGTGACTTGCTTGAGCTTGGGCTTGGGCGTCGCCTTGGGCTGCAAGAGGGAGCTCCTGGGAATGACACGACAAGGGTGTGACTGGCCGGGTGACAAGGGAGCGCGGGTGTGGCACCTTGGGGCTTGCCGACTGCTAGGAGGGTGCTGCCGTAGTGTCTCGGGCTGAAGTGGTTAGGGAGGGTCACTAAGGCGTAGGGTAGGTTCTATGGAAGGTGGAGCTAAGGGGTGACTATGGGGGATGTCTAAGGAAGAGGGTGTAAGGTCGCGGGTGATTGGGTGCAGTCGGTTGTGGCTGGCCGACTAGGGGCAAGTTAAGTGGTGGCCGGCTGGGGTAGTTAGGGGATGTCACGAATGGGAAGGTAGGGTGCTATGGAAGGTGGAGCTAAGGGGTGGTTAAAGGAGAGGAAGGGCAGGTCCTACGGAACAAGGTAAGGTGGCTGGGGTAGTTAGGGGGGTGTCACGAATGGGAAGGTAGGGCAGCGGGTGGTGCGGTTGGGTGTGGTTGAAGGGTGGCAGTTAGTTAGGTGGTGGCCAGCTGAATGGAGTGGAGACTAGGCTAAGGTAGGGTGCTATGGGGTGGTTGAGAGTGGAGGGGGAGTGAAGATAGGGTGGAGTTAGGATAGGGTACTAACCGGATAGGAGAGGGAGGTTGGTGTCCAAGGAGGGCAGCCGGGTGAAAGGAGTGGAGCTGGCCGGGCGACTGTGGTGGCATGGAATGATGTAGGCCGGGAGCTAGGGGTGGCGTGGAATGATGCAAGCTGGGAGGTAGGGGTGGCGTGGAGTGGTGCAGGCTGGGAGGTAGTGGTGGAGCAGGTGAGAGAAGAGAGCAAGGTGAGAGAGGGCTCGGCTGGCCCAAGGTGCTAGGAAAAAAGATCAAAAACCCGCCCACTAGGAGGGGGGGGGGTTTATAGGATTTGAAAAGGTCGGTTGGGGCTGGTTTTGAAAGGGTAGTTTGGTGGTTAGGTGGTGGGGGTTTAGTGATAAGGTGGGCTAGATATTTAGGGGGGACCAGATTTTTAGTTTAGGTGGTTTTAGGGATATGGTGGGCTAGGGTTTACGTGGGGTGGTTTAGTGGTTTAGGGCTTAGTTAGGTGGATTTGTTTTGGGGTGAGGTTTAGTGAGGTGGGTTAGGTGTTTAGGCTAGGATTAGGTTAGGATTAAGGGAATTAGGCTAGGTTTAGGGAAGGATTAGGGAGGTGGGTTAGGTGATTAGGTTGGGATTAGGCCGAGATTAGGGAAGTGGGTTAGGTGATTAGGCTAGGATTAGGCCGAGATTAGGGTAAATGGCTAGGATTAGAGGTTTTGGCTTAGGATTGGGTTAGGAGGCTCTCTTTGCATAGCCCATGGACTTCATTGCATCATGTTGGTGCAGCCCTAGGTTAGGTGTAGGCTCATACAAGCTTAAACCCACACTAATTAGGCTAACCCACATGATTAACCCCAAACTTGACACACAAGTCAAGCTTAATACATTTTCCTCATGCTTATCCTCCCCATTCTCTCTCATGCCCATAATCCCACGTGAATTTCAAGTGGGCCCCACCTCCATTTATGAGAAGATGATGTGGGCCATGGATGTGGATATTGGATTGGATCTTTGGATCCAAATCCAAATCCAAATCCACACATACGTTTGGATTGAGATCTGGATATATATGGTCCAGATCCAATCCAAACTGAATTCTGACTCCTTCAGGGTATGTTCGAAATGAACGGTTTGTGCGGGGTCTGACAGCATCAGTAATCTATCGTGCGTTGGGTCTTCGCCAACATGGTCGTCCGCTTCTGTTTTCACCTTCCGGAGATGATTTTACATGACTTTTGCTGATAACAGGGACTTGGACGTTCGAGATCCTGGGGATGGATCTAACACGAGAGTTGTTGTGCCGGGCTCGACATGTGCTCCGGTTTCGGGCTCTCTTTGGCTCTTTTGGTCCTGCTTTCATCAGACCAAGCCGCTTCGTGGGGTTTCAAAATGTATTTTTAAAAGGTTTTAAAACTATATTATACATATTTTAAAACATGTAAGGTTTAAACATATGTACAGGGTTGCCTGGAAGGCTCCTAGGTTTCCAGACTCAAAATAGCCCTTTGGGGCTGATTTTACAAAACCAGGTTATTTTTGAGAAGTTCGTGGGATTTCGGGGTGTTTACAGAATCGTCCTCATATCCCCTGAAAAGGGAGAAATACCCATAGCCATTCGCCTAGATTTCGAATGTTCCAACAATACAGCCGAGTATGAAGCACTCATACAAGGCTTAAAAATTTCGAAAACTCTAGGGGCATCATGCATCAAAGTCTTTGGAGATTCTTTACTTGTCATAAATCAAGTGCTAAAGATTTGGCAAGTCAAAAACGAAAAACTTCTTTCATACCACGAATTGGCCACCAAGCTGGTCGAGTCGTTCAAATCGTGTACACGTAACACGTAGGCAGAGAGGATAATGGCATAGACGATGCCCTCTCATCCTTGGGCTCAGCCCTAAGGGTCAATCCCACTTTGGGAACCAGACCCTTAGAAATATGGCACTCGCCCACTCCATCCACACACGATTTGGAAATTTACCAAAATAACACAATTTCCACTGAAAAACCCTGGTTTCAAGACATTAAAGAGTTCTTAGAAAATGGAGGATTTTCAGAATACGCTTCGTCCAAAGACAAAGCTTTTATTCGAAAAATTTCAACCCGATATCTGATTTTGGGAGGGGTACTTTACAAAAAGAGTTTCACTGGCATCTTACTAAGGTGTATCGACCTGGAGGAGGCTAGGATAGTAATGCATGAATTCCACGATGGAGAATGTGGAGGGCATGTAAATGCCAATATGATGGCAATGAAAATACTTAGAGCGGGTTATTTTTGGTCCACTTTAAAGCAGGATTGCCATGACCATGTTAGGAAGTGTCATCCATGTCAAGTGCATGGACACGCCATCCATACCCCATCATCCACATTGCATTCCATGGTCAGCCCTTGGCCATTCACCATGTGGGCATTTGACATCATAGGACCAATATTTCCACATGCATCAAATGGGCATAGGTTCATACTAGCAGCCACTGAATACTTTTTCAAATGGGTTGAAGCTACCTCCCTGACCAATGTTTAGGGGCAACATGTAGTAGCGTTCATAAGGAAAAATATTCTGGCTCGCTTTGGGGTTCCAAAGGACTTAGTGTCTGATAATGGAACCCCATTCAAAAACGAGAGGATGGTTAAGTTATGTCACACGTATGGCATAACTCACCACTTCTCATCACCCTACTACCCTCAAGGCAACGGTCAAGCCGAAGCCACCAATAAGACTCTCATAAGCATTATTGAGAAAACTTTAGAGAAGGGTAGGATGTGGCATGAGAAGTTGGATGAAGCCTTATGGGCTTATAGGACTTCCATCCGAACTCCCACAAATGCCATGCCATTTGAGTTGTTCTATGACATAAATGGCATTCTCCCCATTCATACCAAAATTCATTTATTTCATACATCACTTGCATTCGACCTTCCCCTAGAGACACTACAGTATGCTAGAATGGCTGAACTTGATTTACTAGATGAGCAAAGGCTCCTTGCCATGGATCATGCACATGCATACCGACAAAGGGTAGCCCGACACTATAAGAAGCATATGAGACCTCGCCACTTCAAAATGGGAGACCTTGTACTCAAAATCGTCCAATATCATGGCCCACATCCACTTAGAAAGTGGCAGCCCAAGTGGGATGGCCCTTATGTTGTACGTGGAACCACCACGAACAATGCATATTGGCTAGTCGATGTTGAGGGTAGTGTGGACGCGCGAAAATCCCCGCCTCTTCGCCCCTTTCGTGGCTTGGAGTGGATCTTATCGTGCGTCTAAGGCCTATGTATACAAACAGGGCGTGCCAGCTAGCTTACTTAAGCTAGCGAAGATATATCAATACTGACTTCTAAACGTGGCGACCGTGAGCAAGTGAGCTCTTGTCGTCGCAGACCTTCTTGCACCGATGCGCAAGGGTCAGTCTGTACGCTTTTGCAAAAATCGAGTTTTTAGGGAGAAAATCTGCGAAACGGTTCGAGGTGTCTATTTCGGGTCTTTAAGATGCGATTGCATGTTTTAGATCACGTGGATTTGCACGTGCCTAAGTCTTTTCTTTTATCCCTTTTTGGGTCGCCTAGTTTGTGTGTTATGAACACTCCACTACATGGGCGAATTCGAGCGGGGGTTGCTTCGATGCAATATGCGTCCTACCTCGTGGTATGGCGTAGATGCAATGCAAACTCACGCTACTCCAAAGGGAAAACCCGAAATGTAAAGACAATGCTGAAGGGAAATAACAGAAGGGAAATAACCGAAGGGAAATATGTATATATCTTATGTATATGAGCCCTTACTCGGGTCTTGCAAATAAGAGCGAAGGCTCAATGTGGGTGCGTGTTTGAATTGAAAGACTTACACACACGACATGAAATTAAACCCAAATATAAATTGCAGTATGGCCTTGACTAAGGTCTTGGGAGTAAGAGCGAAGGCTCAATGTGTGTGAAAGTGCTTGAATTGAAAGACTACTCACACGACAATAAATGAAACCCAAATATAACTGCAATAAGGCCTTACTAAGGTCTTGGGAGTAAGAGCGAAGGCTCAATGTGTGTGAGAGTGCTTGAATTGAAAGACTACTCACACGACAATAAATGAAACCCAAATAGTATAGGTCGGCCCTTACTTGGGTCTTTCAAATAAGAGCGAAAGCTCAATGTGTGTGAGAGTGTTTAAATTGAAAGACTTACTCACACGACATGAAATGAAACCCAAATAGTATAGGTCGGCCCTTACTTGGGTCTTTCAAATAAGAGCGAAAGCTCAATGTGTGTGAGAGTGTTTAAATTGAAAGACTTACTCACACGACATGAAATGAAACCCAAATAGTATAGGTCGGCCCTTACTTGGGTCTTTCAAATAAGAGCGAAAGCTCAATGTGTGTGAGAGTGTTTAAATTGAAAGACAACACACCCAACTTGAACAAAACTCTTCGGAAATGAAATATATACGTATACTTATATATTAGGGGCTGATTAGGCCCGTGTGTGTTCAAAATCGTGCACGACTAAGAGAGTGCACGTGTGTGGTTGTGCCAAGCCACGTTATTACAAGCGGGGGGAGACTATGCTCCGTTATTACAACCCCGTATCAAATTGAATTTCAAGCAAGTGTATGATTAAAGACCGAGTCTAGAAACTTACAAGTAGCTGGTCCGTAGAGGTCTTGCTTGAGCGTGGCCTTGGCTTTGGGCTGCGAATGGGAGCTCCGCGAAGGTGTGTGACCAAGAGTGCTGGCCGGCAGCAAATGGGGCGCGGGATGGACGCCTCGAAGGGGACCGGTGGCAAGTGGGCGGCGCCTCCAAGTAGGGAGTTTAGAGTGGCTGACTAAGTGGGTCTTAGGGTCACTAGGTAAGTTAGGGACTTAGGGAAACTGGACCTAAAAGGTGAGCTAGTGGGAAGGCCAAAGAGGACGCCTAGGGGGAGGTCGGCCGAATGGGAGGTGGTGGCTGAGTAGTGGCCAGCCACTTGGGTTATCCTAGGTTCGGCTAGGCTTAGATGGTGGCGGCAAAGAGGCTGAGCTAAGGGGAAGATGGGTGGCTAAGAGTGGAGAGGTGGTAGAGAGTGGTTTTGAGGGAGTTAGGGGGACTTACCGAATGGGAAGGAGTGGCGGCAAAGGTGGCTGTCGGCTGGTGGAAGATGGGAGAAGGAGAGGGCCCGGCTGAGTGAGGTGGTGGCGTCCGGCTGGTGGGGCAGTGATGGTGGATGGAAGAGGGAGAGTGGCGGAGCAGGTGGCGGCTGGTGGGGCTGGAGCTGCTGGGAAGACGGGTGAGAGATGGGAGAGGAAGAGGGCCCGGCTGGGAGGTGGAGTGTGGTTCCCACTTGGAAAACCCGCCCACAATGGGGGGGGTTTAAATAGGGGATGGGTAGGTCGGTTAGGGCTGGGTTGTGGGTAGTGGTTAGGTGGTTTAGGTAGGGTAGTATGTAGATAAGGTGGGCTGGATGGGGTTGGGCCAGATATTTTAAAACTAGGGGTTTGGGAAAATCGTGGGCTAAGGGTGGTTTAGGGCTAGGTTAGGTGGTTGGGTTTTAGGGTGAGGTTTAGTGAGCTAGGTTAGGTGGTTTAGGCTAGGTTTAGGCTAGGATTAGGGAAATTAATCTAGGTTTAGGGAAGGATTAGGGGAGGGGGTTAGGTGATTAGGTCGGGATTAGGCCGGGATTAGGGAAGTGGGTTAGGTGATTAGGTTCAGATTAGGGGTGGATTAGGGGTTTAGGCTAGGTTTAGGCATTTTGGGTAGGTTTAGGTGATGGAGCTCCCTTAGCATGGCCCATAGACCTTGATCACCCTATGTTGGTGCAGCCCTAGGTTAGGTTTTAGCTAATTACAAGCTTAAACCCACTCAATTAGGCTAAACCACAAGATTAAACCCAAACTTGACACACAAGTCAAGCTTAATACAACACTCTTGATATTTATCACCCCCACTCTCTCTCATGCCCAATATCCCACGTGAATTTCAAGTGGGCCCCACCTCCATTTATGAGAAGGTGATGTGGGCCATGGATATGGATATTGGATTGGATCTTTGGATCCAAATCCAAATCCAAGTCCACATATGGGTTTGGATTGGAATCTGGATATATATGGTCCAGATCCAATCCAAACTGAACTCTGACTCCTTCGAGCTGGGTTCGAAACGGACGATTCGTGCGGGGCCTGACAGCATCAGTACTCCGTCTGCGTTGGGTCTTCGCCAACATAGTCGTCCGCCTCCGTTTCTGCCTTCTGGAGATGACTTCAAATGCTTTTTTTGATAAGAACAGGGTCTTGGACGTTCGAGATCCTGGGGTGTGAATCAGATACAAGAGATGCTGTGCCGGGCTCGACAGGTGCTCCGGTTCCGGGCTCTTCTTGGCTCTCCTGGTCCTGTCTTGCTCAGGCCAAGCCACTTCGGGGTTTCAAAACATGTTTTAAAAGGGTTTTCAAAAGCTATATTATATGTTTTTGAAAGATAAAGTTTAAAACATATATACAGGGTTTGTTTGGAAGGCTCCTGGGTTTCCAAACTCAAAAATGGCCCTTTGGGGCTGCTTGTATAAAAACCAGATTTGTTTAAGAAATTCGTGGGATTTCGGGGTGTTCACAGGTAGGAACTTAGCCGACCCTATGAATGCTCAATTTTTGAAAAAATACCATGTGTAGGGTCTAAGCTGAGCCCTATTTCAAAAATATTTTGAAAACCTCCTTTGAGACTTCGTGAGTGAGGATCAAAGCCAATCGTGCAACCCTGAATGAGAGACTCGATTGCTTGTAAAAAAGCGGAGTTTTCCAAAACCAATGGGTCACCTTTCAAAAATCCTTCTTCTTACAAAAGAGGGTCTGGTTCAAAATAGCAAGATACTTGCAAGTAGTACGTGCTATTTCTAAATAGGCTGATCTGGGATGAATCGAGTAGATCCTTGGGATAAGTCCTTCCCCGTTTCTCTTCTCTTCCACAAAAGGAAAACTTGGCGAAAAGAAAAAGGAAAATCCCTATAAAAATCTCTTTCCCAAAAGAAAGTTGATTCAAAAGAAAAAAATCGTATATTCTATGGAAAAGAGGGAATAAAGAAAAAATACTCCCAAAGAGAGACCCTCTACGAAAAATAGAAAAAAATAGCCAAAAAGCTCAAAAAGATCAGTTTTCCGCCTCTGTGCCTCAAACCACGGGACACTCCAGAAGGGACCGTGATAAACTCTTTCCCATCCTTGCGACTTATCCCAAGGGGAAGAAAGGTTCATTCTAAGGAATCCTAAAGTAAAAATAGGATTTGCTTACTTGAATCTCATCTTGTTTGAGAGTTAGACATCTGAGTAAGGCGTAGGAATTTTGAAATATGGCTTGATTTTCGAATAAAACCGCTGCTAGATTAGCGAGTGTTAAGACTCAAGTAAAGAGAAAACACGAAAAAGCTGAAATCCTTAGGATTGAAGCTAAAAGGAGCTTTCCTCTTTAAAAAAAAATGAGTTTTAGAAAACCTCGAACATCAAGCAGCATAAGACCAGCTCACTTGGTGCAGCAGGTCTTCATAAGACTCCCAAGTTCGACCATTACATTAAGTCTCTAGGAGACCATACTTCCTAGCATGACATTCCCATGCCACTCATTCATATGCACGTATGGACACTTGCACAATCCCAATTAGAACCAGCACCATCTTAGGCAAAGTCCCCTCTGGCGAAAATCCCCTCTTACTGGGCACAAAACCAACATTTTTCTCAAAACTGGGACGATCCCATATTCTCGAGGACAAATCCAAGGAGAAAGCAAATAGGGGTGTTGTCGTCTTTGCCATCATCCAAATAAATTTGGATAATGCCAAAGAGGGGCATCTGTAAACACCCCAAAATAAAATGAATTTCAAAACTAAACACCTGGTTTGAAAAATCATTGCCAAGCCCAATTTTGGAGTTTTCGAAAACCCAGGGACTGTAAAAGCTTCAAAATTTTGTTTCAACCCTGTTCAAATCAAATTTCTCAATCATGGGCCAAGTCCCAATTTTGCAAAAGCCAATTTTCAATAGGTGAAGCCCTAAATGCCAAAGCAGCCTCAGAAATAGGTGCAGAAGCCCAAAAGCAGCACCCTGGCCTGATAAAAGCCAGGGTCAAAAGGTAAAAAGAAGGCCCAGGCCCGAAGCACCCAAAAGCCAAATCAAGCACATCCACCCAAGCAATAGAAATTCAAGCCAGAAACGGCGAAATTAAGTAGAAATGAAGTCCAAAAGGGCGAGATGGAGTTCAGACGACAAAATTGGGGAAAACCCAGCATAAGATGGAGCACTGATGAAGCAGGGCCCGCACAAACCGTCCGTCTCGAAACACCAAGAAGGACTGTTCAGAGAAAATTTGGATTGGATCTAGACCATAAATATCCAGATCCATATCCAAATAGTGTTTGGATTTGGATCGATCCAAATAGTGTTTGGATTTGGATTAGATCCAAATAGTATTTGGATTGGATTGGATTCTTACCGCTCATATATATACTTATATTTTAATTTCGGAAAGTTCAATTCAAGTCGTGTGAGTTTGTCATTTCAATTCTACACTCACACATGTGTGCATTGAGCCTTCCCACTCTTAATATAAGTATATCTCCCTTCGGCAATTTACATTCAAGTCGTGTGAGTTGCCTTTAAATTCGGGTATTTCCCTTTAAGCTACGTCTTTACATTTTGGGTTTTACATTTAAGTTGTGTGAGTTGCTTTCAATTTGAGCCTAGCTCACATCATATCCTCCAAACTCGAGATATTTCGCATACTTGCATACGTACGCTTTCGAAAAAGCTTCGAATACCCGTTCAAACATGCCAAACTTAGGTCACTCGTGCACACACCTAGCTGGCCTAAATAGCGTAAAAACAAAGACTTGGATACGTGCAATCCACGTAATAATATATGCAAATTAGGCATACAATCGACGAAATACTTGCGTACTCTTTTCAAAAGTCCATGTTTGTTAAAAATCGAGATTTTCTAAGCGTTTAAACCGACCCTTGAGCATGAAGGTTTATAACGAAAATATCTCACCCATAATTGCCAAAAACATCATATATTTCCAAAATCCTTCCCTAATTTGAGTAAGCTATCTAGCACGCCCTAAAGCGACGTAGACACGAAAAGGTTCACTTGAGGCCTCGCCTAAGAATGGAGGAGTGAGGATTTTCGCGTGTGTACATGATTGTTCTGTGGAAACCGAAATTGGCAGCTACGTGCTGTCTTGATGAATCAGCAAAGGTTGCTATTCATGCTGACTGAGGAGGACGGTAGGTTGCCGCTGATTTTGCAGAAGGGACTTTGGCTTCAGCTTAGGAGCGGGTTTCCATGCAGAATGACTCGAACTTGAACGCCAACTTTCTGTCTCGGCTGCCTGGAAGGAATTATCATCGATACTGCCTTTCCCTGATCCAAGGGAGTTTGTGCTTTTAAGCTCTTTAGTTTCGACTTTTTGTCAGATGATTTCTTCACCTCACGTCCCTCTGCGTTTTTTTGTTTCTTTAGCAGAAGCATCAGCAGGAGGTCTCTCTTTTGTCAAGTTTGTTTCTTCCGCAGCATCAAGAGGTAAGGTTTCCTTCTCATTACTTTTCCCAGGAGAATAAACGGTAGCCTCCTTGTCTTGGCCCAGCACCATAAAGTCGTGGATACTTGAGCAAAGTCTTGCGACTCAAATCTTAAGATCCCCACAGCAATCGTCGGCAAAGACGTATAGATGACAGAATATAACACACTACACCATTCATTGATTGCTGTTGTCAAACTATATGCTGTAAAAAGTACATACCAGAAAAGTACAAGTACCCATAGTACATTTCTGTAGAAGTTGTATGATAGCATGTATGCCATCCTCTGGTAATTCCAATGTCCATAGACCAACAACAAAGGCACCAAAAATCTGAACTGGCCCATTGCAAAATCTGATGCCATCACTGCTTGACGGCCTTCCTGGCCACTGACGCCTATTCCTACATCAGCCATTTGGATCATTGACACGTCATTTGCCCCATCCCCAATGGCAAGGGCCATGTCATCTGTCCTGCTCTTTATGAGCGCAACTATACGAGCTTTCTGTAATGGTGCCACTCGGCAACAGAGCACTGCACTGCATTTTGTAGCTAACTCGAACAACACATCCTCCAACTCAGTTTCATGGATATAAACAAGACTTGTGCCATCAATGATCAAAACTGACAGCCATTGATTATTAGCGTTTTTCTCTACCAGATTCTCAACTGTTGAATTTTGCTTCAAATCGCCAGCAGCTAAATGCCTCTCTGTCATTGCCTTTGCATCTTCAAGGCTCTTTTGACATGATTCCTTTGAATGGCTATTTATAATAATCTGTGTCATGCCCTCTGTGAGAAGCTTACAAGAATATCCAATTGAAATTGCGGTTTCTTGCATGTCCTGAGCATGCATAGTTGGTGGTTGTGGTTGAGCATTAGCAATTGCAGCTAAGTACATTAGGTTCTTCTGCAACCCTATTTGGTATTGTGCACATTCACTCAGCTTTCCTAGATTCTGGTTATCAAGAATTGCCAGAATCAATGTCTTGTTCTCATCCAAATACTTTTGAATGACATCAGTAGTCACATTGTTGGTGGAGTATGCCACCATCATGGGCTGCATCTGCATCAGATGTTGCTGCATTCTCTTTATTTCACATGGATCTAATGTCTCTTCTTGATTTTGCAGGAATGCTCGAAGTAGTGGACCCAGGGCTGCTTCAACATGTTCCCCTTTTTCATCTTTTCATTTGAGAACTAGCAAACTTTAATCTACAAGAATCTTTTTAATTCAAAACGAGGATCAGTCTGCGTCCACTCAATTGGAATTGAGATAGCTCCTTTTTGCTCATGTCGACTGAGCAGTCCATTTAAAACCCTTTGGTGGCCATCTTTTATGATATAGGAATCTATGTTTTCAGAATGAATCATTTATTGCTGATCCCTACCTGCAAAAAGAAATGATCTCCAAATAACAACATTAGGTTTGGTAGGCATCATTTTCACAAAGTTTACAGCATCTACGGTGAGTTTTGCACAACTAAGAAGAATTGCCGTGCATCCATAGTGCTTGATTTTCTGGAACCAACTTGCAGAACACCAACACATGTGAACTCTTTTGATTTTGCTGATTCATTTTCCATCTCAGAAAACAAACCCATGTTACCTGCATATTTGTGGTTATGCAAATCCATATTACATGCCTACCTACTATGAAAGTGTTCAAGTAGGCCTATCTTACGTTTTTGAAAACCAACTTTCATGCTTGCTGGATTTCCTCCATGAGTGTTGAAACATTAAAATTATTTTCAACACCAAAGTAACATAACAGCAACAGGTCATAATGCAAAACTGATACATATCAGTACGTTAATTGCCTTCTTTTAACAACCAAACATAACATGGATATGTTACCAAATGCATTCGATACCAAACCTTTCTTTTTGGAAGCAATTGTTCTTGCTTCAATCTTTCCTTTCTTTTGGTGATACCAACTTTCCCCTCTAGAAATTGATTTCTTTCCAAATATGAGCTTTTCTTTCTGGGAAGCTCAATTTCTCTTTTTAACACCCGCTTTCCTTTCTAGGCACCCACCTTCCTTTTTAGGTGTCAACTTGTCTTTTTAATGCCTGTTTCTTTTCAAATGGCAAATTTTCAACATACTTTTCAACAAAAATCTTTTAAGGAAACGAAATCCTGCTTTTCCAGTGCTGAGGGTAAAATCATTATTTTTATCAAATTTTGTCCAAATTCGAAATTTTCAGAAAGGAAAACAATCTTTCATCATTTTAAGGCTTTCATAAAATTTTGGTGCCGAAACAAGCCCATTTGGTGCCTTTCTCATTCAAAAACCCAAAATTGCCAAAAATAGCTAATTTCCTAAAAGGTAAAAATTTCTAAAAAAAATTTGGGTGTTTACACTCTCATGAATGACGATAAAGATTGTAACAGAATACCCAGAATGGTAAGACAAGTAAGACGAAGTCGGGCTATAGTGGAACTATTTCCATTATAAATATAATAGTAACGAAACAGTGAACACAGTGAAAAACACAAAAAGAGAAACTCTTTCTTGGAAATCCTTATGTGGAAAACCATAAATCATTCTCTCTCCTCCTCCTTCTTTTTCTCTGCTCACAGGTCTTCCTTCAAGGCCCTCCCACTCTATGATGTGCTTTTGATCTGAAAAACTTTTGGCGAGGATCCTGCATGGGAAAACCCCCATTAAATGGCGGATGGCAGGGTGTAGAAGGCTTACAACAATATACTCACACACACACAAAGAGAGAATGAAACTAGCCTCTTGCTTTTCTGGGTTTTGTAGGGATATGATAGGGAGAAGAGGTATGTGAAAGCTTAGGCCAGAGAGGTATGATCGATATACATAGGGGCCAACTCTTGCCTATCTCTCTTCTTTCTCTTTAGGATTTTTTTTACTCTTGGCTTCTTTGTAGGATTTCGTATAACACCATCAATGATCCTTTGGAGTTGAGTTGTGAAGCTTCCCTTTTATAGACATATTCAACCACTGTCCATTAAATGTGTTTATACTCAATTTCAATCTCAGTGACCCCCTTGTTTTGATGCAGGAAAATATATATTGTACAGATCTTGTACTACAAATTTGTTGCTTGTTATTGATCCCTTTCTTCCCATGCAGGGAACCTTACATTGTACAAATCTTGCAAACTTTCCTCTCTATTGTGAGAAATCTTTCTGAAGTTTGCCTTTGTAGGATGCAGACTCCACCTTTCTTAGGATGTTGAATGTCTTTTGCTTTCTCGTTTTTTTTATTTTTCATGTACGATAGTCTTTGGAGCTTTCTATCGTGTTGCTCAGTCTGTATCTTTCACTATGTCACTCGTAAAATGGCTAGTCCATAAGAGTGTCTCGAACAAGTTCTTAGTTTTGGTAATTATAACCCATATGAAACTTTTATCCATTTCCAGAATATGTAATGTTGTGTCGTTGTATCTGCCATTGATTTAAATGAATATTTTCTTGGTGATTATGCACTTGTGAGCTTAATTAAGGCTTGACTTGTGATTTAAGAAATGTTATTGTTTTCTTAACAGCTATTACAAACCTTATTTTAAAAGATGAAACTTTTGTGATTTAAATGAAACTGCATTACTTTTTTTTAGATTGGCTTGCGTTGGTTTAGATGCATCTCACTTAACAAGATTTCCTCAACTTATATTGAATCAAACATATAGTTCTTGTGGATGTCAACAAAATTAGAGAGTTTTCTAAAGTATTCACATGAAGAAAAGAAATATATAGATCATGATCACCTATGCCGTTTAGTTTTTATTCCATATAACATTAATCTAAGTAATCTGTTAGTCACTAATATAATTCATATCATCTTGAACTTTGATTTTCTAGGCATAAGATTTTTACACATTTAATTACTATCATGTAAAATCATATATGGAAGTCTTTTATTCGTTTCTTTTGATTTCTTTTATAGACAAGCACAGAGAGATACAACATGGGAAAAAAAAGTTCAATATGATCCAAGAGCTACAAGAATATTGATATTCTAGGTAAATAAGTCCAAGAAAAAGAGCTTCATGCCATTCTAGAGGATGAAGATTGAAAAAAATAGAAACAAGCAAAGGTTGCACATGACGATATTGAAGGCACCCGATTGGATGAGCCTATTGTGGAGAAGGAGAGAGATACATAACAATAATGATACCACACACCCTGATTACTTGTGAAACTTTGAACTTTGTTCGATGAGTTTTTTTTATTTGAATTTGTAATCTTTTAGTTATTCAAAAACTTGTACATCTACTTTTGGTTTTAATTAATCAACTTATTTTAAGTTTTGTTCTCTTTCTCTTCTTAACTTCTTATTCTTTATCTTGTAGTTGTTATTAATTGTTAAATGTTAATTGTTATCAGCATTTAGCTTGTTATAAGTTTTTAATGCATCTTGATTGTTTGCAAATTTCATTCAATGTTATATATTTAATGTTTTACTACATGACAGATTGTGTTTTCTAAAAACTTGTTAGATTTTCCGGATTAATTTCAATTTTTCTCATTTTTGAGAATTTTAAAGACTTATTAATTGTTTTCCTGATTAAATTAATGAATCACATGTTGTGTCTTACCATATTGTATTATACGGTGCATTTAAGCATATCATTTCTTATACAATAAGGCACCGACACACCAATTAAAACATTGGAGCAAACTATTGTAATACAAATAACTGTACCAAAGCAATTTATCTTTTTGAGGTTTCATTTGAATATGCATATGCATCATATCTATCTATATGTGTGTGTGTATATATATATATATATTTGAGATAAAGGCTTATTGTAAACACCCCAAAATGGGATTATTTTCAAACAAACGCCTGATTTTCGAAAACCATTTCACAACCCTATTTTGAACTTTTTAAAACCCTGGAGTTTTGAAGTTTTAACTTCTTTTTCAAAATCTTTCGAAATAAAGGTTTTCAAACCCAGGTCAAAACCCAAGTTTTGTAAAGCAGTTGAAACAAGCAAGTGAAACCTGATAAAAAAGCAGCTCAAGATTGGGTCAAAAAGCAAAGGAAAAGTTCAACCCGTCCAGATGAAAACAAGGCCAAAAAGCAAAATGAGCATCCAGGTCAGAATCAGACATCAGCTCAAAAACCATAAAAGATGAAGACAAAGCCCCGATGAAGCCATCAGAGATCAAACCCCAAGCCTGTAGAAACAAAAATCAGACGAAAAAGAGTCTGAAAAGTGAGAAGCAGGTCGGCCAAGAAGACTGAGAAAAACCTAGCCTAAAACGAGTCGGTGGCGGAATCAGGGCCCATTCAAAACTACCCGTTTCAAACACCCAAGAACGACTGAAGAAAGAAAATTTTGGATTGGATCTGGATAAAAATATCCAGATCCAGATCCATTTAAAATTTGGATTGGGTTGGATCCAGTGTTGTCCGTATCGTGGGCCACCACGATACGATATAGGGCCCCGTATCGCAGGTGCGGGCGTATCGCACCGTATCATACGATACGGCCCGTATCACACGATATGCCCTGGGACCCTTATAAAGGGTCCCGGCCCGAGAGAAACCCACGATTCCTCTCTCCTTCTGGGTTCTTCAAGCTCCCTAAGAGTCGGTTTTCGCCTCCTTGGTGTTCAAAGCTCTAAAATCGTGCCCTACGGTGTCCCTCCAAGCCTCCAAACTCGGATTTAGGTATATTTTTAATGTTTTTTTCTATTTTTTTCCTTTATATTTTTTGTTTTTTGTGTTATTTTGGTTTTTTTTTTGAATGACCAAATATAAAGTAATTAAGTGTGTGTATACAATTTTTATTGCATTCATGAAGTGGGAGACACTCGATTTGAGTGTTATTTGAAGATTTGGGGATTTACGAAGTGCTTTTATTTTCAGGTTTTTGTTTAAATTAAAGTACTCCATTGAGATGGCAGGAAGGGGTGGTAGAGACTCTCATTCAAAGTTTAATGATCCGGCATGACAGTGGGGTATACCAGTTGAGGGTTCAAGGTTAAAAATCAGATGTTTATTTTGTGAAAATGTGGTTAGTGGTGGAATTTCAAGGTTGAAACACCACCTAGCAGGAACCAGAAAAGAAGTTGCTCCATGCACAGGCAGAGTTAGAAGTGTGCCAGAAGGTATTAAATGGCAATGCTTGTAGATGATTGAGAGCATACAGGAAAGGAGACAACAAAAGGATGATTTTCAGATGTGTGAAGAAGCTGATGATGCTACTGCCATTGGAGTTGGATTCACTGATAGTTTGCCTTCAGATGTTAGAACAGATATTGGTAGTAGCAGTTCGCGAGCACCTAGCAGAGGAAAGAGGGTTGCAACTGAAGACTTTGGAGGTGATAGAAGAGAAAGTTCAGGAAGGAGTAGAGGAAGAGCTTCTTCTAGCATACATTCCTTCTTTCCTCCTTCCACTACACCTGGTGCTCAGCCAGGAATTCGTGCTGCTATGGCTTCAGAACAACTGCACGATCAAGCATACCTTGTAGTGGGCAGATGGTTTTATGATGCATGCATTCCATTTAATGCAGCAAACAGTTTTCATTTTCAAGCAATGGCAGATGCAATTGCTAACATTGGTCCAGGATACACGATGCCCTCTTATGAAAAGTTGAGAGGGAAGATATTAGATCAGACCGTGATTGAAGTGCAACAATACTGTTCGACTTTGAGACAATCGTGGAAGGAAACAGGATGCACTATCATGGCAGATGGATGGACCGATAGGCGAAGAAGAACATTGCTAAACTTTCTTGTATATTGTCCTAAAGGACTCATGTTTTTGAGATCTCTAGATATGTCAGAGGAGAGGCACACTGCAGAGATCCTACGAGAGGAATTTGATAAGGTTGTACAGGAGGTTGGGCTAGAAAATGTAGTCCAATTGATTACAGATAATGCAGCTAACTACAAAGCAGCAGGAAAGGAGTTAGCTGATATTTATGGGACTTTCTACTGGACACCATATGCAACCCATTGTTTAGATCTCATCCTCGAAGACATTGGTGAGATGGATGAAATAAAGGCAGCAACTGAGTGTTGCTAAGATATTACAAAATTCATTTACAACCATGCATTTGTTTTGTGTATGATGAGGAGATACACAAAAGGTACAGAGCTTTTTCGCACAGCTGTAACTCGGTTCGCAACAAACTTCTTATCTGTACAGAGTATTGTGAGACAGAAGCAAGCTTTAAAGAGAATGTTCTCCTCAAATGAGTGGTAACAATTTGCAGAGTTGCCACAAAACAGAAGGAACAGAAAGTTAAATGAGATTGCAGAAACGGTTTTTAGAAGTTCATTTTGGAATGCATGTATCAGATTATTGAAAATTACTTGTCCTTTAGTGAAAGTTTTGAGATTGGCTGACAGCGAGGAGAAACCATCTATGGGCTACCTTTATGAAGCCATGGACAGGGCAAAAGAAGCGATCAGAAATAACTTTAATAGAAAAAAAAAGAGATTATGTGCCCATGTGGAAAATAATTGATAGTAGATGGAATAAACAATTGTATCAGCCTATTCATGCAGCAACCTACTATCTAAACCCATCATTAAGGTACTCAGCAACCTTCAAAAGGGACGGTGAGGTTAATCGAGGAATCATTGAATGCATCGACAGATTAGTCCCTGATGAGAGCATAGTAGATGCGATATATCGAGAGATGGAGATATATGATAATGCTCTTCACTTGATGGGTTTGCCTGTTGCAATTCGCAATCGCTCTACAATGCGTCTAGGTACATTGTTTATTTTCATATTTAAGTTGTATCTTACATTACTGTGGATTATTATGTCTCTAATGTTTATATCTTTTTTACAGATGTTTGGTGGAACAGGTTTGGAAGTGATTGTCCAAACCTTAGAGATTTTGCAGTTAGAGTCTTAAGCCAAACCTGTAGTGCAACAGGTTGTGAAAGAAATTGGAGTATTTTTGAACACATCCATACAAAAAAGCGCAACAGGTTGGAACACAAAAGGCTTAATGATTTGGTTTATATTCGTTGTAACATGCGCTTTCGTGAAAGGTAATATTGTATTACTTTCAAATTTTCAATTCGATATTATTTAACTTTAGTTTTCAATTGTTAATATTACTTACTAATTGTTTATCTTTGTTTGTGTCGTAGGCAATTAAAAAAAGTAAATAGAGAAGAAAGTCAATTCGATCCAATAAGTTTGGATAATTTTGAGATATTAGAAGATTGGGTTGTGGAAGACACTGAAGAAAATGCCCTCCTAACAGAAGAAGACGTTGCCTGGATTAATTTGGAAGGAGCGCAACAACATTATGGAGATGAAGAATTTGATTTTGAAGAAGAAGGTGTGGGCATGGCTGATGATGATGAGGATCTGTAACAAGGAGAAGATGAAGATTATTTAGTTGATGATCCTGATTACAATTTGTAAAATGTAACATTATATGTAACTATAGTGTACTGTACAATGTAAATTATGTCTGTATTTTATTTTTTGGATTCAAAATATGTAAATTTGGATGCAATTGTTCAATGTTGAATGCTCAATCTGTACTAAACTTACATTATATGAATTTAAAGCAATTATCAGATTTTTCTTGATTTTTTCCTGATTTTTCCTATTTTTTATTAATTTTTAATTAATTTTTGCATTATTTTAATATTAAAGTACGATACGATATGATACGATATGATACGATACGATACGCCCGTATCGTGGAGCTCAGCGATACACGATACGATACGCGTCAGACAACACTGGTTGGATCTTTCGATCCAAACCCAAATCCAAGACCCACCCCTTGGCCTATAAATAGGACCAAGAGGGGGAGAAATATTTCACGTGAAACTCAAGTGGGCTTGGGGGAGCTTGTAAAGTAGGAGAGAGAGTGTGGAAAAAGTCAACAATGGTGGGCTTTAGCCATATGGGCTTGATCAAGGGCTAGGTGGGCTTGAGCCTTGTGACCTTGACCTAGCTTGGGCTGCAACAATGAAGTGGAGTGGATTGGACATGGGCTGCAACCATGGCTGCAAATGGTGGACCGGCTGCAAAAGGTAAGTCCCTTTTGACCTTGACCATTAAACCGAGCCTAGACCATACCCTAACCGACCTAACCCACTTGGCCTAAACCTAGCCAAAACACACCCTAGACACCCACTTGGTTGGACCTAACTACACCTAACCGACCTTGACTCACCCTACCAAACCGACCTAAAACACACCAAACCGACTCCACCTAAACCTAGCCAAAACCATACCCTAAACCTGCCCTAAACCTAGCCGACTTAACCCAGCCCATACCACCTAAACCTAGCCAAAACCGCACCCTAGCTGAACCACTCTCACCCCAAAACGAGCCCCCCACCGAGCACCTTAGTCACCCCCAAACTCGACCTGTCCTAAGACCACCCAACTGAACCTAACCCCTAAAACACACCAAACCGACTCCACCTAAACCTAGCCAAAACCACACCCTAAACCTACCCTAAACCTAGCCGACTTAACCCAACCCATACCACCTAAACCTAGCCAAAACCACACCCTAGCTGAACTACTCTCACCCCAAACCAAGCCCCCACCTAGCACCTTAGTCACCCCCAAACTCGACCTGTCCTAAGACCACCCAACTGAACCTAACCCCTAAAACCACACCCTAGACTCGACCTGCACCTAACCTACTTGGCTGAACCAAGGTAGGCTGAAACGACCTTGGCTGCAACCTAACCCAACCAGAACCGAGCCCTTGCTGGCCCTCGACTTGCCCCCAAATCCAGCTAAAACCCACACCCTAAACCGTCCCTAACTCACACCACCTGTTGCCCTAACCTAGGACTTGACCCAGCCGTGTCCTAAACCAAACCTAATCACTTGGCCTTAAACCTTAACCGACTAGACCTCTTGGCCGGACCCAGCCAAGGCCAATTCGCACCTACACCCAGCTGCCCCCAATCCAAACCGGCTGCACCTAGGTTGACTCATACCCAAGCATCATCTTGGAACCAAACCAAGGGACTTACCTCGCGGCTGCTACGAAGGAAGACCCGAGCGAACCCGAGAGACAAAACCGAAAGAGAACTTGTAAGTATATTTAAATTCAGTTTTAAATTACTCAGTTCCATTCAATTCAATTCGGAACGGGGTTGTAGTAATGGAGTGAAGTCTCCCCCCGAGATGTAATGTTCGTGGATGAAACACGACCACACACGTGCACTTGAGCCTTCTCACTCTTAGATTGCACACGATCACACTTTCGTGAAAGCAGTGTGAGTTGCAATTACATTTAGGTGGATTTACTTTCAAGTTGTGTGAGTTGTAATTTAAATTTCACACAAGAACACCCACGTGCACTTGAGCCTTTCCGCTCTTCACACTCACACACATTAAGCCTTTCCACTCTTAAGCTAAACATATATACTTCAATTTGGGTAAATTTACTTTGTGAAAGTCGTGTGAGTTGTACTTACTTTCGGGTGGATTTACTTTTAAGTCATGTGAGTTGCAATTACATTTTGGGTGGATTTACTTTCAAGTTGTGTGAGTTGCAATTTAAATTCCACACAAGAACACCTACGAGCACTCGAGCCTTTCTGCTCTTTACACTCACACACATTGAGCCTTTTCGCTCTTAGGATAAAACATATATATATTTTCAAGTCGTGTGAGTTTACTTTAGTGGAAGTAGAGTTGCATTTCAATTTGTGTGGGTTTACTTAAAGTCAAGTGAGTTGCAATTTCAATTTGGGTGAGTTCGCATCATCGCTCTCAAAAAGCCCAAAAGGGATTTCTGCATCCCTGCATTCCCTCGCTTTCAAAAGCCCTCAAATCCTCGCTCAAACCATGTTGAAATTAGGCCACACATTCACACACATATCAGGCCTAAATAGGTAAAACTCACAAAGACTTAGGGTCGTCCAGCATCCGTAATAAAAATTGCAAAGAAGGCACAAATCGAATTCATCAAACACTTATCATTCGAAGTTAATATTTGTTTGGAAAATCGAAGTTTCTAAGCGCTTAAACTGACCCTTGAGCGTCGGTTCAAGAAGGTTTAAGCGAAAAGATCCCGCTTTCCCACAATTGCCCAAAAAGTCAGAAATGAGGATCTCTTCCTTTTCAGGGGATATGAGGATGACTCCCGCACCTGTCCCTCTTTGGTTTCTTGCCCCATCAAAGTGCATTTTCCATACTTGGTTTTCATTTAAACAATTTGCTAAAACATGGTTTTGAAAATCGTTTGAAAAGATGCCCTCGTCGGGCATTTCATCAAGTATGGGATATGTCTCTTCCAGGGGGAATTTCGCTACATAATCAGCCAGGGCTTGTCCCTTAATGGAGGTTTGATCATGGAATTTTAAGTCATACTCCATTAAGAGGAGCTGCCATTTACCGAGCCTACCCGTGAGGATAGGTTTTTCAAACAAGTGCTTGATCGGATCAAGCCTAGACACTATCCATATCTCATGATCTAGGAAGTAGTGTCTTAATTTTTGGCAGGCCCATACCAAGGCCAAGCACGTTTTCTCCATGGCTTGATAATTTCTTTCATATGCCAATAGAGTTTTCGAAATATAGTAAATAGCATATTCTTTGTGGCTATCATCCCCATATTGAGCTAATAGAGCACCCAATGCATTTGTATGCATGGAAATGTAAAGCAATAGTGGTTTGCTTTGGAGGTTTTAAAACCGGAGGATTAACCAAATAAGTTTTTAATCTTTCGAAAGCTTTTTGACAATCATCGTCCCATACGAATTTCACCCATTTTCTTAAAAGCTTATTGAAAGGTTCGCATCTCATTGCAAGGTTTGAAATAAACCTTCTGGTCGATTGGAGGCGACCTTGGAGGCTTCGGATTTGGGTTAAGTTGGAGGGTGGAGGCATGTCTATGATGGCTCGACACTTAGAGGGATCGACTTCAATGCTCCTTTAGCTTACCATAAAACCTAAAAGCTTACCCGATTTCACTCTGAAAACACACTTTTGAGGGTTTAGTTTCACTTTGTAAAGCCTAAGCCTTTCGAAAACTTTTTGCAAAGATTAGATATGTGTGCATCGGGTTTTTTATTTTACCAAGAGATCATCTACATATACTTCTAAAAGCTCATGAATTTTATCATGGAAAACGGTAGTCATGGCTCTTTGGTATGTGGTACCGGTATTTTTCAATCCAAAGGGCATAACTGTGTAACAGTATGTGTCCCAGGGTGTAGTAAAAGCAGTTTTAGCCTGTTCTCTTGGGGCTAACTTGATTTGATTATAACCCGAGTAGCCATCCATAAAAGAAAACATTTCATGATTTGCAGTGTTGTCCACTATCAAATCAATGTTTGGCAAAGGGAAGTTATGTTTTGGAGTGGCTCTATTCAGATTTCTGAAATCGATGCAAATCCGAATTTTCCCATTGGTTTTTCGAACTACGACTATATTTGAAAGCCAATCAGAATACGCAATGGGTTTTATAAATCCAGCCTTTAAAGGATCTTCTAAACCCTCTTTTACTTGAGAGTGTGCATTCGGATGAATTTTTCTAAGCTTTTGCTTTATAGGTTTTATATCTGGTTTTAGGGGAAGACAATGCTCTACAATTTTTGGGTCTAGACCCGGCATGTCTTCGTAGGTCCATGCAAACACATCTATGTAGGCTTTCAGGAATGCAATGAATGATGCCTTTTCATGCTCATGCAGACATGTGCCTATCTTAACATGTTTTGGTTTTGACTCACTCCCTAAGTCGATTTCTATAAAATCTCCTCCTACAGAATTTGAAGGTTTTTCTAAGTCAAGGATTTTGTGAAACTTGGGAAACTTGGAGGTTTGATCCTCCTCAAGGAAAAGGGGATCCTCCTCCGCGCTTTGATCATTCTCGAGAATTTTGAATCCTAGGAAAGTTTGAGTTGATGCATGATTTTCACAAACACCTGGTTTTGGTTTTGAAATTTTTGCAAGTTTTGAAGATTTTGGGTCTTTTATAAAGACAACTTTTTCTTCAAATTTCTTGGCTTTTTCGAAATTTACACCAGGAGTTGGTATATACAAAACTTTATTTTTGGTATTTTCAGGTTTTTCTATTTTTTTGGTTTTTTGTAAAGAAAAGACATTAGGAGAAATGCAAATCACATTTTTTTTGAATTTTTTGCAATTTTCCAATGTTTTTGGGTTTTGAGGTTTTTCTAATTGTTTTTGGTTTTTGAGAATATATAATTTTTTTGGTTTTTTGGTTAAGGAGGGGTCTTCCATCATACCTACAAAGAAAACACCATGAATCAGTTTCTAAACAAGAGGTCTAAGTCATAGGTTTTGGTTTTAGGAGGTTTTAGGGCACCCTTGACCCAAGTGGTCGTAGGTGGTGGTTCCGGGGGTATGTTTGGAACATAGCCTATCCTATACCTATTTGGATTTGGATTTGGTAAGATGGGATCTAGACAACCTCGGTTTTGGTTCCCTAAACTTTGGTAGGGCATGTAACCTATGTTCAATAGCATGTTCCAAGGTTTTTTAGTTTTTGAAAATTCTTTGTACAATGGATGGCCTTGGAACTTGCTGTCATGCTCAAATGGTTTTCTATTTAGGGATTTTGGAAATATTGGGATTTTGGTTTTACCTAGGATGGTCATGATTTTGGGTGGGCCAGCTTTGGGCTGCCCCTTGATGTATACGACATTCCTAGGTTTTGTGAGGACGAACTTGTATGGTTCATCCATGGATTTCATGGGGTTGTCCCCGTAGGCTTGATGACTTGACAAGTAAGGGAAGTTTTGAACTCCCCTCAGTTGAAGATAGTTTTCGCCTAGAATTACCATAATTTGGTTTTCATAGGGGCTTTTTACACACCTATGGAAGGTGGATGGCACGGCCCAAAGGCTATGTATCCATGGTCTTCCTAGAAGTAGGTTGTAATGGGGGTGTATGTCTAAGACATGGAACACCCCTGCGTGGGTTATGCCTCCTATTTTCATGGGTAACTCTATGACTCTCAAAGGTTTAGATGCATTTCCATCGTATCCTGTGATAACGATGGGACTTGGGTTTACAGAGGTTAGGGAAACTCCGATTTGACAAGCCACGTGTAACGAAAGGATGTTGAGACCTCCTCCCCCATCAACCAAACATCTGTCTAGAGGATGGTGATTCAATACCACCTCGATATGCAAGGCTTGGTTGTGGGTTTCATACGGTCTTTCTATCTCAGCTTTCGAGAACACGATGGGTGTTTTAGCATAGATGGGTGCCACTAGGAAGGACAGGGACTAAGGGATTATAGACGAGTTAACCTTGGCTCTTTCTAAGATTTTTTCTAAAACCTATCTATCTTGGGAGAAGTTTGGATTAATTCTAGGATAGACATGTTTATGGGGATCTTGGAAAGATGAGTTTCAAAATCATATGGGGTTAACACGTTTTTTCCTTTATCCATGACCTGCGATGCCCTAGGAATGCATGATTTTGAAGGGCTAGGAATACTGACAACTTTTTTAGCAACATTTTTTTCTAGATGTGGGGGTTGATAGATCCTTCCGGATCTGGTCAACTCGCCCATACCTTCCCTAAGGCTTGCTCCTATGTTGGCTTTATTTTTGTGCTTTGGAGCACCCTGAATTTCTAAGATGGCTCTAGCCGGGGCAGGACTCTAAGCGCTCCCCGGATCACTACTTGTTTGGCTTTTTTGAATATGATGAGAGAAGGTGGTGTGTGACAAGTAGTGAAGCCAGTATGCAATGCATGCGCTAAACCTTTTGAGGAAGCCGAGAAAGTACATACCTTTTTTCCCTTCCCACTAGTACTTGTGTGATTAGGGAAGGGTTCTTTAAGCACAGCTTGGGCAGGCTACGGTTCCTCAGTGACCTGAAGCCAGCCCTGCTCTATCAAGTCCTCGATTTTGTTCAAAAGGGAGAAACATTTGTTTGTATCATAGCCCTTGAGTCGATGATATTTACAAAATTTGTTTAGAAATCTCCCTTTCAGAGGTGTCCCCTCTAGAATTTTGAGGAGCGTTACCAATTCTTCGGCGAGCAGGAGGTTAAGAACCTCCTAGACAGGCTGCCCCAATGGGGTATACTCCCTTTTTCCAAATGTTTTTGTAATTTTTTTTGTTTTTTTGTTCAAACTTCTTTGAAGTGCCGGCCGGGTTTGATTACACTCGGACATTTGCAATCTTTTGGAGTTTTGCCCCTTTGTCCGCCGTGGGTAGCCCGTAAGTTCCAGGTTTTTCAAATTTGGGTTTTGGAATAATTTTTCCTTTCTACAAGTCATCGTAGACCCCCTTTTTCAAATTTGTTTCGAAGAGGGAAGCCTTTTTAATTAACTTGTGAAAAGTTGAAATTTCATGCAATGAAAGAAGCATTTTCAACTCCGTTTTAAAATTTTCAAGGATGAGCATTACTACGCATCCTTCGGAGATGGGCTCTCTTACTTGCCTGAGGAGGGACCTCCATCGAATGATGAATGTATGTACATCCTCGTTCGAAGCTTGTTTTATGTCCCTCAAGGTGTTCAAAGTGGGCATCACTTCTACATTGTGAGAAAATCTTTGCATAAAGCTGTTCGCTAACTTGGTCGAGTGCAAGGTGCACTCGGCTGGGCTAGGGTGCAGGCCAACAAGACTTGGCCGAGTGCAAGGTGCACTCGGTTAGGTAGGGTGCAGGGCAACCAAGGGCGCGGTTTAGCTAGGTTTTGGGTGGTATGGGCTGGGTCGGTTAGGTTTAGTGCAAGGCTAGGCGGTGGGTTAGGTCGATTAGGTTTAGGGCTAGGTTTAGGGACTTACCTCTTGCAGCCAAGTCCACCGTTTGCAGCCGTGGTTGCAACCCATGTCCAAGCCACTCCACCTTGTTGTTACAACCCCAAGGTAGATCAAGGTCCACAAGGCTTGAACCCACTTAGCCCTTGTTTGAGCCCACATGGCTAAAGCCCACCAATGTTGAACTTTCCACCCACTATGTCTCTCTTCATAAGCTCCCCCCAAGCAAGTTCACGTGAACTTTTTCACCCCCCCCCCCCCTTGGTCCTATTTATAGGCCAAGGGGTGGGTCTTGGATTTGGATCTTGGATTTGGATTTTGAGATCCAAATTCGATCCAAATACTATTTGGATCTAGATCTGGATATTTTTGTCCAGATCCAATCTAAAATCTTCTTTCTTCAGTCCTTTTTGGTGTTTTGAAACGGGCGGTTTTGAACGGGCCTTAGCTCCGCCAGTGACTCGTTTGGGCTAGGGTTTTCCCAATCTTCTTGTCCGACCTGCTTCTCACCTTCCAGACTCTATTTTGTCTGATTTTTGTTTCCATCGTCTTGGGGTTTGATTTCTGACAGCTTCATCGGGGCTTTGGCTTCATATTTCATGTTTCGGGGCTGAAGTCTGCTTCCAGCCTGGATGCTCCTTTTTGCTTTTTCGGTCTTGTTTTCAATCGGATGGGCTGAACCTTTGCTTTTTGATATGTTCTTGAGCTGCTTTTTTATCAGGTTTCACTTGCTTATTTCAACTGCTTTGCAAAATTTGGGTTTTGGCCCGAGTTCAAAAACCTTTGTTTTGAAGGATTTCTAGAAAGAAGTTAAAACTTCGCAACTCCGGGGTTTTAAAAGTTCAAAATAGGTTTGAAAATAATCCCATTTTGGGGTGTTTACAATAACCTATCAAATTCATCTCATATTTCATCAATATATATATATATATATATATATATATATATATATATATATATATATATATATATATATATATATATATATATATATCAAACCATAGCAATGTATTAGGGGATTACTATCTACATATTTGTTTTCAAAAATATTGAAATTAGCTTTCATCACTTTCTCTCTCATCTCACACTCAATTTTAGCATTCTCTTCTCTTTACTCTGGTGACCGGCATTTCATTCATTTTTTGTCATTCTTGCTTCCTTCTAGTCAGATAACACATATTCTTATAAACTTTGCTAAAAAAGAAAGAAAGAAGAAAAGCGAGAAAGAAGAATCAAGAAAAAAAATTAAACAAAAATCAATAACAAGAAAAAAGAGAGGAAGAAGAACGATAAAAATGAAGAAGAAAAAGAAAAAGAAAAATCAAGAAACATACGAGTAGATTTTTATGAACATCACTCGAAACATAAAGAGAAGCGGCTAAGCCATATCTCCTAAGTAGGAGACCCACACCTCTACCGTATCCCCTAAATCTCCTACCAATAGAGACTTGCAACACATGAGCATCTCCCTCATCCAAAGATGCACTTGTGCTGCTTGTCGAGCATGAAACTGACCGTTATTTTTCATTTTGATTTTAGTCGAAAACAAAGTCAATACATCAAATCAATGACATACCTCTAAAAATCATGAAAACCCTCTCTGAAATTTCTCTATTTCTCTTTCTTTTCCTCCTACTATTCTTCTTCTTCTTCCTTCTTCCTTCTTTTCTTCTTTCTTTTCAATCGGATTCAAAGTAATGTAAGACCGTGAATCCTTATGTACATAACATGGACGATAGCAAGTTCCAGGATCACGAATTATATGAAAACTTTTCCAAAAACAAAAAATCGTGGAACATGTTATTGAACATGGGGTATATGCCATACAAAAGTCTAGGGGCACAAAACCAGGGTCTCGTAGAACCCATCTTGCCCAAAGCCAACCAAAGTCGACACAGGATCAACTATACTCCTAGAATACCACCAGAACCACCCCCTGTGACCACTTGGGTCAAGGGTGCCCTGGAGCCTACCCAAGCAGAAACCTACGATTTAGACCTCTTGTTCAGAGTCTAACTAGTGGCATTTTTCTTTGTAGGTATGATGGAAGATCCCTCAATCAAAAACCCAAAAACATTTGAAAAACTCGAAATTCAAAAAATTGAAAAATCCCAAAAACCAAAAACATTTGAAAAAGATCAAAAACTTGAAAAAAGAGTTGTTTGTGTAGTTCCCAAAGTTCTTTCCTTACAAAAATCCAAAAAAATCGAAAATTCGCAAAATACCAAAAACAAAATCTTGTATTTAGCAGCTCTTGGTAATGGTTTTGAAAAAGCAAAGAATTTCGAAAAGAAAGTCCTCTTCATAAGAGGACCAAAATCTTCAAAACCTGCAGAAAATCCAAAACAAAAACCAGGTGTTTGCAAAAACTGTGCATCAAGTCCAAATTCCCTAGGATTTAGAAATCTTGAGAATGATCAAAGCCCGGAAATGGATTCCCTCGAAGAAGATCCTACTTCTGAGCTCCCATAATTTCATAAAATTCTCGATTTTAAAAAACCTTTGAAATCAGTAGGAGGGGATTTCATAGAGATAAACTTAGGGAGTGATTTAAAGCCCAAACTCATTAAGGTAGGCGCATGTTTGCATGAGCATGAAAGAGCATCATTCATTGCATTTTTGAAAACCTACGTTGATGTATTTGCATGGACATATGAAGACATGCCGGGTATAGACCCGAATGTTGTAGAGCATCGTCTTTCCTTAGATTCAGATGCAAAACCCATAAAACAAAAGCTTAGGAAGATACATCCGAATGTGCATTCATAAGTCAAAGAGGGTTTAGAAGATCTGTTAAAAGCCGGATTTATAAAACCCATTGCGTATTCTGATTGGTTGTCCAATATAGTTGTTGTTCGAAAAACCAGTGGGAAAATTCGAATATGCATCGATTTCAGAAACCTGAATAAAGCCACGCCAAAAGATAATTTCCCTTTACCAAACATTGATTTGATAGTTGATAGTACTGCAAATCATGAAATGTTTTCATTCATGGATGGCTATTCAGGATATAACCAAATCAAACTAAGCCCACGAGATCAGGCTAAGACCGCTTTCACGACCCCATGGGGCACGTACTGCTATACAGTCATGCCCTTTGGTTTGAAAAATGCTGGCGCCACATACTAGAGAGCTATGACCTTGATCTTTCATGATCAGATTCATGAGCTTGAAATTTTTATGGGATGACGAGTGCCAAAAATCGTTTGAAAGATTAAAGGCGTACTTAGTTAACCCCCCTGTTTTAAACCCTCCAAAGCAAGGAAAACCTCTTCTACTCTACATTTTTGTGCATGCGAATGCCTTGGGAGCTCTGTTAGCTCAATACGAGGATGACACTCACAAGGAATATGCCATATACTATCTTTCAAAAACATTCCTAGCTTACGAAAGGAATTATCAGGCCATGGAGAAGACGTGCTTGGCCCTAGTTTTGGCCTGCCAGAAATTTCAACACTATTTCCTAGATCACGAGATCTGGATAGTGTCCAAGCTTGACCCAATCAACCACTTATTCAAAAAACCCATTCTCATGGGTAGACTGGGCAAATGGCAACTCCTTCTAATGGAGTATGACTTAAAATACCATCACCAGGTCTCCATTAAGGGGCAAGCCCTAGCAGACTACGTGGCTGAGTTCTCTCTAGAAGATGCGTATCCCACACTCAATGAAATGCCTGATGAAGGCATATTACAAAACCATTTTCAAAACCACATTTTGGCAAACTCTTTCGAAAACCAAGTGTGGAAGATGCATTTCGACGGGGCACGAAACCAACGAGGGGCTGGTGCCGGGATCATCCTCGTATCCCCTAAAAAGGGAGAGATCCTGTAAACACCCCAAATCTTCTATTTTTCAAAAACTCTCGAAACACCAAAAAGCTCATTTGAGCCAAAACGACGACCTGTTTTGAAATGTGAAAACAGGTACAGAAGGCAAAAGAAGACCCTAGGCCCGAAGAGGATTCAAGCTCAGAGCTTCAGAAGCCACTCCCTGATAAAAAAACAAAAGAAAGCAGAGCCCATTTGATGAAAAGCTCAACGGAGTCCAGAACGGCGAAACGGAGTCCGAACGACAAAGTTGGGGAAAACCCAGCACCAGACGGAGCGCTGATGAAGCCAGTGCCCGCACAGATCGTTCGCCTCAAGAAGCCAAGAAGGACTGTCCGAAGAAATTTTGATTTGGATCTGGACCATATATATCCAGATCCAAATCCATGTAATGAATAGTGTTTGGATTTGGGCCAATCCAAATAGTGTTTGGGTCGATCCAAATAGTGTTTGGATTTGGATTGGATCCAAATAGTGTTTGGATTGGATCGGATCTGGATCAAAATATCCAGATCCGTATCCATAAAAATATTGGGTTTGGATCGGATACAGATCTCAAAATATCCGAGATCCAATATCCAGATCCAAATAGTGTTTGGATTTGGGTATGGATCCAAACCCCAAACCCAAACCCAAATCTAAGACCCACCTCAAATCTCTATAAATAGAGGTGAGGGGGTCCATGTAAAGGGTTCATGCAAATATTTGGGAGGAGAGAGAGGGAGTGATAGACCTAGCCATGTGGGCTCATTGGGTGAGGTGGGTTCAAGCCATGTGGGCTAAGTGGGTCTAGACCAAGGGGCTGCAACCAAGGTGGGCTGGACCAAGTGGCTGCAACCGTGGAGACGTGGGCTCAAGCCAAGAAGGACCGGCTCCAAGAGGTAAGCCTAACCTAACCTAGCCATTCTCTCTACACCACTCTAAACCTAACCCCAACCTAGCCTAGGTTCGAACCTACCTAACCCCAACTGAACCTAACCCTAACTAAACCTAGCCCTAACCCAACCTAGGTTCGACCAAACCTAACCCTAGACTTGAACCAACCTAAACCTAACCGGACCGCGCCTGCCGTGCGCACCCTGACGCTGTCCGCGCGCCCTGACGCTATCCCGCGCCCTGACGCCATCCCGCGCCCCAGCGCCCAGCGCCCAGCGCCAGACGCCCGCCAGCGCCCAGCGCCAGACGCCCGCCAGCGCCCAGCGCCCAGCGCCCAGCGCCAGGCGCCCGATTGCTGCGCCCGACGCCTTCCTGCCGACTTGACCACCTTCCTGCCGACCTAACCTGCACCCTGGCCGTGACCTGTACCCTAGGACAGACCCTAGGACAGACCCTACACAGCCCCCGTCTTGGCCGAACCTTAGTTCCCCTAAGACCCTAATCGTGCCCCATAGAACCTCCCTCAAAGCCACCTAGGATAACCCCCTCTTGGCTGCCCAAGGTGAACTGTGAGCCCACGTGCAAGCAAGTTGAACATGGACCAGCTATTTGTAAGTGTCTAAACTTGGTCTATTACATTAACTTGCTTTATATTCAATTAAATTTTGATACGGGGTTGTAGTAAAGGAGCTTCGTCTCCCCCCGATTGTAATAACGTGGTTTGACACACCCACCCACACGCGCACTTGAGCCTTTCCGCTCTTAGTCGTACACTTTTTGCACACACACGGGCCTAACCAGCCCTTAATATATAGTTATATTTATATATTTTAAGTCAAGGGGGTTTTTAATTAAGTCGTGTGTGTTGTCTTTCCATTTTCCACACGCACACACATTGAGCCTTCGCTCTTACTCCCAAGACCTTAGTAAAGGCCTTATTGCAGTTATATTTGGGTTTCATTTATGTCGTGTGCGTAGTACTTCAATTCTACACTCACACACATTGAGCTTTCGCTCTTACTCCCAAGACCTTAGTCAAGGCATACTGCAATTATATTTGGGTTTCATTTATGTCGTGTGCGTAGTACTTCAATTCTACACTCACACACATTGAGCTTTCGCTCTTACTCCCAAGACCTTAGTCAAGGCATACTGCAATTATATTTGGGTTTCATTTATGTCGTGTGCGTAGTACTTCAATTCTACACTCACACACATTGAGCTTTCGCTCTTACTCCCAAGACCTTAGTCAAGGCATACTGCAATTTATATTTGGGTTTCATTTCATGTCGTGTGTGTAAGTCTTTCAATTCAAGCACGCACACACATTGAGCCTTCGCTCTTATTTACAAGACCCAAGTAAGGGCCCCTACATATACTCTATATAAAGTATTTCTTTCGGCTACGTCTTTAAGATTCGGGTTTTAAGGTTCAAGTCGTGTGCGTTGTCTTTCAATATATACACGACACACACTTACACAATTGAGCCTTTCCGCTCTTAAGATATAGCCATATTTCCCCTTCCGCTATTTACTTTACAAGTCATTTCCCTTCAGTTATTTCCCTTCGGCAATTTCCCTTCGGCATTGTCTTTTAAATTCGGGTTTTCCCTTTGGAGTAGCGTGAGTTTGCATTGCATCTACGCCATACCACGAGGTAGGACGCATATTGCATCGAAGCAAGCCCCGTACTCCCGCTCAAATTCGCCCCATGTAGTGGAGTGTTCATAACACACACCTAGGTGGTCCATAAAGGGATAAAAAGAAAGACTTAGGCACGTGCAAATCCACGTGATCTAAAATCTGAAAATCATACAAACCCGAATCAAATCGTGCAAGACTTAGGCTATTTCGATGCACGCCCATCGTGCCTAAGTAGATTAAAATTTGAAAGACTTAGGGTCGTCCAACCCTTACAAAGTCAAAATCGCCCAAATGCATGGTTTTCAAATGGTTTTAAAACACTTCTTCATTCAAAATATATTTTGAGTTAAACTTGTTTCAAAACGAAGTCTCTAAGCGTACAGACTGACCCTTGCGCATCGGTGCAAGAAGGTCTGCGACGTAAAAATCCCGCTTGCCTACAATCGCCTTTCAAAAGTCAGATTGTTTTCAAAACATACTTTGCTAGTTAAAGTAAACTAGCTGGCACGCCCATAAAGCGAAGTAGATTGCGAAAAGGTTCACTTCAGGCCTAAGAACCCGCAAGTGAAAATTTTCGGTGTCTACAATTTGGCACGCCCGGTGGGACCCGGGACTTAAGCAGACTTCAAACAAACGAGTTATACTCAAATTTTCGAAAAAAAAAAAGAGCGTTTTTCAAAAATTGTGCATACTTAGGAAAATTGCATGAAAATGGATAGAAAGCTACAAAAATCTTCGTTGAGTAAACTAAAAGAGGTTTTCAAATCAGATAAAGCCCAAAGAGAGCTCGATGAGATTGAAAAAATATTTCAAAAGATGGATGCTTTAAGCAAGGAGCTTAAAGCCCATCGAACACATAGCAGCTCTTCGAGGGCACATACAGATCGTGAATTGAAAACCGATCTCAAACTCAACGAAGGATTGGAGATTAGAGACAAATCCCAGCAAAGGGATAAGTCATCCACTCCTACAACTTCAAGCTTTTCAAAATCCATAGAAAAACCAAAAAAAGATTTTTCTATTTCAAAAAACCAAAAAAATCTTGAAAATTTGGAAAAAGACCAAAAAATTGAAAAACAAAATTTTGGAATTTCGAAAACTTCGAGTAAAAGTCCTAAGTCTAGGCACACACATACAGTGGGACATGAAGTCCACACCCTACAAAGGAACGAGAGTGAAAAACAGGAAGGTTTCGAAAGGAAACACCTCGTTAAACCCCGGGGGCTCAAAACAGAGTTACCCGGGAAATCGGCTTGCTCTCACCCTGAAAAGGTAGACAAGCCACAAAGAGGTATGCCTGAAACCCATCCTTCTCAAGACTCTCTTCTTCATGTAGGGTCATCAGATGCATTGGATAACCCCTTTGCACACACAAACCCACAAACTGTGCCAAAACTTGAGGATTTTCAAGGTGCGCCAACTGTCGTGCACCATTCAAAGGAATTTCAAAAACAAAAAGAAGTTCCGAAAATGGTAGACATGGAGACCCCTAATGCATGCATCGACATCTTAGGAGCTCATAACCCTACCACAGAAAAACCCACTTCTTCGAGCCTAGTCTTGTGCCCTGGAGCCAAGGCTATGGCTTTAAAACAAAAAAATCAATCCCTAGGGGCACCACGAGTTGAACCTAGGGACCAAGTCAAAAACTTCAAGGGACCTTGCATGGCTCCCCTTGAAGTAAATTTTTCCCAAAATGGGGTATGGAACCATAAGTTTTCCATAACCCTGCTATGTCCAAAACTCCTCAAGGAACCAAGCTTGGCTTTCCTTGAGGGCAAAGTCTCCCAAACCAGGTTTGTATGGAAGCCCAAGTCTTCCATCACCCCGGAATCCAAACTCCCGATATCCAAAAGGGTATATGTCCCCAACATGGACGATTCCATGTTCCAAGACCATGATTTATACCAAAACTTTTCGAAAAGCAAAAAGTCTTGGAACATGATTCTGAATATGGGATATAAACCCTACACGGGCCTGGGAACCCGAAACCAAGGTAGGCTTGAGCCTGTCCTACCTAGAACCAATAGGGAACGATATGGACTGGGCTACAGCCCACCCATACCACCAGAGCCGCCACCTAAGACCATCTGGGTCAAGGGTGCCTTATAGAACCTCTAAAACCGAAACCCATGTCTTAGACCTATCTGATTAGAGTCTGATTCATGAATGTTTTCTTTGAAGGTTCAATGGAAGATCCCTACTTTTGAAAAAGACAAAAAAAGTTGAAAACTCTCAAAATCTCAAAAACATTTGGAAAAATGAAAATTACAAAAAGAAATTTATTTCCAAAAGCCTTTGGCCATGTACAAAGCCCATTTTCGAAAAATTGTAAAAATGCTTTCGAAAATTGTATATACTCCCTGAAACCAAGTGTGCAAAAAGCTAGTCCTATCTACCCTTTTGCCTAGAGCTTTTTCAAAAATGAAAAGCTCGAGAATCACCAAAGCAAGGAGGAATAAACACCTCCAAGCTTCCTGAACTTCGCAAAAATCCTTAACTTATGGAAAATTGGGGATTTTTAGAAATAAGTTAACCCATAGTGTGTGCATAAGCATCATGCATTACACTTTGAAATCATTCATATGCATCGAGTCTAGACATCATTCTAGAAATCGAATTCAGGGTTTTGCAAAATCAAAGGGGCAATAAGAGTCGACCCCCTAAGTATCGAGCCTTCATAGGCATGTCTCCATACAAATCAAAACCAACACCTTCGAGGCAAATTTTAAAAAAGGAAATGAGAATCTTGAAAAAGGGTTACACATTTCACAAAAACCTTTCATGGCTTTGAAAAGAAAGATTTTCTTCAACTTCTGGTTTATATAAAAACCTTGATTGTGTTAGGATAAAGAACATGAATCTCACGATGAAATATGGAGACCATGTCAAAACTAAAACCTGATGGCCATGACGATCACTTAGGGCTGGTTATGTTTCCCATCCTTGAGCAAAAAGTATCATGATCATGTTAGAAAAACCATGGAAGTGCATGGACATGAACATACCATTGTCCATCCAAAATCCCTTTGAAAAACCATGGCCCTTCACCATATGGCCATGCGAAATTCCCATCAAGCTAGGGGCATTTTTAAACACAGCCCCTAGACACTTTCCATGGATAAGTGAACGCATCTCCTTCATGATTTGTGAGATACATTTCATGTGTTCATCATTGCATAAAAACATGTATTTCCATTTTAAATCACATGGAGTGCATAGCATGCATCATATCACCCCGAAGAAAGCCCAAAAGGGTGGCAAACTCGAGTAGAAATGTCCCCATGTCTTCGAAAGGGCAACAAAAATTAGAAATTTGTTGATATTGTGGATAGAAATTAGCAAAACCCCAAAAATGCCCGAATATTCAAAAGGGTTTATGCTGAATTCTTTTTCAAAAAGATTTTGAAAAATCGAACTCCTTTGAAACTTCTTGAAAGAAGGATCGAAGTAGATTGTATAACCCCGAATGGAGGAATCTATACTTTTCGAAAAGTAGAGTCTTCCAAAAATGAATTGGCTATATTTCAAAGAACCCTGGCTTACAAGATTAAGCCTTGTTCAAAATATCAAAATATTTTCGAATAGCAGATGCTATTAAGAAATAGGACGATCTCGTTTGAATCGAGTAACCAAAGGGATAAGCCCTCCCCCATCCTACTTTCTCTCCGAAAAGGAAAATTGGCTGTTTTCAAAAGAAAAACAAAAAAACGAGAATGCAAAAACTCCTCCGAAAGTGGTCTTCCCTTCATAAACAGGGAATACAAAAACTCCTCTGAAAGAGGTCTTCTCGTTTCAAAAGAAAAAGGAGATATAAAAACACTCCTCCCAAAGAGGTCTTCCCTTCATAAACAGGGAATACAAAAACTCCTCCAAAGAGCTGCTCTCCTTTAAAGAAAAGAGGGATTAATGAAAAAATACTCCCAAAGGGAGACCCTCTATGAAAAAGAAACAAAAAGCCAAAGCTCCAAAGAGCAATTTTCCGATTCTTTGCCTAAAACCACGGGACGCTTCAGAAGGGACCGTGGTATCTCTTTCCCATATCCCTACGGCTTATCCCCGAGGAAAAAGATGCAAATTTGCGAAAATCCTAAAGTACGAATAAAATCGGCTTATTTGGATTTCATTTTGTTTGAGAACTCGACTCTGTTTTGTAGGAAATGGAACTTTGAAATGTTTTCCAAGTTTTCCTACCCAAAAACCTCTACTGAGTAGCAGGTATTGAAACCCGAATGAAGGGAAGTATGAAAAATGGAAGTCCTTTTCAATACAAGTTAAAAGGAGTTCCTTTTCAAAAAGAAATTTTCGAAAAACCCATGAATGTCAAAAAGACATGGGTAAAAACCTGCTCGGAGCAACCAGCCTCAAAAGGCTCTCTTCGGGCTGAAAAACCAAAAATAAAATTTTTCTCATGCATGCATTCAAAAAGTCGTTCGTGCATGATCATACATATAGGGAAATAGCTAGGAAAAGCCCCCTTTTGCTAAAAATCCCCACCTGTGGAAAAAGAAAACAGGGTTTTTGCGAAATAAATGGTGTATTCTCGAAAAAATTTGAGGGAAAAACCAAAATGGGGTGTTTCTTCTTTGCCATTATCCAAATACATTTGGATAATGCCAAAGAGGGGCATCTGTAAACACCCCAAATCTTCTATTTTTCAAAAACTCTCGAAACACCAAAAAGCTCATTTGAGCCAAAACGATGACCTGTTTTGAAATATGAAAACAGGTACAGAAGGCAAAAGAAGACCCTAGGCCCGAAGAGGATTCAAGCTCAGAGCTTCAGAAGCCACTCCCTGATAAAAAAACAAAAGAAAGCAGAGCCCATTTGATGAAAAGCTCAACGGAGTCCAGAACGGTGAAACGGAGTCCGAACGACAAAGTTGGGGAAAACCCAGCACCAGACGGAGCGCTGATGAAGCCAGTGCCCGCACAGATCGTTCGCCTCAAGAAGCCAAGATGGACTGTCCGAAGAAATTTTGATTTGGATCTGGACCATATATATCCAGATCCAAATCCATGTAATGAATAGTGTTTGGATTTGGGCCAATCCAAATAGTGTTTGGGTCGATCCAAATAGTGTTTGGATTTGGATTGGATCCAAATAGTGTTTGGATTGGATCGGATCTGGATCAAAATATCCAGATCCGTATCCATAAAAATATTGGGTTTGGATCGGATACAGATCTCAAAATATCCGAGATCCAATATCCAGATCCAAATAGTGTTTGGATTTGGGTATGGATCCAAACCCCAAACCCAAACCCAAATCCAAGACCCACCTCAAATCTCTATAAATAGAGGTGAGGGGGTCCATGTAAAGGGTTCATGCAAATATTTGGGAGGAGAGAGAGGGAGTGATAGACCTAGCCATGTGGGCTCATTGGGTGAGGTGGGTTCAAGCCATGTGGGCTAAGTGGGTCTAGACCAAGGGGCTGCAACCAAGGTGGGCTGGACCAAGTGGCTGCAACCGTGGAGACGTGGGCTCAAGCCAAGAAGGACCGGCTCCAAGAGGTAAGCCTAACCTAACCTAGCCATTCTCTCTACACCCCTCTAAACCTAACCCCAACCTAGCCTAGGTTCGAACCTACCTAACCCCAACTGAACCTAACCCTAACTAAACCTAGCCCTACCCCAACCTAGGTTCGACCAAACCTAACCCTAGACTTGAACCAACCTAAACCTAACCGGACCGCGCCTGCCGTGCGCACCCTGATGCTGTCCGCGCGCCCTGACGCTATCCCGCGCCCTGACGCCATCCCGCGCCCCAGCGCCCAGCGCCAGACGCCCGCCAGCGCCCAGCGCCAGACGCCCGCCAGCGCCCAGCGCCCAGCGCCAGGCGCCCGATTGCTGCGCCCGACGCCTTCCTGCCGACTTGACCACCTTCCTGCCGACCTAACCTGCACCCTGGCCGTGACCTGTACCCTAGGACAGACCCTAGGACAGACCCTACACAGCCCCCGTCTTGGCCGAACCTTAGTTCCCCTAAGACCCTAATCGTGCCCCATAGAACCTCCCTCAAAGCCACCTAGGATAACCCCCTCTTGGCTGCCCAAGGTGAACCGTGAGCCCACGTGCAAGCAAGTTGAACATGGACCAGCTATTTGTAAGTGTCTAAACTTGGTCTATTACATTAACTTGCTTTATATTCAATTAAATTTTGATACGGGGTTGTAGTAAAGGAGCTTCGTCTCCCCCGATTGTAATAACGTGGTTTGACACACCCACACACACGCGCACTTGAGCCTTTCCGCTCTTAGTCGTACACTTTTTGCACACACACGGGCCTAACCAGCCCTTAATATATAGTTATATTTATATATTTTAAGTCAAGGGGGTTTTTAATTAAGTCGTGTGTGTTGTCTTTCCATTTTCCACACGCACACACATTGAGCCTTCGCTCTTACTCCCAAGACCTTAGTAAAGGCCTTATTGCAGTTATATTTGGGTTTCATTTATGTCGTGTGCGTAGTACTTCAATTCTACACTCACACACATTGAGCTTTCGCTCTTACTCCCAAGACCTTAGTCAAGGCATACTGCAATTATATTTGGGTTTCATTTATGTCGTGTGCGTAGTACTTCAATTCTACACTCACACACATTGAGCTTTCGCTCTTACTCCCAAGACCTTAGTCAAGGCATACTGCAATTATATTTGGGTTTCATTTATGTCGTGTGCGTAGTACTTCAATTCTACACTCACACACATTGAGCTTTCGCTCTTACTCCCAAGACCTTAGTCAAGGCATACTACAATTTATATTTGGGTTTCATTTCATGTCGTGTGTGTAAGTCTTTCAATTCAAGCACGCACACACATTGAGCCTTCGCTCTTATTTACAAGACCCAAGTAAGGGCCCCTACATATACTCTATATAAAGTATTTCTTTCGGCTACGTCTTTAAGATTCGGGTTTTAAGGTTCAAGTCGTGTGCGTTGTCTTTCAATATATACACGACACACACTTACACAATTGAGCCTTTCCGCTCTTAAGATATAGCCATATTTCCCCTTCCGCTATTTACTTTACAAGTCATTTCCCTTCAGTTATTTCCCTTCGGCAATTTCCCTTCGGCATTGACTTTTAAATTCGGGTTTTCCCTTTGGAGTAGCGTGAGTTTGCATTGCATCTACGCCATACCACGAGGTAGGACGCATATTGCATCGAAGCAAGCCCCGTACTCCCGCTCAAATTCGCCCCATGTAGTGGAGTGTTCATAACACACACCTAGGTGGCCCATAAAGGGATAAAAAGAAAGACTTAGGCACGTGCAAATCCACGTGATCTAAAATCTGAAAATCATACAAACCCGAATCAAATCGTGCAAGACTTAGGCTATTTCGATGCACGCCCATCGTGCCTAAGTAGATTAAAATTTGAAAGACTTAGGGTCGTCCAACCCTTACAAAGTCAAAATCGCCCAAATGCATGGTTTTCAAATGGTTTTAAAACACTTCTTCATTCAAAATATATTTTGAGTTAAACTTGTTTCAAAACGAAGTCTCTAAGCGTACAGACTGACCCTTGCGCATCGGTGCAAGAAGGTCTGCGACGTAAAAATCCCGCTTGCCTACAATCGCCTTTCAAAAGTCAGATTGTTTTCAAAACATACTTTGCTAGTTAAAGTAAACTAGCTGGCACGCCCATAAAGCGAAGTAGATTGCGAAAAGGTTCACTTCAGGCCTAAGAACCCGCAAGTGAAAATTTTCGGTGTCTACAGATCCCCATAGCAATTCTCCTAGATTTCGAATGTTCCAACAATATAGCTAAGTATGAAGCACTCATACAAGGTTTAAAAGTTTCAAAAACTCTAGGGGCAGCATGCATCGAGGTCTTTGGAGATTCCCTCCTTGTTATAAACCAAGTTTTAAAAATTTAGGAAGTTCGAAATGAAAAACTGCTTCCATACCACAAGTTAGCCACTCGACTGGTCGAGTCATTCCAATCGTGTACTCTCACACACGTAGGAAGAGAGGATAATGGCGTTGCTGATGCCCTCTCATCCTTGGGTTCAGCCCTAAGGGTCGATCCCACTTTGGGAACCAAACCCCTTGAAATATGGCACTCACCCACTCCTTCCATACACGATTTGCAAATTTACCAAAATAACCCTGATTCTGATGAAAAAGCTTGGTTTTATGACATAAAGAATTTTCTAGAAAATGGGGGATTCACTGAAGATGCCACACCTAAAGATAAGGCATTCATCCGAAAAATTTCTACCCGATACATGATTTTGGGTGGGGTTCTGTACAAAAAGAGTTTTACCGGCATCTTACTAAGATGCATCGACCTAGAGGAGGCTAGGACTGTTATGCATGAATTCCACGATGGAGAATGTGGAGATCATGTCAATGCCAACATGATGGCGATGAAAATACTTAGAGCGGGTTATTTTTGGTCCACCCTGAGAAAAGATTGCCACGATCATGTTAGGAAGTGTCACCCATGTCAAGTGCATGGTCACGCCATTCATATCCCCTCATCATCACTGCATTCCATGGTCAGCCCCTGGCCATTCACCATGTGGGCGTTTGATATCGTAGGACCAATTTTTCCAAAGGCCTCGAATGGACACAAGTTCATTTTAGCAGCCATTGAGTATTTTTCCAAATGGGTCGAAGCCACCTCCCTGACCAATGTCCAGGGGCAACATGTGGTGGCTTTCATTAGGAAAAACATCTTGGCTCGATTTGGAGTTCCAAGAGATCTTGTGTCTGATAATGGCACCCCATTCAAAAACGAGCGGATGGTCAAGCTATGCAACAAGTATGGCATAAATCATCACTTCTCATTGCCTTACTACCCTCAAGGCAACGGCCAAGCCGAAGCCACCAACAAGACTCTCATCGGCATTGTTGAGAAAACCTTAGAGAAGGGTAGAACATGGCACGAGAAGCTGGATGAAGCCTTATGGGCTTATAGGACTTCCATCCGCACTCCCACAAATGCCACGCCCTTTGAGTTGGTTTACAGCACAAACGCCATTCTCCCCATCCATACACGTCTGCATTCATTTCATACATCCATTGCACTCGACCTCCCCCTAGAGATGCTTCAGCATGCTAGGATGGCCGAACTAGATCTATTAGATGAGAGGCGACTCCTTGCTATGGATCATGCTCACGCATACCAGCAAAGGATCACCTGACATTATGAGAAACATATGAAACCGCACCACTTTGAAGTGGGAGATCTCGTTTTGAAAATCATCTACCATCGTGGTCCACATCCACTTGGAAAGTGGCGGCCCAAGTGGGATGGCCCTTATGTTGTGTGTGGAACCACCACGAACAGTTCTTATTGGTTAACCGATGTTGAAGGTAGGAATTTAGCAGATCCTATCAATATTCAGTATTTGAAAAAGTACCACGTATAGGGTCCGAGTTAAATTACCGTTTTGCAAAAATATTTTAGGGAAATTTGCTTTGAAACTTCGAAACCAAGGATTAAAGGTGAGTTGTGTGATCCTGAATGAGAGAATCGGCATTTGGTGAAAAAGTGGAGATGTCCAAATGCGTGGTTACATTTCAAAATCCTTGTTCTTACAAAGAAAGGCCTAGTTCAATATAGCAAGATACTTGCAAGTAGTACGTGCTATTTCTAAATAGGCTGATCTGGAATGGATCGAGTATGACCTTGGGATAAGTCCTCCCCTCTTCTCTTCTCCTTCCAAAAGGAAAACTTGGCCAAAACAAAGGGAAATCCCCTCCGAAATCTCTTTCCCAAAGAAAGAAGCATGAATCAAAAAGAAAATTCGATTCTTCTATGGAAAAGAGGGATTAAAGAAAAAATACTCCCAAAGGGAGACCCTCTATGAAAAAAGAAAAAAAAAGGCCAAAAAGCTCAAAAAGAGCAGTTTTCCGCCTTCTTTGCCTCAAACCACAGGACACTTCAGAAGGGACCGTGGTACTTCTTTCCCATCCCTACGACTTATCCCAAGCGAAACATGGTTCATTTCAGGAAATCCTAAAGTAAAAATAGGATTTACTTACTTGAATTTCATCTTGTTTGAGAATTCGACGTTTTGAGTAAGGCGTAGGAATTCTGAAATGTGGCTTGTTTTCTCATAAAACCTCCGCTAGATTAGCGAGTGTCGAGACTCAAGTAAAGGCAAACACAAGGAGCTAAAGGTCCTTAGGATTGATGGTTCAGAAAAGTTTTCCCTCTTAAAACGAATTTCAAAAACTCGAACATCAAGCATACGTAAGGTCCGCTCACTTGGAGCAGCAGGTCTTCATAAAGTCTCAAAATTTGACCATAGAATCTGGTCTCTGAGAGGTCGCCCTTTCTGACACCTCATCCGTATCATGCACTTTGCGTTTCCACGCATGAACACCTCATACATGGTCTCCATTTAGGGCTAGATCCATAGAAAGTCCCCTTTGGCGAAAAATCCCCTCCTATCGGGCTTAAAAGAAAATGTTTTTCTCAAAAATCGGGATGATCCCATATTCTCAAGGTCAAATCCGGGGAGAAAACAAATAGGGGTGTTATCTTCTTCGCCATTATCCAAATTAATTTGGATAATGCCAAAGAGGGGCATCTGTAAACACCCCAAAATCCAAAAATTTTGTAAAAACAAATACCTGGTTCGAAAATAAGCTCAGAAAGCCAAAATGGAATTTTCGAAAACCCAGGAACTCAAATACTTCAAACCTCCATTTTCTAACCCTGTCGGAACATAAATTCTTGAAAATGGACGAAAGTCCCATTTTGGCAAAAGCCCAGATGAACAGGTAAAACCTGGCCCAAAGCAGTTGCAACAGAGATTCGAAAAATTCAAAGAGCAAGCCCAGCCCGATGAAAAGCCAAATTCAAAGACAAAAGAGGAGCCCAGGCCGCAAATGGACTTCAAGCCGGAAGCATCAGAGGCCAAGCCAACAGTGCCCCTGAAATCACGAACAATCCAAGTCAAAAACAACAAAAATCAGTTGAAACAGAGTCCGGAAAGGTGAAAAGGAGCTTGGACAACGAAATTGAGAAAAACCTAGCATAAGATAGAGCGTTGATGAACTCAGGGCCCGCACAAGACGTCTGGCTCGAAACGCCAGGAAGGACCGAAGAAGAGAAAAATTTGGATCAAATCTAGATCCAAATATCCAGATCCAAACAAGAATTGGATTGGATCCGGATTTCAAAATCAATCCAGGATCCATATCCAAATAAAAAGCCTATAAAAGGGTGTGAGGGGCTGGTTCACGAGGGTTGCAAATTTTTTTTCACGACTCTTTGCTTGGGTAGGAGAGAGAGAGAGAGAGAGAGAGAGAGAGAGAGAGAGAGAGAGAGAGAGAGAGAGAGAGAGAGAGAGAGAGAGAGAGGAAAGCAAGTCAAGAAAGGTGGCTTGACTTGGCCTTTCCATTGCTGGCTGAAATTGTGGGTTTATCTTGTGGGCTGCCTTCTTCATTTCACGCCAAAGCTTGGTGGCTGCCCAAGGAGATCCGGCAGCATTGGATGGACCAACTCTTGTGATGATTTGCTGCGTGGAAACCAAGCAAACCACCACTAAGGTGAGTCCCTAGAACCCACCTAAACCGTCTCTCTTCTTGTCTCTCTAAACCACCCAATACCGTCTTTGAAAACCCAGCAAAGTCCAGCCAAGGAGCTGGCCAAACTTCACTAAAAACTAACCTAGTTTTACCCAAGTCCGTCCCCACCTAAGACTATCCCAAGCTCGGCCATTGGCTGGCCGAGTTCACCCTAGATCTGCCCCATTAAGCACCTAAATCCTAACTCTCTAAACCATCCTTAATCCCACCCCAAGTTCGGCCAAAACACTGGCCGAACATTGCTAAAAAGCTTCCCCTTTTCGAAACTTGTTAAGCCTGGCCAAAGTGCTGGCCGAGTCCCACTTGAACCTACCATCTAGATCCTAAGTCCTAAAACCTTTACATTGGCCTAAACCCTGCCTAAACTAATCCTAAAACCACCCAGCTCGGCCACCATTTGGCCGAGCCACTCCTTTAGGATCTCACTCGAGATCAATCACATAACACTAGCCAAGCTCGGCCACCATCTGGCCGAGCTCTTTCCTTAGGATCCCACCTTAGATCCTACCTAAACCATCCACTAAAACCTACCTAACTCGGCCACCATTTGGTCGAGCACTCCCTTAGGGCTTCCCTTTAGTGTTTCGCCTAGAACTACCCATGAACCATCACCCAACTTGGACCCTAGCTGGTCGAGTCTCACCTTAGGACTTGGACTAAAACCCTACCTAAGCCCTTCACCTTAGAGCTGGCCTTAGATCCCCTACACCTTGCCTTAAGTTTGCTCGAATCCCACCCAAAAACCATAAGACCTTTCCGTGTCGACATAGCCTAGATCATGAACTAGGATAAAAAAACTCCACGCATCGGATCGGTTCGCAGCGAGAGGTCCATCCAACGGCTATATCCAAGGTCGGATCTCACTGACAAAGAAAGCCCAAGCAGAGGACGTGTAAGTGTTCGAATCTGATCTTTTACATTGTTTCAAGTTCAATTAAATTCGATACGGGGTTGTAATAATGGAGCGTAGTCTCCCCCCGAGATGTAATATTGTGGTTTAAAACACGAATCACACACGTACACTCGAGCCTTTCCGCTCTTATCTGCACACTTTCGCACACAAATGGGCCTCAACAGCCCATAGGATATAGCTCTATTTATATACATTCAGCTGGGTTTTAAGGTTCAAGCCGTGTGAGTTGTCTTTCATTTTATACACTCAAAGCACTCACTCACATTGAGCCTTTCCGCTCTTACATATATATACATATTTCCCCTTTCAGCTGGGTTTTAAATTCAAGTTGCGTGAGTTGCCTTTCAATTTATATACTCAAAGCACTCACTCACATTGAGCCTTCTCGCTCTTAAGATATAGCTATATATTTTCTTTTCGCATCTAAGATATAGCCATATTTTCCCTTCTGCTATGTCTTTAAATTCTGGGTTTTCCCTTCAAGTTGTGTGAGTTGCATTGCATATACACCACACTTGAGATAGGGAGCATACTTGCATTGAACTATCCTAAGCGAAATCGTGTAGAATCTGCCAAAATCGAGCACTTGATGCACACAATTACATGCCAAAATTTGCTAAAACCCAAGAGACATAGGAAGGTGTAGATCCCATGCATAAAATCTGCAATTTTGACAAAACCAATCGATAAAACACTTTCATGTTTTTAAAAAAGAGTCGTGTTTGTTCAAAATCGAGATTTCCTAAAGCGTACAGACTGACCCTTGAGCATCGGTTCAAGAAGGTCTACAACGAAAAGATCCCACTTATCCACACTCGCCTCAAAAGTCAGATATTTTTAAACTTACTTCGCTAGTTTGAGAAAGCTAGCTGGCACGCCCTTTTCAAGCGACGTAAGCACGAAAAGATTCGCTTCAGGCCTAAGAACCCGGAGATGAAGATTTTCCGTGTCTACAAGTGTACACGATTGGAATAACTCAACCAATCGAGTGGCCAACTCGTGATATGGAAAAAGCTTTTCATTTCTAACTTGCCAAATTTTTAAAACTTGGTTTATAATGAGGAGTGAATCTCCAAAGACCTCGATGCATGATGCCCCTAGAGTTTTCGAAATTTTTAAGCCTTGTATGAGTGCTTCATACTCAGCTATGATGTTGGAACATTCGAAATCTAGGCGAATTGCTATGGAGATCTCACCCTTTTCAGGGGATACGAGGATGATACCTGCCCCTGCCCCTCTTTGGTTTCGTGCCCCATTGAAGTGCATCTTCCACACTTGGTTTTCAAAAGAGTTTGCCAAATGTGGTTTTGAAATTGGTTTAGCAATATGCCTTCATCAGGCATTTCATCAAGTGTGGGATATGCGTCCTCTAGGGGGAACTCAGCCACGTAGTCTGCTATAGCTTGCCCCTTAATGGAGATCTGATGATGGTATTTCAGGTCATACTCCATTAGAAGGAGTTGCCATTTGCCCAATCTACCAGTGAGAATGGGTTTTTCGAACAAATACTTGATTGGATCAAGCTTGGACACTATCCAGATCTCATGATCTAGGAAATAGTGTCGAAATTTCTGGTAGGCCCAAACTAAGTTCAAGCACGTCTTCTCCATGGCTTGGTAATTCCTTTTGTAAGCCAGGAGAGTTTTCGAAATATAGTATATGGCATACTCCTTGTGAGTGTCATCCTCGTATTGAGCTAAGAAGGCTACCAAGGCATTCGCATGCACAGAAATGTAAAGCAGAAGAGGTTTTCCTTGCTTTGGAGGATTTAAAACAAGGGGGTTAACTGAGTATGCCTTTAGTCTTTCAAATGACTTTTGGCAGTCGTCATCCCATGAAAATTTTGTGCCCTTTCTCAACAACTTGTTGAAGGGTTTGCATCTAGTCGCCAGGTTTGAGATAAACCTACGAATGGATTGTAATCGACCTTGGAGGCTACGAATCTGCGTGAGATTGGAGGGTGGAGCTATGTCTATGATGGCTCTACACTTAGAGGGGTCGACTTCTATGCCCCTTTGGCTCACCATAAAGCCTAAGAGCTTTCCGGACTCTACTCCGAACACGCATTTTTGAGGGTTTAGCTTTACTTTGTAAAGTCTAAGCCTTTCGAAAATCTTTTGTAAGCATTCGATATGAGTGCATCGAGTTTTGGATTTGGCCAAGAGATCATCCACATATACCTCCACGAGCTCATGAATCTGACCATGGAAGATCATGGTCATAGCTCTTTGTGCTGGCATTTTTCAAACCAAAGGACATGACTGTATAGCAGTACGTGCCCCATGGGGTTGTGAAAGCGGTCTTACCCTGATCTCATGGGTTTAGATTGATTTGGTTATACCCTGAATAGCCATCCATAAACGATAACATTTTGTGATTTGCAGTACTATCAACTATCAAATCTATGTTTGGTAAAGGAAAATTATCCTTTGGAGTGGCTTTATTCAGGTTTCTAAAGTCGATGCATATTTGAATCTTCCCACTGTTTTTCAAACAACAACTATATTGGATAACCAATCAGAATACGCAATGGGTTTTATAAATCCGGCTTTTAACAGATCTTCTAAATCCTCTTTGACTTGGGCGTGTACGTTCAGTTGTATTTTCCTAAGCTTTTGCTTTATGGGTTTTACATCCGCATCTAAGGGAAGACGATGCTTGACAATACTCAGGTCTATGCCCGGCATGTCTTCATACGTCCATGCAAACACATCTAAGTAGGTTTTTAGAAATGCAATGAATGATGATCTTTCATGCTCATGCAAACATGTGCCTACCTTAATGAGTTTGGGCTTTGAATCACTCCCTATATTTATCTCTATGAAATCTCCTCCTACTGAATTCGAAGGCTTTTCAAAATCGAGAATTTTATGAAATTCTGTGAGCTCAGAAGTGGGATCTTCCTCAAGGGGATCCACCTCTGGGCTTTGATCATTCTCGAGGTTTATAGATCCTAGGGAATTTGATGCATGGATTTTAAAAAGACCTGGTTTCACACATGGAATTTCTATTGATTTTGAAATTTTTGGTCTGGTTATGCAGACGACGTTTCTTTCGAAATCTTTTGCTTTTTCCAAATCCCTACCAGGAGCAGCTATGTACAAAATCTTTTTGGAATTTTGTAAATTTTTGATTTTTTTGTGTTTTTGTAAAACGAGAATTTTGGGAACTATACAAACTACTCTTTTTTCGAGTTTTTCATTTTCAAGTGTTTTTGGCTTTTGTAATTTTTCCATTTTTTGAATTTTGAGTTTTTCAAATGTTTTTGGTATTTTTGATTGAGGGATCTTCCATCATACCTACAAAGGGAAAACACTACAGGTTAGACTCTGAATAAGAGGTCTAAATCGTAGGTCTCTTCTAAGGTAGGCTAAAGGGCACCCTTGACCCAGGTGGTCACAGGAGGGGGTTCTGATGGTATTCTGGAAGTATAGCCGATCCCATATCGGCTTGGATTTGCCCTAGGCAGTATAGGTTCTAGGAGACCCTGATTTTGTGCCCCTAGACTCTTATATGGCAAATAGCCCATATTTAACATCATGTTCCACGATTTTTTATTTTTAGAGAAGTTTTGATATAAATCGTGGTCCTGGAACTTGCTGTCGTCTATGTTATGCACATAGGGCTTTTTGTCCAAGGGGTTTTGAAAATAGGGGATTTTTGGATTTTCTTGGGATGGTCAGGACTTTGAGGGGGCCAACCTTGGGTGGCCCCTTCACATATATGACCTTCCTAGGATTTTTCAATGTGAGCCTTGGTGGCTCGAGCAGGGTCTGCCCCAGTTTTACCTCGTGGGTCTGGGAACTTGACAAGCAAGGGGAATTTATGACCCCTTGAAGCTAAGGATGACTCTCACCTAGGATCACTACGACTTGGTCCCTGAAAGGGATTTTGACACACCTGTGGAAGGTGGATGGCACAACACATAGGCTGTGTATCCAGGGCCTTCCCAACAATAGGTTATAGTGGGGGTGGATGTCCAGGACATGGAACACCCCCGTGTGTGCTATCCCTCCCATTTCCATGGGGAGTTCGATAGATCCTAGTGGTCTAGACGCATTCCCATCGTACCCAATGATGAAGATGGGGATGGGTTTACGGATGTCAAGGTGACTCCGATTTGGTTCGCCACATGAAGTGGAAGGTTGTTGAGCCCTCCTCCCCCATCGACTAGGCACCTATCTAGAGAGTGGTTATTTAGAACCACCTCGATATGTAGGGCCTGGTTATGGGACTCGTAGGGTCTTTCTACATCGTCTTCCGAGAATACGATGGGCGTTTTTGCTCTTATGGATGCTACTTGTTTGGACAAGGATTCTGGGGTTATGTTCGAACTAACCTTTGCTCTTTCTAGAATTTTCTCTAACACGAGTCTATGCCTAGGTGAAGTTTGTATTAGCTCTAGGATGGACATGTTGATAGGAATCTTTGAAAGATGGTTTTTGAAATCATATAATTTTAACACGACATTTCCTTTGTCCGCTTTCGGCGGAACTCTAGGAATACATGCTTTTGAGGGGCCAGGCACACTGACCACCTTTTTAGCACTTTGCAGATGTGGGGGTTGATAGATCCTCCCGAATCTTGTCACCTCCTCCATGATCAACCTAGAGTTCGCACCTAACATGGCTCTAATCGAAAATTTTGGAGCACCTTGAATTTTTAAAACTGGTTTAACCAGGGGTGGAACTCTTGGTGGTCTCCGGATGACTACTTGGGCGGGTTTTTTGTGAAGTATGAGAGTAGATGCACAAGTAGACAAACCAGACTCATATGCATGCGCTAGACTCTTCGAAATTGTGAGAGCACATACCTCTTTTCCCTTCCCACTGGTATTTGCGTGCTTGGGGAAGGGTTCTCTAAAGATAGCTTGGGCAAGCTCGGGTTCCTCAGTGACCTGAAGCCGGCCTTCTGCTATCAAGTTCTCGATTTTATTAAGCAGGACAAACATTGCTTTGGATCATGGCCTTTAAGCCGATGATACTTGTAGAATCAGTTTGAAAATCTCCCTTTGGAAGTGACTCCCTCGAGAATCTCGGGAGTTCGATCATTCCCTGGGCAAGTAGGAGGTCTAGGACCTCCGACATAGGTTGCCCCAGCGGAGTATACTCCCGTCTTTCAAAGGGTTTTGTGAAATTTTTCTCCCTTTTATTTTCTATTTTTTCAAAATTTTTGGAAGCACTTGCCGGGCTTGGATCCACCTGGACATTGGCGATTTTGTGGGGCTTTGCCCCTTTATCCATGGTGGGTAGCCCATAAGTGTTGGGCTTCTCCAAGCAAGTTTTTGAAACCACACTCCCTTTCCACAAGTGATCATAAATCCCTTTTTTCAAATTTCTTTCGAAAAGGAATGTTTTTTTTATCAACTTGTGGAAAGTTGAGATTTCGTGAAGGGAGAGAAGGGTTTTCAACTCATTTTTAAAATTATCTAGGATGAGCATGACTGCGCATCCTTCGGATATTGGCTCTCGCAATTGTCCAAGGAGAGACCTCCAACGAACGATAAACATATGTACGTCTTCGTTCATGCCTTGTTTTGCATCCCTCAATGTGTTTAAAGTCGGCGTGACTTCTACATTATGCGAGAATCTCTGCATAAAGCAATTCGCTAACTCTTCAAAAGTTGCGAACTCGCTAAGGTCGTAGGAAGCCAGCCATTTGGCAGCTGTGCCTTTGAGGGATAAAGGGAACCAATACACCCATTTCATGGAGTCCTTTTTCTTGTGGGCTCGACGAGAGAAAAGTTGCAAGTGAGACCTAGGGTCTCCCATGCCATCATACCGATGGAAGTTCGGTATTTCATCATCATTGTTTGTTTCATAGTCCACAGGTAAGAAATCAGACAGGGCGTAACTTCTTTTCTCTTTGTTTTGCCCTCTCAACAGTTGTTGTAGGGCTTTACGGTCCTTGTGTGTGAAGGACTCGTGGTATTGGTTGCCTTCCATTGCGGAAGTCTCTTTATGTTTGCAAGTTTTTTCAAATTTTTTCTTGGCCTTTGGTTCACCATTTGACGAACATGAGTCAGTTGCTTCAGCCTCTTGGCTAAGAGCAGCGATTTTGGCCTCAAAATCACTTCTCAAGTCCTCAATCTCTTCTAGCTTGTTTTGATTTTTTGAAAACCTCCTAGAATGAGAACTTGATGCGCATGAGCCATGGCTAGACACTTCTTTGGGAGCCTGGACTCGACATGCTTCAATGTTTTTCAAAATCCTAAGTATGAAATGCAACAAACAAGAGTTAAAACATTTTCTTTGAAATTTTTTCGTGAGGTTTCCTTATATGAATTGACTTTGCACAAGGCCCAGGTCCCACCGGGCATGCCAAATTACTGTAGACACGGAAAATTTTCACTCCGGGTTCTTAGGCCTGAAGTGAACCTTTTCGTATGTCTAAGTCGCTTTTATAAAAAGGGGTGTGCCAGCTAGCTTACTCAAGCTAGCGAAGTAAGTTTTGAAAATCTGACTCGTTTGGGGTGACTGTGAGCAAGTGAGCTCTTTTCGTCGCAGACCTTCTTGCACCGATGCGCAAGGGTTAGTCTGTACGCTTAGCAAAGTCGATTTTGAACAAAGTGTAACCTCTTTGAAAATATATGAAGTGTTTGATTGGGTTTTGTATTGTTACAGATTTTGTTTCACGTGGGATTTGCACGTGCCTCTGTCTTTCAATTTTATGCTATTTAGGACAACTAGGTATGTGCGCAAGTGACCTAAGTTGGGCGATTTTTGCATGGGTGTATGGGGTTTGCTTTGATGCAATATGCGTCCTAGCTCGTGGTATGGTGAATATGCAATGCAAACTCACACAACTCCAAGGGAAAACCCAAAATTGAAAGACAATGCTTAAGGGAAATTGCGTAAGGGAAATTGCAAAAGGGAAATATGGCTATATCTTAAGAGCGGAAAGGCTCAATTGTGTAAGTGTGTGTCATGTATATATTGAAAGACTACTCACACAACTGAACCTTAAAACCCAAATCTTAAAGACATAGCAGAAGGGAAATACAACTATATATATATGGGCCCAAAGGTCGCCAACGTGTGCGTGGGTGTTGTGTGTATATGTAAGGACAACTCACACGACTTGGAATGTAAAACCCAAATTGAATTGCAATATGGCTCTTATTAGAGTCTTGGGAGTAAGAGCGAAAGCTCAATGTGTGTGAGTGTGGAATTGAAAGACCATGCACAAAACTTGAATGAAAACCCAACTTGAATTGCAATACGGCTCTTATTAGAGTCTTGGGAGTAAGAGCGAAAGCTCAATGTGTGTGAGTGTGGAATTGAAAGACAACACCCACGACTTGAATGTAAGCACACGCAGCTGAACTTATATAAATAAAACTATATCTTAGGGGCTGTCAAGGCCCGTGTGTGTGCAAAAAGGTGTGCAACTAAGAGCGGAAAGGCTCAAGTGCACATGTGTGTTTGTGTGTCATACATTAATATTACATCTTGGGGGGAGACTACGCTCCATTATTACAACCCCATGTCAAAATTTAATTGAATATAAAGCAAGTTCATATAATGGACCAAGTTTAGACACTTACATGTAGCTGGTCCATCTTCAACTTGCGTGGATTTGGACTTGTGAGTCACCTTGAGCAGCAAAGAGGAGTTCCTTAGGTAGCTTGTCGCAGTTGGTAGGAGTGCTGGTCGGCTGATGTTGAGGTGTTTTAGGGAAGGTAGGTTGAGCTAAGGTGTGGTGCTAGGAGTTGGGATGAGTTTGGGGATAGGTAGGGCTTGGCTGGAAGTGAAGGATTTGGGGAATGGTGAAAGGGTGCTGGAAATTGGGCGACTAGGGGTGGCAGGTGGTGCTTAGCTGGAAGGAAGAGAGGTGTTGGCTAGGTGGAGTTGGAGTGGGGTATGGTGGTGTTGGTGGCCGAGTGGAAGGGAGAGTTGTACTAACCTGGAATGGAGGGAGGATGGCAGGTGGTGTTGGTGGCCGGTTGGAAGAGAGGTGATGGAGTGAGATGGAGCTGCTGGTGGCCGGGTGGAAGGGAGGTGATGGAGTGAGATGGAGCTACTGGTGGCCGGGTGGAAGGAGGTGGTGGGTGCAATAGGCCCTGGCCGAATGGGAGGATGAAGAGTGCTGGCCGAATCAAGGGAGTGAAGGGGATGATGGAGTTGGTTGGAGCTCCTCACCGAAGGTGGGAGGATGGCAGGTGTTGCTCGGCTGGGAGTGGAGAGGGTGAAGAGAGAGCCCAGCCTGCAGGTGATAGGTGGCATTTATATAGGCTGGCTAGGGATTAGTGGCTGGGATAAGGGAGCTTAGGTCGGTTGGGCTGGGCCAGATATTTATTTTGGTGGGCTGGGATATGGTGGGCTAGATATTTTTATTTAGGTGGGCTAGGTTAGTGGTTTGGGGTAGGTCGGTTAGGTGGGTTGGGTTTAGTTGGTTAGGGACTTAGTTAGGTGAACTAAGGTTAGCTTAGGGCTAGGTGGTTAGGGTCTAGGTGGTCCAGCTAGGTGAGGTCGGCTAGGTGAAGTGGGTGCGGTTTTGGGTGAGAAGGGCTAAGTCTAGGTTAGGTTTGGGTTAGGTTGTAGGAAAAATGGCTAGGTGAGGTAAGCTAACTTAGGGCTAGGTTTAGGAACCACCTCTTGGCGCCGGTCCATTACCTTAGTTGCAGCTATATCCAAGTTGGTGCAACCCTAGGTCAAGTGTAGGTGCGTACAAGCTTGAACCCACACTCTTGGTTAAACCCACAAGGCTAACCCACTTTTGACCAAAAAGTCAAGCCTACCAACTTTCTCACTCTTACTTTATGGCCCTTTTTCTCTCTTTACCGAAGCCTTCCAAGGGCATTCACGTGAACTTTTGTGGGCCCCTCACCCCCATTTATGGGGAGGTGAAGTGGGCCATGGATATAGATATTGGATTTGGATTTATATGATCCAGATCCAGATCCGATCCAAATCTAATTTTTTGGTTCCTTCATGGCGTTTCGAGACAGACGGTTTGTGTGGGGCCTGACTTCATCAGTACTCCATCTTGCGTTTGGTTTTCACCAATATTTTCGTCCGATCTACTTCTCACCTTCGGGATTTCATTTTGATCAGCTTTCTGATATTTGGGGCTTGGATGTCTGAGAATTTGGAGATGCTTTTGACATGAGAGTTGATATGCCGGGCTTGAAGTATGCTTTGGGTCTGTGCTCTCCTTTGCCTTTTCGATCCGCTTTTATCAGGCCAGGAGGCTTTTGGGGCTTCAAAACACTATTTTCAGTCTAAAAAGCAATACATACAGAGTTTTAAACCATACATCAAGGTTTTCAAATATGTATAGGGTTGTCTGGAAGGCTCTTGGGTTTCTAGACTCAAAATAGCCCTTTGGGGCCGCTTTTGTAAAACCAGGTATGTTTGAGAAAATTGTGGGATTTTGGGGTGTTTACAGGTACTTTATCTTGAATATGTTTTGTTAACTCATCAATAACCATTATAAATAAGTATGGACTTATAGTTGATCATTGATAAAACCCAATATTAACTTCAACAAAGTCTGTCATTCCTTCATGAGTCCTTACACATATTTTTGTACCATCATACATGTCTCTTATAAGGTTTATGTATGTCAATGTGATACCTCTTTTTTCCAAGGTTCTCCAAAGAACCTCCCTCGGTACCTATCGTAAGCTTTTCCTAGATCAATAAATATCTTGTGAAGGTCTTTCTTTTTTACTCTAAAATGTTCCATAAAATGTCTCTAAAGGTAAATCACTTTAACAGTAGATTTGCCTCGCATGAATCTGAATTGGATCTCTGTTGTACTCGATACTTGTCTTAACCTACGTTCGATAATTCTTTCCCATAATTTCATAGTATGGCTCAATAACTTGATACTCCGATAATTCGTACAATTCTGAATGTCTCTCTTGTTTTTATATATGGGTATAAGTGTACTCGCTCTTCATTCCTTGGGCATCTTTTGGTTTCTCCATATTTCATTAAATAGTCTTGTGAGCCAAGTGATTCCTGTTTCTCCTAGGATTTTCCAAACTTCTATAGGAATATTGTCTCATTCTACCGATTTACCAGCCTTCATATGTTTAAGAGACTCTTTGACTTCATTTTTCTGAATACGTCGGTAGAAATTGTGGTTTGTATACTTTTTTGATTTGGCTAACTCACCTAAGCTAATACTAATATCTTTATTTTTATTAAAAAGCTTATAAAAATAGTTTTTCATCTATTTTTTATATCATCAATTGCCACTAGAATTTTTTCATCCTTGTCTTTGATGCATCTAATAGAATTAACATCCTTAGTTTTCTTATATCTAGCCCTAGCTATCCTAAAAATATCTCTTTCACCCTCTTTTGAGTTGAGTTTTTTATATAAATTCTCTCAAATTTTAGCTTTTGCTTCACTAACAGCCTTATTCGCTTCTTTCTTTGCTTTCTCATAAGCCTCTAAAGTTTCATTAGTTTTCTTAGCATAATGTAATTTGTAACATACCCTCTTTGTCTTGATTTTATTTTATACTACTTCACTCCACCACCAAGCTTCTTTTTGGGTCGGTACACCTCCCTTAGATTCACCTCATACATATTTCGCTACTTTCCTAATATGTACATCTATATTGTTCCACATATCACAAGGTTTATCAACATAATTTTAAGCATCTCCTTGAAGGACTTTCTATTTAAATATACCTTTTTTCTCACTTTTGAGGTTCCACCATTTAGTTTGAATAGCTCAATGCACTCTTTTCTTCTTTGTACATTTTTTTTCTTGTAAATCCATAACTAAAGGTTGATGTTGGGTGGTTAAGCTTTCTCCTAAAATTACTTTGCAGTCTTTACAACACGCTCTATCTTTTTTTCTATAAATAAAATAATCAATTTGTGTTTGTGATAAGCCACTCTTATAAGTAATTAAATGTTCATTTCATTTATTGAAGATTGTATTGACTATAAAGAAACTCATGTATTTACATAATTTAAAAATAAATCTGCATAAATGTGCTTTTGTTGTGGGTGAGGGACATTTTCTTGAGTTTTTGATGCATAATAGGAGATAAAGGTTTATGCCAATGAAGTGAAGGCGATCATAGAAGCAAAATTGCTAGAAACAAAAAGGATCTATGAAGCTTCATCGGGCTGGTAAATTGCTTGAGGCGTTTAATTGCTAATGTTGTTGGAGAACTTGCATTATTCTCTGTATTGCTTAAGCTGAAGAATACAAGGGAGTTCATATGGGAACCTGAACAATAGTAAGCTTTGTAAGCATTAACAAGTATTTAGCTAGTCTAGCATTTCTTATATCCTTGTCTTTGGAAAGTTGGCAAAATTGTATATAACCACATCAAATGATTCAATTGGTGCCTCATTGGTGCAAAATGCTCATGATGGTATAGAGCAAGTGGTTTTCTATCTTAGTATACTTCTTTTAGATATCGAGTCTTGAGATTCTCCAATAGAAAAACTTCTTTTGGCTTTGTATCATGCATGTATGAAGCTTGAGTATTACTTGTTAGCTACCAAAGTGTAAGTTATTTAAAAAATTGATTAATGAGGTAGCTTTTTATTTATTAAACCTTACAAGGGCCATCAAGTTGTGTTCTTTCAACTTGTAATGCTTTCCCTTGAAGGTAGTTAAATGCAGGCTCTCATTGACTTTCTCGCCCATCACCCATGCGTTGAGCTCATTAATCCTCAAGATATAGCCTAAGGTATGATATGAAAGTTGCATGGAAAGTAATGTTCAATGGGTTAAACTATAGAAAGGGAATAACCATTGGTCTTTGTGTTATTTCCTCGACTAGAAAAGTTGGGATGCTTACCATGACCTTTGAGCCAACCTTAAACAATAACAAGATTGAGTATCACTTTCATTTATGGACTGAATGTAGTCTCGACCATAAGGGCTAGGATTGTTGAACACCTTGGGGACTCTCAAGTTGTCCTAAGTCAGTGCATTGGCAAGTACCAATGTAGAAGCCCAAACCTTACACCTTTACATGAGCGGGAATTAGAATTGATCCACTTGTTTGAGAGTGTCAAGTTGTTATACATTGTAAGAGATGATAATGACATCACAAATGAGCTTTAAGTCAACTTACTCAAACCCAACAATCTACAACTTTGATAACCTAAGAGAATCAAGGAAACACCATCCACTTGTTTGAGAGTGTCAAGTTGTTATACATTGTTGTAAACATGTGTAGATGTAGAAAATCTCCGCCTCCTGGTTCTTAGGCCTGGAGCGAATCTTTTCGTGTGCCTAAGTCCTATTTGAATAAACAGGGCGTGCCAGCTAGCTTACCTAAGCTAGCGAAGATATATTTTAAACCTGACTTCTAACGTGGCGACTGTGAGCAAGCAAGCTCTTGTCGTCGCAGATCTTCTTGCACTGATGCGCAAGGGTCAGTCTGTACGCTTTTAAAGATTGAGTTTTTGGATAGAAGGACCTACGAAAGTGGTTCGAGGTGTTTGATTCGGGTCTTATTGGTACGATTTTCAGATTTAGATCACGTGGATTTGCACGTGCCTAAGTCTTTCTTTTGATCCCTTTACGGGCCACCTAGGTGTGTGTTATGAACACTCCACTAAATGTGGCGACTTTGAGCGGGAGTATGGGGTTTGCTTTGATGCAATAAGCGTCCTAACTCGTGGTATGGTGTATATGAAATGCAAAATCACACTACTCCAAAGGGAAAACCCGAATTTAAAAGACAATACTGAAGGGAAATGACTTGAAATGTAAATGCCGAAGGGAAATGACTTTTAATGTAAATGCCGAAGGGAAATTGCCGAAGGGAAATATGTATATAATGTATATATGGGCCCTTACTTGGGTCTTGCAAATAAGAGTGGAGGCTCAATGTGGGTGCGTGCTTGAATTGAAGTACTACACACACGACATGAAATGAAACCCAAATATAACTTGCAATATGGCCTTAACTAAGGTCTTGGAAATAAGAGCGAAAGCTCAATGTGTGTGAGTGCTTGAATTGAAGTACTACGCACACAACATGAAATTAAACCCAAATATAAATTGCAGTATGGCCTTAACTAAGGTCTTGGGAATAAGAGCGAAAGCTCAATGTGTGAGTGCTTGAATTGAAGTACTAATCACACAACATGAAATAAACCCAAGGATAGTATAACACGGCCCTTACTTGGGTCTTACAAATAAGAGCGAAGGCTTAATGTGTGTGAGTGCGAGAATTTAAAGATGACACACCCAACTTAAGCAAAACCCTACGTAATTTAAAGTATATACATAAATTTATATCTTAGGGGCTGATTAGGCCCGTGTGTGTTCAAAATCGTACACAACTAAGAGAGTGCACGTGTGTGTGGGTGTGCCAAGCCACGTTATTACAAGCGGGGGGAGACTATGCTCCGTTATTACAACTGTAAACACCCCGAAATCCCACAAATTCCTCGAAACAAACCTGGTTTTGTAAAAGTAGCCCCAAAGGGCTATTTTGAGTTTGGAAACCCAGGAGCCTTCCAGGCAACCCTGTACATATGTTTTGAACTTTATATTTCAAAAATATATGATATAGCTTTAAAAACCTTTTAAAACACGTTTTTGAAACCCCGAAGCAGCTTGGCCTCATCCAGACAGGACCAGGAAAGCTAAGGTGAGCCCGGAACCAGAGCACATGTCAAGCCCGGCACAACAACTCTTACATTGAACCCACCCCCAGGATCTCGAACGTCCAAGACCCTGTTATCATCAAAACATTATTTGAAGTCATTTCCGGAAGGCGAAAACTGAGGCGGACGATCATGTTGGCGAAGACCCAACGCAGACGGAGTACTGATGCTGTCAGACCCCACACAAACCGTTCGTTTCAAACACAGCCCGAAGGAGTCAGAATTCAGTTTGGGTTGGATCGGGACCACATATATCCAGATCCCAATCCAAACCCATGTGTGGACCTGGATTTAGATTTGGATCTAGAGATCCAATCCAACATCCACATCCATGGCCCACATCACCTTCTCATAAATGGAGGTGGGGCCCACTTGAATTTCACGTGGGATTATGGGCATGAAAGAGAGTGGGGGAGGATAAGATCAAAGTGTGTTGTAATTAAGCTTGACTTGTGTGTTAAGTTTGGGGTTAATCATGTGGGTTAGCCTAGTTAACATGGGTTTAAGCTTGTAATTAGCCAAAACCCAACCTAGGGCTGCACCAACATGATATGATTAGGGTCTATGGGTCATGCAAAGGGAGCTCCTTAATCCAATCCTAACCAAAAACACCTAATCCTAGCCTTTTACCCTAATCCTGTCCTAATCCCAACCTAATCACCTAACCCACTTCCCTAATCCTGGCCTAATCCCAACCTAATCACCTAACCCACTTCCCTAATCCTTCCCTAAACCTAGGTTAATTTCCCTAAACCTAACCTAATCCTAGCCTAATCACCTAACCCACCTCACTAAACCTCACCCCAAAACCAACCCACCTAGCTAAACCCTAAACCTCTAAACCACCCCACCTAAACCTAGCACACAACCTACCCAAAACCCCTTGTATTTAAAATATCTGGCCCTACCCTAATACCAGCCCACCTTACTACCATACCACCACCCTAATACCAGCCCCCAACCGCCTCTTGCAGCCCTATATAAACCCCCCCCCTAAGGGGCGGGTTTTCCCATCTTCGACCAAGCTCTTTTCACCCCCCTTTCCAGTCCAACCGAGCCCAGCCACCTGCACCACTTCCAGTCGGGTCTTCCACCTGCACCATCACCAGCCACCACTGTGCTCCACCTGCTCCACCACACCCCAGCCGGCCAACCACCCGTCGCCATCCTTTTCATCCGGCCGAACCAGTCACTCCACCACACCCAGCTACTCCTCAACCACCCGCCGCCTCCCATCATCGTCGGTTAGTACCCCATACTCCACTCTACCTCTTCTTCGCTCCCCCTCCACTCTCAGCCACCTACACCACCACCATCTTACCCTAAACCAGCCGCTTATCACCACCACTCCCATTCGGCCAGGCCTCAACCGCTCTAACTACCCGCCACTACCGAGACACCCTAGCTACACCTGGCCACTCCACCCAACTCCCTAAGACCTGCCCATATTACCACACCACATCCACCACCACCTTACCCCATACCCTAGCTAGCTTCCTTTCCATCCTCCACTCATAGCCGCCCTAGCAAACCACCACCACCGAGCCTCCCTTAGTCGGCCACTCCAACCGACTGTCCCATACTCCTTCGGCCATCCACCCGCCAGCCACATACTTTCCTTAGTGCCATACTGCCTAACCTTACTCTCCCTTAGTGACCCAACATAGTCACCTTAGCCCCACACAACAAGACAGCCCCATCCCTAGCAGCCGGCCACCTTTAGGGCTCCCCTTCTCGTGCACCCAAGGCACCCGGCCATCACTTCTCCCTTTGCCGTTCAACTCCACGGAGCTCCCTCTTGCAGCCCAAGGCGAAGGCCAAGCCCATGCTCAAGCAAGGCATCTTCGGACCAGCTATTAGTAAGTGCCTAACTCGGTCCTTAGTTGTATACTTGCTTAAAATTTAATTCGATACAGGGTTGTAATAACGGAGCATAGTCTCCCCCCGCTTGTAATAACGTGGCTTGGCACACCCACACACACGTGCACTCTCTTAGTTGTGCACGATTTTGAACACACACGGGCCTAATCAGCCCCTAATATATAAATATATATATATATATATTTTAACTTACGCAAGGTTTTGCTTAAGTTGGGTGTGTTGTCTTTCAATTCAAGCACTCACACACATTGAGCCTTCGCTCTTATTTGAAAGACCCAAGTAAGGGCCGTGCTATACTATTTGGGCTTCATTTCATGTCGTGTGTGTAAGTCTTTCAATTCAAGCACTCACACACATTGAGCCTTCGCTCTTATTTGAAAGACCCAAGTAAGGGCCGTGCTATACTATTTGGGTTTCATTTCATGTCGTGTGTGTAAGTCTTTCAATTCAAGCACTCACACACATTGAGCCTTCGCTCTTATTTGAAAGACCCAAGTAAGGGCCGTGCTATACTATTTGGGTTTCATTTCATGTCGTGTGTGTAAGTCTTTCAATTCAAGCACTCACACACATTGAGCCTTCGCTCTTATTTGAAAGACCCAAGTAAGGGCCGTGCTATACTATTTGGGTTTCATTTCATGTCGTGTGTGTAAGTCTTTCAATTCAAGCACTCACACACATTGAGCCTTCGCTCTTATTTGAAAGACCCAAGTAAGGGCCGTGCTATACTATTTGGGTTTCATTTCATGTCGTGTGTGTAAGTCTTTCAATTCAAGCACTCACACACATTGAGCCTTCGCTCTTATTTGAAAGACCCAAGTAAGGGCCATGCTATACTATTTGGGTTGCATTTCATGTCGTGTGTGTAAGTCTTTCAATTCAAGCACTCACACACATTGAGACTTCACTCTTATTTGGAAGACCCAAGTAAGGGCACGTATATACCCTATATACATATCTCCCTTCGGCATTTACATTACAAGTCATTTCCCTTTGGTTATTTCCCTTCGGCAATGTCTTTACATTCGGGTTTTCCCTTTGGAGTAGCGTGAGTTTGCATTGCATCTACGCCATACCACGAGGTAGGACGCATATTGCATCAAAGCAAGCCCCGTATTCCCGTTCAAATTCGCCCATGTAGTGGAGTGTTCATAACACACACCTAGGTGGCCCATAAAGGGATAAAAGGAAAGACTTAGGCACGTGCAAATCCACGTGATCTAAAATATGCAATTGCAGTAAAAGACCCGAATCAAAAACACATCGAACCGCTCTCGTAGGCTTTTCCTACCCTAAACTTGATTTTTAAAGCGTACAGACTGACCCTTGCGCATCGGTGCAAGAAGGTTTGCGACGACAAGAGCTCACTTGCTCACAGTCGCCACATTAGAAGTCAGGATAAAATATATCTTTGCTAGCTTAGGTAAGCTAGCTGGCACGCCCTGTTTATACAAATAGGCCTTAGACACACGAGAGGATCCGCTCCAGGCCCTGAGAAGCCAGAGGCGGGGATTTTCCTGTGTCTACAGAGATTGGCACGCCCGGTGGGACATGAGCCTTTCAAAAATCGAGTTTTAAGTTAGAAGCTTGCGAAAAATTTTGTTAAAAAGGTGTCGTTTTTAACTTGTTTTCTTTGCTTGTACTTAGGAAATTTTGAAAAAGCTTGAAAAGCATGTCAAAATCCAATCCAAGTGAAGTGTCGAGACAAGGCTCATGTGCATCAAGTTCTCACTCTGGGAGGATTTTCAAAAACAAAATAAAACTAGATGAAATCGAGGACCTGAGAAGGGAGTTTGAGGCCAAAATCGATGCTCTCAGCCAAGAGGCTGAAGTAGGCGATTCGTGTTCATCAAACGGTGAACAAAGGCCTAAGAAAAAATCTGAAAAACCTCGCAAGCACAAAGAGGCCTCCGTAATGGAAGGCAACCAATACCACGAGTCCTTCACACAAAAGGACCGTAAAGCCCTACAGCAGTTGCTGAAAGGGCAGAATAAAGGGAAAAGAAGCTACGCCCTGTCTGATTTCCTTCCTATGGATTACGAAACAGACAGTGACGATGAAATATCGAACTTTCATCGGTATGATGGCATGGGAGACCCTAGGTCTCACTTGCAGCTTTTCTCACGTCGAGCCCATAAGAAGAAAAAGGACTCGATGAAATGGGTGAATTGGTTCCCTTTATCCCTTAAAGGCACAGCTGCCAAATGGTTGGCTTCCTACGACTTTTGAAGACTTAGCGAACTGCTTCATGCAAAGATTTGCACACAACGTAGAAGTCACGCCGACTCTGAATACCTTAAGGGATACAAAGCAAGGTATGAACGAAGACGTACATGCCTTCATTATAAGATGGAGGTCACTTTTGGGCCAAGTACGAGAGCCCATATCCGAAGGATGCGCAGTAATGCTCATCCTGGATAACTTTAAAAGCGAGTTAAAAACCCTTCTCTCGCTCCATGAGATCTCAACTTTCCATAAGTTGATCAAAAAGGCATCCCTTTTCGAAACCAACTTGCGAAATGGGACATACGATCACTTATGGAAAGGAAGTGCCGTTTCTAAAACCCGTTTGGAAAAGCCCATCACTTATGGGCTACCCACGATGGACAAAGGGGCAAAACCCCATAAAATCGCCAATGTTCGAGAGGATCCAGGCGTGGCAGGCACTTCCAAAATTTTTGAAAAACTAGAAAACAAAAGGGAGTGAACCTTTCAAAAACCAGTTGAAAAATGGGAGTATACTCCACTGGGGCAACCTGTGTCGGAGGTCTTAGACCTCCTACTTGCCCAAGGCATGATAGAACTTCCTGAAATCCCCGAAGGAGTCACTTCCAAAGGGGGATATTTAAATCGATTTTGTAAGTATCATCAACTCAAAGGCCATGATACCAAACGCTGTTTCTCCCTTTTAAATAAAATTGAGAACTTGATAGCAGAGGGCCGGCTCCAGGTCACTGCGGAACCTGAGCCACCTCAAGCTATCTTCAAAGAACCCTTTCCCAAACACACCAGTGGCAGTGGGAAAGGAAAGGAGGTATGTAGCCTCACCTTTTCTAAGGAACTAGCACAAAAACCAGAGTCTGGTCGACCCACTTATGCGCCCACTCTTGTATTATACAAGAAGCCCGCCCAAGTCATCATTCGGGGACCACCAAAAGTGGAATCCTCGGCAAAACCAGTTTTGAAAATCCAAGGTGCTCCTCAACTCATCCTTAGAGCCAACTAATCAGCCCCTAATATATAAATATATATATATATATATATATATATATATATTTTAACTTACGCAGGGTTTTGCTTAAGTTGGGTGTGTTGTCTTTCAATTCAAGCACTCACACACATTGAGCCTTCGCTCTTATTTGAAAGACCCAAGTAAGGGCCGTGCTATACTATTTGGGTTTCATTTCATGTCGTGTGTGTAAGTCTTTCAATTCAAGCACTCACACACATTGAGCCTTCGCTCTTATTTGAAAGACCCAAGTAAGGGTCGTGCTATACTATTTGGGTTTCATTTCATGTCGTGTGTGTAAGTCTTTCAATTCAAGCACTCACACACATTGAGCCTTCGCTCTTATTTGAAAGACCCAAGTAAGGGCCATGCTATACTATTTGGGTTGCATTTCATGTCGTGTGTGTAAATCTTTCAATTCAAGCACTCACACACATTGAGACTTCACTCTTATTTGCAAGACCCAAGTAAGGGCACGTATATACCCTATATACATATCTCCCTTCGGCATTTACATTACAAGTCATTTCCCTTCGGTTATTTCCCTTCAGCATTGTCTTTACATTCGGGTTTTCCCTTTGGAGTAGCGTGAGTTTGCATTGCATCTACGCCATACCACGAGGTAGGACGCATATTAAATCAAAGCAAGCCCCGTATTCCTGTTCAAATTCGCCCATGTAGTGGAGTGTTCATAACACACACCTAGGTGGCCCATAAAGGGATAAAAGGAAAGACTTAGGCACGTGCAAATCCACGTGGTCTAAAATATGCAATTGCAGTAAAAGACCCGAATCAAAAACACCTCGAACCACTCTCGTAGGCTTTTCCTACCCTAAACTCGATTTTTAAAGCGTACAGACTGACCCTTGCGCATCGGTGCAAGAAGGTCTGCGACGACAAGAGCTCACTTGCTCATAGTCGCCACATTAGAAGTCAGGATAAAATATATCTTCGCTAGCTTAGGTAAGCTAGCTGGCACGCCCTATTTATACAAATAGGCCTTAGACACATGAGAGGATCCGCTCCAAGCCCTGAGAAGCCAGAGGCAGGGATTTTCCTGCGTCTACAATGACCCCGTATCAAATTTAATTTAAGCAAGTCTACAACTAAGGACCGAGTTAGGCACTTACTTATAGCTGATCCGGAGGTGACTTGCTTAAGCGTAGGCTTGGCTTCGCCTTGGGCTGCAAGAGGGAGCTCCTCGGAGTTGAACGACAAGGGGAGATGCTGGCCGGGTGGCTTGGGTGCCTGGGAAGGGCGCCTTGAAGCTGGCCGACTGCTAAGGATGTGCTGCCTTGGTGTTTTGGGCTAAGGTGACTAAGGAAGGTCACTAAAGGATGGGCTGGTATTAAGGAAGATAGTGCTAAAGGGGAGTCTAAGGGAATGCCTAAGGGAAAGTATGGCTGGCCAGGAGGTGGTGTAGTCGGTTGGAGTGGCCGACAAAGGGGAGTTAGTGGTGGCCGGCTATTAGGGTAGCTAGGGATGTTATGGATGAGAAGGGAGCTAGCTAGGGTGTGGTGTAAGGTAGAGCTAAGGGCTGGTGAGAAGGGGTATGGGAGGTCCTAGGGAACCAAGTGGGGTGGCCGGGTGTCACTAGGCAAAGTGGTTCAAGGTGGGTGATGTAAGGTGGAGGTCTGGCCGAATGGGTAGGGATGACAGGTAGGTGGTGTTGGTGGGAGGTTGTGGTGGTGTGGGTGGTTGAGAGTGGAGGGGGAGTGAAGAAGAGGTGGAGCTAAGGGTAGGGTACTAACCAAAAGGGGAAGAAGCTGGCAGATGGAAGAGGGGCAGCCGGGTGCTTCGGGTGGATGGGATTCAGCCGGGAGATGAAGGTGGCACGAGGTGGAGCTTGGTGGAAGTAGTGGTGGTGGAGGTGGAGCTTGGCTGGGAGGCAGTGGCGCAGGTGGAGCAAGGTGGAAGGCTCGGCTGGAAGGGGATTGGCCAAGGTCGGCTAGGCCAAGGTCGGCTGGAATTTCTGAAAAACCCGCCCACTAGGGGGGGGTTTATATAGGGTTGGAGATGGCAGTTGGGGCTGGTTTTGGGGAGGTGGTAAGGTGGTTTAGGTGGTGGTGGTGTGGTGATAAGGTGGGCTGGTTTTGAGGAGGGGCCAGATATTTTAATACAAGGGGTTTTAGGTAGATGGTGTGCTAGGTTTAGGTGGGGTGGTTTAGGGGTTTAGGGTTTAGCTAGGTGGGTTGGTTTTGGGGTGAGGTTTAGTGAGGTGGGTTAGGTGATTAGGCTAGGATTAGGTTAGGTTTAGAGAAATTAAGCTAGGTTTATGAGAGGATTAGGGAAGTGGGTTAGGTGATTAGGTTTGGGATTAGGCTGGGATTAGAGAAGTGGGTTAGGTGATTAGGCTAGGTTTAGGCCAGGATTAGGGAAAAAGGCTAGGATTAGGGGTTTTTGATTAGGATTGGGTTAGGGAGCTCCCTTTGCATAACCCATAAACCTTGTTGCATCATGTTGGTGCAGCCCTAGGTTAGGTTTTGACTAATACAAGCTTAAACCCATGCTAATTAGGCTAACCCACATGATTAACCCTAAACTTGACACACAAGTCAAGCTTAATTACAATCACCCTCAAATCTTATCCTCCCCCACTCTCTCTCATGCCCATAATCCCATGTGAATTTTAAGTGGGCCCCACCTCCATTTATGAGAAGGTGATGTGGGCCATGGATGTGGATATTGGATTGGATCTATGGATCTAAATCCAAATCCAAATCCAAATCCACACATGGGTTTGGATTGGGATCTGGATATATATGGTCCAGATCCGATCCAAACTGAATTCTGGCTCCTTCAAGCTGTGTTCGAAACGAACGGTTTGTGTGGGGTCTGACAGCATCAGTACTCCGTCTGCGTTGGGTCTTCGCCAACATGATCGTCCACTTCTGTTTTCACCTGCTGAAGATGATTTCAAATGATGTTTGATAATAACAGGGTCTTGGACGTTCGAGATCCTGGGGGTGGATTCAATATGAGAGTTGCTGTGCCGGGCTCGACTTGTACTCTAGTTCCGGGCTCTCTTTAGCTTTTCTGGTCCTATCTTGATTAGGCCAAGCTGCTTCGGGGGGTTTCAAAACATATTTTAACAGTTTTTGGTCGAACTTGAGAGTCTTATGAAGACCTGCTGCATCAAGTGAGCTGATCTTATGTTGCTCGATGTTCGGGGTTTTTCTCAATTCACTTTTGAGAGAGGAAAAACCCTTTTAGCTTCAATCCTAAGGATTTTTACCTTCTCGTGTTTCCCTTTACTTGAGTCTTAACACTCGCTAATCTAGCGGAGGTTTTATAAGAAAATCAAGTAGCATTTCAAAATTTCTATGCCTTACCCAATAATGTCTAATTCTCAAACAAAATGAGATTCAAGTAAGCAGATCCTATTTTTACTTTAGGACTCCTTGAAATGAATCTTTTTTCACTTGGGATAAATTGTAGGGATGGGGGAAAGAGTTACCACGGTCCCTTTTGAAGCGTCCCGTGGTTTGAGGCATAGAGGCAGAAAATTTTGCTCTTTTGAGCATTTTTGGCAACTTTTTCTTTTTGATAGAGGGTCTCCCTTTGGGAGTATTTTCTCTTTGTTCCCTCTTTTCCATAGAAGAATGATTTTTCTTTGCAATTCTGCTTTCCTTTGGAAAATGACTTTTTGTAGGGATTTCCCTTTTTGCTTTTTGCCAAATTTTCCTTTTGGGGAAGAGAAGAGAAGAGGGGAAGGACTTATCCCAATGATCTACTCGATTCATCCCAGATCAACCTATTTAGAAATAGCACATACTACTTGCAAGTATTTTGCTTTATTGAACAAGGCCTTTCTTTGTAAGATGAAGATTTTTGAAATGTAACCCATCTATTTTGGAAAACTCCGCTTTTTCACAAGCATCGATTCTCTCATTCAGGGTCACACGATCCACTTTGATCCTTACTCATGAAGTTTCAAAGGAGATTTCCTTAAAACATTTTTACAAAGGGGATTTAGCTTAGACCCTACACATGGTATTTTTTCAAATATTGGGCATTCATAGGGTCTGCTAAATTCCTACCCTCAACATCGATTAACCAGTATGCATTGTTCGTGGTGGTTCCACGTACAACATAAAGACCATCCCACTTGGGCCGCCACTTTCTAAGTAGATGTGGGCCACGATGGTGGATGATCTTTAATACAAGGTCTCCCACTTTGACGTGGTGAGGCTTCATATGCTTTCAATAATGTTGGGCTACCCTTTGCCGGTATGCATGTGCATGATCCATGGCAAGGAGCCTTCTTTCATCTAATAAATCAAGCTCGGCCATTCTAACATGCTAAAACGTCTCTAAGGGGAGGTCGAGTGCAAGTGATGTATGGAATGAATGCAATTTGGTATGAATGGCGTTTGTGCCATAGACCAACTCAAATGGCATGGCATTGGTGGGAGTTCGGATAGAAGTCCTATAAGCCCATAAGGCTTCATCGAGCTTCTTATGCCACGTTCTACCCTTCTCTAAGGTTTTCTCAATAATACTTATTAGAGTCTATAAGACACGAAAATTCTACGCTCCTGGTTTACAAGACCAGAAAGAGCTTTCTCGCGTTTACGTCGCTTTTAAGGGCGTGCCAGCTAGCTTACTCAAACTAGCGAAGATTTTTGGAAATATCTAACTTTTTGGGGACTGTGGACAAGCGGGATCTTTTCTCTTGAAACCTTCTTCAACCGGTGCTCAAGGGTCGGTTGAAGCACTTATAAAACTTCGATCTCAAACAAACATGAACTCTTTTTGAAAGAAAAGCGAGTATGACGATTGTTTGCCTAAATTGCTATTTTTTATTACGGGGGTTGTCCGCTTTTCAAGTCATTGATTTTTAGCTATCTTAGGCCGGTTGTGTGTGCTTCAAGTGGCCTAAATTTAGCGAGTTTGAGCGTAGTTTCAGGGTATCCTCTTTGAAAATATGCAAATGCAAGGATGCACGAACTTTCTTCGGGTTTGATATTATGTGAGCTAGGCTCCAATTGAAAGCAACTCACACACATAGTTTAAAGTAAATACCCAAAATGTAAGTGCAACTCACGCAGCTGAAAGGGAAATACCCGAACCTTAAAAGCAACTCACACGACTTGAATGTAAATTGCGAAAGGGAGATATGCTTATATTAAGAGCGGAAAGGCTCAATGCACGCGTGTGTGAGTGTAGAATTGAAATGACAAACTCACACGACTTGAATTGAACTTGCCAAAATTGAAATATAAGTATATAAGAGCGGAAAGGCTCAATGTGTTTGTGTGTGTTGTGTATAATTGGAAAGACAACTCTCACGACTTGAATTGAACCACCCGAAATGTAAATACGTACACAACTAAAATGTAAAACTCACGCAACTAAAAGTATATAGATACTCTATATCTTATGGGCAATGGAGGCCCAAAATGTGCATGAGAGTGTAGAGCAAGTGCTTGAGTGCTCTTGTGTGAAAGTGTGGAAGCTTAAATGACAAACTCACACGACTTGAATGTAAATCCCATGCAGCTAAAAGTATATAGAAATATGCTATATCTTATGAGCAACAAAGGCTCAAAAGGTGTGTGAGAGTGTGGAGCAAGTGCTCACGTACTTCTTGGGTGTGAGTGTGAAATTTAAATGACAAACTCACATGACAAGAATGTAACAACCCAGAATTGAAATTGCATGGCTTTCACTAAAGTCTTTTAAGTAAGAGCGAAGGCTCAATGTGTGTGCAATAGTGTGCAACTAAGAGGAGAAAGGCTCAAGTGCATGTGGGTGTTTTGTGTACGAGATAAGAGCTAAAGCTCGAGTGTACGTGTGTGCTTGTGTATCAAGCACCAATATTACATTTCGGGGGGAGACCACACTTTATTATTACAACCCCGTATCAAAATTGAATTGAAATTTAGAGGAGTAAGGTAAAAACTGAATTTAAACACTTACAAGTGGACGGCTTTTCCTTGCTCGTGCTTGGGCTTGTGTTCCACCTTGGCAGCCAAGAGGAGTCTCCCTAGGTGGACTTGAGAGAGAATGTTGGGTCGGGTGTGCTTAGGGACACGCCGGAGGCTTAGGCCTAGCTTGGGCGTATGAGAAAGCTCACGGCAACAAAGGGGGTGTGGTGCGGGCTATCTAAGGTCAGCCCTAAAGGGAAGGTCACGGTTGGTGGGTATATGGCCCTAAGGTGGGGCTGGTCCTAAGGTAAGGCAAGCAACAGTTGTAGACGCAGGAAAATCCCCGCCTCCCCCTTTGGCTTCTCAGGGCCTGGAGCGGATCTTCTCGTGTGTCTAAGGCCTATTTGTATAAACAGGGCGTGCCAGCTAGCTTACCTAAACTAGCGAAGATATATTTTAAATCTGACTTCTAACGTGGCGACTGTGAGCAAGTGAGCTTTTATCGTCGCAGACCTTCTTGCACCGATGCACAAGGGTCAGTCTGTGCGCTTTAAAAATCGAGTTTAGGGTAGAAAAAACCTACGAAGCGATTCGAGGTGTTTGACTCGGGTCTTTTCAATGCGATTGCAGATTTTAGATCATGTGGATTTGCACGTGCCTAAGTCTTTCTTTTTATCCCTTTATGGGCCACCTAAGTGTGTGTTATGAACACTCCACTACATGGGCGAATTTTGAACGGGAGTACGGGGCTTGTTTGAATGCAATATGCATCCTACCTCGTGGTATGGCGTAGATGCAATGCAAACTCATGCTACTCCAAAGGGAAAACCCGAATGTAAAGACAATGCCGAAGGGAAATAACCGAAGGGAAATGACTTGTAATGTAAATGCCGAAGGGAGATATGTATATAAGGTATATATGGGCCCTTACTCGGGTCTTGCAAATAAGAGCGAAGGCTCAATGTGGGTGCGTGCTTGAATTGAAAGACTTACACACACGACATGAAATAAAACCCAAATATAATTTGCGATATGGCCTTGATTAAGGTCTTGGGAATAAGAGCGAAAGCTCAATGTGTGTGAGTGCTTGAATTGAAGTACTACGCACACAACATGAAATTAAACCCAAATAGTATAACACGGCCCTTACTTGGGTCTTTCAAATAAGAGCGAAGGCTCAATGTGTGTGAGTGCTTGAATTGGAAGACTTACACACACGACATGAAATGAAACCCAACTAGTATAGCACGGCCCTTACTTGGGTCTTTCAAATAAGAGCGAAGGCTCAATGTGTGTGAGTGCTTGAATTGAAAGACTTACACACACGACATGAAATGAAACCCAAATAGTATAGCACGGCCCTTACTTGGGTCTTTCAAATAAGAGCGAAGGCTCAATGTGTGTGAGTGCTTGAATTGAAAGACAACACACCCAACTTAAGCAAAATCCTACGTAAGTTAAACTATATATATATATTTATATATTAGGGGCAGATTAGGCCCGTGTGTGTTCAAAATCGTGCACGACTAAGAGAGTGCATGTGTGTGGGTGTGCCAAGCCATGTTATTACAAGCGGGGGGAGACTATGCTCTGTTATTACAACCCCATATCGAATTAAATTTTAAGCAAGTATACAACTAAGGACAGAGTTAGGCACTTACTAATAGCTGGTCCGAAGATGCCTTGCTTGAGCGTGGGCTTGGCCTTTGCCTTGGGCTGCAAGAGGGAGCTCCGCGAAGTTGAACGGCAAGAGGGGCTGTCGGCCGGCTGCAAATGGGGCGCGGGAGAGGCACCTTGAAGATGGCCGGCTGCTTAGCGAAGGGCTAGTTTTGTGTGTTGGGCTAAAGTGACTAAGTAGGGTCACTAAGGGAGGGTGTAGTGTTAGGAAGTATGGCGCTAAGGGGAGCCTAAGGGAGTGTCTAATGGAATACCTAAGGTTGGCGGGTGGCTGGCCGAATGGATGGGGGACAGCCGGTTGGAGTGGTCGACTAAAAGAGACTCGGTGGTGGCGGGCTGCTAGGGTGGCTAGGCAATGGTGGATGAGAAGGGAACTAGCTAGGGTATGGGATAATGTAGTGGCCGGCTGTGGTAAGGTGGATATAGGTAGGTCTTAGGGGGTTAGGTGGAGTGGCCGGGTGTAGCTAGGGTGTCTAGGTAGTGGCGGGTAGTTAGAGTGGTTGAGGCTTGGTTGAGTGGGAGTGGTGGCGATAAGTGGTTGGTGTTAGGGTAAGGTGGTGGTGGTGGAGGTGGCTGAGAGTGGAGGGGGAGCGAAGAAGAGGTAGGTTGGAGTATGGGGTACTAACCGGATGAAGAGGCGGTGGCGGATGGAAGGGGAGCAGCCGGGTGTTTGAATTGGAGGGTTCGGCCGGATGAAAAGGATGGCGACAGGTGGTTGGCCGGCTGGGGTGTGGTGGAGCAGGTGGAGCACGGTGGTGGCTGGTGGTGGTGCAGGTGGAAGAGCCGGCTGGGAGTGGTGCAGGTGGCTGGGCTCGGTTGGGCTAGAAAGGGGGTGAAGGAAGATGGGAAAACCCGCCCCTTAGGGGGGGGGTTTTATATAGGGCTGCAAGAGTTGGTTGGGGCTGGTATTACGGTAGTGGTAAGGTGGTCTAGGGGTGGTAGTATGGTAGTAAGGTGGGCTGGTATTAGGGTAGGGCCAGATATTTTAAATACAAGGGGTTTTGGGTAGGTTGTGTGCTAGGTTTAGGTGGGGTGGTTTAGAGGTTTAGGGTTTAGCTAGGTGGGTTGGTTTTGGGGTGAGGTTTAGTGAGGTGGGTTAGGTGATTAGGCTAGGATTAGGTTAGGTTTAGGGAAATTAACCTAGGTCTAGGGAAGGATTAGGGAAGTGGGTTAGGTGATTAGGCTAGGAGTAGGCCGGGATTAGGGAAGTGGGTCAGGTGATTAGGCTAGGATTAGGACCGGATTAGGGTAAAAGGCTAGGATTAGGCGTTTTTGGTTAGGATTGGATTAAGGAGCTCCCTTTGTATGACCCATAGACCCTAATCACATCATGTTGGTGCAGCCCTAGGTTAGGTTTTGGCTAATTACAAGCTTAAACCCATGTTAACTAGGCTAACCCACATGATTAACCCCAAACTTGACACACAAGTCAAGCTTAATTACAACACACTTTGATCTTATCCTCCCCCACTCTCTCTCATGCCCATAATCCCACGTGAAATTCAAGTGGGCCCCACCTCCATTTATGAGAAGGTGATATGGGCCATGGATGTGGATATTGGATTGGATCTATGGATCTAAATCCAAATCCAAGTCCACACATGGGTTTGGATTGGGATCTAGATATATATGGTCCAGATCCAATCCAAACTGAATTCTGACTCCTTCGGGTTGTGTTCGAAACGAACGGTTTGTGCGGGGTCTGACAGCATGAGTACTCCGTCTGCATTGGGTCTTCGCCAACATGATCGTCCGCCTCTGTTTTCGCCTTCTGGAGATGACTTCAAATGACGTTTTGATGATAACAGGGTCTTGGACGTTCGAGATCCTGGGGGTGGATTCAATACGAGAGTTGCTGTGTTGGGCTCGACTTGTGCTCTGGTTCCGGGCTCTCTTTGGCTCCTCTGGTCCTGCTTTGATCAGGCCAAGCCGCTTTGTGGGGTTTCAAAATGTATTTAAAAAGGGTTTTTTAAACATATTATACATATTTTAAAGCAAATATAGTTTTAAACCTATGTACAGGGTTGTTTGGAAGGCTCTTGGGTTTCCAGACTCAAAATAGCCCTTTGAGGCTGCTTTTACAAAACCAGGTTTGTTTGAGAAATTCGTGGGATTTCGGGGTGTTTACAAATGCCCCTCTTTGGCCTTATCCAAATTGATTTGGATAAGGGTAAAGATGACAAACACCCCTTTCAATGTCTCCCTAGATCTAACCACGAAAATATGGGATCGTCCCAATCTTTAGCAAAATCTCAGTTTTAAAACCCTAGTAGGAGGAGATATCACGCCAAAGGGATATGTATGGAATCTGGTCTTAAATGGGATCATGTTTATGCAAGTGCCATGCGTGGAATGCAGATGCATGACATGGGTGTGGTGCCAAGAGTGGCGACCTCCCAGAGACCAGATGTGGTCGAACTCTAGAGACTTACAAGGCCTACTGCTCCAAGTGAGCAAATCCTATGCTGTTCGATGTTCGATTTTCAAAATTTATTTACAAAACTGTTTACAAAAGGGACAACTGTCTTGAGTCTCGATCTTAAGGATCTCGAGCTCTTCGTGTTTGCCCTTGTTTGAGTCTTAACACTCGCTTATCTAGCGGAGGTTTTGTAAGAAAACAAGGCATATTTCAAATTCCTATGCCTTACTCGAAACGTCGAATTCTCAAACAAGATGAAATTCAAGTAAGTAAATCCTATTTTTACTTTAGGATTCCTCGAAATGAACCATGCTTTAGCTTGGGATAAGCCGGGGATGGGAAAGAGATACCACGGTCCCTTCTGAAGCGTCCCGTGGTTTAAGGCATAGAAGGCGGAAAACTGCTCTTTTTGAGCTTTTTGGCCTCTTTTCCTTTTTTTCATAGAGGGTCTCCCTTTGGGAGTATTTTTTCTTTAATCCCTCTTTTTTATAAGAGAATCGATTTTTCTTTTGAATTCTGGTTTTTTTCTTTTAGAAAGAGACTTTGCATGGGAAATTCCCTTTGTTTGGGCCTTTGTTTTCCTTTTGGAAGGAGAAGAGAAGAGGGGAGGACTTATCCCAAGCCTATACTCGATTCATTCCAGATCGGCCTATTTAGAAATAGCACGTACTACCTTGAAGAAGGATTTTGAAATGTAACCATGACTTTGAAGACTCCACTCTTTCACAAGTGCGAATTCTCTCACTCAGGGTCACACGACTTTGCCTTTGCACCTTATTTTCATGTCTCAGGGCAGCTATCCCTAAAATTTTCGAAAACTGGAATCTAATCCAAATCCTACACATGATACTTCTTTAAGTATTGGATATTGATAGGATCTGCTAAATTCCTACCTTCTACGTCGATCAACCAATATGAATTGTTCGTAGTGGTTGCTCGTACAACATAAGGTCCATCCCACTTGGGGCGCCACTTTCCGAGTGGATGTGGGCCACGATAATGGATGATTTTCAAAACCAGATCCCCCACTTCAAAGTGGCGAGGTCTCATGTGTTTGCTATAGTGTCGGGCTATCCTTTGCCAGTATGCACGAGCATGATCCATGGCAAGGAGTAGCCTCTCATCTAGCAAATCTAGTTCGGCCATCCTAGCATGCTGAAGCGTCTCTAGGGGGAGGTCGAGTGCGATGGATGTATGAAATGAATGCAGTTGAGTATGAATGGGAAGAATGGCGTTTATGCCAAAGACCAATTCGAATGGTGTGGCATTCGTGGGAGTCCGGATGGAAGTCCTATAAGCCCATAAGGCTTCATCCAGCTTCTCGTGCCACATCCTACCCTTCTCTAAAGTCTTCTCAATTATACTAATTTGAGTCTTGTTTGTGGCTTCGGCTTGGCTGTTGCCTTGAGGGTAGTAGGGCGAAGAGAAGTGGTGAATTATGCCATACGTGTTGCACAACTTAACCATCCTTTCGTTCTTGAATGGGGTGCCATTATCAGACACAAGGTCTCGTGGAACCCCAAATCGAGCCAAGATATTCCTCCGAATGAAAGCCACCACATGTTGCCCCATCACGTTGGTTAGGGAAATGGCTTCCACCCACTTGCAGAAATACTCCGTGGCTGCTAAAATAAATCGATGCCCATTCGAGGCTTTTGGAAATATTGGGCCTACGATGTCAAACGCCCACATGGTAAATGGCCAGGGGCTGACCACGGAATGCAATGCGGATGATGGGATATGAATGGTGTGCCCATGCACTTGACATGGATGACACTTCCTAACATGATCGTAACAATCCTTTTTTAGGGTGGACCAAAAATAGCCCCCTCTAAGTATTTTCATTGCCATCATGTTGGCATTAACGTGACCTCCACATTCTCCATCGTGGAATTCATGCGTCACTATCCTAGCCTCCTCTAGGTCGATACACCTAAGCAGAATGTCGGTAAAACTCTTTTGGTCCCCACCCAGAATGGTGTATCGAGTCGAAATCTTACGAATGAATGCCTTATCTTTGGATGTGGCATCCTCGTCGAATCCCCCATTTTCTAGAAAATATTTGATGTCGTAAAACCAGGGTTTTTCGATAGAGTCTGGGTTATTTTGGCAAATATCCAGATCGTGTGTGGATGGGTTGGGCGCATGCCATATTTCTAAAGATCGGATCCCTGAAGTGGGATCGACCTTCAGGGCTGAACCCAAGGAGGAGAGGGCATCGGCGATGCCATTGTCCTCCCTTCCTACGTGTGTGAGTTTACACTATTGGAAGGACTGGACCAATTGAGTGGCCAACTCGTGATATGGAAGTAGTTTTTCATTCCGTACTTGCCAAATTTTTAAAATCTGGTTTATGACAAGGAGTGAATCTCCAAAGACCTCGATGCATGATGCCCCTCGAGTTTTCGAAATCCTTAAGCCTTGTATGAGTGCTTCATACTCAGCTACGTTGTTGGAACATTCGAAATCTAGGTGGACTGCTATGGGAATCTCGCCCTTTTCAGGGGAGATGAGGATGACCCCAGCACCAGCCCCTCGTTGGTTTCGTGCCCCATCGAAGTGCATCTTCCACACTTGGTTTTCGAAATTGTTTTCCAAAATATGGTTTTGAAAATGGTTTTGTAATATGCCTTCATCAGGCATTTCAGCAAGTGTGGGATATGTGTCCTCTAAGGGGAACTCAGCCATGTAATCTGCTAGGGCTTGCCCCTTAATGGAGATCTGGTGATGGTATTTCAGGTCATACTCCATTAGAAGGAGTTGCCATTTTCCCAATCTACCCATGAGAATGGGTTTTTCGAACAAGTGCTTGATTGGATCAAGCTTGGACACTATCCAGATCTCGTGATCTAGGAAATAGTGTCTGAATTTCTGGCAGGCCCAGACTAGGGCCAAGCACGTCTTCTCCATGGCTTGGTAATTTCGTTCAGAAGCCAAGAGAGTTTTCGAAATATAGTAGATGGCATACTCCTTATGGGTGTCATCCTCGTATTGAGCCAACAGGGCTCCTAAAGCATTCGCATGCACGGAGATGTAGAGTAAAAGCGGTTTTCCTTGCTTTGGAGGATTCAAAACGGGGGGATTAACCAAGTATGTCTTTAGTCTCTCGAAGGACTTCTGGCATTCGTCATCCCATAAGAATTTCGTGTCCTTCCTCAACAGTTTGTTGAAGCGTTCGCATCTAGTCGCTAGATTCGATATGAATCGGCGAACGAATTGTAAACGACCCTGGAGGCTACGGATTTGAGTGAGATTGGAGGGTGTAGCCATGTCTATGATGGCTCAACACTTAGAGGGGTCAACTTCTATACCCCTTTGGCTCACCATAAAACCCAGAAGCTTACCTGACTCTACCCCGAATACACATTTTTGAGGGTTTAGCTTTACTTTGTAAAGCCTAAGCCTTTCGAAAATCTTTTGTAAACATTCGATATGGGTGCATCGGGTTTTGGATTTCGCCAAGAGATCATCTACATACACTTCTATGAGCTCATGAATTTGATCATGGAGGATCGTGGTCATGGCTCGTTGGTATGTTGCGCCGGCATTTTTCAAACCAAAGGGCATGACTGTATAGTAGTACGTGCCCCATGGGGTTGTGAAGGCGGTCTTACCCTGATCTCGTGGACTTAGTTTAATTTGATTATAGCCTGAATAGCCATCCATAAACAAAAACATTTCATGGTTTGTAGTACTATCGACTATCAAATCTATGTTTGGTAAAGGATAATTATCCTTTGGAGTGGCTTTATTCAGGTTTCTGAAATCGATGCATATTCGAATTTTCCCATTGGTTTTTCGAACTACAACGATGTTTGACAACGAATCAGAATACTCAATGGGTTTTATAAATCCGGCTTTTAACAGATCTTCTAAACCCTCTTTGACTTGCGTGTGTACATTCAGGTGTATTTTCCTAAGCTTCTGCTTTATGGGTTTTACACCTGCATCTAAGGGAAGACGATGCTCGACAATGCTGGGGTCTATGCCCGGCATGTCTTCATACGTCCATGCAAACACATCTAAATAGGTTCGTAGAAATGCAATGAATGCTAATCTTTCAGGTTCATGCAGACATGCACCTATTTTGATGGATTTGGGATTGGAATCATCCCCTAGGTTCACCTCTATGAAATCTCCTCCTACTGATTGGGAAGGTTTTTCAAAATCGAGAATTTTATAATACTCTGGAACTCAGAAGTGGGATCTTCCTCAAGGGGATCCACTTCTGGGCTTCGATCATTCTTGTGGGCTATAGACCCGAGGGAATTTGATGCGTGGTTTTCAAAAAGAACTGGTTTTGTACTCGGATTTTCAAGTGATTTCGAAATTTTTGGTCTGGCTATGCAGACGACGTCTCTTTCGAAATCCTTTTCTTTTGCCAAAGTCCTACCAGGAGCAGCTATATACAAAATCTTTTTGGTATTTTCCAAATTTTCGATTTTTTGTGGTTTTTGTAAAATAAGAACCTTTGGAACTATACAAAGCACTCTATTTTCGAGTTTTTGTTTTTCCATTGTTTTTGGCTTTTGGTCTTTTTCGATTTTTTTGATTTTAAGCTTTTCAAATGTTTTTGTATTTTTATAAAAGGGATCTTCCGTCATACCTACAAAGGGAAAACACTATGGGTTAGACTCGGAATAGGAGATCTAAATCGTAGGTCTCTTCTAAGGCAGGTTCCAGGGCACCCTTGACCCAGGTGGTCACAGGGGGTGGCTCTGGCGGTATTCGAGGAGTATAGCCGATCCCATATCGGCTTGGATTGGCCCTAGGAAGGATGGGCTCTAGGAGACCCTGGTTCTGCACCCCTAGACTTTTGTAGGGCGTGTAGCTCATGTTTAACAACATGTTCCACGATTTTTTGTTTTTTGAAAGGGTGTGATATAAATCGTGGTCCTGGAACATGCTGTCGTCCATATCGTGCTCATATGGCCTTCTATCCAGGGGCTTTGGAAATAGGGAACGCTTGGGTTTTCCTAGAAGAGTTAGAATCGGAAGGGGGCCTGCTTTGGGCGGCCCTTTCACACATACAACCTTCCTAGGGTTGTTTAACACGAGCCTTGGTGACTCAATCACAATCTGCCCCAGGTGAGCCTCATGGGCCTGGGAGCTCGATAAACAAGGGGAGTTTATGATCCCCTGAAGCTGTGGGTGACTCTCACCTAGGATCACTACGACCTGGTCCCTGAAAGGGATCTTGACACACCTGTGGAAGGTGGATGGCATAGCGCATAAGCTGTGTATCCAGGGTCTTCCAAGCAACAGGTTATAATGGGGGTGGATGTCCAAGACATGGAACACCCCCGTGTCCTAAAGGCCTAGATGCATTCCCATCGTATCCAGTGATAACGATGGGGCTTGGGTTCACTGAAGTCAAGGTGACTCCGATTTTATATGACACATGAAGTGGAAGGTTGTTGAGTCCTCCTCCACCATCGACTAGGCACCTGTCCAGGGAGTGGTCATTCAGAACCACCTCGATGTGCAGGGCCTGGTTATGGGACTCGTAGGGTCTATCTACATCATCTTCTGAGAAAGTGATGGGCGATTTTGCTCCTAATAAAGCCACTTGGGCAGACAAGGATTCCAGACTTATGTTCGAATCAACCTTGGCCCTTTCTAGAATTTTCTCTAGCACGAGTCTATGCCTAGGCGAGGTTTGTATAAGCTCTAGGATAGACATGTGGATAGGAATCTTTGAAAGGTGGTTTTCGAAGTCATAAGGATTTAGCATAACTTTGTCCTTGTCTGCTTTTGGCAGAACACTAGGGATACATGTTTTTGAGGGGCCAAGCACACTGACCACCTTTTTAGCACCTTGAAGGTGCGGGGGTTGATAGATCCTCCCGGATCTAGTCACTTCCCCCACGACTAGCCTAGGGTTCGCACTAAATTTGGCTCTAAGGATGAGTTGAGGAGAACCTTGGATTTTAAAAACTGGTTTTACTGGGGATTCCACTTTTGGTGGTCCCCGAATGACGACTTGGGCGGGCTTCTTGTATAATACAAGAGTGGGCGCACAAGTGGGTCGACCAAACTCTGGTTTTTGCGCTAGTTCTTTAGAAAAGGTGAGGGTACATACCTCCTTTCCTTTCCCACTGTCACTGGCGTGTTTGGAAAAGGGTTCTTTGAAGATAGCTTGAGGTGACTCAAGTTCCGCAGTGACCTGGAGCCGGCCCTCTGCTATCAAGTTCTCAATTTTATTTAAAAGGAAGAAACTGCGTTTGGTATCATGGCCTTTGAGCCGATGATATTTACAAAATTGGTTTAAATACCCCCCCTTGGAAGTGACTCCTTCAGGGATTTCGGGGAGTTCTATCATGCCTTGGGCAAGTAGGAGGTCTAGGACTTCCGACACAGGTTGCCCCAGCGGAGTGTACTCCCGTTTTTCAACCAGTTTTTGAAAGGTTCGCTCCCTTTTATTTTCTAATTTTTCCAAATTTTTGGAAGTGCCTGCCACACCCGGATCCACCCAGACATTGGCGATTTTATGGGGCTTTGCCCCTTTGTCCATCGTGGGTAGCCCATAAGTGATGGGCTTTTCCAAGCGGGTTTTAGAAACGGCACTTCCTTTCCATAAGTGATCGTATGTCCCTTTTCTCAAGTTGGTTTCGAAAAGGGATGCCTTTTTGATCAACTTATGGAAAGTTGAGATCTCATGGAGCGAGAGAAGGGTTTTTAACTCGCTTTTAAAGTTATCTAGGATGAGCATTATTGGGCATCCTTCGGATATGGGCTCTCGCACTTGGCCCAAAAGTGACCTCCATCTTATAATGAAGGCATGTACGTCTTCGTTCATGCCTTGCTTTGTATCCCTTAAGGTATTCAGAGTTGGCATGACTTCTACGTTGTGTGCAAATCTTTGCATGAAGGAGTTCGCTAACTCTTCAAAAGTAGCGAACTGGCTTAAGTCATAGGAAGCCAGCCATTTGGCAGCTGTGCCTTTAAGGGATAAAGGGAACCAATACACCCATTTCATCGAGTCCTTTTTCTTTTTATGGCCTCGACGCGAGAAAAGCTGCAAGTGAGACCTAGGGTCTCCCATGCCATCATACCGATGGAAGTTTGGTATTTCATCGTCACTGTCTGTTTCGTAATTCATAGGAAGGAAATCAGACAGGGCGTAGCTTCTTTTCTCTTTATTCTGCCCTTTCAGCAACTGCTATAGGGCTTTGCGGTCCTTTTGTGTGAAGGACTCGTGGTATTGGTTGCCTTCCATTACGGAGGCCTCTTTGTGCTTGCGAGGTTTTTCATATTTTTTCTTAGGCCTTTATTCACCATTTGATGAACATGAATCGCCTACTTCAGCCTCTTGGCTGAGAGCATCGATTTTGGCCTCAAATTCCCTTCTCAAGTCCTCGATTTCATCTAGTTTTATTTTGTTTTTGAAAATCCTCCTAGAGTGAGAACTTGATGCGCATGAGCCTTGGCTCGACACTTCACTTGGATTGGATTTTGACATGCTTTTCAAGCTTTTTCAAAATTTCCTAAGTACAAGAAAAGAAAACAAAGTTAAAAGATGACACCTTTTTGAAAAAGCTTTCGTAAGTTTCTAGACCAAAACTCGATTTTTGAAAGGCTCATCTCCCACCGGGAGTGCCAATCTCTGTAGAGGCAGGAAAATCCCCGCCTCCCCCTTTGGCTTCTCAGGGCCTGGAGCGGATCTTCTCGTGTGTCTAAGGCCTATTTGTATAAACAGGGCGTGCCAGCTAGCTTACCTAAACTAGCGAAGATATATTTTAAATCTGACTTCTAACGTGGCGACTGTGAGCAAGTGAGCTTTTGTCGTCGCAGACCTTCTTGCACCGATGCACAAGGGTCAGTCTGTGCGCTTTAAAAATCGAGTTTAGGGTAGAAAAAGCCTACGAAGCGGTTTGAGGTGTTTTATTCGAGTCTTTTCAATGCGATTGCAGATTTTAGATCACGTGGATTTGCACGTGCCTAAGTCTTTCTTTTTATCCCTTTATGGGCCACCTAAGTGTGTGTTATGAACACTCTACTACATGGGCAAATTTTGAACAGGAGTACGGGGCTTGTTTCGATGCAATATGCATCCTACCTCGTGGTATGTGTAAACACCCCGAAATCCCATGAATTTCTTAAACAAACCTGGTTTTGAATAAGCAGCCCCAAAGGGCCATTTTGAGTCTGGAAACCCAGGAGCCTTCCAGACAACCCTGTACATATGTTTTAAACTCTGTATTTCAAAAATATATAATCTAGCTTTTGAAAACCTTTTAAAACATGTTTTGAAACCCCGAAGCAGCTTGGCCTAAGCCAGACAGGACTAGGAGAGCAAAGAAGAGCCCAGAACCGGAGCACACGTCGAGCCTGGCACAACAACTCTTGTATCTGATTCACACCCCAAGGATCTCGAATGTCCAAGACCTTGTTCTTATCAAAATATCATTTGAAGTCGTCTCTGAAAGGCAGAAACGGAGGCGGACGACCATGTTGGCGAAGACCAAACGCAGACGGAGTACTGATGCTGTCAGGCCCCACACAAATCGTTCGTTTCGAACCCAGCTCGAAGGAGTCAGAGTTCAGTTTGGATTGGATTTGGACCATATATATCCAGATCCCAATCCAAACCCATATGTGGACTTGGATTTGGATTTGGATCCAGAGATCCAATCCAATATCCATATCCATGGCCCACATCACCTTCTCATAAATGGAGGTGGGGCCCACTTGAAATTCACGTGGGATCATGGGCATGAGAGAGAGTGGGGATGGAAAATATCAAGAGTGTTGTAATTAAGCTTGACTTGTGTGTCAAGTTTGGGGTTAATCATGTGGGTTAGCCTAATTGAGTGGGTTTAAGCTTGTAATTAGCCAAAACCTAACCTAGGGCTGCACCAACATGAGGTGGTTAAGGTCTATGGGCCATGCAAAGGGAGCTCTTTCACCTAATCCTAACCCAAAACACCTAATCCTAGCCTACCACCCTAATCCACCCCTAATCTGAGCCTAATCACCTAACCCACTTTCCTAATCCCGGCCTAATCCCAACCTAATCACCTAACCCACTTCCCTAATCCTTCCCTAATCCTAGGTTAATTTCCCTAAACCTAGCCTAATCACCTAACCTAGCTCACTAAACCTCACCCTAGAACCCAACCACCTAACCTAGCCCTAAACCCCTAAACCACCCCTAGCCCACAATCTACCCAAACCACTAGTTTTTTAAAATATCTGGCCCAACCCTTTCCAGCCCACCTTATCTTCATACCACCCTACCTAAACCACTTAACCACTACCCCAAACCCAGCCCTAACCGACCTACCCATCCCTATATAAACCCCCCCCTTGGGGGCGGGTTTTCCAAGTGAGAACCCCTCACGAATCCCAACCGGGCCCTCTCTTTCCTCCACTTCTCCAGCTGCTCCACCTGCACCACTTGCACCGCCTGCACCACCACCATCCCTCCATCCCACCACCACTTGCACTGCCATCTCCACCACCTCCCGGCCGAGCTTCACAACCTGCCCATCTTCCTTCCAGCCGAGCACCACCTTCTCCCCATTCGGTAAGTACCCCCCACTCTACATAGCTCCTTCTCTACTCCCTCTCCACTCCTAGCCACCCACCATACCACCACCTTACCTACACGTCAGCCCTTTGCTGCCACCATTCTCACTTAGCCGAACCTATCACAACCTAAACCACCGGCCATTACCTAACTAACCTAACTACACCCGGCCAGCCATCTCTTTTCCCCTAGGTGTCCCATTCGGCCTTCCCTTAAACTCCCCTTAGGTCCATATTCCCTAACACTCTATACTCTCCATTCGTGACCCTACATATTCACTTGGCCCAGCCCCTTTAATTCCCCACATCAAGGCGACACCCACTTGCAGCCGGCCACCTTCGAGGCGCCCATCCCGCGCCCCACTTGCACCCGTCCAGCACCCTTTGTCATTCACCCTCGCGGAGCTCCCGTTTGCAGCCCAAGGCGAAGGCCAAGCCCACGCTCAAGCAAGGCCTCTACGGACCAGCTACTCGTAAGTGCCTAAACTCGGTCTTTAGTGTATACTTGCTTGAGATTTAATTTGATACGGGGTTGTAATAACGGAGCATAGTCTCCCCCCGCTTGTAATAACGTGGCTTGGCACACCCACAAACGTGCACTCTCTTAGTTGTGCACGATTTTGAACACACACGGGCCTAATCAGCCCCTAATACATAAGTAGATATATATACTTTCATTTTCGAAGGGTTTTTGCTTAAGTTGGGTGCGTTGTCCTTCAATTCAAGCACTCACACACATTGAGCTTTCGCTCTTATTTGAAAGACCCAAGTAAGGGCCGACCTATACTATTTGGGTTTCATTTCATGTCGTGTGAGTAAGTCTTTCAATTCAAGCACTTTCACACACATTGAGCTTTCGCTCTTATTTGAAAGACCCAAGTAAGGGCCGACCTATACTATTTGGGTTTCATTTCATGTCGTGTGAGTAAGTCTTTCAATTCAGGCACTCTCACACACATTGAGCTTTCGCTCTTATTTGAAAGACCCAAGTAAGGGCCGACCTATACTATTTGGGTTTCATTTCATGTCGTGTGAGTAAGTCTTTCAATTCAAGCACTCTCACACACATTGAGCCTTCGCTCTTATTCCCAAGACTTTAGTAAAGGCCTTATTGCAGTTATATTTGGGTTTCATTTTTGTCGTGTGTGTAGTACTTCAATTCAAGCACTCTCACACACATTGAGCCTTCGCTCTTACTCCCAAGACCTTAGTCAAGGCCATACTGCAATTTATATTTGGGTTTAATTTTATGTCGTGTGTGTAAGTCTTTTCAATTCAAGCACGCACCCACATTGAGCCTTCGCTCTTATTTGCAAGACCCGAGTAAGGGCTCATATACATAATCTATATACATATTTCCCTTCGGTTATTTCCCTTCAGTATTGTCTTTACATTTCGGGTTTTTCCTTTGGAGTAGCGTGAGTTTGCATTGCATCTACGCCATACCACGAGGTAGGACGCATATTGCATCGAAGCAAGCCCCGCTCGAATTCGCCCATGTAGTGGAGTGTTCATAACACACAAACTAGGTGGCCCGAAAAGAGATAAAAGAAACTTGATATGGACACCTCAAACATTTTAAAACGTGCAAATTCAATCCACGTTTAGAGACTGAATCCACGAGGTAGGACGCATATTACATTTTAGGCACGTGCAAATCCACGTGATCTAAAACATGCAATCGCATTTTAAAGACCCGAAATAGACACCTCAAACCGCTTCGTAGACTTTCTCTCCAAAACTTGATTTTTGCAAAGCATACAGACTGACCCTTGCGCATCGGTGCAAGAAGGTCTGCGACGACAAGAGCTTACTTGCTCACAGTCGCCACGTTTAGAAGTCAGTGTTAAAAATATCTTCGCTAGCTTAGGTAAGCTAGCTGGCACGCCCTGTTTGCATACATAGGCCTTAGACATACGAGAGGATCAACTCCAAGCCCTGAAAAGGCAAGAGGCAGGGATTTTCGCGTGCCTACAGAGATTGGCACGCCCGGTGGGACGTGAGCCTTTCAAAAATCGAGTTTTTAAGTAGAAGTCTTGCAAAAATTTTGTAAAAAGGTGTCGTTTTAACTTGTTTTCTTTGCTTGTACTTAGGACATTTTGAAAAAGCTTGAAAAGCATGTCAAAATCCAATCCAAGTGAAGTGTCGAGCCAAGGCTCATGCGCATCAAGTTCTCACTCTAGGAGGATTTTCAAAAACAAAATAAAACTAGATGAAATCGAGGACTTGAGAAGGGAGTTTGATGCCAAAATCGATGCTCTCAGCCAAGAGGCTGAAGTAGGCGATTCATGTTCATCGAACGGTGAACAAAGGCCTAAAAAGAAATCTGAAAAACCTCGCAAGCACAAAGAGGCCTCCGTAATGGAAGGCAACCAATACCATGAGTCCTTCACACAAAAGGACCGTAAAACCCTACAGCAGTTGCTGAAAGGGCAGAATAAAGAGAAAAGAAACTACGCCCTGTCTGATTTCCTTCCTATGGATTACGAAACAGACAGTGACGATGAAATACCGAACTTCCATCGGTATGATGGCATGGGAGACCCTAGGTCTCACTTGCAGCTTTTCTCACGTCGAGCCCATAAGAAGAAAAAGGACTCGATGAAATGGGTGTATTGGTTCCCTCTATCCCTTAAAGGCATAGCTGCCAAATGGCTGGCTTCCTACGACTTAAGCCAGTTCGCTACTTTTGAAGAGTTAGCGAACTCCTTCATGCAAAGATTTGCACACAACGTAGAAGTCACGCCGACTCTGAATACCTTAAGGGATACAAAGCAAGCATGAACGAAGACGTGCATGCCTTCATTATAAGATGGAGGTCGCTTTTGGGCCAAGTGCGAGAGCCCATATCCGAAGGATGCGCAGTAATGCTCATCCTGGATAATTTTAAAAGCGAGTTAAAAACCCTTCTCTCGCTCCATGAGATTTCAACTTTTCATAAGTTGATCAAAAAGGCCTCCCTTTTCGAAACCAACTTGCGAAAAGGGACATACGATCACTTATGGAAAGGAAGTGCCGTTTCAAAAACCCGTTTGGAAAAACCCATCGCATATGGGCTACCCATGACGGACAAAGGGACAAAACCCCTTAAAATCGCCAATGTCCGGGTGGATTCAGGCGTGGCGGGCACTTCCAAAAATTTTGAAAAATTAGAAAATAAGAGGGAACGCAATTTTCAAAAACCGGTTGAAAAACGGGAGTATACTCCGCTGGGGCAACCTGTGTCGGAGGTCCTAGACCTCCTACTTGCCCAGGGCATGATAGAACTCCCTGAAATCCCCGAAGGAGTCACTTCCAAAGGGGGGTATTTAAACCGATTTTGTAAGTATCATCGGCTCAAAGGCGATGATACTGTAAACACCCGAAATTTTTTCAAGTATTTTCAAAAACTCCTAAACTTTGAAGGCCAATTTAAAGCCTTTATGAACCTTTAAATTCAAAATCCCCAAATTTTAAAGTTTAGACCTTTTGGGAGAATATTTCAAAATAAAGGTTTTAAATCCAAATAGCCCATGAGTTTCGAAGCAGGCGGAGACCCAATCCAGGCCTCGATTCTCGGAAAGAAGATAAAGTGTATCAAGATACGGATCAAGTTAAATCAGATTGATTCCCAAAAGTGGAGAAGATTGAAGCATATCAAGTTCAAATTCAACAACTTATCCAAATAGAAGGTCAAGACCGATCAAATCCAAGTGTGTCCGATGGGGCCATCTTGGAACCAAGACTCGAGGCCATGGTCACAAGCTCATTCAATTCTAGAAGATTTCAAGTGTAGCTCAAAAGCAAGAGGTGGGAGCCGAATCAAAGAAAGAAGCGAATTCAAGTGGGTCGAAGTTTAAAGAAATCAGCCCAAACAAAACATGTTGCACATTGTAAGGTTGTTTAAAACCAACCGCATGCTCTAGGGCTACACCAAGCCATGGCACCTATACCAGCCCATACGGGCTGGTCCGAATCGACTCAATGAAGAACTACAAGAAGCCGGTTTGGAGCGGATCAAATCCACCAAGCTAAAGCTCCAACCCGCCCCACAAGAAGCCACTAGAACCAGCCCCCCTTGGCCTATAAAAAGGCCCAAGAGGGGGGGGGCGGGTTCCATAACTTGCATAACTTGGAGAAGAGAGAGAAGAGAGAGAAGGGAGAGAAGAGAGAGACCTTGGGTGGTGTGTGCTAGACTAGGTGCAGAAAATTTCAGCAAAGGGGGGACGTTTTCTAGTGAAGGGGAAGCTAGGTGAGAGCTTGTAGGAGTTAAGAAGGAAGGCCATCAAGAGGAAGACCGGCTTCATCATTGAAATCCGGTCCTTCGCATCCAAAACTCGTGTAAGACCTTTCTTACTTAATCTAAGTTTCATTCCCTTCCATTCAATTCATTAAATGGGGTTGTATTAATGGAGTTTCATCTCCCCCCGAGTTGTAATAATCTAGCTTTGCTGCCATTTCAATTTCGTGGATGAAACACTATACACCCACATGCACGCCAAGTGTTTGCTTTAATGCTTCTCCCTTCCTATATGCTATATACCCTCTATACTTCTAACCCCCTCTATGTCTAAGCTATAAAGTACTTCCCATTCATTTATATTCCAGCAAATTTGCTTTAAGGGTGGTTGCATTTTAATTTCGGGTGGGTTATGCATCATTACATTTATAAAACAGAAAACCGGATTTCAGCATCTCTGCATATGTCTGTTTCTGTAATTTTGATTTTGTGATGCTTACTCCGATTGTCTTGAAATTTGGCACACTGATTCCACACACATTGGGACACTCTGTATAAAATTGGCAAGATTTTAGGGCCGCTCAGCCACGTAATAAAAGCATATTAAGAACGACCAGATTTCTGCACCACTGTTTGCACAGTCGGATTTCCTGAAATAGAGGTTGGGTAAAAGTCCCATATCTCTGTCCACAGGAGTCCAAATTGGTTGATTTTTGATGCATTGGAAAGCTAACATCCATAGCTTTCCAGCAATATCAAAATCATTAAAATCGGAGTTCTGAGCAGAGAGATACAGACTCATCTTTGAGTTTCTGTATTTCTGAAACAGAGCTGTTCCGAGCCAGTGAGGTGGTCTGAGTAGATTATTTGTTTCTGATTCAATACTACTCCAAATGCAGATTTGAAAAATGCTACAGTCTCTCCACATTACCAGCTTTGTCTGGTAAAATTTTGATAATTTTTGGAAGTCCGTAACGCCTTGAAAACTCCCCTAGAAAATAGCTCTGAAAACAGAATTCTCTGTTTTCAGCAACTTGTATTTTTCCAAGTATTGAATCCGAGTGCACAAGTTCAACAAATTCTTCAAAGACACTTGTTTATGTAAAAGGGAATCATATTTGCTGTAAAATGAAATTCCTAAGCGCTCAACACTGACCCTTGAGCATCGGCTCAAGAAGGTGTGAGTGAAAAGATCCCGCTTGCACACAATCGCTTAGAAGTCTTACAAACATTTGCTAGTTTTGAACTAGCTGGCACGCTCGCGCAAGCGTAGGGGTGGAAAGTTTCATTTCAAGTTTGTTTCATAAACTTTGAAATGAGAATTTTCATGTCTACAGAAATGGCACGCCCGGTGGGACTCGGGTCTTAAGGAATTTCTAAGCAAATAAGACTCCCAAAAATCTTTTCAAAGTGTTTTTAACATTGGTAAATTGTGCACGTGTAGGATTTTCAAGGGCCCATAAGATCATGTCAAGTTCGGATGGTTCTTACGAGGTGTCGAGCCGGGCTTCATGCTCGTCAAGTCAATTTTCGAAAAGATTTTCAAAAACAAATTTCAAAAACAAGAAAGAGTCATTAGAAGAATTGAGGAAAGAATTCGAAGCAAGAATCGCCGCTCTCAGCCAAGAGGCCGAAGCGGTCGAATCCTGCTCATCCCATGGGAGGCAAACTAGGGCTCGAAAGAAAACAAACAAACCCAGAAAACCCAAAGAGACCTCCACCATGGAGGGGGATAGAGAGCTCGAGTCGTTCACATTAAAAGATCGCAAGGCCCTTCAACAACTACTAAGGGGCCAGGCCAAGGAAAAGAGGTCATATGCCCTATCCGATTTTTTACCTTCCGATTACCAAACGGATAGCGACGATGACATACCGAATTTTCATCGATATGATGGGACGGGGGATCCTAGATCTCACCTCCAACTCTTTTCCCGTCGAGCATATAAGAAGAAGAAAGACTCAGCTAAGTGGATCTACTGGTTCCCCCTCTCCCTTAAGGGAACTGCTTCCAAGTGGCTCGCTTCCTATGACTTGAGCCAGTTTGCCACTTTTGAAGAGTTGGCAAATGGGTTCATGCAAAGATTTTCACACAACGTGGAAGTGACCCCCACTTTGAACACCCTAAGGGACACAAAACAAGCCACGAACGAGGATGCTCATGCATTTATCGTTCGATGGAGGTCTTTATTGGGGCAAGTAAGAGAGCCCATCTCAGAAGGATGTGCCGTGATGCTCATCCTTGAAAATTTCAAACCCGAGCTGAAAATGCTCCTTTCCCTCCATGAAATTTCCACTTTCCACAAACTAATCAAGAAGGCTTCCCTATTCGAAGCAAATATGAAAAAGGGGGTCTACGATGACTTGTGGAAAGGCAAAATTTTTTCGAAAACTCGTTTTGAAAAGCCCGGGACTTACGGGCCAACTACTACGGACAATGGGGCAAAACCCCAAAAAGTTGCAAATGTCCGAGTAGAACCAAGCCCGGCCGGCACTTCAAAATTTGAACCGAAGAACAAAAAGGTTCAAAAGTCTTTCGAAAAAAGGGAGTACACCCCGCTGGGGCAGCCCATCACAGAGGTCCTCGACCTCCTGCTCGCCCAGGGAATGGTGACACTTCCGGAAATCCCGAGGGGACACCCCCTAAAGGGAAATTTTTAAACAAGTTTTGCAAGTATCATAGGCTCAAAGGCCATGATACAAATCACTGCTACACCCTTTTAAACAAAATAGAGGACTTGATCGAGCAAGGTCGGCTCCAGGTCACCGAGGAACCGGAGCCCGCCCAAGCCGTACTCAAGGAACCCTTCCCCAACCATGCAAGCACTAGCGGGAAGGACAAGCAGGTATATGCTCTCTCCTCTCATTTGAATGGTTCAGAACATGCATGGCATACGGATCGCACTACTTGTCACACACCACTGCTCGTAATAAAAAAAGCCAAACAAGTAGTGATCCGGGGAGCGCTTAGAGTCCCGCTCCCGGCTAGAGCCTTATTAGAGATTCGAGGTGCTCCCAAGCATCAAACTAGAGCCCACCTAGGAACGAGCCATAGGGAAGGTGTGGACGAGGTCACTAGATCCGGAAGGATCTACCAACCCCCACACTTAGCAAAAGATGCTAGCAAGAAAGTGGTCGTTATCCCCGGCCCTTCAAAATCATGCATTCCCAAAGCATCGCATCTCATGGGTAAAAACGATGTGTTAACCCCATATGATTTTGAAAATCACCTTGCTAAGATTCCCATAAACATGTCTATCCTAGAACTTATCCAAACATCCCCTAGACATAGACAAGTTTTAGAAAAGATCTTAGAAAAGGCCAAGGTTAACCCAACCATAACCCCTGAGTCCCTCTCCTTCCTAGTCTCACCCATTTGTGCTAAAACTCCCATTGTGTTTTCGGAAGATGAGCTAGAACAACCCTACCAAAACCACAACCAAGCCTTGCATATAGAGGTGGTATTGAATCACCATCCTCTAGACAAGTGTTTGGTTGATGGCGAAGGAGGTCTAAATATACTTCCACTACACATAGCCTACAAAATAGGAGTCTCCTTGACCTCTCTAAACCCGAGTTCCATCGTGATCACAGGATACGATGGAAACGCATCCAAACCTTTAGGAGTCATAGAGTTACCCGTAGAAGTAGGGGGCATGAGTCATTCCGGGGTGTTTCATGTTTTAGACATACACCCCCATTATAACCTACTCCTAGGAAGGCCATGGATACACAGCTTGCGGGCTGTGCCATCCACCTTTCATAGGTGTGTAAAAATACCCCTCCAAAACCAAGTTGTGGTAATTCTAGGAGAGAATCACCCCCAGCTGCAGGGAATACAAAATTTTCCATGCTTATCAGGTGATAAAACCCATGAGCCAAAACTAGATGAACCCTTGGTAGCTCATCCCAAACCAAAAGGTGTCGTGCACATAAAAGGGCCACCCAAGGCTAGCCTGCTCAAGACCATCTCAAAACTACCCAAAGTCCTCCCCAAGTCCATAAAAGTGTTTGAGCATGACATAGACGACACCAAGTTCAAAGGCCATCCTCTTTATAAAACATTTTCAAAATTAAAGAAGCCTTGGAACATGATGTTGAACATGGGTTATATGCCTTATCAAGGCCTAGGAAGCCAAAACCAAGGTCGTCTTGAACCCATAGTGTCAAACATAAACCAAAACCGGTATGGGATAGGCTACGACCCATCCATACCACCCGAACCTCCACCCATGACTACTTGGGTCAAGGGTGCCTTAGAGCCTCCTAACACCGAAACCTATGACTTAGACCTCTTATTTAGAGCCTAATGCATGGTGTTTTCTTTGTAGGTTTGATGGAAGACCCCGCCACATCCAAAAACCCAAAAAAATTAGAAATTTGCAAAATCTAAAAACATTTAGAAAGTTCCCAAAAACCAAAAACAATAGAAAATTTCAAAAATCTCGAAAAGAATGTGATTTACATTTCTCCTCCTTCTATTTGTTTACAAAAAGCCAAAAAAATTGAAAATTTTGAAAATTTCAAAAAGAATGTGGTTTTTGTTCCTTCCTTGTGTTTACAAAAAGCCAAAAAAATTGAAAAATGCGAAAACACCAAAAACAAGGTTTTATACATTCCATCTCCGAAGAGCAATTTCGAAAAAGCTAAAAAAATTGAAAATCTTGGAAAACCCAAAAACATTGTCTTTGTGAAAAGCCCTAGTCTTTTGAAAGTGGTGGATGTTCCAAAACCGTGTGCCTTGCCTAGCACTTTCATAGAACCCAAATTTCTCAAGAGCGATCAAAGCGAAGAGGAAGATCCCCTCGTCCATGAGGAGGACCAAACCTCCGAGCTTCCCGAGTTCCATAGAATCCTTGATTTAGAAAAACCTTCAAATTCCGTAGGAGGGGATTTTGTGGAAGTAAATCTAGGGAGTGAGTCTAATCCTAAGCATGTTAAAATAGGTGCATGTTTACATGAGCATGAAAGGACATCATTCATCACATTTCTCAAATCATATGTAGATGTGTTTGCATGGACCTACGAAGACATGCCGGGTTTAGACCCAATGGTAGTAGAGCATCGTCTTCCCCTAGAATCAAATGCCAAACCCATAAAGCAAAAGCTTAGAAAGATTCACCCCGATGTACATGCACAGGTGAAAGAGGGTTTAGAAGATCTTTTAAAAGCCGGATTTATAAAACCCATTGCGTACTCAGAATGGCTTTCAAATATTGTTGTAGTTCGAAAATCCAATGGGAAAATTAGGATTTGCATTGATTTTAGAAATTTGAACAAAGCCACTCCAAAAGACAATTTTCCTCTACCAAATATTGATTTGATAGTAGATAGCACTGCAAATCATGAAATGTTTTCTTTCATGGATGGCTATTCGGGTTACAATCAAATTAAGTTAGCACCAAAAGATCAGGCAAAAACTGCTTTTACTACACCTTGGGGCACATACTGTTATACAGTTATGCCGTTTGGTTTGAAAAATGCCGGTGCCACATACCAAAGAGCTATGACTACTATCTTTCATGACCAAATTCATGAGCTCTTGGAAGTATACGTGGATGACCTTTTGGTGAAATCAAAAACCCGAGTTACTCACATTGAGTCTTTGCAAAAAGTTTTCGAAAGGCTCAGGTTTTACAAAGTGAAACTAAACCCTCAAAAATGTGTATTCGGGGTAGAATCAGGTAAGCTTTTGGGCTTTATGGTGAGCCAAAGGGGTATTGAAGTAGACCCCTCTAAGTGCCGAGCCATCATAGATATGCCTCCACCATCCAATTTGACCCAAATCCGAAGCCTCCAAGGTAGCCTCCAAGCCATTAGGAGGTTCATTTCAAATTTAGCAACAAGATGCGAACCTTTCAATAAACTTTTGCGAAAAGGGGTAAAATTTTTGTGGGACGAGGATTGTCAAAAAGCTTTCGAAAGATTGAAAACTTATTTGGTGAATCCTCCAATTTTGAAACCTCCAAAGCAAGGAAAACCTTTACTTCTTTACATTTCCATACATACGAATGCATTGGGTGCTTTATTAGCCCAATATGAGGATGATGGCCACAAAGAGTGTGCCATTTACTATATTTCGAAAACTCTCTTGGCATATGAAAGAAATTATCAAGCCATGGAGAAAACGTGCTTGGCATTAGTATGGGCTTGCCAAAAGTTTAGACATTACTTCCTAGATCATGAGATATGGATAGTGTCTAAGCTTGATCCGATCAAGCACTTGTTTGAAAAACCTATCCTAACGGGTAGGCTTGGTAAATGGCAACTCCTCTTAATGGAATATGACTTGAAATATCACCACCAAACCTCCATTAAGGGGCAAGCCCTAGCCGATCATATGGCCGAGTTCCCCTTGGAAGAAACATATCCCATACTTGATGAGATGCCCGATGAAGGCATATTTGCAAACGATTTTCAAAACCATGTTTTAGCAAACTGTTTTAATGAAAACCAAGTATGGAAAATGTACTTTGATGGGGCACGTAACCAAAAAGGGGCAGGTGTTGGAGTCATTCTCATATCCCCCGAAAAGGGAGAAATACCCATTGCAATTCGTTTAGATTTTGAGTGTTCAAATAATGTGGCTGAATATGAGGCTCTCATACAAGGCCTAAAAGTCTTGAAAAATCTAGGGGCAGCTTGCATTGAAGTCTTTGGAGACTCTTTACTGGTTGTGAACCAAGTTTTAAAAGTTTGGCAAGTCAAACATGAAAAACTCATTCCGTATCATGAGTTGGCCACCAAGTTGGTCGACTCTTTCAAATCATGCACACTCACTCACATAGGGAGAGAGGATAACACCATAGCGGATGCCCTCTCCTCCTTAGGATCCGCTTTAAGGGTCGATCCCACCTTGGGAACCTGATCCCTAGAGATATGGCACTCACCCGTTCCATCCACGCACGATTTAGAGATTTGCCAGAACGACCAAAATCCAAATGATAAACCTTGGTTTTATGACATTAAAAACTTTTTAGAAAACGGAGGATTTCCCGAGTATGCTTCTTCAAAAGATCAAGCTTTTATTAGAAAAATTTCAACCCGGTATGTAATTTTGGGAGGGGTGCTTTATAAGAAAAGTTTTACGGGCATCTTGTTGCGATGTGTAGACCTTGAAGAGGCTAGGACCATAATGCACGAGTTCCACGATGGAGAGTGTGGAGGCCATGTTAATGCAAATATGATGGCCATGAAGATACTTAGAGCTGGGTATTTTTGGTCCACCCTAAGACAAGATTGCCATGATCATGTTAGGAAATGTCATCAATGTCAAATACATGGGCATATCATTCACACCCCATCATCCACTTTGCATTCCATCGTGAGCCCTTGGCCTTTTGCCATGTGGGCGTTCGACATCGTAGGACCCATATCCCCCAATGCATCCAATGGACATAGGTTCATCCTAGCGGCCACCGAATATTTCTCTAAATGGGTTGAAGCTACATCCTTGGCCAATGTCCAAGGACAACATGTAGTGGCATTCATTAAGAGAAATATCTTGGCCCGATTTGGAGTACCAAAAGACCTAGTGTCCGATAATGGCACCCCATTCAAGAATGAGAAGATGGAAAAATTGTGTGTCACATATGGCATGACTCAACACTTTTCATCGCCCTACTACCCTCAAGGCAACGGCCAAGCCGAAGCCACAAACAAAACCCTCATAAGCATCATTGAGAAAACCATAGAAAAAGGTAGGACATGGCATGAGAAGCTCGACGAAGCCTTGTGGGCTTATAGAACTTCCATTCGAACCCCAACAAATACCACCCCATTCGAGTTGGTCTATGGCACGAGTGCCATACTCCCCATTCATACCAAGCTTCATTCATTTCATACATCACTTGCATTAGATATTCCATTAGAAACCCTACAACATACTAGAATGGTCGAACTTGACTTGTTGGATGAAAAGAGGCTACTTGCTATGGATCATGCACATGCATATAGGCAAAGGGTAGCCCGACACTACAAGAAGCACATGAAGGCCCGCCACTTCAAAGTGGGAGACCTAGTGCTAAAAACCATTCACCACCGAGGCCCACACCCCCTTGGAAAGTGGCGGCCCAAGTGGGATGGTCCTTATGTTGTGCGTGGAACCACCACTAACAATGCTTACTGGTTGGTTGATGTTGACGGTAGGAACTTGGTAGACCCTATAAATGCTCAACATTTGAAAAGATATCATGTATAGGGGCTACTCTCTTTTGAAAATATTTTGAATGGGATCTCCTTTGAACTTCTTGAAGAAGGATCAAGGTGGATCGTGTGACCCTAAACAAGGGAAATAGGATCTTATGAAAGGTAGAGTTTTCAAAATTTATGGGCTATATTTCAAAAGTCCCCATCTTACAAAATCGAGCCTTGTTCAAAACAGCAAAATATTTCCAAATGGTATATGCTATTTCAAAATAGGGTGTTCTTAGATGAATCGAGTAAACCATTGGGATAAGTCTCTCCCCATTTCGCTTCTCCTTCCCAAAAAGGAAAATTTGGCAAAATAGAAAAGAGGATATCCCTCCAAAATTTTATCTTCAAAAGAAAAAGAAAAGCAAAGCAGAAAAGAGTGCTTTGATTGAAAAGAAAGAGGAAAAAGCAAAATCCTCCAAAAAGAAAAAGGGAGGCCCTCTATGAAAAAAAGAAAAAAAAAAAATTTTGCCAAAAGCTCAAAAGGAGCAAATTTTCCTCTTCTTGGCCTTAAACCACGGGACGCTTCAGAAGGGACCGTGGTAATTCTTTTCCTATCCCTATGACTTATCCTAGTGGAGAAAGGTTTTATCTAGGAAAATCCTAAAGTAGGAATAGGATTTATTCATTTGAATCTTATTTTGTTTGAGAATTAGACTTTGTTGTGTAAGTAGGAGAGTTTTGCAATGTTTCCTAGTTTTCCTATAAAAATCTCTACCAAGTAGTAGGTATTATGACCCGAGTAAAGGGAAATACAAGAAGCTGAAAATCCTTGTGATTGAAGTTAAAAAGGATTTCCCCTTTCTTTCGGAAAGTTGTGAAAACCCGAAAGCATCAAGCCACATAAGGGCCACGATCACTTGGGGCAGTCGACCTTCACAAGCCTCCCAAGTTCGATCCTTGCATGTTAAGAGTCTCTAAAAGAATTATCGTGTGCATATCTCTCACACCCTTCATACATGCCCATGCATGCATTTCGAAACCATTGAGTACATGATCGATATTAGGACCAAGGTCATAGCAGATTGAGTCCCCTTTGGCTCTAAATCCCCTCTTACTTATTTTTAAAAAAGTTAGGCACTCAGATGATCTATGCTCTTGAGAAAGGCTCGGAAAGAAGAGTAAAAGGGTGTTTTCTTCTTTGACATTATCCAAACATAGTTGGATTAATGCCAAAGAGGGGCATCTGTAAACACCCGAAATTTTTTCAAGTATTTTCAAAAACTCCTAAACTTTGAAGGCCAATTTAAAGCCTTTATGAACCTTTAAATTCAAAATCCCCAAATTTTAAAGTTTAGACCTTTTGGGAGAATATTTCAAAATAAAGGTTTTAAATCCAAATAGCCCATGAGTTTCGAAGCAGGCGGAGACCCAATCCAGGCCTCGATTCTCGGAAAGAAGATAAAGTGTATCAAGATACGGATCAAGTTAAATCAGATTGATTCCCAAAAGTGGAGAAGATTGAAGCATATCAAGTTCAAATTCAACAACTTATCCAAATAGAAGGTCAAGACCGATCAAATCCAAGTGTGTCCGATGGGGCCATCTTGGAACCAAGACTCGAGGCCATGGTCACAAGCTCATTCAATTCTAGAAGATTTCAAGTGTAGCTCAAAAGCAAGAGGTGGGAGCCGAATCAAAGAAAGAAGCGAATTCAAGTGGGTCGAAGTTTAAAGAAATCAGCCCAAACAAAACATGTTGCACATTGTAAGGTTGTTTAAAACCAACCGCATGCTCTAGGGCTACACCAAGCCATGGCACCTATACCAGCCCATACGGGCTGGTCCGAATCGACTCAATGAAGAACTACAAGAAGCCGGTTTGGAGCGGATCAAATCCACCAAGCTAAAGCTCCAACCCGCCCCACAAGAAGCCACTAGAACCAGCCCCCCTTGGCCTATAAAAAGGCCCAAGAGGGGGGGGCGGGTTCCATAACTTGCATAACTTGGAGAAGAGAGAGAAGAGAGAGAAGGGAGAGAAGAGAGAGACCTTGGGTGGTGTGTGCTAGACTAGGTGCAGAAAATTTCAGCAAAGGGGGGACGTTTTCTAGTGAAGGGGAAGCTAGGTGAGAGCTTGTAGGAGTTAAGAAGGAAGGCCATCAAGAGGAAGACCGGCTTCATCATTGAAATCCGGTCCTTCGCATCCAAAACTCGTGTAAGACCTTTCTTACTTAATCTAAGTTTCATTCCCTTCCATTCAATTCATTAAATGGGGTTGTATTAATGGAGTTTCATCTCCCCCCGAGTTGTAATAATCTAGCTTTGCTGCCATTTCAATTTCGTGGATGAAACACTATACACCCACATGCACGCCAAGTGTTTGCTTTAATGCTTCTCCCTTCCTATATGCTATATACCCTCTATACTTCTAACCCCCTCTATGTCTAAGCTATAAAGTACTTCCCATTCATTTATATTCCAGCAAATTTGCTTTAAGGGTGGTTGCATTTTAATTTCGGGTGGGTTATGCATCATTACATTTATAAAACAGAAAACCGGATTTCAGCATCTCTGCATATGTCTGTTTCTGTAATTTTAATTTTGTGATGCTTACTCCGATTGTCTTGAAATTTGGCACACTGATTCCACACACATTGGAACACTCTGTATAAAATTGGCAAGATTTTAGGGCCGCTCAGCCACGTAATAAAAGCATATTAAGAACGACCAGATTTCTGCACCACTGTTTGCACAGTCGGATTTCCTGAAATAGAGGTTGGGTAAAAGTCCCATATCTCTGTCCACAGGAGTCCAAATTGGTTGATTTTTGATGCATTGGAAAGCTAACATCCATAGCTTTCCAGCAATATCAAAATCATTAAAATCGGAGTTCTGAGCAGAGAGATACAGACTCATCTTTGAGTTTCTGTATTTCTGAAACAGAGCTGTTCCGAGCCAGTGAGGTGGTCTGAGTAGATTATTTGTTTCTGATTCAATACTACTCCAAATGCAGATTTGAAAAAGGATACAGTCTCTCCCATTACCAGCTTTGTCTGGTAAAATTTTGATAATTTTTGGAAGTCCGTAACGCCTTGAAAACTCCCCTAGAAAATAGCTCTGAAAACAGAATTATCTGTTTTCAGCAACTTGTGTTTTTCCAAGTATTGAATCCGAGTGCACAAGTTCAACAAATTCTTCAAAGACACTTGTTTATGTAAAAGGGAATCATATTTGCTGTAAAATGAAATTCCTAAGCGCTCAACACTGACCCTTGAGCATCGGCTCAAGAAGGTGTGAGTGAAAAGATCCCGCTTGCACACAATCGCTTAGAAGTCTTACAAACATTTGCTAGTTTTGAACTAGCTGGCACGCTCGCGCAAGCGTAGGGGTGGAAAGTTTCATTTCAAGTTTGTTTCATAAACTTTGAAATGAGAATTTTCATGTCTACAGATACGAAACGCTGCTTCTCTCTCTTAAATAAAATTGAGAACTTGATAGCAGAAGGCTAGCTCCAGGTCACTACGGAACCTGAGCCACCTCAAGCTATCTTCAAGGAACCCTTTCCCAAACACGCCAGTGGCAGTGGGAAAAGAAAGGAGGTATGTACCCTCACCATTTCCAAGGAACTAGCGCGAAAGCCAAAACCTGGTCGACCTACTTGTGCGCCCATCCTTGTACTATACAAGAGGCCCGCCCAAGTCGTCATTCGGGGACCACCAAAAGTGGAAACCCCGGTAAAACCATTTTTAAAAATCCAAGGTTCTCCTCAGCTCATCCTTAGAGCCAAATTTAGCATGAACCCTAGGCTGGTCGTGGGGGAAGTGACTAGATCCGGGAGGATCTATCAACCCCTGCACCTACAAAGTGCTAAAAAGGTGGTCAGTGTGCCTGGCCCCTCAAAAGCATGTATTCCTGGAGTTCTGCCAAAAGCAGACAAGGATAAAGTCATCCTAAATCCTTATGACTTCGAAAACCACCTTTCAAAGATTCCTATCCACATGTCTATCCTAGAGCTTATACAAACCTCGCCTAGGCATAGACTCGTGCTAGAGAAAATTCTAGAAAGAGCCAAGGTTGATTCGAACATAAGTTCGGAATCCCTGTTTGCCCAAGTGACTTCAATAGGAGTAAAATTGCCCATCACATTCTCGAAAGATGATGTAGATAGACCCTACGAGTCCCACAACCAGGCCCTGCATATCGAGGTGGTTTTGAATAACCACTCTCTGGACAGGTGCCTAGTCGATGGGGGAGGAGGGATCAACATCCTTCCACTTCATGTGGCGTACCAAATCGGAGTCACCTTGACTTCAGTGAACCCAAGCCCCATCGTTATCACTGGATACGATGGGAATGCGTCTAGACCTTTAGGATCCATCGAACTCCCAATGGAAACGGGAGGGATCGAACACACGGGGGTGTTCCATGTCTTGGACATCCACCCCCATTATAACTTGTTGCTGGGAAGGCCCTGGATACACAGTTTGTGCGCTGTACCATCCACCTTCCACAGGTGTGTCAAGATCCCTTTTAGGGACCAGGTCGTAGTGATCCTAGGTGAGAGTCACCCACAGCTTCAGGGGATCATAAACTCCCCTTGTTTATCAAGCTCCTAGGCCCATGAGGCTAACCTGGGGCAAATTATGGTTGAGCCACCTCGGCTCGTGTTGAACAACCCTAGGAAGGTTGTATGTGTGAAGGGGCCGCCCAAAGCAGGCCTCCTCCCGACTTTAATCCTCCTAGGAAAACCCAAGCGTTCCCTATTTCCAAAGCCCCTGGACAAGAGGCCATACGAGCCTAATATGGACGATAGCATGTTCCAGGACCACGACTTGTATCCTACTTTTTCAAAAAACAAAAAGTCATGGAACATGTTGTTAAACATGGGCTACACGCCCTACAAGAGTCTAGGGGCGCAGAACCAGGGTCTCCTAGAGCCCATCCTTCCTAGGGCCAACCCAAGCCGATATGGGATCGGCTATACTCCCCGAATACCACCGGAGCCACCCCCTATGACCACCTGGGTCAAGGGTGCCCCGGATCCTGCCTTAGAAGAGACCTACGATTTAGACCTCCTATTCCGAGTCTAACCCGTAGCGTTTTCCCTTTGTAGGTATGACGAAAGATCCCTTTTCTAAAAATACCAAAAACATTTGAAAAACTTAAAATAAAAAAAAATCGAAAAAATCGAAAAACAAGAAAAACCAAAAACAATGGAAAAACAAAAAGTCGAAAAAAGAGTGCTTTGTATAGTTCCCAAGGTTCTTGTTTTACAAAAACCCAAAAAAATCGAAAATTTGGAAAATACCAAAAAAATTTTGTACATAGCTGCTCCTGGTAGGACTTTGGCAAAAGAAAAGGATTTCGAAAGAAACGTCGTCTGCATAGCCAGACCAAAAATTTTGAAATCACTTGAAAATCCAAGTACAAAACCAGGTCATTTTGAAAACCACGCATCAAGTTCCCTCGGGTCTATAGCCCACGAGAATGATCAAAGCCCAGAAGTGGATCCCCTTGAGGAAGATCCTACTTCTGAGCTCCCAAAATTTCATAGAATTCTCGATTTTGAAAGACCTTCCCAATCAGTAGGAGGAGATTTCATAGAGGTGAACCTAGGGGATGATTCCAATCCCAAAACCATCAAAATAGGCACATGCTTGCATAAAACTGAAAAGTTAGCATTCATTGCATTTCTACGAACCTATTTAGATGTATTTGCATGGACGTATGAAGACATGCCGGGCATAGATCCCAGCATTGTCGAGCATCGTCTTCCCTTAGATGCAGGTGTAAAACTCATAAAGCAGAAGCTTAGGAAAATACACCCGAATGTACACACGCAAGTCAAAGAGGGTTTAGAAGATCTGCTAAAAGCCAGATTTATAAAACCCATTCCGTATTCTGATTGGTTGTCAAATATCGTTGTAGTTCGAAAAACCAATGGGAAAATTCGAATATGCATCGATTTTAGAAACCAGAATAAAGCCACTCTAAAGGATAATTATCCTTTACCAAACATAGATTTGATAGTCGATAGTACTGCAAATCATGAAATGTTTTCGTTTATGGATGGCTATTCAGGCTATAATCAAATCAAACTAAGTCCACGAGATTAGGGTAAGACCGCCTTCACAACCCCATGGGGCACGTACTGCTATACAATCATGCCCTTTGGTTTGAAAAACGCCGGCGCAACATACCAACAAGCCATGAACACGATCTTCCATGATCAAATTCATGAGCTTGTAGAAGTGTATGTAGATGATCTCTTGGCGAAATCCAAAACCCGATGCACCCATATCGAATGTTTACAAAAGATTTTCGAAAGGCTTAGGCTTTACAAAGTAAAGCTAAACCCTCAAAAATGTGTGTTCGGGGTAGAATCAGGGAAGCTTCTAGGCTTTATGGTGAGCCAAAGGGGAATAGAAGTCAACCCCTCTAAGTGTCGAGCCATCATAGACATGGCTCCACCCTCCAATCTCACCCAAATCCGTAGCCTCCAGGGTCGATTACAATCCGTTCGCCGATTCATATCGAATCTGGCAACTAGATGCGAACCCTTCAACAAACTGTTGAGGAAGGGTACGAAATTCTTATGGGATGACGAATGCCAAAAGTCCTTCGAGAGACTGAAGGCATACTTGGTTAATCCCCCTGTTTTGAATCCTCCAAAGCAAGGAAAACCGCTTTTATTATACATCTCCGTGCATGTAAATGCTTTAGGAGCCCTGTTGGCTCAATACGAGGATGACACCCATAAGGAGTATGCCATCTACTACATTTTGAAAACTCTCTTGGCTTATGAACGAAATTATCAAGCCATGGAGAAGACGTGCTTGGCCCTAGTCTGGGCCTGCCAGAAGTTCAGACACTATTTTCTAGATCATGAGATCTGGATAGTGTCCAAGCTTGATCCAATCAAGCACTTGTTCGAAAAACCCATTCTCACGGGTAGATTGGGCAAATGGCAGCTCCTTCTAATGGAGTATGATCTGAAATACCATCACCAGATCTCCATTAAGGGGCAAGCCCTAGCAGATTACATGGTTGAATTCCCCTTAGAGGACGCATATCCCACTATTGTTGAAATGCCTGATGAAGGCATCTTGCAAAACCATTTTCAAAACCACATTTTGGCAAATTCTTTCGAAAACCAAGTGTGGAAGATGCACTTCGACGGGGCACGAAACCAACGAGGGGCTGGTGCTGGGGTCATCCCAATCTCCCCTGAAAAGGGCGAGATTCCCATAGCAGTCCGCTTAGATTTCGAATGTTCCAACAACGTAGCAGAGTATGAAGCACTCATACAAGGCTTAAGGATTTCAAAAACTCTAGGGGCATCATGCATCGAGGTCTTTGGAGATTCGCTCCTTGTCATAAACCAGGTTTTGAAAATTTGGCAAGTACGTAATGAGAAACTACTTCCATATCACGAGTTGGCCACTCGATTGGTCCAATCCTTCCAGTCGTGTAAACTCACACACATAGGAAGAGAGGACAATGGCATCGCCGATGCCCTCTCCTCCTTGGGTTCAGCCCTGAAGGTCGATCCCATTTCAGGGACCAGATCTTTGGAAATATGGCATGCGCCCCACCCATCCACACACGACTTGGATATTTGCCAAAACAACCGAGAGTCTATTGAAAAACCCTGGTTTTATGACATAAAACAATTTTTAGAAAATGGGGGATTCACCGAGGATGCCACATCCAAAGATAAGGCATTCATTCATAAGATTTCGACCCGATACACCATTCTGGGTGGGGTCTTATACAAAAAGAGTTTTAACGGCATTCTGCTTAGGTGTATCAACCTAGAGGAGGCTAGGATAGTGATGCATGAGTTCCACGATGGAGAATGTGGAGGTCATGTTAATGCCAACATGATGGCAATGAAAATACTTAGAGGGGGCTATTTTTGGTCCACCCTGAGAAAAGATTGTCACGATCATGTTAGGAAGTGTCATCCATGTCAAGTGCATGGGCACGCCATTCATATCCCATCATCTGCATTACATTCCGTGGTCAGCCCCTGGCCATTTACCATGTGGGCGTTTGACATTGTAGGCCCAATATTTCCAAAGGCCTCGAATGGGCATCGATTTATTTTAGCAGCCACGGAGTATTTCCCCAAGTGGGTGGAAGCCATTTCCCTAACCAATGTAATGGGGCAACATGTGGTGGCTTTCATCCGGAGGAATATCTTGGCTCGATTTGGGGTTCCACGAGACCTTGTGTCTGATAATGGTACCCCATTCAAGAACGAGCGGATGGTTAGGTTGTGCAACACGTATGGCATAACTCACCACTTCTCCTCGCCCTACTACCCTCAAGGCAACGGCCAAGCCGAAGCCACAAACAAGACTCTCATTAGTATTATTGAGAAAACCTTAGAGAAGGGTAGGATGTGGCACGAGAAGTTGGATGAAGCCTTATGGGCTTATAGGACTTCCATCCGGACTCCCACGAATGCCACACCATTCGAGTTGGTCTATGGCACAAACGCCATTCTTCCCATTCATACTCAACTGCATTCATTCCATACATCCATAGCACTCGACCTCCCCCTAGAGACGCTTCAGCATGCTAGGATGGCCGAACTAGATTTGCTAGATGAGAGGCGACTCCTTGCCATGGATCATGCTCGTGCATACCGGCAAAGGATAGCCCGACATTATAGTAAACACATGAGACCTCGCCACTTTGAAGTGGGAGATCTGGTCTTAAAAACCATCCACCATCGTGGCCCACACCCCCTAGGCAAGTGGCGCCCCAACTGGGATGGACCCTATGTTGTACGAGCAACCACTACAAACAACTCGTATTGGTTGATCGATGTAGAAGGTAGGAATTTAGCAGATCCTATCAATATTCAATACTTAAAGAAGTATCATGTGTAGGGTCTGGATTAAATTCCAGTTTTCGAAAATTTTAAAAGGGATAGCTGCCCTGAGACATATGAATAAGGTGCAAAGGCAAGTCGTGTGAACCTAAGTGAAGAGAATTCGCACTTGTGAAAGAGTGGAGTCTTCAAAATCGTGGTTCCATTTCAAAATCCTTCTTCTTACAAAGAAAGGCCTAGTTCAATATAGCAAGATACTTGCAAGTAGTACGTGCTATTTCTAAATAGGCTGATCTGGAATGGATCGAGTGTAGACTTGGGATAAGACCGCCTCTCTTCTCTTCTATTTCCAAAAGGAAAACAAAGGCCCAAAACAAAAGGGAATTTCCCATTCAAAGTCTCTTTCCAAAAGAAAGAAACCAGAATTTAAAGGAAAAATCGATTCTCTTATAAAAAAAAAAGAAGAAGAGGGATTAAAGAAAAAAATACTCCCAAAGGGAGACCCTCGATGAAAAAAAGGAAAAAGAGGCCGAAAAGCTCAAAAAGAGCAGTTTTCCGCCTTCTGTGCCTCAAACCACGGGACGCTTCAGAAGGGACCGTGGTATCTCTTTCCCATCCCTAACTTATCCCAAGCTAAAGCATGGTTCATTTCGAGGAATCCTAAAGTAAAAATAGGATTTACTTACTTGAATTTCATCTTGTTTGAGAATTCGACGTTTCGAGTAAGGCGTAGGAATTTGAAATATGCCTTGTTTTCTTATAAAACCTCCGCTAGATAAGCGAGTGTTAAGACTCAAACAAGGGCAAGCACGAAGAGCTCGAGATCCTTAGGATCAGGACTCAAGACAGTTGTCCCTTTTGTAAATAGTTTTTGTAAATAAGTTTTGAAAACCGAACATCGAACAGCATAGGATTTGCTCACTTAGAGCAATAAGCCTTGTAAGTCTCTAGAGTTCGACCACACCTGGTCCCTAGGAGGTCACCACTTTTGGCACCACACCCATGTCATTTGCATTCCACGCATGGTACTTGCATAAACATGATCCCATTTAGGACTAGATTCCATAGAAGAACCCTTTGGCGTGATATCTCCTCCTACCAGAGTTTGTAAATTGAGATTTTTGCTAAAAAAATTGGGACGATCCCATGTTCTTCGTGGATAGATCTAGGGAGACATTAAAAGGGGTGTTTGTCATCTTTGCCCTTATCCAAATCTATTAGGACAAGGCCAAAGAGGGGCATCTGTAAACACCCCGAAATCCCACGAATTTCTTAAACAAACCTGGTTTTGTACAAGCAGCCCCAAAGGGCCATTTTGAGTCTTGAAACCCAGGAGCCTTCTAGACAACCCTGTACATATGTTTTAAACTCTGTATTTCAAAAATATATAATCTAGTTTTTGAAAACCTTTTAAAACATGTTTTGAAACCCCGAAGCAGCTTGGCCTAAGCCAGACAGGACCAGGAGAGCTAAGAAGAGCCCGGAACCGGAGCACACGTCGAGCCCGGCACAGCAACTCTTGTATCTGATTCACACCCCCAGGATCTTGAACGTCTAAGACCCTGTTCTTATCAAAATATCATTTGAAGTCGTCTCCGGAAGGCAGAAACGGAGGTGGACGACCATGTTGGCGAAGACCCAACGCAGACGGAGCACTGATGCTGTCAGGTCCCGCACAAATCGTCCGTTTCGAACCCAGCTCGAAGGAGTCAGAGTTCAGTTTGGATTGGATCTGGACCATATATATCCAGATCCCAATCCAAACCCATATGTGGACTTGGATTTGGATTTGGATCCAGAGATCCAATCCAATATCCATATCCATGGCCCACATCACCTTCTCATAAATGGAGGTGGGGCCCACTTGAAATTCACGTGGGATCATGGGCATGAGAGAGAGTGGGGATGGAAAATATCAAGAGTGTTGTAATTAAGCTTGACTTGTGTGTCAAGTTTGGGGTTAATCATGTGGGTTAGCCTAATTGAGTGGGTTTAAGCTTGTAATTAGCCAAAACCTAACCTAGGGTTGCACCAACATGAGGTGGTTAAGGTCTATGGGCCATGCAAAGGGAGCTCCTTCACCTAAACCTAACCCAAAACACCTAATCCTAGCCTACCACCCTAATCCACCCCTAATCTGAGCCTAATCACCTAACCCACTTCCCTAATCCTTCCTTAAACCTAGGTTAATTTCCCTAAACCTAGCCTAATCACCTAACCTAGCTCACTAAACCTCACCCTAGAACCCAACCACCTAACCTAGCCCTAAACCCCTAAACCACCCCTAACCCACAATCTACCCAAACCACTAGTTTTTTAAAATATCTGCCCAACCCTTTCCAGCCCACCTTATCTTCATACCACCCTACCTAAACCACCTAACCACTACCCCAAACCCAGCCCTAACCGACCTACCCATCCCTATATAACCCCCCCCTTGGGGGCGGGTTTTCCAAGTGAGAACCCCTCCCGAATCCCAGTCGGGCCCTCTCTTTCCTCCACTTCTCCAGCTGCTCCACCGGCTCCACCTGCACCACTTGCACCGCCTGCACCACCACCATCTCTCCATCCCACCACCACTTGCACCGCCATCTCCACCACCTCCCGGCCGAGCTTCACAACCTGCCCATCTTCCTTCCAGCCGAGCACCACCTTCTCCCCATTCGGTAAGTACCCCCCACTCTACATAGCTCCTTCTCTACTCCCTCTCCACTCCTAGCCACCCACCATACCACCACCTTACCTACACGTCAGCCCTTTGCTGCCACCATTCTCACTTAGCCGAACCTATCACAACCTAAACCACCGGCCACTACCTAACTACCCTAACTACACCCGGCCAGCCATCTCTTTTCCCCTAGGTGTCCCATTCGGCCTTCCCTTAAACTCCCCTTAGGTCCATATTCCCTAACACTCTATACTCTCCATTCGTGACCCTACATATTCACTTGGCCCAGCCCCTTTAATTCCCCACATCAAGGCGACACCCACTTGCAGCCGGCCACCTTCGAGGCACCCATCCCGCGCCCCACTTGCACTCGGCCAGCACCCTTTGTCATTCATCCTCGCGGAGCTCTCGTTTGCAGCCCAAGGCGAAGGCCAAGCCCACGCTCAAGCAAGGCCTCTACGGACCAGCTACTCCTAAGTGCCTAAACTCGGTCTTTAGTGTATACTTGCTTGAGATTCAATTTGATACGGGGTTGTAATAACGGAGCATAGTCTCCCCCCGCTTGTAATAACGTGGCTTGGCACACCCACACACGTGCACTCTCTTAGTTGTGCACGATTTTGAACACACACGGGCCTAATCAGCCCCTAATACATAAGTAGATATATATACTTTCATTTTCGAAGGGTTTTTGCTTAAGTTGGGTGCGTTGTCTTTCAATTCAAGCACTCACACACATTGAGCTTTCGCTCTTATTTGAAAGACCCAAGTAAGGGCCGACCTATACTATTTGGGTTTCATTTCATGTCGTGTGAGTAAGTCTTTCAATTCAAGCACTTTCACACACATTGAGCTTTCGCTCTTATTTGAAAGACCCAAGTAAGGGCCGACCTATACTATTTGGGTTTCATTTCATGTCGTGTGAGTAAGTCTTTCAATTCAGGCACTCTCACACACATTGAGCTTTCGCTCTTATTTGAAAGACCCAAGTAAGGGCCGACCTATACTATTTGGGTTTCATTTCATGTCGTGTGAGTAAGTCTTTCAATTCAAGCACTCTCACACACATTGAGCCTTCACTCTTATTCCCAAGACCTTAGTAAAAGCCTTATTGCAGTTATATTTGGGTTTCATTTATGTCGTGTGTGTAGTACTTCAATTCAAGCACTCTCACACACATTGAGCCTTCGCTCTTACTCCCAAGACCTTACTCAAGGCCATACTGCAATTTATATTTGGGTTTAATTTCATGTCGTGTGTGTAAGTCTTTTCAATTCAAGCACGCACCCACATTGAGCCTTCGCTCTTATTTGCAAGACCCGAGTAAGGGCTCATATACATAATCTATATACATATTTCCCTTCGGTTATTTCCCTTCAGTATTGTCTTTACATTTCGGGTTTTCCCTTTGGAGTAGCATGAGTTTGCATTGCATCTACGCCATACCACGAGGTAGGACGCATATTGCATCGAAGCAAGCCCCGCTCGAATTCGCCCATGTAGTGGAGTGTTCATAACACACAAACTAGGTGGCCCGAAAAGGGATAAAAGAAAAGACTTAGGCACATGCAAATCCACGTGATCTAAAACATGCAATCGCATTTTAAAGACCCGAAATAGACACCTCGAACCGCTTCGTAGACTTTCTCTCCAAAACTCGATTTTTGCAAAGCGTACAGACTGACCCTTGCGCATCGGTGCAAGAAGGTCTGCAACGACAAGAGCTTACTTGCTCACAGTCGCCACGTTTAGAAGTCAGTGTTAAAAATATCTTCGCTAGCTTAGGTAAGCTAGCTGGCATGCCCTGTTTGCATACATAGGCCTTAGACATACGAGAGGATCTGCTCCAAGCCCTGAAAAGGCAAGAGGTGGGGATTTTCGCGCGCCTACAGTATGGCATAGATGCAATGCAAACTCACGCTACTCCAAAGGGAAAACCCGAATGTAAAGACAATGCCGAAGGGAAATAACCGAAGGGAAATGACTTGTAATGTAAATGCCGAAGGGAGATATGTATATAAGGTATATATGGGCCCTTACTCGGGTCTTGCAAATAAGAGCGAAGGCTCAATGTGGGTGCATGCTTGAATTGAAAGACTTACACACACGACATGAAATAAAACCCAAATATTACTTGCGATATGGCCTTGATTAAGGTCTTGGGAATAAGAGCGAAAGCCCAATGTGTGTGAGTGCTTGAATTGAAGTACTACGCACACAACATGAAATTAAACCCAAATAGTATAACACGGCCCTTACTTGGGTCTTTCAAATAAGTGCGAAGGCTCAATGTGTGTGAGTGCTTGAATTGAAAGACTTACACACACGACATGAAATGAAACCCAACTAGTATAGCACAGCCCTTACTTGGGTCTTTCAAATAAGAGCGAAGGCTCAATGTGTGTGAGTGCTTGAATTGAAAGACTTACACACATGACATGAAATGAAACCCAAATAGTATAGCATGGCCCTTACTTGGGTCTTTCAAATAAGAGCGAAGGCTCAATGTGTGTGAGTGCTTGAATTGAAAGACAATACACCCAACTTAAGCAAAACCTTATGTAAGTTAAACTATATATATATATTTATATATTAGGGGCTGATTAGGCCCTTGTGTGTTCAAAATCGTGCACGACTAAGAGAGTGCACGTGTGTGGGTGTGCCAAGCCACGTTATTACAAGCGGGGGGAGACTATGCTCCGTTATTACAACCCCGTATCGAATTAAATTTTAAGCAAGTATACAACTAAGGACCGAGTTAGGCACTTACTAATAGCTGGTCCGAAGATGCCTTGCTTGAGCATGGGCTTGGCCTTTGCCTTGGGCTGCAAGAGGGAGCTCCGCGGAGTTGAACGGCAAGAGGGGCTGTCAGCCGGCTGCAAATGGGGCACGGGAGAGGCGCCTTGAAGATGCCCGGCTACTTAGCGAAGGGCTGGTTTTGTGTGTTGGGCTAAAGTGACTAAGTAGGGTCACTAAGGGAGGGTGTAGTGTTAGGAAGTATGGCGCTAAGGGGAGCCTAAGGGAGTGTCTAATGGAATACCTAAGGTTGGCGGGTGGCTGGTCAAATGGATGGGGGACAACCGGTTGGAGTGGCCGACTAAAGGAGACTCGGTGGTGGCGGGCTCCTAGGGTGGCTAGGCAATGGTGGATGGGAAGGGAACTAGCTAGGGTATGGGGTAAGGTAGTGGCCGGTGTGGTAAGGTGGATATAGGTAGGTCTTAGGGGGTTAGGTGGAGTGGCCGGGTGTAGCTAGGGTGTCTAGGTAGTGGCGGGTAGTTAGAGTGGTTGAGGCTTGGTCGAGTGGGAGTGGTGGAGACAAGTGGCTAGTGTTAGGGTAAGGTGGTGGTGGTGGAGGTGGCTGAGAGTGGAGGGGGAGCGAAGAAGAGATAGGTTGGAGTATGGGGTACTAACCGGATGAAGAGGCAGTGGCGGATGGAAGGGGAGTAGTCGGGTGTCTGAATTGGAGGGTTCGACCGGATGAAAAGGATGGCGACAGGTGGTTGGCCGGCTGGGGTGTGGTGGAGCAGGTGGAGCACAGTGGTGGCTGGTGGTGGTGCAGGTGGAAGACCCAGCTGGGAGTGGTGCAGGTGGCTGGGCTCGGTTGGGCTGCAAAGGGGGTGGAGGAAGATGGGAAAACCCGCCCCTTAGGGGGGGGTTTATATAGGGCTGCAAGTGTCGGTTGGGGCTGGTATTAGGGTAGTGGTAAGGTGGTCTAGGGGTGGTGGTATGGTAGTAAGGTGGGCTGGTATTAGGGTAGGGCCAGATATTTTAAATACAAGGGGTTTTGGGTAGGTTGTGTGCTAGGTTTAGGTGGGGTGGTTTAGAGGTTTAGGGTTTAGCTAGGTGGGTTAGTTTTGGGGTGAGGTTTAGTGAGGTGGGTTAGGTGATTAGGCTAGGATTAGGTTAGGTTTAGAGAAATTAACCTAGGTTTAGGGAAGAATTAGGGAAGTGGGTTAGGTGATTAGGCTAGGATTAGGCCGGGATTAGGGAAGTGGGTCAGGTGATTAGGCTAGGATTAGGACCGGATTAGGGTAAAAGGCTAAGATTAGGCGTTTTTGTTTAGGATTGGATGAAGGAGCTCCCTTTGCATGACCCATAGACCCTAATCACATCATGTTGGTGCAGCCCTAGGTTAGGTTTTGGCTAATTACAATCTTAAACCCATGTTAACTAGGCTAACCCACATGATTAACCCCAAACTTGACACACAAGTCAAGCTTAATTACAACACACTTTGATCTTATCCTCCCCCACTCTCTCTCATACCCATAATCCCACATGAAATTCAAGTGGGCCCCACCTCCATTTATGAGAAGGTGATGTGGGCCATGGATGTGGATATTGGATTGGATCTCTGGATCCAAATCCAAATCCAAGTCCACACATGGGTTTGGATTGGGATTTGGATATATATGGTCCAGATCCAATCCAAACTGAATTCTGACTCCTTCGGGCTGTGTTCGAAACGAACGGTTTGTGCGGGGTCTGACAGCATCAGTACTCCATCTGCGTTGGGTCTTCGCTAACATGATCGTCCGCCTCTGTTTTCGCCTTTTGGAGATGACTTCAAATGATGTTTTGATGATAACAGGGTCTTGGACGTTCGAGATCCTGGGGGTGGATTCAATACGAGAGTTGTTGTGCCGGGCTCAACTTGTGCTCCAGTTCCGGGCTCTCTTTGGCTCCTTTGGTCCTCCTTTGATTAGGCCAAGCTGCTTTGTGGGGTTTCAAAATGTATTTAAAAAGGGTTGTTAAAACATATTATACATAATTTAAAGCAAATATAGTTTTAAACATATGTACAGGGTTGTCTGGAAAGCTCCTGGGTTTGCCAGACTCAAAATAGCCCTTTGGAGCTGCTTTTACAAAACCAGGTTTGTTTGAGAAATTCATGGGATTTCGGGGTGTTTACAACAGTTCAGCAGGGCACATAGGGGGCAGCGGTTTGGCGCTGCAGCGGTGCAGCAAGGCGCGCGGAGTTTCAATAGGGTGCGGGGCGCTGGGCGCGCAAGGTGCCGGAAGGCGCGTAGTTGCGACAATGGCAGTGGCGCTAAGGCGCGCAGTTGAACCGAGTGTGTGAGGGTGGAGGTGGAGTGATGGGGGCTGGTTTAGGTTATTGTTTGCGTTTTGTGGGGTAGGTTAGGTGATTAGGCTAGGTTTAAGGTGGTTTGGGGTTAGGTTTACAGAGGTAGGTTAGATGATTAGGCTAGGTTTAGGGTGGGGTTAGGAGGCCTACCTCTTGGAGCCGGTCCTTCTTGGTTGAGCCCATGTCCATGCCTTGGTTGCAACCTTCCTTGGTCGAGCCCACTTTGATTGCAGCCCTTGTCTAGACCCACTTAGCTAACATGGCTTGAACCTACCTCACCCTTGAGCCAACATGGCTAGGTTTATCTCTCACTCTCTCTCCTCCCAAGCATTTCACGTGAATCTATTTTGGGGACCCCCTCACCTCTATTTATAGGCAAATGAGGTGGGTCTTGGATATGGGTTTTGGATTTGGGTCTTGGAATCTAGATCCGATCCAAACACTATTTTGGTCAAATCTCGGATATTTTGGATAAAGATCCGACCTAAATATTTAGTTGGTTTTGGATCTCGGATATTTTAGATCCAGATCCAATCCAAACACTATTTGGATTTGGATCTGGATATTTGGGTCCAGATCCAATTCAAATATCTTTTCTTCAATCCTTCTTGGCGTTTTTCGAGGCGGATGGTTTGTGCGGGCCTTAGCTTCATCAGCGCTCCGTCTTATGTTGGGTTTTCCCCAACTTTGTCGTTTCGAACTCCTCACCTTTCTAGACTTTGTTTCTGCTCATTTTCATCATTTCTGGCTTGGATTTTTGTTGCTTGGGTGGATGCTCTTAGCTTGGCATTTTGGTGCTCCGGGCTTGTAGTTTGCTTCGAGCCTAGGCCTTCTTTTTGCCTTTTGACCCTGGCTTTTATCAGGCCAAAGTGCTTTCTTTCGACTTTTGAACCTGTTTCTGAAGCTGCTTTTGCATTCAGGCTTCACCTGTTGAATTTTGGGTTTTACAAAATTGGGACTTGGCCCATATATGTGAAATTCAACTTGAACAGGGTTTTAGACAAAATTTAAAGTTTTTGCAACTCCTGGGTTTTCGAAAACTCTAGAATCTGGTTTTGAAATGAATTTTCAAACCAGGTGTTTGTTTTCGAAATCGTTTTATTTTGGGGTGTTTACAGATGCCCCTCTTTGGCATTATCCAAATTTATTTGGATAATGGCGAAGAAGAAGACAACACCACTGTTTGATTTCTCCCTGGATTCATCCTCGAGAATATGGGATCATCCCAGCTTTGAGAAAACGTTTGCTTTGTGCCTAGTAAGAGGAGATTTTCACCAAAGGGGACTTTACCTAAGGTGGTGCTAGTCCTGAATGGGATTGTGTAAGTGTCCATGCATGTCCATATGAATGAATGGCATGGGATGACGCTAGGAAGTATGGTCTTATGTGCCCAGTAAGAGACTTGGGAGTCTTATGAAGACCAGTTGCACCAAGTGAGCTGGTCTTATGTTGCTCGATGTTTGAGGTTTTCTAAATTTATTTTTGAAAGAGGAAAGCTCCTTTTAGCTTCAATCCAAAGGATTTCAGCTTTTTGTGTTTCCCTTTACTTGAGTCTTAACACTTGCTAATCTAGCGGAGGTTTTATAAGATAATCAAGCCATATTTCAAAATTCCTACGCCTTACTTAAAACGTCTAATTCTAAAACAAGATGAGATTCAAGTAAGCAAATCCTATTTTTACTTTAGGATTCCTCAGAATGAACCTTTCTTCACTTGGGATAAGTCACAGGGATAGGGAAAGAGCTACCACGGTCCCTTCTAGAGTATCCCATGGTTTGAGGCAAAGAGGCGGAAAACTGCTCTTTTTGAGCTTTTGGCTATTTTTTTCTGTTTTTCATAGAGGGTCTCCCTTTGGGAGTATTTTTTCTTTGTTCCCTCTTTTCCATAGAATAAACGATTTTTCTTTTGATTCAGCTTTCTTTTGGGAAAGATTTTTGTAGGGATTTCCCTTTTGCTTTTTGGCCAAGTTTTTCTTTTGGGGAAGAGAAGAGAAGAGGGGAAGGACTTATCCCAAGGATCTACTCGATTCATCCCAGATCAGCCTATTTATAAATAGCACGTACTACTTGCAAGTATCTTGCTATTTTGAATGAGGCCCTCTTTTGTAAGAAGAAGGATTTTGAAATGTAACCCATTTGTTTTGAAAACTCCACTTTTTCACAGGCATCGAGTCTCTCATTCAGGGTTTTGCATGATCTGCTTTGATCCTCACTCACGAAGTTTCAAAGGAGGTTTTCTCAAAATATTTTCGAAATAGGACTTAGCTTAGACCCTACACGTGGTATTTTTTTCAATTATTGAGCATTTATAGGGTCTGCTAAGTTCCTACCCTCAACATCGACTAACCAGTAGGCGTTGTTTGTGGTAGTTCCACGTACAACATAAGGACCATCCCACTTGGGCCGCCACTTTCCAAGTCGAAATGGGCCACAATGTTGGATGATTTTGAGCATAAGGTCTCCCACTTTGAAGTGACAAGGTCTCATATGCTTCTCATAGTGTCGGGCTACCCTTTGCCGGTATGCATGTGCATGATCCATGGCAAGGAGCCTTCTTTCATCTAATAAGTCAAGCTCGGACATTCTAGCTTGCTGTAGCGTCTCTAGGGGAAGGTCGAGTGCAAGTGATGTATGAAATGAATGAAGTTTGGTATAAATGGTGTAAACACAATGAAATCCCATGAATTTTTCAAATCAACCTGGTTTTATAAAAGCAGCCCCAAAGGGCTATTTTTGAGTCTGGAAACCCAGGAGCCTTCCAGACAACCCTGTACATATGTTTTAAACTTTATATGTTTTAAATATGTATAATATGGTTTTAAAAGCCTTTTAAAACACATTTTGAAACCCCCGAAGCAGCTTGGCCTGATCAAAGCAGGACCAGAAGAGCTAAAGAGAGCCCAGAACCGGAGCATATGTCGAGCCCAGCACAGCAACTCTCGTATTGAATCCACCCCCAAGATCTCGAACGTCCAAGACCCTATTATCAGCAAAACATCACTTGAAATCATCTCCGGAAGGTGAAAACAGAAGCAGACGACCATGTTAGCGAAGACCCAACGCAAACGGAGTACTGATGCTGTCAGACCCCGCACAAACCGTTCGTTTCGAACACAGCCTGAAGTAGTCAGAATTCAGTTTGGATTGGATCTGGACCATATATATCCAGATCCCAATCCAAACCTATGTGTGGATTTGGATTTGATTTGGATCTAGAGATCCAATCCAATATCCACATCCATGGCCCACATCACCTTCTTATAAATGGAGGTGGGGCCCACTTGAAATTCACGTGGGATTATGGGCATGAGAGAGAGTGGGGGAGGATAAGATTTGGGAGTGATTGTAATTAAGCTTGACTTGTGTGTCAAGTTTGGGGTTAATCATGTGGGTTAGCCTAATTAACATGGGTTTAAGCTTGTATTAGCCAAAACCTAACCTAGGGTTGCACCAACATGATGCAACAAGGTCTATGGGAGATGCAAAGGGAGCTCCCTAACCCAATCCTAATCAAAAACCCCTAATCCTAGACTTTTACCCTAATCCCGTCCTAAACCTAGCCTAATCACCTAACCCACTTCCCTAATCCCGGCCTAATCCCAACCTAATCACCTAACCCACTTCCCTAATCCTCCCCTAAACCTAGCCTAATTTCCTTAAACCTAACCTAATCCTAGCCTAATCACCTAACCCACCTCACTAAACCTCACCCCAAAACCAACCCACCTAGCTAAGCCCTAAACCACTAAACCACCCCACCTAAGCCTAGCATACCATCTACCTAAAACCCCTTGTATTAAAATATCTAGCCCCTCATCAAAACCAGCCCACCTTATCACCACACCACCACCACCTAAACCACCTTACCACCTCCTCAAAACCAGCCCCAACCGCCCTTCACCAACCTATATAAACCCCCCCCCTAAGGGGCGGGTTTTCCAAGCACTCCGGTCCACCTTGGCCAATCCCCTTCCAGCCGAGCCTTCCACCTTGCTCCACCTGCGCCACTGCCTCCCAGCCAAGCTCCACCTCGCGCCACCTTCATCTCCCGGCTGAATCCCATCCACCCGAAGCACCCAGCTGCCCCTCTTCCATCCGCCAGCTTCTTCCCCTTTCGGTTAGTACCCTACCCTTTGCTCCACCTCTTCTTCACTCCCCCTCCACTCTCAACCACCCACGGCACCACAACCTCCCGCCAACACCACCTATCCACCACCCTTACCCCTTCGGCTAGACCTCAACCATTTTCACCACCCGCCTTGAACCACTTCCCCTAGTAACACCCGACCACTCTACTTGGCTCCCTAGGACCTACCCATACCCCTTTCCACCAGCCCTTAGCTCTACCTTACACCACACCCTAGCTAACTCCCCTCCCATCCATAACATCCCTAGCCACCCTAGCAGCCGGCCACCACTAAACTCCCCTTAGTCAGCCACCCTAGCCGACTGCACCACCTCCCGGCCAGCCATGCATTTCCCTTAGGCAATTCCCTTAGGCTCCCTTTAGCACTATCTTCCTTAATCCCAGCCCATCCTTTAGTGACCTTCCTTAGTCACCTTAGCCCAAAACACCAAGGCAGCCCCTTCCTAGCAGCCGGCCACCTTCAAGGCGTCCTTCCCGCGCACCCGAGTCACCCGGCCAGCATCTCCCCTTGCCGTTCGACTTCAAGGAGCTCCCTCTTGCAGCCCAAGGCGAAGCCAAGCCTACGCTCAAGCAAGTCACCTCTGGACCAGCTATAAGTAAGTGCCTAACTCGGTCCTTAGTTGTAGACTTGCTTAAATTAAATTTGATACGGGGTTGTAATAACGGAGCGTAGTCTCCCCCTGCTTGTAATAACGTGGCTTGGCACACCCACACACACGTGCACTTGAGCCTACCTCGCTCTTAGTTGTGCACGATTTTGAACACACACGGGCCTAATCAACCCCTAAGATATAAATTTATGTATATACTTTAAATTATGTAGGGTTTTGCTTAAGTTGGGTGTGTCGTCTTTAAATTCTCGCACTCACACACATTGAGCCTTCACTCTTATTTGTAAGACCCAAGTAAGGGCCGTGTTATACTATCCTTGGGTTTTATTTCATGTTGTGTGCGTAGTACTTCAATTCAAGCACTCACACACATTGAGCTTTCACTCTTATTCCCAAGACCTTAGTTAAGGCCATACTGCAATTTATATTTGGGTTTTACTTCATGTTGTGTGTGTAGTACTTCAATTCAAGCACTCACACACATTGAGCTTTCGCTCTTATTCCCAAGACCTTAGTTAAGGCCATATTGCAAGTTATATTTGGGTTTTATTTCATGTCGTGTGTATAGTACTTCAATTCAAGCATGCACCCACATTGAGCCTTCGCTCTTATTTGCAAGACCCAAGTAAGGGCCCATATATACATTATATACTTATTTCCCTTCGGCAATTTCCATTTCAAGTCATTTCCCTTCGGCAATTTCCATTTCAAGTCATTTCCCTTCGGCATTGTCTTTAATTTTGGGTTTTCCCTTTGGAGTAGCATGAGTTTGCATTGCATGTATGCCATACCACGAGTTAGGACGCATATTGCATCAAAGCAAACCCCATACTCCCGCTCAAAGTCACCACATTTAGTGGAGTGTTCATAACACACACCTAGGGGGCCCGTAAAGGGATAAAAAGAAAGACTTAGGCACGTGCAAATCCACGTGATCTAAAAATCTGAAAATCGTACAAACAAGACCCGAATCAAACACCTCGAACCGCTTTCGTAGGCTTTTTCCACTCAAAAACTCGATTTTTAAAAGCGTACAGACTGACCCTTGCGCATCGGTGCAAGAAGGTCTGCGACGACAAGAGCTTGCTTACTCACAGTCGCCACGTTAGAAGTCAGATTTAGAATATATCTTCGCTAGCTTAGGTAAGCTAGCTGGCACGCCCTGTTTATTTAAATAGGACTTAGACACATGAAAAGGTTCGCTCCAGGCCTAAGAACCAGGAAAGCATAGATTTTCTGCGTCTATAGTAGATTGGCACGCCCGATGGGACGTGAGTCTTTCAAAAAATTGAGTTACTCTAGGAAACTTGCGAAACAATTTTCAAAGAGGTGTTGTTTTAACTTGTTTTCTTTACTTGTACTTAGGAATTTTGAGAAAAAGCTTGAAAGCATGTCAAAATCCAACCCAAGTGAAGTGTCGAGCCAAGGCTCATGCGCATCAAGTTCTCACTCTAGGAGGATTTTGAAGAACAAGATCAAACTAGACGAGATAGAGGACCTGAGAAGGGAATTCAAGGCCAAAATCGATGCTCTCAGCCAAGAGGCTGAAGTAGGCGATTCGTGTTCATCGAACGGTGAACAAAAGGCCAAAAGAAAATCTGAAAAACCTCGCAAGCACAAAGAGGCCTCTGTAATGGAAGGCAACCAATACCACGAGTCCTTCACACAAAAGGACCGTAAAGCCCTACAGCAGCTGCTGAAAGGGCAAAACAAAGAGAAAAGAAGTTACGCCCTATCAAATGGGAAGAATGGCGTTTGTGCCATAGACCAACTCAAATGGCGTAGCATTTGTGGGAGTTCATATGGAAGTCCTATAAGCCCAAAAGGCTTCATCCAACTTCTCATGCCACGTCCTACCATTCTCTAATGTTTTCTCAATAATGCTTATGAGAGTCTTATTGGTGGCTTCGGCTTGGCCATTGCCTTGAGGGTAGTAGGGTGATGAGAAGTGGTGAGTTATGCCATACGTGTTACAGAACTTTACCATCCTCAATGCTCCATTAATACAACCCTGTATCCGAATTAAATTGAATATGAAAGGAGAAATGTAAATACTGAATTTTAAACACTTACAAGTGATTCGGGCTTTTCTTCTCCTTGCTCACATTTGGGCTTGCATCCACCTCGGGCTTGTGTCCACCTTGGGCAGCCAAGAGGGGTCTCCCTAGGTGGGTTTGAGAGAGAGATGGCTTTTGAAGAGGCGCGTGGGCTTGGGTAAACCTAGGTTTGGTCAAGAAGGGGTCACGGCCTAAGTGGAAGGTCACGACCAAGAAGCTCACGGCAACAAGGGTGGTTTGTCTAAGGTTGGTCCTAGGGAAGGTCACGGCCAAGAAGAGGTTACGGCCTAAGTGGTGTCACTACCTAAGGGTGTGGTTAGCCTAAGCGGCCCTAAAGGAGGGAGGTTCCGGGGTTCCTAAGGTGTGACTGGTCAGCAGGAGTGGGGCAGCAAGGCGGTCGGGACAAATGGTGCAGGCGTTGGACAGGGGGCGGTACCAAGGCGTCTGGCGCTAAGGCACCGGGCGCTGGCATTATCAGGGTGCATGGCGCACAAGGCGGCACGGCAGGGGCGCATAGGGCGGCGCAGCAGGTGTCCGGGATATGCCGAGGGGGTTTTGGGGTTTAGCTTAGGTGCTTGGCTTGAGTCAGTTGGATTAGGTTAGGTTAGGTTAGGGTGAGGTTTAGTGAAGTGGTTAGGTGATTAGGATAGGATTAGGCTAAGATTTAGGGGGATTAGGCTAGGATTAGGGGACCTACCTCTTGGAGCCGGTCCTTCTTGGTTGAGCCCACTTCCAAGCCACGGTTGCAGCCTCCCTTGATCGAGCCCACCTTGGTGCAACCCACTTAGCCCACAAGGCTTGACCCACACTCACCCTTGAGCCAACATGGCTTAGCCTCTCTCTCACTCTCTCCTCCAAGCAAATTCACGTGTGATTTTTTGGGACCCCCTCACTCCTATTTATAGGCAAATGAAGTGGGTCTTGGAATCCATATCCAATCCAAACACTATTTGGGTCTAAATCTCGGATCTTGGATATTTTGGATCCATATCCGACCCAAATCCAAACATTTATATGGATACGAATCTGGATATTTTGGTCCAAATCTGATCCAATCCAAACACTATTTGGATCCAATCCAAATCCAAACACTATTTGGATCGATCCAAATCCAAACACTATTTGGATTTGGATCTGGATATATATGGTCTAGATCCAATCCAAATTTTCTTTGGATGGTCCTTCTTGGTTTTTCGAGGTGGACGTTTTGTGCGGGCCCTAGCTTCATCAGCGCTCCGTCTTATGCTGGGATTTCCCCAGTTTTGTTGTTTAGACTCCTTCTCGCCTTTTTGGACTCTGTTTCTGCTCAATTTCGCCATTTCTGGCTCAAGTTTATGCTACTTGGATGGATGTACTTGACTTGGCTTTCGGGTGCTCTGGGCTGGCAGTCTGCATCAGGCCTGGGCTGGCAGTCTGCATCAGGCCTGGGCCTTCCTTTCACCTTTTGATCCTGGTTTTTATCAAGTCAGGGTGTTGCTTTTGGGCTTCTGCACTTGTTTCTGGGGCTGCTTTGGCCTTCAAGGCTTTTGGGTGTTTCTTTCTGGGCTGTTTCTTGATCAGGTGTCGTCCTTCAGGCTTTACCTGTTCGTCTTTGGCTTTTTGGCAAAATGGGACTTGGCTCGAGTTTAAAAATCCATATTGGATAAGGGGTTTCAAAACAAAATTTACAAGCTTTCGGAAGCTCCTGGGTTTTCAAAAATCTCAAATTTGGCCTCTTCGATTGATTTTCAAACCAGGTGTATGTTTTTGCAAATTCGTTGGATTTTGGGGTGTTTATAAGTAGTAAAACCAGAATGTGATGAATGCACTAGACTTTTCGAAGTCGAGAAAGCACATACCTCTTTTCCCTTCCCACTAGTGCTTGTGTGATTGGGAAAGGGTTCTTTGAATATGGCTTGGGCAGGCTCTGGTTCCTCAGTGACTTGGAGCCGACCCTGCGCTATCAAGTTCTCAATTTTATTGAGGAGGGAGAAACATTGGTTTGTATCATAGCCCTTGAGCTGATGATACTTGCAAAAGCGATTTAAAAACCTCCCTTTGGAAGTGGTTCCCTCAGGAATTTTGAGGAGTATGATCATTTCTTGGGCAAGTAGGAGGTCAAAGACCTCTGAAACAGGTTGCCCCAATGGGGTATACTCCCGTTTTTCAAAAGTTTTTTGTAATTTTTTTTCTTTTTTGTTTTCAAAATTTTTGGAAGTGCTCGCCGGGCTTGGATCCACTCGGACGTTTGCAACTTTTTGGGGCTTTGCCCCTTTGTCCATTGTGGGTAACCCGTAAGTTAAGGGTTTTTCCAAGCGTGACTTTTACAAAATATTTCCTTTCCACAGGTGATCGTAGACCCCCTTTTTCAGATTTGTTTCAAAGAGGGAGGCTTTCTTGATCAACTTATGGAAAGTCAATATTTCATGTAAGGAGAGAAGAGTTTTCAATTCAGGTTTGAAATTATCAAGGATGAGCATTACTGCGCATCCTTCTGAAATTGGTTCTCTCACTTACCCTAGGAGGGACCTCCATCGAATGATGAATGCATGTACATCCTCGTTTGTGGCTTGCTTTGTATCCCCTCAAAGTGTTTAGAGTTGGCGTTACTTCCACGTTATGTGAAAACCTTTGCATAAAACAGTTCGCTAACTCTTCAAAAGTTGCGAACTAGCTTAAATCATAGGAAGCAAGCTATTTTGAAGCAGTTCCTTTGAGGAAAAGGGGAAACCAATATATCCACTTCATCGAGTCCTTCTTTTTGTGGGCTCGACGGGAAAAGAGTTGTAGGTGGGATCTAGGATCCCCCGTGCCATCGTACCGATGAAAGTTCGGTATCTCATCGTCACTGTTTGTTTCGTAACCCAAAGGAAAGAAATCAGACAGGGCGTATGTTCTCTTTTCTTTATTTTGCCCTTTTAGCAACTGTTGCAGAGCTTTTCGGTCCTTGTGTGTGAAGGACTCATGATATTGGTTTCCCTCGATAGCGGAGGTTTCCTTAGGCTTTCTAGACTTGTCGAATTTTTTCTTGGCTTTGGCTAGTTCATCGTGCGACGAACAAGAATCAGCTGCCTCTGCCTCTTGGCTAAGTGTAGCGATTTTCGCCTTGAAGACTTTTCGCAAGTCTTCTATCTTTTCTCTCCTATTTTTGAAATTGGTTTTCAAAATATTTTTGGAGTGAGAACTTGATGTGCGTAAGACATGGCTGGACACTTCATTGGAATCTGAACTCGACATGACTCTGATGCTTTGTTTTGAAAACCAACTATGAAATGCAAAAAGGCAAAGAGTTAAATACTTTTCTTGAAAAATTTTCAAGAGGTCTGTTTGTTTTGATCGATTTTTCTCAAGACCTGAGTCCCAACGGGCGTGCCAAATTGTAAGACACGAAAATTCTATGCTCCTAGTTTACAAGACCAGAAATGAGCATTCTCACGTTTACGTCGCTTTTAAGGGCGTGCCAGCTAGCTTACTCAAACTAGTAAAGATTTTTGGAAATATTTGACTTTTTGGCGACTGTGGACAAGCGGGATCTTTTCGCTTGAAACCTTTTTCAACCGGTGCTTAAGGGTCAGTTTAAGCACTTAGAAAACTTCGATCTCAAACAAACATGAACTCTTTTTGAAAGAAAAGCGAGTATGACGATTGTTTGCCTAAATTACTATTTTTTATTACGAGGGTTGTTCGCTTTTCAAGTCTTTGATTTTTAGCTATCTTAGGCCGGATGTGTGTGCTTCAAGTGGCCTAAATTTAGCAAGTTTGAGCGTAGTCTCGAGGTATCCTCTTTGAAAATACGCAAATGCAAGGATGCACGAACTCTCTTCGGGTTTGATATGATGTGAGCTAGGCTCCAATTGAAAGCAACTCACACACACAACTTAAAGTAAATACCCGAAACGTAAGTGCAACTCACGCAGCTGAAAGGGAAATACCCGAACCTTAAAAGCAACTCACATGACTTGAATGTAAATTGTGGAAGGGAGATATACTTATATTAAGAGCGGAAAGGCTCAATGCACGCGTGTGTGAGTGTAGAATTGAAATGACAAACTCACATGACTTGAATTGAACTTGCCGAAATTGAAATATAAGTATATAAGAGCGGAAAGGCTCAATGTGTTCGTGTGTGTTGTGTATAAATGGAAAGACAACTCACATGACTTGAATTGAACCACCCGAAATGTAAATACGTACACAATTGAAATGTAAAACTCACGCAGCTGAAAGTATATAGATACTCTATATCTTATGGGCAATGGAGGACTAAAATGTGCGTGAGAGTGTAGATCAAGTGCTCGAGTGCTCTTGTGTGCAAGTGTGGAAGCTTAAATGACAAACTCACACGACTTGAATGTAAATCCCATGCAGCTAAAAGTATATAGAAATATGCTATATCTTATGAGCAACAAAGGCTCAAAAGATGCATGAGACTGTGGAGCAAGTGCTCACGTACTTCTTGGGTGCGAGTGTGAAATTTAAATGACAAACTCATTGATGCTTTTTCATGCTCATGCAGACATGTGCCTATCTTAACACGTTTTGGTTGTTGTAAACACCCCAAAATACAAAAAAATTCAAAACAAACACCTAGTTTGAAAATTCAGTTCTAAACCATATTTTGAAGTTTTTGAAAACCCGAGGGCTGTAAAAGCCCGAAACTTTGGTTTAAACCCCATTCAAGTTGAATTTCACACATATGGGCCACGTCCCAATTTTGTAAAATCCAAAATTCAACAGGTGAAGCCTGAATGCCAAAGCAGCCTCAGAAGCAGGTTCATATGCCCAAAGACAACACCTTGGCCTGATAAAAGCCAAGGTCAAAAAGGCAAAAAGGAAGGCCCAGGCCCGATGCAGACTGGAAGCCCGAAGCACCCAAAAGCCAAGCCAAGAGCATCCACCCAAGCAGTAGGATTCCAAGCCAGAAATGATGAAAATGAGCAAAAATGAAGTCTAAAAAGGCGAGAAGGAGTTCGGATGACAACGTTGGGGAAAACCCAGCATAAGACGGAGCGCTGATGAAGCTAGGGCCCGCAATAGTTCTGTCTGAAAACGCCAAGAACGACTGATTAGAGAAAAATTTGGATTGGATCTGGACCATAAATATCCATATCCATATCCAAATAGTGTTTGGATTTGGATTGAATCCAAATAGTGTTTAGATTTGGATTTGATCCAAATAGTGTTTGGATTTGGATTTGGATCCAGATCTCAAACCATGATCCATACCCAAGACCCACCTCATTTGCCTATAAATAGAGGTGAGGGGGTCCCAAATATGCTTCACGTGAAATGCTTGTGGGAGGAGAGAGAGAGAGAGGCTAGCCATGGAGCTTAGCCATGGGTTAGCCATGTGGGCTTGATCAAGGGTTTGGGTTCAAGCCTTGTATGAACCTAGACCTAGCCAAGGGCTGCAACAAGGTGGGCTGCAACCAAGGAGGAGGCTGCAACCAAGGTGGGCTCGATGTGGGTGCATGTGGTGGACCGGATCCAAGAGGTAAGCCACCCTAAACCTAACCCCCAACCTAGCCTAGGTTCGACCCAACCTAACCCAACCAACCTATACCTAGCCCTCTCACCTAAACCGACTCAAACTACCCCATACCTACCCTCTAAACCAACCAAGAGCACTCGGTTTTGCTCGGCACAACCAAGACCCAGGCGCCCCGCGCGCCAAACACCCTAGCGCCCTGCGCGCCTATTCCGTGCGCCCAGCGATGCTCGTGCACCTAGCGCGCCGCTGCCGCGCCCCTGTAACTTGCCGAAGCCCCGACTGCCTTGCAGCACTTGTCTGCCATACCCCCTGCACCGTGACCTTCCCCTTTAGGGCCAGCCACACTTTAGGCCGACACACCGTGACCTACCTTGGCCAACCCCCGCCACCAAAACCGGCCCATAACCTAACCTAAACTAGACCAAACCTATTCTAGTTTAGGACCAAACCCTACTTAAACCAAAACCTAACTAAGAACCGACCATCTTTTGGCTGGCCATCCCTAAAAGAACTCGAGCCACCCTTGGCTCGAGTCACCCTAACCTAGACCTACCTAGTTAGGGCCAGTCCATATATCCCTCAAGCTAAGCCCACTCGAGCCACCCTTGGCTCAAGTCACACCAAACCCGAGTGCTTCCAAACGGTTTTGCTGCCCCCAAGCACCCCCTCAAGCTCCACTCTCACATGACTCCACCCCCAACCTGCTTATCTCTTGGTTGCACGTCACCAAGGCTCGCCACTTGAAGGAGTTTGCCCCGTTGCTGCCACATGAAGGCACCGTGACCCGAGCTCAACAAGCAAGGCACACGCCTCCTAGGGAAACCCCACATAGCAAGCTAGGTAAGTTGTAAGTCCTTTACATTTAAAGTTCAATTAAATTTTGATATGGGGTTGTAGTAATGGAGCGTTGCCTCCCCCCGAGATGTAATATTGGTGCTTGATACACAAGCCACACACGCACACTTGAGCCTTAGTTCTTAAACGTACGCAAGACACCCACGTGCACTTGAGCCTTTCTGCTCTTAATTGCACACTATTGCACACACATTGAACTTTCGCTCTTACTCCAAAGACTCTAGTAAGAGCCGTGTGGGTTGCAATTTAATTTGGGTTGTTACATTCAGTTGTGTGAGTTTGTTGTTTAAGCTTCCACACATACACACACAAGAACTCGAGCACTTGCTCCACACCCTCGCGCACATTTTGGGCCTTCACAGCCCATAAGATATAAAGTATCTATATACTTTCAGTTGCGTGAGTTTTACATTCCAAGTTGTGTAAGCACTTACATTTTGGGTGGTTTAATTTCAGTTGTGTGAGTTGTCTTTCCATTTACACACCAAAAGCACTCACTCACATTGAGCCTTTGTGCTCTTCTATATCTATATTTCAAATTCGGCAAAGTTCAATTCAAGTTGTGTGTGTGAGTTGTCTTTCCATTTATACACAACACACACGAACACGTTGAGCCTTCCTTCTCATATATATACTTATATTTCCCTTTCGACAAGTTCAATTAAAGTCATGTGTGTGAGTTGTCTTTTCATTTATACATGACAAACACACACTCACATTGAGCCTTTCCGCTCTTAGGATATAAGTATATTTCAAATTCTGCAATTTACATTCAAGTCGTGTGAGTTGCTTTAAAGTTTGGGTATTTCCCTTAAAGCTGCGTGAGTTGCACTTTAATTCGGGTATTTACATTAAGTTGTGTGTGTGAGTTGCTTTCAATCCGAGCCTAGCACACATCATCATATCAAACCCGACAAATATTTGTGCATCCTTGCATTCACGTGTTTTCAAAAGGAAACCCCGAATCCAAGCTCAAACTCGCTAAAATTAGGCTACTTGTGCACACACATATCCGGCCTAACTAGCTAAAACTCAAAGACTTGGAATCGTTCAGCCTTGTATATAAAAATTGCAACGTAGGTGTAGACGCGCGAAAATCCCCGCCTCTTCGCCTCTTTCGTGGCTTGGAGTGGATCTTATCGTGCGTCTAAGGCCTAGATATACAAACAGGGCGTGCCAGCTAGCTTACTTAAGCTAGCGAAGATATATTAACACTGACTTCTAAACGTGGCGACTGTGAGCAAGTGAGCTCTTGTCGTCGCAGACCTTCTTGCACCGATGCGCAAGGGTCAGTCTGTACGCTTTTGCAAAAATCGATTTTTTGGGGAGAAAGTCTACGAAACGGTTCGAGGTGTCTATTTCGGGTTTTTAAGATGCGATTGCATGTTTTAGATCACGTGGATTTGCACGTGCCTAAGTCTTTTCTTTTATCCCTTTTTGGGTCGCCTAGTTTGTGTGTTATGAACACTCCACTACATGGGCGAATTCGAGCGGGGGTTGCTTCGATGCAATATGCGTCCTACCTCGTGGTATGGCGTAGATGCAATGCAAACTCACGCTACTCCAAAGGGAAAACCCGAAATGTAAAGACAATATTGAAGGGAAATAATAGAAGGGAAATAACAGAAGGGAAGTAACAGAAGGGAAATAACAGAAGGGAAATAACCGAAGGGAAATATGTATATATCTTATGTATATGAGCCCTTACTCGGGTCTTGTAAATAAGAGCGAAGGCTCAATGTGGGTGCGTGCTTGAATTGAAAGACTTACACACACGACATGAAATTAAACCCAAATATAAATTGCAGTATGGCCTTGACTAAGGTCTTGGGAGTAAGAGCGAAGGCTCAATGTGTGTGAGAGTGCTTGAATTGAAGTACTACACACACGACATAAATGAAACCCAAATATAACTGCAATAAGGCCTTTACTAAGGTCTTGGGAGTAAGAGCGAAGGCTCAATGTGTGTGAAAGTGCTTGAATTGAAAGACTACTCACACGACAAGAAATGAAACCCAAATAGTATAGGTCGGCCCTTACTTGGGTCTTTCAAATAAGAGCGAAAGCTCAATGTGTGTGAGAGTGTTTTAATCGAAAGACAACGCACCCAACTTAAACAAAACCCTTCGGAAATGAAATATATACGTACACTTATATATTAGGGGCTGATTAGGCCCGTGTGTGTTCAAAGTTGTGCACGACTAAGAGAGTGCACGTGTGTGGTTGTGCCAAGCCACGTTATTACAAGCGGGGGGAGACTATGCTCCGTTATTACAACCCCGTATCAAATTGAATTTCAAGCAAGTGTATGACTAAAGACCGAGTTTAGACACTTACGAGTAGCTGGTCCGTAGAGGTCTTGCTTGAGCGTGGCCTTGGCTTTGGGCTGCAAATGGGAGCTCCGCGAAGGTATGTGCTCAAGGGTGCTGGCCGGCTGCAAATGGGGCGCGGGATGGACGCCTCGAAGGGGGCCGGTGGCAAGTAGGTGGCGCCTCCACGTAGGGAGTTTAGAGTGGCTGACTAAGTGGGTCTTAGGGTCACTAGGGAAGTTAGGTACTTAGGGAAACTGGCCCTAAAAGGTGAGCTAGTGGGAAGGCCAAATAGGACACCTAGGGGGGGGTCGGCCGAATGGGAGATGGTGGCTAAGCAGTGGCCAGCCACTTGGGTTATCCTAGGTTCGGCTAGGCTTAGATGGTGGCGGCAAAGAGGTGGAGCTAAGGGGAAGATGGGTGGCTAAGAGTGGAGAGGTGGTAGAGAGTGGTTTTGAGGGAGTTAGGGGGACTTACCGAAGGGGAAGGAGTGGCGGATGGAGTGGGAGAGTGGCGGGCAGGTAGCTGTCGGCTGGTGGAGTTGGGGGGGAAGGTGGTGACGTCCAGCTGGGGGGGCAGTGGTGGTGGACGGAAGAGGGAAGGTGGCGGAGCAGGCGGCGGCTGGTGGAGGAGCTGGAGCTGCTGGGAAGACGGGTGAGAGATGGGAGAAGGAGAGGGCCCGGCTGGGTGGTGGAGTGGTTCCCACTTGGAAAACCCGCCCACAATGAGGGGGGTTTAAATAGGGGATGGGTAGGTCGGTTAGGGCTGGGTTGTGGGTAGTGGTTAGGTGGTTTAGGTAGGGTAGTATGTAGATAAGGTGGGCTAGATGGGGTTGGGCCAGATATTTTAAAACTAGGTGTTTGGGAAAATCGTGGGCTAAGGGTGGTTTAGGGCTAGGTTAGGTGGTTGGGTTTTAGGGTGAGGTTTAGTGAGCCAGGTTAGGTGGTTTAGGCTAGGTTTAGGCTAGGATTAGAGAAATTAATCTAGGTTTAGGGAAGGATTAGGGGAGTGGGTTAGGTGATTAGGTTGGGATTAGGCCGGGATTAGGGAAGTGGGTTAGGTGATTAGGTTCAGATTAGGGGTGGATTAGGGGTTTAGGCTAGGTTTAGGCATTTTTGGCTAGGTTTAGGTGAAGGAGCTCCCTTAGCATGGCCCATAGACCTTGATCACCCCATGTTGGTGCAGCCCTAGGTTAGGTTTTAGCTAATTACAAGCTTAAACCCACTCAATTAGGCTAACCCACAAGATTAAACCCAAACTTGACACACAAGTCAAGCTTAATACAACACTCTTGATATTTTTCACCCCCACTCTCTCTCATGCCCAATATCCCACGTGAATTTCAAGTGGGCCCCACCTCCATTTATGAGAAGGTGATGTGGGCCATGGATATGGATATTGGATTGGATCTCTGGATCCAAATCCAAATCCAAGTCCACATATGGGTTTGGGTTGGAATCTGGATATATATGGTCCAGATCCAATCCAAACTGAACTCTGACTCCTTCGAGCTGGGTTCGAAACGGACGATTCGTGCGGGGCCTGACAGCATCAGTACTCCGTCTGCGTTGGGTCTTCGCCAACATAGTCGTCCGCCTCCGTTTCTGCCTTCCGGAGATGACTTCAAATGCTATTTTGATAAGAACAGGGTCTTGGACGTTCGAGATCCTGGGGTGTGAATCAGATGCAAGAGTTGCTGCGCCGGGCTCGACAGGTGCTCCGGTTCCGGGCTCTTCTTGGCTCTCCTGGTCCTGTCTTGATCGGGCCAAGCCACTTCGGGGTTTCAAAACATGTCTTAAAAGGGTTTTCCAAAGCTATATCATATGTTTTTGAAAGATAAAGTTTAAAACATATACACAGGGTTTGTTTGGAAGACTCCTGGGTTTCCAAACTCAAAAATGGCCCTTTGGGGCTGCTTGTATAAAACCAGATTCGTTTTAGAAATTCGTGGGATTTCGGGGTGTTTACAGATGCCCCTCTTTGGCCTTGTCCAAATAGATTTGGATAAGGGCAAAGATGACAAACACCCCTTTTAATGTCTCCCAAGATCTAGCCACGAAGAATATGGGATCGTCCCATTTTTAGCAAAAATCTCAATTTTACAAACTCTGGTAGGAGGAGATATCACGCCAAAGGGTTATACTATGGAATCTGGTCCTAAATGGGATCATGTTCATGCAAGTACCATGCGTGGAATGCAGATGACTTGGGTGTGGTGCCAAGAGTGGCGACCTCCCAGAGACCAAGTGTGGTCGGACTCTAGAGACTTACAAGGCCTTCTGCTCCAAGTGAGCAAAAACCCTATGCTGTTCGATGTTCGGTTTTTAAAACTTATTTACAAAAGCTATTTACAAAAGGGACAACTGTCTTGAGTCTCGATCCTAAGGATCTCAAGCTCTTCGTGCTTGCCCCTGTTTGAGTCTTAACACTCGCTTATCTAGCGGAGGTTTTATAAGAAAACAAGCTTCATTTCAAATTCCTACGCCTTACTCGAAACGTCGAATTCTCAAACAAGATGAAATTCAAGTAAGTAAATCCTATTTTTACTTTAGGATTCCTTGAAATGAACCATGCTTTAGCTTGGGATAAGCCAGGGATGGGAAAGAGATACCACGGTCCCTTCTGAAGCGTCCCGTGGTTTAAGGCATAGAAGGCGGAAAACTGCTCTTTTTGAGCTTTTTGGCCTCTTTTTCCTTTTTTTCATAGAGGGTCTCCCTTTGGGAGTATTTTTTCTTTAATCCCTCTTTTCATAAGAGAATCGATTTTTCTTTTTCAAGTCTGGTTTCTTTCTTTTGGAAAGAGACTTTAAATGGGAAATTCCCTTTTGATTTGGGCCTTTGTTTTCCTTTTGGAAGGAGAAGAGAAGAGGGGAGGACTTATCCCAAGCCTACACTCGATCCATTCCAGATCAGCCTATTTAGAAATAGCACGTACTACTTGCAAGTATCTTGCTATGTTGAACTAGGCCCTTCTTTGTAAGATGAAGGATTTTGAAATGCAACCACGATTTTGAAAACTCCACTCTTTCACAAGTGCGAATTCTCTCACTTAGGGTCACACGAGTTCGCCTTTGCACCTTATTTACACGTCTCAGGGCAGCTATCCCTCTCAAATTTTCGAAAAACTGGAATTTAATCCAGATCCTACACATGATACTTCTTTAAGTATTGAATATTGATAGGATCTGCTAAATTCCTACCTTCTACATCGATCAACCAATACGAATTGTTCGTAGTGGTTGCCCGTACAACATAGGGTCCATCCCAGTTGGGGCGCCACTTGCCTAGGGGGTGTGGGCCACGATGGTGGATGGTTCTCAAGACCAGATCTCCCACTTCAAAGTGGCGAGGTCTCATGTGTTTGCTATAATGTTGGGCTATCCTTTGCCGGTATGCACGAGCATGATCCATGGCAAGGAGTCGCCTCTCATCTAGCAAATCTAGCTCGGCCATCCTAGCATGCTGGAGCGTCTCTAGGGGGAGGTCGAGTGCAATGGATGTATGGAATGAATGCAGTTGGGTATGAATGGGAAGAATGGCGTTTGTGCCATAGACCAATTCGAATGGTGTGGCATTCGTGGGAGTCCGGATGGAAGTCCTATAAGCCCATAAGGCTTCATCCAGCTTCTCATGCCACCTCCTACCCTTCTCTAAGGTTTTCTCAATGATACCAATGAGAGTCTTGTTTGTGGCTTCGGCTTGGCCGTTGCCTTGAGGGTAGTAGGGCGAGGAGAAGTGGTGAGTTATGCCATACGTGTTGCACAACTTAACCATCCGCTCGTTCTTGAATGGGGTACCATTATCAGACACAAGGTCTCGTGGAACCCCAAATCGAGCCAAGATATTCCTCCGGATGAAAGCCACCACATGTTGCCCCATTACATTCGTTAGGGAAATGGCTTCCACCCACTTGGAGAAATACTCCGTGGCTGCTAAAATAAAACGATGCCCATTCGAGGCCTTCGGAAATATGGGGCCTACAATGTCAAACGCCCACATGGTAAATGGCCAGGGGCTGACCATGGAATGCAATGCAGATGAAGGGATATGAATGGCGTGCCCATGCACTTGACATGGATGACACTTTCTAACATGATCGTGACAATCCTTTTTCAGGGTGGACCAAAAATAGCCCCCTCTAAGTATTTTCATCGCCATCATGTTGGCATTAACATGACCTCCACATTCTCCATCGTGGAACTCGTGCATCACTATCCTAGCCTCCTCTAGGTCGATACACCTAAGCAGAATGCCGGTAAAACTCTTTTTGTATAAGACCCCACCCAGAATGGTGTATCGGGTCGAAATCTTACGAATGAATGCCCTATCTTTGGATGTGGCATCCTCGGTGAATCCCCCATTTTCTAAAAATTGTTTTATGTCATAGAACCAGGGTTTTTCAATAGACTCTGGGTTGTTTTGGCAAATATCCAAATCGTGTGTGGATGGCTGGGGCGCATGCCATATTTCCAAAGATCTGGTCCCTGAAATGGGATCGACCTTTAGGGCTGAACCCAAGGAAGAGAGGGCATCGGCGATGCCATTGTCCTCTCTTCCCACGTGTGTGAGCTTACACGATTGGAAGGATTGGACCAATCGAGTGGCCAACTCGTGATATGGAAGTAGTTTCTCATTACGTACTTGCCAAATTTTTAAAACCTGGTTTATGACAAGGAGCGAATCTCCAAAGACCTCGATGCATGATGCCCCTAGAGTTTTCGAAATCCTTAAGCCTTGTATGAGTGCTTCATACTCAGCTACGTTGTTGGAACATTCGAAATCTAAGCGGACTGCTATGGGAATCTCGCCCTTTTCAGGGGAGATTAGGATGATCCCGGCACCAACCCCTCGTTGGTTTCGTGCCCCGTCGAAGTGCATCTTCCACACTTGGTTTTCGAAAGAATTTGCCAAAATGTGGTTTTGAAAATGGTTTTGCAATATGCCTTCATCAGGCATTTCGACAAGAGTGGGATATGCGTCCTCCAAGGGGAAGTCAGCCACGTAATCTGCTAGGGCTTGCCCCTTAACGGAGATCTGGTGATGGTATTTCAGATCATACTCCATTAGAAGGAGTTGCCATTTGCCCAATCTACCCGTGAGAATGGGTTTTTCGAACAAGTGCTTGATTGGATCAAGCTTGGACACTATCCAGATCTCATGATCTAGGAAGTAGTGTCTGAATTTCTGGCAGGCCCAAACTAGGGCCAAGCACGTCTTCTCCATGGCTTGATAATTTCGTTCATAAGCCAAGAGAGTTTTCGAAATATAGTAGATGGCATACTCCTTATGGGTGTCATCCTCGTATTGAGCCAACAGGGCTCCTAAAGCGTTTACATGCACGGAGATGTATAATAAAAGCGGTTTTCCTTGTTTTGGAGGATTCAAAACGGGGGGATTAACCAAGTATGCCTTTAGTCTCTCGAAGGACTTTTGGCATTCGTCATCCCATAAGAATTTCGTGCCCTTCCTCAACAGTTTGTTGAAGGGTTCGCATCTAGTTGCCAGATTCGATATGAATCGGCGCACAGATTGTAATCGACCTTGAAGGCTACGGACTTGGGTGAGATTGGAGGGTGGAGCCATGTCTATGATGGCTCGACACTTAGAGGGGTCGACTTCTATTCCCCTTTGGCTCACCATAAAGCCTAGAAGCTTTCCTGATTCTACCCCGAACACACATTTCTGAGGGTTTAGCTTTACTTTGTAAAGCCTAAGCCTTTCGAAAATCTTTTGTAAACATTCGATATGGGTGCATCGGGTTTTGGATTTGGCCAAGAGATCATCTACATACACTTCTACAAGCTCGTGAATTTGATCATGGAAGATCGTGTTCATGGCTCGTTGGTATGTTGCGCCGGCATTTTTCAAACCAAAGGGCATGACTGTATAGCAGTACGTGCCCCATGGGGTTGTGAAGGCGGTCTTACCCTGATCTCGTGGACTTAGTTTGATTTGATTATAGCCTGAATAGCCATCCATAAATGAAAACATTTCATGATTTGCAGTACTATCGACTATCAAATCTATGTTTGGTAAAGGATAATTATCCTTTGGAGTGGCTTTATTCAGGTTTCTGAAATCGATGCATATTCGAATTTTCCCATTGGTTTTTCGAACTACAACGATATTTGATAACCAATCAGAATACGCAATGGGTTTTATAAATCCGGCTTTTAGCAGATCTTCTAAACCCTCTTTGACTTGCGTGTGTACACTCGGGTGTATTTCCTAAGCTTCTGCTTTATTGGTTTTACACCTATATCTAAGGGAAGACGATGCTCGACTATGCTGGGATCTATGCCCGGCATGTCTTCGTACGTCCATGCAAACACATCTAAATAGGTTCGTAGAAACGCAATGAATGCTAACTTTTCAGTTTCATGCAAGCATGCGCCTATTTTGATGGTTTTGGGATTGGAATCATCCCCTAGGTTCACCTCTACAAAATCTCCTCCTACTGATTGGGAAGGTCTTTCAAAATCGAGAATTCTATGAAATTCTGGGAGCTCAGAAGTGGGATCTTCCTCAAGGGGATCCACTTCTGGGCTTTGATCATTCTCGTGGGCTTTAGACCCGAGGGAACTTGATGCGTGGTTTTCAAAATAACCTGGTTTTGTACTTGGATTTTCAAGTGATTTCGAAATTTTTGGTCTGGCTAGGCAGACAATGTTTCTTTCGAAATCCTTTTCTTTCGCCAAAGTCATACCAGGAGCGGTTATGTACAAAATCTTTTTGGTATTTTCCAAATTTTCGATTTTTTTGGGTTTTTGTAAAACAAGAACTTTGGGAACTATACAAAGCACACTTTTTTCGAGTTTTTGTTTTTCCATTGTTTTTGGTTTTTCTTGTTTTTCGATTTTTTTGATTTTAAGTTTTCAAATGTTTTTTGTATTTTTAGAAAAAGGGATCTTCCGTCATACCTACAAAGGGAAAACACTATGGGTTAGACTCGGAATAGGAGGTCTAGACCATAGGTCTCTTCTAAGACAGGCTCCGGGGCACCCTTGACCCAGGTGGTCACAGGGGGTGGTTCCGGCGGTATTTGGGGAGTATAGCCGATCCCATATCGGCTTGGGTTGGCCCTAGGAAGGATGGGCTCTAGGAGACCCTGGTTTTGTGCCCCTAGACTCTTGTAGGGCGTGTAGCCCATGTTCAATAACATGTTCCATGACCTTTTGTTTTTTGAAAAGATGGGATACAAGTCGTGGTCCTGGAACATGCTATCGTCCATATTAGGCTCGTATGGCCTTTTGTCCAGGGGTTTTGGAAATAGGGAACGCTTGGGTTTTCCTAGGAGGATTAGAGTCGGGAGGGGGCCTGCTTTGGGGCGGCCCCTTCACACATACAACCTTCCTAGGGTTGTTCAACACGAGCCGAGGTGGCTCAACCATAATTTGCCCCAGGTTAGCCTCGTGGGCCTGGGAGCTCGATAAACAAGGGGAGTTTATGATCCCCTGAAGCTGTGGGTGACTCTCACCTAGGATCACTACGACTTGGTCCCTAAAAGGGATCTTGACACATTTGTGGAAGGTGGATGGCACAGCGCACAAACTGTGTATCCAGGGTCTTCCCAGCAACAGGTTATAATGGGGGTGGATGTCCAAGACATGGAACACCCCCGTGTGTTCGATCCCTCCCGTTTCCATTGGGAGTTCGATGGATCCTAAAGGCCTAGACGCATTCCCATCGTATCCAGTGATAACGATGGGGCTTGGGTTCACTGAAGTCAAGGTGACTCCAATTTTATACGCCACGTGAAGTGGAAGGATGTTGAGCCCTCCTCCACCATCGACTAGGCACCTGTCCAGAGAGTGGTTGTTTAGAACCACCTCGATATGCAGGGCCTGGTTATGGGTTTCGTAGGGTCTATCTACATCATCTTCCGAAAAGGTGATGGGCGATTTTGCTCCTAACAAAGCCACTTGGGCAGACAAGGACTCCGGACTTATGTTCGAATCAACCTTGGCCCTTTCTAGAATTTTCTCTAAGACAAGTCTATGCCTAGGCGATGTTTTGATAAGCTCTAGGATAGACATGTGAATAGGAATCTTTGAAAGGTGGTTTTCGAAATCATAAGGATTTAGGATGATTTTGTCCTTATCTGTTTTTGGCAGACCACTAGGGATACATGCTTTTGAGGGGCCAGGCACACTGACCACCTTTTGAGCACCTTGAAGGTGCGGGGGTTGGTAGATCCTCCCGGATCTAGTGACTTCCCCCACGACCAGCCTAGGGTTCGCGCTAAACTTGGCTCTAAGGATGAGCTGAGGAGAACCTTGGATTTTCAAAACTGGTTTTGTCGGGGTTTCCACTTTTGGTGGTCCCCGGATGACGACTTGGGCGGGCCTCTTGTATAGTACAAGGATGGGCACACAAGCAGGTCGACCAGGTTCGGGCTTTCGCGCTAGTTCCTTGGAAATGGTGAGGGTACATACCTCCTTTCCTTTCCCACTGCCACTGGCGTGTTTGGGAAAGGGTTCCTTGAAGATAGCTTGAGGTGGCTCAGATTCGCAGTGACCTGGAGCCGGCCCTCCGCTATCAAGTTCTCAATTTTATTTAGAAGAGAGAAGCACCGTTTGGTATCATGGCCTTTGAGCCGATGATACTTGCAAAATCGGTTTAAATACCCCCCTTTGGACGTGACTCCTTCGGGGATTTCAGGGAGTTCGATCATGCCCTGGGCAAGTAGGAGGTCTAGGACCTCCGACACAGGTTGTCCCAGCGGAGTGTACTCCCGTTTTTCAATTGGTTTTGAAAAATTGCGTTCTCTCTTATTTTCTATTTTTTCAAAATTTTTAGAAGTGCCCGCCATGCCTGGATCCACCCGGACATTGGCGATTTTATGGGGCTTTGCCCCTTTGTCCGTTGTGGGTAGCCCATATGCGATGGGCTTTTCCACACGTGTTTTGGGAACGGCACTTCCTTTCCATAAGTGGTCGTATGTCCCTTTTCGCAAGTTGGTTTCGAAAAGGGAGGCCTTTTTGATCAACTTATGGAAAGTTGAAATCTCATGGAGCGAGAGAAGGGTTTTTAACTCGCTTTTGAAATTATCCAGGATGAGCATCACTGCGCATCCTTCGGATATAGGCTCTCGCACTTGGCCTAAGAGAGACCTCCATCTTATAATGAAGGCATGCACATCTTCGTTCATGCCTTGCTTTGTATCCCTTAAGGTATTCAGGGTTGGCGTGACTTCCACGTTGTGTGCAAATCTTTGCATGAAGCAGTTCGCTAACTCTTCAAAAGTAGCGAACTGGCTTAAGTCGTAGGAAGCCAGCCATTTGGCAGCTGTGCCTTTAAGGGATAGGGGGAACCAATACACCCATTTCATCGAGTCCTTTTTCTTCTTATGGGCTCGACGTGAGAAAAGCTGCAAGTGAGACCTAGGGTCTCCCATGCCATCATACCGATGGAAGTTCGGTATTTCATCGTCACTGTCTGTTTCGTAATCCATAGGAAGGAAATCAGACAGGGCGTAGCTTCTTTTCTCTTTATTTTGCCCTTTCAGCAGCTGCTGTAGGGCTTTACGGTCCTTTTGTGTGAAGGACTCGTGGTATTGGTTGCCTTCCATTACGGAGGCCTCTTTTTGCTTGTGAGGTTTTTCAATTTTCTTTTTAGGCCTTTGTTCACCGTTTGATGAACACGAATCGCCTACTTCAGCCTCTTGGCTGAGAGCATCGATTTTGGCCTCAAATTCCCTTCTCAAGTCCTCGATTTCATCTAGTTTTATTTTGTTTTTGAAAATCCTCCTAGAGTGAGAACTTGATGCGCATGAGCCTTGGCTCGACACTTCACTTGGATTGGATTTTGACATGCTTTTCAAGCTTTTTCAAAATTTCCTAAGTAAAAGCAAAGAAAACAAGTTAAAACGACACCTTTATAAAATTTTCGCAAGACTTCTACAAGTAAACTCGACTTTTTGAAAAGGCTCACGTCCCACCGGGCGTGCCAATCTCTGTAGACGCGCGAAAATCCCCGCCTCTTCGCCTCTTTCGTGGCTTGGAGTGGATCTTATCGTGCGTCTAAGGCCTAGATATACAAACAGGGCGTGCCAGCTAGCTTACTTAAGCTAGCGAAGATATATTAACACTGACTTCTAAACGTGGCGACTGTGAGCAAGTGAGCTCTTGTCGTCGCAGACCTTCTTGCACCGATGCGCAAGGGTCAGTCTGTACGCTTTTGCAAAAATCGATTTTTTGGGGAGAAAGTCTACGAAACGGTTCGAGGTGTCTATTTCGGGTTTTTAAGATGCGATTGCATGTTTTAGATCACGTGGATTTGCACGTGCCTAAGTCTTTTCTTTTATCCCTTTTTGGGTCGCCTAGTTTGTGTGTTATGAACACTCCACTACATGGGCGAATTCGAGCGGGGGTTGCTTCGATGCAATATGCGTCCTACCTCGTGGTATGGCGTAGATGCAATGCAAACTCACGCTACTCCAAAGGGAAAACCCGAAATGTAAAGACAATACTGAAGGGAAATAACAGAAGGGAAATAACAGAAGGGAAATAACAGAAGGGAAATATGTATATATCTTATGTATATGAGCCCTTACTCGGGTCTTGTAAATAAGAGCGAAGGCTCAATGTGGGTGCGTGCTTGAATTGAAAGACTTACACACACGACATGAAATTAAACCCAAATATAAATTGCAGTATGGCCTTGACTAAGGTCTTGGGAGTAAGAGCGAAGGCTCAATGTGTGTGAGAGTGCTTGAATTGAAGTACTACACACACGACATAAATGAAACCCAAATATAACTGCAATAAGGCCTTTACTAAGGTCTTGGGAGTAAGAGCGAAGGCTCAATGTGTGTGAAAGTGCTTGAATTGAAAGACTACTCACACGACAAGAAATGAAACCCAAATAGTATAGGTCGGCCCTTACTTGGGTCTTTCAAATAAGAGCGAAAGCTCAATGTGTGTGAGAGTGTTTTAATCGAAAGACAACGCACCCAACTTAAACAAAACCCTTCGGAAATGAAATATATACGTACACTTATATATTAGGGGCTGATTAGGCCCGTGTGTGTTCAAAGTTGTGCACGACTAAGAGAGTGCACGTGTGTGGTTGTGCCAAGCCACGTTATTACAAGCGGGGGGAGACTATGCTCCGTTATTACAACCCCGTATCAAATTGAATTTCAAGCAAGTGTATGACTAAAGACCGAGTTTAGACACTTACGAGTAGCTGGTCCGTAGAGGTCTTGCTTGAGCGTGGCCTTGGCTTTGGGCTGCAAATGGGAGCTCCGCGAAGGTATGTGCTCAAGGGTGCTGGCCGGCTGCAAATGGGGCGCGGGATGGACGCCTCGAAGGGGGCCGGTGGCAAGTAGGTGGCGCCTCCACGTAGGGAGTTTAGAGTGGCTGACTAAGTGGGTCTTAGGGTCACTAGGGAAGTTAGGTACTTAGGGAAACTGGCCCTAAAAGGTGAGCTAGTGGGAAGGCCAAATAGGACACCTAGGGGGGGGTCGGCCGAATGGGAGATGATGGCTAAGCAGTGGCCAGCCACTTGGGTTATCCTAGGTTCGGCTAGGCTTAGATGGTGGCGGCAAAGAGGTGGAGCTAAGGGGAAGATGGGTGGCTAAGAGTGGAGAGGTGGTAGAGAGTGGTTTTGAGGGAGTTAGGGGGACTTACCGAAGGGGAAGGAGTGGCGGATGGAGTGGGAGAGTGGCGGGCAGGTAGCTGTCGGCTGGTGGAGTTGGGGGGAAGGTGGTGACGTCCAGCTGGGGGGGCAGTGGTGGTGGACGGAAGAGGGAAGGTGGCGGAGCAGGCGGCGGCTGGTGGAGGAGCTGGAGCTGCTGGGAAGACGGGTGAGAGATGGGAGAAGGAGAGGGCCCAGCTGGGTGGTGGAGTGGTTCCCACTTGGAAAACCCGCCCACAATGAGGGGGGTTTAAATAGGGGATGGGTAGGTCGGTTAGGGCTGGGTTGTGGGTAGTGGTTAGGTGGTTTAGGTAGGGTAGTATGTAGATAAGGTGGGCTGGATGGGGTTGGGCCAGATATTTTAAAACTAGGTGTTTGGGAAAATCGTGGGCTAAGGGTGGTTTAGGGCTAGGTTAGGTGGTTGGGTTTTAGGGTGAGGTTTAGTGAGCTAGGTTAGGTGGTTTAGGCTAGGTTTAGGCTAGGATTAGAGAAATTAATCTAGGTTTAGGGAAGGATTAGGGGAGTGGGTTAGGTGATTAGGTTGGGATTAGGCCGGGATTAGGGAAGTGGGTTAGGTGATTAGGTTCAGATTAGGGGTGGATTAGGGGTTTAGGCTAGGTTTAGGCATTTTTGGCTAGGTTTAGGTGAAGGAGCTCCCTTAGCATGGCCCATAGACCTTGATCACCCCATGTTGGTGCAGCCCTAGGTTAGGTTTTAGCTAATTACAAGCTTAAACCCACTCAATTAGGCTAACCCACAAGATTAAACCCAAACTTGACACACAAGTCAAGCTTAATACAACACTCTTGATATTTTTCACCCCCACTCTCTCTCATGCCCAATATCCCACGTGAATTTCAAGTGGGCCCCACCTCCATTTATGAGAAGGTGATGTGGGCCATGGATATGGATATTGGATTGGATCTCTGGATCCAAATCCAAATCCAAGTCCACATATGGGTTTGGGTTGGAATCTGGATATATATGGTCCAGATCCAATCCAAACTGAACTCTGACTCCTTCGAGCTGGGTTCGAAACGGACGATTCGTGCGGGGCCTGACAGCATCAGTACTCCGTCTGCGTTGGGTCTTCGCCAACATAGTCGTCCGCCTCCGTTTCTGCCTTCCGGAGATGACTTCAAATGCTATTTTGATAAGAACAGGGTCTTGGACGTTCGAGATCCTGGGGTGTGAATCAGATGCAAGAGTTGCTGCGCCGGGCTCGACAGGTGCTCCGGTTCCGGGCTCTTCTTGGCTCTCCTGGTCCTGTCTTGATCGGGCCAAGCCACTTCGGGGTTTCAAAACATGTCTTAAAAGTGTTTTCCAAAGCTATATCATATATTTTTGAAAGATAAAGTTTAAAACATATACACAGGGTTTGTTTGGAAGACTCCTGGGTTTCCAAACTCAAAAATGGCCCTTTGGGGCTGCTTGTATAAAACCAGATTCGTTTTAGAAATTCGTGGGATTTCGGGGTGTTTACAGTAGGCAGGAATCAAATCCATATTTCAAACACTTGTATTTTCAAGAGTTAAAACTGTTTTTATCGAAGTCCATAAGCGCTTAAACTGACCCTTGAGCATCAGTTCAAGAAGGTTTATAGCGAAAAGATCCCGCTTGCCCACAATTGCCCAAAAAGTCAGATATTTCCAAAAATCTTTGCTAGTATGAGTAAAGCTAGCTGGCACGCCCATAAAGCGATGTGAACGGAAAAAGACTCGTTTTTGATCTTGTAAACCAAGAGCATAGAAATTTTCGTGCTTATAGTTGTGAATCACTCCCTAGGTCGACTTCTATAAAATCCCCTCCTACAGAATTCGAAGGTTTTTCTAAATCGAGGATTTTGTGAAACTCGGGAAGCTCGGAGGTTTGATCCTCCTCAGGGAGAAGGGAATCCTCCTCCATGCTTTGATCATTCTCAAGAATTTTGAATCCTAGGGAATTTGGAGTTGATGCATGCTTTTTACAAATACCTGGTTTTGGTTTTGGTTTTGGTTTTGGTCCTTTTATAAAGACTTTTTCTTCAAATTACTTGGCTTTTTCAAAATTTCTACCAGGAACTAGTATGCACACGATTTTGTTTTTGATATTTTCTGGTTTTTCAATTTTTTTAGTTTTTGCAAAGACAAGATATTTGGAGAAATACAAATTACACTCTTTTTGGTTTTTCCGTAGTTTTCCAATATTTTTGGGTTTTTGAAAATTTGTGATTTTTTTGGCTTTTTGGTTAAAGAGGGGTCTTCCATCACACCTACAAAGAAAACACCATGAATTAGTCTCTAAATAAGAGATCTAAGCCATAGGTCTCGGTTTTAGTTGGTTCGAGGGCACCCTTGAACCAAGTGGTCGTAGGTGGTGGTTCTGGGGGTATGGTGGGAATGTAGTCTATCCCATACCTATTTGGTTTTGGATTTTGAAAGATAGGCTCTAGACACCCTTGGTTTTTGTTCCCTAAACTCTGGTAGGGCATGTAGCCCATGTTGAGCAACATGTTCCAAGGTTTTCTTATTTTAGAAAACTCTTTGTACAAAGGATGACCTTGGAACTTGCTGTCATCCATGGCATGCTCGAATAGTTTCTTGTTTAGGGTTTTTGGAAATATAGGGAGTTTAGATTTGCCTAGGATAGTCACGACTTTTGGTGGGCCAGCTCTGGGCTGTCCCTTGATGTACACAACTGTCCTAGGGTTTTGAGGGTCGAATTCGTATGATTCGTCCATGGATTTCACAGGGTTGGTCCCGTAGGCTTTTTGACTTGACAAGCAAGGGAAGTTTTGAACTCCCCTTAGCTGTGGATGACTTTCGCCCAGAATTACCATGATTTGGTTTTTGTGGGGGATTTTTACACACCTATGGAAGGTGGATGGCATAGCCTGAAGGCTGTGAATTCATGGTCTTCCCAGCAATAGGTTGTAGTGGGGGTGTATGTCTAAGACATGGAACACCCCTGCATGGGTTATGCCCCCTATTTCCATGGGTAACTCTATGGCTCCCAATGGTTTCGATGCATTCCCATCGTATCCAGTGATAACAATGGGGCTTGGGTTGACAGAAGTCAAGGTGAGTCCAATTTGACATGCCACGTGTAGCGAAAGGATGTTGAGACCCCCTCTCCCATCAACCAAGCACCTGTCTAGAGGATGGTGATTCAATACCACCTCGATATGCAGGGCTTGATTGTAGGTTTCATATGGTCTATCCATTTCGTCTTCTGAAAACACAATTGGCATTTTTGCAAAGATGGGTGTAACTAGAAATGACAAGGACTCAGGAGTTATACTCGAGTTAACCTTGGCTCTTTCTAAGATTTTTTCTAAAACTAGTCTATGCCTAGGAGAGGTTTGTATCAACTCTAGGATGGACATGTTTATCGGGATCTTAGAAAGATGATTTTCAAAATCATATGAGGTTAAAACGGTTTTACCTTTATCCATGATTTACAATGCCTTAGGAATACATGCTTTTGAAGGACCAGGAACACTGACCACTTATAAGACACAAAAATTCTCACTCCTGGCTTTTGGGGCCTGGAATGAACCTTTTCGAGTTTACGTCGTTTTTTAAGGGCGTGCCAGCTAGCTTACTCAAACTAGAGAAGATTTTTTGGAAATATCTGACTTTTTGGCGACTGTGGATAAGCGAGATCTTTTTGCTTAAAACCTTCTTGAACCGGCACTCAAGGGTTGGTTTAAACGCTTAGAAAACTTCGATTTCAAACAAACATGAACTTTTGAAAGAAAAGCAAGTATTTCGACGATTGTATGCCTAAATTGCAGTTTTTATTATGGGGGTTGTTCGAATCCAAGTCTCTTGAGTTTTAGCTATCTTAGGCCGGATGTATGTTGTAAACACCCCAAAATCCCACGATTTTATAAAACATACTTGGTTTACAAAGTCAAAACCAAAAAGGCACTTTGAGTTCTGAAAACTCAAGAGCCTTCCCAAAACCCTATAAATTTGTTTTAAACCCTGTAAATATTGCTTTAAATCCTGTAAATAGTGTTTTGAAGCCCCGTATCGAATATAACTTTTTAAACCCGGGCTAAGCCCCATTTTTCCAAGAAACCAAAGACGTATAGGTGAATCATGCAAAGACGACACCTGATCGAGAAGCAGCTCAACAAGTGGCTCACAAAGGCCAATTCCAGGAGCGAGCTCAGAAGCAGTTTCTAAAGCCCAGAAGAGTAGCCTGGCTTGATAAAAGCCAGGTTCAAAAGGCGAAAGGAAGGCCCAGGCACGAAGCAGGTTACAAGCCGGGAGCACCAAATAGTCAGATTGACCCTCCTCGTTCAAGCATCAAGAATCTGAACCAAAAAAGTCAGAAATGAGCAGAAACAGAGTTTGAAAAGGCGAAAAGGAGTCCGGATAACAAAGATTGGAGAAACCCAACACCAGACGGAGCACTGATGATGCTAGGGCCCGCACAGATCGTCTGCCTCGAAAAGCCAAGAAGGACCATCTAGAGAAAAATTGGATTGGATCTGGACCATAAATATCCAAATCCATATCCAAATAGTGTTTGGATTTGGGTCGATCCAAATAGTGTTTGGATTTGGATTGGATCAGATCTAGACCAAAATATCCAGATCCATATCCATAAAAATGTTGGATTTGGATCGGATACGAATCTCAAAATATCTGAGATCCAAGATCCAGATCCAAATAGTGTTTGGATCGGACATGGATTCCACGATCCAAACCCAAGACCAATATCCAAGACCCACTTCACTTGCCTATAAATAAGAGTGAGGGGGTCTCCACAAATTCACATGAAACTCAACTTGGAGGAGCTTGGAGGAGAGAGAGGGTATTAAGGTGAGTGCTTAGTGCTTTCTTCATTTGTTTAGGGTTTTTAATTGTAGGTTAGTGAGGGATTAGAAGGGTTGCCCCACCTTAATTGAAGAGTTGGATTTGCTTGAACAAGGAGGCTTAAGGTGGCTGATTGGATCTTGAGCACACCCTAAACCGCCATTAAGAGGTAAGCCCCTAATCCACCCTAAACCTCTCCTCTTAACCCCTCTAAACCACCTAAGCCGACCTCACCTAACCCTAATTAAACCCCACCTAACTACCCAGAGCACCCCTAACCCCCACTTAGACCTAAGCTAGACCCCAAGCACACCCCGGCCAGCCAGACGTGCCCCTGCGCGCCCCTGCCGGACCACCCGCGCCTTCCGCGCGTCACCCATGCCTTTCGTGCGACACCCGCGCCCTACGTGCGCCACTACGGTGCCCCCTTGCGCTTCTAGCGCCCCCTGCCCAGCGCTTGGCGTTTGAGCGCCCGCGCCTATATCTCCTGTTGCTCCTTAGCGCCAAGTGGTTGCCTGCCAACTTCCACCTAGGCCGACTTCAGCCACTACCTGCCACCCTTCCACGCCATAGCCTAGCCTACACCACCTCCTAGCCTCCCATCCCACTGCCTTACACCACCACCTACCTAACACCCCAGCCATGACCCTTAGCTCCCACACACCCCAACTACCATCCCACACCACCGCCTCATATCCCCACCTAACACCTTGCCATAACCCCCACACAAAACCCGTAGCTCACCTCCTTCGCCGTAACCCTATATAACCCCACTAAGACCCACACCCACCTCTTGTCGTGGACCTCCATCTCTCCTGCCTAAACCCCATCAAGCTCAAAGGCTCCGCCCAGCCACTTTTCACCTCAAGCATCAAGGGAGGCCCGTTCGTGATTATAAAGCACAAGCCCATGTAGATTGGAGTGGACAAACATCTGAATCACTTGTAAGTGTTTCAAATTCGGTATTTCATATCTCCTTCTACGTTTAATTCAATTTGGATACGGGGTTATATTAACGAAGCGTTGTCTCCCCCCGGGTTGTAATATTGGTGCTTGATACACAAGACACACACGAGCACTTGAGCCTTAGCTCTTAACTCGTACACAAGCACCCACATGCACGATAGAGCCTTCGCTCTTAGCTCTTAACTTGTACACAAGCACCCACATGCGTGAGTTGTCTTTAATTTTACACACTCCACACATGCGTGCATTGAGCCTTCACTCTTATTATATATATGTATTTCAATTCAGCTCGGTTGTTACATTAAGTCATGTGAGTTTGTCTTTCAATTACACACTCGCACCCAAAGAACACCCGAGCGCTTGCTCAAGCACCTCACGCACCATTTTGGCCTCGGCAGCCACTAAGATATAACCATATCTCTATATTTTCCGCTACATTTTCCCGATTCAGCTGCATGTGTTGCCTTTACATTTACACACAAACACAACACGTGCATGTTGATGACCTTCGGGCTGATATATATATAGTTGTATCTCCCTTTCCGCTAGGTTTTACATTTCAGCTGCGTGTGTTGCATTTCAATTTATACACAACACATACGCGCACGTTGGTGACCTTCAGGCCCATATATATATAAGTATTTCCCTTCCGCACTTTACATTCAAGTCGAGCGGGGTTTTACATTTAAGTCATGTGAGTTGTCTTTCAATTTATACACAACACACACTCCCACAATTGAGCCTTTCCGCTCTTAAGATATAGTTATATTTTCCTTTTGCAATTTCCCTTTCACAATTTCCCTTTGGCTATGTCTTTCAATTTTTGTTTTAAGGTTCAGTTGTGTGAGTTTGTATTGAATATCCGCCATACCCCGAGATAGGGCGCATACTTGCATCAAAGCAACCTCGAACCACCCGTGCAAAATCGCCAAGACTTAGGCACTTGATGCACACATCTCATGCCTAAGTAGCTAAAATCAAAGACATAGGATACGTGCAAACCCCACGTAAATAAAATTTGCAACTGGACAAACCAAATCGATCAAAACACTTTCAAAAAGGTCATACTTGTTCAAAATCGAGTTTTCTAAAGCGTACAAACTGGCCCTTGAGCATCGGTTCAAGAAGGTTTGCGACAAAAAGAGCCCACTTGTCCATAGTCGCCCCATAAGTCAGATATTTTGAAAACTTATTTCGCTAGCTTGAATAAGCTAGCTGGCATGTCCTTTAAGCGACTTAGACATACGAAAAGGTTCACTTCAGGCCTAAGAACTCAGAGTGGAAATTTTCGCGTGTCTACAAAAATTGGCACACCCGGTGGGATGTGGGTCTTAAGAAAAGTCGATTCAAATAAACAGACCTCTTGAAATTTTTTCAAGAAAAAGTGTTTTAACTCTTTTTGTGTTACATTTTCATAGTTGGTTTTTAAAAGCATCGGAGCCATGTCAAGTCCAGGCTCCCAAGAAGTGTCTAGCCATGCATCATGCACATCATGTTCTCATTCTAGGAAATTTTTGAAAACTCGAGATCAAAAAGAGGAAATCGAGGAGTTAAGAAGGGACTTTGAGGCCAAGATTGCTTCTCTTAGCCAAGAGGCTGAAGCAACTGATTCATGTTCGTTACATGGCGAACCAAAGGCCAAAAAGAGATTTGAAAAAACTCGAAAACACAAGGAGACCTCCGTAATGGAAGGCAACCAATACCACAAATCCTTCACTCACAAGGATCATAAAGCCCTACAGCAGCTGCTGAAAGGGCAAAACAAAGGGAAAAGAAACTACGCCCTGTCTGATTTTCTTCCTTTAGACTATGAAACAGGCAGCGACGATGAAATACCGAATTTTCATCGGTGTGATGGCACGAGAGACCCTAGGTCTCACTTGCAACTTTTCTCTCGTTGAGCCCATAAGAAAAAGAAAGACTCGATGAAGTGGGTGTATTGGTTCCCTTTATCCCTCAAAGGCACAACTTCCAAATGGTTGGCTTCCTACGATCTTAGTCAGTTCACTACTTTTGAAGAGTTAGCAAACTGCTTTATGCAGAGATTCTCGCATAACATAGAAGTCACGCCCACTTTAAACACATTAAGGGATACAAAACAAGGTATAAACGAGGATGTCCATGCTTTTATTGTTCGATGGAGGTCCCTCCTTGGGCAAGTACGAGAACCCATATCAGAAGGGTGTGCAGTAATGCTCATCCTAGATAATTTAAAAAACGAGTTAAAAATCCTTCTCTCCCTTCACGAAATCTCAACTTTCCATAAGTTAATTAAAAAAGCATCTCTTTTTGAAATGAATTTGAAGAAAGGGATTTATGACCACTTATGAAAAGGGAATGTGGTTTCAAAAACTAGCTTGGATAAACCTGGAACCTACAGGTTACCCACCATGGACAAAGGGGCAAAACCCCACAAAGTCGCCAATATCCGGGTGGATCCAAGCCCGGCAAGCACTTCTAAAAATTTCGAGAAATTTGAAAATAAAAGGGAGAAAAATTTACAAAAGCCCTTTGAAAAATGGGAGTATACTCCACTAGGGCAACCTGTGTCGGAGGTCCTAGACCTCCTACTTGCCCAATGAATGATTGAACTCCCCGAAATTCCTGAGGGAATCACCTCTAAAGGGAGATTTTTAAACCGATTCTGCAAGTATCATCAGCTCAAAGGCCATGATACAAAGCAGTGTTTCTCCCTACTTAATAAGATTAAGAACTTGATAGCAAAGGGCCGACTCCATGTCACTGAGGAACCAGAGTCTCCCCAAGCTTTAAAGAACCCTTCCCTAAACACGCAAGTACTAGTGGGAAGGGCAAAGAGGTATGTGCTCTCACGATTTCGAAGAGTCTAGCGCATGCATGTCATTCTGGTTTTGCTACTTGTGCATCTACTCTCATCCTTCATAGGAAACTTGCCCAAGTAGTGATCCGGGGACCACCCAGAGTTCCATCCCTGGTTAAACCTGTTTTAAAAATCCAAGGTGCTTCAAAGCACACGAATAGAGCCATCATAGGCGCGAGTTCTAGGTTGATCATGGGGGAGGTGACTAGGTCTAGAAGGATTTATCAATCCCCACATCTACAAAATGCTAAAAAGGTGGTCAGTATACCTGGCCCTTCAAAAGCATGTGTTCCTAGAGTCTCGCCAAAAGCGGACAAAGGAAAAGTTGTTTTAACCTTGTATGATTTTGAAAATCATCTTTCAAAGATTCCAATTAACATGTCCATCCTAGAGCTGATACAAACCTCGCCTAGGCATAGACTTGTTTTAGAGAAAATTCTAGAAAGAGCCAAGGTTAGCTCAAACATAACCCCGGAGTCCCTATCGGCCCAAGTGGTGTCTATAGGTGCAAAAACGCCCATCATGTTCTCGAAAGATGAATTAGAAAGACCCTATGAAGCCCACAACCAAGCCCTACATATCGAGATGGTATTGAATCACCACTCTCTAGATAGGTGCCTAGTTGATGGGGGAGGAGGGCTCAATATCCTTCCACTCCACGTGGCGTACCAAATCGGAGTCACCTTGACTTCCGTGAACCCAAGCCCCATCGTAATCACTGGATACGATGGGAATGCTTCAAGACCCTTTGGATCCATAGAATTACCCAAGGAAACCGGAGGGATAACTCACATGGGGGTGTTCCATGTCTTGGACATCCACCCTCACTACAACCTATTGTTGGGAAGGCCTTGGATACACAGCCTGCATGCTGTTCCATCCACCTTCCATAGGTGTGTCAAAATCCCTTTCGACGATCAAGTCATGGTAATTCTAGGTGAGAGTCACCCACAGCTTCAGGGAATCCACAATTTCCCATGCTTATCAAGTTCCCAGGCCTACGAGGCCAAACTGGGGCAAACCTTGGTTGAGCCACCAAAGCTCTCACTCCAAATACCTAGGAAGGTCGCGTACATCAAGGGGCAGCCCAAGGCTAGCCCACTCAAAACACTAACCATCCTAGGAAAGGCCAAGAGTCGCCTATTTCAAAAACCCCTGGACAAAATGCCTTATGTGCATAACATGGACGATAGCAAGTTCCAAGACCATGACTTATATGAAAACTTTTCCAAAAACAAAAAATCATGGAACATGTTATTGAACATGGAATATATGCCATACAAGAGTCTAGGGGTACAAAACCAGGGTCTCCTAGAGCCCATACTGCCTAGGGCCAATCCAAGCCAATATGGGATCGGCTATACTCCCAAAATACCACCAGAACCACCACCTAGGTCAAGGGTGCCCTATAGCCTATCCAAGTAGAAACCTACGATTTAGACCTCCTATTTAGAGTCTAACATGTTGTGTTTTCCTTTGTAGGTATGACGGAAGATCCCTCAACCAAAAACACAAAAAAATTGGAAAAACTCGAAATTCAAAAAATTGAGAAACCCCAAAAACCAAAAACATTTGAAAGAGATGAAAAACTCGAAAAAAGAGTTGTTTGTATATTTTCTAAAGTTCTGGTTTTACAAAAACCCAAAAATATCGAAAATTTAGAAAATGCCAAAAACAAAACCTTGTTTATAGCTACTCCTAGTAAAAACTTGGAAAAAGCTAAGGATTTCGAAAGAAAAGTTGTCTTCATACCAAGACCAAAAATTTCGAAACCCATAGAAATCCCAAGTCAAAAACTAGGTATTTTCAAAACCCATGCATCAAGCTCAAATTCCCTAGGATTTAGAAACCTCGAGAATGATCAAAGCCCGGAGGTGGATCCCCTTGAGGAAGATCCCACTTCCGAGCTCCCAGAATTTCATAAAATTCTCGATTTTAAAAAACCTTCGAATTCAGTAGGAGGAGATTTCATAGAGATAAATCTAGGGAGTGAAACCAAGCCCAAACACATTAAGATAGGTGCATGTTTGCATGAGCATGAAGCATCATCATTCATTGCATTTCTGAAAACCTACATCGATGTGTTTGCATGGACGTATGAAGACATGCCGGGTATAGACCCAAGAGTCGTACAACATCGTCTTCCCCTAGATTCGAATGCAAAACCCATAAAGCAAAATCTTAGGAAGATACATCCGAACGTACACTCACAGGTCAAGGAGGGTTTAGAAGATATGTTAAAAGCCATATTTATAAAACCCATTGCGTACTCTGATTGGTTGTCAAACATCGTTGTTGTTCGAAAAACCAGTGGGAAAATTTAAATATGCATCGACTTTAGAAACCTGAATACGGCCACGCCAAAAGACAATTTCCCTTTGCCAAACATTGATTTGATAGTCGATAGTACTGCAAATCATGAGATGTTTTCGTTCATGGATGGCTATTCAAGGTATAACCAAATCAAATTAGCCCCACGAGATCAGGCTAAAATTGCTTTCACAACCCCATGGGGCACATACTGCTATACAGTCATGCCCTTTGGTTTGAAAAATGTCGGTGCCACCTACCAAAGAGCTATGACTACGATCTTTCACGATCAGATTCATGAGCTCGTAGAGGTATATGTGGATGATCTCTTGGCTAAGTCCAAAACTCGATGCACTCATCTCGAATGTTTGCAAAAGATTTTCGAAAGGCTTAGGCTTTACAAAGTAAAGCTAAACCCTCAAAAGTGCGTGTTCGAAGTAGAATTCGGGAAGCTTTTAGGATTTATGGTGAGCCAAAGGGGCATTGAAGTCGACCTCTCTAAGTGTAGAGCCATCATAGACATGGCTCCACCCTCCAATCTCAATCAGATTCGTAGCCTCCAAGGTCGTCTACAATCCATTCGCAGGTTTATCTCAAACCTTGCAACTAGATGCGAACCCTTCAACAGACTTTTGAGAAAAGGGACAAAATTTTTATGGGATGACGAGTGCCAAAAATCTTTTGAAAGATTAAAAGCATACTTAGTTAATCCCCCTATTTTAAACCCTCCAAAGCAAAGAAAACCTCTTTTGCTTTATATTTCTGTGCATGCGAATGCTTTGGGTGCCTTGTTAGCTCAATACGAGGATGATACCCATAAGGAGTATGCCATCTATTACATTTCAAAAACTCTCTTGGCTTATGAAAGGAACTATCAAGCCATGGAGAAGATGTGCTTGGCCTTGGTATGGGCCTGCCAAAAATTCCGACACTACTTCCCAGATCATGAGATCTGGATAGTGTCTAGGCTTGATCCCATCAAGCATTTGTTTGAAAAACCCATCCTCACGAGTAGGTTGGGTAAATGGCAACTCCTTTTGATGGAGTATGACCTAAAATACCACCATCAAAGCTCCATTAAGGGGCAAGCCCTAGCAGACTACGTGGCTGACTTCCCCTTAGAGGATGCATATCCCACACTTGCTGAAATGCCTGATGAAGGCATATTGTTAAACCAATTTCAAAACCACATTTTGGCAAACTCTTTCGAAAACCAAGTGTGGAAGATGCACTTTGATGGGGCACGAAACCAAAGAGGGGTTGGTGCCGGGGTCATCCTCATATCTCCTGAAAAGGGAGAGATACCCATAGCCATTCGCCTAGATTTTGAGTGTTCCAACAACATAGCCGAGTATGAAGCACTCATACAAGGCTTAAAAATTTCGAAAACTCTAGGGGAATCATGCATCGAGGTCTTTGGAGATTCATTGCTCGTCATAAATCAAGTATTAAAAATTTGGCAAGCTCGAAATGAAAAGCTTCTTCCATATCACGAATTGGCCACTCGATTGGTCCAGTCCTTCCAATCGTGCACACTCACACATGTAGGAAGAGAGGATAATGGCATTGCCGACACCCTCTCATCCTTGGGTTCAGCCTTGAGGGTCGATCCCACTTTGTGAACCCGATCCTTAGAAATATGGCATGCACCCACTCCATCCACACACGATTTGGAAATTTGCCAAAACAACCCAGATTCTGATGAAAAACCTTGGTTTTATGACATAAAGTGCTTTTTAGAAAATGGGGGATTTGCTGAAAATGCCACATCCAAGGATAAGTGTAGACCCTGTTATCATCAAAACATCATTTGAAGTCATCTCCGGAAGGCGAAAACAAAGGCGGATGATCATGTTGGCGAAGACCCAACGCAGACGGAGTACTGATGCTGTCAGACCCCGCACAAACCGTTCGTTTCGAACACAGCTCGAAGGAGTCAGAGTTCAGTTTGGATCGGATCTGGACCATATATATCCAGATCCCAATCCAAACCCATGTATGGACTTAGATTTGGATTTGGATCCAGAGATCCAATCCAATATCCATATCCATGGCCCACATCACCTTCTCAAAAATGGAGGTGGGGCCCACTTGAATTTCACGTGGGATTATGGGCATGAGAGAGAGTGGAGGAGGATAAGATCAAGTGTGTGTTGTAATTAAGCTTGACTTGTGTGTCAAGTTTGGGGTTAATCATGTGGGTTAGCCTAATTAAGTGGGTTTAAGCTTGTAATTAGCCAAAACCTAACCTAGGGCTGCACCAACATGATGTGATTAGGATCTATGGGTCATGCAAAGGGAGCTCCTTTACCTAATCCTAACCAAAAACACCTAATCCTAGCCTTCTACCCTAATCCGGTCCTAATCCTAGCCTAATCACCTAACCCACTTCCCTAATCCCGGCCTAATCCCAACCTAATCACCTAACCCACTTCCCTAATCCTTCCCTAAACCTAGGTTAATTTTCCTAAACCTAACCTAATCCTAGCCTAATCACCTAACCCACCTCACTAAACCTCACCCCAAAACCAACCCACCTAGCTAAACCCTAAACCCCTAAACCACCCCACCTAAACCTAGCACACAACTTACCCAAAACCCCTTGTATCTAAAATATCTGGCCCTACCCTAATACCAGCCCACCTTACTACCTTACCACCACCCCTAGACCACCTAACCACTACCCCAAAACCAGTCCCACCGCCCTTCACAAAAGTTATAAACCCCCCCTAGTGGGCGGGTTTTTCAGCTTTTGGGTCCTCCAATTCCAGCCGACCTTCCATCAACTCTCTCACCCACCCTTTCCAGCCAGCTCTTCCACCTGCACCACCAGCCACCACCGTGCTCCACCTGCTCCACCACCCCCCAACCACCCGTCGCCATCCTCTTCATCCGGCCGAACCAGCCACTCCACCACACCTGGCTGCTCCTCAACCAACCGCCGCCTCCCATCACCGCCGGTTAGTACCCCATACCCTACCTCACCTCTTCTCCACTCCCCCTCCACTCTCAACCACCTGCACCACCACCATCTTCCCCTAACACCAGCCATTCATCGCCTCCCTCGCTCCCATTCGGCCAGGCCATAACCACCCTAGCAGCCCGCCACCACCAAGTTCCCCTAGTCGGCCACTCCAACCGACTGTCACTTCCATTCGGCTAGCCACATGCTTCCCTTAGGTGCTCCATTAGACACATAGGAAGGAAATCAGACAGGGCGTAGCTTCTTTTCTCTTTATTTTGCCCTTTCAGCAGCTGCTGTAGGGCTTTACGGTCCTTTTGTGTGAAGGACTCATGGTATTGGTTGCCTTCCATTACGGAGGCCTCTTTTTGCTTGCGAGGTTTTTCAGATTTCTTTTTAGGCCTTTGTTCACCGTTTGATGAACATGAATCGCCTACTTCAGCCTCTTGGCTGAGAGCATCAATTTTGGCCTCAAACTCCCTTCTTAAGTCCTCGATTTCATCTAGTTTTATTTTGTTTTTGAAAATCCTCCTAGAGTGAGAACTTGATGCGCATGAGCCTTGGCTCGACACTTCACTTGGATTGGATTTTGACATGCTTTTCAAGCTTTTTCAAAATTTCCTAAGTAAAAGCAAAGAAAACAAGTTAAAACGACACCTTTATAAAATTTTCGCAAGACTTCTACAAGTAAACTCGATTTCTGAAAAGGCTCACGTCCCACCGGGCGTGCCAATCTCTGAAGACGCGCGAAAATCCCCGCCTCTTCGCCTCTTTCGGGGCTTGGAGTGGATCTTATCGTGCGTCTAAGGCCTATGTATACAAATAGGGCGTGCCAGCTAGCTTACTTAAGCTAGCGAAGATATATTTAACACTGACTTCTAAACATGGCGACTGTGAGCAAGTAAGCTCTTGTCGTCGCAGACCTTCTTGCACCGATGCGCAAGGGTCAGTCTGTACGCTTTTGCAAAAATTGAGTTTTGAGGAGAAAGTCCACGAAGCGGTTTGAGGTGTCTATTTTGGGTCTTTAAGATGCGATTGCATGTTTTAGATCACGTGGATTTGCACGTGCCTAAATCTTTTCTTTTATCCCTTTTTGGGTCGCCTAGTTTGTGTGTTATGAACACTCCACTACATGGGCGAATTCGAGCGGGGGTTGCTTCGATGCAATATGCGTCCTACCTCGTGGTATGGCGTAGATGCAATGCAAACTCACGCTACTCCAAAGGGAAAACCCGAAATGTAAAGACAATACTGAAGGGAAATAACAGAAGGGAAATAACCGAAGGGAAATAACCGAAGGGAAATAACCGAAGGGAAGTATGTATATATCTTATGTATATGAGCCCTTACTCGGGTCTTGCAAATAAGAGCGAAGGCTCAATGTGGGTGCGTGCTTGAATTGAAAGACTTACACACACGACATGAATTTAAACCCAAATATAAATTGCAGTATGGCCTTGACTAAGGTCTTGGGAATAAGAGCGAAGGCTCAATGTGTGTGAGAGTGCTTGAATTGAAAGACTACCCACACGACATAAATGAAACCCAAATATAACTGCAATAAGGCCTTTACTAAGGTCTTGGGAGTAAGAGCGAAGGCTCAATGTGTGTGAGAGTGCTTGAATTGAAAGACTACCCACACGACAAGAAATGAAACCCAAATAGTATAGGTCGGCCCTTACTTGGGTCTTTCAAATAAGAGCGAAAGCTCAATGTGTGTGAGAGTGCTTGAATTGAAAGACTTACTCACACGACAAGAAATGAAACCCAAATAGTATAGGTCGGCCCTTACTTGGGTCTTTCAAATAAGAGCGAAAGCTCAATGTGTGTGAGAGTGCTTGAATTGAAAGACAACGCACCCAACTTAAACAAAACCCTTCGAAAATGAAAGTATATATATACTTATATATTAGGGGCTGATTAGGCCCGTGTGTGTTCAAAATTGTGCACGACTAAGAGAGTGCACGTGTGTGGTTGTGCCAAGCCACGTTATTACAAGCGGGGGGAGACTATGCTCCGTTATTACAACCCCGTATCAAATTGAATCTCAAGCAAGTGTACGACTAAAGACCGAGTTTAGACACTTACGAGTAGCTGGTCCGTAGAGGTCTTGCTTGAGCGTGGGCTTGGCCTTGGGCTGCAAACGGGAGCTCCGCGAAGGTAGGTGATCAAGAGTGCTGGCCGGCTGCAAGTGGGGCGCGGGATAGGCGCCTCAGAGGTGGCCGGCGGCAAGTAGATGGCGCCTCAAGGTAAGGGGTTTAAATGGCTGAATGAGTGGGTTCTTAGGGTCACTAGGGGAGTTGGGAGTTTAGGGAAATTGGACCTAAGAGGTGAGCTGGTGGGAGGGCCGAGTAGGACACCTAGGGGAAAGCCGAATGGGACATGATAGCTAGGTAGTGGCCGGCAGCTTGGGTTATACTAGGTTCGGCTAGGTTTAGGTGGTGGCGGCAAAAGGGCTGAGATGAAGGTAGGATGGGTGGCTAAGAGTGGAGAGGTGGTAGAGAGGGGCTTTGAGGGAGTTTGGGGTACTTACCGAATGGGGAGAGGTGGCGGATGAAGTGGGAAGGTGGCGGGCAGGTGGCTGTCGGCTGGTTCGGTTGGGTGGAGGTGGTGGCGTCCGGCTGAGGGATGGTGGTGATGGAGGGAAGAGGGAAGGTGGCGGTGCAGGTGGTGGCTGGTGGAGCAGGTGGAGCTGTTGGGGAGTGGTCCCGACTGGGTGAGAGATGGGAGAAGGAGAGGGCCCGGCTGGGTGGAAGGGTGGTTCCCACTTGGAAAACCCGCCCACAAGGAGGGGGGTTTAAATAGGGGATGGGTAGGTCGGTTAGGGCTGGGCTGTGGGTAGTGGTTAGGTGGTTTAGGTAGGGTGGTATGTAGATAAGGTGGGCTGGATGGGGTTGGGCCAGATATTTTAAAACTAGGGGTTTGGGTAAATCGTGGGCTAAGGGTGGTTTAGGGGTTTAGGGCTAGGTTAGGTGGTTGGGTTTTAGGGTGAGGTTTAGTGAGCTAGGTTAGGTGATTAGGCTAGGTTTAGGCTAGGATTAGGGAAATTAATCTAGGTTTAGGGAAGGATTAGGGAAGTGGGTTAGGTGATTAGGTTGGGATTAGGCCGGGATTAGGGAAGTGGGTTAGGTGATTAGGTTCAGATTAGGGGTGGATTAGGGGTTTAGGCTAGGTTTAGGCATTTTGGGTTAGGTTTAGGTGAAGGAGCTCCCTTAGCATGGCCCATAGACCTTGATCACCCCATGTTGGTGCAGCCCTAGGTTAGGTTTTAGCTAATTACAAGCTTAAACCCACTCAATTAGGCTAACCCACATGATTAACCCAAACTTGACACACAAGTCAAGCTTAATACAACACTCTTGATATTTTTCAACCCCACTCTCTCTCATGCCCAATATCCCACGTGAATCTCAAGTGGGCCCCACCTCCATTTATGAGAAGGTGATGTGGGCCATGGATATGGATATTGGATTGGATCTCTGGATCCAAATCCAAATCCAAGTCCACATATGGGTTTGGATTGGGATCTGGATATATATGGTCCAGATCCAATCCAAACTGAACTCTGACTCCTTCGAGCTGGGTTCGAAACGGACGATTCGTGCGGGGCCTGACAGCATCAGTACTCCGTCTGCGTTGGGTCTTCGCCAACATAGTCGTCCGCCTCCGTTTCTGCCTTCCAGAGATGACTTCAAATGCTATTTTGATAAGAACAGGGTCTTGGACGTTCGAGATCCTGGGATGTGAATCAGATACAAGAGTTGCTGCGCCGGGCTCGACAAGTGCTCCGGTTCCGGGCTCTTCTTGGCTCTCCTGGTCCTGTCTTGATCGGGCCAAGCCACTTCGGGGTTTCAAAACGTGTTTTAAAAGGGTTTTCAAAAGCCATATTATATGTTTTAGAAAGATAAAGTTTAAAACATATGTACAGGGTTGTTTGGAAGGCTCCTGGGTTTCCAAACTCAAAATGGCCCTTTGGGGGCTGCTTGTATAAAACCAGATTCGTTTAAGAAATTCGTGGGATTTCGGGGTGTTTACAGATGCCCCTCTTTGGCCTTGTCCAAATAGATTTGGATAAGGGCAAAGATGACAAACACCCCTTTTAATGTCTCCCTAGATCTAGCCACGAAGAATATGGGATCGTCCCATTTTAGCAAAAATCTCAATTTTACAAACTCTGGTAGGAGGAGATATCACGCCAAAGGGTTCACTTATGGAATCTGGTCCTAAATGGGATCATGTTCATGCAAGTACCATGCGTGGAATGCAGATGACATGGGTGTGGTGCCAAGAGTGGCGACCTCCCAGAGACCAGGTGTGGTCGAACTCTAGAGACTTACAAGGCCTACTGCTCCAAGTGAGCAAAAACCCTATGCTGTTCGATGTTCGGTTTTTAAAACTTATTTACAAAAGCTATTTACAAAAGGGACAACTGTCTTGAGCCTCGATCCTAAGGATCTCGAGCTCTTCGTGCTTGCCCTTGTTTGAGTCTTAACACTCGCTTTATCTAGCGGAGGTTTTATAAGAAAACAAGCTTCATTTCAAATTCCTACGCCTTACTCGAAACGTCGAATTCTCAAACAAGATGAAATTCAAGTAAGTAAATCCTATTTTTACTTTAGGATTCCTCGAAATGAACCATGCTTTAGCTTGGGATAAGCCAGGGATGGGAAAGAGATACCACGGTCCCTTCTGAAGCGTCCCGTGGTTTAAGGCATAGAAGGCGGAAAACTGCTCTTTTTGAGCTTTTTGGCCTCTTTTTCCTTTTTTTTTTTTTTCATAGAGGGTCTCCCTTTGGGAGTATTTTTTCTTTAATCCCTCTTTTTCATAAGAGAATCGATTTTTCTTTTTGAAGTCTGGTTTCTTTCTTTTGGAAAGAGATTTTAAATGGGAAATTCCCTTTTGATTTGGGCCTTTGTTTTCCTTTTGGAAGGAGAAGAGAAGAGGGGAGGACTTATCCCAAGCCTACACTCGATCCATTCCAGATCAGCCTATTTAGAAATAGCACGTACTACTTGCAAGTATCTTGCTATGTTGAACTAGGCCCTTCTTTGTAAGATGAAGGATTTTGAAATGCAACCACGATTTTGAAAACTCCACTCTTTCACAAGTGCGAATTCTCCTACTTAGGGTCACACGAGTTGCTTTTGCACCTTATTCACACGTCTCAGGGCAGCTATCCCTTTAAAATTTTCAAAAACTGGAATTTAATCTAGATCCTACACATGATACTTCTTTAAGTATTGAATATTGATAGGATCTGCTAAATTCCTGCCTTCTACATCGATCAACCAATACGAATTGTTCGTAGTGGTTGCTCGTACAACATAGGGTCCATCCCAGTTGGGGCGCCACTTGCCTAGGGGGTGTGGGCCACGATGGTGGATGGTTTTCAAGACCAGATCTCCCACTTCAAAGTGGCGAGGTCTTATGTGTTTGCTATAATGTCGGGCTATCCTTTGCCGGTATGCACGAGCATGATCCATGGCCAGGAGTCGCCTCTCATCTAGCAAATCTAGTTCGGCCATCCTAGCATGCTGAAGCGTCTCTAGGGGGAGGTCGAGTGCAATGGATGTATGGAATGAATGCAGTTGGGTATGAATGGGAAGAATGGCGTTTGTGCCATAGACCAATTCAAATGGTGTGGCATTCGTGGGAGTCCGGATGGAAGTCCTATAAGCCCATAAGGCTTCATCCAGCTTCTCATTCCACCTCCTACCCTTCTCTAAGGTTTTCTCAATGATACCAATGAGAGTCTTGTTTGTGGCTTCGGCTTGGCCGTTGCCTTGAGGGTAGTAGGGCGAGGAGAAGTGGTGAGTTATGCCATATGTGTTGCACAACTTAACCATCCGCTCGTTCTTGAATGGGGTACCATTATCAGACACAAGGTCTCGTGGAACCCCAAATCGAGCCAAGATATTCCTCCGGATGAAAGCCACCACATGTTGCCCCATTACATTCGTTAGGGAAATGGCTTCCACCCACTTGGAGAAATACTCCGTGGCTGCTAAAATAAAACGATGCCCATTCGAGGCCTTTGGAAATATGGGGCCTACAATGTCAAACGCCCACATGGTAAATGGCCAGGGGCTGACCACGGAATGCAATGCAGATGAAGGGATATGAATGGCGTGCCCATGCACTTGACATGGATGACACTTCCTAACATGATCGTGACAATCCTTTTTCAGGGTGGTCCAAAAATAACCCCCTCTTAGTATTTTCATCGCCATCATGTTGGCATTAACATGACCTCCACATTCTCCATCATGGAACTCGTGCATCACTATCCTAGCCTCCTCTAGGTCGATACATCTAAGCAGAATGCCAGTAAAACTCTTTTTGTATAAGACCCCACCCAGAATGGTGTATCGGGTCGAAATCTTACGAATGAATGCCTTATCTTTGGATGTGGCATCCTCGGTGAATCCCTCATTTTCTAAAAATTGTTTTATGTCATAGAACCAGGGTTTTTCAACAGACTCTGGGTTGTTTTGGCAAATATCCAAGTCGTGTGTGGATGGATGGGGCGCATGCCATATTTCCAAAGATCTGGTCCCTGAAATGGGATCGACCTTCAAGGCTGAACCCAAGGAGGAGAGGGCATCGGCAATGCCATTGTCCTCTCTTCCTACGTGTGTGAGCTTACACGATTGGAAGGATTGGACCAATCGAGTGGCCAACTCGTGATATGGAAGTAGTTTCTCATTACGTACTTGCCAAATTTTTAAAACCTGGTTTATGACAAGGAGCGAATCTCCAAAGACCTCGATGCATGATGCCCCTAGAGTTTTCGAAATCCTTAAGCCTTGTATGAGTGCTTCATACTCAGCTACGTTGTTGGAACATTCAAAATCTAAGCGGACTGCTATGGGAATCTCGCCCTTTTCAGGGGAGATTAGGATGATCCCGGCACCAGCCCCTCGTTGGTTTCGTGCCCCGTCGAAGTGCATCTTCCACACTTGGTTTTCGAAAGAATTTGCCAAAATGTGGTTTTGAAAATGGTTTTGCAATATGCCTTCATCAGGCATTTCGACAAGAGTGGGATATGCGTCCTCCAAGGGGAAGTCAGCCACGTAATCTGCTAGGGCTTGCCCCTTAATGGAGATCTGGTGATGGTATTTCAGATCATACTCCATTAGAAGGAGTTGCCATTTGCCCAATCTACCCGTGAGAATGGGTTTTTCGAACAAGTGCTTGATTGGATCAAGCTTGGACACTATCCAGATCTCATGATCTAGGAAATAGTGTCTGAATTTCTGGCAGGCCCAAACTAGGGCCAAGCACGTCTTCTCCATGGCTTGATAATTTCGTTCATAAGCCAAGAGAGTTTTTGAAATATAGTAGATGGCATACTCCTTATGGGTGTCATCCTCGTATTGAGCCAACAGGGCTCCTAAAGCGTTTACATGCACGGAGATGTATAATAAAAGCGGTTTTCCTTGTTTTGGAGGATTCAAAACAGGGGGATTAACCAAGTATGCCTTTAGTCTCTCGAAGGACTTTTGGCATTCGTCATCCCATAAGAATTTCGTACCCTTCCTCAACAGTTTGTTGAAGGGTTCGCGTCTAGTTGCCAGATTCGATATGAATCGGCGCACAGATTGTAATCGACCCTGGAGGCTACGGACTTGGGTGAGATTGGAGGGTGGAGCCATGTCTATGATGGCTCGACACTTAGAGGGGTCGACTTCTATTCCCCTTTGGCTCACCATAAAGCCTAGAAGCTTCCCTGATTCTACCCCGAACACACATTTTTGAGGGTTTAGCTTTACTTTGTAAAGCCTAAGCCTTTCGAAAATCTTTTGTAAACATTCGATATGGGTGCATCGGGTTTTGGATTTTGCCAAGAGATCATCTACATACACTTCTACAAGCTCGTGAATTTGATCATGGAAGATCGTGTTCATGGCTCGTTGGTATGTTGCGCCGGCATTTTTCAAACCAAAGGGCATGACTGTATAGCAGTACGTGCCCCATGGGGTTGTGAAGGCGGTCTTACCCTGATCTCGTGGACTTAGTTTGATTTGATTGTAGCCTGAATAGCCATCCATAAATGAAAACATTTCATGATTTGCAGTACTATCGACTATCAAATCTATGTTTGGTAAAGGATAATTATCCTTTGGAGTGGCTTTATTCAAGTTTCTGAAATCGATGCATATTCGAATTTTCCCATTGGTTTTTCGAACTACAACGATATTTGACAACCAATCAGAATACGCAATGGGTTTTATAAATCCGGCTTTTAGCAGATCTTCTAAACCCTCTTTGACTTGCGTGTGTACATTCGGGTGTATTTTCCTAAGCTTCTGCTTTATTGGTTTTACACCTATATCTAAGGGAAGACGATGCTCGACTATGCTGGGATCTATGCCCGGCATGTCTTCATACGTCCATGCAAACACATCTAAATAGGTTCGTAGAAATGCAATGAATGCTAACTTTTCAGTTTCATGCAAGCATGTGCCTATTTTGATGGTTTTGGGATTGGAATCATCCCCTAGGTTCACCTCTACGAAATCTCCTCCTACTGTTTGGGAAGGTCTTTCAAAATCAAGAATTCTATGAAACTCTAGGAGCTCAGAAGTGGGATCTTCCTCAAGGGGATCCACTTCTGGGCTTTGATCATTCTCGTGGGCTTTAGACCCGAGGGAACTTGATGCGTGGTTTTCAAAATAACCTGGTTTTGTACTTGGATTTTCAAGTGATTTCGAAATTTTTGGTCTGGCTATGCAGACGACGTTTCTTTCGAAATCCTTTTCTTTCGCCAAAGTCATACCAGGAGCAGCTATGTACAAAATCTTTTTGGTATTTTCCAAATTTTCGATTTTTTTGGGTTTTTGTAAAACAAGAACTTTGGGAACTATACAAAGCACACTTTTTTCGAGTTTTTGTTTTTCCATTGTTTTTGGTTTTTCTTGTTTTTCGATTTTTTTTTATTTTAAGTTTTCAAATGTTTTTGGTATTTTTAGAAAAAGGGATCTTCCGTCATACCTACAAAGGGAAAACACTACGGGTTAGACTCGGAATAGGAGGTCTAAATCGTAGGTCTCTTCTAAGACAGGCTCCGGGGCACCCTTGACCCAGGTGGTCACAGGGGGTGGCTCCGGCGGTATTTGGGGAGTATAGCCGATCCCATATCGACTTGGGTTGGCCCTAGGAAGGATGGGCTCTAGGAGACCCTGGTTTTGTGCCCCTAGACTTTTGTAGGGCGTGTAGCCCATGTTTAATAACATGTTCCACGACCTTTTGTTTTTTGAAAAGATGGGATACAAGTCATGGTCTTGGAACATGCTATCGTCCATATTAGGCTCGTATGGCCTTTTGTCCAGGGGTTTTGGAAATAGGGAACGCTTGGGTTTTCCTAGGAGGATTAGAGTCGGGAGGGGGCCTGCTTTAGGCGGCCCCTTCACACATACAACCTTCCTAGGGTTGTTCAACATGAGCCGAGGTGGCTCAACCATAATTTGCCCCAGGTTAGCCTCATGGGCCTGGGAGCTCGATAAACAAGGGGAGTTTATGATCCCCTGAAGCTGTGGGTGACTCTCACCTAGGATCACTACGACCTGGTCCCTAAAAGGGATCTTGACACACTTGTGGAAGGTGGATGGCACAGCGCACAAACTGTGTATCCAGGGTCTTCCCAGCAACAGGTTATAATGGGGGTGGATGTCCAAGACATGGAACACCCCCGTGTGTTCGATCCCTCCCGTTTCCATTGGGAGTTCGATGGATCCTAAAGGTCTAGACGCATTCCCATCGTATCCAGTGATAACGATGGGGCTTGGGTTCACTGAAGTCAAGGTGACTCCGATTTTGTACGCCACGTGAAGTGGAAGGATGTTGAGCCCTCCTCCACCATCGACTAGGCACCTGTCCAGAGAGTGGTTGTTTAGAACCACCTCGATGTGCAGGGCCTGGTTATGGGTTTCGTAGGGTCTATCTACATCATCTTCCGAAAAGGTGATGGGCGATTTTGCTCCTAATAAAGCCACTTGGGCAGACAAGGATTCCGGACTTATGTTCGAATCAACCTTGGCCCTTTCTAGAATTTTCTCTAAGACAAGTCTATGCCTAGGCGAGGTTTTGATAAGCTCTAGGATAGACATGTGAATAGGAATCTTTGAAAGGTGGTTTTCGAAATCATAAGGATTTAGGATGATTTTGTCCTTATCTGCTTTTGGCAGACCACTAGGGATACATGCTTTTGAGGGGCCAGGCACACTGACCACCTTTTGAGCACCTTGAAGGTGTGGGGGTTGGTAGATCCTCCCGGATCTAGTGACTTCCCCCACGACCAGCCTAGGGTTCGCGCTAAACTTGGCTCTAAGGATGAGCTGAGGAGAACCTTGGATTTTCAAAACTGGTTTTGTCGGGGTTTCCACTTTTGGTGGTCCCCGAATGACGACTTGGGCGGGCCTCTTGTATAATACAAGGATGGGCGCACAAGCAGGTTGACCAGGTTCGGGCTTTTGCGCTAGTTCCTTGGAAATGGTGAGGGTACATACCTCCTTTCCTTTCCCACTGCCACTGGCGTGTTTGGGAAAGGGTTCCTTGAAGATAGCTTGAGGTGGCTCAGGTTCCGCAGTGACCTGGAGCCGGCCCTCTGCTATCAAGTTCTCAATTTTATTTAGAAGAGAGAAGCACCGTTTGGTATCATGGCCTTTGAGCCGATGATACTTGCAAAATCGGTTTAAATACCCCCCTTTGGACGTGACTCCTTCAGGGATTTCAGGGAGTTCGATCATGCCCTGGGCAAGTAAGAGGTCTAGGACCTCCGACACAGGTTGCCCCAGCGGAGTGTACTCCCGTTTTTCAATTGGTTTTGAAAAATTGCGTTCTCTCTTATTTTCTATTTTTTCAAAATTTTTAGAAGTGCCCGCCATGCCTGGATCCACCCGGACATTGGCGATTTTATGGGGCTTTGCCCCTTTGTCCGTTGTGGGCAGCCCATATGCGATGGGCTTTTCCACACGTGTTTTGGGAACGGCACTTCCTTTCCATAAGTGGTCGTATGTCCCTTTTCGCAAGTTGGTTTCGAAAGGGAGGCCTTTTTGATCAACTTATGGAAAGTTGAAATCTCATGGAGCGAGAGAAGGGTTTTTAACTCGCTTTTGAAATTATCCAGGATGAGCATTACTGCGCATCCTTCGGATATAGGCTCTCGCACTTGGCCCAAAAGAGACCTCCATCTTATAATGAAGGCATGCACGTCTTCGTTCATGCCTTGCTTTGTATCCCTTAAGGTATTCAGGGTTGGCGTGACTTCCACGTTGTGTGCAAATCTTTGCATGAAGCAGTTCGCTAACTCTTCAAAAGTAGCAAACTGGCTTAAGTCGTAGGAAGCCAGCCATTTGGCAGCTGTGCCCTTAAGGGATAGAGGGAACCAATACACCCATTTCATCGAGTCCTTTTTCTTCTTATGGGCTCGACGTGAGAAAAGCTGCAAGTGAGACCTAGGGTCTCCCATGCCATCATACCGATGGAAGTTCGGTATTTCATCGTCACTGTCTGTTTCGTAATCCATAGGAAGGAAATCAGACAGGGCGTAGCTTCTTTTCTCTTTATTTTGCCCTTTCAGCAGCTGCTGTAGGGCTTTACGGTCCTTTTGTGTGAAGGACTCATGGTATTGGTTGCCTTCCATTACGGAGGCCTCTTTTTGCTTGCGAGGTTTTTCAGATTTCTTTTTAGGCCTTTGTTCACCGTTTGATGAACATGAATCGCCTACTTCAGCCTCTTGGCTGAGAGCATCGATTTTGGCCTCAAACTCCCTTCTTAAGTCCTCGATTTCATCTAGTTTTATTTTGTTTTTGAAAATCCTCCTAGAGTGAGAACTTGATGCGCATGAGCCTTGGCTCGACACTTCACTTGGATTGGATTTTGACATGCTTTTCAAGCTTTTTCAAAATTTCCTAAGTAAAAGCAAAGAAAACAAGTTAAAACGACACCTTTATAAAATTTTCGCAAGACTTCTACAAGTAAACTCGATTTCTGAAAAGGCTCACGTCCCACCGGGCGTGCCAATCTCTGAAGACGCGCAAAAATCCCCGCCTCTTCGCCTCTTTCGGGGCTTGGAGTGGATCTTATCGTGCATCTAAGGCCTATGTATACAAATAGGGCGTGCCAGCTAGCTTACTTAAGCTAGCGAAGATATATTTAACACTGACTTCTAAACGTGGCGACTGTGAGCAAGTAAGTTGTTGTCGTCGCAGACCTTCTTGCACCGATGCGCAAGGGTCAGTCTGTACGCTTTTGCAAAAATCGAGTTTTGGGGAGAAAGTCCACGAAGCGGTTTGAGGTGTCTATTTCGGGTCTTTAAGATGCGATTGCATGTTTTAGATCACGTGGATTTGCACGTGCCTAAATCTTTTCTTTTATCCCTTTTTGGGTCGCCTAGTTTGTGTGTTATGAACACTCCACTACATGGGCGAATTCGAGCGGGGGTTGCTTCGATGCAATATGCGTCCTACCTCGTGGTATGGCGTAGATGCAATGCAAACTCACGCTACTCCAAAGGGAAAACCCGAAATGTAAAGACAATACTGAAGGGAAATAACAGAAGGGAAATAACCGAAATAAAGGGAAATAACCGAAGGGAAATAACCGAAGGGAAGGGAAGTATGTATATATCTTATGTATATGAGCCCTTACTCGGGTCTTGCAAATAAGAGCGAAGGCTCAATGTGGGTGCGTGCTTGAATTGAAAGACTTACACACACGACATGAATTTAAACCCAAATATAAATTGCAGTATGGCCTTGACTAAGGTCTTGGGAATAAGAGCGAAGGCTCAATGTGTGTGAGAGTGCTTGAATTGAAAGACTACCCACACGACATAAATGAAACCCAAATATAACTGCAATAAGGCCTTTACTACGGTCTTGGGAGTAAGAGCGAAGGCTCAATGTGTGTGAGAGTGCTTGAATTGAAAGACTACCCACACGACAAGAAATGAAACCCAAATAGTATAGGTCGGCCCTTACTTGGGTCTTTCAAATAAGAGCGAAAGCTCAATGTGTGTGAGAGTGCTTGAATTGAAAGACTTACTCACACGACAAGAAATGAAACCCAAATAGTATAGGTCGGCCCTTACTTGGGTCTTTCAAATAAGAGCGAAAGCTCAATGTGTGTGAGAGTGCTTGAATTGAAAGACAACGCACCCAACTTAAACAAAACCCTTCGAAAATGAAAGTATATATATACTTATATATTAGGGGCTGATTAGGCCCGTGTGTGTTCAAAATTGTGCACGACTAAGAGAGTGCACGTGTGTGGTTGTGCCAAGCCACGTTATTACAAGCGGGGGGAGACTATGCTCCGTTATTACAACCCCGTATCAAATTGAATCTCAAGCAAGTGTACGACTAAAGACCGAGTTTAGACACTTACGAGTAGCTGGTCCGTAGAGGTCTTGCTTGAGCGTGGGCTTGGCCTTGGGCTGCAAACGGGAGCTCCGCGAAGGTAGGTGATCAAGAGTGCTGGCCGGCTGCAAGTGGGGTGCGGGATAGGCGCCTCGGAGGTGGCCGGCGGCAAGTAGATGGCGCCTCAAGGTAAGGGGTTTAAATGGCTGAATGAGTGGGTTCTTAGGGTCACTAGGGGAGTTGGGAGTTTAGGGAAATTGGACCTAAGAGGCGAGCTGGTGGGAGGGCCGAGTAGGACACCTAGGGGAAAGCCGAATGGGACATGATAGCTAGGTAGTGGCCGGTAGCTTGGGTTATACTAGGTTCGGCTAGGTTTAGGTGGTGGCGGCAAAAGGGCTGAGATGAAGGTAGGATGGGTGGCTAAGAGTGGAGAGGTGGTAGAGAGGGGCTTTGAGGGAGTTTGGGGTACTTACCGAATGGGGAGAGGTGGCGGATGAAGTGGGAAGGTGGCGGGCAGGTGGCTGTCGGCTGGTTCGGTTGGGTGGAGGTGGTGGCGTCCGGCTGAGGGATGGTGGTGATGGAGGGAAGAGGGAAGGTGGCGGTGCAGGTGGTGGCTGGTGGAGCAGGTGGAGCTGTTGGGGAGTGGTCCCGGCTGGGTGAGAGATGGGAGAAGGAGAGGGCCCGGCTGGGTGGAAGGGTGGTTCCCACTTGGAAAACCAGCCCACAAGGAGGGGGGTTTAAATAAGGGATGGGTAGGTCGGTTAGGGCTGGGCTGTGGGTAGTGGTTAGGTGGTTTAGGTAGGGTGGTATGTAGATAAGGTGGGCTGGATGGGGTTGGGCCAGATATTTTAAAACTAGGGGTTTGGGTAAATCGTGGGCTAAGGGTGGTTTAGGGGTTTAGGGCTAGGTTAGGTGGTTGGGTTTTAGGGTGAGGTTTAGTGAGCTAGGTTAGGTGATTAGGCTAGGTTTAGGCTAGGATTAGGGAAATTAATCTAGGTTTAGGGAAGGATTAGGGAAGTGGGTTAGGTGATTAGGTTCAGATTAGGGGTGGATTAGGGGTTTAGGCTAGGTTTAGGCATTTTGGGTTAGGTTTAGGTGAAGGAGCTCCCTTAGCATGGCCCATAGACCTTGATCACCCCATGTTGGTGCAGCCCTAGGTTAGGTTTTAGCTAATTACAAGCTTAAACCCACTCAATTAGGCTAACCCACATGATTAACCCAAACTTGACACACAAGTCAAGCTTAATACAACACTCTTGATATTTTTCAACCCCACTCTCTCTCATGCCCAATATCCCACGTGAATCTCAAGTGGGCCCCACCTCCATTTATGAGAAGGTGATGTGGGCCATGGATATGGATATTGGATTGGATCTCTGGATCCAAATCCAAATCCAAGTCCACATATGGGTTTGGATTGGGATCTGGATATATATGGTCCAGATCCAATCCAAACTGAACTCTGACTCCTTCGAGCTGGGTGCGAAACGGACGATTCGTGCGGGGCCTGACAGCATCAGTACTCCGTCTGCGTTGGGTCTTCGCCAACATAGTCGTCCGCCTCCGTTTCTGCCTTCCAGAGATGACTTCAAATGCTATTTTGATAAGAACAGGGTCTTGGACGTTCGAGATCCTGGGATGTGAATCAGATACAAGAGTTGCTGCGCTGGGCTCGACAAGTGCTCCGGTTCCGGGCTCTTCTTGGCTCTCCTGGTCCTGTCTTGATCGGGCCAAGCCACTTTGGGGTTTCAAAACGTGTTTTAAAAGGGTTTTCAAAAGCCATATTATATGTTTTAGAAAGATAAAGTTTAAAACATATGTACAGGGTTGTTTGGAAGGCTCCTGGGTTTCCAAACTCAAAATGGCCCTTTGGGGGCTGCTTGTATAAAACCATATTCGTTTAAGAAATTCGTGGGATTTCGGGGTGTTTACACCTGTCCAGAGAGTGGTTATTCAGAACCACCTCGATATGCAGGGCCTGGTTATGGGCTTCGTAGGGTGTATCTACATCATCTTCCGAGAAAGTGATGGGTGATTTTGCTCCTATTGACGCCACTTGGTCAGACAGGGATTCAGGGGTTATGTTCGAACTAACCTTAGCTCTTTCTAGAATTTGTATTAGCTCTAGGATGGACAAGTCTATGCCTAGGCGAAGTTTGTATTAGCTCTAGGATGGACATGTGGATAGGAATCTTTGAAAGATGGTTTTTGAAATCATAAGGGTTTAAAATGATTTTCGCATTGTCTGCTTTTGGCAGAACTCTAGGAATACATGCTTTTGAGGGGTCAGGCACACTGACCACCTTTTTAGCACTTTGTAGGTGCGGGGGTTGATAGATCCTTCCGGATCTTGTTACTTCCCCCATGACCAACCTAGGGTTCGTACCTAATATGGCTCTAACCGTGAGTTTTGGAGCACATTGAATCTTTAAAACTGGTTTAGCTAGGGATTCAGCTCTTGGTGGTCCCCGAATGATTACTTGGGCGGGTTTCTTGTAAAGTACAAGAGTAGACGCACAAGTGGATCGACCAGACTCAGATGGATGCGCTAGATCTTTTGAAAAGGTGAGGGTACATACCTCTTTTCCTTTTCCACTGCTACTGGCGTGCTTGGGAAAGGGGTCTTTAAAGATAGCTTGGGCTGGATCGGGTTCCTCAATGACCTGAAGTCGGCCCTCCGCTATCAAGTTCTCAAATTTATTTAAAAGGGAGAAACATCGCTTTGTATCATGGCCTTTAAGCCGATGATACTTGCAAAAGCGGTTTGAAAATCCTCCTTTGGAAGTGATTCCCTCAGGAATTTCGGTGAGTTCAATCATGCCCTGGGCAAGTAGGAGGTCTAGGACCTCCGACACAGGTTGCCCCAGCTGAGTGTACTCCTGTTTTTCAAAAGGTTTTTGGAAGTTTCTCCCTTTTGTTTTCTATTTTTTCAAAATTTTTTAAAGTGTTCGTCGGGCTTGGATCCACCCGGACATTGGCGATTTTATGGGGCTTTGCTCCTTTGTCCGCGGTGGATGGCACATAGTTGATGGGCTTCTCCAAGCGGGTTTTTGAAATGGTACTTCCTTTCCATAAGTGATCGTATATCCCTTAAAGTATCCAAGATGAGCATGACTAGGCATCCTTCGGATATTGGCTCTCGCACTTACCCTAAAAGGGACCTCCATCGAATAATGAAGGCATGCACATCTTCGTTCATGCCTTGCTTTGTATCCCTTAAAGTGTTTAAAGTCGGCGTGACTTCTACGTTATGTGCAAATCTTTGCATAAAGTAGTTCACTAACTCTTCAAAAGTAGCGAACTGGCTTAGATCGTAGGAAGCCAGCCATTTGGCAGCTGTGCCTTTAAGGGATAGAGGGAACCAATACACCCATTTCATCGAGTCCTTTTTCTTCTTATGGGCTCGACGTGAGAAAAGTTGCAGGTGAGACCTAGGGTCTCCCATGCCATCATACCGATGGAAGTTCGGTATTTCATCGTCACTGTCTGTTTCATAATCCATAGGTAGGAAATCAGATGGTGTAACTCCTTTTCTCTTTACTTTGCCCTTTTAGCAGCTGTTGTAGGGCTTTACGGTCCTTTTGTGTAAAGGACTCATGGTATTGGTTGCCTTCCAATACGGAGGCCTCTTTATGTTTGCAAGTTTTTTCAGGTCTTTTCTTGGCCTTTTGTTCACCATTCGATGAACATGAATCGCCTGCTTCAGTCTCTTGGCTAAGAGCATCGATTTTGGCCTCGAATTCCCTTCTCAAATCTTCTATCTCTTCTAGTTTGTTTTTATTTTTCAAAAACCTCCTAGAGTGAGAACTTGATGTGCATGAGCTCTGGCTCGACACTTCACTTGGATTTGATTTCGACATGCTTTCAAGCTTTCAAAAATCCTACGTATGAAGTACAAAGAGAGTTAAAATGACACCTTTGGAAAATTTTTCGCAAGGTTTCTAATATGACTCGATTTTTCAAAAGACTCACGTCCCACCGGGCGTGCCAAATCTGTAGACACTGAAAAATCCCCGCCTCTGGTTTCTTAGGCCTGAAGCGAATCTTTTTCTGTGTCTAAGTCGTGTTTTAGCAAAAGGGCGTACCAGCTAGCTTGCTTAAGCTAGCGAAGAAATGTTTTGAAATCTGACTTCTATCGAGGCGACTGTGAGCAAGCAAGCTCTTTTCGTCGCAGACCTTCTTGCACCGATGCGCAAGGGCCAGTCTGTACGCTTAGAAAAATCGAGTTAAACAAGATAACCTAGGAAAATGTTTGAAGTGTTCGATTGGGCTGATTTGTATGGTTTTCAAATTTTATTTTCACGTGGATTTGCACGTGCCTATGTCTTTCTTTTTATCCCTTTTCAGGCCAACTAGGTGTGTGTGTGCATAAGTGACCTAAGTTGGGCAATTTTGAGCGGGAGTGTGGGGTTCGCTTTGATGCAATATGTGTCCTAACTCATGGTATGGCGTATATACAATGCAAACTCACACAACTCCAAAGGGAAAACCCGAATTGAAAGACAATGCGGAAGGGAAATGACTTAATGTAAATTGCAAAAGGGAAATTGCAAAAGGGAAATATGGCTATATCTAAAGAGCGGAAAGGCTCAATTGTGCAAGTGTGTGCCGTGTATATATGTAAAGACTACGCACACTGTTGAACCTTAAAACCCAAATCTTAAAGATATAGCCGAAGGGAAATACTTATAATATATATGGGACCGAAGGTCACCAATGTGTGCGTGGGTGTTGTGTGTATATTGAAAGACAACTCACACGACTTGTAAATGAAACCCAAATATAATTGCAATATGGCCTTGACTAAGGTCTTGGGAGTAAGAGCGAAAGCTCAATGTGTGTGAGTCTAGAATTGAAATACTACGCACACGACATGAATTTAAACCCAAACATAATTGCAATAGGCCTTGACTAAGGTCTTGGGAGTAAGAGCGAAAGCTCAATGTGTGTGAGTGTAGAATTGAAATACTACGCACACGACATGAATTTAAACCCAAATATAATTGCAATAGGCCTTGACTAAGGTCTTGGGAGTAAGAGCGAAAGCTCAATGTGTGTGAGTGTGAAAATTGAAAGACAACACACACAACTTAAACAAAACCCACGCAACTTAAATTATATAGGTATAGCTATATCTTAAGGGCTGATTAGGCCCATGTGTGTGTCAAAATCGTGTGCAGCTAAGAGCGGAATAGGCTCAAGTGCACGTGTGTGTGGGTGTGCCAAACCACATTATTACAAGCGGGGGGAGACAATGCTCCATTATTACAACCCCGTATCAAATTTAATTAAGCATAAGCAAGTCTATAACAAGGACCGAGTTAGGCACTTACGTATAGCTGGTCCGGGTGTGACTTGCTTGCGCTTGGGCTAGAGAGTCGCCTTGGGCTACAAGAGGGAGCTCCTTGGATGGGCGCGGCAAGGGAAGATGCTGGTCGAAGGAAGAAGGTGCAGGTGGGTGGCGCCTTGGCGCTGTCCGAGTGGATGCAATGCTGTCTTGGCTGGGCTTGGGGTGCTTAGTGAAGGTAAGGATGTTAGTTAGGGGCTGCCACTAAGGCTTGGGGTAGGTCTTAGGGAGAGGTAAGGCTGAGGGTGTAAGACACGGCTGGTTAAGGGAAGAGGGGCAGGCGGTATGGTCGGTTGATGGAAGGTGGCAGGTGGTGCAGCCGGGTAGATGGGAGGTTAGCTAGGCTAACGAAAGGTGGCGGGTGTGTGGCTAAGAATGGAGGGGAGTGGAGAAGAGGTGGTGTTGAGATGGGGTACTAACCGGGATGAAGGCTGGCCGAAGGGTGGAGGTGGCGGGTGATGAAGTGGAAGATGATGGCCGAATGGTGGAAGGTGGCGCCGACTGAAGTGGGGAAGGTGGAGAGTGATGCTGCCGAAGTGGAGTGGAGTGGAGTGATGTTGCTAGAGGTTGGAAGTGGCGGGTTCCAAGAGGGGAGCATGTGAGAGAGGAGAGGAAGGGCTGAGCTGCCCAAGAATTTATCATGCAAAACCCGCCCCAAAAGGGGGGGTTTTTATAGGCTTTAGTGGGGTCGGTTTGGGCTGGTATTGGGATGGTGGTTTGGGGGTATGGTGGTAGTGGTTTGGGGATATGGTGGGCTAGGCATTTAGGTGGGCCAGATGTTTGTCTTGGGTGGTTTGGGGATATGGTGTGCTAGGCATTTAGGTGGGCTGGTTTAGTGGTTTAGGGCTTATCTAGGTGGGTTGGGCTTAGGGTGAGATTTAGTGAAGTGGGTTAGGTGTTTAGGCTAGGATTAGGGAAGGATTAGGGAAGTAGGTTAGGTGATTAGGCTAGCATTAGGTCGGGTTTAGGGGAAATGGCTAGGCAAGGTGGGTTAGCTTAGGATTAGGGTTAGGAGCATCCCTTTGCATGACCCATGGACCTAGTTGTAGCAAATTGGTGCAGCCCTAGGTTAGGTGTAGGTGCATACAAGCTTAAACCCACACTCATTAGGCTAACCCACATGATTAACCCAAGACTTCACACAGAAGTCAAGCTTATCACATTTTCACTCATATTTCACCCCATTCTCTCTCATACCCAAGCTTTCCACATGAATTTCTTGTGGGCCCCACCTCCATTTATGAGAAGGTGATGTGGGCCATGGATGTGGATATTGGATTGGATCTTTGGATCCAAATCCAAATCCAAATCCATATGCATGTTTGGATTTTGGTCTGGATATATATGGTCCAAATCCGATCCAAATCTGAATTTCTGACTCCTTCATGGTGTGTTCGAAACGAACGGTTTGTGCAGGGCCTGACAGCATCAGTACTCCGTCTTGCGTTGGGTCTTCGCCAATATTGTTATTCGCTTCTCTTTTCACCTTTCAGAGACCATTTCAAACAGTTTTGTTGATAACAGGGGCTTGGATGTCTAAGATTCTGGGGATGAATCTGATACGAGAGTTGATGTGCCGGGCTTGACATGTGCTCCGATTCCGGGCTCGCTTTTGCTCCTTTGGTCCTGCTTTCATCAGGCCAAGTTGCTTTCCGGGGTTTCAAAACATCTTTTAAAAGTTTTAAAACTATATAATACATATTTTAAAACATATATAGTTTAAACATATATACAGGGTTGCTTGGAAGGCTCCTGGGTTTTCAAACTCAAAATAGCCCTTTGTGGATGTTTGAGAAATTCGTGGGATTTTGGGGTGTTTACACTACTTTAATGGGTTTGGGATTTGAATCACTCCCTAGGTTTACCTCTATGAAATCTCCTCCTACTGAATTGGAAGGCCTTTCAAAATCGAGAATTTTATGAAATTTTGGGAGCTCAGAAGTGGGATCTTCCTCAAGGGGATCCACTTTGGGGCTTCGATCATTCTCGTGGGTTATAGACCCGAGGGAATTTGATGCATGGATTTTCAAAAGACCTGGTTTTACACTTAGAATTTCTATTGATTTCGAAATTTTTGGTCTGGTTATACAGACGATGTTTCTTTCGAAATCCTTTCCTTTTTCGAAAGCCTTACTAGGAGCAGCTATATACAAAATCTTTTTGGTGTTTTGTAAATTTTTGATTTTTTTGTGTTTTTGCAAAACTAGAACCTTGGGAACTATACAAACTACTATTTTTTTGAGTTTTTGATTTTCCAATGTTTTTGGTTTTTGCAATTTTTCCATTTTTTCGATTTTGAGTTTTTCAAATGTTTTTGTATTTTTGATAAAGGGATCTTCCATCATACCTACAAAGGGAAAACACTACAGGTTAGACTCTGAATAAGAGGTCTAAATCGTAGGTTTCTTCTAGGGTAGGCTCCAGGGCACCCTTGACCCAGGTGGTCACAGGGGGTGGCTCTGGTGGTATTTTGGGAGTATAGCCGATCTCATATCGGCTTGGATTGGCCCTAGGAAGTATGGGTTCTAGGAGACCTTGATTTTGTGCCCCTAGACTCTTATAAGGCACATAGCCCATGTTTAACAGCATGTTCCATGATTTTTTGTTTTTGGAGAAGTTTGAATACAAATTGTGGTCCTGGAACTTGCTGTCGTCTATGTTGTGTACATAGGGCTTTTATCTAGGGGTTTTTGGAAATAAGGGATTCTTGGGTCTTCCTAGAAGGGTCAGAACTTTGAGGGGGCCAGCCTTGGGCGGCCCCTTCACATACACGACCTTCCTAGGGTTGTTTAATATGAGCCTGGGTGGCTCGAGCATGGTTTGCCCCAGTTTTATCTCATGGGTCTGGGAGCTTCACAAGTAGGGGGAATTTATGACCCCCTGAAGTTGAGGATGACTCTCACCTAGGATCACTATGACTTTGTCCTTGAAAGGGATCTTGACACACCTGTGGAAGGTGGACGGTACAACGCACAAGCTGTGTATCCAGCCAGGGCCTTTCCAACAATAGATTATAATGGGGGTGGATGTCTAGGACATGGAACACCCCCGTGTGTGCTATCCCTCCCGTTTCCATGGGGAGTTCGATAGATCCTATTGGTCTAGGCGCATTCCCATCGTATCCAGTGATAACGATGGGACTTGGATGAACGGATGTCAAGGTGACTCCGATTGGATTCACCACATGAAGAGGAAGGATGTTGAGCCCTCCTCCCCCATCGACAAGGCACCTATCCAGAGAGTGGTTATTCAGAACCACCTCGATATGTAGGGCCTGGTTATGGGCTTCGTAGGGTCTATCTACTTCGTCTTCTGAGAATACGATGGGCATTTTCGCTCCTATTGAGGCCACTTGTTTGGACAAAGATTCAGGGATAATGTTCGAACTAACCCTTGCTCTTTCTAGAATTTTGTCTAACACTAGTCTATGCCTAGGAGAAGTTTGTATTAGCTCTAGGATGGACATATTGATAGGAATCTTTGAAAGATGGTTTTCAAAATCATACACCTTCAAAACGACATTTCCTTTGTCCATTTTCGACGGAACTCTAGGAATACATGCTTTTGAGGGGCCAGGCACACTGACCACCTTTTTAGCACTTTGTAGATGTGGGGGTTGGTAGATCCTTCCAGATCTTGTCACCTCCCCCACGATCAACCTAGGTTTCATACTAATCATGGCTCTAATCGAGAGATTTGGAGCACCTTGGATGGTTAAAACTGGTTTAACTGGGGACGGAACTCTTGGTGGTTCCCAGATGACTACTTGGGCGGGTTTCTTGTAAAGGATAAGAGTAGACGCACAAGTAGGTGAACCAGACTCACATGCATGCCTCTTTTCCCTTCCCACTAGTACTTGCGTGCTTGGGGAAGGGTTCTTTGAAGATAGCTTGGGCAGGCTCAGGCTCTTCAGCGACTTGGAGCCGGCCTTCTGCTATCAAGTTCTCAATTTTATTAAGGAGGGAGAAGCACCGCCTTTGAGCCGATGATACTTGCAGAACTTGTTTAAAAACCCTCCCTTCGAAGTGACTCCCTCGGGAATCTCGGGGAGTTCGATCATGCCTTGGGCAAGTAGGAGGTCGAAGACCTCCGTCACAGGTTGCCCCAGCAGAGTATACTCCCGTCTTTCGAAGGGTTTTTGAAAACTCCTCTCCATTTTATTTTCTGGTTTTTCAAAAGTTCTTTAAGCACTTGCCGGGCTTGGATCCACCCGGACATTGGCGATTTTATGGGGTTTTGCCCCTTTGTCCGCGGTGGATGGCCCATAAGTGATGGGCTTTTCCAAGCGAGTTTTCGAAATAGGGTTTCCTTTCCATAAGTGGTCATACACCCCCTTTTTCAAATTTGCTTCGAAAAGGGATGCTTTCTTTATTAACTTATGGAAAGTCGAGATTTCATGAAGCGAGAGAAGGGTTTTCAGCTTGTTTCTAAAATTATCCAGGATGAGCATGACTGCACATCCTTTGGATATGGGCTCTCGCACTTAACCCAAGAGAGACCTCCAACGAACGATGAACGTATGTACGTCCTCGTTCACACCTTGTTTTGTATCCCTCAAGGTGTTTAAAGTTGGCGTGACTTCTACGTTATGCGAGAATCTCTGCATAAAGCAGTTCGCTAACTCTTCAAAAGTTGCAAACTGACTAAGATCATCGGAAGCCAGCCATTTGGCAATTGTGCCCTTGAGGGACAAAGGGAACCAATACACCCATTTCATTGAGTCCTTCTTTTTCTTATGGGCTCGATGAGAGAAAAGTTGCAAGCGAGACCTAGGGTCTCCCATGCCATCATACCGATGGAAGTTCGGTATTTCATCGTCACTGTCTATTTCATAGTCCACAGGCAAGAAATCAGACAGGGCGTAGCTCCTTTTCTCTTTATTTTACCCTCTCAGCAGTTGTTGTAGGGCTTTACAGTCATTGTGTGTGAAGGACTCGTGGTATTGGTTACCTTCCATCGCGGAAGTCTCTTTATGTTTGTGAGGTTTTTCAAATTTCTTCTTAGCCTTTGGTTCGCCATTTGACGAACACGAATCGCCTGCTTCAGCCTCTTGGCTAAGAGCGGCGATTTTGGCCTCGAAGTCCCTTCTAAAGTCTTCAATCTCTTGTTTTTTCGAAAACTTTCGAGATTGAGAACTTGATGCGCATGAGCCATGGCTCGATACCTCTTGGGAGCCTGGACTCAACATGCTTCAATATGTTTTTCAAAACAAATCCTAAGTATAAAAATGCAAAAAAGCAAAGTTAAAACACTTTAGAAAAAATTTTCATGAGGTTTTTCTACATGAGATGACTCTGCACAAGGCCTAGGTCCCACCGGGCGTGCTTGTAAACACCCCGAAATCCCACAAATTACTCGATACAAACCTGGTTTTGTAAAAGCAGCCCCAAAGGGCTATTTTGAGTCTGGAAACCCAAGAGCCTTCCAGGCAACCCTGTACATATGTTTTGAACTTTATATTTCAAAAATATATGACATGGCTTTAAAAACCTTTTAAAATATGTTTTTGAAACCCCGAAGCAGCTTGGCCTAATCCAGACAGGACCAGGAAAGCTAAGGAGAGCCCGGAACCGGAGCACATGTCGAGCCCGGCACAGCAACTCCCATATCAAATCCACCCCCAGGATCTCGAACGTCCAAGACCCTGTTATCATCAAAACATCATTTGAAGTCATCTCCAGAAGGCGAAAACAGAGGCGGACGATCATGTTGGCGAAGACCCAACGCAGACGGAGTACTAATGCTGTCAGACCCCGCACAAACCGTTCATTTCGAACACAGCCTGAAGGAGTCAGAATTCAGTTTGGATTGGATCTGGACCATATATATCTGGAGCCAAAACCTAACCTAGGGCTGCACCAACATGATGTGATTAGGGTCTATGGGTCATGCAAAAGGGAGCTCCTTCATCTAATCCTAACCAAAAACACCTAATCCTAACCTTCTACCCTAATCCGGCCCTAATCCTAGCCTAATCACCTAACCCACTTCCCTAATCTTGGCCTAATCCTAGCCTAATCACCTAACCCACTTCCCTAATCCTTCCCTAAACCTAGGTTAATTTCCCTAAACCTAACCTAATCCTAGCCTAATCACCTAACCCACCTCACTAAACCTCACCCCAAAACCAACCAACCTAGCTAAACCCTAAACCTCTAAACCACCCCACCTAAACCTAGCACACAACCTACCCAAAACCCCTTGTATTTAAAATATCTAGCCCTACCCTAATACCAGCCCACCTTACTACCATACCACCACCCCTAGACCACCTTACCACCACCCTAATACCAGCCCCAACCGCCTCTTGCAACCCTATATAAACCCCCCCCCTAAGGGGCGGGTTTTCCCATTTGGGACCAAGCTCTTTTCACTCCCCTTTCCAGCCCAACCGAGCCCAACCACCTGCACCACTTCCAGCCGGGTCTTCCACATGCACCATCACCAGCCACCACCGTGCTCCACCTGCTCCACCACACCCCAGCCGGCCAACCACTCGTCGCCATCCTTTTCATCCGGCCGAACTAGTGACTCCACCACACCCGGCTACTCCTCAACCACCCGTCGCCTCCCATCATCGTCGGTTAGTACCCCATACTCCACTCTACCTCTTCTTCGCTCCCCCTCCACTCTCAGCCACCTACACCACCACCATCTTACCCTAAACCAGCCACTTATCACCACCACTCCCATTCGGCCAGTCCTCAACCACTCCAACTACCCGCCACTACCTAGACACCCTAGCTACCCCCGGCCACTCCACCCAACTCCCTAAGACCTGCCCATATTACCTCACCACATCCACCACTACCTTACCCCATATCCTAGCTAGTTCCCTTCCCCTCCACCATTGCCTAGCCACCCTAGCAGCCCGCCACCACCAAGTCTCCCTAGCAGTCGGCCACTCCAACCGACTGTCACCTATCCCTTCGGCCAACCACATACTTCCCCCTAGGCACTCCCTTAGACACTCCCTTAGGCTCCCCCTTAGTGCCATACTCCCTAACACTATACCCTCCCTTAGTGACCCTACTTAGGCACTTTAGCCTAACACACAAAACCAGCCCCTCTCAAGCAGCCGACCATCTTCAAGGCGCCTCTCCCGCGCCCCATTTCCAGCTGGCCAGCAGTCCCTCTTGCCGTTCAACTCCGCGGAGCTCCCTCTTGCAGCCCAAGGTGAAGGCCAAGCCCACACTCAAGAAAGGCATCTTCGGACCAGCTATTAGTAAGTGCCTAACTCGGTCCTTAGTTGTATACTTGCTTAAAATTCAATTCGATACGGGGTTGTAATAACGGAGCATAGTCTCCCCCCGCTTGTAATAACGTGGCTTGGCACACCCACACACACGTGCACTCTCTTAGTTATGCACGATTTTGAACACACACGGGCCTAATCAGCCCCTAATATATAAATATATATATATATATATATATTTTAACTTACGCAGGGTTTTGCTTAAGTTGGGTGTGTTGTCTCTCAATTCAAGCACTCACACACATTGAGCCTTCGCTCTTATTTGAAAGACCCAAGTAAGGGACGTGCTATACTATTTGGGTTTCATTTCATGTCGTGTGTGTAAGTCTTTTAATTCAAGCACTCACACACATTGAGCCTTCGCTCTTATTTGAAAGACCCAAGTAAGGGCCGTGCTATACTATTTGGGTTTCATTTCATGTCGTGTGTGTAAGTCTTTCAATTCAAGCACTCACACACATTGAGCCTTCACTCTTATTTGCAAGACCCAAGTAAGGGCATGTATATACCCTATATACATATCTCCCTTCGGCATTTACATTACAAGTCATTTCCCTTCGGTTATTTCCCTTTGGCATTGTCTTTACATTCGGGTTTTCCCTTTGGAGTAGCGTGAGTTTGCATTGCATCTACGCCATACCACGAGGTAGGACGCATATTGCATCAAAGCAAGCCCCGTACTCCTGCTCAAATTCGCCTCATGTAGTGGAGTGTTCATAACACACACCTAGGTGGCCCACAAAGGGATAAAAAGAAAGACTTAGGCACGTGCAAATCCACGTGATCTAAAATATGCAATTGCATTAAAAGACCCGAATCAAAAACACCTCGAACCGCTTTCGTAGGCTTTTTCTACCCTAAACTGGATTTTTGATGCGTACAGACTGACCCTTACGCATCGGTGCAAGAAGGTCTGCGACGACAAGAGCTCACTTGCTCACAGTCGCCACGTTAGAAGTCAGATAAAAATATATCTTCGCTAGCTTAGGTAAGCTAGCTGGCACGCCCTGTTTATACAATTAGGCCTTAGATACACGAGAGGATCCGCTCCAGGCCCTGAGAAGCCAGAGGCGGGGATTTTCCTGCGTCTACAGAGATTGGCACGCCCGGTGGGACGTGAGCCTTTCAAAAATCGAGTTTTAAGTTAGAAGCTTGCGAAAAATTTTGTTAAAAAGGTGTCGTTTTTAACTTGTTTTCTTTGCTTGTGCTTAGGAAATTTTGGAAAAGCTTGAAAAGCATGTCAAAATCCAATCCAAGTGAAGTGTCGAGCCAAGGCTCATGCGCATCGAGTTACTCTACGAGGATTTTCAAAAACAAAATAAAACTAGATGAAATCGAGGACCTGAGAAGGGAGTTTGAGGCCAAAATCGATGCTCTCAGCCAAGAGGCTGAAGTAGGCGATTCGTGTTCATCAAACGGTGAACAAAGGCCTAAGAAAAATCTGAAAAACCTCGCAAGCACAAAGAGGCCTCCGTAATGGAAGGCAACCAATACCACGAGTCCTTCACACAAAAGGACCGTAAAGCCCTACAGCAGTTGCTGAAAGGGCAGAATAAAGAGAAAAAAAGCTACGCCCTGTCTGATTTCCTTCCTATGGATTACGAAACAGACAGTGACGATGAAATACCGAACTTCCATCGGTATGATGGCATGGGAGACCCTAGGTCTCACTTGCAGCTTTTCTCGCGTCAAGCCCATAAGAAGAAAAAGGACTCGATGAAATGGGTGTATTGGTTCCTTTTATCCCTTAAAGGCACAGCTACCAAATGGCTGGCTTCCTACGACTTAAGCCAGTTTGCTACTTTTGAAGAGTTAGTGAACTGCTTCATGCAAAGATTTGCACACAACGTAGAAGTCACGCCAACTCTAAATACCTTAAGGGATACAAAGCAAGGCATGAACGAAGACGTACATGCCTTCATTATACGATGGAGGTCACTTTTGGGCCAAGTGCGAGAGCCCATATCCGAAGGATGCATAGTCATGCTCATCCTGGATAACTTTAAAAGCGAGTTAAAAACCCTTCTCTCGCTTCATGAGATTTCAACTTTCCATAAGTTGATCAAAAAGGCATCCCCTTTCGAAACCAACTTGCGAAAAAGGACATACGATCACTTGTGGAAAGGAAGTGCCGTTTCTAAAACCCGCTTGGAAAAGCCCATCACTTATGGGCTACCCACAATGGACAAAGGGGCAAAGCCCCATAAAATCGCCAATGTCCGGGTGGATCCAGGCATGGCAGGCACTTCCAAAAATTTTGAAAAACCAGAAAACAAAAGGGAGTGGACCTTTCAAAAACCGATTGAAAAACGGGAGTATACACCGCTAGGGCAACCTGTGTCGGAGGTCCTAGACCTCCTACTTGCCCAAGGCATGATAGAACTCCCCGAAATTCCTGAAGGAGTCACTTCCAAGGGGGGGTATTTAAACCGATTTTGTAAGTATCATCTGCTAAAAGGCCATGATACCAAACGATGTTTCTCCCTTTAAAATAAAATTAAGAACTTGATAGCGGAGGGCCGGCTCCAGGTCACTACGGAACCTGAGCCACCTCAAGCTATCTTCAAAGAACGCTTTCCCAAACACACCAGTGGCAGTCGGAAAGGAAAGGAGGTATGTACCCTCACCTTTTCAAAAGAGCTAGCACAAAAACCAGAGTCTGGTCGACCCACTTGTGCGCCCATTCTTGTACTGTACAAGAAGCCCGCCCAAGTCGTCATTCGGGGACCACCAAAAATGGAATCCCTGGCAAAACCAGTTTTGAAAATCCAAGGTTCTCCTCAACTCATCCTTAGAGCCAAATTTAGCGCGAACCCTAGGCTGGTCGTGGGGGAAGTGACTAGATCCGGGAGGATCTATCAACCCCCGCACCTACAAAGTGCTAAAAAGGTGGTCAGTGTGCCTGGCCCCTCAAAAGCATGTATTCCTGGAGTTCTGCCAAAAGCAGACAAGGATAGAGTCATCCTAAATCCTTATGACTTCGAAAACCACCTTTCAAAGATTCCTATCCACATGTCTATCTTAGAGCTTATACAAACCTCGCCTAGGCATAGACTCGTGCTAGAGAAATTTCTAGAAAGGGCCAAGGTTTATTCGAACATAAATCCAGAATCCTTGTCTGCCCAAGTGGCTTTATTAGGAGCAAAATCGCCCATCACTTTCTCGAAAGATGATGTAGATAGACCCTACGAATCCCAGAACCAGGCCCTGCATATCGAGGTGGTTCTGAATAACCACTCTCCAGACAGGTGCCTAGTCGATGGGGGAGGAGGGCTCAACATCCTTCCACTTCATATGGCGTATAAAATCGGAGTCACCTTGACTTCTGTAAACCCAAGCCCCATCGTTATCACTAGATACGATGGGAATGCGTCTAGGCTGTTAGGATCCATCGAACTCCCAATGGAAACGGGAGGGATCGAACACACGGGGGTGTTCCATCTCTTCGACATCCACCCGCATTATAACCTGTTGCTGGGAAGACCCAGCTTATGCGCTGTGCCATCCACCTTCCACAAGTGTGTTAAGATCCCTTTTAGGGACCAGGTCGTAGTGATCTTAGGTGAGAGTCACCCACAGCTTCAGGGGATCATAAACTCCCCTTGTTTATCGAGCTCCCAGGCCCATGAGAATAACCTGGGGCAAATTGTGATCGAGCCATCAAAGCTCGTGTTAAACAACCCTAGGAAGGTTGTATATGAGAAGGGGCCGCCCAAAGCAGGCCCCCTCCCGATTCTAACTCTTCTAGGAAAACCCCAAGCGTTCCCTATTTCCAAAGCCCCTGAACAAGAGGCCATATGAGCACAATATGGATGATGGCATGTACCAGGACCATGATTTGTACTCAACCTTTTCAAAAAACAAAAAATCATGGAACATGTTGTTGAACATGGGCTACACGCCCTACAAGAGTCTAGGGGCACAGAACCAGGGTCTCCTAAAGCCCATCCTTCCTAGGGCCAATCCAAGCCGATATGGGATCGGCTATACTCCCCGAATACCGCCAAAGCCACCCCTTGTGACCACCTGGGTCAAGGGTGCCCAGGAACCTGCCTTAGAAGAGACCTACGATTTAGATCTCCTATTCCGAGTCTAACCCGTAATGTTTTCCCTTTGTAGGTATGACGGAAGATCCCTTTTATAAAAATACAAAAACATTTGAAAAGCTTAAAATCAAAAAAATCGAAAAAGAAGAAAAGCCAAAAACAATGGAAAAACAAAAACTCGAAAAGAGAGTGCTTTGTATAGTTCCCAAAGTTCTTATTTTACAAAAACCCAAAAAAATCGAAAATTCGGAAAACACCAAAAAGATTTTGTATATAGCTGCTCCTGGTAGGACTTTGGTAAAAGAAAAGGATTTCGAAAGAAACGTCGTCTGCATAGCCAGACCAAAAATTTCGAAATCACTTGAAAATCTGAGTACAAAACCAGGTCTTTTTGAAAACCACGCATCAAATTCCCTCGGGTCTGTAACCCACGAGAATGATCGAATCCCAGAAGTGGATCCCCTTGAGGAAGATCCCACTTCTGACCTCCCAGAATTTCATAAAATTCTTGATTTTTAAAGACCTTCCCAATCAGTAGGAGGAGATTTCATAGAAGTGAACCTAGGGGATGATTCCAATCCCAAATCCATCAAAATAGGCGCATGTCTGCATGAAACTGAAAGATTAGTATTCATTGCATTTCTACGAACCTATTTAGATGTGTTTGCATGGACATATGAAGACATGCCGGGCATAGACCCCAGCATTGTCGAGCATCGTCTTCCCTTAGATGTAGGTGTAAAACCCATAAAGCAGAAGCTTAGGAAAATACACCCGAATGTACACACGCAAGTCAAAGAGGGTTTAGAAGATCTGCTAAAAGCTGGATTTATAAAACCCATTGCATACTCTGATTGGTTGTCAAATATCGTTGCAGTTCGAAAAACCAATGGGAAAATTCGAATATGCATCGATTTCAGAAACCTGAATAAAGCCACTCCAAAGGATAATTATCCTTTACCAAACATAGATTTGATAGTCGATAGTACTACAAATCATGAAATGTTTTCGTTTATGGATGGCTATTCAGGCTATAATCAAATTAAACTAAGTCCACGAGATCAGGGTAAGACCGCCTTCACAACCCCATGGGGCACGTACTGCTATACAGTCATGCCCTTTGGTTTGAAAAATGCCGGCGCAACATACCAATGAGCCATGACCACGATCTTCCATGATCAGATTCATGAGCTCGTAGAAGTGTATGTAGATGATCTCTTGGCAAAATCCAAAACCCGATACACTCATATCGAATGTTTGCAAAAGATTTTCGAAAGGCTTAGGCTTTACACAGTAAAGCTAAACCCTCAAAAATGTGTATTCGGGGTAGAATCCGGAAAGCTTCTAGGCTTTATGGTGAGCCAAAGGGGTATAGAAGTTGACCCCTCTAAGTGTCGAGCCATCATAGACATGGCTCCACCCTCCAATCTCACCCAAATCCGTAGCCTCCAAGGTTGTTTACAATCCGTTCGCCGATTCATATCGAATCTGGCAACTAGATGCAAACCCTTCAACAAATTGTTGAGGAAGGGCATGAAATTTTTATGGGATGACGACTGCCAGAAGTCCTTCGAGAGACTAAAGGCATACCTGGTTAATCCCCCCGTTTTGAATCCTCCAAAGCAAGGAAAACCGCTTTTACTTTACATTTCTGTGCATGCGAATGCTTTGGGAGCCCTGTTGGCTCAATACAAGGATGACACCCATAAGGAGTATGCCATCTACTACATTTCGAAAACTCTCTTGGCTTATGAACGAAATTATCAAGCCATGGAGAAGACATGCTTGGCCCTAGTTTGGGCCTGCCAGAAGTTCAGACACTATTTCCTGGATCATGAGATCTGGATAGTGTCCAAGCTTGATCAAATCAAGCACTTATTCGAAAAACCCATTGTAGACGCGCGAAAAATCCCCACGCCTCCCCTACCTTTTTTGGGCTTGGAGTGGATCCTCTCGTGCGTCTAAGGCCTATTTATGCAAACAGGGCGTGCCAGCTAGCTTACCTAAGCTAGCGAAGATATATTTAAAACTGACTTCTAATCGTGGCGACTGTGAGCAAGTGAGTTCTTGTCGTCGCAGACCTTCTTGCATTGATACGCAAGGGTCAGTCTGTACGCTTTGCAAAAATCGAGTTTTGGGATAGAAAGCCTACGAAGCGGTTCGAGGCATCTAATTCGGGTCTTTTAGATGCGGTTGCATATTTTAGATCACGTGGATTTGCATGTGCCTATGTCTTTCCTTTTATCCCTTTTCGGGCCACCTAGTTTGTGTGTTATGAACACTCCACTACATGGGCGAATTCGAGTGGGGCTTGCTTTGATGCAATATGCGTCCTACCTCGTGGTATGGCGTAGATGCAATGCAAACTCACGCTACTCCAAAGGGAAAACCCGAATGTAAAGACAATACTGAAGGGAAATGACCGAAGGGAAATAACCAAAGGAAATAACCGAAGGGAAATGACTTGTAAAGTAAAATGCCGAAGGGAGATATGTATATAGAGTAGGTATATGGGCCCTTACTCGGGTCTTGCAAATAAGAGCGAAGGCTCAATGTGGGTGCGTGCTTGAATTGAAAGACTTACACACACGACATGAAATTAAACCCAAATATAAATTGCAGTATGGCCTTAACTAAGGTCTTGGGAATAAGAGCGAAAGCTCAATGTGTGTGAGAGTGCTTGAATTGAAGTACTACGCACACAACATGAAATGAAACCCAAATATAACTGCAGTAGGCCTTGACTAAGGTCTTGGGAGTAAGAGCGAAAGCTCAATGTGTGTGAGAGTGCTTGAATTGAAAGACTTACACACACGACATGAAATGAAACCCAAATAGTATAGGTCGGCCCTTACTTGGGTCTTTCAAATAAGAGCGAAGGCTCAATGTGTGTGAGAGTGCTTGAATTGAAAGACAACGCACCCAACTTAAGCAAAACCCTACAAAATCAAAGTATATATATATATTTATGTATTAGGGGCTGATTAGGTCCGTGTGTGTTCAAAATCGTGCACAACTAAGAGAGTGCACGTGTGTGGGTGTGCCAAGCCACGTTATTACAAGCGGGGGGAGACTATGCTCCGTTAGTATAACCCCGTATCGAATTGAATCTCAAGCAAGTATACAACTAAAGACCGAGTTAGGCACTTACTAGTAGCTGGTCCGTTGATGCCTTGCTTGAGCGTGGGCTTGGCCTTCGCCTTGGGCTGCAAAAGGGAGCTCCGCGAGGTTAAACGGCAAGAGGAGGTGGCCGAGTGTCCTTGGTGCACGGAAGAGGCACCTTGAAGGTGGCCGGCCACTAGAGATGGGCTGTTTTTGGTGTGTTGGGTTAAAGGACCTAAGTAAGGTCACTAAGGGAATATGGCACTAAGGGAATGAGCTAGCAAGGAGAGGGTGATGGCTGGCGGATGGCTGGCCGAATAAAGGGGCAACAATCGGTTGGGGTGGCCGACTAAGGGAGTGATGTAAGGGAAGTGAGTGGCCGACTCAGGGAGTTTGGTGGTGGCGGGTGGAAGGGCTGATGTTAGGGTGGTAGGGGAGTAGATTAGGTGGTTTAGAGTGGAGAGGGAGTGAAGAGGTGGCAAGATAGGATGTAGGGGGCTTACCGGGTGAAGAAGAGGGTGGCGCTCGGCTTGAAGGGAGTTGGGCAGGCGGTGGTGTTCGGCTGGAAGGTGATGGTGTAGGTGGCGGTGCAGATGGTGGTGGGCTATGGAGCAGGTGGAGCAGGTGGAGCAGGCGGTTGAGCTTGGGGAAGTGGAGGACCTAGCTGGGATGGGTGAGGCGGCTTGGTTCCGAAACCCGCCCCCAAGGGGGGGGTTTATATAGGGCTGGGTAGGTCGGTTAGGGCTGGGTTTGGGGTAGTGGTTAGGTGGTTTAGGTAGGGTGGTATGATGATAAGGTGGGCTGGAAAGGGTAGGGCCAGATATTTTAGATACAAGTGGTTTGGGTAGGTTGTGGGCTAGGGGTGGTTTAGGGGTTTAGGGTTTGGTTAGCTGGGTGGGTTCTAGGGTGAGGTTTAGTGAGTTAGGTTAGGTGATTAGGCTAGGATTAGGCTAGGTTTAGGGAATTTAACCTAGGTTTAGGGAAGGATTGGGGAAGTGGGTTAGGTGATTAGGTTGGGATTAGGCCGGGATTAGGGAAGTAGATTAGGTGATTAGGTTCAGATTAGGGGCGGATTAGGGTGGAAGGCTAGGATTAGGTATTTTGGGTTAGGTTTAGGTGAAGGAGCTCCCTTTGCATGGCCCATAGACCTTAACCACATCATGTTGGTGCAGCCCTAGGTTAGGTTTTGGCTAATTACAAGCTTAAACCCACTTAATTAGGCTAACCCTCATGACTAACCCCAAACTTGACACACAAGTCAAGCTTAATTACAACACACACTTGATCTTATCCACCCCCACTCTCTCTCATGCCCATAATCCCATGTGAAATTCAAGTGGGCCCCACCTCCATTTATGAGAAGGTGATGTGGGCCATGGATATGGATCTTGGATTGGATTTTTGAATCCAAATCCAAATCCAAGTCCATACATGGGTTTGGATTGGGATCTGGATATATATGGTCCAGATGTAATCCAAACTGAACTCTGACTCCTTCGAGCTGTACTCGAAACGAACGGTTTGTGCGGGGCCTGACAGCATCAGTGCTTCGTCTGCGTTGGGTCTTCGCCAACATGATCGTCTGCCTCTGTTTTCGCCTTCCGGAGATGACTTCAAATGATGTTTTCATGATAATAGGATCTTGGACGTTCGAGATCCTGGGGGTGTGGATTTGATACAAGAGTTGCTGTGCCGGGCTTGACAGGTGCTCCGGTTCCGGGCTCTCCTTAGCTCTCCTGGTCCTGTCTAGATTAGGCCAAGCTGCTTCGGGGTTCCAAAATATGTTTTATAAAGGTTTTAAAAAGCCATATTGTATGTTTTTGAAATACAGAGTTTAAAACATATGTACAGGGTTGTTTGGAAGGCTCCTGGGTTTCTAGACTCAAAATAGGCCTTTGGGGCTGCTTTTACAAAACCAGATGAATTTGAGAAATTCGTGGGATTTCGTGGTGTTTACACCCATTCTCACGGGTAGATTCGGAAAATAGCAACTCCTTCTAATGGAGTATGACCTGAAATACCATCACTAGATCTCCATTAAGGAGCAAGCCCTAGCAGATTACGTGGTTGAGTTCCCCTTGGAGGACGCATATCCCACACTTGTTGAAATGCCTGATGAAGGCATATTACAAAACCATTTTCAAAACCACATTTTCTCAAATTCTTTCGAAAACCAAGTGTGGAAGATGCACTTCGATGGGGCACAAAACCAACAAGGGGCTGGTGCTGGGGTCATCCTCATCTCCCCTGAAAAGGGCGAGATTCCCATAGCAGTCCGCCTAGATTTCGAATGTTCCAACAACGTAGCTGAGTATGAAGCACTCATACAAGGCTTAAGAATTTCGAAAACTCTAGGGGCATCATGCATCGAGGTCTTTGGAGATTCACTCCTTGTCATAAACTAGGTTTTGAAAATTTGGCAAGTACGTAATGAAAAACTACTTCCATACCACGAGTTGGCCACTCAATTGGTCCAATCCTTCCAATCGTGTAAACTCACACACGTAGGAAGAGAGGACAATGGCATTGCCGATGCCCTCTCCTCCTTGGGTTCAGCCGTGAAGGTCGATCCCATTTCAGGGATCCGATCTTTAGAAATATGGCATGCGCCCAACCCATCCACACACAACTTGGACATTTGCCAAAATAACCCAAAGTCTATTGAAAAACCCTGGTTTTATGAAAGAAACCAGAATTCAAAAGAAAAATCGATTCTCTTATGAAAAAGAGGGATTAAAGAAAAAATACTCCCAAAGGGAGACCCTCTATGAAAAAAAGGAAAAAGAGGCCAAAAAAGCTCAAAAAGAGCAGTTTTCTGCCTTTTGTGCCTTAAACCACGGGACGCTCCAGAAGGGACCGTGGTATCTCTTTCCCATCCCTGGCTTATCCCAAGCTAAAGCATGGTTCATTTCGAGGAATCCTAAAGTAAAAATAGGATTTACTTACTTGAATTTCATCTTGTTTGAGAATTCGACGTTTCGAGTAAGGCATAGGAATTCGAAATATAGCTTGTTTTCTTATAAAACCTCTGCTAGATAAGCGAGTGTCAAGACTCAAACAAGGGCAAGCATGAAGAGCTCGAGATCCTTAAGATCAAGACTCAAGACAATTGTCCCTTTCGTAAATAAATTTTGTAAATAAGTTTTGAAAATCGAACATCGAATAGCATAGGATTCGCTCACTTGGAGCAGTAGGCCTTGTAAGTCTCTAGAGTTCGATCACATCTGGTCTCTGGGAGGTCGCCACTCTTGGCACCACACCCATGTCATGCATCTGCATTCCACGCATGACACTTGCATAAATCTGATCCCATTTTAGGACAAGAGTCTATTCTGCAGATCCCTTTGGCGTAATATCTCCTACTACCAGAGTTTGTAAATTGAGATTTTGCTAAAGATTGGGGTGATCCCATATTCTTCGTGGATAGATCTAGGGAGACATTGAAAGGGGTGTTTGTCATCTTTGCCCTTATCCAAATCGATTTAGACAAGGCCAAAGAGGGGCATTTGTAAACACCCCGAAATCCCACAAATTCCTCATAACAAACCTGGTTTTGTAAAAGCAGCCCCAAAGGGCTATTTTGAGTCTGGAAACCCAGGAGCCTCCCAGGCAACCCTGTACATATGTTTTGAACTTTATATTTCAAAAATATATGATATGGTTTTAAAAACCTTTTAAAATACGTTTTTGAAACCCCGAAGCAGCTTGGCCTAATCCAGACAGGACCAAGAAAGCTAAGGAGAGACCGAAACCGGAGCACATGCCGAGCCCGGCACAGCAACTCCCATATCAAATCCACCCCCAGGATCTCGAACGTCCAAGACCCTGTTATCATCAAAACATCATTTGAAGTCATCTCTGGAAGGCGAAAACAGAGGCAGACGATTATGTTAGCGAAGACCCAACACAGACGAAGTACTGATGCTGTTAGACCCCACACAAACCGTTCGTTTCGAACACAGCCTGAAGGAGTCAGAATTTAGTTTGGATTGGATCTGAACCATATATATCCAGATCAAAATCCAAACCCATGTATGGACTTGGATTTGGATTTGGATCCAGAGATCCAATCCAATATCCATATCCATGGCCCACATCACCTTCTCATAAATGGAGGTGGGGCCCACTTGAATTTCACGTGGGATTATGGGCATGAGAGAGAGTGGGGGAGGATAAGATCAAAGTGTGTTGTAATTAAGCTTGACTTGTGTGTCAAGTTTGGGGTTAATCATGTGGGTTAGCCTAATTAAAGTGGGTTTAAGCTTGTAATTAGCCAAAACCTAACCTAGGGCTGCACCAACATGATGTGATTAGGGTCTATGGGTCATGCAAAAGGGAGCTCCTTCATCTAATCCTAACCAAAAACACCTAATCCTAGCCTTCTACCCTAATCCGGCCCTAATCCTAGCCTAATCACCTAACCCACTTCCCTAATCTCGGCCTAATCCTAGCCTAATCACCTAACCCACTTCCCTAAACCTAGGTTAATTTCCCTAAACCTAACCTAATCCTAGCCTAATCACCTAACCCACCTCACTAAACCTCACCCCAAAACCAACCCACCTAGCTAAACCCTAAACCTCTAAACCACCCCATCTAAACCTAGCACACAACCTACCCAAAACCCCCTGTATTTAAAATATCTGGCCCTACCCTAATACCAGCCCACCTTACTACCATACCACCACCCCTAGACCACCTTATCACCACCCTAATACCAGCCCCAACCGCCTCTTGCAGCCCTATATAAACCCCCCCCTAAGGGGCGGGTTTTCCCATCTGGGACCAAGCTCTTTTCACCCCCCTTTCTAGCCCAACCGAGCCTAGCCACCTGCACCACTTCCAGCCGGGTCTTCCACCTGCACCATCACCAGCCACCACCGTGCTCCACCTACTCCACCACACCCCAGCCGGCCAACCACCCGTCCCCATCCTTTTCATCCGGCCGAACCAGTCACTCCACCACACCCGGCTACTCCTCAACCACCCGCCGCCTCCCATCATCGCCGGTTAGTACCCCATACTCCACTCTACCTCTTCTTCGCTCACCCTCTACTCTCAGCCACCTACACCACCACCATCTTACCCTAAACCAGCCACTTATGACCACCACTCCCATTCGCCCAGGCCTCAACCACTCCAACTACCCGCCACTACCTAGACACCCTAGCTACCCCCGACCACTCCACCCAACTCCCTAAGACCTGCCCATATTACCTCACCACATCCACCACTACCTTACCCCATATCCTAGCTAGTTCCCTTCCCCTCCACCATTGCCTAGCCACCCTAGCAGCCCGCCACCACCAAGTCTCCCTAGCAGTCGGCCACTCCAACCGACTGTCACCTATCACTTCGGCCAGCCACATACTTCCCCCTAGGCACAACCTTAGACACTCCCTTAGGCTCCCCCTTAGTGCCATGCTCCCTAACACTATACCCTCCCTTAGTGACCCTACTTAGGCACTTTAGCCCAACACACAAAACCAGCCCCTCTCAAGCAGTCGGCCATCTTCAAGGCGCCTCTCCCGCGCCCCATTTCCAGCCGGCCAGCAGTCCCTCTTGCTGTTCAACTCCGCGGAGCTCCCTCTTGCAGCCCAAGGTGAAGGCCAAGCCCACGCTCAAGCAAGGCATCTTCGGACCAGCTATTAGTAAGTGCCTAACTCGGTCCTTAGTTGTATACTTGCTTAAAATTCAATTTGATACGGGGTTGTAATAACGGAGCATAGTCTCCCCCCGCTTGTAATAACGGAGCATAGTCTCCCGCTGCTTGTAATAAAGTGGCTTGGCACACCCACACACACGTGCACTCTCTTAGTTGTGCACGATTTTGAACACACACGGGCCTAATCAGCCCCTAATATATAAATATATATATATATATATTTTAACTTACGCAGGGTTTTGCTTAAGTTGGGTGTGTTGTCTTTCAATTCAAGCACTCACACACATTGAGCCTTTGCTCTTATTTGAAAGACCCAAGTAAGGGCTGTGCTATACTATTTGGGTTTCATTTCATGTCGTGTGTGTAAGTCTTTCAATTCAAGCACTCACACACATTGAGCCTTCGCTCTTATTTGCAAGACCCAAGTAAGGGCACATATATACCCTATATACATATCTCCCTTCGGCATTTACATTACAAGTCATTTCCCTTCGGTTATTTCCCTTCGGCATTGTCTTTATATTCGGGTTTTCCCTTTGGAGTAGCGTGAGTTTGCATTGCATCTACGCCATACCACGAGATAGGACGCATGTTGCATCAAAGCAAGCCCCGTACTCCTGCTCAAATTCGCCCCATGTAGTGGAGTGTTCATAACACACACCTAGGTGGCCCACAAAGGGAAAAAAAGAAAGACTTAGGCACGTGCAAATCCACATGATCTAAAATATGTAATTGCATTAAAAGACCCGAATCAAAAACACCTTGAACCACTTTCGTAGGCTTTTTCTACCCTAAACTCGATTTTTAAAGCGTACAGACTGACCCTTGCGTATCGATGCAAGAAGGTCTGCGACGACAAGAGCTCACTTGCTCACAGTCGCCACGTTAGAAGTCAGATTAAAATAAATCTTCGCTAGCTTAGGTAAGCTAGCTGGCACACCCTATTTATACAAATAGGCCTTAGACACACGAGAGGATCCGCTCCAGGCCCTGAGACGCCAGAGGCGAGGATTTTCCTGCGTCTATAGTGCCAAATCCTGTAGACACGAAAAATCCTCATTTCTGGTTCTTAGGCCTGAAGCGAACCTTCTCATGTGTCTAAGTCGTATTTAACAAAAGGGCGGGCCAACTAGCGAAGAAAGTTTTTGAAATCTGACTTCTATCAGGGCGACTGTGAGAAAGTGAGCTCTTTTTATCGCTGTAGATGCAGAAAATTCCCACTCCTGGTTCTTAGGCTTGAAGCGAACCTTTTCGTGTGCCTAAGTCTTCATTAAGCAAAAAGGGCATGCCAGCTAGCTTACTTAAGCTAGCGAAGATATATTTTAAACCTGACTCCTAACGTGGAGACTGTGAGCAAGCAAGCTCTTGTCGTCGTAGACCTTCTTGCACCGATGCGCAAGGGTCAATCTGTACGCTTTTAAAATCGAGTTTTTGAGTATAAGAACCTACGAAAGCGGTTTGAGGTGTTTGATTTGGGTTGTTTTGTATGACTTTCAGATTTTACTTCACGTGGATTTGCACGTGCCTAAGTCTTTCTTTTTATCCCTTTTTGGGCCAACTAGGTGTGTGTTATGAACACTCAGCCTAAGTGGGGTGACTTTTGAGTGGGAGTATGGGGTTTGCTTTGATGCAATATGCGTCCTAACTCGTGGTATGGTGTATATGCAATCCAAACTCATGCAACTCCAAAAGGGAAAACCCGAATTTAAAAGACAATGCCGAAGGGAAATGACTTGTAATGGAAATTGCCGAAGGGAAATGACTTGTAAATGTAAATTGCCGAAGGGAAATTGCAAAAGGGAAATATGGCTATATCTTAAGAGCGGAAAGGCTCAATAGTGCAAGTGTGTGCCATGTATATATGTAAAGACTATGCACACTGCTGAACCTTAAAACCCAAATCTTAAAGACATAGCCGAAAGGGAAATACGTATATAATATATATGGGCCCTGACTTGGGTCTTGCAAATAAGAGCGAAGGCTCAATGTGGGTGCGTGTGAAAATGTAAAGACAACACACACAACTTTGAATGAAACCCCAAATATAAATTGCAATATGGCCTTAACTAAGGTCTTGGGAATAAGAGCGAAAGCTCAATGTGTGTGAGTGCGAGAATGGAAGTACTACACACACGACATGAAATTAAACCCAAATATAAATTGCAATATGGCCTTAACTAAGGTCTTGGGAGTAAGAGCGAAAGCTCAATGTGTGTGTGTATAATTGAAATACTACACACACAACATGAAATTAAACCCAAGGAAAGTATAACACGGCCCTTACTTGGGTCTTGCAAATAAGAGCGAAAGCTCAATGTGTGTGAGTGCGAGAATTTAAAGACGACACACACAACTTAAGCAAAACCCCACGCAACTTAAAGTATATAAATAAACTTATATCTTAAGGGCTGATTAGGCCCGTGTGTGTTCAAAATCGTGCACAACTAAGAGCGAGGTAGGCTCAAGTGCACGTGTGTGTGGGTGTGCCAAGCCACGTTATTACAAGCGGGGGGAGACAATGCTCCGTTATTACAGCCCCGTATCAAATTTAATTTAGCTTAAGCAAGTCTACAAATGAGGACCGAGTTAGGCACTTACTTATAGCTGGTCCGGAGGTGACTTGCTTGAGCTTGGGCTTGGGCGTCACCTTGGGCTGCAAAAGGGAGCTCCTCAGAATGGCACGGCAAAAGGATGTGCTGGCCGGGTGACAAAGGAGCGCAGGTGTGGCGCCTTGGAGCTTGCCGGCCGCTAGGGAGGTGCTGTCGTGATGCCTCGGGCTGAAGTGTTTAAGGAGGATCACTAAGTTATTGGGCTGGTGCTAGGGAAGGTGGCGCTAAGGGGTGACTAAAGGGAAGATGTCTAAGGAAGAGGGTGTGGCTGGCCGGGTGACTTGGGTGCAGTCAACTATGACTGGCCGACTAGGGTGGTTTAAATGGTGGCCGGCTAGGGTAGCTAGGGGATGTCACGAATAGGGAGGTAGGGAGCTATGGAAGGTGGAGGTATAGGTTGGTTGAAAGTGAAAGGGGCAGGTCCTAGGGAGCAAGGTAGGGTGGTCGGGGTGTCACTAGGGAAAAAGTAGAGAATCGGGTGGTGAAAGGGGTTATGTCTGGCCGAATGGGGAAGGGTGGCGGGAAGGCTGTGATGGGGCTTTGTGGTGGTGGTATGGGTGGCTGAGAGTGGAGGGAGAGAGAAGATGGGGTGGAATTGGGTTGAGGTACTAACCGGATGGGTGAAGGAGGTCGGTGTGTGGAAGAAGGGCAGCCGGGTGGAAGGAAGGGAGCTGGCCGGGCGACTGTGGTGGCGACGTGGAAGGGAGCAGGCCGAGAGGTGGTGGTGGCGTGAGGTGGTGCAGGCCGGGGGTAGTGGTGGCGTGAGGTGGTGCAGGCCGGGGGTAGTGGTGGTGCAGGTGGAGGAAGAGAGCAAGGTGAGAGAGGGCTCGGCTGGCCCAAGTGCTGGCTGGGAGAAGTTGAAAAACCCGCCCACTAGGGGGGGGTTATAGATTTTTCCAAGGTCGGTTGGGGGTGGTTTTGAGAGGGTGGTAAGGTGGTTAGGTGGTGGTGGTGTGGTGATAAGGTGGGCTGGCTTTGAGGAGGGGCCAGATATTTTATTTTAAGTGGTTTTAGGGATATGGTGTGCTAGGTTTTAGGTGGGGTGGTTTAGTGGTTTAGGGCTTAGCTAGGTGGGTTGGTTTTGGGGTGAGGTTTAGTGAGGTGGGTTAGGTGATTAGGCTAGGATTAAGAGAATTAGGCTAGGTTTAGTGAAAGATTAGGGAGGTGGGTTAGGTGATTAGGTTGGGATTAGGCCGGGATTAGGGAAGTGGGTTAGGTGATTAGGCTAGGATTTGGCCGGGATTAGGGTAAAGGGCTAGGATTAGGGGTTTTGGCTTGGGATTGGGTTAGGAAGCTCCCTTTGCATAACCCATAGACTTCATTGCATCATGTTGGTGTAGCCCTAGGTTAGGTTTTGGCTAATACAAGCTTAAACCCACAGTAATTAAGCTAACCCACATGATTAACCCCAAACTTGACATACAAGTCAAGCTTAATACAATTCCCCTCATGCTTATCCTCCCCATTCTCTCTCATGCCCATAATCCCACGTGAATTTCAAGTGGGCCCCCACCTCCATTTATGAGAAGGTGATGTGAGCCATGGATGTGGATATTGGATTGGATCTCCGGATCCAAATCCAAATCCACATATACGTTTGGATTGGGACCTGGATATATATGGTCCAGATCCAATCCAAACTGAATTCTGACTCCTTCAGGGTATGTTCGAAATGAACGATTTGTGCGGGGTCTGACAGCATCAGTACTCCGTCTGCGTTGGGTCTTCGCCAACATGGTCGTCCGCTTCTGTTTTCACCTTCCAGAGATGATTTCAAAGGATTTATGATGATAACAGGGTCTTGGACGTTCGACATCCTGGGGGTGGATCTAACACAAGAGCTGTTGTACCGGGCTTGACATGTGCTCCAGTTCTGGGCTCTCTTTAGCTCTTCTGGTCCTGCTTTCGTCAGGCCAAGCCGCTTCGTGGGGTTTCAAAACGTATTTTAAAAGGTTTTAAAAGTATATTATACATATTTTAAAACATATACAGTTTAAACATATGTACAGGGTTGCCTCGAAGGCTCCTGGGTTTCCAAACTCAAAATAGCCCTTTGGGGCTGCTTTTATAAAAAACCAGGTTCATTTGAGAAGTTCGTGGGATTTCGGGGTGTTTACAGATGCCCCTCTTTGGCATTGTCCAAATCGATTTGGATAATGACAAAGATGACAAACACCCCTTTCAATGTCTCCCTAGATCTAACCACGAAAATATGGGATCGTCCCAATCTTTAGCAAAATCTCAGTTTTAAAACCCTGGTAGGAGGAGATATCATGCCAAAGGGATATACAAAAGGGTTCCTGGTCCTAAAATGGGATCATGTTATGCAAATGTCTATGGGTGGGTATGCAGATGCATGATATGGGTGTGGTGCCAAGAGTGGCGACCTCCCAGAGACCAGATATGGTCGAACTCTTGAGACTTACAGGGCCTGCTGCTCCAAGTGAGCAGATCCTATGCTGTTCGATATTCGATTTTTCAAAATCTATTTACAAAAGCTATTTACAAAAGGGACAACTGTCTTGAGTCTCAATCCTAAGGATCTCGAGCTCTTCGTGTTTGCCTTTGCTTGAGTCTTGACACTCGCTTATCTAGCGGAGGTTTTATAAGAAAACAAGCTATATTTCAAATTCCTACGTCTTACTCGAAACGTCGAATTCTCAAACAAGATGAAATTCAAGTAAGTAAATCCTATTTTTACTTTAGGATTCCTCGAAATGAACCATGTTTTAGCTTGGGATAAGCCAGGGATGGGAAAGAGATACCACGGTCCCTTCTAAAGCGTCCCGTGGTTTAAGGCATAGAAGGCGGGAAACTGCTCTTTTTGAGCTTCTTGGCCTCTTTTTCCTTTTTTCATAGAGGGTCTCCCTTTGGGAGTATTTTTTCTTTAATCCCTCTTTTTCACAAGAGAATGGATTTTTCCTTTTGGATTCTGGTTTCTTTCTTTTGGAAAGAGACTTTGAATGGGAAATTCCCTTTATTTGGGCCATGTTTTCCTTTTGGAAGGAGAAGAGAAGAGGGGAGGACTTATCCCAAGCTCACACTCGATCCATTCCAGATCAGCCTATTTAGAAATAGCATGTACTACTTGCAAGTATCTTGCTATATTGAACTAGGCCTTTCTTTGTAAGAAGAAGGATTTTGAAATGTAACCACGATTTTGAAGACTCCACTCTTTCACAAGTGTGAATTCTCTCACTCAGGGTCACACGATTTTGCCTTTGCACCTTATTTTTAGGTCTCAGGGCAGCTATTCCTAAAATTTTCGAAAATGGGGAATTTAATCCAAATCCTACACATAATACTTCTTTAAGTATTGAATATTGATAGGATTTGCTAAATTCCTACCTTCTACATCGATCAACCAATATGAGTTGTTTAAGGTGGTTGCACGTACAACATAGGGTCCATCCCACTTGGGGCGCCACTTTCCAAGTGGATGTGGGCCACGATAGTGGATGATTTTCAAGACCAGATCCCCCACTTCAAAGTGGCGAGGTCTCATGTGTTTGCCATAGTGTCGGGCTATCCTTTGCCAGTATGCACGAGCATGATCCATAGCAAGGAGTCGCCTCTCATCTAGCAAATCTAGTTCGGCCATCCTAGCATGCTGAAGCGTCTCTAGGGGGAGGTCGAGTGCTATGGATGTATGGAATAAATGCAGTTGAGTATGAATGGGAAGAATGGCGTTTGTGCCATAGACCAATTCGAATGGTGTGGCATTCGTGGGAGTCCGGATGGAAGTCCTATAAGCCCATGAGGCTTCATCCAGCTTCTCGTGCCACGTCCTACCCTTCTCTAAAGTTTTCTCAATTATGCTAATGAGAGTCTTGTTTGTGGCTTCAGCTTGGCCGTTGCCTTGAGGGTAGTATGGCGAAGAGAAGTGGTGAGTTATGCCATACGTGTTGCACAACTTAACCATCCGCTCGTTCTTGAATGGGGTACCATTATCAGACACAAGGTCTCGTGGAACCCCAAATCGAGCCAGGATATTCCTCCTAATGAAAGCCACCACATGTTGCCCCAGCACGTTGGTTAGGGAAATGGCTTCCACCCACTTGGAGAAATACTCAGTGGCTGCTAAAATGAATAGATGCCCATTCGAGGCTTTTGGAAATATAGGGCCTACGATGTCAAACGCCCACATGGTGAATGGCCAGGGGTTGACCACGGAATGCAATGCAGATGAAGGGATATGAATGGCATGCCCATGCACTTGATATGGATGACACTTTCTAACATGATCGTGACAATCCTTTTTCAGGGTGGACCAAAAATAGCCCCCTCTAAGTATTTTCATTGCCATCATGTTGGCATTAACATGACCTCCACATTCTCCATCGTGGAATTCATGCATCACTATCCTAGCCTCCTCTAGATCGATACACCTAAGTAGGATGCTGGTAAAACTTTTTTTATATAGAACCCCACCTAGAATGGTGTATCGGGTCGAAATTTTATGGATGAATGCCTTATCTTTAAACGTGGCATCCTCGATGAATCCCCCATTTTCTAGAAAATGTTTGATGTCGTAAAACTAGGGTTTTTCAATAGAGTCTGGGTTATTTTGGCAAATATCCAAATCGTGTGTGGATGGGTTGGGTGCATGCCATATTTCTAAAGACCGGGTCCCTGAAATGGGATCGACCTTTAGGGCTGAACCCAAGGAGGAGAGGGCATCGGCAATGCCATTGTCCTCTCTTCCCACGTGCGTGAGTTTACATGATTGGAAGGACTCAACCAATCGAGTGGCCAACTCGTGATATGGAAGTAGTTTTTCGTTACATAATTGCCAAATTTTCAAAACCTGGTTTATAACAAGGAGCGAATCTCCAAAGACCTCGATGCATAATGCCCCTAGAGTTTTCGAAACCTTTAAGCCTTGTATGAGTGCTTCATACTCAGCTATGTTGTTGGAACATTCAAAATCTGGGCGGATTGCTATGGGAATCTCGCCCTTTTCAGGGGAGATGAGGATGACCCCAGCACCAGCCCCTCGTTGGTTTCGCGCCCCATCGAAGTGCATCTTCAACACTTAGTTTTCGAAAGAGTTTGCCAAAATGTGGTTTTGGAAATGGTTTTGCAATATGCCTTCATCAGGCATTTCATCGTGTGTGGGATATGCGTCCTCTAGGGGGAACTCAGCCACATAGTCTGCTAAGGCTTGCCCCTTAATGGAGATCTGGTGATGGTATTTTAGGTCATACTCCATTAGAAGGAGTTGCCATTTGCCCAATCTACCCGTGAGAAAGGGTTTTTCGAACAAGTGCTTGATTGGATCAAGCTTGGACACTATCCAGATCTCATGATCTAGGAAATAGTGTCTAAATTTCTGGCAGGCCCAGACTAGGGTCAAGCACGTCTTCTCCATGGCTTGATAATTTCGTTCATAAGCCAAGAGAGTTTTTGAAATATAGTAGATGGCATACTCCTTGTGGGTGTCATCCTCATATTGAGCCAATAGGGCTCCCAAAGCATTCGCATGCACAGAAATGTAAAGTAAAAGCGATTTTCCTTGCTTTGGAGGATTCAAAACGGGGGGATTAACTAGGTATGCCTTTAGTCTCTCGAATGACTTCTGGCAGTTATCATCCCATAAGAATTTTGTGCCCTTCCTCAACAGTTTGTTGAAGGGTTCGCATCTAGTCGTCAGATTTGATATAAATCGGTGAACGGACTGTAATCGACCCTGGAGGCTACGAATTTGGGTGAGATTGGAGGGTGGAGTCATGTCTATGATGGCTCGACACTTAGAGGGGTCGACTTCTATACCACTTTGGCTTACCATAAAGCCTAGAAGCTTTCCAGACTCTACCCCGAATACACATTTTTGAGGGTTTAGCTTTACTTTGTAAAGCCTAAGCCTTTCGAAAATCTTTTGAAAACATTTGATATGAGTGCATCGGGTTTTGGATTTTGCCAAGAGATCATCTACATACACTTCTACGAGCTCATGAATTTGATCATGGAGGATCGTGGTCATGGCTCTCTGGTATGTTGCGCCGGCATTTTTCAAACCAAAGGGCATGACTGTATAGCAGTACATGCCCCATGGGGTTGTGAAGGCGGTCTTACCCTGATCTCGTGGACTTAGTTTGATTTGATTATAGCCTGAATAGCCATCCATAAATGAAAACATTTCATGATTTGCAGTACTATCGACTATCAAGTCTATGTTTGGTAAAGGATAATTATCTTTTGGAGTGGCTTTATTCAGGTTTCTGAAATCGATGCATATTCGAATTTTCCCATTGGTTTTTCGAACTACAATGATGTTTGACAACCAATCAGAATACGCAATGGGTTTTAGAAATCCGGCTTTTAACAGATCTTCTAAACCCTCTTTAACTTGCGTGTGTACATTCGGGTGTATTTTCCTAAACTTCTGCTTTATGGGTTTTACATCCGCATCTAAGGGAAGATGATGTTCGACAATGCTGGGGTCTATGCCCGGCATGTCTTCATACATCCATGCAAACACATCTAAATAGGTTCGTAGAAATGCAATATATGCTGATCTTTCATGTTCATGCAAACATGCGCCTATCTTGATGGTTTTGGGATTGGAATCACTCCCTAGTTTCACTTCTATGAAATCTCCTCCTACTGAATCGGAAGGTCTTTCCAAATTGAGAATTTTATGAAATTCTGGGAGCTCAGAAGTGGGATCTTCCTCAAGGGGATCCACTTCTGGGCTTTGATCATTCTTGTGGGTTATAGACCAGAGGGAATTTAATGCGTGATTTTTCAAAAGACCTGGTTTTGTACTTGGATTTTCAATCGATTTCGAAAATTTTTGGTCTGGCTATGCAGACGACATTTTTTTCGAAATCCTTTTCTTTTTCCAAAGTCTTACCAGGAGCAGCTATGTACAAAATCTTTTTGGTATTTTGTAGATTTTTTATTTTTTTGGGTTTTTGCTAAACAAGAACCTTAGGAACTATACAAACTACCCTATTTTTGAGTTTTTGTTTTTCCATTGTTTCTGGTTTTTCCTCTTTTTCAATTTTTTTGATTTTAAGTTTTCCAAATGTTTTTGTATTTTTATGAAAGGGATCTTCCATCATACCTACAAAGGGAAAACACTACGGGTTAGACTCAGAATAAGAGGTCTAAATCGTAGGTCTCTTCTAGGATAGGTTCCAGGGCACCCATGACCCAGGTGGTCATAAGGGGTGGCTCTGGCTGTATTTTGGGAGTATAGCCGATCCTATATCGGCTTGGGTTGGCCCTAGGAAGGATGGGCTCTAGGAGACCCTGGTTTTGTGCCCCTAGACTTTTATAGGGTGTATATCCCATATTCAACAGCATGTTCCACGATTTTTTGTTTTTTGAAAATTTAGAGTATAAATCGTGGTCCTGGAACTTGCTGTTGTCCATATTGTGCTCGTATGGCTTTTTGTCCAAGGGTTTTGGAAATAAGGGATGCTTGGGTCTTCCTAGAAGGTTTAGGATTGGGAGGGGGCCTGCTTTGGGTGGCCCTTTCACATACACAACCTTCCTAGGGTTGTTTAACACGAGCCTTGGTGGCTCGACCATGGTCTGCCCCAAGTTAGCCTCATGGGCCTGGGAACTCGACAAACAAGGGGAGTTTACGATCCCCTGAAGCTGAGGGTGACTCTCACCTAGGATCACCACAACTTGGTCCCTGAAAGGGATCTTGACACACCTGTGGAAGGTGGATGGTGTAAACACCCCAAATTTTCAAAAAATCAAAAACTCTCAAAAATACCAAAAAGCTCGTTTGAGCCAAAACGATGACCTGTTTTGAAATGTGAAAACAGGTACAGAAGGCAAAAGAAAAGCCCAGGCAAGAAGAGGATTCGAGCCCAAAATTTCAGAAGCCACCCCCTGTTCAAAAACGGAAGAAAAAAGAGCCCGTTTGGAGAAAAGCCCGATAGAAGGGTAAAAATGTAATTTGGGTCAAAGAAAAAGCATAAAGCAGCTCCAAAATGCAGAAAGAAGCCCAATACCTAAGGAAGTCGACAGAAGTCCAAGACACGTCTCGTCAGAATGAAGAACGGAATCCGTGCGGCAATCTGAGTTCGATATCAATAGGAATCGGCCAAAAACCAAAACGACGGACCGAAACAAACGCCGAAAAAGTCCTGAAAAGCAAAACATTGGTTGGAAGAAAGACTTGGGGAAGACCCAGGCAAGAGTTGGGCCTCCGATGAATCGAAGCCCGCTCAAAACCGACGGTGAAAAGCACCAGAAAACCAAGGAGCAGAAGAAAAAGTTTGAACTGGATCTGGACCCAAAATATCCAGATCCAGATCCAAATTGTGTTTGGATTGGATCTGGATCTCAAAATCCAAGATCCGAGATCCGAGATCCAAACCCAAATAAATATTTGGACTGGATCTGGATCTCAAAAATATCCGAGATCCATGATCCAGATCCAAATAGGGTTTGGATTGGATCCGGATAGCCAGACCCAAATCCAGGACCCAAGATCCAAGACCCACTTAAAACCTCTATAAATAGAGGTGAGTGGGCTGGATAAAATAGAGCGTGAAGTCCAGATAGGGAGAGGTGCTTCACGTGAAAGAAAGGGGGGGATGAGAGAGAAAGTGGCCCATTGGCCCAAAATACTGTTTGTTTGAAGATGGGGATTGGCCAAGGGCTGCACCAATGGTAGAAGCCTCTTCTTCAAAGCTGGGAACATTGCATGGTGGAGCTTGGCGGCGTGAGTGGTGGCTGGAGCGGAGCTACACCCTAGGTATGCCTTAAAAACCTAATCTAACCCACCTCTTCCCTAACCTCTCTAGACCACCCATCAACCACCAAGAACCGCCCCTAAAAACACTACCTAAATAGCCAAGTCCTGGCCGATTTTTCCAAAACATCTACCCTAGACAACCACCTAGCTAGGCTGCTCCAAGACCTAAACCTAGTTCGGCCACCACCTGGCCGAACTCCCCCCTTTAACCCAACCAAGTTCGGCCAGCTTTGGCCGAACTTCAACCTAACTCGAGCTACCTTGGCTCGAGTCCTTTTTCCCCAAAAACCCACGGCCTGCACCAGCAGGCCATGTCCCCTTTTCCTACCCAAGGTGGCCTGCCCTAAAGGCAGGCCAACTACCTAAAAACCAGCCCAGCCCGTGGCTGGTTTTCCCCCTCCAACTACCTAAAACAGCCCGGCCAAAGGTGGCAGGGCTTCCTTGTTTTTCTTGCCAAAAACCTGGACGGCCTTAGCCAGCCCACCTACCTAAGACCCACGGCCTGCTAGAGCAGGCCGTGTCCCACCTAAAATCAACTAAGGTCTGCCCTAAAGGCAGGCCATCCCAGCTCAAAACCTTAGGCTAAGGGCTGGCCGTGAACCAGCCCCTAAGCTCACCTTGGCAACCTAGTGAACCCTACCTAAACCTGGCCATGTATCATCCCTAGCTTAACCGTGTCCCATCTTCAGCACCTAGACTAGGACCAACTACACCCTAATACCACTCTTACTCGAGCCACCTTGGCTCGAGTTTCACAAGATCTAAACCAAGGCCAAATGTTGGCCGAACCCTAGAGCAAACAACTACCACTCGAGCCACTTTGGCTCGAGTTTCACAAGACCTAAACCATATCCTATCACTCGAACCACCTTGGCTCGAGTCATGCCCAATACCAGGTCCAAAACATGACCTAAACCAAGGCCAAGTGCTGGCCTAATCCTAAGTCTAAACCTCACTAAACCTAAGGCCAAATGCTGGCCAAATCCTAAACCAAAAAGCCTATCACTCGAGCCAAGGTGGCTAGAGTCATCCCTTACCCAAACCAGCCCCAAGCGGCCCTAAACTCGGTATAATTTGCAGCTCTTGGAACTCCAAGTCTCCCCAAGCTCTCAAGCTCTCCGGCTTCGCTCCCACGTGCCCCGGACTCCATGTAATGATGATGGACTCGCCTCTTGTACGAGCATAACTCAAGAATCTGGAAAATATGAGTCTATTTTGATATATATCAAGTTGTTTTTCGTATTCAATTCAATTTGATACGGGGTTGTAATAATGGAGCATCGTCTCCCCCCGGATGTAATAACAGTGCTGGACACACGAGACACACACGTACACTCGAGCCTTTTCGCTCTTATCTCGTACACAAGCACCACGTAAACAATTGAGCCTTTTCGCTCTTATTATACGTACGTATTTCAATTAAGCTGGGTTGTTACATTAAGTCATGTGAGTTTGTTTTTCAATTACACACTCGCACCCAAGAAACACCCGAGCGTTTGCTCAAACACTTCACAAACATTTTGGCCTCAGAAGCTGCTAAGATATAGCCATATCTATATACTTTCTGCTGCGTGAGTTTTCCCGGTTCAGTTGTGTACGCATTTCAATTCTGGGTTTTAAATTCAGTCGTGTGTGTTGTCTTTCAATTTATACACATACACACACACCATAATTGAGCCTTTCCGCTCTTACATATATCTATATCTCCCTTCTGCTGTGTTTTACGGCTCAGTTGTGTGTGTTGCATTTCAATTTATAAACAACACCCACGCACACATTGAGCCTTTCCGCTCTTAAGATATAGAGATATTTGAATTTTTGCAATTTACATTCAAGTCGTGTGAGTTGCATTCAATTTGGGTTTTCCCTTCTATTAAGTCTTTAAATTTTGGGTTTTACATTCAAGTTGTGTGAGTTGCATTGCATACTCGCCATACTCGAGCTAGGTTGCATACCTGCATCGAACAAACCCGAATAAATCATGCAAAACGCCCATCTTAGGCACTTGATGCACACACTCCACGCCTAAGGCAGATAAATTTCAAAAACTTAAGGTCGCCCAAACCCAGTAAAAGCAAAAAACTCGCCAAATGCATGCTTTCTGAAGTTTTCAAACACCTGTTCATTCAAAAATCGAATTTGAGTTTAACTTGTTTCAAACGAAGTCTCTAAGCGTACAAACTGATCCTTGAGCGTCGGTTCAAGAAGGTTTGCGACGAAAAGATCCCGCTTGTCTACAATTGCCTTTCAAAAGTCAGATATTTCAAAAACTACTTCGCTAGTTTGAGTAAGCTAGCTGGCACACTGTAAAAGCGAACGTAAGCACGAAAAGGTTCACTTCAGGCCTAAGAACCCGCAAGTGAAAATTTTCCGTGTCTACAGATGGCACAGCGCACAAGCTGTGTATCCAAGGCCTTCCCAGCAATAGGTTATAATGGGGGTGGATGTCCAAGACATGGAACACCCCTGTGTGTGTGATCCCTCCCATTTCCATCGGGAGTTCGATCGATCCTAATGGTCTAGACGCATTCCCATCGTATCTAGTGATAACGATGGGGCTTGGGTTTTGTAGACGCGCGAAAAATCCCCACGCCTCTTCGCCCTTTTCTGGGCTTGGAGTGGATCCTCTCGTGCGTCTAAGGCCTATTTATGTAAACAGGGCGTACCAGCTAGCTTACCTAAGCCAGCGAAGATATATTTTAAACTGACTTCTAATCATGGTGACTGTGAGTAAGTGAGCTCTTGTCGTCGTAGACCTTCTTGCACCGATGCGCAAGGGTCAGTCTGTACGCTTTGCAAAAATCGAGCTTTTGGGATAGAAAGCCTACGAAGCAGTTCGAGGTATCTAATTCAGGTTTTTTAGATGTGATTGCAGATTTTAGATCACGTGGATTTGCACGTGCCTAAGTCTTTCCTTTTATCCCTTTATGGGCCACCTAGTTTGTGTGTTATGAACACTCCATTACATGGGCGAATTCGAGCGGGGCTTGCTTTGATGCAATATGCGTCCTACCTCGTGGTATGGCGTAGATGCAATGCAAACTCATGCTACTCCAAAGGGAAAACCCGAATGTAAAGACAATGCCGAAGGGAAATAACTTGTAATGTAAATGCCGAAGGGAGATATGTATATATAGAGTATGTATATGGGCCCTTACTCGGGTCTTGCAAATAAGAGCGAAGGTTCAATGTGGGTGCGTGCTTGAATTGAAAGACTTACACACACGACATGAAATTAAACCCAAATATAACTTGCAGTATGGCCTTGACTAAGGTCTTGGGAATAAGAGCGAAAGCTCAATGTGTGTGAGTGCTTGAATTGAAGTACTACGCACACAACATGAAATTAAACCCAAATAGTATAACACGGCCCTTACTTGGGTCTTTCAAATAAGAGCGAAGGCTCAATGTGGGTGCATGCTTGAATTGAAAGACTTACACACACGACATGAAATGAAAACCCAAATAGTATAGGTCGGCCCTTACTTGGGTCTTTCAAATAAGAGCGGAGGCTGAATGTGGGTGCGTGCTTGAATTGAAAGACTTACACACACGACATGAAATGAAAACCCAAATAGTATAGGTCGGCCCTTACTTGGGTCTTTCAAATAAGAGCGAAGGCTCAATGTGTGTGAGTGCTTGAATTGAAAGACAACACACCCAACTTAAGCAAAACCCTAAAAAATTAAAGTATACGTATATATTTATGTATTAGGGGCTGATTAGGCCCGTGTGTGTTCAAAATCGTGCACAACTAAGAGAGTGCACGTGTGTGGGTGTGCCAAGCCACGTTATTACAAGCGGGGGGAGACTATGCTCCGTTATTATAACCCCGTATTGAATTGAATCTCAAGCAAGTATACAACTAAAGACCGAGTTAGGCACTTACTAATAGCTGGTCCGAAGATGCCTTGCTTGAGCGTGGGCTTGGTCTTCGCCTTGGGCTGCGAAAGGGAGCTCCACGAGGTTGAATGGCAAAAGGATGCTGGCCGGGTGTCCTTAGTGCGCGGGAAGGGTGCCTTGAAGATGGCCGGTTGTTAAGGAGGGGCTGGTTTTAGTATGTTGGGCTAAAGGAGCCTAAGTAGAGTTACTAAGGGAAGCTCAAGGGAAGATCTAATGGGGCACCTAAGGTTGGCGGGTTGTTAGGGTGGCCTCACGAAATGACAGTCGGTTGGAGTGGCCGACTGGGAGGACTTGATGGTGGCGGGTTGCTAGAGTGGCTAGGAGTGGTGTAAGGGAAGGTAACTAGCTAGGAGATGGGGCCAGGTGGTAGTGGGTGTAGTAGGTGTATTGGGATGATATGGGCAGGTCGTAGGGAGTTGGATAGGGTGGCCGAAGGGAGCTAAGGCGTCTAGATGGTGGCGGGTAGTTAGGGTAGTTATGGCCTGGCCGAGTGGGAATGGTGGTGGCTAGTGGCTGGTCTTAGGTTGATACGGTAGTGGGTTAGGTGGCTGAGAGTGGAGAGGGAGTGAAGAAGTAGTAAGGTAGAGTGTAGGGTACTAACCAAGTAAAGGGGTGGTGGCGGATGGAAGGGGTGCAACCGGGTGGTTGGGATGCGCAGGATGGAGTTCGGCTGGGTGATGGTGGTGGTGATGCTCGGCTGGGAGGTGGTGGCAGAGGTGGTGGCTGGACGTGGAGCAGGTGGAGTAGAAGGGCATTCGGCTGAGCTGGAAAGGGGAGGACCCGGCTGGTGGAAGAGGGCTTCTAGATGGGAAAACCCGCCCCCAAGGGGGGGGTTTATATAGGGCTGGGCTAGGTCGGTTAGGGCTGGTTTTGGGGTAGTGGTTAGGTGGTTTAGGTAGGGTGGTGTGGTGATAAGGTGGGCTGGAAAGGGTAGGGCCAGATATTTTAAATACAAGTGGTTTGGGTAGGTTGTGGGCTAGGGGTGGTTTAGAGGTTTAGGGTTTAGCTAGGTGGGTTAGTTCTAGGGTGGGGTTTAGTGAGGTAGGTTAGGTGATTAGGCTAGGATTAGGCTAGGTTTAGGGAAATTAACCTAGGTTTAGGGAAGGATTAGGGAAGTGGGTTAGGTGATTAGGCTCAGATTAGGGTCGGATTAGGGTGGAAGGCTAGGATTAGGTGTTTTTGGTTAGGTTTAGGTGAAGGAGCTCCCTTTGCATGGCCCATAGACCTTAACCACATCATGTTGGTGCAGTCCTAGGTTAGGTTTTGGCTAATTACAAGCTTAAACCCACTTAATTAGGCTAACCCACATGATTAACCCCAAACTTGATTAGGCCGAAGCTGCTTCGGGGTTTCAAAACATGTTTAAAACAGTTTTTAAAAGCCATATCATGTGTTTTGAAATATGAAAGTTTAAAACATATATACAAGGTTGTCTGGAAGGCTCCTGGGTTTCCAGACTCAAAATGGCCCTTTGGGGCTGCTTTTACAAAACCAGATGGATTTGAGAAATTCGTGGGATTTCGGGGTGTTTACAGATGCCCCTCTTTGGCCTTGTCCAAATCGATTTGGATAAGGGCAAAGATGACAAAACACCCCTTTTAATGTCTCCCCAGATCTATCCACGAAGAATATGGGATCGCCCCAATCTTTTAACAAAATCTCAATTTAAAACTCTGGTAGGAGGAGATATCACGCCAAAGGGTTTTACATGGAATCTGGTCCTAAATGGGATCATGTTTGTGCAAGTGCCATGCATGGAATGCAGATGACATGGGTGTGGTGCCAAGAGTGGCGACCTCCCAGAGACCAGATGTGGTCGAACTCTAGAGACTTATAAGGCCTACTGCTCCAAGTGAGCAAAATCCTATGATGTTCGATGTTCGGTTTTCAAAACTTATTTATAAAGTTATTTACAAAAGGGACAACTGTCTTGAGTCTCGATCCTAAGGATCTCGAGCTCTTCGTGCTTGCCCTTGTTTGAGTCTTAACACTCGCTTATCTAGCGGAGGTTTTGTAAGAAAATAAGTTATATTCCAAATTCCTACGCCTTACTCGAAACGTCGAATTCTCAAACAAGATGAAATTCAAGTAAGTAAATCCTATTTTTACTTTAGGATTCCTCGAAATGAACCATGCTTTAGCTTGGGATAAGCCAGGGATGGGAAAGAGATACCACGGTCCCTTCTGAAGCGTCCCGTGGTTTGAGGCACAGAAGGCAGAAAACTGCTCTTTCTGAGCTTTTTGGCCTCTTTTTCCTTTTTTTCATAGAGGGTCTCCCTTTGGGAGTATTTTTTCTTTAATCCCTCTTTTCCACAAGAGAATCGAGTTTCTTTTGAATTCTGGTTTCTTTCTTTTGGAAAGATGCTTTGAATGGGAAATTCCCTTTTGTTTGGGCCTTTGTTTTCCTTTTGGAAGTAGAAGAGAAGAGGGGAGGACTTATCCCAAGCCTACACTCGATCCATCCCAAATCAGCCTATTTAGAAATAGCACGTACTACTTGCAAGTATCTTGCTATATTGAACTAGGCCTTTCTTTGTAAGAAGAAGGATTTTGAAATGTAACCACAATTTTTGAAGACTCCACTCTTTCACAAGCGCGAATTCTCTCACTCAGGGTCACACGAGTTTGCCTTTGCACCTTATTCACATGTCTTAGGGCAGCTATCCCTAAAATTTTTCAAAAACTGGAATTTAATCCAAATCCTACACATGATACTTCTTTAAGTATTGAATATTTATAGGATCTGCTAAATTCCTACCTTCTACATCGATCAACCAATACGAATTGTTCGTAGTGGTTGCTCATACAACATAGGGTCCATCCCAGTTGGGGCGCCACTTTCCCAGAGGGTGTGGGCCACGATGATGGATGGTTTTTAAAACCAGATCCCCCACTTCAAAGTGGCGAGGTCTCATGTGTTTGCTATAATGTCGTGCTATCCTTTGCCAGTATGCACGTACATGATCCATGGCAAGGAGTCGCCTCTCATCTAGCAAATCTAGTTCGGCCATCCTAGCATGCTGAAGCGTCTCTAGGGGGAGGTCGAGTGCAATGGATGTGTGAAATGAATGCAGTTGGGTATGAATGGGAAGAATGGCGTTTGTGCCATAGACCAATTCGAATGGTGTGGCATTCGTGGGAGTCCGGATGGAAGTCCTATAAGCCCATAACGCTTCATCCAGCTTCTCGTGCCACGTCCTACCCTTCTCTAAGGTTTTCTCAATTATGCTAATGAGAGTCTTGTTTGTGGTTTCGGCTTGGCCGTTGCCTTAAGGGTAGTAGGGCGAAGAGAAGTGGTGAGTTATGCCATACGTGTTGCACAACTTAACCATCCGCTCGTTCTTGAATGGGGTGCCATTATCAGACACAAGGCCTCGTGGAACCCCAAATCGAGCCAAGATATTCCTCCGAATGAAAGCCACCACATGTTGCCCCATCACATTGGTTAGGGAAATGGCTTCCACCCACTTGGAGAAATACTCCGTGGCTGCTAAAATAAATCGATGCCCATTCGAGGCCTTTGGAAATATTGGGCCTACGATGTCAAACGCCCACATGGTAAATGGCCAGGGGCTGACCACGGAATGCAATGCAGATGAAGGGATATGAATGGTGTGCCCATGCACTTGACATGGATGACATTTCCTAACATGATCGTGGCAATCCTTTTTCAAGGTGGACCAAAAATAGCCCCCTCTAAGTATTTTCATTGCCATCATGTTGGCATTAACATGACCTCCACATTCTCCATCGTGGAACTCGTGCATCACTATCCTAGCCTCCTCTAGGTCAATACACCTAAGCAGAATGCCGGTAAAACTTTTTTTGTATAAGACCCCACCCAGAATGGTGTATCGGGTCGAAATCTTACGGATGAATGCCTTATCCTTGGGTGTGGCATCCTCGGCGAATCCCCCATTTTCTAAAAATTGTTTGATGTCATAAAACCAGGGTTTTTCAATAGACTCTAGGTTATTTTGGCAAATATCCAAGTCGTGTGTGGATGGATGGGGTGCATGCCATATTTCCAAAGATCTGGTCCCTAAAATGGGATCGACCTTCAGGGCTGAACCCAAGGAGGAGAGGGCATCGGCGATGCCATTGTCCTCTCTTCCTATGTGTGTGAGTTTACACGATTGGAAGGACTGGACCAATCGAGTGGCCAACTCGTGATATGGAAGTAGTTTCTCATTACGTACTTGCCAAATTTTTAAAACCTGGTTTATGACAAGGAGCGAATCTCCAAAGACCTCGATGCATGATGCCCCTAGAGTTTTCGAAATTCTTAAGCCTTGTATGAGTGCTTCATACTCAGCTACGTTGTTGGAACATTCGAAATCTAAGCGGACTGCTATGGGAATCTCGCCCTTTTCAGGGGAGATTAGGATGACCCCAGCACCAGCCCCTCGTTGGTTTCGTGCCCCATCGAAGTGCATTTTCCACACTTGGTTTTCGAAAGAATTTGCCAAAATGTGGTTTTGAAAATGGTTTTGCAATATGCCTTCATCAGGCATTTCAACGAGAGTGGGATATGCGTCCTCTAAGGGGAACTCAGCCACGTAATCTGCTAAGGCTTGCCCCTTAATGGAGATCTGGTGATGATATTTCAAATCATACTCCATTAGAAGGAGTTGCCATTTGCCCAATCTACCCGTGAGAATGGGTTTTTCGAACAAGTGCTTGATTGGATCAAGCTTGGACACTATCCAGATCTCATGATCTAGGAAATAGTGTCTGAATTTCTGGCATGCCCAGACTAGGGCCAAGCACGTCTTCTCCATGGCTTGATAATTTCGTTCATAAGCCAAGAGGGTTTTCGAAATGTAGTAGATGGCATACTCCTTATGGTTGTCATCCTCGTATTGAGCCAACAGGGCTCCTAAAGCATTCGCATGCACAGAGATGTACAGTAAAAGCGGTTTTCCTTGCTTTGGAGGGTTCAAAACGGGGGGATTAACCAAGTATGCCTTCAATCTTTCGAAGGACTTCTGGCATTCGTCATCCCATAAGAATTTTGTGCCCTTCCTCAACAGTTTGTTGAAGGGTTCGCATCTAGTGGCCAGATTCGATATGAATCGGTGAACGGATTGTAAACGACTCTGGAGGCTACGGATTTGGGTGAGATTGGAGGGTGGAGCCATGTCTATGATGGCACGACACTTAGAGGGGTCGACTTCTATTCCCCTTTGGCTCACCATAAAGCCTAGAAGCTTCCCTGACTCTACCCCGAATACACATTTTTGAGGGTTTAGCTTTACTTTGTAAAGCCTAAGCCTTTCGAAAATCTTTTGTAAACATTCAATGTGAGTGCATCGGGTTTTAGATTTTGCCAAGAGATCATCTACATACACTTCTACGAGCTCATGAATCTGATCATGGAAGATCGTGGTCATGGCTCGTTGGTATGTTGCGCCAGCATTTTTCAAACCAAAGGGCATGACTGTATAGCAGTACGTGCCCCATGGGGTTGTGAAGGCGGTCTTACCCTAATCTCGTGGACTTAGTTTGATTTGATTATAGCCTGAATAGCCATCCATAAATGAAAACATTTCATGATTTGCAGTACTATCGACTATCAAATCTATGTTTGGTAAAGGATAATTATCCTTTGGAGTGGCTTTATTCAGGTTTCTGAAATCGATGCATATTCGAATTTTCCCATTGGTTTTTTGAACTACAACGATGTTTGACAACCAATCAGAGTACGCAATGGGTTTTATAAATCCGGCTTTTAGCAGATCTTCTAAACCCTCTTTGACTTGCATGTGTATATTCGGGTGTATTTTCCTGAGCTTTTGCTTTATGGGTTTTACAACTGCATCTAAGGGAAGACGATGCTCGACAATGCTGGGGTCTATGCCCGGCATGTCTTCATACGTCCATGCAAACACATCTAAGTAGGTTCGTAGAAATGCAATGAATGCTAACCTTTCAGTTTCATGCAAGCATGCGCATATTTTGATGGTTTTGGGATTTGAATCATCCCCTAGGTTTACTTCTATGAAATCTCCTCCTACTGATTGGGAAGGTCTTTCAAAATCGAGAATTTTATGAAATTCTGGGAGCTCAGAAGTGGGATCTTCCTCAAGGGGATCCACTTCTGGGCTTTGATCATTCTCGTGGGCTATAGACACGAGGGAATTTGATGTGTGGTTTTCAAAATGGCCTGGTTTTGTACTTGGATTTTCAAGTGATTTCGAAATTTTTGGTCTGGCTATGCAGACGATGTTTCTTTCGAAATCCTTTTCTTTTTCCAAAGTCCTACCAGGAGCAGCTATATACAAAATCTTTTTGGTATTTTCCAAATTTTCGATTTTTTTGGGTTTTTGTAAAACAAGAACCTTGGGAACTATACAAAGCACTCTATTTTCGAGTTTTTGTTTTTCCATTGTTTTTGGTTTTTCTTGTTTTTTGATTTTTTTGATTTTAAGCTTTTCAAATGTTTTTGTATTTTTAGAAAAGGGATCTTCCGTCATACCTACAAAGGGAAAACACTATGGGTTAGACTCGGAATAGGAGATCTAGATCGTAGGTCTCTTCTAAGACAGGTTCCGGGGCACCCTTGACCCAGGTGGTCACAGGGGGTGGCTCCGGCGGTATTCGGGGAGTATAGCCGATCCCATATCGGCTTGGATTGGCCCTAGGAAGGATGGGCTCTAGGAGACCCTGGTTCTGTGCCCCTAGACTCTTGTAGGGCGTGTAGCCCATGTTCAATAACATGTTCCATGACTTTTTGTTTTTCGAAAAAGTTTGATACAAGTCGTGGTCCTGGAACATGCTATCGTCCATATTGTGCTCATATGGCTTCTTGTCCAGGGGCTTTGGAAATAGGGAATGCTTGGGTTTTCCTAGAAGGGTTAGAATTGGGAGGGGGCCTGCTTTGGGCGGCCCCTTCACACATACAACCTTCCTAGGGCTGTTTAACACGAGCCGAGGTGGCTCAATCACAATTTGCCCCAGGTTAGCCTCATGGGCCTGGGAGCTTGATAAACAAGGGGAGTTTATGATCCCCTGAAGTTGTGGGTGACTCTCACCTAGGATCACTACGACCTGGTCCCTAAAAGGGATCTTGACACACCTGTGGAAGGTGGATGGCACAGCGCACAAGCTGTGTATCCAGGGTCTTCCCAGCAACAGGTTATAATGGGGGTGGATGTCCAGGACATGGAACACCCCCGTGTGTTCGATCCCTCCCGTTTCCATTAGGAGTTCGATGGATCCTAAAGGTCTAGACGCATTCCCATCGTATCCAGTGATAACGATGGGGCTTGGGTTCACTGAAGTCAAGGTGACTCCGATTTTATACGCCACATGAAGTGGAAGGATGTTGAGCCCTCCTCCACCATCGACTAGGCACCTGTCCAGAGAGTGGTTGTTTAGAACCACCTCGATATGCAGGGCCTGGTTGTGGGATTCGTAGGGTCTATCTACATCATCTTCCAAGAAAGTGATGGGCGATTTTGCTCCTAATAAAGCCACTTGGGCAGACAAGGATTCCAGACTTATGTTCGAATCAACCTTGGCCCTTTCTAGAATTTTCTCTAATACAAGTCTATGCCTAGGTGAGGTTTGTATAAGCTCTAAGATAGACATGTGAATAGGAATCTTTGAAAGGTGGTTTTCGAAGTCATAAGGATTTAGGATGACTTTGTCCTTATCTGCTTTTGGCAGAACACTAGGGATACATGCTTTTGAGGGGCCAGGTACACTGACCACCTTTTGAGCACCTTGAAGGTCCGGGGGTTGATAGATCCTCTCGGATCTAGTTACTTCCCCCACGACCAGCCTAGGGTTCGCGCTAAATTTGGCTCTAAGGATGAGCTGAGGAGAACCATGGATTTTCAAAACTGGTTTTGCCGGGGATTCCACTTTTGGTGGCCCCCGAATGACGACTTGGGCGGGCTTCTTGTACAGTACAAGAATAGGCGCACAAGTGGGTCGACCAGACTCTATTTTTTGTGCTAGTTCCTTAGAAATGGTGAGGGTACATACCTCCTTTCCTTTCCCACTGCCACTGGCGTGTTTGGGAAGGGTTCTTTGAAGATAGCTTAAGGTGGCTCAGGTTCCGCAGTGACCTGGAGCCGGCCTTCTGCTATCAAGTTCTCAATTTTATTTAAGAGGGAGAAGCAGCGTTTGGTATCATGGCCTTTGAGCCGATGATACTTACAAAATCAGTTTAAATACCCCCCTTTGGAAGTGACTCCTTCAGGGATTTCAGGGAGTTCTATCATGCCCTGGGCAAGGAGGAGGTCTAGGACCTCTGACACAGGTTGCCCCAGCGGAGTGTACTCCCATTTTTCAACCGGTTTTTGAAAGTTTCGCTCCCTCTTATTTTCTAATTTTTCAAAATTTTTGGAAGTGCCCGCCACGCCTGGATCCACCCGGACATTGGTGATTTTATGGGGCTTTGCCCCTTTGTCCATTGTGGGTAGCCCGTATGTGATGGGCTTTTCCAAGCGGGTTTTGGAAATGGCACTTCCTTTCCACAAGTGATCGTATGTCCCTTTTCGCAAGTTGGTTTCGAAAAGGGATGCCTTTTTGATCAACTTATGGAAAGTTGAGATCTCATGTTGCGAGAGAAGGGTTTTTAACTCGCTTTTGAAGTTATCCAGGATGAGCATGACTGCGCATCCTTCGGATATGGGCTCTCGCACTTGGCCCAAAAGCGACCTCCATCTTATAATGAAGGCATGTACGTCTTCGTTCATGCCTTCCTTTGTATCCCTTAAGGTATTCAGAGTCGGCGTGACTTCTACGTTGTGTGCAAATCTTTGCATGAAGTAGTTCGCTAACTCTTCAAAAGTAGCGAACTGGCTTAAGTCGTAGGAAGTCAGCCATTTGGCAGCTGTGCCTTTAAGGGATAAAGGGAACCAATACACCCATTTCATCGAGTCCTTTTTCTTCTTATGGGCTCGACGTGAGAAAAGCTGTAAGTGAGACCTAGGGTCTCCCATGCCATCATACCGATGGAAATTCGGTATTTCATCGTCACTGTCTGTTTCGTAATCCATAGGAAGGAAATCAGACAAGGCGTAGCTTCTTTTCTCTTTATTCTGCCCTTTCAGCAACTACTGTAGGGCTTGACGGTCCTTTTGTGTGAAGGACTCGTGGTATTGGTTGCCTTCCATTACGGAGGCCTCTTTGTGCTTGCAAGGTTTTTTAGATTTTTTCTTAGGCCTTGGTTCACCATTTGATGAACACGAATCGCCTACTTCAGCCTCATGGCTGAGAGCATCGATTTTGGCCTCAAACTCCCTTCTCAGGTCCTCGATCTCATCTAGTTTTATTTTGTTTTTGAAAATCCTCCTAGAGTGAGAACTTGATGCGCATGAGCCTTGGCTCGACACTTCACTTGGATTGGATTTTGACATGCTTTTCAAGCTTTTTCAAAATGTCCTAAGTACAAGCAAAGAAAACAAGTTAAAATGACACCTTTTTAACAAAATTTTCGCAAAACTTCTACCTTAAAAACTCGATTTTTGAAAGGCTCACGTCCCACCGGGCGTGCCAATCTCTGTAGACGTGCGAAAAATCCCCACGCCTCTTCGCCCTTTTCTGGGCTTTGAGTGGATCCTCTCGTGCGTCTAAGGCCTATTTATGTAAACAGGGCGTGCCAGCAAGCTTACCTAAGCTAGCGAAAATATATTTTAAACTGACTTCTAATCGTGGCGACTGTGAGCAAGTGAGCTCTTGTCGTCGCAGACCTTCTTGCACCGATGCGCAAGGGTCAGTCTGTACGCTTTGCAAAAATCGAGTTTTTGGGATAGAAAGCCTACGAAGCGGTTCGAGGTATCTAATTCGGGTTTTTTAGATGCGATTGCAGATTTTAGATCACGTGGATTTGCACGTGCCTAAGTCTTTCCTTTTATCCCTTTATGGGCCACCTAGTTTGTGTGTTATGAACACTCCACTACATGGGCGAATTCGAGCGGGGCTTGCTTTGATGCAATATGCATCCTACCTCGTGGTATGGCGTAGATGCAATGCAAACTCATGCTACTCCAAAGGGAAAACCCGAATGTAAAGACAATGCCGAAGGGAAATAACCGAAGGGAAATAACTTGTAATGCAAATGCCGAAGGGAGATATGTATATATAGAGTATGTATATGGGCCCTTACTCGGGTCTTGCAAATAAGAGCGAAGGCTCAATGTGGGTGAGTGCTTGAATTGAAAGACTTACACACACGACATGAAATGAAACCCAAATATAACTTACAGTATGGCCTTGACTAAGGTCTTGGGAATAAGAGCAAAAGCTCAATGTGTGTGAGTGCTTGAATTGAAGTACTACGCACACAACATGAAATTAAACCCAAATAGTATAACACGACCCTTACTTGGGTCTTTCAAATAAGAGCGAATGCTCAATGTGGGTGCGTGCTTGAATTGAAAGACTTACACACACGACATGAAATGAAAACCCAAATAGTATAGGTCGGCCCTTACTTGGGTCTTTCAAATAAGAGCGGAGGCTCAATGTGGGTGCGTGCTTGAATTGAAAGACTTACACACACGACATGAAATGAAAACCCAAATAGTATAGGTCGGCCCTTACTTGGGTCTTTCAAATAAGAGCGAAGGCTCAATGTGTGTGAGTGCTTGAATTGAAAGACAACACACCCAACTTAAGCAAAACCCTACAAAATTAAAGTATACGTATATATTTATGTATTAGGGGCTGATTAGGCCCGTGTGTGTTCAAAATTGTACACAACTAAGAGAGTGCACGTGTGTGGGTGTGCCAAGCCACGTTATTACAAGCGGGGGGAGACTATGCTCCGTTATTACAACCCCGTATCGAATTGAATCTCAAGCAAGTATACAACTAAAGACCAAGTTAGGCACTTACTAATAGCTGGTCTGAAGATGCCTTGCTTGAGCGTGGGCTTGGCCTTCGCCTTGGGCTGCGAAAGGGAGCTCTGCGAGGTTGAACGGCAAAGGGATGCTGGCTGGGTGTCCTTGGTGCACGGGAAGGGCTCCTTGAAGATGGCCGGTTGTTAAGGAGGGGCTGGTTTTAGTATGTTGGGCTAAAGGAGCCTAAGTAGGGTTACTAAGGGAAGCTCAAGGGAAGATCTAATGGGGCACCTAAGGTTGGCGGGTTGTTAAGGTGGCCGCACGAAATGACAGTCGGTTGGAGTGGCCGACTGGGAGGACTTGATGGTGGCGGGTTGCTAGAGTGGCTAGGAGTGGTGTAAGGGAAGGTAACTAGCTAAGAGATGGGGCCAGGTGGTAGTGGGTGTAGTAGGTGTATTGGGATGATATGGGCAGGTCGTAGGGAGTCGGATAGGGTGGCCGAAGGGAGCTAAGGCGTCTAGATGGTGGCGGGTAGTTAGGGTAGTTATGGCCTGGCCGAGTAGGAATGGTGGCAGCTAGTGGCTGGTCTTAGGTTGATACGGTAGTGGGTTAGGTGGCTGAGAGTGGAGAGGGAGTGGAGAAGTAGTAAGGTAGAGTGTAGGGTACTAACCAAGTAAAGTGGTGGTGGCGGATGGAAGGGGTGCAGCCGGGTGGTTGGGATACGCAGGATGGAGTTCGGCCGGGTGATGGTGGTGGTGATGCTCGGCTGGGAGGTGGTGGCAGAGGTGGTGGCTGGACGTGGAGCAGGTGGAGCAGAAGGGGATTCGACTGAGCTGGAAAGGGGAGGACCCGGCTGGTGGAAGAGGGCTTCTAGATGGGAAAACCCGCCCCCAAGGGGGGGGGTTTATATAGGGCTGGGCTAGGTCGGTTAGTGCTGGTTTTGGGGTAGTGGTTTGGTGGTTTACGTAGGGTGGTGTGGTGATAAGGTGGGCTGGAAAGGGTAGGGCCAGATATTTTAAATACAAGTGGTTTGGGTAGGTTGTGGGCTAGGGGTGGTTTAGAGGTTTAGGGTTTAGCTAGGTTGGTTAGTTCTAGGGTGGGGTTTAGTGAGGTAGGTTAGGTGATTAGGCTAGGATTAGGCTAGGTTTAGGGAAATTAACCTAGGTTTAGGGAAGGATTAGGGAAGTGGGTTAGGTGATTAGGTTGGGATTAGGCTGGGATTAGGGAAGTGGGTTAGGTGATTAGGCTCAGATTAGCGCCGGATTAGGGTGGAAGGCTAGGATTAGGTGTTTTTGGTTAGGTTTAGGTGAAGGAGCTCCCTTTGCATGGCCCATAGACCTTAACCACATCATGTTGGTGCAGCCCTAGGTTATGTTTTGGCTAATTACAAGCTTAAACCCACTTAATTAGGCTAACCCACATGATTAACACTAAACTTGACACACAAGTCAAGCTTAATTACAACACACACTTGATCTTATCCACCCCCACTCTCTCTCATGCCCAAAATCCCACGTGAAATTCAAGTGGGCCCCACCTCCATTTATGAGAAGGTGATGTGGGCCATGGATATGGATATTGGATTGGATTTTTCAATCCAAATCCAAATCCAAGTCCATACATGGGTTTGGATTGGGATCTGGATATATATCATCCAGATCCGATTCAAACTGAACTCTGACTCCTTCGAGCTGTGTTCAAAAAGGTTTTTGAAAGCCATATCATGTGTTTTGAAATATAAAAGTTTAAAACATATATACAGGGTTGTTTGGAAGGCTCCTAGGTTTCCAGACTCAAAATGGCCCTTTGGGACTGCTTTTACAAAACCAGATGGATTTGAGAAATTCGTGGGATTTCGGGGTGTTTACAGGTTTACAGAAGTCAAGGTGACTCCGATTTGGTACGCCACATGAAGTGGAAGGATGTTGAGCCCTCCTCCCCCATCGACTAGGCACCTGTCCAGAGAGTGGTTATTCAGAACCACCTCGATATGCAGGGCCTGGTTGTGGGACTCGTAGGGTCTAAAAAGGTTTTTAAAAGCCATATCATGTGTTTTGAAATATAAAAGTTTAAAACATATATACAGGGTTGTCTGGAAGGCTCCTGGGTTTCCAGACTCAAAATGGCCCTTTGGGACTGGTTTTACAAAACCAGATGGATTTGAGGAATTCGTGGGATTTCGGGGTGTTTACAGGTTTACAGAAGTCAAGGTGACTCCGATTTGGTACGCCACATGAAGTGGAAGGATGTTGAGCCCTCCTCCCCCATCGACTAGGCACCTGTCCAGAGAGTGGTTATTCAGAACCACCTCGATATGCAGGGCCTGGCTGTGGGACTCGTAGGGTCTATCTACATCATCTTCCGAGAAAGTGATGGGCGATTTGGCTCCTATTAATGCCACTTGGTCAGACAGGGATTCCAGACTTATGTTCGAACTAACCTTGGCTCTTTCTAGAATTTTCTCTAGCACGAGTCTATGCCTAGGCGAAGTTTGTATAAGCTCTAGGATGGACATGTGGATAGGAATCTTTGAAAGATGGTTTTCGGAATCATAAGGGTTTAGGACGACTTTCCCATTGTCTGCTTTTGGCAGAACTCTAGGAATACATGCTTTTGAGGGGCCAGGCACACTGACCACCTTTTTAGCACTTTGTAGGTGCGGGGGTTGATAGATCCTCCCGGATCTAGTCACTTCCCCCACGACCAACCTAGGGTTCACACTTAAATTGGCTCTAATTGTGAGTTGAGGAGCACCTTGAAGTTTTAAAACTAGTTTAGTTGGGGATTCAACTCTTGGTGGTCCCCGAATGACGACTTGGGCGGGCTTCTTGTAAAGTACAAGAGTGGACGTACAAGTGGGTTGACCAGACTCGGATAGCTACTTTTGAAAAGGTGAGGGTACATACCTCCTTTCCTTTCCCACTGCTACTGGCGTGCTTGGGAAAGGGTTCTTTAAAGATAGCTTGAGTTGGCTTAGGTTCTGCAGTGACCTGGAGCCGGCCCTCCGCTATCAAGTTCTCGATTTTGTTTCAAAGAGAGAAACAACGCTTTGTATCATGGCCTTTGAGCCGATGATACTTGCAAAAACGATTTAAATATCCCCCTTTTGAGGTGACTCCCTCGGGGATTTCGGGAAGTTCAATCATGCCTTGGGCAAGTAGGAGGTCTAGGACCTCCGACACAGGTTGCCCCAGCGGCGTGTACTCCCGTTTTTCAATCGATTTTTGAAAATTTCTCTCCCTTTTGTTTTCTAATTTTTCAAAATTTTTGGAAGTGCCCGCCAAACCTGGATCCACCTGGACATTGGCGATTTTATGGGGCTTTGCCTCTTTGTCCATCGTAGGTAGCCCATAAGTGATGGGCTTCTCCAAGCGGGTCTTGGAAATGGCACTTCCTTTCCATAAGTGATCGTATATCCCCTTTTTCAAGTTTGTTTCGAAAAGGAATGCTTTTTTGATCAACTTATGGAAAGTTGAGATCTCATGGAGCGAGAGAAGGGTTTTTAGCTCGCTTTTAAAATTATCCAGGATGAGCATGACTGCGCATCCTTTGGATATTGGCTCTCGTACTTGGCCCAAAAGGGACCTCCATCGAATAATGAAGGCATGTACGTCTGTAAACTCCCCGAAATCCCTCAAACTTCTCAAACAACCTGGTTTTATAAAAGCAGCCCCAAAGGGCTATTTTGAGTTTGGAAACCCAGGAGCCTTCTAGACAACCCTGTACAGATGTTTTAAACTTTTATATGTTTTAAATATGTATAATATATTTTTAAAAACTGTTAAAATATGTTTTGAAACCCCACAAAGCAAGCTTTGCCTGATCAAAGCAGGACCAGAGGAGCTAAAGAGAGCTCGGAACCGGAGCACATGTTGAGCCCCGCACAACAACTCTCGTATTGAATCCACCCCCAGGATCTCGAACGTCCAAGACCCTGTTATCAGCAAACATCTTTTGAAGTCATCTCCGGAAGGTGAAAACAGAAGCGGACGATCATGTTGGCGAAGACCCAACGCAGACGGAGTACTGATGCTGTCAGACCCCGCACAAACCGTTCGTTTCGAACACAACCTGAAGGAGTCAGAATTCAGTTTGGATTGGATCTGGACCATATATATCCAGATCCCAATCCAAACCTATGTGTGGACTTGGATTTGGATTTGGATCCAGAGATCCAATCCAATATCCACATCCATGGCCCACATCACCTTCTCATAAATGGAGGTGGGGCCCACTTGAAATTCATGTGGGATTATGGGCATGAGAGAGAGTGGGGGGAGGATATGATTTGAGGGTGATTGTAATTAAGCTTGACTTGTGTGTCAAGTTTGGGGTTAATCATGTGGGTTAGCCTAATTAGCATGGGTTTAAGCTTGTATTAGCCAAAACCTAACGTAGGGTTGCACCAACATGATGCAACAAGGTCTATGGGTTATGCAAAGGGAGCTCCCTAACCCAATCCTAATCAAAAACCCCTAATCCTAGCCTTTTACCCTAATCCCAGCCTAAACCTAGCCTAATCACCTAACCTACTTTCCTAATCCCGGCCTAATCCCAACCTAATCACCTAACCCACTTCCCTAATCCTCTCCTAAACCTAGCTTAATTCCCTTAAACCTAACCTAATCCTAGCCTAATCACCTAACCCACCTCACTAAACCTCACCCCAAAACCAACCCACCTAGCTAAGCCCTAAACCCCTAAACCACCCCACCTAAACCTAGCACACCATATACCTAAAACCCCTTGAATCAAAATATCTGGCCCCTCCTCAAAACTAGCCCACCTTATCACCACACCACCACCCCCTAAACTACCTTACCACCCTCCAAATACCAGCCCCAACTGCCATCTCCAAACCTATATAAACCTCCCCCTAGTGGGTGGGTTTTGAAGCTTCACCACCTTGGGACAGCCGACCTTGGTCTCTCCCATCTCCTCCCAGCCGAGCCTTCCACCTTGCTGCCATCCTTCCACCTGCACCACCACTACTTCAGCTGAGCCTTCCACCTCGCGCCACCTTCATTCCCCGGCCGAACTCCACTCTACGCTGCAACCTTCACCACCCGGCTGCTCTTCTTCCATCCATCGCCCCTCTTCACCAGCCGGTTAGTACCCTACACTTAGCTCCACCTTTTCTTCACTCCCCCTCCACTCTCAACCACCCACACCACCACAACCTCTCACCAACACCACCTACCCGTCATCCCTACCCATTCGGCCAGACCTCCACCTTTATATCACCCGCCTTGAATCACTTCCCCTAGTGATACCCGGCCACCCCACTTGGCTCCCTAAGACTTGCCCATACCACTTTCCACCAGCCCTTAACTCCACCTTACACAACACCCTAGCTAGCTCCCTTCCCATCCATAACATCCCTAGCTACCCTAGCAGCCAGCCACCACTTAATTACCCCTAGTCGGCCACCCCAACCGACTGCACCCAAGTCCTCCCGGCCAGCCACCCAATTTCCCTTAGGCATTCCCTTAGGCTCCCCTTAGCGCTACCTTTCCTAACACTACACTATCCCTTAGTGACCCTCCTTAGTCATCTTAGCCCAAAACACCAAGGCAGCACACTCCTAGCAACCGGCCAGCTTCAAGGCGCCCTTCCCGCGCACCCAAGTCACCCGGCCAGCATCTCCCTTGTCGTTCCATTCCGAGGAGCTCCCTCTTGCAGCCCAAGGTGAAGCCAAGCCTATGCTCAAGCAAGTCATCTTCGGACCAGCTATAAGTAAGTGCCTAACTCGGTCCTTAGTTGTAGACTTGCTTAATTTAAATTAAATTTGATACGGGGTTGTAATAACAGAGCATAGTCTCCCCCCGCTTGTAATAACATGGCTTGGCACACCCATCTTCGGATATGGGCTCTCGCACTTGGCCCAAAAGTGACATCCATCGTATAATGAAGGCATGCACGTCTTCGTTCATACCTTGCTTTGTATCCCTTAAAGTGTTCAGAGTCGGCGTGACTTCTACGTTGTGTGCAAATCTTTGCATGAAGTAGTTTGCTAACTCTTCAAAAGTAGCGAACTGGCTTAAATCGTAGGAAGCCAGCCATTTGGCAATTGTGCCTTTAAGGGATAAAGGGAACCAATACACCCCTTTCATCGAGTCCTTTTTCTTCTTATGGGCTCGACGCGAGAAAAGTTGCAAGTGAGACCTAGGGTCTCCCATGCCATCATACTGATGGAAGTTCGGTATTTCATCGTCACTGCCTGTTTCGTAATCCATAGGAAGGAAATCAGACAAGGCGTAACTCCTTTTCTCTTTATTTTGCCCTTTTAGCAGCTGTTGCAGGGCTTTACGGTCCTTTTGTGTGAAGGACTCGTGGTATTGGTTGCCTTCCATTACGAAGGCCTTTTTGTGCTTGCGAGGTTTTTCAGATTTTCTTTTGGCCTTTTGTTGACCATTCAATGAACATGAATCGCCTACTTCAGCCTCTTGGCTGAGAGCATTGATTTTGGCCTCGAATTTCCTTCTCAGGTCCTCTATCTCGTCTAGTTTGATCTTGTTTTTCAAAATCCTCCTAGAGTGAGAAATTGATGCGCATGAGCCTTGGCTCGACACTTCACTTGGGTTGGATTTTGACATGCTTTCAAGCCTTTTTCAAAATTCCTAAGTACAAGTAAAGAAAATAGAGTTAAAACAACACCTCTTTGAAAATCTTTTCGCAAGTTTCCTTACTTGGGTCTTACAAATAAGAGCGAAGGCTCAATGTGGGTGCGTGTGAAAATGTAAAGACAACACACACGACTTCAAATGAAACCCAAATATAAATTGCAATATGGCCTTGACTAAGGTCTTGGGAATAAGAGCGAAAGCTCAATGTGTGTGAGTGCTTGAATTGAAGTACTACGCACACAACATGAAATTAAACCCAAATAGAAATTGCAATATGGCCTTAATTAAGGTCTTGGGAATAAGAGTGAAAGCTCAATGTGTGTGAGTGCTTGAATTGAAGTACTACGCACACAACATGAAATTAAACCCAAGAATAGTATAACACGGCCCTTACTTGGGTCTTGCAAATAAGAGCGGAAGCTCAATGTGTGTGAGTGCGAGAATTTAAAGACAACACACCCAACTCAAACAATACCCTACGCTACTTAAAGTATATACATAAACTTATATATAAAAGACTGATTAGGCCCGTGTGTGTTCAAAATCGTGCACGACTAAGAGCGAGGTAGGCTCAAGTGCACGTGTGTGTCCAAGACATGGAACACCCCCGTGTGAGTGATCCCTCCCGTTTCTATTGGGAGTTTGATCGATCCTAATGGCCTAGACGCATTCCCATCGTATCCAGTGATAACGATGGGGCTTCGGTTCACAGAAGTCAAGGTGACTCCGATTTGGTGTGCCACATGAAGTAGAAGGATGTTGAGCCCTCCTCCCCCATCGACTGGGCACCTGTCCAGAGAGTGGTTATTCAGAACCACCTCAATATGCAGGGCCTGGTTATGGGACTCGTAGGGTCTATCTACATCATCTTCCGAGAAAGTGATGGGCGATTTGGCTCCTATTAAGGCCACTTGGTCAGACAAGGATTCCGAACTTATGTTCGAATCAACCTTGGCTCTTTCTAGAATTTTCTCTAACATGAGTCTATGTCTAGGCGAAGTTTGTATAAGCTCTAGGATAGACATGTGGATAGGAATCTTTGAAAGGTGGTTTTCGAAATCATAAGAATTTAGGACGACTTTACCCTTGTCTGTTTTTGGCAGAACTCCAGGAATACATGCTTTTGAGGGGCCAGGCACACTGACCACCTTTTTAGCACTTTGTAGGTGCGGGGGTTGATAGATCCTCCCGGATCTAGTCACTTCCCCCATGACCAGCCTAGGGTTCGCACTAAAATTGGCTCTAAGTATGAGTTGAGGAGCACCTTGAAGTTTTAAAACTGGTTTAGCCGGGGATTCAACTTTTGGTGGTCCCCGAATGACGACATGGGCGGGCTTCTTGTACAGTACAAGAGTGGGGGCACAAGTGGGTCAACCAAACTCAGATTTTTGCGCTAGTTCCTTTGAAAAGGTGAGGGTACATACCTCCTTTCCTTTCCCACTGCTACTGGCGTGCTTGGAAAAGGGTCTTTGAAGATAGCTTGAGGTGGCTCAGATTCCACAGTGACCTGGAGCCGGCCCTCCGCTATCAAGTTATAAAATCGATTTAAATACCCCCCTTTGGAAGTGACTCTTTCGGGGATTTCGGGAAGTTCGATCATGCCTTGGGCAAGTAGGAAGTCTAGGACCTCCGACACTGGTTGCCCCAGCGGTGTGTATTCCCGTTTTTCAATCGGTTTTTGGAAATTCCTCTCCCTTTTATTCTCTAGTTTTTCAAAATTTTTGGAAGTGCCCGCCACGCCTGGATCCACCCGGACATTGGCGATTTTGTGGGGCTTTGCCCCTTTGTCCATTGTGGGTAGCCCGTAAGTGATGGGCTTTTCCAAGCAGGTTTTAGAAACGGCACTTCCTTTCCATAAGTGATCGTATATCCCCTTTTTCAAGATTGTTTCGAAAAGGGATGCTTTTTTGATCAACTTATGGAAAGTCGAGATCTCGTGGAGTGAGAGAAGAGTTTTTAACTCACTTTTAAAATTATTTAGGATGAGCATGACAGCGCATCCTTCGGACAGGTGCCTAGTCGATGGGGGAGGAGGGCTCAACATCCTTCCACTTCATGTGGCGTACCAAATCGGAGTCACCTTGACTTCTGTGAACCCAAGCCCCGTCGTTATCACTGGATACGATGGGAATGCGTCTAGGCCATTAGGATCGATCGAACTCCCAATGGAAACGGGAGGGATCACGCACACGGGGGTGTTCCATGTCTTGGACATCCACCCCCATTATAGCCTGTTGTTGGGAAGGCCCTGGATACACACGTGCACTTGAGCCTACCTCGCTCTTAGTCGTGCACGATTTTGAACACACACAGGCCTAATTAGCCCTTTCTATATAAGTTTATGTATATACTTTAAGTAGCGTAGGGTTTTGTTTGAGTTGGGTGTGTTGTCTTTAAATTCTCGCACTCACACACATTGAGCTTCTGCTCTTATTTGCAAGACCCAAGTAAGGGCCGTGTTATACTATTCTTGGGTTTAATTTCATGTTGTGTGTGTAGTACTTCAATTCAAGCACTCACACACATTGAGCTTTCGCTCTTATTCCCAAGACCTTAGTTAAGGCCATATTGCAATTTCTATTTGGGTTTAATTTCATGTTGTGTGCGTAGTACTTCAATTCAAGCACTCACACACATTGAGCTTTCACTCTTATTCCCAAGACCTTAGTCAAGGCCATATTGCAATTTATATTTGGGTTTCATTTGAAGTCGTGTGTGTTGTCTTTACATTTTCACACACACCCACATTGAGCCTTCGCTCTTATTTGTAAGACCCAAGTAAGGGCTCATATATACTATATACGTATTTCCCTTTTGGCTATGTCTTTTTCAATTTGGGTTTTAAGGTTCAGCAGTGTGTGTAGTCTTTCAATATATACACGGCACACACTTGCACAATTGAGCCTTTCCGCTCTTAAGATATAGCCGTATTTCCCTTTTGCAATTTCCCTTCGGCAGTTACATTACAAGTCATTTCCCTTTGGCATTTACATTACAAGTCATTTCCCTTTGGCATTTACAATACAAGTCATTTCCCTTTGGTATTGTCTTTAAATTCGGGTTTTCCCTTTGGAGTAGCGTGAGTTTGCATTGCATATACGCCATACCACGAGTTAGGATGCATATTGCATCAAAGCAAACCCCATACTCCCGCTCAAAATCGCCTCATCTTAGTGGAGTGTTCATAACACACACCTAGGTGGCCCCAAAGAGGGATAAAAAGAAAGACTTAGGCACGTGCAAATCCACGTGATCTAAAATCTGAAAATCGTACAGACAAGACCCGAATCAAACACCTCAAACAGCTTTCGTAGGTTTTCTTCACTCAAAACTCGATTTTAAAAGCGTACAGACTGACCCTTGCGCATCGGTGCAAGAAGGTCTGCGACGACAAGAGCTTGCTTGCTCACAGTCGCCACGTTAGAAGTCAGGTTCAGAATATATCTTCGCTAGTTTAAGCAAGCTAGCTGGCACGCCCTGTTTGTTTAATAGGACTTAGGCACACGAAAAGGTTCGTTCCAAGCCTAAGAAACAGGAGCAGGAATTTTTTGTGTCTACAACGTCTTCGTTCATGCCTTGCTTCATATCCCTTAAAGTGTTCAAAGTCGGCGTGACCTCTACGTTATGTGCAAATCTTTGCATGAAGCAGTTCGCTAACTCTTCAAAAGTAGCGAACTGGCTTAAATCGTAGGAAGCCAGCCATTTGGCAGCTGTGCCTTTAAGGGATAAAGGGAACCAATACACCCATTTCATTGAGTCCTTTTTCTTCTTATGGGCTCGACGCGAGAAAAGTTGCAAGTGAGACCTAGGGTCTCCCATGCCATCATACCGATGGAAGTTCGGTATTTCATCGTCACTGTCTATTTCGTAATCCATGGGAAGGAAATCAAATAGGGCATAACTCCTTTTCTCTTTATTTTGCCCTTTCAGTAGCTGCTATAGGGCTTTACGGTCCTTTTGTGTGAAGGACTCGTGGTATTGGTTGCCTTCCATTACGGAGGCCTCTTTGTGCTTGCGAGGTTTTTTAGTTTTTTTCTTGGCCCTTTGTTCACCATTCGATGAACATGAATCACCTACTTCAGCCTCTTGGCTGAGAGCATCGATTTTGGCCTCGAATTCCCTTCTCAATTCCTCTATCTCGTCTAGTTTGATTTTATTTTTCAAAATCCTCCTAGAGTGAGAACTTGATGTGCATGAGCCTTGGCTCGACACTTCACTTGGGTTGGATTTCGACAAGCTTTCAAGCTTTTCAAAATTCCTAAGTACAAGTAAAGAAAAGAGTTAAAACAACAACTTTTGAAAATATTTTCGCAAGGTTCCTAGAGTAACTCGATTTTTAAAAGACTCACGTCCCACCGGGCTTGCCAAATAACTGTAGACGTAGAAAATTCCCGCTCCTGGTTCTTAGGCCTGAAGCGAACCTTTTCGTGTGCCTAAGTCCTAATTAAGCAAAAGGGCATGCCAACTAGCTTACTTAAGCTAGCGAAGATATATTTTAAACCTGACTCCTAACGTGGCGACTGTGGGCAAGCAAGCTCTTTTCGTCGCAGACTTTCTTGCACCGATGCACAAGGATCAGTCTGTACGCTTTTAAAATCAAGTTTTTGAGTATAAGAACCTACGAAAGCGGTCTGAGGTGTTTGATTTGGGTTGTTTTGTATGACTTTCAGATTTTATTTCATGTGGATTTGCACATGCCTAAGTCTTTCTTTTTATCCCTTTTTGGGCCAACTAGGTGTGTGTTATGAACATTGAGCCAAAGTGGGGCGACTTTTGAGCGAGAGTATGGGGTTTGTTTTGATGCAATATGCGTCCTAACTCCTGGTATGGCATATATGCAATGCAAACTCACGTAACTCCAAAAGGGAAAACCCGAATTTAAAAGACAATGCCGAAGGAAAATGACTTGTAATGGAAATTGCCGAAGGGAAATGACTTGTAAATGTAAATTGCCGAAGGGAAATTGCAAAAGGGAAATATGACTATATCTTAAGAGCGGAAAGGCTCAATAGTGCAAGTGTGTGCTGTGTATATATGTAAAGACTATGCACACTGTTGAACCTTAAAACCCAAATCTTAAAGACAGCCGAAAGGGAAATACGTATATAATATATATGGGCCCTGACTTGGGTCTTGCAAATAAGAGCGAAGGCTCAATGTAGGTGCGTGTGAAAATGTAAAGACAACACACACGACTTTAAATGAAACCCCAAATATAAATTGCAATATGGCCGTAACTAAGGTCTTGGGAATAAGAGCGAAAGCTCAATGTGTGTGAGTGCGAGAATGGAAGTACTACACACACGACATGAAATTAAACCCAAATATAAATTGCAATATGGCCTTAACTAAGGTCTTGGGAGTAAGAGCGAAAGCTCAATGTGTGTGAGTGTATAATTGAAATACTACACACACAACATGAAATTAAACCCAAGGAAAGTATAACATGGCCCTTACTTGGGTCTTGCAAATAAGAGCGAAAGCTCAATGCGTGTGAGTGCGAGAATTTAAAGACGACACACACAACTTAAGCAAAACCCCACGCAACTTAAAGTATATAAATAAACTTATATCTTAAGGGCTGATTAGGCCCGTGTGTGTTCAAAATCGTGCACAACTAAGAGCGAGGTAGGCTCAAGTGCACGTGTGTGTGGGTGTGCCAAGCCATGTTATTACAAGCGGGGGGAGACAATGCTCCATTATTACAACCCCATATCAAATTTAATTTAGCTTAAGCAAGTCTACAAATGAGGACCGAGTTAGGCACTTACTTATAGCTGGTCCGGAGGTGACTTGCTTGAGCTTGGGCTTGGGCGTCGCCTTGGGCTGCAAAAGGAAGCTCCTCGGAATGGCACGACAAAAGGATGTACTGGCCGGGTGGCAAGGGAGCGCGGGTGTGGCGCCTTGGAGCTTGCTGCCCGCTAGGGAGGTACTGTCGTGATGCCTTGGGCTAAAGTGTTTAAGGAGGATCACTAAGGTATTGGGCTGGTGCTAGGGAAGGTGGTGCTAAGGGGTGACTAAAGGGAAGATGTCTAAGGAAGAGGGTGTGGCTGGCCGGGTGACTTGGGTGCAGTCGGCTATGACTGGCCGACTAGGGGTGGTTTAAATGGTGGTCGGCTAGGGTAGCTAGGGGATGTCGCGAATAGGGAGGTAGGGAGCTATGGAAGGTGGAGGTATAGGTTGGTTGAAAGTGAAAGGGGCAGGTCCTAGGGTGCAAGGTAGGGTGGCCGGGGTGTCACTAGGGAAAAAGTAGAGAATCGGGTGGTGAAAGGGGTTATGTCTGGCCGAATGGGGAAGGGTGGCGGGAAGGCTGTGATGGGGCTTTGTGGTGGTGGTATGGGTGGCTGAGAGTGGAGGGGGAGAGAAGATGGGGTGGAATTGGGTTGAGGTACTAACCAGATGGGTGAAGGAGGTTGGTGTGTGGAAGAAGGGCAGCCGGGTGGAAGGAAGGGAGCTGGCCGGGCGACTGTGGTGGCGACATGGAAGGGAGCAGGCCGGGAGGTGGTGGTGGCATGAGGTGGTGCAAGCCGGGGGTAGTGGTGGGGTAGGTGGAGAAAGAGAGCAAGGTGAGAGAGGGCTCGGCTGGCCCAAGTGCTGGCTGGGAGAAGTTGAGAAACCCGCCCACTAGGGGGGGGGTTTATAGATTTTTCCAAGGTCGGTTGGGGGTGGTTTTGAGAGGGTGGTAAGGTGGTTAGGTGGTGGTGGTGTGGTGATAAGGTGGGCTGGTTTTGAGGAGGGGCCAGATATTTTGTTTTAAGTGGTTTTAGGGATATGGTGTGCTAGGTTTTAGGTGGGGTGGTTTAGGGCTTAGCTAGGTGGGTTGGTTTTGGGGTGAGGTTTAGTGAGGTGGGTTAGGTGATTAGGCTAGGATTAGGTTAGGATTAAGGAAATTAGGCTAGGTTTAGGGAAGGATTAGGGAGGTGGGTTAGGTGATTAGGTTGGCATTAGGCCGGGATTAGGGAAGTGGGTTAGGTGATTAGGCTAGGATTAGGCCGGGATTAGGGTAAAGGGCTAGGATTAGGGGTTTTGGCTTGGGATTGGGTTAGGAAGCTCCCTTTGCATAACTCATAGACTTCATTGCATCACGTTGGTGCAGCCCTAGGTTAGGTTTTGGCTAATACAAGCTTAAACCCACACTAATTAAGCTAACCCACATGATTAACCCCAAACTTGACACACAAGTCAAGCTTAATACAATTCCCCTCATGCTTATCCTCCCCATTCTATCTCATGCCCATAATCCCACGTGAATTTCAAGTGGGCCCCCACCTCCATTTATGAGAAGGTGATGTGGGCCATGGATGTGGATATTGGATTGGATCTCTGGATCCAAATCCAAATCCACATATACGTTTGGATTGGGACCTGGATATATATGGTCCAGATCCAATCCAAACTGAATTCTGACTCCTTCAGGGTATGTTCGAAACGAACGGTTTGTGTGGGGTCTGACAGCATCAGTACTCCGTCTGACGAGGATGACACCCACAAGGAGTATGCCATCTACTATATTTCGAAAACTCTCTTGGCTTATGAATGAAATTATCAAGCCATGGAGAAGACGTGCTTGACCCTAGTCTAGGCCTGCCAGAAATTCAGACACTATTTCCTAGATCATGAGATCTGGATAGTGTCGAAGCTTGATCCAATCAAGCACTTGTTCGAAAAACCCATTCTCACGGGTAGATTGGGCAAATGGCAACTCCTTCTAATGGAGTATGACCTGAAATACCATCACCAGATCTCCATTAAGGGGCAAGCCCTAGCAGACTATGTGGCTGAGTTCCCCCTAGAGGATGCACATCCCACACACGATGAAATGCCTGACGAAGGCATATTGCAAAACCATTTCCAAAACCACATTTTGGCAAACTCTTTCGAAAACCAAGTGTGGAAGATGCACTTCGATGGGGCACGAAACCAACGAGGGGCTGGTGCTGGGGTCATCCTCATCTCCCCTGAAAAGGGCGAGATTCCCATAGCAATCCACCTAGATTTCGAATGTTCCAACAACATAGCTGAGTATGAAGCACTCATACAAGGCTTAAAGGTTTCAAAAACTCTAGGGGCATCATGCATCGAGGTCTTTAGAGATTCGCTCCTTGTTATAAACCAGATTTTGAAAATTTGGCAAGTACGTAATGAAAAACTACTTCCATATCATGAGTTGGCCACTCAATTGGTTGAGTCCTTCCAATCGTGTAAACTCACGCACGTGGGAAGAGAGGACAATGGCATTGCCGATGCCCTCTCCTCCTTGGGTTCAACCCTAAAGGTCGATCCCATTTCAGGGACCCGGTCTTTAGAAATATGGCATGCGCCCAATCCATCCACACACGATTTGGATATTTGCCAAAATAACCCAGACTCTATTGAAAAACCCTGGTTTTACGACATCAAACATTTTCTAGAAAATGGGAGATTCATCGAGGATGCCACGTCTAAAGATAAGGCATTCATCCGTAAAATTTCAACCTGATACACCATTCTGGGTGGGGTTCTATATAAAAAAAGTTTTACCGGCATCCTACTTAGGTGTATCGATCTAGAGGAGGCTAGGATAGTGATGCATGAATTCCACGATGGAGAATGTGGAGGTCATGTTAATGCCAACATGATGGCAATGAAAATACTTAGAGGGGGCTATTTTTGGTCCACCCTGAAAAAGGATTGTCACGATCATGCTAGAAAGTGTCATCCATGTCTAGTGCATGGGCACGCCATTCATATCCCCTCATCTGCATTGCATTCCGTGGTCAGCCCCTGGCCATTCACCATGTGGGCATTTGACATCGTAGGCCCTATATTTCCAAAAGCCTCGAATGGGCATCGATTCATTTTAGCAGCCACTGAGTATTTCTCCAAGTGGGTGGAAGCCATTTCCCTAACCAACGTGCTGGGGCAACATGTGGTGGCTTTCATTAGGAGGAATATCCTGGCTCGATTTGGGGTTCCACGAGACCTTGTGTCTGATAATGGCACCCCATTCAAGAACGAGCGAATGGTTAAGCTGTGCAACACGTATGGCATAACTCACCACTTCTCTTCGCCCTACTACCCTCAAGGCAATGGCCAAGCCGAAGCCACAAACAAGACTCTCATTAGCATAATTGAGAAAACTTTAGAGAAGGATAGGACGTGGCACGAGAAGCTGGATGAAGCCTTATGGTCTTATAGGACTTCCATCCGAACTCCCACGAATGCCACACCATTTAAATTGGTCTATGGCACAAACACCATTCTTCCCATTCATACACAATTGCATTCATTCCATACATCCATTGCACTCGACCTCCCCTAGAGACACTTCAGCATGCTAGGATGGCCGAACTAGATTTGCTAGATGAGAGGTGACTCCTTGCTATGGATTATGCTCGTGCATACCGGCAAAGGATAGCCCGACACTATGGCAAACACATGAGACCTCGCCACTTTGAAGTGGGGGATTTGGTCTTGAAAATCATCCACTATCGTGGCTCACATCCACTTGGAAAGTGGCGCCCCAAGTGGGATGGACCCTATGTTGTACGTGCAACCACCACAAACAACTCATATTGGTTGATCGATGTAGAAGATAGGAATTTAGCAGATCCTATCAATATTCAATACTTAAAGAAGTATCATGTGTAGGAGTTGGATTAAATTCCCCATTTTCGAAAATTTTAGGGATAGCTGCCCTGAGACCTAAAAATAAGGTGCAAAGGCAAAATCGTGTGACCCTGAGTGAGAGAATTCACACTTGTGAAAGAGTGGAGTCTTCAAAATCGTGGTTACATTTCAAAATCCTTCTTCTTACAAAGAAAGGCTTAGTTCAATATAGCAAGATACTTGCAAGTAGTACGTGCTATTTCTAAATAGGCTGATCTGGAATGGATCGAGTGTGAGCTTGGGATAAGTCCTCCCCTCTTCTCTTCTCCTTCCAAAAGAAAAACATGGCCCAAATAAAGGGAATTCCCCATTCATAGAGAGACCCTCTATGAAAAAAGGAAAAAGAGGCCAAGAAGCTCAAAAAGAGCAGTTTCCCGCCTTCTATGCCTTAAACCACGGGATGCTTCATAAGGGACCGTGGTATCTTTTTCCCATCCCTGGCTTATCCCAAGCTAAAACATGGTTCATTTCGAGGAATCCTAAAGTAAAAATAGGATTTACTTACTTGAATTTCATCTTGTTTGAGAATTCGACGTTTCGAGTAAGACGTAGGAATTTGAAATATAGCTTGTTTTCTTATAAAACCTCTGCTAGATAAGCGAGTGTCAAGACTCAAGCAAAGGCAAACACGAAGAGCTCGAGATCCTTAGGATTGAGACTTAAGACAATTGTCCCTTTTGTAAATAGATTTTGAAAAATCGAACATCGAACAGCATAGGATCTGCTCACTTGGAGCAGTAGGCCCTGTAAGTCTCAAGAGTTCGACCATATCTGGTCTCTAGGAGGTCGCCACTCTTGGCACCACACCCATGTCATGCATCTGCATACCCACGCATGGACATTTGCATAACATGATCCCATTTTAGGACCAGGAACCCTTTTGTATATCCCTTTGGCGTGATATCTCCTCCTACCAGGGTTTTAAAACTGAGATTTTGCTAAAGATTGGGACGATCCCATATTTTCGTGGTTAGATCTAGGGAGACATTGAAAGGGGTATTTGTCATCTTTGTCATTATCCAAATCAATTTGGACAATGCCAAAGAGGGGCATCTGTAAACACCCCGAAATCCCATGAACTTCTCAAATGAACCTGGTTTCTTATAAAAGCAGCCCCAAAGGGCTATTTTGAGTCTGGAAACCCAGGAGCCTTCCAGGCAACCCTGTACATATGTTTAAACTGTATATGTTTTAAAATATGTATAATATACTTTTAAAACCTTTTAAAATACGTTTTGAAATCCCACGAAGTGGCTTGGCCTGACGAAAGCAAGACTAGAAGAGCTAAAGAGAGCCCAGAACCGGAGCACATGTCAAGCCCGGCACAGCAGCTCTCGTGTTAGATCCACCCCCAGGATCTCGAACGTCCAAGACCCTATTATCATTAGAAATCCTTTAAAATCATCTCCAGAAGGTGAAAATAGAAGCGAACGACCATGTTGGCGAAGACCCAACGCAAACAGAGTACTGATGCTGTTAGACCCCGCACAAACCGTTCGTTTCGAACATACCCTGAAGGAGTCAGAATTCAATTTGGATTGGATCTGGACCATATATATCCAGGTCCCAATCCAAACGTATATGTGGATTTGGATTTGGATCCAGAGATCCAATCCAATATCCACATCCATGGCCCACATCACCTTCTCATAAATGGAGGTGGGGGCCCACTTGAAATTCACGTGGGATTATGGGCATGAGAGAGAATGGGGAGGATAAGCATGAGGGGAATTGTATTAAGCTTGACTTGTGTGTTAAGTTGGGGGTTAATCATGTGGGTTAGCTTAATTAGTGTGGGTTTAAGCTTGTATTAGCCAAAACCTAACCTAGGGTTGCACCAACATGATGCAATGTAGTCTATGGGTTATGCAAAGGGAGCTTCCTAACCCAATCCCAAGCCAAAACCCCTAATCCTAGCCCTTTACCCTAATCCCGGCCTAATCCTAGCCTAATGACCTAACCCACTTCCCTAATCTCGGCCTAATCCCAACCTAATCACCTAACCCACCTCCCTAATCCTTCCCTAAACCTAGCCTAATTCCCTTAATCCTAGCCTAATCACCTAACCCACCTCACTAAACCTCACCCCAAAACCAACCCACCTAGCTAAGCCCTAAACCACTAAACCACCCCACCTAAAACCTAGCACACCATATCCCTAAAACCACTTAAAACAAAATATCTGGCCCCTCCTCAAAACCAGCCCACCTTATCACCACACCACCACCACCTAACCACCTTACCACCCTCTCAAAACCACCCCCAACCGACCTTGGAAAAATCTATAAAACCCCCCCCTAGTGGGCGGGTTTTTCAACTTCTCCCAGCCAGCACTTGGGCCAGCCGAGCCCTCTCTCACCTTGCTCTCTTCCTCCACCTACACCACCACTACCCCCGGCCTGTACCACCTCATGCCACCACCACCTCTCGGCCTGCTCCCTTCCACGTCGCCACCACAGTCGCCCGGCCAGCTCTCTTCCTTCCACCCGGCTGCCCTTCTTCCACACACCGACCTCCTTCACCCATCCGGTTAGTACCTCAACCAAATTCCACCCCATCTTCTCTCCCCCTCCACTCTCAGCCACCCATACCACCACCACAAACCCCATCACAGCCTTCCCACCACCCTTCCCCATTCGGCCAGACATAACCCCTTTCACCACCCGATTCTCTACTTTTTCCCTAGTGACACCCCGACCACCCAACCTTACTCCCTAGGACCTGCCCCTTTCACTTTCAACCAACCTATACCTCGACCTTCCATAGATCCCTACCTCCCTATTCGTGACATCCCCTAGCTACTTGTAAACACCCTGAAATCCCACGAATTTCTCAAACCAACCTGGTTTTGTAAAAGCAGCCCCAAATGGCCATTTTGAGTTTGGAAATCCAGGAGCCTTCCAAGCAACCCTGTACATATGTTTTAAACTTTATATGTTTTAAATATGTATAATATGGTTTTAAAAACCTTTCAAAACATGTTTTGAAACCCCGAAGCAGCTTGGCCTAATCAAGACAGGACCAGAAAAGCCAAAGAGAGCCCGGAACCGGAGCACAAGTCGAGCCCAGCACAACAACTCTCGTATTGAATCCACCCCCAGGATCTCGAACGTCCAAGACCTTGTTATCATCAAAACATCACTTGAAATCAGCTTCGAAAGGCGAAAACAGAAGCGGACGATCATGTTGGCGAAGATCCAATGCAGACAGAGTATTGATGCTGTCAGACCCCACACAAACCGTTCGTTTCGAACACTGCCCGAAGGAGTTAGAATTCAGTTTGGATTGGATCTGGACCATATATATCCAGATCCCAATCCAAACCCATATGTGGACTTGGATTTGGATTTGGATCCAAAGATTCAATCTAATATCCACAACCATGGCCCACATCACCTTCTCATAAATGGAGGTGGGGCCCACTTGAATTTCACGTGGGATTTTGGGCATGAGAGAGAGTGGGGGAGGATAAGATTAAAGTGTGGTTGTAATTAAGCTTGACTTGTGTGTTAAGTTTGGGGTTAATCATGTGGGTTAGCCTAATTAAAGTGGGTTTAAGCTTGTATTAGCCAAAACCTAACCTAGGGCTGCACCAACATGATGCAATTAAGGTCTATGGGTCATGCAAAGGGAGCTCCTTAACCCAACCCTAACAAAAAAGCCCTAATCCTGTCCTAAACCTAGCCTAATCACCTAACCCACTTCCCTAATCCCGGCCTAATCCCAACCTAATCACCTAACCCACTTCCCTAATCCTTCCCTAAACCTAGTTTAATTTCCCTAAACCTAACCTAATCCTAGCCTAATCACCTAACCCACCTCACTAAACCTCACCCCAAAACCAACCCACCTAGCTAAACCCTAAACCCCTAAACCACCCCACCTAAACCTAGCACACCATCTACCCAAAACCTTTTGTACTAAAATATTTGGCCCCTCCCCAAAACCAGCCCACCTTATCACCACACCACCACTACCTAAACCACCTAACCACCCTCCTAATACCAGCCCCAACCGCCCTTCAAAAAGCTATAAAAAACCCCCCTAGTGGGCGGGTTTTTCAGCTTTTCCACCTTGGCCTTCCAGCCCATCTTGGCCCAACCGACTCCAGCCACCTTCCATCCGAGCTTCCAACCTTGCTCCACCTGTGCCACTGCCTCCCATCCAAGCACCACCACCACCACCACCACTCCAGCCAAGCTCCACATCGCCACCATTCCATCCGGTCGAACCCCATCCACTCCAACCGCCTGGCTGCCCCTCTTCCATCCACCGCCTCCCATCACCAGCCGGTTAGTATCTCAACCTAACTCTACCTTTTCTTCACTGCCCCTCCACTCTCAACCACCTATGCCACCACCACATCACCCCAACATCATCTACCCGCCATCCTTACCCGTTCGGCCAGACCTTAGCCACTTCAACCACCCGCCTTGAACCACCTCCCCTAGCAACACCCGGCCACTCCACTTAGCTCCCTAGGACCTGTCCCATATCACTTCCCACCAGCCCCTAACTCCACCTTACCCCATACCCTAGCTAGCTCCCTTCCCATCTACGACATCCCTAGCCACCTTAGCAGCAGGCCACCACCAAGTTTCCCTTAGTCGGCCACACCAACCGACTGTACCAAACCCACTCGGCCAGCCACCCGCCAGCCATACACTCCCTTAGGCTCCCCTTTAGCACTACCTTCCCTAATACCAGCCATCCTTAGTGACCCTACTTGGCCACCTTAGCCCAACACACCAAGGCAACCCCTTTCTAGTTGCCGCCCATCCTCAAGGGGCCTTTCCTGTGCACCCAAGGCACTCAGCCAGCACCTCCCCTTGTCGTTCAACTTCGAGGAGCTCCCTCTTGCAGCCCAAGGCGAAGCCAAGCCTACGCTTGAGCAAGTCACCTCCGGACCAGCTATAAGTAAGTGCCTAACTCGGTCCTTAGTTGTAGACTTGCTTAAATTCAATTTGATACGGGGTTGTAATAACGGAGCATAGTCTCCCCCCGCTTGTAATAACGTGGCTTGGCACACCCACACACACGAGCACTCTCTTAGTCGTGCACGATTTTGAACACACACAGGCCTAATCAGTCCCTAAGATATAAACTTATATATATACTTTAACTTACGTAGGGTTTTGCTTAAGTTGGGTGTGTTGTCTTTCAATTCAAGCACGCACACACATTGAGCCTTCGCTCTTATTTGTAAGACCCAAGTAAGGGCTATGTTATACTATTTGGGTTTAATTTCATGTTGTGTGCGTAGTACTTCAATTCAAGCACGCACACACATTGAGCCTTCGCTCTTATTTGTAAGACCCAAGTAAGGGTTGTGTTATACTATTTGGGTTTAATTTCATGTTGTGTGCATAGTACTTCAATTCAAGCACTCACACACATTGAGCCTTCGCTCTTATTTGTAAGACCCGAGTAAGGGCCGTGTTATACTATTTGGGTTTAATTTCATGTTGTGTGCGTAGTACTTCAATTCAAGCACTCACACACATTGAGCCTTCGCTCTTATTTGTAAGACCCGAGTAAGGGCCGTGTTATACTATTTGGGTTTAATTTCATGTTGTGTGCGTAGTATTTCAATTCAAGCACTCACACACATTGAGCTTTCGCTCTTATTCCCAAGACCTTAGTTAAGGCCATATTGCAAGTTATATTTGGGTTTCATTTCATGTCGTAGTCTTTCAATTCAAGCACGCACCCACATTGAGCCTTCGCTCTTATTGGCAAGACCCGAGTAAGGGCCCATATATACCTTATATACGTATTTCCCTTCGGCAATTTCCCTTCGGCATTTACATTACAAGTCATTTGCCTTAAGTCATTTTCCTTCGGCATTGTCTTTACATTCGGGTTTTCCCTTTGGAGTAGCATGAGTTTGCATTGCATATATGCCATACCATGAGTTAGGATGCATATTGCATCAAAGCAAACCCCATACTCCCGCTCAAAGTTGCCCCATATAGTGGAGTGTTCATAACACACACCTAGGTGACCCATAAAGGGATAAAAAGAAAGACTTAGGCACATGCAAATCCACGTGATCTAAAATCTGGAATCGTACAAATAAGACCCGAATCAAACACCTCGAACCGTTTTTGTAGGCTTTTTCCACTCCAAAACTCAATTTTTAAAGCGTATAGACTGACCCTTGCGTATCGGTGCAAGAAGGTCTGCGACGACAAGAGCTTGCTTGCTCACAATCGCCACGTTAGAAGTCAGGTTAAAATATATCTTCGTTAGTGTAGACGTGCGAAAATCCCTGCCTCTTTGCCTTTTTCAGGGCTCGGAGCGGATCCTCTCGTGTGTCTATGGCCTATGTATGCAAACAGGGCGTGCCAGCTAGCTTACCTAAGCTAGCGAAGATATTTTTAACACTGACTTCTAAACGTGGCGACTGTGAGCAAGTAAGCTCTTGTCGTCGCAGACCTTCTTGCACCGATGCGCAAGGGTCAATCTGTACGCTTTGCAAAAATCGAGTTTTTGGAGAGAAAGTCTACGAAGCGGTTCGAGGTGTCTATTTCGGGTCTTTAAAATGCGATTGCATGTTTTAGATCATGTGGATTTGCACGTGCCTAAGTCTTTTTCTTTTATCCCTTTTCGGGCCACCTAGTTTGTGTGTTATGAACACTCCACTACGTGGGCGAATTCGAGCGGGGCTTGCTTTGATGCAATATGCGTCCTACCTCGTGGTATGGCGTAGATGCAATGCAAACTCACGCTACTCCAAAGGGAAAACCCAAAATGTAAAGACAATGCTGAAGGGAAATAACCGAAGGGAAATAACTGAAGGGAAATAACCGAAGGGAGATATGTATATAGATTATGTATATGAGCCCTTACTCGGGTCTTGCAAATAAGAGCGAAGGCTCAATGTGGGTGCGTGCTGGAATTGGAAGACTTACACACACGACATGAAATTAAACCCAAATATAAATTGCAGTATGGCCTTGACTAAGGTCTTGGGAGTAAGAGCGAAGGCTCAATGTGTGTGAGAGTGCTTGAATTGAAGTACTACACACACGACATAAATGAAACCCAAATATAACTGCAATAAGGCCTTTACTAAGGTCTTGGGAGTAAGAGCGAAGGCTCAATGTGTGTGAAAGTGCTTGAATTGAAAGACTTACTCACACGGCATGAAATAAAACCCAAATAGTATAGGTCGGCCCTTACTTGGGTCTTTCAAATAAAAGCGAAAGCTCAATGTGTGTGAGAGTGCTTGAATTGAAAGACTTACTCACACAACATGAAATGAAACCCAAATAGTATAGGTCGGCCCTTACTTGGGTCTTTCAAATAAGAGCGAAAGCTCATTGTGTGTGAGTGCTTGAATTGAAAGACAACGCACCCAACTTAAGCAAAACCCTTCGAAAATGAAAATATATATACTTATGTATTAGGGGCTGATTAGGCCCGTGTGTGTTCAAAATCGTGCACGACTAAGAGAGTGCACGTGTGTGGGTGTGCCAAGCCACGTTATTACAAGCGGGGGGAGACTATGCTCCGTTATTACAACCCCGTATCAAATTGAATCTCAAGCAAGTATACAACCAAAGACCGAGTTTAGGCACTTACGAGTAGCTGGTCCGTAGAGGCCTTGCTTGAGCGTGGGCTTGGCCTTCGCCTTGGGCTGCAAACGGGAGCTCCGCGAGGGTGGATGACAAGGGGTGCTGGCCGGCTGCAAGTGGGGCACGGGATAGGCGCCTCGAAGGTGGCCGGCTGCAAATGGGTGTCGCCTTGATGTGGGCGATTAAAGGAGTGGGCCAAGTAAGCGTGTAGGGTCACGAATGGAGAGTATAGGGTATTAGGGAGTATGGACCTAAAGGGGGTTTAAGGGAAGGTCGAATGGGAGTCTAAGGGGAAAAGAGATGGCTGGCCGAGTGTAGATGGGATGGTTAGGTAGTGGCCGGTAGTTTAGGTTGTGCTAGGTTCGGCTAAGTGAGAATGGTGGCAGCAAGGGGCTGATGTGTAGGTAAGATGGTAGTATGGTGGGTGGCTAGGAGTGGAGAGGGAGTAGAGAAGGAGCTAGGTAGAGTGGGGGGGTACTTACCGAATGGGGAGAGGCGGCAGATGGAAGAGAGAAGCCGGGTGGTTGGGATGGAGAGCAAGTGGTGGCGTCCGGCTGGGAGATGATGGTGGATGGAAGAGAGAAGGTGGCGGTGCAGGTGGAGTAGGTGGATCAGGTGGAGCAGTTGGGGCAGATTCGACGGGGTGTGGAAATGGGGGAAAGAGAGGGCCCGGTTGGGATTGGTGAGGGCTGCTAGCTAGCAAAACCCGCCCCCAAGGGGGGGGGTTTAAATAGGGATGGGTAGGTCGGTTAGGACTGGGCTTGGGGTAGTGGTTAGGTGGTTTAGGTAGGGTGGTATGTAGATAAGGTGGGCTGGAAAGGGTTGGGCCAGATATTTTGAAAACTAGGGGTTTGGGTAGATTGTGGGCTAGGGGTGGTTTAGGGGTTTAGGGCTAGGTTAGGTGGTTGGGTTTTAGGGTGAGGTTTAGTGAGCTAGGTTAGGTGATTAGGCTAGGTTTAGGCTAGGATTAGGGAAATTAACTTAGGTTTAGGGAAGGATTAGGAAAGTGGGTTAGGTGATTAGGTTGGGATTAGGCCGGGATTAGAGAAGTGGGTTAGGTGATTAGGCTCAGATTAGGGGTGGATTAGGGGGGTAGGCTTGGATTAGGTGTTTTGGGTTAGGTTTAGGAGAAGGAGCTCCCTTTGCATGGCCCATAGACCTTAACCACCTCATGTTGGTGCAGCCCTAGGTTAGGTTTTGGCTAATTACAAGCTTAAACCCACTCAATTAGGCTAACCCACATGATTAACCCCAAACTTGACACACAAGTCAAGCTTAATTACAACCCTCTTGATATTTTCCATCCCCACTCTCTCTCATGCCCATGATCCCACGTGAATTTCAAGTGGGCCCCACCTCCATTTATGAGAAGGTGATGTGGGCCATGGATATGGATATTGGATTGGATCTCTGGATCTAAATCCAAATCCAAGTCCACATATGGGTTTGGATTGGGATCTGGATATATATGGTCCAGATCCAATCCAAACTGAACTCTGACTCCTTCGAGCTGGGTTCGAAACGGACGATTCGTGCGGGGCCTGACAGCATCAGCACTCCGTCGGCGTTGGGTCTTCACCAACATGGTCGTTCGCCTCCGTTTCTGCCTTCCGAAGATGATTTCAAATGATATTTCGATAAGAACAGGGTCTTGGACATTCGAGATCTTGGGGGTGTGAATCAGATACAAGAGTTGTTGTGCCGGGCTCGACGTGTGCTCCGGTTCCGGGCTCTTTTTAGCTCTCCTGGTCCTGTCTTGATCGGGTTAAGTCACTTCGGGGTTTCAAAACATGTTTTAAAAAGGTTTTCAAAAGCTATATCATATATTTTTGAAATACAGAGTTTAAAACATATGTACAGGGTTGTCTGGAAGGCTCCTGGGTTTCCAGACTCAAAATGGCCCTTTGGGGCTGCTTTTACAAAACCAGATGGATTGGAGAAATTCGTGGGATTTCGGGGTGTTTACAGATGCCCCTCTTTGGCCTTGTCCAAATCGATTTGGATAAGGGCAAAGATGACAAACACCCCTTTTAATGTCTCCCTAGATTTAGCCACGAAGAATATGGGATCGTCCCATTTTTAGCAAAATCTTATTTTACAAACTCTGGTAGGAGGAGATATCATGCCAAAGGGTTCTTCTATGGAATTTGGTCCTAAATGGGATCATGTTCATGCAAGTACCATGCGTGGAATGCAAATGACATGGGTGTGGTGCAAGAAGTGGCGACCTCCCAAAGACCAGATGTGGTCGAACTCTAGAGACTTACAAGGTCTACTGGAGAAATTCGTGGGATTTCGGGGTGTTTACAGTTAGCTTAGGTAAGCTAGCTGGCACGCCCTATTTATTTAAATAGGACTTAGACACACGAAAGGATCCGCTCTAGGCCTAAGAAACCAAGGGAGGCGGAGATTTTCTGCGTCTACAGAAGATTGGCACACCCGGTGGGAGGTGAGTCTTTCAAAAGTCGAGTTAGTCTAGAAACTTGCGAAAAATTTTCAAAGAGGTTGTTTTAACTTTGTTTTCTTTACTTGTACTTAGGAAATTTTGAAAAACTTGAAAAGTATGTCAAAATCCAACCCAAGTGAAGTGTCGAGCCAAGGCTCATGCACATCAAGTTCTCACTCTAGGAGGATTTTCCAAAACAAAATCAAACTAGACGAGATAGAGGACCTAAGAAGGGAATTTGAGGCCAAAATCGATGCTCTCAGCCAAGGTGAACAAAAGGCCAAAAGAAAATTTGAAAAACCTCGCAAGCACAAAGAGGCCTCCGTAATGGAAGGCAACCAATACCACGAGTCCTTCACACAAAAGGACCGTATAGCCCTACAGCAGCTGCTGAAAGGGCAAAACAAAGAGAAAAGAAGTTACGCCCTGTCTGATTTCCTTCCTATGGATTACGAAACAGACAGTGACGACGAAATACCGAACTTTCATCGGTATGATGGCATGGGAGACCCTAGGTCTCACTTGCAACTTTTCTCGCATCGAGCCCATAAGAAGAAAAAGGACTCGATGAAATGGGTGTATTGGTTCCCTTTATCCCTTAAAGGCACAACTGCCAAATGGCTAGCTTCCTATGATTTAAGCCAGTTCGCTACTTTTGAAGAGTTAGCGAACTGCTTCATGCAAAGATTTGCACACAACGTAGAAGTCATGCCGACTCTGAATACTTTAAGGGATACAAAGCAAGGCATGAATGAAGACGCACATGCCTTCATTATACGATGGAGGTCACTTTTGGGCCAAGTGCGAGAGCCCATATCTGAAGGATGCGCAATCATGCTCATCCTGGATAATTTTAAAAGCGAGTTAAAAACCCTTCTCTCGCTCCATGAGATCTCAACTTTCCATAAGTTGATCAAAAAGGCATCTCTTTTCGAAACAAACTTGAGAAAAGGGACATACGATCACTTATAGAAAGGAAGTGCCGTTTCTAAAACCCGCTTGGAAAAGCCCATCACTTATGGGCTACCCACGATGGACAAAGGGGCAAAGCCCCATAAAATCGCCAATGTCCAGGTGGATCCAGGCATGGCGGGCACTTCCAAAAATTTTGAAAAACTAGAGAATAAAAGGGAGTGAACCTTTCAAAAACCGATTGAAAAACGAGAGTACACTCCGCTGGGGCAACCTGTGTCGGAGGTCCTAGACCTCCTACTTCCCCAAGGCATGATAGAACTTCCCGAAATCCCCGAAGGAGTCACTTCCAAAGGGGAGTATTTAAATCGATTTTGTAAGTATCATCGGCCCAAAGGCCATGATACCAAACGTTGTTTCTCCCTTTTAAATAAAATCGGGAGCTTGATTGCGGAGGGTCGGCTCCAGGTCACTGCGGAACCTAAGCCACCTCAAGCTATCTTCAAAGAACCCATTCCCAAGCACGCCAGTGGCAGTGGGAAAGGAAAGGAGGTATGTACCCTCACCTTTTCTAAGGAACTAGCGCAAAAACCTGAGTCTGGTCGACCCACTTGTGCGCCCACTCTTGTACTATACAAGAAGCCAGCCCAAGTCGTCATCTGGGGACCACCAAGAGCTGAATCCCCAGCAAAACCAGTTTTAAAACTTCAAGGTGCTCCTCAACTCATACTTAGAGCCAAATTTAGCGTGAACCCTAGGCTGGTCGTAGGGGAAGTGACTAGATCTGGGAGGATCTATCAACCCCCGCACCTACAAAGTGCTAAAAAGGTGGTCAGTATGCCTGGTGTAAACACCCCGAAATCCCACGAATTTCTTAAACAAACCTGGTTTTTTATAAGCAGCCCCAAAGGGCCATTTTGAGTCTGGAAACCCAGGAGCCTTCCAGACAACCCTGTACATACGTTTTAAACTTCATATTTCAAAAATATATAATATGGCTTTTGAAAACCTTTTAAAACACGTTTTTGAAACCCCAAAGCAGCTTGGCCTAATCAAGACAGGACCAGCAAAGTCAAAGAGAGCCTGCAACCGGAGCACATGTCAAGCCTGGCACAGCAACTCTCGTATCAAATCCATACCCCCAGGATCTCGAATGTCCAAGACCCTGTTATTATCAAAATGTCATTTGAAGTCATCTCCAAAAGGCAGAAACGGAGGCAGACGACCATGTTCGCGAAGACCCAACGCAGACGGAGTACTGATGCTGTCAGACCCCGCACAAATCGTCCGTTTTGAACCCAGCTCGAAGGAGTCAGAGTTCAGTTTGGATTGGATCTAGACCATATATATCCAGATCCCAATCCAAACCCATGTGTGGACTTGGATTTGGATTTAGATCCAGAGATCCAATCCAATATCCATATCCATGGCCCACATCACCTTCTCATAAATGGAGGTGGGGCCCACTTGAAATTCACGTGGGATTATGGGCATGAGAGAGAGTGGGGATGGATAATATCAAGAGTGTTGTAATTAAGCTTGACTTGTGTGTCAAGTTTGGGGTTAATCATGTGGGTTAGCCTAATTGAGTGGGTTTAAGCTTGTAATTAGCCAAAACCTAACCTAGGACTGCACCAACATGAAGTGGTTAAGGTCTATGGGCCATGCAAAGGGAGCTCCTTCACCTAAACCTAACCCAAAACACCTAATCCTAGCCTTCTACCCTAATCCACCCCTAATCCCAACCTAATCACCTAACCCACTTCACTAATCCCGGCCTAATCCCAACCTAATCACCTAACTCACTTCCCTAATCCTTCCCTAAACCTAGGTTAATTTCCCTAAACCTAGCCAAAACCTAGCCTAATCACCTAACCTAGCTCACTAAACCTCACCCTAAAACCCAACCACCTAACCAAGCCCTAAACCCCTAAACCATCCCTAGCCCACAATCTACCCAAACCACTAGTATTTAAAATATCTGGCCCTACCCTTTCCAGCCCACCTTATCTTCATACCACCCTACCTAAACCACCTAACCACTACCCCAAACCCAGCCCTAACCGACCTACCCATCCCTATATAACCCCCCCCCCTTGGGGGCGGGTTCTCCTATCTAGTCGCCTTCCCCAAGCCCAGCCGGGACCCCACTTCCCAGCCCAGCCGAACCCAGCCACCTGCTCCACCTGCTCCACCTGCCCCATCTGCACCACCACCGGCACCGCCACCTACACCTCCACCTGTCACCACCCCTGCCCTCGGCCGAACCGTTTGCTCCACCACACCCGGCTGCTCTCTTCCATCCACCGCCTCTCTTCAAGCACGGTTAGTACCCCATCCTTCATCTCACCTTCTTCACTCCCCCTCCACTCTCAGCCACCTAACCCCCTACCATAACATCCTACCATCAGCCATTCCCCTTTGCTGCCACCATTCTCACTCAGCCGAACCTATCACACCCTAAACTACCTGCCACTACCTAACTACCCTAGCTACACCCGGCCACCTTATTAGACTCCCATTCGACCTTCCCTTAAGCTCCCCTTAGGTCCATACTCCCTAACACTCTATACTCTCTTAGTGACCCTACATACTCACTTGGCCCAGCCCCTTTAATCCCCCACACCAAGGCGACACCCACTTGCAGTCGACCATCTTCAAGGCGCCTATCCCGTGCCCCATTTGCAGCCGGCCAGCACCCTTTGTCGTTCACCCTCGCGGAGCTCCCGTTTGCAGCCCAAGGCGAAGGCCAGGCCCACGCTCAAGCAAGGCCTCTACGGACCAGCTACTCGTAAGTGCCTAAACTCGGTCTTTAGTTGTATACTTGCTTGAGATTCAATTTGATACGGGGTCGTAATAACGGAGCATAGTCTCCCCCCGCTTGTAATAACGTGGCTTGACATACCCACACACGTGCACTCTCTTAGTTGTGCACGATTTTGAACACACACGGGCCTAATCAGCCCCTAATACATAAGTATATACATATACTTTCGTTTTTGTAGGGTTTTTGCTTAAGTTGGGTGCGTTGTCTTTCAATTCAAGCACTCACACACATTGAGCCTTCGCTCTTATTTGAAAGACCCAAGTAAGGGCCGACCTATACTATTTGGGTTTCATTTCATGTCGTGTGTGTAAGTCTTTCAATTCAAGCACTCTCACACACATTGAGCTTTCGCTCTTATTTGAAAGACCCAAGTAAGGGCCGACCTATACTATTTGGGTTTCATTTCATGTCGTGTGTGTAAGTCTTTCAATTCAAGCACTCTCACACACATTGAGCTTTCGCTCTTACTCCCAAGACCTTAGTAAAGGCCTTATTGCAGTTATATTTGGGTTTCATTTATGTCGTGTGCGTAGTACTTCAATTCAAGCACTCACACACATTGAGCCTTCGCTCTTATGCCCAAGACCTTAGTCAAGGCCATACTGCAATTATATTTGGGTTTAATTTCATGTCGTGTGTGTAAGTCTTTTCAATTCAAGCACGCACCCACATTGAGCCTTCGCTCTTATTTGCAAGACCCAAGTAAGGGCTCATATACATATTCTATATACATATCTCCCTTCGACATTTATATTTCAAGTCATTTCCCTTCGGTTATTTCCCTTCGGTTATTTCCCTTCAATATTGTCTTTACATTCGGGTTTTCCCTTTGGAGTAGCGTGAGTTTGCATTGCATCTACGCCATACCATGAGGTAGGACGCATATTGCATCAAAGCAAGCCCCGCTCAAATTCGCCCATGTAGTGGAGTGTTCATAACACACAAACTAGGTGGCCCGAAAAGGGATAAAAGAAAAGACTTAGGCACGTGCAAATCCACGTGATCTAAAACATGCAATCGCATTTAAAAGAACCGAAATAGACATCTCGAACCGCTTCGTAGACTTTCTATCCCAAAACTCGATTTTTGCAAAGCGTACAGACTGACCCTTGCGCATCGGTGCAAGAAAGTCTGCGACGACAAGAGCTCACTTGCTCACAGTCGCCACGTTTAGAAGTCAGTGTTAAATATATCTTCGCTAGCTTAGGCAAGCTAGCTGGCATGCCCTGTTTTCATACATAGGCCTTAGACCCACGAGAGGATCCGCTCCGAGCCCTGAAAAGGTGAGAGGCGGGGATTTTCGCGCGTCTACAGAGATTGGCACGCCCGGTGGGACGTGAGCCTTTCAAAAATCGAGTTTTTAAGTAGAAGTTTTGCGAAAATTTTGTAAAAGGTGTCATTTTTAACTTGTTGTCTTTGCTTGTACTTAGGACATTTTGAAAAAAGGTTGAAAAGCATGTCAAAATCCAATCCAAGTGAAGTGTCGAGCCAAGGCTCATGCGCATCAAGTTCTCACTCTAGGAGGATTTTCTAAAACAAAATAAAACTAGATGAAATTGAGGACTTGAGAAGGGAGTTTGAGGCCAAAATCGATGCTCTCAGCCAAGAGGCTGAAGTAGGCGATTCATGTTCATCAAACGGTGAACAAAGGCCTAAAAAGAAATCTGAAAAGCCTCGCAAGCACAAAGAGGCCTCCGTAATGGAAGGTAACTAATACCATGAGTCCTTCACACAAAAGGACCGTATAGCCCTACAGCAGCTGCTAAAAGGGCAAAACAAAGATAAAAGAAGTTACGCCCTGTCTGATTTCCTTCCTATGGATTACGAAACAGACAGTGACGACGAAATACCGAACTTTCATCGGTATGATGGCATGGGAGACCCTAGGTCTCACTTGCAACTTTTCTCGCATCGAGCCCATAAGAAGAAAAAGGACTCGATGAAATGGGTGTATTGGTTTCCTTTATCCCTTAAAGGCACAGCTGCCAAATGGCTAGCTTCCTACGATTTAAGCCAGTTCACTACTTTTGAAGAGTTAGCGAACTGCTTCATGCAAAGATTTGCACACAACGTAGAAGTCACGCCGACTCTGAATACTTTAAGGGATACAAAGCAAGGCATGAATGAAGACGCACATGCCTTCATTATACGATGGAGGTCACTTTTGGGCCAAGTGCGAGAGCCCATATCCGAAGGATGCGCAGTAATGCTCATCCTGGATAATTTTAAAAGCGAGTTAAAAACCCTTCTCTCGCTCCATGAGATTTCAACTTTCCATAAGTTGATCAAAAAGGCCTCCCTTTTCGAAACCAACTTGCGAAAAGGGACATATGATCACTTGTGGAAAGGAAGTGCCGTTTCCAAAACCCGCTTGGAAAAGCCCATCGCATATGGGCTATCCACGACGGACAAAGGGGCAAAGCCCCATAAAATCGCCAATGTCCGGGTGGATCCAGGCGTGGCGGGCACTTCCAAAAATTTTGAAAAATTAGAAAAAAAGAGGGAGCGCAATTTTCAAAAACCGGTTGAAAAACAGGAGTATACTCCGCTGGGGCAACCTGTGTCGGAGGTCCTAGACCTCCTACTTGCCCAGGGCATGATAGAACTCCCTGAAATCCCCGAAGGAGTCACTTCCAAAGGGGGGTATTTAATCCGATTCTGTAAGTATCATCGGCTCAAAGGCCATGATACCAAACACTGCTTCTCCCTCTTAAAAAAAATTGAGAACTTGATAGCAGAAGGCCGGCTCCAGGTCACTGCGGAACCTGAGCCACCTCAAGCTATCTTCAAGGAACCCTTTCCCAAACACGCCAGTGGCAGTGGGAAAGGAAAGGAGGTATGTACCCTCACCATTTCCAAGGAACTAGCGCAAAAACCAGAAGTTGGTCGACCTACTTGTGCACCCGTTCTTGTACTATACAAGAGGCCCGCCCAAGTCGTCATTCGGGGACCACCAAAAGTGGAAACCCCGGTAAAACCAGTTTTAAAAATCCAAGGTTCTCCTCAGCTCATCCTTAGAGCCAAATTTAGCGCGAACCCTAGGCTGGTCGTGGGGGAAATCACTAGATCCGGGAGGATCTATCAACCCCTGCACCTTCAAGGTGCTCAAAAGGTGGTCAGTGTGCCTGGCCCCTCAAAAGCATGTATCTCTAGTGTTCTGCCAAAAGCAGATAAGAACAAAGTCATCCTAAATCCTTATGACTTCGAAAACCACCTTTCAAAGATTCCTATTCACATGTCTATCCTAGAGATTATAAAAACTTCGCCTAGGCATAGACTTGTATTAGAGAAAATTCTAGAAAGGGCCAAGGTTGATTCGAACATAAGTCCGGAATCCTTGTCTGCCCAAGTGGCTTTATTAGGAGCAAAATCGCCCATCACTTTCTCGAAAGATGATGTAGATAGACCCTACGAAACCCATAACTAGGCCCTGCATATCGAGGTGGTTCTAAACAACCACTCCTTTAACAGGTGCCTAGTCGATGGTGGAGGAGGGCTCAACATCCTTCCACTTCATGTGGCGTACAAAATCGGAGTCACCTTGACTTCAGTGAACCCAAGCCCCATCGTTATCACTGGATACGTTGGGAATGCATCTAGACCTTTAGGATCGATCGAACTCCCAATGGAAACGGGAGGGATCGAACACACGGGGGTGTTCCATGTCTTGGACATCCACCCCCATTATAACCTGTTGCTGGGAAGGCCCTGGATACACAGTTTGTGCGCTGTGACATCCACCTTCCACAGGTGTGTCAAGATCCCTTTTAGGGACCAGGTCGTAGTGATCCTAGGTGAGAGTCACCCACAGCTTCAAGGGATCATAAACTCCCCTTGTTTATCAAGCTCCCAGGCCCATGAGGCTAACCTGGGGCAAATTATGGTTGAGCCACCTCGGCTCGTGTTGAACAACCCTAGGAAGGTTGTATGTGTGAAGGGGCCGCCCAAAGCAGGCCCCCTCCCGACTCTAATCCTCCTAGGAAAACCCAAGCGTTCCCTATTTCCAAAACCCCTGGACAAGAGGCCATACGAGCCTAATATGGACGATAGCATGTTCCAGGACCACGACTTATATCCCATCTTTTCAAAAAACAAAAGGTCGTGGAACATGTTATTGAACATGGGCTACACGCCCTACAAAAGTCTAGGTGGGGTTTTCGTAGGCTTAGGCACGTGCAAATCCATGTGATCTAAAATCTGGAATTGTACAAATAAGACCCGAATCAAACACCTCGAACGGTTTTCGTAGGCTTTTTCCACTCCAAAACTCAATTTTTAAAGCGTACAGACTGACCCTTGCGCATCGGTGCAAGAAGGTCTACGACGACAAGAGCTTGCTTGCTCACAGTCGCCACGTTAGAAGTCAGGTTAAAATATATCTTCGCTAGCTTAGGTAAGCTAGCTGGCACGCCCTGTTTATTTAAATAGGACTTAGACACACGAAAGGATCCGCTCTAGGCCTAAGAAACCAGGGGAGGCAGAGATTTTCTGCATCTACACTACCCTAGCCGGCCACCATTTAAACCACCCCTAGGTGGCCAGTCATAGCTTACTGCACCCATGTCACCCGGCCAGCCACACCCTCTTCCTTAGACATCTTCCCTTTAGTCACCCCTTAGCGCCACCTTCCCTAGCACCAGCCCAATACCTTAGTGATCCTCCTTAAACACTTCAGCCCGAGGCATCACGGCAGCACCCCCTTAGCAGCCGGCAAGCTCGAAGGCGCCACACCCGCGCTCCCTTGTCACCCGGCCAGCACATCCTTTTGCCATGCCATTCCGAGGAGCTCCCTTTTGCAGCCCAAGGCGACGCCCAAGCCCAAGCTCAAGCAAGTCACCTCCGGACCAGCTATAAGTAAGTGCCTAACTCGGTCCTCATTTGTAGACTTGCTTAAGCTAAATTAAATTTGATACGGGGTTGTAATAACGGAGCATTGTCTCCCCCCACTTGTAATAACGTGGCTTGGCACACCCACACACACGTGCACTTGAGCCTACCTCGCTCTTAGTTGTGCACGATTTTGAACACACACGGGCCTAATCAGCCCTTAAGATATAAGTTTATTTATATACTTTATGTTGCGTGGGGTTTTGCTTAAGTTGTGTGTGTCATCTTTAAATTCTCGCACTCACACACATTAAGCTTTCGCTCTTATTTGCAAGACCCAAGTAAGGGCCGTGTTATACTTTCCTTGGGTTTAATTTCATGTTGTGTGTGTAGTATTTCAATTATACACTCACACACATTGAGCTTTCGCTCTTACTCCCAAGACCTTAGTTAAGGCCATACTACAATTTATATTTGGGTTTAATTTCATGTCGTGTGTGTAGTACTTCCATTCTCGCACTCACACACATTGAGCTTTCGCTCTTATTCCCAAGACCTTAGTTAAGGCCATATTGCAATTTATATTTGGGGTTTCATTTAAAGTCGTGTGTGTTGTCTTTACATTTTCACACGCACCCACATTGAGCCTTCGCTCTTATTTGCAAGACCCAAGTCAGGGCCCATATATATTATATACGTATTTCCCTTTCGGCTATGTCTTTAAGATTTGGGTTTTAAGGTTCAGTAGTGTGCGTAGTCTTTACATATATACACGGCACACACTTGCACTATTGAGCCTTTCCACTCTTAAGATATAGCCATATTTCCCTTTTGCAATTTCCCTTCGGCAATTTACATTTACAAGTCATTTCCCTTCGGCGATTTCCATTACAAGTCATTTCCCTTCGGCATTGTCTTTTAAATTCGGGTTTTTCCTTTTGGAGTTGCATGAGTTTACATTGCATATATGCCATACCACGAGTTAGGATGCATATTGCATCAAAGCAAACCCCATACTCCCGCTCAAAAGTCGCCCCACTTAGGCTGAGTGTTCATAACACACACCTAGTTGGCCCAAAAAGGGATAAAAAGAAAGACTTAGGCACGTGCAAATCCACATGAAGTAAAATCTGAAAGTCATACAAAACAACCCGAATCAAACACCTCAAACCGCTTTCGTAGGTTCTTATACTCAAAAACTCAATTTTAAAAGCGTACAGACTGACCCTTGCGCATCGGTGCAAGAAGGTCTGCGACGACAAGAGCTTGCTTGCTCACAATCGCCACGTTAGGAGTCAGGTTTAAAATATATCTTCGCTAGCTTAAGTAAGCTAGCTGGCACGCCCTTTTTGCTTAATTAGGACTTAGGCACACGAAAAGGTTCGCTTCAGGCCTAAGAACCAGGAGCGGGAATTTTCTGCGTCTACAGTCGCAGACCTTCTTGCATCGATGCGCAAGGGTCAGTCTATACGCTTGGCAAAGTCTTTTTAAAATGTAAACCTCTTTGAAAAATACCCTAAGTGTTTGGGCTTTGTATGCACGATTGCAAATTTTATTACACGTGGGATTTGCACATGCCTATGTCTTTCTTTTTAAGCTTTTTAGGGCCAACTAGGTGTGTGCATAACTGACCTAAGTTGGGCGATTTTTTGAGCGGGAGTGTGGGGCTTGCTTTGATGCAATATGCGTCCTAACTCGTGGTATGGCGTATATGCAATGCAAACTCACACAACTCCAAAGGGAAAACCCAAATTGAAAGACAATGCGGAAGGGAAATGACTTAATGTAAATTGCAAAAGGGAAATATGGCTATATCTTAAGAGCGGAAAGGCTCAATTGTGCAAGTGTGTGTCATGTATATATGGAAAGACTACGTGTAGACGCGCGAAAATCCCCGCCTCTTTGCCTTTTTCAGGGCTTGGGGCGGATCCTCTCGTGTGTCTAAGGCCTATGTATGCAAACAGGGCGTGCCAGCTAGCTTACCTAAGCTAGCGAAGGTATTTTTAACACTGACTTCTAAACGTGGTGACTGTGAGCAAGTAAGCTCTTGTCGTCGCAGACCTTCTTGCACCGATGCGCAAGGGTCAGTCTGTACGCTTTGCAAAAATCGAGTTTTGGAGAGAAAGTCTACGAAGCGGTTCGAGGTGTCTATTTCGGGTCTTTAAAATGCGATTGCATGTTTTAGATCACGTGGATTTGCACGTGCCTAAGTCTTTTCTTTTATCCCTTTTCAGGCCACCTAGTTTGTGTGTTATGAACACTCCACTATGTGGGCGAATTCGAGCGGGGCTTGCTTTGATGCAATATGCGTCCTACCTCGTGGTATGGCGTAGATGCAATGCAAACTCACGCTACTCCAAAGGGAAAACCCGAAATGTAAAGACAATACTGAAGGGAAATGACTGAAGGGAAATAACCGAAGGGAAATAACCGAAGGGAAATAACCGAAGGGAGATATGTATATAGATTATGTATATGAGCCCTTACTCGGGTCTTGCAAATAAGAGCGAAGGCTCAATGTGGGTGCGTGCTGGAATTGAAAGACTTTACACACACGACATGAAATTAAACCCAAATATAAATTGCAGTAAGGCCTTTATTAAGGTCTTGGGAGTAAGAGCGAAGGCTCAATGTGTGTGAGAGTGCTTGAATTGAAGTACTACACACATGACATAAATGAAACTCAAATATAACTGCAATAAGGCCTTTACTAAGGTCTTGGGAGTAAGAGCGAAGGCTCAATGTGTGTGAAAGTGCTTGAATTGAAAGACTTACTCACACGACATGAAATAAAACCCAAATAGTATAGGTCGGCCCTTACTTGGGTCTTTTAAATAAGAGCGAAAGCTCAATGTGTGTGAAAGTGCTTGAATTGAAAGACTTACTCACACGACATGAAATGAAACCCAAATAGTATAGGTCGGCCCTTACTTGGGTCTTTCAAATAAGAGCGAAAGCTCAATGTGTGTGAGTGCTTGAATTGAAAGACAACGCACCCAACTTAAGCAAAACCCTTCGAAAATGAAAATATATATATATATTTATGTATTAGGGGCTGATTAGGCCCGTGTGTGTTCAAAATCGTGCACGACTAAGAGAGTGCACGTGTGTGGTTGTGCCAAGCCACGTTATTACAAGCGGGGGGAGACTATGCTCCGTTATTACAACCCCGTATCAAATTGAATCTCAAGCAAGTATACAACTAAAGACCGAGTTTAGGCACTTACGAGTAGCTGGTCCGTAGAGGCCTTGCTTGAGCGTGGGCTTTGCCTTCGCCTTGGGCTGCAAACGGGAGCTCCGCGAGGATAGGTGACCAAGGGTGCTGGCCGGCTGCAAGTGGGGCGCGGGATAGGCGCCTCGAAGGTGGCCGGCTGCAAATGGGTGTCGCCTCGATGTGGGGGGTTAAAGGGGCTGGACCAAGTGAGTGTTTAGGGTCACTAGAAAAGTCGAGGGTTTAGGGAAGGTGGACCTAAAAGGGGAGTTTATGGGAAGGCCGAATGGGAGTCCTATAGGGTGGAAGAAATGGCTGGCCGGGTGCAAATGGGATGGTTAGGTAGTGGCCGGTAGTTTAGGTTGTGTTAGGTTCGGCCAAGTTAAAAGGGTGGTGACAAAGGGCTGAGATGATGATAGGGTAGGTGGCTAGGAGTGGAGAGGGAGTAGAGAAGAATTTAGGGAGAGTTGGGGAATGCTTACCGAATGGGGAGAGGTGGCGGATGGAAGAGAGAAGCCGGGTGTAGATGGGATGGAGAGCAAGTGTGGCGTCCGGCTGGGAGAGGGTGGTGGCGTCCGGCTGGGAGATGGTGGTGGATGGAAGAGGGAAGGTGGCGGTGCAGGTAGTGCTGGTGGAGCAGGTGGAGCAGGCGGGCAGGTTCGGCTGGGTGAGGAAATGGGAGGAAGAGAGGGCCCGGCTGGGCTAGCTCGCCAAACCCGCCCCCAAGGGGGGCGGTTTAAATAGGGATGGGTAGGTCGGTTAGGGATGGGCTTGGTGTAGTGGTTAGGTGGTTTAGGTAGGGTGGTATGTAGATAAGGTGGGCTGGAAAGGGTTGGGCCTGATATTTTGAAAACTAGGGGTTTGGGTAGATTGTGGGCTAGGGGTGGTTTAGGGGTTTAGGGCTAGGTTAGGTGGTTGGGTTTTAGGGTGAGGTTTAGTGAGCTAGGTTAGGTGATTAGGCTAGGTTTAGGCTAGGATTAGGGAAATTAATCTAGGTTTAGGGAAGGATTAGGGAAGTTGGTTAGGTGATTAGGTTGGGATTAGGACGGGATTAGGGAAGTGGGTTAGGTGATTAGGTTCAGATTAGGGGTGGATTAGGGGTTTAGGCTAGGATTAGGCGTTTTGGGTTAGGTTTAGGTGAAGGAGCTCCCTTTGCATGGCCCATAGACCTTAACCACCTCATATTGGTGCAGCCCTAGGTTAGGTTTTGGCTAATTACAAGCTTAAACCCACTCAATTAGGCTAACCCACATGATTAACCCCAAATTTGACACACAAGTCAAGCTTAATTACAACACTCTTGATATTTTCCATCCACACTCTCTCTCATGCCCAATATCCCACGTGAATTTCAAGTGGGCCCCACCTCCATTTATGAGAAGGTGATGTGGGCCATGGATATGGGTATTGGATTGGATCTCTGGATCCAAATCCAAATCCAAGTCCACATATGGGTTTGGATTGGGATCTGGATATATATGGTCCAGATCCAATCGAAACTGAACTCTGACTACTTCGAGCTGGGTTCGAAACGGACGATTCATGCGGGGTCTGACAGCATCAGTACTCCGTCTTCGTTGGGTCTTCGCCAACATGGTTGTCCGTCTCCGTTTCTGCCTTCCGGAGATGACTTCAAATGATATTTTGATAAGAACAGGGTCTTGGACATTCGAGATCCTGGGGGTGTGAATCAGATACAAGAGTTGCTGTGCGGGGCTCGACCTGTGCTCCGGTTCCGGGCTCTTCTTAGCTCTCCTGGTCCTGTCTTGATCGGGCCAAGCCGCTTCGGGGTTTCAAAACATGTTTTAAAAGGGTTTTAAAAGCTATATTGTATGTTTTCGAAATATAGAGTTCAAAACGTATGTACAGGGTTGTCTGGAAGGCTCTTGGGTTTCCAGACTCAAAAATGGCCCTTTGGGGCTGCTTTTACAAAACCAGGTTTGTTTAAGGAATCCGTGGGATTTCAGGGTGTTTACACTACGCACACAGCTGAACCTTAAAACCCAAATCTTAAAGACATAGCCGAAGGGAAATACTTATAATATATATGGGCCCGAAGGTCGCCAACGTGTGCGTGGTTGTTGTGTGTATTTGGAAAGACAACTCACACGACTTGTAATGTAAACCCAAATATAATTGCAATAGGCCTTGACTAAGGTCTTGGGAGTAAGAGCGAAAGCTTAATGTGTGTGAGTGTAGAATTGAAATGCTACGCACACAACTTGAATTTAAACACCCAAAACGAAATTGCAATAAGGCCTTTACTAAGGTCTTGGGAGTAAGAGCGAAAGCTCAATGTGTGTGAGTGTAGAATTGAAATGCTACGCACACAACTTGAATTAAAACACCCAAGGGAAATTGCAATACGGCCCTTACTAGGGTCTTGGGAATAAGAGCGAAAGCTCAATGTGTGTGAGTGTGGAAATTGAAAGACCACACACACAACTTGAGTTGAAACCCATGCAACTTAAAACATATAGGTATAACTATATCTTAAGGGCTGATTAGGCCCGTGTGTATGCTAAAATCGTGTGCAACTAAGAGCGGAATATGCTCAAGTGCACGTGTGTGTGGGTGTGCCAAACCACGTTATTACAAGCGGGGGGAGACAACGCTCCATTATTACAACCCCGTATCAAATTTAATCAAATGTAAGCAAGTTCATAACAAGGACCGAGTTAGGCACTTACATATAGCTGGTCCGGGTGTGACTTGCTTGGCTTTGGCCTATGTGAGTCGCCTTGGACAGCCGAAGGGGAGCTCCTTGGATGCGGGTGGGCGCCAAGTAGGGTCTTAGCTGAATGGGTGTCTTAATGAAGGCTGGGTGTTGGGCGCAGCAAGTGGGGTTGTTGAGTGAGTTGGGGCAGGTTCGGGTGTTAGCTAGGTGGTTGCAGGTTGAAGGGTGAAGGTTTAGCTAGGGGCTGAGAAATGGGTGGCTAAGGGAAGGTGGGGATGTAAGGTGTCAAATAGCTGGGTGTATGGGAGATGGCTAGGGTGCAACAGTGGCCGGTAATGGAAGGTGTGGCTGGGTAAGAAGGGGAGTAGAAGATAGGTTAGATAGGGCTGAGATGGGGGTACTAACCAGAGGTGGTTGCTGTGGTGGTGGCCGGAGGTGGTGGAAGGAGATGACAGCTGGAAGAAGGTGGCAGCCGGGTGGAAGGGTGCAGTCAGGTGGGGTGTGCAGGTGGCAGCCGAGTGGAAGTGCAGCCGGGTGGAGTGGCAGTGGAGGTGGCGCAGCTGGTGGAGAATGGGAGTGTAGTGGGATAGAAGAGAGGACAGGTGAGAGAGGAGAGAGAGGGCTCAAAGCTGCCAAAACCCGCCCCAAAAGGGGTTTTTTTATAGGCATGGGCTGGGGTCGATTGGGGGTGGTTTTGGGGTAGATATTTAGGATATGGTGGGCTAGTGGTGGTTTGGGTAGGTCGGCTAGGGGGAAGTGGTATGGTGGTTTAGGGTAGGTCGGTTAGGGTGGCTGGGATTTGAGGGTTAGGGTCTAATTAGGTGGGTTAAGGTGGGATTAGGTTTAGTCTAGCTAGGGTCTAGGTGGTCTAGTTAGGTGGGGTGAGCTAGGTGAGGTCGGCTAGGTATGGTTAGGGTGGTTTTGGGTGAGGGTGGCTAAGATTAGGTCAGGTTTAGGAAGGAGTGGCTAGGTGAGGTGGGTTAGCTTAGGGCTAGGTTTAGGAAGCATCCCCGTGGCCTTGATCCATGGACCTAGTTGCAGCCAGATTCATGTTGGTGCAGCCCCAGGTTAGGTGTAGGTGCATACAAGCTTAAACCCACACTCTTAGGCTAAACCCACATGATTAACCCAAAACTTGACACAAAAGTCAAGCCCACCAACTTTCTCACTCATACTTTATCCCCCATTCTCTCTCTACCCAAGCTTTTCACGTGAATTCTTTGTGGGCCCCACCTCCATTTATGAGAAGGTGATGTGGGCCATGGATGTGGATATTGGATTGGATCTTTGGATCCAAATCCAAGTCCAGATGCATGTTTGGATTTGGATCTGGATATATATGGTCCAGATCCGATCCAAATTTGATTTTCTGACTCCTTCATGGCGTTGCAAAACGGACGGTTTGTGCGGGACCTGACAGCATCAGTACTCCGTCTTGCGTTGGGTCTTCGCCAACATTATTGTCCGCTCTTCTTCTCACCTTCCGGAGATCATTTTAACAAATTTGTTGATAACAGGGGCTTGGATGTCTGAGATTTTGGGGATGATTCTGATATGAGAGTTGATGTGCCGGGCTTAAAATATGCTCTGGGTCTGGGCTCTCTTTTGCTTCTTCGGTCCTGCTTTCATCAGGCCAAGTTGTTTTTCGGGGTTTCAAAACATCTTTTTAAAGGTTTTAAAACTATATGTATATATTTTCAAAATATATATGATTTTAACATATGTACAGGGTTGCCTGGAAGGCTCCTGGGTTTCTAGACTCAAAATAGCCCTTTGGGGCTGCTTTTGTAAAACCAGGTAATTTTGAGCAAATTGTGGGATTTTGGGGTGTTTACAAGGCTACTTTTGCAAAACCAATTAATTTGAGAAAATCGTGGGATTTTTGGGTGTTTACAGATGCCCCTCTTTGGCATTATCCAAATTGATTTGGATAATGGCAAAAACGACAACACCCCTTTCGATGTCTCCCTAGATCTATCCACGAAAATATGGGATCGTTCAATTTTTAACAAAAATCTCTCTTTTAAAACCCTGCTGCTCCAAGTGAGCAGACCCTATGCTGCTCGATGTTCGATTTTTTTCAAAATTTATTTACAAAAGGGAAAACTGCTTTGAGACTTAATCTTAAGGATCTCGAGCTCTTCGTGTTTGCCTTTGCTTGAGTCTTGACACTCGCTAATCTAGCGGAGGTTTTATAAGAAAACAAGCTATATTTCAAAATTCCTATGCCTTACTCGAAACGTCGAATTCTCAAACAAAATGAAATTCAAGTAAGTAAATCCTATTTTTACTTTAGGATTCTTCGAAATGAATCATGTTTTACTTGGGATAAGCCAGGGATGGGAAAGAGATACCACGGTCTCTTCTGAAGTGTCCCGTGGTTTAAGGCATAGAAGGCAGAAAAACTGCTCTTTTTTTTAGCTTTTTGGCCTTTTCTTCCTTTTTTTCATAGAGGGTCTCCCTTTGGGAGTATGTTTTCTTTAATCCCTCTTTTCCATAAAAGAATCGAGTTTTCTTTTGATTCATGTTTCTTTCTTTGGGAAAGAGATTTTGGCGGGGATTTCCCTTTGTTTTTGGCCATATTTTCCTTTTGGAAGGAGAAGAGAAGAGGGGAAGACTTATCCCAAGGTCATACTCGATCCATTCCAGATCAGCCTATTTAGAAATAGCACGTACTACTTGCAAGTATCTTGCTATATTGAACTAGGCCTTTCTTTGTAAGAAGAAGGATTTTGAAATGTAACCACGTATTTGGAAAGCTCCACTCTTTCACAAGTTCGAATTCTTTCGCTCGGGGTCAAACAATTTGCCTTTGAACCTTACTTTTGGGGTTTCAAAGCAGCTATCCCTAAGAATTTTCGAAAACGGGAATTTAACCCAAACCCTACACATAATACTTCTTTAAGTATTGAATATTGATAGGATCTGCTAAATTCCTACATTAAACATCGATCAACCAATATGAGTTGTTCGTGGTGATTTTACGCACAACATAGGGTCCATCTCATTTGGGGCTGTGGACGCCGAAAATCCCCGCATTTGGTTTCTTAGGCCTGAAGCGAATCTTTTCGTGTGTCTAAGTCGTTTTTAAGCAAAAGGGTGTGCCAGCTAGCTTGCTTAAGCTAGCGAAGAAATATTTTGAAATCTGACTTCTATTGTGGCAACTATGAGCAAGCAAGCTCTTTTCGTCGCAAACCTTCTTGCACCGATGCGCAAGGATCAGTCTGTACGCTTAGAAAATTGAGTTTTAGACATGATAACCTAGGAAAATGTTTAAGGTGTTCGATTCTCGGCTGATTTGTATGGTTTCAAATTTTATTTTCACGTGGATTTGCATGTGCCTATGTCTTTCCTTTTATCTCTTTTTGGACCAACTAGGTGTGTGTATGCACACGTGACCTAAGTGGGGCGATTTTGAGCGGGAGTGTGGGGTTTGCTTTGATGCAATATCCATCCTAACTCGTGGTATGGCGTATATGCAATGCAAACTCATGCAACTCCAAAGGGAAAACCCGAATTGAAAGACAATGCGAAAGGGAAATGACTTAATGTAAATTTGCAAAAGGGAAATATGGCTATATCTTAAGAGCGGAAAGGCTCAATTGTGCAAGTGTGTGCCGTGTATATATGTAAAGACTACGCACACTGCTGAACCTTAAAACCCAAATCTTAAAGACATAGCCGAAAGGGAAATACTTATAATATATATGGGCCCGAAGGTTGCCAACGTGTGTGTGGGTGTTGTGTGTATATTGAAAGACAACTCACACGACTTGTAAATGAAACTCAAATATAATTGCAATATGGCCTTGACTAAGGTCTTGGGAGTAAGAGCGAAAGCTCAATGTGTGTGAGTGTAGAATTGAAGTACTACGCACATGACATGAATTTAAACCCAAATATAATTGCAATAGGCCTTGACTAAGGTCTTGGGAGTAAGAGCGAAAGCTCAATGTGTGTGAGTGTAGAATTGAAGTACTACGCACACGACATGAATTTAAACCCAAATATAATTGCAATAGGCCTTGACTAAGGCCTTGGGAGTAAGAGCGAAAGCTCAATGTGTGTGAGTGTAGAATTGAAGTAGTATGCACACTATAGACACGGAAAATCCTCGACTCTGGGTTTCTTAGGCCTGGAGCGAATCTTTTCGCAATCTACATTCGCTTTTAGGGCGTGCCAGCTAGCTTACTCAAACTAGCGAAGTAAGTTTTGAAAATATCTGACTTTTGAAAGGCGATTGTAGGCAAGCGGGATCTTTTCGTCGCAGACCTTCTTGCACTGACGCGCAAGGGTCAGTCTGTACGCTTAGAGACTTCTTTTGAAACAAGTTAAACTCAAAAATTGATTTTTGAATAAACAGGTGTTTTGAAAATCTTGGAAATCATGCACTTGGCGAGTTTTTGCTTTTACTAGGTTTGGGCGACCCTAAGTCTTTCAATTTTAATCACTTGGGCGTGTTTTGCACGTTTTGTTCGGGTTTGTTCGATGCAGGTATGCACTCTAGCTCGAGTATGGTGAGTATGCAATGCAACTCACACAACTTGAATGTAAAACCCGAAATTTAAAGACTTATCAGAAGGGAAAACCCAAATTGAATGCAACTCACACGACTTGAATGTAAATTGCAGAAATTTAAATATATCTATATCTTAAGAGCGGAAAGGCTCAATGTGTGTGTGGGTGTTGTGTATAAATTGAAATGCAACACACGCAACTGAACCGTAAAACGCAGCAGAAGGGAGATATAGATATATATGAGAGCGAGAAGGCTCAATGTGAGTGAGTGCTTTGAGTGTATAAATTGAAAGGCAACTCACGCAACTTGAATTTAAAACCCAGCTGGAAGGAAAATACGTATATATACGTAAGAGCGGAAAGGCTCAATGTGAGTGAGTGCTTTGAGTGTATAAAATGAAAGACAACTCACACGACTTGAACCTTAAAACCCAGCTGAATGTATATAAATAGGGCTATATCCTATGGGCTGTTGAGGCCCGTTTGTGTGCAAAAGTGTGCAGATAAGAGCGGAAAGGCTCGAGTGTACGTGTGTGTATTTTGCATCAAACACATATATTACATCCAGGGGGGAGACGATGCTCCATTATTACAACCCCATATCGAATTGAATTAAGTTTAAAGTAATGTAAGAGAGTCAAGTTCGAGCACTTACACGTCGCCTGCTTGGACTTCCTTTATCAATGAGATTCGACCTCGGATATAGCCGTTGGATGGACCCCTCTTTGCGAACCGACCAGCTATGTGGGATGTTGATCCTAGTTCATGGCCTGGGCGAGGTTGACATGCGAAGGTGCTATGACTTTGGGTAGGACACGAGGGGATCGAAGGCAAGGTATAAGGGATCTAGGGCCAGATCTAAGGTGAAGGGTTTAGTTTGGGTTCGAATCAAGGTCCTAAGGTGAGACTCGACCAGCTAGGGTCCAAGTTGGGTGATGGTCCATGGCCGGATTTGGGAAGGGTCCTAAGGGAATGCTCGGCCAAATGGTGGCCGAGCTGGGCAAGTTTGGGAGTTCGTTTTGGATGGGAACTAGGGTGAAGTCCTAAGGAGATGGCTCGACCAAAGGGTGGCCGAGCTGGGCGGTTTTAGAGTTTGTTTTGGTTAGGATTTGAGGCGAGGTCCTAAAGGACATGGCTCGACCAATGGTGGCCGAGCTGGATAGTTTTGGGGGTTAGCTTAGGTTGGGTTTAAACCAAGGTAAGGATTTAGGACTTAGGGTGAAAATGGGGCAGATCTAGGGTGAGCTCGGCTAGCTATTGGCCGAGCTTAGCATGGGCTTAGGTGGGGACCGACTTGGGTAAAACTAGGTTGGTTTTTAGTGAAGTTCGGCCAACTTCTTGGCTGGACTTTGCTAGATTTCCAAACGGTGGTATTGGGTGGTTTGGAGAGACAAGAAGAGAGACGGTTTGGAGAGGATCTAGGGGGCTCACCTTGGCATTGGTTCAGCCATGTTTTTCTTGATTTCCACGCAGCCAATCTTCACCAAGAAGGGGCCATCCAATGCTGCCGAACCTTACTTGAACATAACTTTTTCTTGCGTGAAATGGAGAAGCTTCTTGGCTTACAAAACCAGCCCACCTATTACAAAAAGCAAAGGGGGAAAGTAGCCCCCTTTGTTGACTTTTCCCTCTCTCTCTCTCTCCAACCCAAGCAAAGACGTGAAACCAAAAAAAATTTGCAGCCCTTTGTGAATCAGCCCCTCACGTCCTTTTATAGACTTTCAACTTGGATATGGATCTTGGGTCTTGGATTTGGGTCTGGCTATCCGGATCCAATCCAAACTCAATGTGGATCTGGATCGCGGATCTCGGATATTTTGAGATCCAGATCCAGTCTAAATATTTATTTGGGTTTGGATCTCGGATCTTGGATCTTGGATTTTTGAGATCCATATCCAATCCAAACACAATTTGGATCTGGATCTGGATATTTTTGGGTTCAGACCCAATCCAGATTTTTCTTCTACTCCTTGTTTTTTGGTCCTTTCTGGTGCTTTTCACCGTCAGTTTCGAGCGGGCTTCGATTCATCGGACGCCCAACTCTGGCCTGGGTCTTCCCCAAGTCTTTCTTCCAACCGGTGTTCTGCTTTTCAAGACTTTTTCGGCGTTCGTTTCGGTCCGCCGTTTTGGTTTTTGGCCGATTCCTGTTGATATCGAACTCAGATTGTCGCACGGATTCCGTTCTTCATTCTGATGGGACGTATCTCGAACTTCTGTCGACTTCCTTAGGTACTGGGCTTCTTTCTGTATTTTGGAGCTGCTTTGTGCTTTTTCTTTGACCCAAATTACATTTTTACCCTTCTATCGGGCTTTTCTCGAAACGGGCTCTTTTTTTTCTTCTATTTTCAAACAAGGGGTGGCTTTTGAGACTCCAGGCTTGATTTCTCTTCTTGTCGGGGCTCTTCTCTTGCCTTTTGTACCTGTTTTCACATTTTTAAAACAGGTTGTCGTTTTTGGCTCAAACTAGCTTTTTTGCATTTTTGAGAGTTTTTGATTTTTGGAAAATTCGGGGTGTTTACACACACGACATGAATTTAAACACCCAAGGGAAATTGTAACACGGCCCTTACTAGGGTCTTGGAAATAAGAGCGAAAGCTCAATGTGTGTGAGTGTGGAAATTAAAAGACAACACACACAACTTAAACAAAAACCCATGCAACTTAAATTATATAAGTATATCTATATCTTAAGGGCTGATTAGGCCCATGTGTGTGTCAAAATCGTGTGCAGCTAAGAGCGGAATAGGCTCAAGTGCACGTGTGTATGGGTGTGCCAAACCACATTATTAGAAGCAGGGGGAGACAATGCTCCATTATTACAACCCCGTATCAAATTTAATTAATCATAAGCAAGTCTATAACAAGGACCGAGTTAGGCACTTGCGTATAGCTGGTCCGGGTGTGACTTGCTTGCGCTTGAGTTGGTGAGTCGCCTTGGGCTGCAAGAGGGAACTCCTTGGATGGGCGTGGCAAAGGAAGATGCTGGCCAAATGGCAAAGGTGTAGGCGGGTGGCGCCTTGGCGCTAGCCGAGTGGAGGGGGTGCTGCCTTGGCTGGGGTTGGGGTACTTAGGGAAGGTAGGGGTGTTAGCTAGGGTGTTAGCTAGAGGCTGGTTTAAGGGAAGAGGTAAGGCTGAGGGTGTTAGCTAGGGGTTGTCTAAGGAAGGAGGAGGGGCAGGTGGTGCAGTCGGGTGATGCTGGCCGAACGGTGGAAGGTGGCAAGTGGTGGCCGATTGGATGAGGTGTTAGCTAGGCTAAGGAAGGGTGGCGGGTGGTGGCTAAGAATGGAGGGGGAGTGAAGAACAGGTGGTGTTGAGAGGGGGTACTAACCGGAGTGGAATGTTGGCCGAAGGGTGAAGGTAGCGGGTGTCAAGGGGCAGCCGAATGGAAGGAGAGGTTGCAGCCGGTGGTGTGGAATGGAGCTGGCCGAAGTGGAATGGAGTGAAGTGGTGCTGCTGGAAGTTGGAGGTAGCAGGTTCCAAGAGGGTGAGGGAGAGATGGCAGGTGAGAGAGAGAGCAAGGGCTGGGCTGCCCAAGAAAAGCATGCAAAACCCGCCCACAAGGAGGGGGGTTTTATAGGTTTTAGTGGGTCGGTTTGGGGCTGGTATTGGGGGGGTCGATTGGGCTAGTTAGGTGGTAATGGTTTGGGGATATGGTGGGCTAGGCATTTAGGTGGGCAAGATATTTGTCGTAGGTGGTTTAGGGATATGGTGTGCTAGGGATTTAGGTGGGCTGGTTTAGTGGTTTAGGGCTTAGCTAGGTGGGTTGGGCTTAGGGTGAGGTTTAGTGGAGTGGGTTAGGTGTTTAGGCTAGGATTAGGGTGAGGTTAGGGGGAATTAGGCTAGGTTTAGGGAAGGATTAGGGAAGTGGGTTAGGTGATTAGGCTAGGATTAGGGGGAAACGGCTAGGTAAGGGGGTTTAGCTTAGGTTTAGGGTTAGGAGCATCCCTTTGCATTACCCATGGACCTAGTTGCATCAAGTTGGTGCAGCCCTAGGTTAGGTGTAGGTGCATACAAGCTTAAACCCACACTCATTAGGCTAACCCACATGATTAACCCAAAACTTGACACACAAGTCAAGCTTAACACATTTCACTCATATCTTATCCTCCCCATTCTCTCTCATACCCAAGATTTCCACCTGAATTTCTTGTGGGCCCCACCTCCATTTTTGAGAAGGTGTTGTGGGCCCTGGATGTGCATATTGGATTGGATCTTTGGATCCAAATCCACATATATGTTTGGATTTGGATCTGGATATATATAGTCCAGATCCAATCCAAAGCTGAATTTCTGACTCCTTCATGGTGTGTTCGAAACGAACGGTTTGTGCGGGGCCTGACAGCATCAGTACTCCGTCTTGTGTTGGGTCTTCGCCAACATTGTCGTTCGCTCCTCTTTTCACCTTTCGGAGATGATTTCAAGCAGTTCGTTTGACAACAGGGGCTTGGATGTTCGAGATTCTGGGGATGAATCTAATACGAGAGTTGATGTGCCGGGCTCGACATGTGCTCCGGTTCTGGGCTCTCTTTCGCTCTTCTGGTCCTGCTTTCATTAGGCCAAGTCGCTTTGTGGGGTTTCAAAACATCTTTTAAAAGGTTTTAAAACTATATAATACATATTTTAAAACATATATAGTTTAAACATATGTACAGGTTTTGCCTGGAAGGCTCCTGGGTTTCCAAACTCAAAATAGCCCTTTGGGGCAGCTTTTGCAAAACCAGGTGTTTTGGAAAAATCATTGGATTTTGGGGTGTTTACAGGGGTGCCACTTTCCAAGTGGATGTGGGCCACGATAGTGGATGATTTTCAAAACCAAATCTCCCACTTCAAAGTGGCGAGGTCTCATGTGTTTGTCATAATGTCGGGCTATCCTTTGCTGGTATGCATGAGCATGATCCATAGTGTAAACACCCCGAAATCCCATGAATTCCTTAAACAAACCTGGTTTTGTAAAAGCAGCCCCAAAGGGCCATTTTTGAGTCTGGAAACCCAGGAGCCTTCGAGACAACCCTGTATATATGTTTTAAACTTTATCTTTCAAAAACATATGATATGGCTTTTGAAAACCTCTTAAAACACGTTTTTGAAACCCCGAAGCGGCTTGGCCCGATCAAGACAGGACCAGGAGAGCTAAGAAGAGCCCGAAACTGGAGCACATGTCAAGCCCGGCACAGCAGCTCTTGTATCACATCCACACCCCCAGGATCTCGAACGTCCAAGACCCTGTTCTTATCAAAATATCATTTGAAGTCATCTCCGAAAGGCAGAAACGGAGGCGGACGACCATGTTGGCGAAGACCCAACGCAGACGGAGTACTGATGCTGTCAGGCCCCACACGAATCGTCCGTTTCGAACCCAGCTCGAAGGAGTCAGAGTTCAGTTTGGATTGGATCTGGACCATATATATCCAGATCCCAATCCAAACCCATATGTGGACTTGGATTTGGATTTGGATCCAGAAATCCAATCCAATATCTATATCCATGGCCCACATCACCTTCTCATAAATGGGGGTGGGGCCCACTTGAAATTCACGTGGGATATTGGGCATGAGAGAGAGTGGGGATGGAAAATATCAAGAGTGTTGTATTAAGCTTGACTTGTGTGTCAAGTTTGGGTTTAATCATGTGGGTTAGCCTAATTGAGTGGGTTTAAGCTTGTAATTAGCTAAAACCTAACCTAGGGCTGCACCAACATGAGGTGGTCAAGGTCTATGGGCCATGCTAAGGGAGCTCCTCCACCTAAACCTAACCCAAAACGCCTAATCCTAGCCTAAACCCCTAATCCACCCCTAATCTGAACCTAATCACCTAACCCACTTCCCTAATCTCAGCCTAATCCCAACCTAATCACTTAACCCACTTCCCTAATCCTTCCCTAAACCTAGATTAATTTTCCTAATCCTAGCCTAAACCTAGCCTAATCACCTAACCTAGCTCACTAAACCTCACCCTAAAACCCAACCACCTAACCTAGCCCTAAACCCCTAAACCACCCCTAGCCCACAATCTACCCAAACCCCTAGTTTTCAAAATATCTGGCCCAACCCTTTCCAGCCCACCTTATCTACATACCACCCTACCTAAACCACCTAACCACTACCCCAAGCCCAGCCCTAACCGACCTACCCATCCCCTATTTAAACCCCCCCCCCTTTGGGGGCGGGTTTTGGAAGCTAGAGCCCTCACCTCACCCAGCCGGGCCCTCTCCTTCTCCCATTTCCTCACCTAGCCGGGACCACTCTCCATCACCTCCAGCTGCCCGCCTGCTCCACCTGCTCCACCAGCTCTACCTGCACCGCCACCTTCCCTCTTCCATCCACCACCACCTCACCCAGCCGGACGCCACCACCTTCACCCAACCGAACCAGCCGAGCTCCCACATCCGGCTGCTTCTCTCTTCATCCACCGCCTCTCCCCATTCGCTAAGCCTTCCCCAACTCTACCTAAACACTTCTCTACTCCCTCTCCATTCCTAGCCACCCACCCTATCATCATCTCAGCCCTTTGTCGCCACCCTTTTCACCTAGCCGAACCTAGCATAACCTAAACTACCGGCCACTACCTAACCATTCTATCCCATTCGGCTTTCCCCTAAGACTCCCATTCGGCTTTCCCATAAACTCACCTTTTAGGTCCACCTTCCCTAAACACTCGACTATCCTAGTGACCCTAAGCACTCACTTGGTCCAGCCCCTTTAACCCCCCACATCGAGGCTACACCCATTTGCAGCCGGCCACCTTCGAGGCGCCTATCCCGCGCCCCACTTGCAGCCGGCCAGCACCTTTGGTCACCTATCCTCGCGGAGCTCCCGTTTGCAGCCCAAGGCGAAGGCCAAGCTCACGCTCAAGCAAGGCCTCTACGGACCAGCTACTTGTAAGTGCCTAAACTCGGTCTTTAGTTGTATACTTGCTTGAGATTCAATTTGATACGGGGTTGTAATAACGGAGCATAGTCTCCCCCCGCTTGTAATAACGTGGCTTGGCACAACCACACACGTGCACTTTCTTAGTCGTGCACGATTTTGAACACACACGGGCCTAATCAGCCCCTAATACATAAGTGTGTATATATATTTTCATTTTCGAAGGGTTTTGTTTAAGTTGGTGTAAACACCCCGAAATCCCACGAATTTCTTAAACGAATCTGGTTTTATACAAGCAGCCCCAAAGGGCCATTTTTGAGTTTGGAAACCCAGGAGCCTTCCAAACAAACCCTGTGTATATGTTTTAAACTTTATCTTTCAAAAACATATGATATAGCTTTTGAAAACCCTTTTAAAACATGTTTTGAAACCCCGAAGTGGCTTGGCCCGATCAAGACAGGACCAGGAGAGCCAAGAAGAGCCCGGAACCGGAGCACCTGTCGAGCCCGGCGCAGCAACTCTTGTATCTGATTCACACCCCAGGATCTCGAACGTCCAAGACCCTGTTCTTATCAAAATAGCATTTGAAGTCATCTCCGGAAGGCAGAAACGGAGGCGGACGACTATGTTGGCGAAGACCCAACGCAGACGGAGTACTGATGCTGTCAGGCCCCGCACGAATCGTCCGTTTCGAACCCAGCTCGAAGGAGTCAGAGTTCAGTTTGGATTGGATCTGGACCATATATATCCAGATTCCAATCCAAACCCATATGTGGACTTGGATTCGGATTTGGATCCAGAGATCCAATCCAATATCCATATCCATGGCCCACATCACCTTCTCATAAATGGAGGTGGGGCCCACTTGAAATTCACGTGGGATATTGGGCATGAGAGAGAGTGGGGGTGAAAAATATCAAGAGTGTTGTATTAAGCTTGACTTGTGTGTCAAGTTTGGGTTTAATCTTGTGGGTTAGCCTAATAGAGTGGGTTTAAGCTTGTAATTAGCTAAAACCTAACCTAGGGCTGCACCAACATGGGGTGATCAAGGTCTATGGGCCATGCTAAGGGAGCTCCTTCATCTAAACCTAACCCAAAATGCCTAAACCTAGCCTAAACCCCTAATCCACCCCTAATCTGAACCTAACCACCTAACCCACTTCCCTAATCCCGGCCTAATCCCAACCTAATCACCTAACCCACTCCCCTAATCCTTCCCTAAACCTAGATTAATTCCCCTAATCCTAGCCTAAACCTAGCCTAATCACCTAACCTAGCTCACTAAACCTCACCCTAAAACCCAACCACCTAACCTAGCCCTAAACCCCTAAACCACCCTTAGCCCACGATTTATCAAAACACCTAGTTTTAAAATATCTGGCCCAACCCCATCCAACCCACCTTATCTACATACTACCCTACCTAAACCACCTAACCACTACCCACAACCCAGCCCTAACCGACCTACCCATCCCCTATTTAAACCCCCCTCATTGTGGGCGGGTTTTCCAAGTGGGAACCACCCCTTCCATCCAGCCGGGCCCTCTCCTTCTCCCATCTTCCATCCAGCCGTGACCACTCCCCAGCAGCCGCCACCTGCTCCACCAGCCGCCTGCTCCGCCACCTTCCCTCTTCCGTCCACCATCACTGCCCCCCCAGCCGGACACCACCACCTCACTCAGCCGAACTCCCATCAACACTCGGCTTCCCTCTTCATCCACTCTCCACTTCTCCCCATCCGGTAAGCCTTCTTTAACCCTACTTAAACCCTTCTCTACCACCTCTCCACTCCCAGCCACCCACCACACCATCACCTTACTCACCCAACAGCCCCTCACCGCCACCACTCCCACTCGGCCAAACCTTAGCCGCTGTAGACGCGCGAAAATCCCCGCCTCTTTGCCTCTTTCGTGGCTTGGAGTGGATCTTATCGTGCGTCTAAGGCCTATGTATATAAACAGGGCGTGCCAGCTAGCTTACTTAAGCTAGCGAAGATATACTTTATCACTGACTTCTAAACGTGGCGACTGTGAGCAAGTGAGCTCTTGTCGTCGCAGACCTTCTTGCACCGATGCGCAAGGGTCAGTCTGTACGCTTTTGCAAAAATCGAGTTTTGGGGAGAAAGTCTACGAAACGGTTCGAGGTGTCTATTTCGGGTCTTTAAGATGCGATTGCATGTTTTAGATCACGTGGATTTGCACGTGCCTAAGTCTTTTCTTTTATCCCTTTTTGGGTCGCCTAGTTTGTGTGTTATGAACACTCCACTACATGGGCGAATTCGAGCGGGGGTTGCTTCGATGCAATATGCGTCCTACCTCGTGGTATGGCGTAGATGCAATGCAAACTCACGCTACTCCAAAGGGAAAACCCGAAATGTAAAGACAATACTGAAGGGAAATAACAGAAGGGAAATAACCGAAGGGAAATAACCGAAGGGAGATATGTATATATCTTATGTATATGAGCCCTTACTCGGGTCTTGCAAATAAGAGCGAAGGCTCAATGTGGGTGCGTGCTTGAATTGAAAGACTTACACACATGACATGAAATTAAACCCAAATATAAATTGCAGTATGGCCTTGACTAAGGTCTTGGGAGTAAGAGCGAAGGCTCAATGTGTGTGAGGGTGCTTGAATTGAAAGACTTACTCACACGACATAAATGAAACCCAAATATAACTGCAATAAGGCCTTTACTAAGGTCTTGGGAGTAAGAGCGAAGGCTCAATGTGTGTGAGAGTGCTTGAATTGAAAGACTTACTCACACGACAAGAAATGAAACCCAAATAGTATAGGTCGGCCCTTACTTGGGTCTTTCCAATAAGAGCGAAAGCTCAATGTGTGTGAGAGTGTTTGAATTAAAAGACTTACTCACACGACATGAAATGAAACCCAAATAGTATAGGTCGGCCCTTACTTGGGTCTTTCAAATAAGAGCGAAAGCTCAATGTGTGTGAGAGTGTTTAAATTGAAAGACAACGCACCCAACTTAAACAAAACCCTTCGGAAATGAAATATATACGTACACTTATATATTAGGGGCTGATTAGGCCCATGTGTGTTCAAAATTGTGCACGACTAAGAGAGTGCACGTGTGTGGTTGTGCCAAGCCACGTTATTACAAGCGGGGGGAGACTATGCTCCGTTATTACAACCCCGTATCAAATTGAATTTCAAGCAAGTGTATGACTAAAGACCGAGTTTAGACACTTACGAGTAGCTGGTCCGTAGAGGTCTTGCTTGAGCGTGGCCTTGGCTTTGGGCTGCAAACGGGAGCTCCGCGAAGGTATGTGATCAAGGGTGCTGGCCGACTGCAAGTGGGGCACGGGATAGACGCCTCGAAGGGGGCCGGTGGCAAGTAGGCGGCGGCTCCAAGTAGGGAGTTTAGAGTGGCTGAATAAGTGGGTCTTAGGGTCACTAGGGAAGTTAGGTACTTAGGGAAACTGGACCTAAAGGTGAGCTAGTGGGAAGGCCAAATAGGACACCTAGAGGGGGGGGTCGGCCGAATGGGAGATGGTGGCTAAGTAGTGGCCAGCCACTTGGGTTATCCTAGGTTCGGCTAGGCTTAGATGGTGGCGGCAAAGGGGCTGAGCTGAAGGGAAGATGGGTGGCTAAGAGTGGAGAGGTGGTAGAGAGTGGCTTTGAGGGAGTTAGGGGGACTTACCGAATGGGGAGGAGTGGCGGATGGAGTGGGAGAGTGGCGGGCAGGTGGCTGTCGGCCGGTGGAGTTGGGGGGAAGATGGTGACGTCCGGCTGGGGGGCAGTGATGGTGGACGGAAGAGGGAAGGTGGCGGAGCAGGTGGCGGCTGGTGGAGCAGGTGGGGAGTGGTCACGGCTGGGTGATAGATGGGAGAAGGAGAGGGCCCGGCTGCAAGTGGTAGAGTGGTTCCCACTTGGAAAACCCGCCCACAATGAGGGGGGTTTAAATAGGGGATGGGTAGGTCGGTTAGGGCTGGGTTGTGGGTAGTGGTTAGGTGGTTTAGGTAGGGTAGTATGTAGATAAGGTGGGCTGGATGGGGTTGGGCCAGATATTTTAAACTAGGGGTTTGGGAAAATCGTGGGCTAAGGGTGGTTTAGGGGTTTAGGGCTAGGTTAGGTGGTTGGGTTTTAGGGTGAGGTTTAGTGAGCTAGGTTAGGTGGTTTAGGCTAGGTTTAGGCTAGGATTAGGGAAATTAATCTAGGTTTAGGGAAGGATTAGGGGAGTGGGTTAGGTGATTAGGTTGGGATTAGGCCGGGATTAGGGAAGTGGGTTAGGTGATTAGGTTCAGATTAGGGGTGGATTAGGGGTTTAGGCTAGGTTTAGGCATTTTGGGTTAGGTTTAGGTGAAGGAGCTCCCTTAGCATGGCCCATAGACCTTGATCACCCCATGTTGGTGCAGCCCTAGGTTAGGTTTTAGCTAATTACAAGCTTAAACCCACTCAATTAGGCTAACCCACATGATTAACCCAAACTTGACACACAAGTCAAGCTTAATACAACACTCTTGATATTTTTCACCCCCACTCTCTCTCATGCCCAATATCCCACGTGAATTTCAAGTGGGCCCCACCTCCATTTATGAGAAGGTGATGTGGGCCATGGATATGGATATTGGATTGGATCTCTGGATCCAAATCCAAATCCAAGTCCACATATGGGTTTGGATTGGAATCTGGATATATATGGTCCAGATCCAATCCAAACTGAACTCTGACTCCTTCGAGCTGGGTTCGAAACGGACGATTCGTGCGGGGCCTGACAGCATCAGTACTCCGTCTGCGTTGGGTCTTCGCCAACATGGTCGTCCGCCTCCGTTTCTGCCTTCCGGAGATGACTTCAAAGGCTATTTTGATAAGAACAGGGTCTTGGACGTTCGAGATCCTGGGGTGTGAATCAGATACAAAAGTTGCTGCGCCGGGCTCGACAGGTGCTCCGGTTCCGGGCTCTTCTTGGCTCTCCTGGTCCTGTCTTGATCGGGCCAAGCCACTTCGAGGTTTCAAAACATGTTTTAAAAGGGTTTTCAAAAGCTATATCATATGTTTTAGAAAGATAAAGTTTAAAACATATGTACAGGGTTGTTTGGAAGGCTCCTGGGTTTCCAAACTCAAAATGGCCCCTTGGGGCTGCTTGTATAAAACCAGATGGATTTTAAGAAATTCGTGGGATTTCGGGGTGTTTACAGATGCCCCTCTTTGGCCTTGTCCAAATAGATTTGGATAAGGGCAAAGATGACAAACACCCCTTTTAATGTCTCCCTAGATCTAGCCACGAAGAATATGGGATCGTCCCATTTTAACAAAAATCTCAATTTTACAAACTCTGGTAGGAGGAGAAATCACGCCAAAGGGTTCTCTTATGGAATCTGGTCCTAAATGGGATCATGTTCATGCAAGTACCATGCGTGGAATGCAGATGACATGGGTGTGGTGCCAAGAGTGGCGACCTCCCAGAGACCAGGTGTGGTCGAACTCTAGAGACTTACAAGGCCTACTGCTCCAAGTGAGCAAAAACCCTATGCTGTTCGATGTTCGGTTTTTAAAACTTATTTACAAAAGCTATTTACAAAAAGGGACAACTGTCTTGAGTCTCGATCCTAAGGATCTCAAGCTCTTCGTGCTTGCCCTTGTTTGAGTCTTAACACTCGCTTATCTAGCGGAGGTTTTATAAGAAAACAAGCTTCATTTCAAATCCCTACGCCTTACTCGAAACGTCGAATTCTCAAACAAGATGAAATTCAAGTAAGTAAATCCTATTTTTACTTTAGGATTCCTCGAAATGAACCATGCTTTAGCTTGGGATAAGCCTGGGATGGGAAAGAGATACCACGGTCTCTTCTGGAGCGTCCCGTGGTTTAAGGCATAGAAGGCGGAAAACTGCTCTTTTTGAGCTTTTTGGCCTCTTTTTCCTTTTTTTCCTAGAGGGTCTCCCTTTGGGAGTATTTTTTCTTTAATCCCTCTTTTTTTTATAAGAGAATCGATTTTTCTTTTTGAGGCCTGGTTTCTTTCTTTTGGAAAGAGACTTTAAATGGGAAATTCCCTTTTGATTTGGGCCTTTGTTTTCCTTTTGGAAGGAGAAGAGAAGAGGGGAGGACTTATCCCAAGCCTACACTCGATCCATTCCAGATCAGCCTATTTAGAAATAGCACGTACTACTTGCAAGTATCTTGCTATGTTGAACTAGGCCCTTCTTTGTAAGATGAAGGATTTTGAAATGCAACCACGATTTTGAAAACTCCACTCTTTCACAAGTGCGAATTCTCTTACTTAGGGTCACATGAGTTGCTTTTGCACCTTATTTACACGTCTCAGGGCAGCTATCCCTTCAAAATTTTCGAAAACCGGAATTTAATCCAGATCCTACACATGATACTTCTTTAAGTATTGAATATTGATAGGATCTGCTAAATTCCTACCTTCTACATCGATCAACCAATACGAATTGTTCGTAGTGGTTGCTCGCACAACATAGGGTCCATCCCAGTTGGGGCGCCACTTGCCTAGGGGGTGTGGGCCACGATGGTGGATGGTTCTCAAGACCAGATCTCCCACTTCAAAGTGGCGAGGTCTCATGTGTTTGCTATAATGTCGGGCTATCCTTTGCCGGTATGCACGAGCATGATCCATGGCAAGGAGTCGCCTCTCATCTAGCAAATCTAGCTCGGCCATCCTAGCATGCTGGAGCGTCTCTAGGGGGAGGTCGAGTGCAATGGATGTATGGAATGAATGCAGTTGGGTATGAATGGGAAGAATGACGTTTGTGCCATAGACCAATTCGAATGGTGTGGCATTCGTGGGAGTCCGGATGGAAGTCCTATAAGCCCATAAGGCTTCATCCATCTTCTCATGCCACCTCCTACCCTTCTCTAAGGTTTTCTCAATGATACCAATGAGAGTCTTGTTTGTGGCTTCGGCTTGGCCGTTGCCTTGAGGGTAGTAGGGCGAGGAGAAGTGGTGAGTTATGCCATACGTGTTGCACAACTTAACCATCCGCTCGTTCTTGAATGGGGTACCATTATCAGACACAAGGTCTCGTGGAACCCCAAATCGAGCCAAGATATTCCTCCGGATGAAAGCCACCACATGTTGCCCCATTACATTCGTTAGGGAAATGGCTTCCACCCACTTGGAGAAATACTCCGTGGCTGCTAAAATAAAACGATGCCCATTCGAGGCCTTTGGAAATATGGGGCCTACAATGTCAAACGCCCACATGGTAAATGGCCAGGGGCTGACCACGGAATGCAATGCAGATGAAGGGATATGAATGGCGTGCCCATGCACTTGACATGGATGACACTTTCTAACATGAGCGTGACAATCCTTTTTCAGGGTGGACCAAAAATAACCCCCTCTAAGTATTTTCATCGCCATCATGTTGGCATTAACATGACCTCCACATTCTCCATCGTGGAACTCGTGCATCACTATCCTAGCCTCCTCTAGGTCGATACACCTAAGCAGAATGCCGGTAAAACTCTTTTTGTATAAGACCCCACCCAGAATGGTGTATCGGGTCGAAATCTTACGAATAAATGCCTTATCTTTGGATGTGGCATCCTCGGTGAATCCCCCATTTTCTAAAAATTGTTTTATGTCATAGAACCAGGGTTTTTCAATAGACTCTGGGTTGTTTTGGCAAATATCCAAGTCGTGTGTGGATGGATGGGGCGCATGCCATATTTCCAAAGATCTGGTCCCTGAAATGGGATCGACCTTCAGGGCTGAACCCAAGGAAGAGAGGGCATCGGCGATGCCATTGTCCTCTCTTCCCACGTGTGTGAGCTTACACGATTGGAAGGATTGGACCAATCGAGTGGCCAACTCGTGATATGGAAGTAATTTCTCATTACGTACTTGCCAAATTTTTAAAACTTGGTTTATGACAAGGAGCGAATCTCCAAAGACCTCGATGCATGATGCCCCTAGAGTTTTCGAAATCCTCAAGCCTTGTATGAGTGCTTCATACTCAGCTATGTTGTTGGAACATTCGAAATCTAAGCGGACCGCTATGGGAATCTCGCCCTTTTCAGGGGAGATTAGGATGATCCCGGCACCAGCCCCTCGTTGGTTTCGTGCCCCATCGAAGTGCATCTTCCACACTTGGTTTTCGAAAGAATTTGCCAAAATGTGGTTTTGAAAATGGTTTTGCAATATGCCTTCATCAGGCATTTCGACAAGAGTGGGATATGTGTCCTCCAAAGGGAAGTCAGCCACGTAATCTGCTAGGGCTTGCCCCTTAACGGAGATCTGGTGATGGTATTTCAGATCATACTCCATTAGAAGGAGTTGCCATTTGCCCAATCTACCCGTGAGAATGGGTTTTTCGAACAAGTGCTTGATTGGATCAAGCTTGGACACTATCCAGATCTCATGATCTAGGAAGTAGTGTCTGAATTTCTGGCAGGCCCAGACTAGGGCCAATCACGTCTTCTCCATGGCTTGATAATTTCGTTCATAAGCCAAGAGAGTTTTCGAAATATAGTAGATGGCATACTCCTTATGGGTGTCATCCTCGTATTGAGCCAACAGGGCTCCTAAAGCGTTTACATGCACGGAGATGTACAATAAAAGCGGTTTTCCTTGTTTTGGAGGATTCAAAACGGGGGGATTAACCAAGTATGCCTTTAGTCTCTCGAAGGACTTTTGGCATTCGTCATCCCATAAGAATTTCGTACCCTTCCTCAACAGTTTGTTGAAGGGTTCGCATCTTGTTGCCAGATTCGATATGAATCGGCGCACAGATTGTAATCGACCCTGGAGGCTACGGACTTGGGTGAGATTGGAGGGTGGAGCCATGTCTATGATGGCTCGACACTTAGAGGGGTCGACTTCTATTCCCCTTTGGCTCACCATAAAGCCTAGAAGCTTTCCTGATTCTACCCCGAACACACATTTCTGAGGGTTTAGCTTTACTTTGTAAAGCCTAAGCCTTTCGAAAATCTTTTGTAAACATTCGATATGGGTGCATTGGGTTTTGGATTTCGCCAAGAGATCATCTACATACACTTCTACAAGCTCGTGAATTTGATCATGGAAGATCGTGTTCATGGCTCGTTGGTATGTTGCGCCGGCATTTTTCAAACCAAAGGGCATGACTGTATAGCAGTACGTGCCCCATGGGGTTGTGAAGGCGGTCTTACCCTGATCTCGTGGACTTAGTTTGATTTGATTATAGCCTGAATAGCCATCCATAAATGAAAACATTTCATGATTTGCAGTACTATCGACTATCAAATCTATGTTTGGTAAAGGATAATTATCCTTTGGAGTGGCTTTATTCAGGTTTCTGAAATCGATGCATATTCGAATTTTCCCATTGGTTTTTCGAACTACAACGATATTTGACAACCAATCAGAATACGCAATGGGTTTTATAAATCCGGCTTTTAGCAGATCTTCTAAACCCTCTTTGACTTGCGTGTGTATATTCGGGTGTATTTTCCTAAGCTTCTGCTTTATTGGTTTTACCCCTACATCTAAGGGAAGACGATGCTCGACTATGCTGGGATCTATGCCCGGCATGTCTTCATACGTCCATGCAAACACATCTAAATAGGTCCGTAGAAATGCAATGAATGCTAACTTTTCAGTTTTATGCAAGCATGCGCCTATTTTGATGGTTTTGGGATTGGAATCATCCCCTAGGTTCACCTCTACGAAATCTCCTCCTACTGATTGGGAAGGTCTTTCAAAATCGAGAATTCTATGAAATTCTGGGAGCTCAGAAGTGGGATCTTCCTCAAGGGGATCCACTTCTGGGCTTTGATCATTCTCGTGGGCTTTAGACCCGAGGGAACTTGATGCGTGATTTTCAAAATAACCTGGTTTTGTACTTGGATTTTCAAGTGATTTCGAAATTTTTGGTCTGGCTATGCAGACGACGTTTCTTTCGAAATCCTTTTCTTTCGCCAAAGTCCTACCAGGAGCGGCTATGTACAAAATCTTTTTGGTATTTTCCAAATTTTCGATTTTTTTGGGTTTTTGTAAAACAAGAACTTTGGGAACTATACAAAGCACACTTTTTTCGATTTTTTGTTTTTCCATTGTTTTTGGTTTTTCTTGTTTTTCGATTTTTTTTTTTTTTTTTTTTTGATTTTAAGTTTTCAAATGTTTTTGGTATTTTTAGAAAAAGGGATCTTCCGTCATACCTACAAAGGGAAAACACTATGGGTTAGACTCGGAATAGGAGATCTAAACCATAGGTTTCTTCTAAGACAGGCTCCGGGGCACCCTTGACCCAGGTGGTCACAGGGGGTGGCTCCGGCGGTATTCGGGGAGTATAGCCGATCCCATATCGGCTTGGGTTGGCCCTAGGAAGGATGGGCTCTAGGAGACCCTGGTTTTGTGCCCCTAGACTTTTGTAGGGCGTGTAGCCCATGTTTAATAACATGTTCCACGACCTTTTGTTTTTTGAAAAGATGGGATATAAGTCGTGGTCCTGGAACATGCTATCGTCCATATTAGGCTCGTAGGGCCTTTTGTCCAGGGGTTTTGGAAATAGGGAACGTTTGGGTTTTCCTAGGAGGATTAGAGTCGGGAGGGGGCCTGCTTTGGGCGGCCCCTTCACACATACAACCTTCCTAGGGTTGTTCAATACGAGCCGAGGTGGCTTAACCATAATTTGCCCCAGGTTAGCCTCATGGGCCTGGGAGCTCGATAAACAAGGGGAGTTTATGATCCCCTGAAGCTGTGGGTGACTCTCACCTAGGATCACTACGACTTGGTCCCTAAAAGGGATCTTGACACACTTGTGGAAGGTGGATGGCACAGCGCACAAACTGTGTATCCAGGGTCTTCCCAGCAACAGGTTATAATGGGGGTGGATGTCCAAGACATGGAACACCCCCGTGTGTTCGATCCCTCCCGTTTCCATGGGGAGTTCGATGGATCCTAAAGGCCTAGACGCATTCCCATCGTATCCAGTGATAACGATGGGGCTTGGGTTCATTGAAGTCAAGGTGACTCCAATTTTATACGCCACGTGAAGTGGAAGGATGTTGAGCCCTCCTCCACCATCGACTAGGCACCTGTCCAGAGAGTGGTTGTTTAGAACCACCTCGATATGCAGGGCCTGGTTATGGGTTTCGTAGGGTCTATCTACATCATCTTCCGAAAAGGTGATGGGCGATTTTGCTCCTAATAAAGCCACTTGGGCAGACAAGGATTCCGGACTTATGTTCGAATCAACCTTGGCCCTTTCTAGAATTTTCTCTAAGACAAGTCTATGCCTAGGCGAGGTTTTGATAAGCTCTAGGATAGACATGTGAATAGGAATCTTTGAAAGGTGGTTTTCGAAATCATAAGGATTTAGGATGATTTTGTCCTTATCTGCTTTTTGCAGACCACTAGGGATACATGCTTTTGAGGGGCCAGGCACACTGACCACCTTTTGAGCACCTTGAAGGTGCGGGGGTTGGTAGATCCTCCCGGATCTAGTGACTTCCCCCACGACCAGCCTAGGGTTTGCGCTAAACTTGGCTCTAAGGATGAGCTGAGGAGAACCTTGGATTTTCAAAACTGGTCTTGTCGGGGTTTCCACTTTTGGTGGTCCCCGGATGACGACTTGGGCGGGCCTCTTGTATAGTACAAGGATGGGCGCACAAGCAGGTCGACCAGGTTCGGGCTTTCGCGCTAGTTCCTTGGAAATGGTGAGGGTACATACCTCCTTTCCTTTCCCACTGCCACTGTCGTGTTTGGGAAAGGGTTCCTTGAAGATAGCTTGAGGTGGCTCAGGTTCCGCAGTGACCTGGAGCCGGCCCTCCGCTATCAAGTTCTCAATTTTATTTAGAAGAGAAGCACCGTTTGGTATCATGGCCTTTGAGCCGATGATACTTGCAAAATCGGTTTAAATACCCCCCTTTGGACGTGACTCCTTCGGGGATTTCAGGGAGTTCGATCATGCCCTGGGCAAGTAAGAGGTCTAGGACCTCCGACACAGGTTGCCTCAGCGGAGTGTACTCCCGTTTTTCAATTGGTTTTGAAAAATTGCGTTCTCTCTTATTTTCTATTTTTTCAAAATTTTTAGAAGTGCCCGCCATGCCTGGATCCACCCGGACATTGGCGATTTTATGGGGTTTTGCCCCTTTGTCCATTGTGGGCAACCCATATGCGATGGGCTTTTCCACACGTGTTTTGGGAACGGCACTTCCTTTCCATAAGTGGTCGTATGTCCCTTTTCGCAAGTTGGTTTCGAAAAGGGAGGCCTTTTTGATCAACTTATGGAAAGTTGAAATCTCATGGAGCGAGAGAAGGGTTTTTAACTCGCTTTTGAAATTATCCAGGATGAGCATTACTGCGCATCCTTCGGATATAGGCTCTCGCACTTGGCCTAAAAGAGACCTCCATCTTATAATGAAGGCATGCACGTCTTCGTTCATGCCTTGCTTTGTATCCCTTAAGGTATTTAGGGTTGGCGTGACTTCCACATTGTGTGCAAATCTTTGCATGAAGCAGTTCGCTAACTCTTCAAAAGTAGCGAACTGGCTTAAGTCGTAGGAAGCCAGCCATTTGGCAGCTGTGCCTTTAAGGGATAGAGGGAACCAATACACCCATTTCATCGAGTCCTTTTTCTTCTTATGGGCTCGACGTGAGAAAAGCTGCAAGTGAGACCTAGGGTCTCCCATGCCATCATACCGATGGAAGTTTGGTATTTCATCGTCACTGTCTCTTTCGTAATCCATAGGAAGGAAATCAGACAGGGCGTAGCTTCTTTTCTCTTTATTTTGCCCTTTCAGCAGCTGCTGTAGGGCTTTACGGTCCTTTTGTGTGAAGGACTCGTGGTATTGGTTGCCTTCCATTACGGAGGCCTCTTTTGCTTGCGAGGTTTTTCAATTTTCTTTTTAGGCCTTTGTTCACCGTTTGATGAACATGAATCACCTACTTCAGCCTCTTGGCTGAGAGCATCGATTTTGGCCTCAAATTCCCTTCTCAAGTCCTCGATTTCATCTAGTTTTATTTTGTTTTTGAAAATCCTCCTAGAGTGAGAACTTGATGCGCATGAGCCTTGGCTCGACACTTCACTTGGATTGGATTTTGACATGCTTTTCAAGCTTTTTTCAAAATTTCCTAAGTAAAAGCAAAGAAAACAAGTTAAAACGACACCTTTATAAAATTTTCGCAAGACTTCTACAAGTAAACTCGATTTTTGAAAAGGCTCACGTCCCACCGGGCGTGCCAATCTCTGTAGACGCGCGAAAATCCCCGCCTCTTTGCCTCTTTCGTGGCTTGGAGTGGATCTTATCGTGCGTCTAAGGCCTATGTATATAAACAGGGCGTGCCAGCTAGCTTACTTAAGCTAGCGAAGATATACTTTATCACTGACTTCTAAACGTGGCGACTGTGAGCAAGTGAGCTCTTGTCGTCGCAGACCTTCTTGCACCGATGCGCAAGGGTCAGTCTGTACGCTTTTGCAAAAATCGAGTTTTGGGGAGAAAGTCTACGAAACGGTTCGAGGTGTCTATTTCGGGTCTTTAAGATGCGATTGCATGTTTTAGATCACGTGGATTTGCACGTGCCTAAGTCTTTTCTTTTATCCCTTTTTGGGTCGCCTAGTTTGTGTGTTATGAACACTCCACTACATGGGCGAATTCGAGCGGGGGTTGCTTCGATGCAATATGCGTCCTACCTCGTGGTATGGCGTAGATGCAATGCAAACTCACGCTACTCCAAAGGGAAAACCCGAAATGTAAAGACAATACTGAAGGGAAATAACAGAAGGGAAATAACCGAAGGGAAATAACCGAAGGGAGATATGTATATATCTTATGTATATGAGCCCTTACTCGGGTCTTGCAAATAAGAGCGAAGGCTCAATGTGGGTGCGTGCTTGAATTGAAAGACTTACACACATGACATGAAATTAAACCCAAATATAAATTGCAGTATGGCCTTGACTAAGGTCTTGGGAGTAAGAGCGAAGGCTCAATGTGTGTGAGGGTGCTTGAATTGAAAGACTTACTCACACGACATAAATGAAACCCAAATATAACTGCAATAAGGCCTTTACTAAGGTCTTGGGAGTAAGAGCGAAGGCTCAATGTGTGTGAGAGTGCTTGAATTGAAAGACTTACTCACACGACAAGAAATGAAACCCAAATAGTATAGGTCGGCCCTTACTTGGGTCTTTCCAATAAGAGCGAAAGCTCAATGTGTGTGAGAGTGTTTGAATTAAAAGACTTACTCACACGACATGAAATGAAACCCAAATAGTATAGGTCGGCCCTTACTTGGGTCTTTCAAATAAGAGCGAAAGCTCAATGTGTGTGAGAGTGTTTAAATTGAAAGACAACGCACCCAACTTAAACAAAACCCTTCGGAAATGAAATATATACGTACACTTATATATTAGGGGCTGATTAGGCCCGTGTGTGTTCAAAATTGTGCACGACTAAGAGAGTGCACGTGTGTGGTTGTGCCAAGCCACGTTATTACAAGCGGGGGGAGACTATGCTCCGTTATTACAACCCCGTATCAAATTGAATTTCAAGCAAGTGTATGACTAAAGACCGAGTTTAGACACTTACGAGTAGCTGGTCTGTAGAGGTCTTGCTTGAGCGTGGCCTTGGCTTTGGGCTGCAAACGGGAGCTCCGCGAAGGTATGTGATCAAGGGTGCTGGCCGACTGCAAGTGGGGCACGGGATAGACGCCTCGAAGGGGGCCGGTGGCAAGTAGGCGGCGGCTCCAAGTAGGGAGTTTAGAGTGGCTGAATAAGTGGGTCTTAGGGTCACTAGGGAAGTTAGGTACTTAGGGAAACTGGACCTAAAGGTGAGCTAGTGGGAAGGCCAAATAGGACACCTAGAGGGGGGGGTCGGCCGAATGGGAGATGGTGGCTAAGTAGTGGCCAGCCACTTGGGTTATCCTAGGTTCGGCTAGGCTTAGATGGTGGCGGCAAAGGGGCTGAGCTGAAGGGAAGATGGGTGGCTAAGAGTGGAGAGGTGGTAGAGAGTGGCTTTGAGGGAGTTAGGGGGACTTACCGAATGGGGAGGAGTGGCGGATGGAGTGGGAGAGTGGCGGGCAGGTGGCTGTCGGCCGGTGGAGTTGGGGGGAAGATGGTGACGTCCGGCTGGGGGGCAGTGATGGTGGACGGAAGAGGGAAGGTGGCGGAGCAGGTGGCGGCTGGTGGAGCAGGTGGGGAGTGGTCACGGCTGGGTGATAGATGGGAGAAGGAGAGGGCCCGGCTGCAAGTGGTAGAGTGGTTCCCACTTGGAAAACCCGCCCACAATGAGGGGGGTTTAAATAGGGGATGGGTAGGTCGGTTAGGGCTGGGTTGTGGGTAGTGGTTAGGTGGTTTAGGTAGGGTAGTATGTAGATAAGGTGGGCTGGATGGGGTTGGGCCAGATATTTTAAAACTAGGGGTTTGGGAAAATCGTGGGCTAAGGGTGGTTTAGGGGTTTAGGGCTAGGTTAGGTGGTTGGGTTTTAGGGTGAGGTTTAGTGAGCTAGGTTAGGTGGTTTAGGCTAGGTTTAGGCTAGGATTAGGGAAATTAATCTAGGTTTAGGGAAGGATTAGGGGAGTGGGTTAGGTGATTAGGTTGGGATTAGGCCGGGATTAGGGAAGTGGGTTAGGTGATTAGGTTCAGATTAGGGGTGGATTAGGGGTTTAGGCTAGGTTTAGGCATTTTGGGTTAGGTTTAGGTGAAGGAGCTCCCTTAGCATGGCCCATAGACCTTGATCACCCCATGTTGGTGCAGCCCTAGGTTAGGTTTTAGCTAATTACAAGCTTAAACCCACTCAATTAGGCTAACCCACATGATTAACCCAAACTTGACACACAAGTCAAGCTTAATACAACACTCTTGATATTTTTCACCCCCACTCTCTCTCATGCCCAATATCCCACGTGAATTTCAAGTCGGCCCCACCTCCATTTATGAGAAGGTGATGTGGGCCATGGATATGGATATTGGATTGGATCTCTGGATCCAAATCCAAATCCAAGTCCACATATGGGTTTGGATTGGAATCTGGATATATATGGTCCAGATCCAATCCAAACTGAACTCTGACTCCTTCGAGCTGGGTTCGAAACGAACGATTCGTGCGGGGCCTGACAGCATCAGTACTCCGTCTGCGTTGGGTCTTCGCCAACATGGTCGTCCGCCTCCGTTTCTGCCTTCCGGAGATGACTTCAAAGGCTATTTTGATAAGAACAGGGTCTTGGACGTTCGAGATCCTGGGGTGTGAATCAGATACAAAAGTTGCTGCGCCGGGCTCGACAGGTGCTCCGGTTCCGGGCTCTTCTTGGCTCTCCTGGTCCTGTCTTGATCGGGCCAAGCCACTTCGGGGTTTCAAAACATGTTTTAAAAGGGTTTTCAAAAGCTATATCATATGTTTTAGAAAGATAAAGTTTAAAACATATGTACAGGGTTGTTTGGAAGGCTCCTGGGTTTCCAAACTCAAAATGGCCCCTTGGGGCTGCTTGTATAAAACCAGATGGATTTTGAGAAATTCGTGGGATTTCGGGGTGTTTACAGCCGCCTCAACCGTTTGCTTCCTACCTAACTCACATTAACTATACCCGGCCACCCTATCAGATTTCCTAAGACTTGCCCGTGGCACTACCTTAAACCCACTATTCCCACTATTACCTAGTCCCATCCCCTAACTGGCCACCTTCCCATACTCCTGCCTTAGTCACCCTAGCAGCCCGCCACCACCATTTTAACTTAGCCGAACCTAGCACAACCCAAACCGCCGGCCACTACTCCCCCCCCTAGGTGTCCTCTTTGGCCTTCCCACTAGCTCACCTTTTAGGTCCAGTTTCCCTAAGTACCTAACTTCCCTAGTGACCCTAAGACCCACTTATTCAGCCACTCTAAACTCCCTACTTGGAGGCGCCACCTACTTGCCACCGGCCCCCTTCAAGGCGTCTATCCCGCGCCCCATTTGCAGCCGGCCAGCACCCTTGATCACATACCTTCGCGGAGCTCCCGTTTGCAGCCCAAAGCCAAGGCCACGCTCAAGCAAGACCTCTACAGACCAGCTACTCGTAAGTGTCTAAACTCGGTCTTTAGTCATACACTTGCTTGAAATTCAATTTGATACGGGGTTGTAATAACGGAGCCTAGTCTCCCCCCGCTTGTAATAATGTGGCTTGGCACAACCACACACGTGCACTCTCTTAGTCGTGCACAATTTTGAACACACACGGGCCTAATCAGCCCCTAATATATAAGTGTACATATATATTTCATTTCCGAAGGGTTTTGTTTAAGTTGGGTGCGTTGTCTTTCAATTCAAGCACTCTCACACACATTGAGCTTTCGCTCTTATTTGAAAGACCCAAGTAAGGGCCGACCTATACTATTTGGGTTTCCTTTCTTGTCGTGTGAGTAAGTCTTTCAATTCAAGCACTTTCACACACATTGAGCCTTCGCTCTTACTCCCAAGACCTTAGTAAAGGCCTTATTGCAGTTATATTTGGGTTTCATTTATGTCGTGTGTGTAGTACTTCAATTCAAGCACTCTCACACACATTGAGCCTTCGCTCTTACTCCCAAGACCTTAGTCAAGGCCATACTGCAATTTATATTTGGGTTTAATTTCATGTCGTGTGTGTAAGTCTTTCAATTCAAACACGCACCCACATTGAGCCTTCGCTCTTATTTGCAAGACCCGAGTAAGGGCTCATATACATAAGATATATACATATCTCCCTTCGGTTATTTCCCTTCGGTTATTTCCCTTCGGTTATTTCCCTTCGGTTATTTCCCTTCTGTTATTTCCCTTCAGCATTGTCTTTACATTTCGGGTTTTCCCTTTGGAGTAGCGTGAGTTTGCATTGCATCTACGCCATACCACGAGGTAGGACGCATATTGCATCGAAGCAACCCCCGCTCGAATTCGCCCATGTAGTGGAGTGTTCATAACACACAAACTAGGCGACCCAAAAAGAGATAAAAGAAAAGACTTAGGCACGTGCAAATCCACGTGATCTAAAACATGCAATCGCATCTTAAAGACCCGAAATAGACACCTCGAACCGTTTCGTAGACTTTCTCCCCAAAACTCGATTTTTGCAAAAGCATACAGACTGACCCTTGCGCATCGGTGCAAGAAGGTCTGCGACGACAAGAGCTCACTTGCTCACAGTCGCCACGTTTAGAAGTCAGTGTTAAATATATCTTCGCTAGCTTAAGTAAGCTAGCTGGCACGCCCTGTTTGTATACATAGGCCTTAGACGCACGATAAGATCCACTCCAAGCCACGAAAGAGGCGAAGAGGCGGGGATTTTCGCGCGTCTACAGTTGGGTGCGTTGTCTTTCAATTCAAGCACTTTCACACACATTGAGCTTTCGCTCTTATTTGAAAGACCCAAGTAAGGGTCGACCTATACTATTTGGGTTTTTTATTTCATGTCGTGTGAGTAAGTCTTTCAATTCAAGCACTTCCACACACATTGAGCCTTCGCTCTTACTCCCAAGACCTTAGTAAAGGCCTTATTGCAGTTATATTTGGGTTTCATTTATGTCGTGTGAGTAAGTCTTTCAATTCAAGCACTTCCACACACATTGAGCCTTCGCTCTTACTCCCAAGACCTTAGTCAAGGCCATACTGCAATTTATATTTGGGTTTAATTTCATGTCGTGTGTGTAAGTCTTTCAATTCCAGCACGCACCCACATTGAGCCTTCGCTCTTATTTGCAAGACCTGAGTAAGGGCTCATATACATAATCTATATACATATCTCCCTTCGGTTATTTCCCTTCGGTTATTTCCCTTCGGTTATTTCCCTTCGGTTATTTCCCTTCAGTCATTTCCCTTCAGTATTGTCTTTACATTTCGGGTTTTCCCCTTGGAGTAGCGTGAGTTTGCATTGCATCTATGCCATACCACGAGGTAGGATGCATATTGCATCGAAGCAAGCCCCACTCGAATTCGCCCATGTAGTGGAGTTTTCATAACACACAAACTAGGTGGCCCGAAAAGGGATAAAAGAAAAGACTTAGGCACGTGCAAATCCACGTGATCTAAAATATGCAATCGCATCTTAAAGACCCGAAATAGACACCTCGAACCGCTTCGTAGACTTTCTCTCCAAAAACTCAATTTTTGCAAAGCGTACAGACTGACCCTTGCGCATCGGTGCAAGAAGGTCTGCGACGACAAGAGCTTACTTGCTCACAGTCGCCACGTTTAGAAGTCAGTGTTAAAAATATCTTCGCTAGCTTAAGTAAGCTAGCTGGCACGCCCTGTTTGCATACATAGGCCTTAGACACACGAGAGGATCCGCTCCAAGCCCTGAAAAAGGCGAAGAGGCGGGGATTTTCACGCGTCTACACATAGCAAGGAGTCGCCTCTCGTCTAGCAAATCTAGTTCAGCCATCCTAGCATACTGAAGCGTCTCTAGGGGGAGGTCAAGTGCGATGGATGTATGGAATGAATGCAATTGTGTATGAATGGGAAGAATGGCGTTTGTGCCATAGACCAATTCGAATGGCGTGGCATTCGTGAGAGTTCGGATGGAAGTCCTATAAGCCCAAAAGGCTTCATCCAGCTTCTCATGCCACGTCCTACCCTTCTCTAAAGTCTTCTCAATTATAGTAATGAGAGTCTTATTCGTGGCTTCGGCTTGGCCGTTGCCTTGAGGGTAGTAGGGCGAGGAGAAGTGGTGAGTTATGCCATAAGTGTTGCACAACTTGACCATCCGCTCGTTTTTGAATGTGGTGCCATTATTGGACACAAGGTCTCTTGGAACCCCAAATCAAGCCAAGATATTCCTCCTAATGAAAGCCACCACATGTTGCCCCTGTACGTTGGTCAGGGAGATGGCTTCAACCCACTTAGAGAAATACTCAATGGCTGCTAAAATGAACCTATGCCCATTCGATGCCTTTGGAAATATCGGGCCTACAATATCAAACGCCCACATGGTGAATGGCCAGGGGCTAACCACGGAATGTAATGAAGATGATGGGATATGAATGGCGTGCCCATG